>CM068375.1:8938418-10223418 GCA_034769895.1 Magicicada septendecula
ATTAACTAATGCATGATTCTAAATATATACAACATCAAATACACTCAATGCGGTTATGTTGATATTTTTAATGGCTACTTTATTTATCTAAACAATTACTAATCTATTAACATAAAGAATTAATATAAGTAAAAGATTACTATAGATTACTATACAGAGTGTCCGAAAAGTCCCGCACCATAGGGATTTCATTAATTGGGTTGTTTTTGTTTGTTGCAGTACTGAAAAATGTTGACTACTGAAGAGCGGGTAGAGCTTATCCTCCTCTGTGGAAGAGAAGGATTCTCCAATAGAGACGTTGCAGCAGAATTTAATCTGAGGCACCCGGAACGAGAGCCAGTGTCGCACACCACGGTTGGCAGACTGTTAAGGAAATTCCAGGCTACAGGTAGTGTGGCAGATGCTCCCCGATCTGGACGTCCAAGGACACCAGAAGATGTGGTGGAAGGGGTTTTGGCAAAGGTAGCAGCAAGTCCAAAGAAATCAATTCGCCGAACAAGCTTGGAAGTGGGCGTTCCTCGATCAACAGTCGCGGACATTTTGAAAAAACATAAGTTTCATCCGTACAAGTTACAAGTGTTACACCACATGTCAGATGATGATCCGGATTGGCGTGTGGAAATGTGCGATTGGTTTTTGGCACAGGTGGAAGAGGACCCACAGTTTTTATCAAAAGTTATGTTCTCTGACGAAGCTAACTTTTACGTAAACGGAGAGGTGAACCGACAGAATTTACGTTACTGGTCCGAGAGTAATCCGCACTGGTTTTCCAGCAGTAAGGAACAAGGAGCAGCTCGCGTCACGGTGTGGTGTGGTTTATGGAATGACCGGATCATTGGCCCTTACTTCTTTGACGGAACAGTTAACAGTGAAAATTATTTGGAAATGTTAGGAGATTCATTATTGCCTGATTTGGATCTGCTGGGTCCAAGACCAGAATGGTTTATGCAGGACGGTGCACCCCCCCATTATGGTACACAAGTTCGTGATTGGCTTGACGAAAACTTCTCACAGTGGATTGTCCGTAGGGGACGAGTGGAATGGGCTCCACGATCTCCGGATTTAAACCCAATGGATTTTGCTGTGTGGGGTTATGTAAAATCCAAAGTTTATGCTGTCAAGATCATGGACATAAACCATCTGCGTGAGCGAATCACAATTGAGTGCCGTTCTGTGACACCTGGCTTGGTGGCCAACATTCTGCGGAACTTGGGAGATCGTTTACAGTTATGTTTCGACACTTCCGGTAACCATATTCAACACATATTGTAAACCAATATGGTGCGGAACTTTTCGGACAACACTGTTGCTAAATGACCTGAAGATGGTGTATGTTCGTGTAAGTGGTTAGAGCAATCTTACCATATGCCTGTGACAGGGACTAACAACATGTTGACAGTTGACAGATTAAAACATTTATCCTATTAGCTTAATGGGTACTTACGAGTAAATTAGAATATCTTTCTCCCGCCGAAGAAAAAAAAACTTTCAGGATTAATTACTAGGCCTATGTAAAAGCTTGTGGAAAAATCTGAGAACTGCGAGTTCCGTGCTTTTCGAGGTTTGCATAAACGGAATAGCAGTTGTCTATATCCCTCTAATTTTTCAAATTAGTTCCAACATTAGTGTGTAAGTATATTCTTTCTGTCTACAACTATAATATTTGTGTCTAATATAAAAACTGTTCATTGACGCTCATCATGTATTGATGCAATTGTTTTAAGTTGTTGAAAGCCAGATAGAGTAAGTAGTTATAATTATTACTACTACTACTACTACTACTACTACTATTAAAACTACTACTCCTACTACTACTACTACTACTACTACTACTACTACTACTACTACTACTACTGCTACTACTACTACTACTACTACTAATACTGTTACTACTACTACTACTACTACTACTACTACCACTACTACTACTACTACTACTACTACTACTACTACTACTACTACTCCTATTACTACTACTGGTATTATATTCCATTTCTTCTGTCATGCGCTCGAAAACTAGGGTCTTCATTCTGTTTCTGAACATGTAAACAGTCGTCTGAAAAGAGGATTGCACTTTGTTTCTTGTTGATATTATGTATCGCCGAAAATAATTGTTTCACAACCGGTTTACCAAGTCACCAGTTTTTAAGAACGACAGAGTTCACCGAGTCCATTTCTCATCAGCGAGATCTGTTTTCAGATCACCTCTAACCCAGCATCTCTGTCTTAAGTCTCGAACATTCCTCTGCAATGAGTTTTGCTGTGAGTAACCTGCCTCATATAGTGTATATCATGGCAAGCACGAATACGTCAGGTTCGTGTGTCCTATAGGTACTGTAGGTACTCTTGTGAGACAAACCTGTTTACGTCGACTACGTTCTCCTGCATTTTGCAATCTGCCAACATTCTCTTGTACCACTCGCAGTTTAGTGTCTACGTTTTCTGCTACCATTGGTGCTAAGTATCGCGGATCTGGCAGCAATCTTCAAATCGGCGAGTCTTGTATCAAGGACTTTGACTTCAAGGTACACGTACGCTGCGGAATCAGCATCTTCGTTGCCTTTGGCGTTTCCGTAGCTTGGCACTCATTCAAAAGTATATTACAGACCCTTACACTGCTCACATAACACAGGGACTCTTTATGTTGTTCAGGTGTTTGAAAAATATTCTTATGGGTGAATGATGTTCTAAAAATGTATCCTAAAAGTTTATTCAACGGATATATAATCTATCTTCTCTCTCTCTCTCTCTCTCTCTCTCTCTCTCTCTCTCTCTCTCTCTCTCTCTCTCTCTCTCTCTCTCTCTCTCTCTCTCTCTCTCTCTCTCTCTCTCCTAAAACGACTAGTTAAGGAGTCGTTTTCGTTCTAGTGCTACTCTTTTTTCTTTTACTGTAACCAAGTTCTAATATGAAAAAGTTCAAGGGGAACACCAAAAAATTACTTTATTTGTTTTCCACAGAATCTCACTTCCGCAAGAAACTCTATTAAAAAAAAAATACCTCCTTATTTATGCTATTGTACGTTCATGTCAGGTTGAACATCTGCTGTCTGATGGTATATAAATTCCTTTGTAGCGGAAGTAGTACTTATATTAATTTACCCTTCACAGCTACAAGCGACCTCTCTGTTTCCCTTGTCTTTACATTTGTTCGGGTCGACAAGATAACAAGGGCAACGGATCAAACTCTTAATCACAAACATTATCATTATGTTACATTATTTCAATTTCCGGGCTGTTAGCCCGTGATCTAACTTGTTCATGTTTATATTCCTAGACGTTCCGTCCATACCAATCACGGAGATATTTAGTGGCGAGGCATACAGTTCACAACAATTTTACTTTCATTTCTTGTCAGTAAATGTTTCTACAACTTTGCATAAAAAGAACGCGCTATTATTTGCGCTACTGTAAGCTCAGCGAACTTGAAACCTTCCAACAAACTTTCATTAGATTGACTATTCACGGTGCCGACAAAACTCAGCGAAAGTCCATTTGCATATACAAGTGGTACAAGATGACGTCTTTCTCCCCTCCCCCCTAAATGTTACAGTTGTGTCTCGCATGGAAATTCTACTAATAGTGCGCTTCCAGCTCGCTAGACTGTTTAACTAAGATTACGTGGTAGGAGTGAGTCGCATTTAACGACTTTATAATTTTAAAGCTACCGACATTTTACTTAGCGGTGTTGTGTGTGTGTGTGTGTGTGTGTGTGTGTGTGTGTGTGTGTGTGTGTGTGTGTGTGTGTGTGTGTGTGTGTGTGTGTGTGTGTGTGTGTGTGTGTGATTTCAGTAAACGTTTGGTTTCTAGTCCCTATTTCGCTACGTTGCTTGGTCTCAGGCGGATCTATAGAGTATGTGTACTTTCTTGCCTGAAAACTTAAAATCAGCAAAGAATTTATAAAATCTGTCATGGTATGCATCTTTATATTTGTGTTTCCTTTCCAAAAGGATTACGACACTGCCATTTCGTCTATTTTTTTCTTCGTGTAGATAAGTAATATATTATTAAAAATTATGATTTTTTCAACACTACTCTCAAGGTTTTATGGTACATTCAATAATAACAGTGAGATTTGATAAATTCTAAAAAGAAACTCATTTGTGAATTGTTGAGTTTTAATTATTGTGAAGAAGATTGTTTTAAGTTGTTTAAAAACAGTTATTTTTTTGCTACTGAAAGAATTTACAATTTTTCCAATTCACTGTGTTACAAAAAATAAAAAATTTCTTTTTTCTGGGTAAAACGTTTGTGATTCTTACAGACATTTTTAAGCTGAATTCAGATCTATGCTTGGATTTTTTGTATCAGGGATAGTTATTGAGTTATTGATTTTTTTTATTTGTAAATTTTTACTTACATTTTTTTACATTATTAGAGGTTAGATATAATAAGGGTTACGGTACAATTTAATTTTAATAGTATCATGACAAACTTTAACCTTTTACCAGCATATAAACATAAGAAGAGAAAGAAGAAAATTTTTTACAGCAATTTTGTTATCAATTCTAGAATACAATTAAAATGAGGAAACAATACAAGCACTCAGCACTTTTGTCTTTTATGAACATCTGAACTATCTCTCATTATATTCCAACAAAAATCACCCAACATTGTTAGCATCCACTTCCCCTGACATCGCTTTTCTATAGTCTCTATATCTTTATGGAATCTCTCACCATGTTCGTCTGATACATCCCCACAGTTATCTGCGAAGAAGTTGATATGCGAATGTAAGAAATGAACTTTAAGGGACATATTGCACCCTAAATCTTGGTAAGCATTCAACAGCTCTTTAACTGTTGTTTTATAGTCTGGAGATCTGTATTTTCCCAAGAAATTGTCTGTTACATTTTGGAAGCATGTCCAAGCTTTTTCCCTTTCTCTGATAGGCATTCTTCAAAATTAGGGTCTCTCTTCAGTTCTCTTATTTGGGAACCAACAAACACACCTTCTTTTACTTTCGCAACAGACAGACGAGGAACTTTTTCTGTAAGATAGGCAAATCCTCTCCCATTTACATCCATGGCTTTCACAAATTGTTTTATTAGTCCTAATTTAATGTGAAGAGGAGGTAGGATCACATCGTTATAAGCTACAAGGCTCTTTTTCTGAACATTTCTTTCTCCTATCTTCTAATCTCGTGCAGGGCAAGTTTATTTTACTGCGTGGGGCTGTCTATCACGACTGTCCCACTCACAAAGGAAACAAAAAAATTGCCATAACCTAGCTGCATTCCCAAGGTCAAGGCAACGATCTTAAGTCCCCACATATTTTCCATTTGTGTTCAGTATATTGAATTGCTGTAAGCATATGCTCCAATATATCATAAGTCTCTTTTGTCATAGTGGCATAGGTGATTGGAACAGAAGGCATTGTATTGCCATTGTGCAACATAACACCTTTGAGGCTAGATTTGGATGCATCTATAAATAACCTCCACTCCTGTGGATCATAACTGAATCTCAATGCTCCTATCAAACCACTCACGTTATTGCAGAAAGTTAATTTGCCATCATATGTATAAAATCTCACCAATTTAACTTCTATATTTCTGTATACAGTCACACTTGCATCAGCATGAAGAAGGTTCCATTCCTGCAGTCTGGAACCCAACAGCTCCAATTTTCTCTTACGTAAGCCTAGATCACGTACTAAGTCATTTACTGTTGCCTGTGTTACAAGCTGTGGGATTGAATCTGCTACCTGATAGGAAGGACCTTTTCTTTCTGCGGATGATGAACCACTACTCTCACTGTCGCAAAATTCGTCATTTTCATCTTGTATATTCTGATTTGTTGGTGATGGCACAGGAAGAGTCTCAGAATGAAGAAATGTTCTCATGGCAGAAGGTAAATTTGGGTATTGAATGGACTTCTTTGATTTCCGGTTAGTGAAACCCTGGGTATTTGTTATACAGAAATAGCAATCTGTAAGGTGCTCCTTGGCTCTCTTCATATCACAGGCACAGCGAACGACATGGTACTACCTTTGCCCGTCCACCACTTAATGTATCTGTAAAACTATCCTTGATATGCTATTTTCGACCCCAAATTTGAATTCAGGATACAAAAATATATAAAGTACACATATTTTCACTATAGAAAAAAATCCATTGTAACACAGTGTTATCAAACGCCTTCTCAATTTTGCCAGTTAAGGAATTAGAAGCACACTGAATAAACATGCTAATGAAACCGTTGTAGATGCCTGGTCGTTCAATGACAGAGGTAATGTTGTTTTTAAAACTTACGTATGTTAAATAAAAACATTTTAAAATATTGATAGCAAAGGAATAAATGTGACAGAATTATAAAGGTTTGATTTCTAAGGATTTATAAAGGTTTGATTTCTAAGGATTTATAAAGGTTTGATATTTATATCGACTACGTATTACGACCATGGAAGACTAAGATTGACTCAGGAATACAACTTCAAGGAAATATTTATGTGAATTCCCTACTGTACGCAGATGATAAAGTAATATTACAAGAAACGGAAGACCAGTTACAAAAAGCGATATTTACATATAATACTATTTTGCGAAATTATGGGCTGAGGATCTCTGCTGCTAAATCAAAAACCATGGCGTTTCTAGGTAAACGTCCCATTAGAACAAAAATTGTGGTAGACAATCGAACTTTGGAACAAGTTTGTGATTTTAATTATCTGGGATATAACATCTCATACAACGTTGATAACGATTGGGTTAATAAACTATCAAAGTTTAGATCCATCTGTGGGACAATTCATAGAAATTTACGAAATAAAATTCGGAAGGAAACCCGTATGAAATTTTATAAAACAGTAGCTGTTCCGACATTCCTATACGCAAGTGAGACATGGACGCTCAGTAAAGGGGAAGAAAGGAAAATTCAGAAATGAGATTTCTCAGAAGTGTCCAAGGATTCTCCCTTCTGGATAGGAGAAGAAACGTAGACATTAGACAAGACTTAAAGATCCAGTCTTTAAATGAGACGATTAAGGAGTATAAGAGGAGATGGTGTGGACATGTGGCTCGAATGGCAGATACCAGATTGCCAGTGGCAGCTCTCAAATACAAGCCGAGTGGAAAGAGGGATGTTGGTAGACCGAGGAGGAGATGGGTTTAACTGATTAGAATAAGTCTTTGCAAAAATATACTGCTTTTGTTGCCATTGTTAAAAGCATAATGGTTTGGTTTCACCTTGATACAATGTGATCAGCGGCAGGTTCTCTTGTTGTTACTCTTCAGTTGCGTTTCCTAGAAGTTCTACGATGTCGTTCGGGTGTCTCCATTGATTTTGTAGATTCTTAGTTGCGATCATGACGAAAGGATGCTGTTACCTGGAGCTCGTGAGTTTGTCGTTGTTGCTTCACTCCTGATGTACGGTGTTCACTTTTTTTTTACATTTTACATTTTGCTTCTAACTGCACTAATGTTACTCTATAATGTTTGGATAGAACATACTTTACAATTTAAACGTTTCGTTTCCTTTTTTAAAGAGATGTGTCGGCTAAGTTAGTTACTTTTAGTCATTTCACTACATTTCAACTACATAACTCGATTTACTTTCACCACATTTCAATTATTTGTGGAGTCTGTCACCACGAAAGATTACCTTCAGTTACATCGTTATTAATTTTTTATATTTACACTTTTTCTTCACGACACATGGTAAAGCTGTTACCTTGTCTCTGATTCTCGCTCGACTGGGGTTGGTTTTGCGGCGGTTAGTAGGGAGAGGGAGCTGTTCGCGCGGGGAGAGAAAAGTAGTTCGTACTTTATTATTATTATTATCATACTAATTAACTACTATTAATAATACTACATTTTCTTTATTGAGTTAGGTATTTCTTATTATTATTATTACGTCTTTTTATTTAATTATCATAATTATTAATTTTCGCTTCAATACAGAGTAATTTTCATGTCCGTACTAGATTTTTACAAGTTGATACAGGCATATAAGTACACAGGGAAGAGTTAAATTCTTTCTCACATGTCATTTTAAATAAAAAAATTATTTGTGCTATTTAAATTCCTTTTAAATCGTCACAAGATTTTCCCTCTCTGGTAGTGTTGCCGGGCAATCCAAGAGAATGTGGTTTAGGGTTTCGTCCTGCTCCTTGCACATTCCACAAAGAGGACTGTCTTTTAGGTGAAACCTATGCAGGTACCTGTTCGTCACGATGTGACCCATTCGTGCTCTTGCCGCAAATGACGCCACAGATCGAGGCATACTTTTATAGATTTTTGGGCGGTTTGGGGAGCTTTGGATGGCGAAGTACACCCGTCCGGTGTTACAATTCTCCCATCTCCGTTTCCAGGAGTCAATGAAGAACTTCCTGGCTGCTTCTTTACACTGTGTCAGAGTATAACGCTGCGCCTGTACAGGGCCCATGCAGCAAGTTTTACTGGCAAGCGTATCTGGAACTTCATGTCCATGAATCCCGCAGTGACTTGGAATCCATTGAAAAACAACATTCTTACCTTTTAAACTATTAAGTTGTTGCAGGATTTCCGATGTTCGAAAGTAATAATCTGTGGTGTTCTGTGCTTGTAATGCCTGTATAGAAGACATGGAGTCCGTGAGAATGCAGATGTCACGCGCATCGATGGCTTTGCAAAACTCCAGTGCAGCATTCAGGGCCAATAATTCAGCGTTCATACTTGAGGACGCGTCGCAGGGCAATGAAAAAGTGTCACCTGTTTCTGGGCAATAATAAGCAGCTCCTACTTTATAAGTGCTGCCAAGTCTTGTCCTTTGGTCAGTGAACCAGGAATTTTTGTACATGCCTTTAGTTGGTCACGTAGCCAGGGCGGGATATCAACTAACAGTCGGGATCAACTAAGGCTGAATGAATTCTAAAACTCCGCCTTCGGTGGTTGAATAGAGACTGCCGGATGTTAACCTCGTTAAAGCCTTTTACTGGCTGGATAGCTTGCAATTGGAAGTGGTGCCTCCACTTTCTGGTTTGGATGTAAATATCCAGTGGTTCGATTGCCAGCTCGATTTCCATTGCTTGAACACTTGTTGTTTTTGGGCAGCCCAAACAAATTCTAAGCGCAACATTCTGGAAAGTTTGCAATTTCTTGATGTGTGATTCAGTCGCTCCTCCCCACACTTCACACGAATATAGGATTTTGGATCTTACAAAAGACTGATAAAATTGTCTTAAAATGTACGTGTCTGCACCCCATTCTCTACTAGCAATCACTTTTAGAGCATTCAGTCTGCTGATACACTTTTCAATAGTGTAGCTTACCTGATCCCTCCATAGGAGTTTGGGATCCAAGTTTATTCCTAAAAGTATAGGGTTCGCAAACGTAGAGTTTCAGCAACGGCTTATAATGTTTGTGGGTGTAGCGCCTAGAGAAAAAACACACTTCTGTTTTTGCCGTGGAGATGACTAAACCCTATTTTTCGGACCATTGGTAAATTTTATCGAGAGATTCTTGAACTCTACTTGTCGCAATTTCCGGTTCCTTATGCGTTGACCAGATCGTAATATCATCTGCAAAAATCACCACAGACACGTTTGTTGGGATTAAATTTACCAAGTCTTGAAGAACAATATTAAAAAGTGTTGGGCTGATGACGGAACCTTGCGGTATTCCATTAAGAGTAGTTCCTTCGGTGGAGAGGGTTTCATTTATTTTGGTTTTGATAGTCCTGTCTCTGAGTAAATGGACAATGCATTGTAAAATATTGCCTTTCAACCCAATTTTCATGCATTGTGCGATGATCGATATTTTTGAAACTCGGTCGAATGCGGCTTCGAAGTCAATCAACACTGCTGTCGTACATTCATTGTTTGAGAACCCTGAATAGATACTTTCGGAGAAATATAGAAGGGCATCGCACGTACTTCTTTTCGGCCTGAACCCAAATTAGTGCGGGCTGAGAATAGCTCGTTTTTGAAGCCTCCACGTTAGACGATTGTTGACCAACCTCTCCAGAAGTTTGCCAGGACATGATGTCAGGGCTATGGGTCTGTAAGACGAAGCCAGTTCCGGAGGTTTCCCGGTTTTTAACAGAGGAATTATAATGGCCTGTTTCCATTTCTGCGGTATTTCCCCAGACACCCAGATACGGTTTAGACAGAGCAGTAGTTCATGCAACAGGTCTTCCGAGCAATTTTGATTCATTAAATTGTGCACATTGTCCCCACCGGGAGTAGACTTTTGAGTTGATCTATTGCAGCTCTCATTTCAGAGCTTGCAAACGGTGGGTCGCAGTCATCCTTTTGTGATATTGCTGCGTCCAACTCCACCGAGAATCTGTGCTTCCGAGGTTTAAGATGGGAAGGCCAAATCGCTTCGTCCCCTGATTTTCCCATGTAGGCTACATCTTGTTAAAAACTTCAGCAATTTCCCTCTCGCTGGTGACCGTGAGACCAGTGGCTGTTTGAATTTGAAAAATTTTTTGGTCCGCTTTACCTTGGATTGCCCTGAATCGCTTCCATACGGCCGAACATGGAGTGTTTGAGTTTATCCCATTAACAAAGTTACGCCAAGATGTTCTTTTTGCTGCTTTCGCCACTCTTTTACATTTATCAGAGGCTTTGTTGTACTCACTCCTGAACGCGGGTGTCCGGAATTTCTTCCACTGCTTCCTAGCCCTTTGTCTTGCCTTTCTTAATGCCGATGTTTCCTTTGTCCACCAAATATTAGAAGGCTTTTGCCGTCTGTTTGGTTTTGAAGCTGGGATGCACTTTGAGCCGGCGGTTATTATACTATTTTCGATTTCATCAATACTGTTTGCGTTACAGTTGCTCGTGTGGAGCTTAAAGAGAGTCCAGTTTGCTTCTTTCACTTTGAACTTAGTGGAGATGGCGTTTCGTGCTTGATCATTCTTTCCCGAATCGACGCTGAAAAAAATAGGAAAATGGTCGCTAGGGGTGAGGTCACTTTCTATACGCCAATCTTTGATTACATCGATCATATCTGGTGAGATTAGGGTCAGGTCCAGTGTGCTGAGAGATCCTGAACTGGGTGATTGATACGTCGGCTCTTTGTTCTGGTTTAGGAGTATAAGATTAGAGGAGAGAATCCAGTTGTACACCAGTGGGCCGTTTCTATTCTCGGCACCCTCATTCCATGCCGCATGTTTGGCATTGAAATCCCCCATAATGAGTAGGTACTTGGTGGAGCAATCAAATTTTAATAACTCGTCCAGCGTTACGTTTTGATTAAAAATGTAAACGTTTATTAACTTTACCACGACAGCCTGACTTAATGTTATATAACAGGTTAGCACTTCCATATTAGTTGTGATAATTTGCTTATGATTGCTCACCACCACCGATCTGTGAATAATGGAGGCTACACCCCCTCCTCTTTTATTTGGTCGAGAGAAACTGAAAATTCTAAAATCCTTAAAGCGAGGGTGTCTTGTACACAGATAACTTTAACTTGAGTATCGTCGATGACTTGCTTCAACTCCGCTACTTTGTTCATTAGAGAACGCGCGTTCCAATGTATAAATGTCAATAGTTTTTCTATGATCGGAGTGATTCCTTGTTTGGTCCTCTTTTCCGATCTTTGTAAGTAGTTCCTATAGAGACGTGTCGCTTCTTTTCAACATTACGTTTTATACTTTGTGTGTGCGTGTACACTGTACAGTTCTTCTGCACTTTTCCTGTTGCGGCACCACAACTCTATCCTTTTAAGTCTCCCTATTCCTCGATGTCTCATAATAATGTTCTTGTCAATGCTATAAGATTTTCGCACATTTTTAATGTGTTCGTCATCAATATTCCAAATGTTTACTTTTAACCTATCAGGATGATTGCGCTTCCTACGAGAGAACTGTCTAAAATAGTTCTGAGAAGAACTGTTGGATGTGTCTGTTTGCATCACACAAATACGACGGAGGACTTCTAAAAGAAGCGACTGCTGATTTGGTTCACAACTGTGTTGCTATCCAGGGTCACCACGGGGAGCTATCAGCTTGACCCCGCCAATTTAGCTTTAACACCAAATTCTCGGATTATTTTATCTGTAGTTTCCCTATGAACAAATTTCCTTTAGTATAACTTTAATTTATTGAGAAAATAAATTAAAATTTGATAACCATTTACAAAGCCGGAAGCTGTCACGGCAGCTATTTTTCTACCCGATGTTCACGAATTAAATTATTTAACAGCAAGCACTTGCCGTTATCAGAGTGGCACAGCGTCATTGTCATTATTCTTAATATAGATTCATCAGATAAATGTGAGACTGTAATATAATTAAAGCTTCTACAGCACTGTCATTACTTACTGAACTTAATTTAGTTAAGTAAACCCTGTCGTATAATACTTTGCATACTCGGCCCGCCAGCGTATTTACACGGATTGTTTCGTAAGAAATATCCATTTAATTAATTAAAAGATGAAACGTTTTAAACAAAATGTTTTCACTGTTGTGACGATTTTAAATGTATCAAAAATCGCACAGATTAAAATTTTTTAATTTTAATAAGTAAGAGTATCATACACCCTTACCTATACCCAGATTCCTGAATCAACGTGAAACCTTCCAGTACCAACACGCCAAGAAAAGTATTAAGTAGTAAATAATAATAATAATTACTTAAATAATTAAGAAATGCGACTAGAGAAATAAAGAAATCCCTAAGTCATAATAAAATAAACATAAAGTATTTATCTTCTAATTAATGAATAAATAATAATAGAAAAAGTACGAACTATTTTCTTAGTGCGTAAATACGCCCTAGCTTACTGAGCCCTCTCCCCTAAACCGTACGCGCATTCGGCCGTAGAACGTCGCAATGAGTAGACGTGAGTTTTGGTGTTGTACACGTATACGTATGTGTATGTTCTCTAGAAGCATATCCAGCGTGAAATCTTGTTATTGTGAATAATGTAGTGTCTAGAGTTTGTGAGAAAATATATAAATAATATAGAAAAAGGTAGCCAACACATCTCTTAAAAACAAAATCAAATGTAAGTGTAACATAGTTAACTACTAGACTGTAGTACTGCAAAGTGAGAACTACAACTGTAATTAAAATAAAGAAAATGTGAACTAGAAGAATCTGCACTAAGAAAAGTGAAATTACAACATGTGGAACTTCGAGTAAACAACCTATCTTCGAGAGCTTCAAGTAAACTAAAAATCAACCCGATGTAGAACCAAGAACAACGTACTCAACCCGTAGAAGACAACTGGAGATGTCCCAAGAATACAACAACAACCTCAGGTGATATCAAACCACAACTTTTGTAAATTTCCCCTTAATAAGAAGTAATAGTAACCGTAATGTATATATTGATAAATTAATAATTTTGAGAAAATTGAGACCCGGATCCGTGGTATTAAAACTAACAGTTATGTGAATAAATTTTTGATATAACAAGAATAATATAATTAAGATCTTTGAAGCAGTAAAAGCACTATTTACAAAAATAGCTTTCTTTAAAATCAGGAATAATGTTTGACTAATATTTCAATAACAATAAAGAGATGTTTTAGCTAATACCTAGTGAGTGAATAAGTTTATGCATACCTTGTCAGTTTCCTATATCATACTTGTTTTGTAATTTGTTAGTAAGCGTTTTACTAACAACGGCAGCTGGTTTAGTTTACTGGTAAAGAATTAAACTAGTTCCCGATTTTTGTGTTGTCTTGCCAAGGGGCGGCACACTGTATTTCATACACTTTTATAAAAGGCTGAGTTTCTGTTGTTATTTTATTTTAAATCACATATGTAAATTTAAATATGTATGCATTTCTATGAAAGTGTATGTGTGTATTTGTGTGCTCGCGCCTGTACCTCAATGTGTGATTGTTTGTATGCATACGACAGTTAGTGAAAGAAATATATCTTATTGTATTAGCGGCATAGCATAGCATTGTTTGGTTTGTCTGACTTGTTCCTTTCAAACTTCTATGTAACAATTTGATGTACTTACAATATTACAAAATTACAATACTTACATTTTATATGGTATATGACATAAAGATCTATCACGTAACAAACTTTCTATAAAAGTAAACTCCCCTATCCTATGTGTATCCCCTATCCTATAAAAGTATACTCCCCTATGTCTATTTCAGATAGACATAATACACAGTGCGTAATATTCCGGTATATACCTTTAATATGCCACACACCCCACAGCCATAAAACTACCTACTTGTAAAAAAAGCAGAGTCAAGTTCAGTACACGCACGCCTAACTGCGACTTTTGCAAAATGACACATTCAAACTAAAGAAATCAAAGACAGCCTGCTGAACAACAATAATGCTACAGTTATGCCAGTGCTACACAAAAAGAAATTTTTCCAACCAAGGATCCAGCCATAGGATTAGAATCAATTGACAGTGTACCAATCAATGTTTCTATGTTAGCATATGGCAAGACTACTAATCCGTCCAATATTTAATTGTTTCATTTACCTTCAAACTCTCAAAGAATATAGCTTTAATATAGCCTTCACGCAAGGAAATAGGTCAGCAACTAACCGATTCCAAAACAACCGTTTCCACAGAGAACACCGTATATATACAGTTAAGCATCTTATAGCCAAGGGTAAGATGCAGATTTCATCAAATTTGTAACCAACTTTAACCATTTTGTTTTAGACGACAAACTTAAGGAACATGACATACGTTTTTTATCGCCCAAATCATTACTGCGAGCAGGTGTCTCTGAACAAGCCTACTTGTATCAGCCAGCGAAGCCATATTTGATTTTATATTTAATGCTAGCTTGATGAACAAGCAAAGACAAATTGCTTAGAATGTGTACGTAAATTTCGATTCAAAATGACTTTTATACTGTACAATTATATACTCACAATATACTCTTTGTCGCGTTTAAGGAGTACATAAAATGATTTTGGCTACAAAGTAATTTCTGTAAGCCATACTTCTGCCTCAACATATAAAATTCTTGAGTTATTAAAAATAGTAAAGATCATTTAAAATTTGGAGATTAGAAATTGATGGTGGGACAAGAAAATAAATTTTCTATGAGATACAGCATTATAGTGTGTCAACACTAACAGACGGAGATAAATTTAAATAGACTTAACTTAAACAAATGGACAAAAAAAGATAGCCAGAAACTGTTTACTTGCAAACAGTTAAAGAAATGCACCACAAAAGAACGTTTGATGTGCTCTAGAACGATTGAGTCTAAAATTAATTGCAAACGTGAAACCTAAAGAGATAGACAGGAATGATCGACTATCGTGATGTAAAGAAAAGATGGGTTACTGAATGAATGTGCGTGGGCTGCTGAAACCAAACTTAAAACTGGGTAGAATTTTATGAAAGTTTGCACGTACTATTGTAAAAGTTAATATGTCTAATCGGCTGAACCTTTACTAAATATTGCTTTCAGTAGGCCTATTTGTGAATATTGATCATATGGTTGCTGTCGCGGTACATTAATCTGTGTTTTGTACCAATATCTTTTTTTAAACTTGAATAATAACAATGACTCTCATATTTTATTAAATATTGTAATTTATAAACGTGTGCATTAATTACGGGGATTATTTTTATGAAATGTGTATTATTGTTGTTTTGATAGTTCATCTTCTTTTTTCACAGTACTAAATTTATATAGAATATTGAACTTTCACTTGTGAAACTTACTTGTTTTCTGCCGTACGCGTTTCGGCGGGATGTGCGCCTTCATCAGCGGATTGAGTCTGTCTCAATCCGCTGATGAAGGCGCACATCACGCCGAAACGCGTACGGGAGAAAACAAGTAAGTTTTACAAGTGAAAGTTCAATATTATATGTGTATTATTATATTATCTCAAAGATTCCGTGATAATACAAGAACAAATGTGAACAGAACAAATGTAATTGTTATAGGGTATATATTCCTTCAAAAAATATTCATATTTTATGAGACGAAATTATGTGCCCGTTAAGGTAGTTATGTAATACTTCAGCTTTCTGTGTTGCTTTTACAGAATAAGTTGTATAGCTTATATAATGTGCGGTGCAATATATGTCCGCAGTAGACAGCTGAATTAGACTGGTGATCTCGTAGTCAATTAATTTTGCATGTGTAGGAATGCTGAGAAGTTCATTTTGAAGGTAATATCAAAGGACCAATGACAGTAAACGAATAAGAGCTTAGAGGTAAACAAACACAAATACTATAAAAAAAGAGATAGAACGTACTGTACGCGCGCCAGCTTTGCAGCCGTGACGCCTGAGGAGCGAGGGTGCTACTGAATGAATGTGTGTGCTTGTGTTGGTAGCGTATTTCTGGTTCTGTACATAATGTGGTTCTGTTGTTCAGAATAGGTATTTAGTTGTGATTTGTATGCGTACTAGATTGAGCGTTCGTACATTATATGTTGTTGACTATAATTCTAATTTTAATGAAGAAATTTGTATTAGGGGTTATAATCACAAACAGAATTATTACTGTTGCACACCACTATAGAAAAATTATTCCGATTAGCGGTTTCAAGCTTCTCGCCTCATCGTCAGATCGGCATTACTGTGTGCAACAGTAATAATTCTGTTGCACACCACTATATAAAATTATCCCAATTAGCGCTTTCAAGCTTCACAGCTCATCGTCAGATCGTAATGAAACCAAAAAACATGAAAAAAACCCTTCACTCACATCTCACCCCACCCTACTCACACACAACAAGCTATAATTGAATGTCCCTTCACCACCCTCAGCCCTGTCCCACCATCTGGACAGTTAATTCCGATCTGACGATGAGGTGTGAAGCTTGAAAGCGCTAATCGGGATAATTTTATATAGTGGTGTGCAACAGTGATCATTCTGCTTGTGATTTCAACCACTAACACATCTTTCTTGATTAAACTTCTAGTAATAATTCTGTTTTTAATTCTAATTTGTGGAATATTTTTTCTAAAATGTCTTTTCTTATTTATTACGTATTTACTATTAGCCTATCGTTTAATTATTTTTTCTTTCGTTGTCATTTACTAAAGAGTTAATTTTACTTTGTAAACTATACTTTTATGATTAGTTCTGTTAAAAAGAAATATTAAAGTGATATCGCAAAAAATAACAAAATAATTCATTAAGAAGGACGAAATTATATCGTGTATATTGAAAAGTGAAATTAAGAATCAAGGAAAGAGCACATTTCTATACCGTTACAAACGCTACAGCAACAACACCATATGACACTCTCGCTTCAGAATTCACAATTTTAAAACCCGGAAATAAGATGAAACGCGTTACAAGATCGACCACTTCAGCGTTTAAAATACGCCAGGAAAACGCATAAAAACCAGACCGCATCACACTCTAGTAAACGGTACTCTAGAGGACGAGTTTGACAAATGTATTAATTGTATTATAAGTGTGTCGTATTACAGTGACGCGCGCAGTGGAATGGCATACGTCATCACATTCCTTGGTCGGTAGCAAAACTCGAGCGCTAGTAGTAGGCTACATCCACAGCAATAATTACATTTTCATCTCAAGTGAGTAATAAAAAATTTATCGCCACTAACTGGTAAAAATTTTTAAAGTTTTAAATTTAACAAGACTTAGTGTAAAAGAAATAAACTCTTCGTAGAGTATGACCTCCTTACAGTGCATATATCTTTTCCCGTAACAATACTAGCAACCCTTTTTGCCGGCTTCCCATACCAAATGTTGAAATTGAGGTCACTAGACTTCTTTCTAGTTTAGAAAAAAAATTAACGTGTAAAATTTACTAACAAATGTACAGCTCCCTATTTGTATACTTCTAGGCATACAAACGTCGTTGTCTTTTATCGTTTTTTGTTCTCCATCTATCTGGTCAACCCCACTTCTCTCAACTTTGACTCCAAACCGTGTTGTGTTCAAGCCTACTTGTACAATATATACAGGATTTTCTTAGTTTTTCTTCTTTTATCGGCTCCACCTGTTTCCATTTTGGGTCTATTTTAGGTGTTCTGGTTCTGAATCACGTTCCGACAATTTCATTCTACATGTCTGAAACGCATTAACTTGATCCGTTTAATCTTCGTACGCAACGGTAATAAATTGCACTAGTGTATCCCAACACATCTATTGTCATTTCATTTTTGATTGCGTTGGTTTACGCTAATTGGTCTATTTTCTTGTCCATGTGTCGTTGCAGTAGTCAGCTATATAACCATATTTAATTCTATGATAGGTTACTTCACGCTTCTTGTTACAGGAGCCAGGCTAGGAACTGCAATAAACGTCATTAATTCTCATATAGACGCAAAACAAAAGAGTTGTGTTCAATAGAAAGAAAGTCTACTGTGAGATGTGCAATATTACATTTCAGAAATTATAAATTAACTGAGTTATTTTTATAATCGAATTAAACCCAAAAGTTACAATTATAAACACAAACTTCTGAAATGTAAATTCACGTTTTTTAACCAATAGCGCACTTCGTTTCATCCTACGTAAGTGGTTTTCCGTCTAAAGTTTCTTCACGAAGTTTCAACACCAACACAAAATATCAAGTGAGTGAGTACTCTGGGAAACTCTTCGTGTCTGCATCAAACTCTACAACAAACACACCCTGTATAGAGCGCTAATTACACCTTAGCAACGCTGTGTAAACTCACCTCGTCTGTGGTAAAACAACTTTTAAATTGGCTTCAGAGTTTTCTCACTCTAATGAATTCCTATTTCACTACGCATCCTGACATACGATTTCATACTATGGTTAAATACCGTGACGCAAAGAAGCTGATGAAAGATTTTATTACTAAGTCTAGTAAAACTTTGATTTATATTTAGTTCTTTAAAAAATATTTTGTAGACGTAAACAGAACGCATTTAAGCGAACGATTGCACCTATATCATATATTCCGTGGCGTATGTAGAATAAACATTTAATGATTATTAAAATGGAACAAAAATATTATTTCATTTATTTGAAATAAATTGGTTTCCTGATATAATCGAGTGGAACACTTGCCATGTTTTTCATTGTGTAAAAATATGTTAGAATAATGTTGCTTAAAAGACACGAGTTTCAAATATTACCAGTTAGAAAATACTGTGACTCCTACAGTAGCGGTAAAAACTTAGCCCAGTTGAGAAAGTTATTAGACGACAGTAACTGACTTTATTTAAATCGCACACTTATTTAATAGTAAGAAAGAAACAGAAGTCTATACCATAGCTGCGTTATCCAATAAATCACATTTGCCATTTGTTGTAAGTTATTATGCCATGTTATTTCTTTGTACAAAATAAAATAAATATTAATGGGAATTATTATTATTATTATTTTTTTTTTCGGGGGAGGAAAAATGCATTATGCACCAGCAGGAGACACCCGACTGGCCTCCCGGTGTGTGGGACTCGCACCCACTAAAAAACCTCCACTTTACAGGCAGGGAACCCCCCCTGGAACAACTATTCGTATGGCTTCAGGGTGGCACCTCGTATTGCGCCTACAAGGCTCCTGCAGCTTCTATATCATCGACCTGTGAGAGGGTCCAGTTCAGGCTTCTGCTGTAGGACCATCCTCACGAAGGTCACAACCATGTCCCAGTTCTCTTTGCTGTTGAGCATGACGCCTATGATGTTATCAGGCGTCATGGGGCCAATCTCCGATTCCAGTCCTCGCCTCTCCAGCACCCACCGTTGACACTCGAAGAAAGTGTGATGAGCGTCATCAGAGTCTGAGTCGCCATACACGCACGACGGATCCTCCATCTTACCCATCCTTCGCAGGTATGCACAGAAATAAGCATGCCCTGTCAGGAATTGAGTAAGGTAATAATCTACCTCGCCGTGCGTTCTGTCCACCCATTCAGGGAGGTCCCCAATCAACCTCGCCGTCCACCTAGCTCGACTCTCCTGCTCCCATCGTAGTTGCCAGCTCCGCATGGAGTGTGCCCTGGCCACTGTTCTTGCTTCTACAAACCCCAAGTCTTCCTTGGTCTTGTAGACCCTCCTCCTCTCCACAGCTATCAGATCTATTGGCATTACTCCAGCGACGACCAACACTGCTGGTTCCGACACCGTTCTGTAGGAGCTTGCAATTCGAAGTGCTCCTCTTCGTTGTACCGCGGCGATCTGCTTGCGGTATTTTTCTTGCTTCAGTGCGTCGGCCCAGACCTCGCATCCGTAGAGGAGAATCGAGTTGGTCACCGACATCAGCAGTCGCCGTCTTCCTGCAGCTGGGCCTCCGACATTTGCCATTACTCTGCTTAGCACAGCAACGACCTTAGCGGCTTTCTCCGAGGAACATCGAATTTGCTCCCAGCAGGAAAGCTTAGTATCCAGGTGCACCCCTAGATACTTCACCGCTGGCTTTGATATTATCGCCTTTTCCCCCACCACGAACTGTGTGATTGTGGGTATACGTCGTCGAGTGAGCAGCACAATCTCTGTCTTCTCCGTCGCAAGGCTCAGACCGTGTTCTTCCATCCAGATGCGGACCCTGCGCATGACCTGGTTCAGCATGCGCTGCGCCTCCTCTGCGTCTCTCGCCGTGATCACGGCAGCCACGTCATCAGCATATGCTACCAGAAAGGTATCATCTGGCATCTCCATGCGGAGGATTCCATCATAGAATGCATTCCACAGGTCAGGGCCCAATATAGAGCCCTGAGCTACGCATCCTGTTATTTTTCTGCTGCGTGGCCCATCTGCTGTGTCGTACCGGAGCTCTCTGTCCCTCAGGTAACTTCGTATTATCCGGAGCAGGTAGTCCGGCGCTTGAAAGACGTCCTCCAAAGCCGCTAGCAAGTCTGTCCACCTGGCCGAATTAAATGCGTTGCGTACGTCCAGTGTAGCGAGTAGCACCATCCTTCTGGAGAAGTGATTACCCCGCTGGGCCACCTGGACGGCATTCAAGATCTCCAGTATGGCTCCAATGGTGGATCTGGCCGTTCTGAACCCGTACTGCCTCGCTGACAGATCTCCCGCATCCCGAATAGCCGCTACTAGGGGAGGCCTGAGTAGACGTTCCAGTAGTTTCCGCGCCGTGTCCAGCATACAAAGAGGTCTGTATGCCGACGGGGAATTCGGGCCGCCCTTCCGGGAATGGGAATTATTATTAATAATATTATTATTATCATCATCATCAATAGTAGTAGTAGTAGTAGTAGTAGTAGTAGTAGTAGTAGTAGTAGTAGTAGTAGTGCAAAATAAAATAAATATTAATGTGAATTATTATTAATAATATAATTATTATCATCATCATCAGCAGCAGCAGTAGTAGTAATAGTAGTCGTAGTAGCGGTAGTAGTAGTAATAGTATTATTATTATTATTATTAGTAGTAGTAGTAGTAGTAGTTGTTGTGTAGTAGTAATAGTAGAAGAATAATGTTGTAGTCGGAAATGTCGATAAACATAAGGGTAACTAGTATTACATAACACTCAATGAATATCTAAAATACTGGGAAAACCACACTTGTTTATTCTTGGTCTACGAAGTGTTTCTGCGCTCAGTGCCCCCCGCTTACTTTACTACTGTTTCAGAACGAATACAGAATATCAATGCGTAATCTCTGTAAGGTTGTGTGCATGGAATAAACTTATGGATAAACACAATGCGACGGTAGTACTAAATACCAGAGTGATACTTGCCTCGTAATAAAACACTTCGTACCTGTATAAAAGTAACGGCGTATACTTAGCTTGAAAACGCCGTTTTTATCAGGCAAAATACACTGGTGTGTTACATGTTTCGACCTCTGTTTGTTTACAGAAAAACTGGGATTATACAGTATTACTTTAAAAGCGACGAGTTTTTAGTATCGTTTTACACATTCATTGGTGTTTCCATATAACTTTTTCACACAACGAAGGCTGGTCGAAACAGTTACAAGTTATAGGCAACGATCGCTTCTTAATGATAATTAACTATGGAAGTTTCCATACACAGTATCAAATGATATAAATACACCATATAGATACAGTAAATGTATTCACACACACATACAAAATACATTCACATATATAGTTTCGTAAGTTATAAAAAACAAGTATAACAATTATTGCTTATAACAGTTTGTTACATTAAATATTTAGCGTACATTTGTAAAGTGGTTGAGAATTATTCATTCACTTTATTTCAGTCGATTTAATTGGTAATTCTGAAACTTGTTTGAAAGGAGATAATTGATTATCATCATAATCATTACAGGGATTAGACAAAGGATTGTTTGTTCCCGTCTCAAATAGGCGAAGATAGTAGCTGGTCACTCCAGCGCTTCCTTAGACGTCCCACACCTCTCCGTCCCCTCGGCTTCCAGTTCCATAGTTGTGTAGGAATGCGGCAGTCATCCATTCGGCAAAGATCTTCCCACCAATTTCATCCGATACTGGGCGATCCTGTCGAGTATACTCATAATATTCAGTTCCTGCCGTATATCTGTGTTTCTTCTATGATCATGGCTGTGTATACCCTTCCACGTGCCTGAGAAATCTCACTTCAGACGCTTGGATGCGACTGGCCTGGCCTTTCGTTAAAGTCTAATTCTCAGACCCATAAAGAAGTGTGGGGTAGAGCCATCACCTTGGGAAGAGAATTGATCTTGAGTAAATTGCTTGCTCCAAACAGATATTTTCTCTGTATTTCTGCATCGGCAGTGCTTCTCCTTTTATCTTCTTCTAACATTATATATCGTTAAGCAGGATATACATCTGCAGAACTACATTTACAGAGATGTACATTTACAGGTGTCTGATAGTATTGAGTAACAGATTCCTATGATTCCACTGATGGTTAACACTCATAAATAAATAAAGCAAATGGAAACCATTTTGATACTTTTAATATTATTCAAGATTAACACAGAGTCACGTATCTTGTGTGCTCTAATTAATGTATTTTTTCAACTATTATGTGTCACGGAGATAAAATATTATTTTCTGTTACAAATGTAAAATACAAAGGGGAGATGTGCAATTATTCTCTATTGTTTGTATAATATGTAAACAAATTTTACATACTGAAAATTTTGAATACAGTGAATATGTATACAATAACTGAATAGAATTAAGTAGGAAAAATGCGAAAGTATACCAGTACTGGCTTTGATACAATTAATATTTCTAATATTTGTTTTGCCCTTTTAAATAAAAAAATTGTAGTCGTTTACGCAATAAATATAAACAGAACTTGATGGAAAGAAAAAATAAACGTAGACAGTCATTAGCTAATTTATGAATTAATGTTTTATAACTTCCATAGAGGAGAAAGGATAAACAGCTGGTTTGCCTCATAATACACTATCTGAATATGTATATATAATTTCGAAGTCTACTTATTTCAAAAGGAAAACAGACAGACCAGTATATACGGAAATCACTACTTTTTGAAGGAATCGTTTGGTAAATTTGAGAATAGCAACACTCGATTCTAATTAAGATTCGACGGTTAAGAAACGCTAAGATGTTAACGAAGGAAACCTCGCACCTACTATGCGTAGGCAGCTGTTCAATTCATCTGCGACAACTGACGCCACTTCATATTTGATTAAATTCCTTAGTATTAAATTTCTAAACGGAATAATGCAGCCAGATGTGCAGATGTCGCCATCTCTACAGAAGTACTACTTCAGCTTTTAATCAAAACATTCTTTCCTGGTCGATGGCATTTATTGAATACAAAAAGCGTCCATATCTCGGCAGTTCGTTATTATAAAATATACCCTTGTCGCAAAATTTGCAACAACAACGAAATGTGCACTTTGCTATTTAACATAGCCTAAACACAATTTTCATAATAAAATTCGGCGTTTCTATGAATATAATGCGAACACGTTTACACAACACAATGTTCTAAGCTTCTGTATTTGTTTACACTGATTTCTCAAAGCTAATACGCATCTGTAAAAACGACTTCAAGTTATAAGTAACTATGAAAAGCAATTTTACTATATACTACTTTTTGTAAAAGTGATCATTTTTGTATTTAAGTGTCCATAACCTACCGCAGTATGGCACTTAAACGTTTGGTGTCAGTTATCCTGTGTCTACTGAACAACACAACAATGGAGGCGATCGTAGCAACAACATTGTTTTTATATTTGTAGTAAACAAAGATTTAGTGAGTGAACTGACGCAGTTTTTCCACCCTCTGAGAAGCTGTCTACTTATTCTTTGGATCTGTAAACTTCTAACAAATAATATCACTCAACTGGTGACCTGCCCTGACAATAGAGGAGAGGCAATTGGATAAGTTGTTTTCTTCAAATCAAAACGAATTCCGCGAAATATTTAGGCGAATCTGTTGCGCCCAATAAGACAACTCTGATATTTAATCACTTGTCTGTTTGCAGACTGTTGTAGTTTTGTTGACGTCGTGATTGTATTGTTTGTTCTGATAACCAAGAAAATTATGAAGAGTTATTGTTATAATATCGTCGTATCGTCGCTGTTGTAATATCGTTTATATGTCGTTAGTACTGTATTCTCGTGTCATAAGGTTACGATTCGAGGGATCATCAAACATTCATTTACGTTCGGCAGATACCACTAGTAACATCATGTTTGTAAACGAACTAGGCGCTATATTGGGCACAGAGTGTGGAATATTTTAACATTGAAAATGTTTATAAAGACGTGTCGCACATTTGAAAACGACCGCTGATGCGTGATCGCAAATGGGAACCGGTGAGTTTCCATAGAAACTACTTCTTTGTTGTCAATAACGTAGTACACATATAAAACTTCGCTTATGAATGCGACTACATTTAACTTATAATCTGTACATTGGTAAATGAAGAATGATTTCATTGATTGGTGAATGAAGAATGAATTCATTGATTGGTGAATGAACATAGATATATATATTTTTATGTTTATTGAAGCATTTTCAATGACCTTCTCTGTGCATTGCATTTGTGCAATGCCTGTACATTTTTCTCCTTGCGACGCCTGCCTGCGTTGTGACGTGAGATCAGCTTGTCTCTCTAAATTTCCGTTTTGGAAAATCTTATTAGTTGTAAACTTTACTGTTCTTTAATTGCCCTTGTTTGTAAACACAAATATACGCAACTATATTTTTTCAAGACAAGTGTATGTTACACATGATATTGTAAAGATAGAAGATAAAAAGCAAAGGAATTTAAATTTGTTTTGCACACAGTCGCTTAAAGGAAAGTTTATCAAATGAGTAGGGAAAGTTTTGACGAGTGTTTGGAACTGTTCGGAAGACTTATAATGCCAGTGACGTGGAGTGGGAGTTACTGAAGTAGAAGTATAATGATGCTGTAGTTTGAGATGAATAATTTTGCCGTACAGAACTGAAAATGTTCCGTAGAACTTTTGAGTTCTTAATACTTGCTGGCAAGTTTCATTATTAAATTTTGAAATTTTTGTATCCCGCTTTACACGTATCTAACTGTAAATGATTAAACAAATTACTCAGTATTTTTTACACTGCCAAAAATAAAATGTGTAAATACTATGAATAAAATATATACAATAAATATACAATGTGTACAATTCTGCAGAACGAAAAAATTGTTAATCTCTAGTCTTTGAGTGTATTAACCGAAATATTCTTCTGAATGAGAGAATGTCATCAATATTGTTTTAAAAAATTAAGTTGACATTGCCTCTTTTATTTCATTAAAGTATGGTGTTAAGTTTGCTGTAGATCAGGTAATATTAGTTTTTTTCCCGCTATAACGGTTTCAGTGTCTCCAGTTAATGAGAGCTATGTTATGTCACGTTATAACATGCTTTACGTTATGTCACGCTTAAGTTACTTGAATAGTGAGACTCCGTCAGTTAATATGTGATGTGAGTAGTAGTGTCAGCACAAAAAGGGTACAGTTCCGAGCGGGCCAGTAATTTTCGGACAGGAATCGCACTAATGTACAAGGGGCGGTTGATAAGTAATGCACAGTAGCACATAAGGGGACGTCCATTAATTACGTGAGGTTTTTTTTTAAATTTGGACCCCCTCCCCCCTTGGTGAGATTTGGTGAGATGTGGTGGGACCCCCCTCCCCCTCACGTGAGGTTTACCCTATAATTTTTAAATAATTAAATTTATTTGATATGTTCATGTTTTTGCTTCATACCACTAAAAATACTTAAAGCATATCTTCTATGTACTACATTTTTTCTGTGAAATTAGAGGTGAAAATGATAACTACGTTTAAGGTGCGTTATAATAATGTATATTCTCTGAATTAAAAAGTTGACGTGAGATTTTCGTTGGCCCCCTCTCCCTTTAAATGAGATTTGGTGAGATTTTGCCGGACCCCTCCCCCCCATTTTGAGCTCACGTAATTAATGGACGTCCCCTAAGGGAAAAGAACCAATGTACAGTACGACGCGTGCTGCCATCTAGTAGCGACATGTTTGTATTACAAGCGTCTCAAATCTCGTTCACCAACTCCTTCCCGTTTTCAGTCAGTCACCATTGTTATGGAGTCGAGTACGCCAGCTATGTCAAAGCGTCTAAAACAACGTGCAGTGATTGAACTTTTAACAGCTGAAAAAGTGAACGCTAGTAACATTCATCGTCGACTAAAAGCATTTTATGGTGATAAAGCTGTTGATCGAAATAACCGTGAGTAGGTGGGCAATAAATCTTCGTGCATCGGTAAAGCGAACATTAAAGATGAAACTCGCAGTGGTCGACTAGTTTCTATAACTGATAGGAAGCACCAAATAGAGGTGAACGAATTGATTTGAAATGACCGTCGCATCACACAACAACGCATTGGCACCCGGATAGCCATATAGAAAGACAGAGTAGGACACTTTATTGCTCAACTGGGCTACCGTAAAATCTATTTGCGATGGGTGCCACGCATACTCACAGAAGAGAACAACCAACAACAAAAGCAATGTTAACACTGTTGCACTATATAAAAATTATTCCGATTAGCGCTTTCAAGCTTCACAGCTCATCGTCAGATCGGAAAATGCTGATTTTCACAAGCTGTGAAGCTTGAAAGCGCTAATCGGAATAATTTTTATATAGTGGTGTGCAACAGTGATAATTCTGCTTGTGATTTTAACCACTATCACAACTTTCTTCATTAAAAAGCAATATTGTGAACACCATTAATAGTAATATCTAAAGATATTAAAGTGGAATGTTAAGGGTAGGCCTATTCATTTTACCACAGATGATGAACTGAAAGACACAGTGAGGCAGTGGATCATGGAAAGACCACCGGCATTCTTCAGTGACTGGATGAGAAAACTGGTTCACTGTTAGGAGAAATGTGTAGCTGTTTTTTTTATCAAAAGAAATACTTTTATTCCATATTTGTTTCATTTGACTTCCCCTTTTTATTGCGAGTTACATGCGACTGTGCACTACTTATCGACCGCCCCTCGTATATGAGTGTCTCAGAAACGTTTTCTCTATATGTAGTATGATTAATTGTTATATGTACTATCTTTGCCAAGGTAGGTTTATATGAGCATAAAGCATCTTTGTGAACCGTTATTCATTGACGGGATGAGACAACTGGTTCACTGTTGGGAGAAATGCGTAACTGTTTTTTTTTATCAAATAAAAAGTACTTTTATTCCACAATTGTTTCATTTGACTTCCCATTTTTATTTGCGAGTTACATGCGACTGTGCACTACTTATCGACCGCCCCTCGTATATGAGTGACTCAGAAACGTGTCTCTATATATAGTACGGTTAATTGTTATATGTACTATCTTTGCCAAGGTAGGTTTATATGAGCATAAAGCATCTTTGTGAACCGTTATTCATTGACGGGATGAGACAACTGGTTCACTGTTGGGAGAAATGCGTAACTGTTTTTTTTTATCAAATAAAAAGTACTTTTATTCCACAATTGTTTCATTTGACTTCCCATTTTTATTTGCGAGTTACATGCGACTGTGCACTACTTATCGACCGCCCCTCGTATATGAGTGACTCAGAAACGTGTCTCTATATATAGTACGGTTAATTGTTATACTATCTTTGTCAAGGTAGGTTTACAGGAGCATAAAGCATCTTTGCGAACCTATTTGAAGTGAAAATGTGTCTTGCTCATCTTATTACCGAGACATTATAACTATCAAATGTAGAACACCAAAATTTGTTTGTGCTTAAGTTTCAAACTAATGATCGCAATTCTCGAATTTATTGCCTAGTTTAGTTTTTTTTTTCAGCAGTGTTTTCAAACATTGTACACATAAGTAGTGAGAGTTTGAAGTAACGCCAATCTAAATTGTTGTATGTATCTTGCACGCATTTGTCTGTTGACAATAATTGAAATACTTTCCTTTCGATGAAGCCTGGAAGAATGTTGTACTTAATACGCTAAATATAAGGCGATGTATCATAAAAT
This sequence comes from Magicicada septendecula, assembly GCA_034769895.1. NCBI lineage: Eukaryota > Metazoa > Arthropoda > Insecta > Hemiptera > Cicadidae > Magicicada > Magicicada septendecula. The sequence continues at coordinate 8,966,644 of CM068375.1, forward strand.
GCAATACATTTTTAAATTATTCTTAGGAGATCACCTTCTATGTAAATTACATATTCGTAAACAAAATTAATTGCAACAATAAGTTGCTTAAACAAAGATGAGTAATTTATTTTATAATAGGTCTATTATGTTTTTCTAATGTATATATATATATATATATATATATATATATATTGTAACGTAACGAAAATACGGTCCTCTACGTTACATAAATCAACTTATAAGATTTAAAATAGAATAAAATTATTAATTATCCACACTTGTAAAAGGTTAGAAACCCAACCCATAATTGATTAAATAAAATAAGAATACAAGGTAGAAAGAAAAGAAATTAATAATGTTAATAATAAAAAAACCTCAAAGTTCAGCGAAAAGTGTAAACAACAGACATTGACAAATAATGTAAAAACTAATTTAGACTGAAGATGAATTGTTCATGATATCCGGGCTGTTTGGCCGTGGTCTATGGTTTATAACAAAACCAAACGTTTCGCCAGCTCCACTGGCTGCCATCATCAGTGGTACAAAAATCCTGCACGCCGGGTGTTTACGTACAGGCCCCCAGTACTGTGGTATAGGCTAAAGCTGTCCTGCCATGCTACCTGTACTTGTAAATTCATCAAAGTCCCACGTACAGGTAAAAATGACACCATCAGCCAATCACAATGAAGATGGTGTATGATTGGCTCGCACCAAGCTATGCCATTAGATACTCACTAGTTTTCCGAGAAGTACTGTGGGGAAGGCTGCTGATTTCCCGCGATGCTACCTGTGCTAATTGTTATAACTATCTATGCAGTTATTATTTGTATTGTTGCAACACACACACACACACACACACACATATATATATATTTATATTTATATATATATACACATTCACACTTAATGTAAGTCACGCAAAGCATATTAAGCTACACTTGTTAAAAACCACGAGCACGAGATAAGATTAGTAAGAGAGAGAGAGGGGGGAGAAAGTATTAACGTAATACATATAGAGAAATCCGAGAAAAGCGATAAGTAACAAAAACAAAAAAGGGAAGAAAATGCTGAGGGGTGTATTGGTAAAGTGGGAGACTGTATTGAGTATTGGCGCTGTGATCAACGGACAGAATGTTGATAATACAACTGCTGTAAAGAACAGCTATAGCGTGACCTGCATTGCAGTCGAATAATGAGACCGCGAAATCTATTCGATATTATCGATGACCCGCCCATGTAGAGAAAATAAAATATTACGCCGCAAAATAATAAAATCCAAACAGCTATATAAAAACTGTAATTAAGTGTATTTGTTTGTGTATGCGTAATTGTATGTTTTATTTGTGTAAGTGTATTTGTCTTTCGCTTAAATTTAATTTACAATTTAATAAATTTTATTGATGAATTAAACTAACTAAAATTAAAATTGAATGGTTTGCAGCTTCTTCATTTGCTGAGTAGCACAAAGCATAAGGAATTCGCTAAAATTTATTCGTAGATTATTTACAAAATCCATTAAATTCACAAGTTTATTCAGAGTCTCTTAAATATCAATAAAAACGCAAGACATCAATTCTGTGCGATGACGGATTGAGTACTGTTAACTTCATGCTGTCCGTTCCCGCGCTCCATCTTTACTGCATTTTATATTATTTTGCGTCATATTCTATTTTTCTTCCTCCTGTAGTTTCTTAAACATTTACTTATCTTATTAATTACTGGTAACTGTCAATTATTTGTTCAATCATATTTGCGTAACTAACTTCACCTTCAGTCTTCTTACAAACCATATCAAATTTTGTCTTCTCTCTCTCTACATAATATTTTCTATTCTTCACATAACTACAATTCAAACCATACCGAACAATTATCTCTTTGTTCTTAGTAGCCTATGTCTGTGACGACTTTCAGTGCAATTCTCGATACAAAACACAGGGTAAATCTGTTTCTTATGGCAACGTACACAATCTGTAAAATTTTCCACAATTCAATATCCACAATTTTTTCTCAACAAGGTGCTGTTTTCCCAGGTAAAATTCTGTTTCATATATTCACTATACTTTAAGAGAAATGCACTAGCCTCTCCACCCCAAACTCCACTCTCATCTACACGTGGTGGGCCCTGTTACGCCGAGTAATCCACTCCAAGTTTGTGGCAGCCAATCCTTCAGCGGATCGGTAAGCAAACGAGAGATGGAGGTTCTGTCAGGGCAGCCTGGGTGTATCCTAGGGCCTGGTCTCTCAGGATAGAGCACATTGGCAACAAGGTGTGCACCTAATGTGGAGGCGGAGGAGCCTACAATAGGCCAACGGCTGCACACGTGACCTGAGTTAGTTCGCTTACTGCGAACGGGCAGAGAGAGCTCGTCAGCTGAGACGAACGTAACTCTCTAGGAGAAGAGCACCTCAAAATCAAGTTCCTCGTCCTCCATTTTCGGGGTTTTTTACAGGAGGCCATTAAACGTTAAAAAATATGTACTTACAGATCTCTTACGAGCCTCAGAAATCAGATGTCGGTAGACCGAGGAGGAGATGGTTTCCGGAAAAGTCTAAGGCCTAATCCTTGGAGTGGTGAGGATGATGATGATGATGATGATGATATATTCACGTTACTGCTCTCCTAATATGAAATTATATTTCTAGACGTATTTAAAACAGTCTACTTGTTTCATAATAATTTATAGAAAATTGAATACAACACTTCACAAGTCGAAAAATTTTAAAAAGTAATCAATAGGCCATTTACTAATCAATTACTAAATTATTTTGTAACGTAGACCTACTCTTAGATGATAATCCGTAGCGTAATTTCAGGGGTGGCCAGGGAATCAGTCGCCCCTCCACGCACCTATAAACGTTTTTACCGATATTCCATAATTACTTAACGTGGGTCTGTTTATAAGCCATTTCTGAGTAGCCTATTTAAGTAAGGTGTATATATAATTTCAGAAATAAAAGGAAGTACAATATGTGCAAACCAGTAAAATAACGTTACAGTTTATGCAATAATCATGATAATTCAATTTTTGGACATTAGTGTACACAGGGGTTGAGAATCAAAGTGGTCTAAGTCACTGGAGTGCAGTGTTTCATAACAAAGCGTTCTTTCTTGAAAGCTCCCAAAAAATCAGTTTTGCTTGAAATGCTTTTTTGCTTGTAAGACACTTTAGAGGAAGGACCAATGTAACTTACTGCATTCTACAATAGTTGTATCTATGGTAACAGTTGTAAATTTTAAGGAATAAATTACTTAGACCACTTTGATATTAAACAAATCTTACTTATTGTTGCGTAAAAACAAGTAAGTGTTTACAAAATGTTACAAAACAAGTTACAAAACTAAGTTCCTTGTTGAATTATTACAGTAAACATAGTTATTGTTCTTTAGGAATAAAAACTCTATCCGTTATTTCATTCATCTGCAATAAATTCCTCTTCTTCTTCATTTGGAAGAATATTAACATCTTCTGCAGTGTTGGAACTTATTATGTTCTTAAAATATTGATGGTAGATACGAGGAATGTATTTCAGCAAAAAAAGCATGTCTCGTTTCTTCAGTGCATTTATGATGCGTGGCTCTTTGTAGAGTAGTTCTTGCTCAGGAAGTCGCATTGTAGGGCGACCTTTGGTTAACTTTGGTCGTACATCCAAAGTTTGGAAAGGTTCGTCCACATCCAGGCTAGTCTTGTACATGGCTTATCCTTTTCATACCGAAGCCACTGAATTGAGTGTCACTTAACAGCTTCATTGTCTATGTTTTTGTATCTCTTGACAATAGTTTTTTCCAGTGGTTGTGACGAAAAGAAATCATTGTCTTCATTGTCTCAGCTTTCATCTTAACTATAATAAGTTTACTCATTTTCCTTGCAGATGCCATAGCATTATACCAATCATCAGGCAGATAGATAGGCTTGCTTTAGCAGAAAGTTCAATTAGACCAAAGTGTGAATCGTTGGGCAAATATGAATGACCAGAAACCATGAACTTTGTTCCACAACATCCACTCAAGTGCTGGCTTGTACTAGTTTCATTAAAGATGGGGCTACTTTTATATTCCTATTTTGCCCCGTACATGTATCTCTGTATATTACAATGTGGTTATGAGTAGTTGCATGCAATGTAATGTTCTTGACAATGCAAGAGGCAATTTCCTGAGAACCTCTTGATGCCATACAGTCATCTCAAACGTACATAACAGCTTGGCCAGTGGCAAGGTCATGCACACCTAAATTGTAGCAGTACATGTTACGACGATAGTAAGCATCTGAAACAGAAAGTTTTGGGAATGGGAGTGCTTCCTGAAGATCAATACTGATTGCTAATATCTGATCTTTATTATTTTGTGCTTGTTCTGCATCAGCTTTTAAAGCAAATCTAGCTTTTTCAGCTTTGGCTAGGTGAACGTTATGTTCAATTTCTAACTCTGCCTTTTGTTGTGCATCGTTTTCAATATTGACAGATTGTTTGTACTTGTCACAAATTTTGCAAGTGTCTTTACGGGTGACATGAAAATGAAGATTGAAATTTGTGTTAAAGACCTGCCTATAGTAATGTTCATTTTCAGGTGTAAAACATAATTTTGAACAACTTTCAACATAAAGTTCGTACATTTTCCTTATGTTTAAATCTGCACTAAGGAACTTTCTGTGAGGATTGTCTTTACGTGTACAGAGACTTTTAAAAGCTGGAAAACTGTTGATATGATCGTAATAACTTGCTTACTATGCTCAATAACTTGCTTTTCTTGATGAAGGGTGCTTTCCCCTTAGATCCTCTCCTGGTGACTTGACCACTATTCATTTTTTTCAATATTCTACCAAGCCTACCATTTGATATAATAAAGGTGTCCTGGAAATACTGTTTACATACACGTACTATTTTTCCAACCAATTGCAAGTGGTATTTGTTTGAGGATTGCTTTCCTTGTTTACTACCATCACGAGGCCTTCTCACTGATACAGGAGCCTAATGGATTAATCCACTCAAGTATGCGTTTTGTTTGCTAAAATCTGACATTTTATAAAAATTATTAAATGAAGATTGTCTTTCCTCTTCTGTTAGAGAATCAAAACACTTAAATCGGCACCGGCAGTATTTATTTACAAACTTCTTACCTTCTACTGGTTCCCCATTGTACTTTTTGTAGGTATCACCTGAATTCCTTAAACGTTTTGAACAAACACGTTTTGTAGCTTCAGGTCTTCTCAATCTCTTTCGATTTTTCTTTTGTTCCTTATCTTGTTCGTGGGGGGTATCAATGATAGCCTCTTCTGTGTGATTCGATTTTCACAACAATGCTTAATATCAAAGTGGTCTAAGTCTGACTTAGACCACTTTAACCTCAACGATTTCTAGGTTTCATTCAGTAAACAAAGTAAGTTGTGCCACCTGGTGAAATAAAATGAAACTACGACTTAGACAACTTTTGTACTTAACAGAAAATGTGATCACATGTCTGGACATGGTGTTAAGTCATTTCTGTAAAACAAGTGACTTAGACCAATTTGTTTCTCAACCCCTCTTTGTAGCCTTAAAATAACAATTACGGAAGAGGAAGAGAGGGAAGTACCTACTAATCTACATTTACCTTTTTCGGATAGAGACATTTCACCTTACAGTTATTTTATTCCAGGACTCCTTTAGTCTGATATCTATATTGTTGAAACAATAGTCTTTGTTCAAACAAACTTGGAATTTGTGGTCTTAATTTGGAAAAATTAGATAAATTTTTTGCTCGAATCCACATGCTACATAAAAAGTACTTTAATACTAATTATTGATTCGTAAAACCGAAAATTGAGTAACGAAACCGGGTTTTTCTTTATTTTCAAAACAACTTACTTAAAAAATGTTTGCTTAGGATAATATTTTAATTTAATTGATCAAAGTGATTAATGGCATGATGTTTATCACTTTCTATTTTATTAACGATTATTCGAGAAAAATTGAAATCAGGACATGTTTGTATTTTTGATCTTCATACTTTGCGTTAGTCTACTAAAAACATTTGAAGTGCAAGGAATTTACAAAATGTATTTGTAAATATATTTAAAAAGAAATACTAATAAATTTTAATACTTTCTGACTAAAATTAGGGGCCAAACTTCAAGGTAGTCTCATCTTACCCACCCGGAAGCTAGTTTCATCAGCCCTGTAAGTGCAGCCCCTAGTCATGGCGTCAACACTGTAACAAACTGGATGACACCAGAGGTATCAAAGTATTTCTTTTTATTTCCGGAGTCTACTTCAGATTGCGGACCTTCTACTCTGTGTGTTTGTCCGAGTTCAGAAAAAGTATGACAGTCTTCAATTATAGGTTGAATTGTAAGTGCTCCGCCAGAAGTGGCGGCAGGTTGTTCTTCTCCTTTTAAGAGGTAGGAAGAAGTTCTTGTGCCCAGTTTGCAGTATGGTGGTGTAAACTTGTTCACGGCGACCGTGGTTTCCTGCCAACTCCTGTTTACGAACGTTCTGCTTCACGGCAGAAAGTTTGCTCTGCCGTCCACTCCACACCCACTGTCACACATTAATGAATCGGTTATTTGAGAAACCCCACATATCCACTCATTTGCAAAACTGAGTTTATTGTATATAATGGTTTATCTTACGTGTTTACACATTTTGTACAGAAATCTCTCATCTCCATGAAATACTGTGTAAGCTGCAGCCATTCAAAATTTGTGTTTAATTGAGAAACCCTACATCTCCAGGATATGTGGGATTTCTCAATGAAATTAATTTACAAGGTTGGCAGCACCACACTTTATACTTCTCTGATTCCCTCCAGTAATCAGCTGATTGTTTTATTTTTACTTATTCTGTGATTAAGACAGTTGAAATATGAATTCTGAAGGTGCTAATAAACGCAAAAAAGGTGTTAAACAAAGTTTATATAAGTATCAAATAATTAAAAAAGCTCGTTTTAAGAGAGAAGAATACACAAATTGGAAAGGAAATGTAGTACCAGCCAGAAAACTAGGAGAAAATTGCAAGTAAGTAACATAACCTTTGTTACTATCATTAATTAGCCAATTTCGTACATTTGTTAAGATTGAATCATAATTTTCTGTACTGTCTGCATTGCAAAAAAACATATTATGTTGAAATAATATGTAAATGGCCTTCTACGTAAAAATACTTGATAGAAAAACAGTTTCACCCACATCAATGCAAACATATATGAAACTTGATATGCAGTATATGTATTAACATATTATACTTACATATAATTTGATGTATTATATCTATTTTATTTTAAATTTTTTTGAAAAATATATCTTTAGCATTTACAGCAGCTTTTCTGTTTCAGCTGTGCCAAAAAATGTATGGAACGTCTAACTGATTCTGAAAAGACTGATTTAGATGACAAATTTGTTTCTTTTAATACAAAAAATGAGCAAGATGTGTATTTGCAGAGTTCTATAAACGTTTTGAAAATAGCAAGAAAAAGGTCATACACGGATGATGATGAAAAACGTAAACCCAAAAGTAAGACATTTAAGTACAATATAATGACATCTACTTCTGCGCATCACATTGAGGTCTGTAAACTTGCATTCATTAATTTACACGGAATAACTCCTGACAGAGTGCGTCGATTGTGCAAACTGCAAGCTGAGGGTAAAGTCCCTATAGACAAAAGGGGACAAAATGTTCCAGGTAATGCAAAATCTGCTGAAGATATTATTATAATAATTGAGCATATTTCACTGTTCCCTGCAAAAGAAACCCATTATTCAAACAAAAGACTCCAGTACCTTGATGCGAAATTGAATTTGAAGATAATGTATAACATGTTTCAAGTTAAGTACCCTGATATGAAAAATATTAAATATTCTTTTTATCGTAAAATATTTTCGGAACACTGTGACTTGACTTTTGGTCGGCCACAAGTTGATTCTTGTTCAACTTGTGAAGAGCTTGATGTTAAAATAAAAAGCAAATTTCTAAATGAAATTGCTAAACGGGCTGCAACTGCTAGGAAGGAAGTGCACAAACGAAGAGCAAATAAAGTTTATAGTAAAATGAGAGAACTCGTTGAAAATGCAAGCCAAGATACTGCTCCTATTTGCATAGACTTTATGCAAAATTTACAGTTGCCGAATATACCGGTGCAAGAGGTGTTTTACCTTAGACAACTGGTTGTTAATGTCTTTTGTATACATGATTTAAAAAGTGGTAAGGCTGTATTCTATATGTACCATGAAGGTATAGCTTACAAAGGACCCAATGAAGTATGCTCCTTTATAAATGATTATATTGACACCTATATTCAAAAAGATATTAAGTATTTACACGTATTCTCTGATTCGTGTTCTGCACAAAACATTTCCGAGAATCATAATTACACTAATTTTAAAACTAATTTAATACCCCTTCACATATGTAAGAAAGGGCGATATTTGAACGCTCTTGAAGAGTACGAAATTTATAAAGCATATAACAATACTGATACCAAGCCGCGTGTTTTAAATGATAAACTGGTTTTCAAGTCAAATGTATTGTACAACACTGCCTTGCGCTATTGTCGTGGTGGGAGCAAAACGTAATTCAGTGCGCGGTCGGTCTCCATACAATGTACATCGGTAAACCTTCGCGCTCGCTTTAAACATTTAAGTATCATATTGTTTTAAGTTATTTGTTTCATATTGGATTTTAATGTTTTAATTGATTGACAAGTGTATCAACTTTAAATGATACGCGATTGTTTTAAGTTCTGATGATGGGACAAGTGTCCCGAAACATGTCAACTTTGTAAAGATGTTGTTTCTAAAAGCCGCAGACGGTAAGTTGCAATATATTTGACAAAATAAAAACCACTGTCTTGTCAGAATGTTTCTGGCATTAATAGAAAATAAGAGATTTGCATCAATTTTTCACTATTATCCAATCCGTGGACGTTCATTCATGGCGTGTGATAGAAATTTTGGTTTAATAAAAAGACACATTAAAAAGACGGATAGAGTTTACACACCAAAACAGTATGCTGAACGTATTGTGGAATCAAGTCAGCAACAACAGTTTACAGTTCATATGGTAAATACTCAAGATATTCTTGATTTTAAGAAATGGTGGCCTCAATATTATAAAAAACAAACATTGTCGTTGGAATTCAGTACATCTAGAATACCCAAAGATCAAAAAGTATCTTTCCAGATAAGTCACTTTCATGAGTTTGTGTATAGTAACAACCATATTGGTTCAGTGAAAACCAGAAGGTACATAGATGGTATTGAGCACCACACCTTTCGTTTAAAATCATCGTCAAATATTCCCTGTCTGCCATCAAACCGAGCATATCCCGAAGGATTTAAGAAAATTAATATAAAAAAGATGGATGGTATTAAAAAGCTGACAAAGTATATAACACATGAAGAAGAGACTGAGGAATTTTATAACAAAATATTTAACTGGCCTACTGAAAATAAAGAAGTAGAACCAGATGAGATATCATAAAAAGTTTACTAACATTTTTATAATAATTTTTAATAACATTATTTTGTATTTTTGTATAATATTTATCATTTTTTCACTTTCATAATGAGAGTTGTAAGTTTCACTTATTAAATATGGAGTAAAATAACGAAATAAAGCTGCTGCAAATACATAGAAAAGTGTTCAACTTCATTTATTAGAGAGACACCACATATCCAAAGAACTTAAATTTAAATTTAATAAAAACTAGTCACTGTAGAACACTTTAAAACATAGATGCAAAAATCATATATCAATTTACTTCATTAATGAAATCTGTACATTTTTAAATTGAAAACTAACCAAAATATGCAGTTTTTTGTTTCTCTTGAAAATTTTGGTCGAGTGGATATGTGAGGTTTCTCAAATAACAGATTCTAAATGTGGTTAAGCCACCAACGTTTCATTGTTATGTTGTATGGCAGTTTCATGGATCTCTTTAAGACATTGCGTAATCATATTCTGCGTAAGGTACAAAATAATAATATTTCTTCCGATTATAGACCAAAACTCACAAATTACTTTTACGGAGCGATCAAGCCGCGGTCTGCTAAACTTAATACAGGACAGCACCCCACTCATTTACAGTTAGCAGATGCCCCTAGTATCATCGTGACTGCAAAAGAACTCAGCGGTATGTTGGGCACAGAATTGTGAAATATCCTTTTCCTTGCGACAACCGCTCTTAGTCGCATCGTGAATTCAACGTGTATTTACCTCTCACTATCCATTTTATAAAACACTATTTTTTAAAGTACTGTTCTTTCTTTCCTCTTGTCTGTGGAAATACACAAATACGAAGTGCCAACGAGGAATAGAATGCAAATTAGGAATAAGGCTTAAAAACTTAAATAAAATTAAATAAAAACTGAAAATTTAAAAAGAAGTCTTTTTTATAGAAAAGTTTTGTAAACCTAAAAAAATATTTAATTTTTAAGGTGAAATATCAAATGCAACCATCATATTTACCCTTTTACTTGAGATTAAGGAATTTTAGTAAGGCCTAATTGAAGCTGTGGAGAAGAAATCAAGGTAAAATTATTCTCAAGCCATAACTTAAAAACAAATCGTTTCGGACCTATGTTGTAAGCTACATAAAATTTCTTCTTTATTTCACCACGTAGAATGCATCCTTGGAATACGTCCCGTTCCTCATGGGCTCTGTATACACACATTTTTTTTTTGCAACAGTAGTACATATTATACATGAATATTAAAAAAAATCGAAAAAGACATACCGGTAGCAATTAAAATTTGTTTTGTACATGGTCGGCTAAAGAAAAGTTTGTGCAAAAAGTACGCAAAGTTTTGACGAGTGCTTAGAAGTGTACGGAGGACTTCTGATGCCAGTAACGTGATGTGAGAGTTACTGAAGTAGAATGCGTAATGATGGTGTAGAATAATATGCCGTACTGAACTACGATCTCGCAGTAGCTCACAGTAGCTGACACTATTCACTGTTTGACCTTTAGGAGTGTAATGAATTAGAAGTGGACCTTTCATATCCCAAATCACTGTCATCATCAACTTTCCTGCAGAAACTTGTCTTTTGAACTTTTTTGCTGTAGGCGAGGATGGATGTTTTCACACCATACTCTGCCGCTTACTCTGTGGTTCGAAATGATGGACCCACGTCTCATCAACGGTTACTATGCGACTGAGAAACTCTTCTCCTTCCTCTTCTGAACGCCTTAAATGTGATTTCGAAATTTCCAAACGTTTCTGTTTGTGCTGGTCGGTCAATCGATGTGGTACCCAACGAGCACACACTTTGAGATAATTTAGTGATTCGTGGATGATTGCAACTGCTGAACCGTGACTAATGTTCATCGCATGCGCAATATCATCAACTTTGACACGACGATCATCATGAATCATTCGCTCAACTGTCTCGATGTTCTTGTCCGTCTTCGAAGTGGATGGCCTACGTGAACGCTCTTCATCGCAGATAGATACACGACCATTTTTAAAGCGATTTATCCACTCATAAATTTTGTGTTCACTAAGACAGCTCTCACCGTACTGCTGCTGCATTCTGCGAATAATCTCCGCAGGTTTAGTCCCTTCAGAGTGCAGAAAACGTACCACTCCCCTCATTTCTTCCTTGGTGCACACGGACAACGGGGCACTCATAATAAAATGCCCTGAAATCACTACGAATGGAGCTGAGCACTGAAACAACACAGCTAAAGAACAAAAAAACTTTGAGGTTATGATATGTCATTGTTCAGTCAGTGCTGCCATCCATTGGAGCAGGGAAAATAAAATTTGCCTTTACTTTTTGACTTACCCTGTAGTACTGTGTAACGGGACTTTGAGTCTTTAAAGTTCGGTCGCTTGTTTCACATTAAATTTGAAATTGTTATATCTCGTCGTACACGTTAATTAGCCGCAATTAGTGAAAGAAACAGCACACTATTTTTTACATTGGAAAAATCTAAGTGTAAATACTATAAATATTCAACGGTGTAGAACCGAAGAATTTTTCATCGATATTGTTAGAGTTTATACACTGAAACACTCGACCAATTCAGAGAATGTCCCCACTATTAATTTGTAAAATGAGGTTAACGTTCTCTCTCTCTCTTTCTCATTTAATGCTGCGTTTTGGGATCTTATGGTTGAAGCAACATACAGTACTTCTATAACATTGTCGACGTCTCCAGTTAATTAAGAAAACTACTCACTACAACTGGGTAAAGTTTTGTTTACGTTACGTCACACTTCAGTCAGTTGAACATTAACACTCGTTCAATTAATATGTGATATAAATAGTGGTGGTTGCGCAAAGAAAGTATAGTCTCGTACCGTCCGCCTGTAACTCCTAATGTCACAACAGTCATTATAATTTTAATGTTAACAAAATATAGATGAAAGTATATACGTTACAGAAAAACTATTAGAATATCACAAACTCACTTTTACAATCAATATAATGTATAAGGAAAGCGTCGTTATGACCATCGAAAATATTATACTTTTTTAGCGTACCGTGTCACTTATTTTAAATAATTACGTAATTACCTTTTATCCACTCGAGTGACACAAAGTTTCGTCTAGTTATGACGCGTTTCGGGCACAAAGTCCCATCCTCAGATAACACTGGTATTAATTTAAAACTAACTATAATATAAAATTGTAACCATGATTTTGGTTATGTCATTTAAATAACATAACCAAGATAAAATAAGAGTCACTTACTTTATTTAAATGACATAACCAAAATCATGGTTACAATTTTATATTATAGTTAGTTTTAAATTAATATCAGTGTTATCTGAGGATGGGACTTTGTGCCCGAAACGCGTCATAACTAGACGAAACTTTGTGTCACTCGAGTGGATAAAAGGTAATTATATAATCATCGAAAATATGTTTCCTCCGTTTTCAAGCTAAGCATCACACAGAGTATTAATAACCGAAATATATTAATTAATAATCAGTTTCTCGAGTGATAAGAATAAAATATTTAAAACTAGTTACGGGAAATATATACTGTACTGCTGTTAAAATACAACACAGTACATAAGAGTCAAATAATAAGTTTAAATGAAAAAATATATGAACTTAATCGTAATTGGAACATATGTTTAAATTGTAAACAAAAATACTGAGTCAATAGTCCCAACCAACATAGAGGTAGACTCGAATATTAGATAAAACAGCAGTAAGATATTATATGTTTTGACAAGGATTATATGAAATTTAAAATAAATATTTAAATAAAAGGAACGAGTAAGAAAATTGTAGTATAATAAATACAAATTAGAATTAAGAATGTTAGAAATCAAATAAATGTATTTGATAATAGTAATTAGAAAAGTTATATATGTTTTTAAGAGTTATATGATGGAAACATGTAACGAATATAGAGAGGTATCAATATGGAAAAATTGTAAATTGTTAGATTTGTATTGTATAGAAATGGAAGGAAATATTGAATTTTATACTCAATATGGTAAAGATCAAAGAAAGTGATTCTGTAAATGAAATTTAAATTTATATTCGATATGATAAACATCACCGAGAGAGAGTGTACTATTTAAATAAGTCAAAATTTATACATCACAAAGTCTAATGTTATATGTAATCAGATAAAGAGTAAAAGAGTTTAATTTTTCATACAAGAGTTTAATTGCCTATTTAATAAAGTAAACATTCAGAGCAAGAGAGTTAATGTTAATATTGAATTTAACAACAAATACAACTTAATAAACAACAAAAATATTTCAAGAAGTTTGAATATATCTTTGAAAGAACACCTAATGAAAAGAAGAATCATGTATTAAAGAATCGTTTGAGTGGCCATACCATAAAATCCAATATTCCGAAGAGGTTTTGCAGTCGTCGAAGAAAACAACATTCAGCATTAAAACTAATAAGAAATTCCCGTGGAGGAACAGAACGCTAAGCCTAGTATTACCTTTAAAATGATAAACATCAACCAGAAGTGAACCCGTGGCAGCTGTGAAGAATTCAGAGTCAATCTGTTTACATTTTTATGGTAGATATTCTTACCTTGTTATTTATCAAAAATTTACATACTAATGTTATTTGGTTCGGTTTAAAGGAAAGAAGATATCATATACAATATTAAATAAGATCAAACAGCTTAATAACTATTAACCCTGAGATAGAGAGTTTCTTTTCATGTGCAGACAAACAAAAAACATAATAACTGTAATTACATATATTAATTACATAACTGATAAAAAAAAATAACAGTACAATACTCATATCACAACAAAACATTATAAATGAAAATGTATGAAGAAAAGTAGCATTTTATCCTAAGAGCCTCCTCGTGCTTCCTAGTCGTAAGTTTTATTTACGAATAATATTTGTAGTGCGGGTGTACATGACGTCATCCTAGAGGAAGTACAATTACCAAAATATAATAAAACGATGTTTTTCTGACTATTTTCAGGAAGACCCGTTCACAAAATATTTTATTTAAAAAACGTTTTAAGACTAAAGTGATTTTTAATAGCACGAGATTTATCACCTTCAATTTTAATAACTATTATTTAAGAAAGAATATTTTGAAATCAACGGTTTTTCATATTTTTTACGTTTGCGTTATTTTTACTCATAAACTTTGAAACACAAAAAGTTTATAAAATATGTATTTGTGAATAAATTTAAAAAGAAACAATTGTGAATTTCTGAATTTTAATGAGTAAAAAGGGTGTCTAACCTTCAAGGTAGGCGCCAAACCAGTTAACCTCTTAAGATCATCTCCCACTTACGCCAGTGGACCAGGCAATCAATAGCATAACAATCTGGACGACACCAGAGCTATCTTAGTATTTAGAGAGTTCACGTATGTAATACAACTAGCTATTACCCGCGGCTTTGCACGCAAAAATTTTTCTTTTAATAAGTATTTTAATATCATTTTTATTGTCCATATCTATTATGGCGTTCTGTCAACTCATATAACAATTTTGTACTCATTAGTCAAATTCTCTCCAAAGCTGTTTTCAAGACTTGTACTATTTTAAAGTGTACTAAATTATTATGTGGTGCAATAGCTTTTGGAGATTTAAAAGTACTCGTTTATAAAGCCTTTGGAGATATTTATAAAGTACCTGTTAAATCGAAAACGTTAAATTCTTTATTTTAAGTGTTACTGTGTTAGAAGCATTGTATAAAACATTAAACGTTATATTTTCCTGAACCATGGCTTTTATTTATTTCAGCAGTAAACTAAAAACCGTTGTCACCTAACCTCACAAATAACAACAATACGTATTTTTGCTTTCCATTATGTAATATGACAGTTTACATTTAGTACACTTTCCACATCGTAATATATCGATACAATCCCATATTACATAAAACACCGAAAATGTTCTGCAGGAATGGATAAATTACAGTTCCGACGCCGCTAAATAGCTTTTGTTTATTTATTTGTTACTGTAGTAATTAATTCTGGTCTCCATGGTTGTGTTTGATATGTTTAGTTGTAGTATTTAATATATGTCATTACTTATTCATTGCATCATCAGAAATACGTATAAACATAAATTTTGTTATCGTTTAAGACAACTACAAAATATATAGACGTGTCTGTATACAAAATTACAAAATATATCGATACAATCGCATATTGAAAACATTAAAAACTGAATGAACGGATAAAGGTACAGTTACGATGATGCTAAATATCATTTGTTTATTTACTTGATACTGTGGTAATTAATTCTGGTCTCCATGGTGGTGTTGACATCTTTATACGCGTCAACCAAAAGGCACAATTAAAAGGGCCTAATTAGTGCAAACGGGGAAAAATATCAAATACCAAGTTAGACAGTATTTTGTGTCTTGTGTCAAAGGTTACCTGTGCAAAATTTGGTGGCAATCGGTGTATCGGTGTGGATTTGTATTCAGTACCCATAAATCCTCAGACTTTGAGTTTTGTGTCATTTATAGATGAGTCAGACATACAGATGTGTCATGTATAAAATGTGTTATTCATTAAGGAATACAAGGCTTCGTGGTGAGACTCCTTTTGTTACTTCATTATCAGGTGTTTTTGTAACTTCATTTTCTGTAACTCATTATTTTTTGTTCTTCATTCGAATTTATACGTCTCAGCGATCGTATAACTGAGTAATTGAAAGGATACTGCAAAAATAGGGTGTTAATTTTTAGTTTTGAATAGGTAGATATGGATGTATATTTTTGGGCAAAATAACGGTACCTCATTTTCCAGTGCCTAGCGAGGAAAGAGATACCGTCCACAAACGTTGACCACCTCACAAAATTACAGTACTACAGGATTCAACATTGGTTCGGAAACAATATACCACAGCCTTAATCGGGAAACAAATACAACGAAATATAGGTAAGAAATCGTAGAAATACGGAAAAACCGAACTACGTCAACAACAGAATTTTCAGCACGAATCTTAAAAAGGTATGCAAATGTTTGGGGACAAACAGATACTCCATCACCACAATATCATACACTGAATGCCTGCAACCAGTAATAATACTGTTAACAGAAATATCACGGCGAACCGGATTTGAAACACCAATACAACATTTGCCGGGCATGTACGTCTGCAACAGAAAATGGACACATACGCTTCTGTGAAATATACAGATACGACGCAGAAGTAGGCTATGTACAAAACCTAGAAGCAGAATTTACTCATATGGAAAGGAAAACCCATCAAAACCAACAGAAACAATAATGAATATGTACATAAATAAATATATATGAACATTTATATACGCGGTGTGTGTGTGTGTGTGTGTGTGTGCGTGTGTGTGTGTGTTTTAACGTCGTCTATCAACGTACTTAAACATTGTACAAAACAATTTTATTAAATCTATTTTTCTCTTTACTGTTTTTCTCTTCTGTTATATTCCATTTACGTCCTTTATTTATGTATTCGTTTGAGGAATACATTATACATAAATATTATTTTAAGAAATATGTAAGTAGTTTTGGTTTAGAAGAAAAAATGCTAGCAAAGAATTTTACGCCGAATACAAAGGCGAGAATGCGCCACAGATTTCATGTTACCCCATGAGACACAATTTTCGAGGGGATAGAAGTTATTTATTGCCTGAGATAACACACAAACGCCCGCACATATTCTCACAAGTTTACGTGTGTTAAGTACAAAATGTATGCTGCGACACTGCCCTCGCCTTTACGTATAAAGGTAGGCGATTGTGAGATTAAAATTTTGTCGTTTCTTACAATTGCAAAACTACAAATCTTTAGCTTTAAGTAAGTATAATTTGATTTAAATTACATTAATGGCTAGTCGACATCAAAGTTTATTCAAACAGCCTCACAAATTTAGAACACCTTGAATTGTAATAGTCCAGGCAAAACAGAAGTATAAGGACCTCTGTAAAACATGTATTATCTTTGATTTATTGGTTGTGGACTTCCAACAAGATAGATGCAAGTGAGTGGTAACGAAATTTCCACCTTAATCATGGGAAAGGATTTTGGAAAAAACTACGTGCCTTATTGCCGAATATAAATAGTCTATAAATCATTCATGAAAAAGTATAATTAAATTGCAAGAAGGTAATAAAAGAAGTTTTTTCAATGTCTTTAGAAACGCTCATTTTTTCAAGGTTTCCTACAAATACTAAAAATTAAAGTGATTCCTAAAGTAATTGAATTGCCTTTAATCAATTAACCAAAACTATTCCATATTTTTTCAAACTTTATACTTTACGTTGGATTGCTCAAACTCTTGAAAATGAAAAGTTATTCATACATTATAAAAATGTTTTATAATTCTTATTTGATCCGTGATTTGTCACTTTTTTTTTTAAATGTTATTTCCAATATACTGAATTAGTTAATTGTCTTTTAATTCATTATTGTCTTCAATACGTTACCTGTAGTTTACAATAAACACAATTAAAGAACTACATTTGTTTAGTTACAAATATTTTTTATTCTCGATCAATACACAGGTTATTCTTAAATAGAAAATGTAAATCAAATTACAAAATTAATATTTTAGTTCTAGTTGAATGAAATCTATTGCCTAAATATTTGTTTTAATTTTTCCAACAATGAAACTGTGGGCAGAGTTTTTTTCCTAAATTTTAAAATGCATTGTAATTTTTCAAATATATGTGCTCTAGATACACATCCTTGTCTACTAGTACTGAATTTAGCCATTACACGCTATAGTACTGGTCGCATTTGCAGTAGTGGTTATGATTTTGCAAGGAAACGACGGTATTCAAATAATTTAATTTCAAAAACTATTTATCCAAATTACCAGACTTTACCACTGTTTTAAACTGTAATTAGGATACATTATTATATAACACATATTTTTTAATAATATGTGAGTCAGTAATCTTATCTAACCCCTCTTATTAGTATGCTGTCCAGTTAAACTTTGCAGAGCATTTACTACTTTCAATATATTCTTACAAAAAACTATGAATCCTATTTCATCTGAATCACCTCTTATTTACCTAGACTACTGTTTACTCTTCCATCCCAAACTGGAACTTACTGGTTGCGTACACACTCTCAAACACACGGCGCGGACACAAAAATGTTTTTTTACAGTTTTCAAATTTAAGTTTCATAAGAATCAACTAGCAATCAGGTAATTCTTTACGTATTTCGTTTTTTATAATACACACTTCTACCTAAATCATACTAATACTTCTTGGTTACAAATTATTTAATTTTATTATTAAACACGGAAACAAACTTTTGTTTCATTTAATTGAGATTAAGTTCAAAACATGATAAAGTATGTCGGTGCTCTGAAAAGTATTTGATAAAATCTTAAGAGTTGCACTTGCACGTGCAATCCTAAGAAACTCTTCGTCCTGTCTAGTAGTGGCTTTCCTTGCTAAACGTATTTCTAGTTCTGGTGTAAATAATCCCAACATATTGCATCTCCCGAGGAACGTTAAATTTTTTCATCACTCATCAGTAAATTTTTATTGGAATATTAATTTTACATTTCCTAATGTGCATATAATTTCGTTAATATACTTATGCATTATATATTTTGGACTTAAGTTGTTATAACATCTACATACCTTACACTTCTTGTCACTTTAACAACTCTTGTTTTATAGAACAAGTAAGTGATCTACATTGGTATTCACTCGTTAATAACTTATCTTGCAACTGCTACTTACGACATCAATGTATTTTACTGTTAGCTTTACTAAAGCTAATTGACCAAATAGAACTTCTGAAAGTGAATGGTATAATTCAGTAGTTATTACGTCGTTGAAATAATTATAAAAGTTACCTAAGAGAAAAGCGTCGTATACCTAAGAGAAACCCTATATTATACGGAAGTAATTTAATGAACTGGCATTCTGAGAAATAGTTACTTAAACGTCCTCAGTTTTCTAAAAACGTTGAAAATATTGTAAAATATTTATTTCTTGCAAATATTATGAAAAGTTTCCATTTGGAATGTTTTAACAAATCTTTGTTTTAACCATAATCTTAAATAAATATAACAAAATTTTGTTTGTCTTTTTAATTTTAATTTAGTATATTGAACTGAGCTGCAGACAATTAAATACAGATCGTTAATAATATAAAATATCACTATAGTATTGACGACTCGGAACACTAAGTTTTTTATAAGTAAAAACGTAAAGTTTTACCTTACAGCCTAAACCGGCTTTCAACTTTAGAAGGCTTCATCAGAGGCTGCCATAGGTAGCGTTGTCCGTCTTGTTGTTGGCGACGGGATACTTATTCGAAAGATTGAAGCTGTGTGTGTGTGGTGAGATGTGTTCGAATAATGCGTGCGATTTGAATTGTGTCTGTTGGTTTAGGATGTCGTTTTTATTTGTTTTTGTGTGTTTGTATATTTCTAATTGTTCTAGAGTGTCTAGTTTTCGGCCTTTTGTGTGTACGTGTAGAATGTTCATGTTATTGTCGATGTTAAAATTAAGAATTTTTCATTTTTTTTTGGAAAAGGTATGTTTTATAAAAAAATGAATTACGAAAAAAACTTACACTACCCGATTTGTAGTAGATTCTTTGTAAAGTTTGTTTAATTATTCTATGTTGAAAAGCATAAAACGAAAAAATTGTAGACATGCACGGATGTCAGAGAGTGTACGTGACCAGTGGTTTCTATGTTGAAAAAAGTGAAGTATAGTGTAGGTACAATTAGAGATGATACAAATGAAATTTGACAATTTTCCAGTACCACTGAGAGCACTCGGTTTTTAATTGCTGTCCAAACTAAACTTGTTTATAATATTTGTACGTAACCCAGAGCGTACCTCTTCGAGATTGGTAGCGTTCAATATGGTTTCCTCTAGACTTAACGTTTGTAGAGACTACCAGATATACCAGGATTGAATAGACGGCACGAACAGAACTTGACCATCGTTTTCTAAATCTTGTATGCTGTTTTATACCACCGTTAAGCCATTAATTGATCCTTGATTTACTCATGGTTTTTTAACTCCAGAAAAGTATCTGTAATTTCAAGTTTTCCTTATGGCATTTCAACGTAACGAGAACTTAACGATAAGCTAAAATACGCACATTTTAATATATGACACTAATCATTTACACTTACAGTAACTACAATTTTTTTCTATTGTATTTATTGTTCATAGCCTAAAGGTATAATACAATTTGCAATAAAATTTTTATTACTCACAGTCTTAAAAACGATCGATTTCGGTCGCAGACCATCGTCAGGTCATATACAGCACACTTGCGGTCACATTGTCGTAAAACTGCCACTATTTACAAAAACGAAGTCGTAGACATTGATTGATGAACGTGATACGTACGTCGTTGTCTAAAGCTTCCCGACGACCTGACGATGGCCTGTGACCGAAATCGATCGTTTTTAAGAATGTGAGTAATAAAACTTTCTATTTCTTTTATGAATTTGCTAACTGCTATAATTTTTTTATTGTTTGACTAAGCAATTCCCTGTTTGACTAAGCTTAGTCAAACAATAAAAAAAAAAAAAAAAAAAAAAAATTATAGCAGTTAGCAAATTCATAAAAGAAATAGTAAGGATGGCTGCTAATTTAAAAAATACGAAGAATAAAACTTTCATTGCAAATCGTATGTATAGTACCTTTAGGCTATGAACAATAAATACAATACAATAGAAAATTGAAATTATTGGTACCAATAGTAAACAATAAGAGTGTGTATACTAAATACTACTAAATACCTCACATTATCATTAGTTACAGTAACTAGTTCATAAGCTTATAAATAATAGCCGAATCCCTACATGAAGCTGTACGCATTTCATATATTCTCATATTATAATCACATAGTTTTAATATGAGAACATATAAGCCGTACTAAACTAATCAATTAGGTTTTCATTGTAACATATTGCCACGGCGCGGCGGTCACGTTTACAGAAAAAAGAACAAAACACTCGAACGCAGACAATTCCCTGTCTACTTAACGTTCCTTATTGTTCAAAATAAGTGAAGCCACTCGAATACAACAATTCTTGTAGCTTACAATTTTGTCCAACAATACACAATCACTAAATAATACGTAGTCGGTTTTAGCCAATCCGTATGATGTAGTAACTTCAGGTAATAAACAAAATGTGTAAACGGATTTTTTACTTACTATAGATAGTATATTTTAATGTGTGTATAACGAGATTGAGTGTGTATATGAGATAAGATTTGTGTCGCCATTTTCAAGGAGAATTCATTTTAGGGAGAGCATATACAAGATGTAAACAGGAAACGAGAAGAGTGAATAATTGTGCGCTGAACCAAATGTCTCACAGTCGTGGTGATTTAATATTTTACACAACTGAAGAATGTTTAAACTTAGAATATCTTTATGACCATTTACTATAAAAAATTATATATATATATATATATATATATATCTGAACACTTACTTTTTGGTTTTGTTTCCCAAACGTTTCAACGTGGTGTTCGTCTTCCTCAGTGGGATTTGAAATACTGAATGTCTGTACATAGTAACGGTTATGGGTTGTAGGTGTGTGTGGTGGGGGTTGCTGGTGGGAGAGAATTGGCGCTAGGATTCAAAGTGTGTGTTTGAATCAGTGTATCGAAAAGTATACTCACTTTGAATCCTAGCGCCAATTCCCTCCCACCAGCAACCCCCACCATACACACCTACAACCCATAACCGTTACTATGTACACATTCAGAGTTTCAAATCCCACTGAGGAAGACGAACACCACGTTGAAACGTTTGGGAAACGAAACCAAAAAGTAAGTGTTCACAGTGAAAGTTTAATATATATGTAATATTTAAAAGAGTGAATGAAGAGGATGTACCAACAAGATAATTAAAAATTATATTGTTCGGAAAATGTATGTTAATGTAATAAACTACACATTAGTTATAACAAACTATAATCTTCACACAATAAAAGGCTAGGTTTTGTGAAAGGTTATGTAAGCATAATTTTAAGTGCTTGGAAAGGTTTCATAAGAAGTAAAACACATATACCAATGCAAATTTCTACAAACGGGAGCGTGTTTATACACTAAGCATTTTATCATTCTGTTTCTTTACTACGGTGAAACAAGTATGACCCACTCAACTTTCAGTTCTACAACCATTCGTGTTGGCGGTATATCAACTCTATAACACATAGTAATTTGTCCAAAAATAAAAATGAATCTTTGCACTATATCAGACGTATAAAAGTATTTATTGAGGTAGTAATAACATAGAAACGCAATT
Source organism: Magicicada septendecula (assembly GCA_034769895.1). NCBI lineage: Eukaryota > Metazoa > Arthropoda > Insecta > Hemiptera > Cicadidae > Magicicada > Magicicada septendecula. Next base: position 8,989,301 of record CM068375.1, read on the forward strand.
CTTCCCTATCAATGTTACCTGGTTCAGGAAACGTACGACACATGCAATAGTAAATGGATTATAATTTTGTAAATGGATTATAGACACGTAGATTTTGAAACTGGGGGAAATGATATATTTATACGTACAGCAGTTATATAATAGCAATTACTTACAGCAGCATACCAGTTGAGGCAATGATGCCCAATGCGAGTAACTGCAAACTCCGCAGAAATACCTGCGGTCTATCTGTAGCAAAGCCTGTCAGGAGCATAGTATTCTGTCACACTTTAACGTAGAATGAGTTCTGTAAACAATCCTCTTTCGAAGACTGTATTCTAGTACCGTTACCTTAAAAACATTATCCCAGCCGATTACGTTTTATTGCAATTCATGCTATATTTTTTCACTTAACTATATTCGGTGTTACTGTTAACACTACGGTATTTACAATAAAATTGTTGAAACCAGACACTTTATAAAAATTAATTAAGACTTTCCTTTTATACAAGTAACAAAGGATAACATTGTCTTCAAACTAAAACAGAAACTTTGAAACTTATACTTTCACAACATATAAAAGTAGAAAGAGTAGCCGACCTAGCATAAAATGAAAGAAAAAACGTGCTGGAAAATCTAAGGAGAATGGATGCGAGGGCTTACACTGAGATGACAATGGGCAGGAGACATTGGAGAAGATTGGTGTTGGAAACCAGGGATCACGTTAGGCTGTAGTGCTAAGGAAGAAGAAGAAGAAGAAGAAGAAGAAGAAGAAGAAGAAGAAGAAGAAGAAGAAGAAGAAGAAGAAGAAGAAGAAAGGGAGGGGGGAGGAGGAGGAGGAGGAGGAGGAGGAGGAGGAGGAGAAGGAGGAGGAGGAGGAGGAGGAGGAGGAGGAGGAGGAGCAGAGCAGGAGAAGGAGAAGGAGAAGGAGAAGGAGAAGGAGAAGGAGAAGGAGAAGGAGAAGGAGAAGGAGAAGGAGAAGAAGAAGAAGAAGAAGAAGAAGAAGAAGAAGAAGAAGAAGAAGAAGAAGAAGAAGAAGAAGAAGAAGAAGAAGAAGAAGAAGAAGAAGAATTTTACAATGTGTGTTTTAATTTATAATTATTAAGTAATACAAAGCCAAACGTGATGGAATTCATTCAGTTGAATACATTGTATGCCTATTAGAATTGAGGTAAAAATTATATTTCGTTAGTCAACCATTAGGATGACTGTCTAATTAATTAACTGTCCACTGTCTAATTAAGTTATTGTTCAGTTAGAAAATGACTAAATTTATATGATCCTAGAAAAATTTGCATTTCATATTTTCAATTGGTTGTCAGTAAACGCCTTTGAGTGATAGGTGATAGATACCTGATATTCAAATAATTCGTTAATCCGCCAGACAATTTGAAAAACATTTTACCCCTGATTGTGTCATCATCGTCATCACCATCACACCAAGGACTAGGCCTTAGCAAGGACTAGGCCTTAGACCTGTTCCGAAACCCATCTCCCTTCCTAGTAGTGTGAAACAGCTACAGGTGGACAGATATCAGGCATGCGGTTAAAGTGTTCTTTACTGTCTTAAAACAAAAATGTTCTGGATATATCTTCTAAGGAATTTACGCCTACACATACTTTTTTAAACATTAAAATCATTTATTGGGATTTAGTAAATCAGTAGGTAAGCTGTCTTGACTGTTAATCTAAAGTCTCAGCTTATATTATAGGCGAGCCGTTTAGATCAATTGGTTTTTTTAGCCTTCTCGTCTACTTAGCCTATAGGAATAACTACCTGGATAACATCCTGGTGTAATAACGGGTGGTTTAAGCGTAGTGGTAATGCCACTACCACCTGTGAAAGCTCAAGATTTTTTATACAAATCAACTTTTATTCCCTAAGTCTACTAAACTACTTTGGTTGTGCAAGAAGGAGCCATGTTTCGTAAGGATATTTAATAATCCACTTTGACAATAACATGGGTCACAAAATAATTTCCTTCTGTTTAAACAAAATATAAATTTTTATATTATTATATTTAAAAAACTTTAGTTAAATTGTTTTACTATTACTTAATTATAACGACAAAAATTTTAATTTTGTTAATAAAAAATTAATAGGATTAATCTTTGTAGATTTTAGTAGAGCTGCGGACGACGGTTCTAAATATTTGAACAGATTACTGAAAGATAAAAAGTCAATATATATTTTTATATACTTTGTTATATTAAGGCCAGTGTTACAGTAGGTGTGATTATGCATTCATCGAATACGCACTACGCATACCTTTAGTACTTCTAGTACAGATTTTAAACATTTGCCATTTAGTTAAACTTTACAATAGGAAGTCTTATCAATATGATTCACAATACACAACACGCAGGGGGTATGATGTTGGTGTGTTCATAGCTGGCAAATGTAGTAGTGTAGCGTTAGTATTACACCATTACGCTAACAGTGGTTTGGTAGACACTAAGTTTCAGAGAGAACGTTCCCGTCATCTCGAAGCTGCCAGAACGTTTCACACTGCGTTTTTCACACAATGTTGCTGGACCGCTGGTCTGTAGGATCGAAACTGTTCGTGACCACTCAGAAGCTGCGTCAGTTGTAAACGGACTTCCGCATGCTTTCTCTTAATCCACGGTCTTAGTGTTTGTTAAGCATCATGGTCCAGAGCCGTCTTCTGTCCTCGTCCGAAGCTGATGATTGCCGCTTTTCAAGGGGTCGAAGCCTCTCTTGGTATTTTGCTGTCTCCTTGCCGACCGCAGCTTTCATAAGGTGCATAGCTCTCCGCTCCTTGCCAAGAACATTGATAATAATATCTTCAGCAATCACCATAACAGCTGTTTCAGAGACGGCGAGGTAAGCAGTTTCTACCATCTCCAGCTCAGCATGAGGCCCAGGGTACTAATACTAATACCACTAAGTATAAAATTAATAATAATAATAATAATAATCCCTGTAAGGGCCCCTGTCTAGGGTACAGGTGAAAACCGGTCAACGGCCTGTCCTCATTCCCAACGGTGGACAGGACGGAAGAACATTAAAACCTAGGCGCGTCTGTTCCCGTATCGTGCGGCGTTCTGGTCAGCGTCTACTTCCCCATGTGAGGGGCAGCTCTTTTAACAACCCTCTCCGGCTCACAACCGGAGTTCTATTTTTGTTGGGGTTTATTCTAACCCCCTTAAAAACTAATTAATATCATGGAACTCAGAAGAAGAAGCAAGAAAGCAAGCAGATCTCAAAGAGATAGCGGAGAAAACTGGCTCCAAATCGCTTTTGCTAAAAGAAAAATTACGACAACCCTATTTAAATTCCCGAAAACGTGCCTGGACACTACGTATGGAGAAATAAAATATGCTAACAATTTTAAATACGTTTGGGAAAACATATCTCAAAACGCCTCAGGCAAAGAATCTTTCAAGTTAAGAAAACTCAATTTGGCAAAGTCCTTTATCTAACCCGGTAACCGTACAGAAAGAAAAACGTTTCCAGAAGTGCGAAAGTCCGCCATTATGGCATTGTGATCAGGCCGGTGATCATGTATGGAGCGGAAACAATGTGATTACAAAATTTTGAACCGTTCCTTCAAATTGAACAAAGAATTCTTCGGAAATTTTATGGCCCCAAGAAACTGAAGACGGGTACAGGCGTAAACCCCAAGAAAATGTATACACGGATCTGGATGGTCTAAAAACAGCTTTCCGCAAGAAAAGACAGATTCCTTAGACGTTTGCGGTTTGGTTTAGATAGATCGGTCTAGATTAAATAAACACATTTTAAATTAACAGTGGTTGTGTTTTGAACGATAAGCTTGCGTTTTCATCTAATGTATTGTATGATACGGCTATACGTGTGCGCGGACAACAATAAATAGATACGTACAGAGTTTGGTAAACAAACAGTTTTATCAGCGTAAATTCTTACATAAGCACTAAGTCTAGTCGACCGATAATGCCCGCGTGTATAGCACTGGCCTGCTCATGTTCCCGTGTGTGCTCATATATGTTGAAAGTGCACTTTTAACTTTAAGTTTTAGTATTTTAATAAATCATTTTACTTTTTAACGACCTCGTTTTGAGTGAATGTTTCACCTGAGGATGGCAACATGTTGCCGAAACGCGTAGTACTATAAATAAAAATATACGAAGTCGCACGACGGAAAATAAAAAATAGGTAAGATTGTACCTTTGAAATAGAGCGCAACTTGGAGACAAAACAATAAAATGTATTACATTTTTAACTATATTTGGCAACATTCCAGTCTGAACGGACACGCTAAACGATTCATGGAGGAAATGGTGAATCATTTTAAACGACTGTGTAGATAGAAATACATGCAGAAACAAAATTCAAAATTTTGAGGTTTTCTGCGGTGTGAAGAAGACGATAAAGAAGTGGACATTGTAAAGGAAGGCGGCGCATAGTCTGTGAATGAGGGCCTTCCGGCAGGACAAGAAATGGTAATCGATATTCACGTGGCCACGATGGCCTGTTTGTGTAAAAACAAGTAATAATAATGGTAATAAAAATAATAATGACACATTTTTAACTATATTCGCATCAAGAGTTAATAAGACCGCCAATGGTAAAACTCGGGTTCTACCACCGCCAGGAAGAAATCAGCCATAGAGTTACCACGAGCGGAGGCGAGATGCACAGAACTTGTTGAGTGTGCTCGTGGCTAGTGGATGTGTATCTTTTCACTTATCTAGCCTAGATCTGTTGGACAAGAGCCCTGTAATAGCCTATATGTTTCCAGCGATAGGTATGGTTAGGCAGACAGAGACGTGACCTTTTCCACGACCGCAGCACAACCGTTGCAATTGTGACTCGCAAACGAACCACTGCGCCTGGCAGCAGTACTAATAGTATGGGCTTATCAAACAAATTTTGATTTATTTAACGAGTATAGATCTTATGTTACTACAAATGTCACTTGTAAGTCACTTAAAATATGATTCTATCATTAGTAACAGGTAAGCCGTTACTCTACTAAAGTCTTTTGATAGAGTTTAAAGAATTTTGCCTTTGGGGATTAACAACAAATTTCGATTATGGGATCGTAAGGTAGAGAATATAGAAACTTTTGATCCTACTCTACGTTCAACTAAATATGTCACACCGACTTAGCCTTTTCCATAGTGCTCGTCACAGACTTGAGAAGATTTTTCTCATGAGGTTAGTTCATAAGTCCCAGCTACGCAACGAGTGAAAAACGTAAATTTATAGGCGATCAGAATATTGTATGTCATATGGAACGTTTTCATTAGCAAAAAGCAATCTCGCTTAGTATAAAAATGAGAAAATCTCTAACTTGCCTTTATTTTACCTGCTGAATTTATTCCTGAAATTTATTAAGTATTACTTCATGTTCCGTTGTATCTTGTCACAGACATTTCTATAATTTACTAAAAAAGTCTTTGGAGCTAATATTTCTACTAAATATGATAAACTATGAATGAATATCAACCCTATTATCACACGTATTCCATGTTCCTGTACTGAGTCTGTCTTCTATCAATCTGTAAGTGGATCAGCAAGATGTAGAGGTGAGTAGAGCCTTGACATGAAAATAAAGTGTTGTTGTTATTACTTATGTTGTTAGTATTGTTGTTATTATTATGGAATATTCGAAGTTATTATCAAACGTTAATGTAGAACTCAAGAGGCTGATTTATGGGTAGTCAAACGAGTACCGTAAAGGTATTAAATCTGTAATACACCTTGAAGACAAATACATGTCCTCAACGGATTTATAACGCAGATATTTCCGGCTCTTTTTGAGATATAATTTTGTAGACTAAGAGGGACAACAAGTTAACATATATCCTTCATCATATTGAAGAATGGCTAATCCTAATTGTATTGTAACGCTTCATGTATGCTTAACATTGCCAACGTTTATGTTTAAGGAAAACAATTTTCTCCTTCAAAAACTGACTTTATAAAAATAATTTTTTTTAATCACCTCTTTTGTTGAAAGTAATAAGCAGTAGTAATAAAAATTACGGTTTTAAATAGAACACACAAGAGAGAATGTAGATTGTGTGGGGAACAAATCCAGTGTTGGAAACTAGTGTTTCTTAAAACAATTCGTGACCAGCATGTGGGGTTGTGAGCGTTTACAAAAATACTGGGTTAGCACAGCAAAGTTGCTACACTTACTGTTAGAAAAAATGGCATTAGTTTATTGTATAAAATTTTTTTTCTAGTTGTGGACACTGTGTTTTTAAAATAAAAGTAGTCGAACGAACCTGTTCTTGACTCGTTGTACAACTAAAGAAACAAAAGACAGTGCCATAGTGTTTCATTTTAAAAAGCTATGTATTTGTTGATAAAGATTATTTTTTTATGCATACGATTGAAACTGTAATATATAATAACCAGTTAAAAGTGTTATAATATAAGCTGAATACATTTATGTAAACAGTTCCCTTTGGGCGTATAACATAAAGTTATTCTCTTAATGGTACTATCTGCTTGGTATCAGTAAAAATAAAATATTATGATAAAGTGGTCCTTTTTTGTCAGTACTTAAGACGTCATTAAGAGGCTAAAAAGTATTACAGTATTAGGCATATTTTTACACAAGGGCCATTTAGCTCTCATTTAGGAATGTTGTTAAAATATGACCTGTCAAATCACTACATTCTATTGCCTAGAATTGGTAGTATACATATAAAAACTAAATGTTTTTGATTGATACAAAAAAATGTGAGTACGATTACCGAGTCTAAAGCATACATTGCATGATGATAATACAAGAATCATGACATTTCAAAATTTTAAGACGGTGCTTAGGCCAACAGCAAAGTATGAATCTGGAACATGAGTTGCCAATATGAGTGCACAGGAGGGAGAAAAATGTGATAAGAAGGATATTGGGGATAAGGAAAACGTATTGTGTGTATAAAGAGAACGAATAAATAGATGTGTAAATCTTGATAAATAGTGACCGACAGTAGGATGGAGAATACACTGTAATGACGAACAGGTAAAGTGCCTATTAATACTCCGTGACGTGCAGAAGAAGAATTAGACTTTTGATAAGCGACTTTCCTTTAATTTCTACATTTTGTCTCCTTTTCCGCATGTGCGTGTACCTACTCTTTTTCGTCTTTGCTTTTTTAAAAACCTGAATAACGAAAATCTAGAGTCTGCTTCCTAGATGTTTGTCAGACCACTACAGCCTTGCTTTAAAATTACGTATAAATGTACTGTTTTCTTGACAACACAATAACTACTTTACAGACTACAAATATACCATCCAACAGACACTTATCTATAAACCAATCATATTGAAAATTAAAAAAAATCATGTAAAATATTCTATTCAATTTTACTAACTCTAAAAATAATACTTTTATAGTTAATCACTGCCAAACAAATAATTAAATAGTTATCAATCTCACTGCCTCTCTCTCTCTGTCTCTGTCTCTCTCTGTCCCTCTCTGTTTCTGTCTGTCTGTCTGTTTGTCTGTCTGTCTGTCTCTCCCTCTCTCTCTCTCTCTCTCTCTTTCTCTCTCTCTCTCTCTCGCTCTCTCTCAACATATGTACGTATCCACTCCAACGTAACAACATATACACTTATCTACTTCTATCAATAAACCGAAACAATTCACCTGACAATCGGTAATTTGTCCATTAAAAACAACTTTATTCTAACTATTTTACTGTACTGTGCACATGAACCTCTTCCAAGACATTTATTCTATACGAATCAGATAACAATAACATTTAGTTTTATGTTCCGATCCTCTACTTCACTCTGCTGTTACTTGTTCCGATCCTCTACTTCACTCTGCTGTTACTCTAAACTTACCGTTTTATTTATGTCCATACCTTACAATTAAAACTTGATAAACAAATACAATTAATTTTAGCTAACTAAAAACGGCATCTTGTATTTATTGTTTCTAAAACTACGTTTTTACATTTACAATGAAAAATGTATTCTAATCTTTACAATACTTGTTTGATTTTTTACATTTAGGTCTTCAAATACTTTACACGATGCAGATTTCTCACTTGTACAGTCAATCTAAGAACTTACAACTCCTTAATTTCAACTAACTACAGACCGTAACAAATCTTAACATACATATCCCAATCAATGGTACTAACCCATGAACAAAATGTTTTGGATAAAATGTACCAACAGCTAACGACAAAACATATGGTAAAGAAATACATGTATATAAAAAGTTTAGAGAAACGTTTTAAAGAGATTAATTATAACCACATCACATCATTTTACAAGAAACGTAAATACAATTTTTATCACAGTGATAAAATTTACCAATGTTTGATTTTTTCTAGAAACCTCCCCTGCATACGAAAAACTTAAATAATTTCGCAAATGTTAAATAATTCTAAAACAGAGCATTATAAAAAGTCGCAGTATAGATTTTATAACTTTGGAAAAGGGAATTTGGAAACCCACAAATTTTGCTATATCAATTAACTGCACCTTCTCTAATGTTCATCTAAATGTTTTCGCTAACTTCGCAGGTAAAAATAAAGATAAACTTGCTCAATACACGTTTCTGCAAAATTCATCTGTAAATTACCTTGAACCAGTTATAAGGTAGCGAATCAACCTCGATGAACAGTTATCCTAATATTTTTAAATTAGTTCTACTCAGTGGAATATTTCACTTAAGAGAAACTTTGTCCTTTTCTGTCACACATTTTAGTTAGAACAAACGAATGGAACATTTTGTCCCAAAACATAAAATCCCCTATTAATTCCTTCATTAATAATTTTTTTTCAATTAAACTCTTATTGGAATAAAACAATATTTTATTTTTGGGTTAATTTCAATCCTGTTTGCGTATTAACCGGGGAAGATGAAATAAAAGTAATACAATTGGAAATAAATTAAAAGCTTGAAAACATAAACCTCATAAATAAAGATAGAGGAAACCTATTATTTCATTGGATATATCACAAAACATTGCCGATCGCGGATAAAATTTAAAGGTAGCTACAAACGAAACTTTATACGTCGATTTTAGGTTAGATGCATTAACTTATTACTAACTACAGACTCATAGGTCAAGTAGTTAGCAAATAAACTTTATTATATGTGAGATGCGTACATTGTTTTAAAAGGAAATTGACGATAACATATACGTTGTTCAAAGATCAGGTTTTAAAATCATAAAATTGTATAGTCCATTTTAATACTTTTAAACACTTATTGCATTTTGATCAAAGGCGTGTAAGCTACTAAATAAAATTAGTTTACACAATTTTTATGTAAGTGCAGTAAATCTTTTATTACACTAAAGGTTACACATTAATATGACTATTTTTCCAAATGTTAATTACACTTTTTAACACAATTTTGTTGTTTCTTCAATAATTTAAACCGACTTCTCACATTTACGATTATTAGATTCAAATTTTTGAATAAAGATTTTAAAATAGATAAAAAGATTAAAATCACTTTCTCAGCATGTTTGAATCATCTAAGTAGAAAAAACTTTATATTTAGTACTCAAGAAACCAAAATTTACAGTGAAGATAAATTACGTAATATGCAGTGTAAAGAGAAACTAAAAGAATGACGAATCTCATTCTTGCCTCAGTAATGTATTTCTGTTTATTGTGATAGATTATTTGTACTTTCTGAACTTATGTTTGTTTAAAAGTTCAAAAAATGTTCGTAGTTCATAGACCTATAGAAATATCGCCACGCAGATTTGACTACGCTTATGACCCATGTTGTGGTGTATAAACAACCTAGATCTTAGTTGTATTAATGACAATGGGCTACGAAATTCTTTATGATATTCCACAATTATGAATATGTAACATTCATTGCTTCAAATATTAACAGCCATATATAAAGTATATTTAAGTTTTGTAAAACAAATAAGGAGGATAACATTTATATTGTCATACTTTGTAATCATTATTTTATTGACAAAAAAATATTAGTAACATTTTTAACAGTTCCATGTTTACAAATTTTAATCCATTAAATTCCGTTAATTTCTCTAAGGAAACATTAACATTAACACTTTCTCTAAGAAAATAAATTACATTTGGTGTGATGTATTAGCCCCCCCCTACACTATGCCGTTCAGAAGTTTTGAAACAGTAGCTGTTGTTATCAATCACTTACTGTCAAACACTTAGTGCTTTCTTTTAAAAGACACGTTCTGCTCTCTGTTGAATGTACTGAAGAACACACCACTTTGGACTTTTACATTTGTTTTGTAAACTTTGGAAATTAGATGTATATCATTAGGCATTAAACAGACCTGGTTTAAAAAATAATGTAAGTAAACCTTTCCGTAATATTTCTGATATTAAAATTGACATGCACACAAGCACATAAAAATTACCAAAGATTCAAAATTATTTCGTAAAAATGAAAGGAAAACGGAAAACTTGATTTGTTTCTATGTTAATTTTTCGTAGTGTTTTTATTCTGTGGTTCTTCAGTAGAAGATCGATCTATATACTCATGTGACTGACACTGATAGTTTTGTTTGCCGTTTGACGATGCTGATTCTTGTAACCCTATAGGCCACATATCCATTGCATTGTAAACTTGTCTCAATGTAGTGTAAGACGCTATTCTGTTTTAAAAATGTGAGTTTCATGTTGTAGAAATTTAGCATAATTGAATTTTATACCAAATAAGTTAAGTGTTTTGTTTCTTATACAAATTTAAAAAGGGAAGGGAATACTTAAATACTCATTTTGTGTTGCTTACTAATGTTTTCTATATTTCAATAATATGGCCTTACATATTTAAGTTTCAAATAAGTAAATAAGTAATAGTAGTAAGTAAATAACTAGAAGTAATTCTTACTGGCATATTTAATTGTAAACGTTTGCTCATAGCTTGTGTTTATCCTTTAACTGAGACGTTATATGTAAATAATATCTTACATTCTATTGCTACTCTAATGAGAAATAATTATTTGTTGTGTCAATATTTTTAAATTCTAAGAATTCTAAATTATGTTTTCAACTATCATGCAGCGTTTTTGCTATCTAAAATCAATCCGAATTAACACTATTGCACACCACTATAGCAAAATTATTCCGATTACCGCTTTCAAGCTTCACAGTTTATCGTCAGATCTTCCGATCTTCTAAGCTGTGAAGCTTGAAAGCAATAATCGTAATAATTTTCCTACAGTGGTGTGCACAGTGTTAATTCTGTTTGTGATTATAACCATTAACACAACTGTCTTAATTAAAATCAAACTCTCATTACCCCCATCGCATTAACTCAGTTCAGATGCATCATAACTACACTTGTTACAAATATAGTTTGCATATTAGTGTTAATGAGTTGCTGGAAGGACACAATCGTATATTGGTGTTCATTTTTCAGCTCCTATCTTTCTAAATTTTTATTCTGGGTTTAATGCTTCATTAAAAACTATATAACGGTTATAAATTTTGTGAAACTTCTATGAATATAAGATCTAAAATATTTAAGACCTTACCAGACATTCATATCACTAATGACTATTTTTCTATTTTTTGATTCCCGATCGAATATGATGTGAACTTGAAAGACGTGTGTTATTAAAATTTAGGTGTAGTAGATTGCTTATTTTTGTTGTAGACTACTATAACGACTTACTAATGTATTTACTAGTTCTGTTTACTGCGTGAAATGGAATTAGTCTATGTAAGTTGTACTGCTAGAAAAATTTGTAACTACGAAAACAGTTATAAAAAGGGTACGGTTATTTAAAGTACATAAAAGAGTACATTTAACTTGAAGCATTATCACAGTGACAATAAACAACATTTGTTTAATTCTAAAATGAATTATATTGCTTAAGTAAGAAATAATTATTTGTGATTTTTGACGTGAATACGTCTTTAAATTTGCTTCCATAGTGGGAGGCAATTCAGAAAACTGATGATAACAAAATCGGGGGATACAGTTTGGTGTTGCAGCTACATATCTATCATCTACATCCAAAATTTAATTACACCACTCGATAGCTAAAGGATCAAAGAATTCATTACGTTGACTGAGGACTGTGACGCATCGCGCGCGGTGGAGGGGGAAGCGCCGCCATTTTGCGGTCGTTTCGCTGCGTCACATAATGTCCGTTTAGTATAAATTTTGACTGGGAGAAGTTAGGACGTTCGTTTGAGTTTCAATCGTCAGCTCTCGTCAAGATCTATCGATTGCGTATATAAAACATTAGTGTGAAATAGTTATAGTGAATATATATGGTGTTAAAGTAAAAAATTAAAATAAATAATGCAATTTCGGCCTATACTCGTCAAAAAGCCAAATCAAAATATAGAGATCGTATACGTAGGAAAGGGCTTCTCAAGAGCAATCCAGTGATACCCGTAAAACACCATATGACAGAGTGAAGCGGTGCCGGGAACGTAAAAGAATGAAGGCGTCCGAGCGGATCAACGACGGCGGCAGTACATCTGCAGCTGGGGCGCCCGAGCCTATGCAAGTGGATAATGTAATCGCTTCTATATCAACGCTGGACTGTATAGACATCGATTGTGTGCGATCGCCGATTATGAAGACACATTGGGCAGCAGCTAGTGCACGTTTCACTACTACGTTTGTCAACAATCCATTCGGACATAAGTGTGATGTGTGTGACCGTCTATGGTTTCTGCGCTCATTGAAGCCACCAAAGGAAAAACACTTACCGCTGCTTAGTAATACTTTCCCAGAAGAGGCAGTGGCTGACTTTAAACTGTGCGGTACGTGTAGGAAATCACTGGACTCGGACAAAGTACCCACGTTGTCACGTTCGAACGGATTTGTGTATCCATCTAAGCAATTGGGTTGCCCGCATTAGATCCGATCAGTGCACGTCTAGTATCACCGCGTCTGCCATTCATGCAGATACGTCGGTTGCGTTACGACGGTATCATCGGACAAGTCATTAACGTACCCGTCGATGTGGACACAATGGTGCAACAGCTACCGCGTCAATTGGACGATAATCAGGCGTTCAATGTCAACATCAAGAAGAACATGATACATAAATCTACGTATCTGAGCGGCGTGGTCAAAAAGTCAGTAGTAAAAGCTTGGTTACTATTTACTTTGCGATTGTATTGATATATTTTGTAATAGTCTATATATTTTGTAATTGTCTTAAGCGATTATAAAATGTATGAGTATGTTTATACGTATTTCTGATGATGCAATGAATAAGTAATGAAATATATTAAATACTAAATACTAAAGATGTCAACAAGACCAGAATTAATTACCATAGTAACGAGTAAATAAACAAAAGCTATTTAGCGGCATCGGAACTGTACATTTATCCATTCCTGCAGTACATTTTCCATGTTTTATATAACATGCGATTGTATCGATATATTACGATGTGGAAAAGAAAAAGTGTACTAATTGTAAATTGTCCTATTACATAATGCAAAGCGAAAATAATATTTGTTGTTTTCATTTGTGAAACTAATTAACTTGTGTGATGATTTTGCAAATAGAATTTTGTACTTTGTAAAACTAAATATGTGTTTGTTAATTTTATTCATAACACATTAGCAACCCTAAAGCACACAGACGTATTCTACGCTATGAAGATTTGCGGCCGTGGCTCCGACACAGCCCCCGCCGACTTTTTTTTTTTTTAATTTGTACGGGTCCCTCACTGCATAAAAGTACATGTTCGATTCGCAAAGAAATGTTGCAGCAACGTAAAATGGCGTAAGTGTAGGGATCAGTGTTACTGGGCTTGTGACGAATTGAATCTTTCCACATTAAGCTAACATGATATAAAATATGGTAAATTTGTGTAAATTTTAATCTTTCAACTGCATCTATAGACAACTTAATAAATGTTTCTTATTACACTGCGTAGATTAATAACTTTTCTGGCAGTAAAACTACAGTAAACACAGAATATTAACAACAAGAAGTAGAGACAGATTAATATTACTTAATAATTGTTGCGACTTAGATTGTTGAAACTACTGAGACTTTTGAAAACTAGTGAAGTCGAACATAGTTTTAAACAATACAACTTCATAACTCTAAGAAAAGTGTACTTTGTAATGATTGGTTATTTGTATTTATTGATTATTGAGTTGAGATTTATTTGAAAAAAATATGTGTTCGAAACTTTATATTGCAAATAACATATATACTGTGTTACTATTTCTGGTTTTATTTTAATTCTACGGCAGCCAAAGTTCAAATCATATAACATAGATTAAATATCTATTAACGTCATTATTTTCAAATATATTATCACTAATATATCGGCACCACTGTATACTTTATTACATCTCTAACAAACTTTTTTCCATATATGTCCCAATAGTGTGTACTCTACTATTATTAACCAATATATTCAATTGTGTCTTTTAAACTAACTGAGATCGGCGTTTTGTAGGCAGCGTCAGTTCTCAGTACAAATTACAGCAGTCAACTAGTACTGTGTTTGCGTAACGGTATTTCAACAATTTTAATCAGTTTGAAGCTTCGCCGCCTTTGCTTAACACACCATTAATCAGGAAGTCAATTTTGGAGTTAACTGCTTCTCGGTGTTGAGTAATATATAACTTAGGCTACGGCTTGGCTTCAGTATTGTTATAATTATAAATTCTCTTTCGGTAAGGTTAAATAAATTTTGCATTTCAATGTTTCAAGTATTTAGACCGTGACGTTTTTGTGATGAACTGTGATTTCGATAAATTTAAGAATATTGCTGGAACAGATGAGACAATGTCGAACAATAAGTCTTACGAGAAAAACATGTTAATATAGGAGACTTGTAGCTTAATTAGGCATACTCTGAAAAAAATAATTAACTAGCTTTATTTATGTGCATACTTTTTTTCTGTATTAGTACATTGAGCTGCAAGCATATTAAACCTGTCATTATTTTAAATAAACATTTATATTTAACGTTGGTTAAATCACCGTTATACGTATTTTACTTTGTAAAACTTTTTGTAACCTAACCTAACCTAACCTAACCTAACCTAACCTAACCAAACCTAACCAAACCTAACCTAACCTAACCTAACCTAACCAAACCTAACCTAACCTAACCTACCTAACCTAACCTAACCTAACCTAACCAAAACCTAACCTAACCTAACCTAACCTAACCTTACTTTTTGTAACAAAAAATATATTTTACTAACGTTTGTTCTTACTAAATTCTAGTCTATTAACTTTGCTACGTCTCATGAATTTCTACTTTAATTGAATCTATTTAATTTTTTATTTTGCTTAGTTGACCATAAACAGTATGTCCAGTATGCCTTCTATATTACTTTGATTCTTATTGGACAGAGGAGGACTGAATGGTAGTATTAAAGAAGCGGGATACCGAATTGGGTTATAAAAGTAAAATACTTTCATAGAGAAATTTTAAATTCCACCAAAAAAAAAGAAAATTTAGACTAACACTAATTAGCAACTGTAGGGTCTATTACAGTATAAGCAAACTAATTGCGCATATAAAGCAAATTAGAGTGTTAGATTAGTTTTAACCGGAGTATCTCCACGTATATAAGCTTTGTACATGTAATATACAACATTTATATGTCACCGCGTATGCGTAACCTGTATGTCTTTAATAAAATTGAAATTATATTTCAATAAATCTTAAAGTCTCATATATTTTCAAACATAAATAGTCCTATAACTTACGATTTAAGTAAATTATTTTTTACACACGCTTTATTAATACGTTCCTATTCCTACCGCAAATACTAAACCTGTATATTTTTGTAAGCTACCTTCGGTTTGTTCAAAAGAAACCGAATTAAACACAAAGACGATCAGAGAAATATTTTATGAGTTTCGAAAAATAGTACCTCTTTGTTTGTTGGAAAACAGTACACAAGTTTATGGTGTTGGTGAAGTACAGTTGTGGAAATAGACTGAGTGCGTTCAGCACGAAAAAGTATAACAGGGGCCGACTGTTAACGATTCGGTAAGTAATCGGCGGGATAAACAGACAAAGTAAAAAAAAATGCTTATTGAAAATTGTAAATAAATGGGATACTAACAATTTGCTTGCTGTCACTGAGCAAAACGTTCACCTTGGAAGTACCATATTTACGGACATGTGGGGAGGCAAAGGTTTGTTAAACATTTAGTGAACTTTGTATGCCGCTGTGGCAAGAACATCCACACTTATAACACCAAATGCCGTTGGCAAATTGTAAATAAACGGGATACTAACAATTTGCTTGCTGTCACAGAGGAAAACTTTCACCTTGGAAGTACCATATTTAGGGACATGTGGGGAGACTAAGGTTTGTTAAACATTTAGTGAACTTTGTATGCCGCTGTGGCAAGAACATCAACACATATAACATCAAATGCCGTTGGCAAATTGTAAATAAACGGGATACTAACAATTTGCTTGCTGTCATAGAGGAAAACTTTTACTTTGGAAGTACCATATTTACGGACATGTGGGGAGACTAAGGTTTGTTGAACATTTAGTGAACTTTGTATGCCACTGTGACAAGAACATCCACACATATAACATCAAATGCCGTTGACAAAAAATAAAAAGAAACATGAGGAGGCGGGTAGAGAGTATTTTGGTGAGTACTTATGAATCATGTAACACCTTTAGCCTTAACTTCAAAGACTATTAGCTCATTACAATTTATGAAAAATAAATTTCTACAGTTACATAAAGATTCATGGCAGCTCTTACGCAACTAAGATGTTTCTGATTAAACAATTATTATAACAGACATTGTCACACCTCGTATGTGCTGAGGATTACCTTCACTCTCCGCGGGAAATCTGCGACGATCACGATAAATGCACACTCGTAACCCTGCGTCCTTCATTTCAATACAATTATTCGCATTTGATAGTATATCAGAAAATGCCTACCATATATAGCTCTATCTTTTCACACGTTGCTTGTGTTTAAATGAAGTGAAAGCACATGAACGTAATCGTATGTCTTATATACAAACCTTGGGGTTAAACCTAAATTGCTACTCTCTTTCAGTTGTGCAGTGTTACGAAAGTGTAATATTTTAACTATTACTTTTAATACAATTAACAAGGAATATTTTTGTTATGTGATTATAAAATGCCTTTATACTTGTGGTTTGTGACTTTAATTGTTGAAATAAGAACATTTTAATTTACATTGTAAAATAAAAAAAAACAGTCATCACCCGTCATCAGTAAATTTCTCTTGGAGTGTTCTTCTTAGGGTCTAATTTGTTAGGTAAATGTGGAATTCTCATGCATACATTTTATTTATATTTTTTGATTATCTGAAAAATAATAGTCAACATGATTGAAACACGACTGTCAGAAACAATTAATTCTATGACACAGACCTATGTAAAAGACACAATATCTTCTGTATTTTCTACCGTCAACGTAAAAAATAAAAAAGACTGTTACTGGCAGTTGGGAGTAGTCTAAAGAAACCGACACAGGGTGGATTCTTAACTCCGTTCGCATTGAAAATACTATGGTACTTCGTGCCGTCAGTTTTGGTTGGCTCAAAGATTATCAGTTTGGATGAGATAGCAAAGTAAATTGATAGAGTTATATCAGAAAACAATACAAAGTGCAGTGCAAATGAAAGGGCAGAGTATTATTTGTGTGCGGCCGTTGTAGATCAAGACAAGAACACGTATAGAAGAATTTTAAACGCTAAAGTGTATTCGTAAGTGCAGTTCAGTAGGCCTACATTTAAAAGCCTGACTTCAACTACTGGGATAATCTGAGTTACAGCATACAGAATACAGTATACATGTGTATATTCTATGCATCAATAGAAGAAGGAAATTTTATATAAACATGAGTCCAGAAACGTCTCGTCTTTTATTTTGCCGCTATTTTGATTTTTTTTTTAAAGGAAGAATTTACATCTAAAGAAGACCTTCAGATAGCTTTAGATTGTGAAGTTTAGAACAAATTTTTACATTATTGTTCTTTAATAAATTTCTTACAATTTAACGTCTAAAAATGATTAAAGTTAACAAAAAGTACTCGTCAAACAAGAACCTTGGCTCGAGGATGTGTGTAATAGTGTCAAAATAATTATTACTATACGTACATGTTACTAGATTCATCTGGCACCCTGTTACAGCAAACTAACCACCTTGTAATAATTTGCATCATTATCTTCTTCTTCTTCTTCTTCTTCTTCTTCTTCTTCTTCTTCTTCTTCTTCTTCTTCTTCTTCTTCTTCTTCTTCTTCAAGGATTAGATTATATAAACCTGTTCCGGCACCCATCTCATCATCGGACGACCCACGTCTCTTCTACCAGTGACTTTATAGTTCAGTGTTTTACTGATGATCCCACCATTGCCATCTGTAAATTTAAATAATACAGAAGTAAAAAAGAATCATTCACTCTTTCTTACTATTTATCCACTTTGTTGTTTCTTTAGGAAGACTTTATAGGAAAACATTATTTTGCTTGTTATCGTTTGCAAGCTTGATAAATAAATCTGCTTCAGTTCAAAAATTTGATACCATAAAATAAAAATTACAAATGTTAATTGCAGGTTTAATTATTAATTTTGGGTTATATTTTCCCCGGGATTGTTTTAAAGTAGATGCAAATGATTTTTCACAGATCTAGAATATTTTGTTTTAATAAATTTGACCTTCTATAGCAAGGACATATTTGACAGTTAACGCTTCTTTACTACAAACTATTGACATATGACAACTGTCATACTCAAACACCGGATTCGGCCAATGACCGAAATTTTTGCCCACGACGCGATGTAGACAGACCAAAATGCCCATCTCGCGACGTGGGCATTTATATTCGGTGATTGTCCGAAATTAATGTCCACAACGCGTTGTGGGTAAACGCAATTTACGCAATTTTTCTCAAGAGCCGATGTAGATTTTGACATGGAATCTATAGGTATGTAATGTCTTACTCGCACGTTTCGCGAAAATCGACCGTTATGTTTCAAATGTACTTTCGGCATACCACTATCTCACGAACCGCTCAACCAATCCCAGCAAACCAGGTGTCAGGTGATCGAGTCACTCGGCCCTTTCCACCAATAGTACTGAGAATTTTGACAACTGACTTCAGTCGCCTCTAGGCTTTGTCTGCGTGAGGGTGTTTTTGCGCCGAAAATTTCTAAATTGCTCCACTAAAACTTAAATATCTCGGGAACTACAAGTCCGATCGCGAAAATAAAAAGTGCGTTGTGATCCTCAGAAATACATCTCTCCAATAACACCAATTCCGAGTACCAGAGGCACTCACAGAAAATAATAGCAACATTTGAACTCAAAAATTTGAAATGCCTCGACCTAAAAATCGCGATAAAATTCGAACCAAAAATTTCAAACCGAAAACCGGCAAATCCTATGCAGAGCGTCAACAGGCCTATCGTTTGAGACTAAAATCAAAGAAATCGGCCGATAACTTAGAAAATGGCAATTATTTGAAGATTGACGAAACCCCGTCAGCGCCCAAGCGGCCCGCATCACCAATACCTGGGTCATCCGGCGTGCCCCCAAAGCGACTCAGATCGAGCGTACGGCTAGCTAGCAAGAAAACAGACGATGAGAACATTAAGATGATGAGAGCTGTTTATTTAACCAACCCTTCATTCCTTCCCAAAGCACAAGTCTGCCCATGATTCCATGTCTACCGGTAGTCCCACGACTACCAGGTTTAAATTTTTTTTCTTCGGACATTTCGGATAAAATAGTATTACCCACAACGCGTCGTGAGTATGAGCGTTTGTTCACAACGCGTTATGAGTATTCCGTATTTGCACAAAGAGCGAAATGACTTTCCTCACAGTGAGGTTTAAAGCAGCATGCTGAGCGAATGTTGAAAAATATTGAAAAGATGCTGACACCCGTGTCGGTAGGTGACAAAGTATTGGTGAACATACCTGAGGTTTGATCGTGGGCGATTAGCTCCTTGAAATGTGATGGCAGTCGTGATGAATTTAAATAAAGATCTTCACACCCTTGGTACAAAACATGGAACGTTGGACAAAGAGTTTGCCAGAAATCTATTTCAAGCGATTAAAAATAAATTTATAAAAACTGACAAGGTACCCGAAGAACCAATTAATGTAAGACATGAACCAATGGTGGCGTCTGGGTCAAAACAAGATTGCGTGAAATGCGGTTGCAAAAAACGTTGTGCAGGGAAATCGTGCAAGTGTTTCAAAACCAACTTAAAATCCAATTGCAAATACCACAGCGACACTGCTTGTGCTAATAAGTAGGCCTCATAGTCAACAAAATTAATAAAAATGTAAAACATCAATGTAACATTTCAGTATTGTTAAATAGGCACTAAGTTAGTGATTTAATTTTGAGTGTTGTATGTATTACATTACCTAACAATTGTATTTTTTGGAAATGAAAATTCAAATAAAATATGTAACCTTGCTTAAAAATAGAAAAAATAAAAAAACAATAAAACAAAACCCAAAAAGAAAAAACAATCAAAAATATTAAGAAATGAAAGACTAATACATATTACGCAGTGGTGCACGTTGCCCGTGCCCATATTTTCGGTCTTTGCGTAAATACCAAGTACACACAAGCGTTGTGGACAAACGCTCATACTCATGACGCGTTGTTAGTAATACCATTTTGAGCCAAGTCCGAAGGAAGAATCTACACCGGCTATTGAGCAACTGCGTTTACCCACAAGGTGTTGTGGACAGTTAGTTTCAGACAATGACCGAATACAAATGCCCACATCGCGTTATGGGTATTTTGGTCTGTCCACATCGCGTCGTGGGCAAAAATTTCGGTCATTGGCCGAATCCGGTGTTTGAGTGTAATAACTATATTAAATATTATTGTCTATCTTTTCCTTTTTGATATGTTTGTTTTATACTCCTATCTCAGTAGGCTACTTAAAACAAAAAAGGCAAGACAAACACCATAATTTTTTTAAGTAAATGATATGTTTATTTGAAACATTAATATAAAAATGTGAAAACTATTTGTTATCAAATTTAATAATCTTTACACAATTTATCTCAACCTAATACAATAATTTATTGTAAAACAAATGAGGAAAAATTATGCAGGTTCTATAATGAACTGCAAGTGTAGTTGTTGAGATCCGGTCCGAGTGGACCTAAAAAATGTTGAGATCGGCACGTGTGTACCAAAAATGTTAATGTTAGGAAGAATGCTGTTTGTGGTGCTATTGCCAGGATGCAGAATAATGACGATAGTGGACTGTATAATACATTTATTTAAGTTTCTGTTGTACACTTAATCATGGTGTTGAGATTGGCTAAGTCTGAACAGATTTTAATTTTAATAAACAGAGTCGTTGAAAACGCTACATGTCAGATGAGGCGCAAATGTGCGACACTCAGATTAAAATGTTAAGGCCTAAGGCCTAGACGAATGTCGTATGAATTGTCGTAAGACTTGAGGCGCGAGTACGCGGCACTCAAGCTACATGAAAAAGAATTAGCAATGTATTGCTAATTTATTGCAAGTATGCAATATGTGTTGTGGCCTAAGGCCTACATTGATTGTCTGACGACAAGAAAAATGATGATGACAGAACAAGCGAGCAAACGTAATGACGTCTGCCGCCTGCCGCAACTCGGAGAACTGTGTCGTTTGTATAAACATGATAAGCAATTTGGAAACGTACAGATTAGCCAACCTATTAATGCGAAAATTACCACATTACTGTCCAGGAGCAGAGTACCTGTGTTATATTTAGAAAGCTGTAGTAGGCCGTTTGTTGAAATAATGAAATTGTTTTGGTCGGAGATAAATTACAATATTTATCTTAATACCATTAGTCTTGAACACGTTGTATTTTGCTTGTTCTGTTAAATGCTAAAAACAGATGTCAGATGTCACGTCTGTTCAGATTACTTGGAAAACTATGGATTCATTTGTAAGACACTTATGATTGGTTATCTTTGCCCTCACCTTTTTTCAACAAAGGTTTTTCTCCATAGGTGGTTTGTGTCACTTGCAGTGGCACACTTGTGATCACGCTATCGATTGGTAAGTGTGTAGCAGTGTACACCGAGTGGCATCAAACAGTATTATTTTAAGGTGTCTCTAGCTTTCACAATTTTATTTCTTAATTTGTATTTTTAATAATTCAAAAAACTCATATTTATATTTTTTAATAATTATGACGGCTCGTTGTTTTACTAAAGATTGTATTACCCTTTTAGTCCCAAAACGCGCTGTACAACGAAATTAAAAAAAAAAAAAAAAAATTTGCGAGACGGATTACTGTATACTTCTTTTCACGGAGCAAAAAATAGACGTATCGGTCAGTGGTGCGATGTGTGAACCGTAATAACGTAAGCCTATAACCGCTCTGTCCTTGTGTGAATTTTGTACGATTCTCTGTGTAACTAACTAATTATGTCTTTATAACACCTAAATGTTTTCTCAATTAGCCAACAATATTCCTAATATTTGCAAAAACACTGTTAAAATAATGCATTATTTCGAAAAATTATTGCTATCCAAACAAACAAAAAGGTTTACTTCTGTACACAGGTGTAACGCTGACCTCCAGGATTGTGAGGGACCTCCAACACACGGGGTACGTCCAGCGTAAACTCGCCAATACGTATCATCAAATTTTTCGCTGCATGATGGTCTCTAAAATTACTGAAAATTTATTACCATTTACATCTATAGAAAAGTGTAAGATTTTACACTCTCAACACTCTCAGAACGTGTGTGTGTGTGTGTGTGTGTGTGTGTGTGTGTGTGTGTGTGTGTGTGTGTGTGTGTGTGTGTGTGTGTGTGTGTGCACTGATATCAAACAAATTATATCTTCCATACTTTGATCAGGTGTATGGATTATTTTGTCCTACATTTTATTGTAATCATCATTCCTTACGTTGTACAAAATCCTTTCAGTGTTCCTCGACATGGCCGATAGACCACCTCTTTGAATTATTCATATACTTCTTCCTGTTTGTTTGGCAATCTGTCTTCCGTAAATAATGATATTCCTGTTTCTTCGAAAAACATTTGGAAGGTTTATTGCCTTGCTTTTTTTAGTAGTATGCACTTACTTTAACCTTTAGAAGTGCTTAAGATTCATTTTAATAGTCCAATATGACACTTAAATTCATCACCGTACAATCACTATTCATTTTGGTTGGCTTTCTTCTTTGCTTAATTACTTTTATCTTCATAATAATTTAACACATTTCGTATCAAATATAAACTCATACGTAAGTAGCTGTAGTATCAGTTTATAAAACCATTTTAAATATATGTAGAATTCATAGCTTATGTAATTGTAAAAACCAAGTTTTGGTAGGTAAAGACTGTTCTAGTTTTACCAAACAAATATATTTTATATAATATAAATATGTAATGTCTGGCCTCATAAATAAGTCTGCAGGTTTAGCTTCCGTATTTTACAGAGAAAATAATGTTTTTGAATCATTTCTAGTGATTATAGTTTATGTAAATTGGAAATGTATTATTCATGTTTGACGTGAAGTTACCTACCCTGGGAAATATAGGTATTGTTTGTTGGTCCAAGTT
Organism: Magicicada septendecula; assembly: GCA_034769895.1. NCBI lineage: Eukaryota > Metazoa > Arthropoda > Insecta > Hemiptera > Cicadidae > Magicicada > Magicicada septendecula. The sequence goes on from CM068375.1 coordinate 9,012,765, forward strand.
GGTTCATAGAATTTTGTTGTTGTTGCCTGTCAATGCGGGAGGGCCAGTGGCTGCACAAGGAGAAGAGAAACCCTCGATTACACACCGCTTCGAGCGTCGGCTGAGTTGCTACTCCGGGAACATGGAGAAGTCCACTAACTGATATCCTTAAAATTATAAATTATAGTTTCTCTCCTTTCTTTGTAAAAATAGCTTGTAATGTTAAGTGGCTGCATTTTTATATTGTACTGTAATTTTCCACTCACTCTCCAAGTCATCATCATCATTATCATCTTCATCTTCAAAGATTAAACCAAGGATAATTTGTTCCGCTCTCAAATAGGCAAAGATTAGAGCTCATCACTACAGCGTTTTCCAGGATGTCCCACACCTCTCCGTTCCTTCGGCTTATAGTTCCATAGTTGTTTGGGAATGCGACAGTCATCCATTCGGCAAAGATGTTCCCACCAATTCAGCCCATACTGGGCGATTCTTTTAAATGTACTCATAATATTCAGTTCCTGCCGTATATCTGTGATCAGGGAGGGTATACCCTGCCACGTGACTGAGTTAAATATACTCATAATATTCAGTTCCTGCCGTATATCTGTGATCAGGGAGGGTATACCCTGCCACGTGACTGAGAAATCTCATTTCAGCAGCTTGGAAGCGACTGACCTGGCCTTTCGTTAAAGTCAAATTCTCAGACCCGTAAAGAAGTCTGAGAAGGTCCATCACCGTGTAGAATTTTGCCTCACCTTGTTCCTTTGCTTACCTTAAATAGATGTTACTTAAATATTATTCTAATCCAGCTACTTTGTATTCCGCTTATTTTAATATTAATTTAAGTCCAATAAGCCAGAGACCATGAGAAATAGTTAGAAATCATGTTCCTGTTGTTCAAGTCAGAGATCCACTTGGTGAGTCAGCCACCGAGGCAGTTTAATTATAAAGTTTCTCTATAACATTTTGATACAGAAGTTTGAATCGTAAGTCTTACCAAAAGATTCTGGTTCCTTTTGTACTTACGAATAAGATTACAACAACTTACATTAATAAGGCAGTTTGTGATTGACAAACTAAATATTTATTAATAGAGAGACACGTGAGCACATGCGTAAGGGCAGATGGTATTCATTTAACGTCAGTAAGTCGAACACCAGAAAGAGAGAACGGCATCATGCGCAACTAGAAAGAAAACAGAAGCCGTTGTAAAATATTCTTACAAAACCATTTATACATTACTGAATTGCGAAGTGTTGTATGGTGTATCAAGACCTGACAGAGGTATTGACCGACATTATGGAGTTAACTATTAGAATAAAGCGTATTAAAAATGAAAACTAAGAAATAGTTTATCATCAGTATTGCAGACATACTGAAAACTGAACGTACTACACGGAGAAATAATGAAGATGATAACAAATTATTTATTATGGCCACAGTCGTGTACAAATAATGGCGGAAGACGATAATACGATGGGTGCAACATAAAGAAAAATATTTGATTAGTTGAATTTTCCTGTGTTTGTAAAGGAAAGTAGAAGTTCTGTAATAGCTGAGATACGATTTAGCAAAACCGATTAAACAAGAGAAGTAAAATAGTTCTTAGTTTTCATGTATATAATATTGGTGTAAACATGACAAACATGTAAATGAAGATTAAACTCTGAAGGCACATGAACAATGTTAATAATAAAGGCTTATTAACACTCGGTATATTTACTGCATTTTGATACAGTGTACAGTGTATTCTTCAGCATAATTCGGATCAGCATTTTCTATAAACAAGCTACAATTAATTTAACACATGTTGCAGTTGTCCGGCACTATCGCCGAACAGCTGCAACGACCGCCTACACCGCTTTGAATACCGAAAGTTTAAATAGTCGCGCGACGGAAAATTGCCCGTTAATTGGTCAGACTTCCTCTGACGTCACGCCACGTCTTTTTTACTAACGCAACCCTTGTTTCGGTTGGATCATGTCAGTCGCACGCCAGGCCACTCGGTGAGCAGAGCCGCCCGTTCAGAACCTTTCAACTGGAAGCCTCGAGCCAGTTCATAGCTTGATCTAACCAACGGGAGTGACAAATAAGGACATCAACCTGTTTCCAGCATTTTATTCCAAGATCTTCTAGAATGGACAGAACAACAGTCCCTGACATTAACGGAGAAACACATGGACGTCGCGACCAGCTGCGGCAGGGCATGAACGAACCACTGCAAACTAACAAGTAACCCTTAATAATTAACGACTTTCAGCAAGAGTTAGCGTGCGAATAACTAGTAAAAAAAAAGTGAATCAGATTTCTCACTTTTAGTGGCATGAACTAATATCTTTTACTCAAGTACCCTGTGGTAAAAGACAGTACAGAAAGTTTCATGAAAAATTTATAGCTTGTATGTTATATGTTGCCTGTTGTAAACTGGCGTTGATTTATGATGTTGTTTAATTCTGGTTGATCGATTAACCCTATCTTTCACTTACTCAAATGTTAGCTTTCAGCAAACAGTTAGTTCAGTATATAATCTTTTCGTAATTAAATTAAGTAAAGTTTTAATTAATTCAGTTATTAATCTCTCACTGACCGATTCACGATAATGATTATTCTGAGGCTCATGTTAGACTCAAATAAACGGGGCGAAGCCCTCTCTGCTCACTGATTGGTGGTGTTAAGATTTATTTAATTTACTCACACCCTTCCCTTTAGCATTTAGGTAGATATTATGGCTGTTCTAGGTACATTTTATGGTAAGTAAGGAGACATTAGTAGTAAAAGTGTTTTAATTATTTCTAGAGCATTTTATGTGTTACGTTTTTAGGGCCTCAGCAGTATAACACACATAACACAAAACGATAAATTAAACTGTATGTACCAGTTACATAAACCTAATTAAAACTGAGATGTAATAAATAATTACTGATGCCTTTCCCAGTGTATTTAAAAGCATCCAACGTGATCTCTACTATACTTTGTCTACAGCGTTATGAAATTGTAGGCCTATCGTTTCCTTTGTTAGCACAAAACTTAGTTACAAGTTAAGTATAGAGCAGAATAATAAATTTCATAAGTTGAGTTAATTGCATTTACGGCATTCCCTTTTAAAAATATTGTTATGAGGACGGCACACATAGCAATCTTGAAAAATTGCAATAAATTACATAAATCCAGAGAGCATTATTATGTTTATTATGATTCTGTAAAACAAAGACAACCATATGACAATTGTTCGTTTATGTAGTTAATGAATTTTTCAAAAAAAGACTACAGGACAATTCTTTAAATTTAATACAATATAATTTAATGGAATTGCAAATTTAGGGCTTGTTATTTTTTACTATTTCTAGCTTCTGAACCATCTATCGAGAACTAGTAGTTAAAGTTTCATATTTCAGAGAAAGTGCTTAGAGAAAAGGAAAAAAGCTTTGAAGTGGTGGTACACGACACACACTTACATAATAAGAAGGGTACTCAACCAAAAGGGACACGTCAGCGTTTTGAGAACAGTACCCAAGAATGTGAACCCGGCAGATAATTAAAAATTAATTTGTGTAATTCAAGATGTTTACAAAACTGTTGGAGTTGTATGTAAATAAGAAAAAATATTTTTAAGGGAGAAAACAGTTATAAGTTTCATAGCCTATATAAATATATTATACAACCTATATTATACTATATTATATATTACAACAATACTTATTTAAATTTGTGGAGCCCCACGATTCTTGGAGCGCCAATTTACAACATTACAAATTGCTGTTTATTTAAATTAATTTAACTTGTGTAGCCTCATGCTTTTGGGAGACAATTATTTTATACAACGCAAGTTAACCCATTTAAATGCATTGGAATATTGTGTATTGAATTCATGGGTGTAATCGTAATAAGGTGATACGTTATTTACGTTTAAAATCGTTCCATTATTTATTTATTTAAACAACATCTCTCATATCGGATATTAAACAATAACTCATTATTAAATCGTTTGTACGAAGTTTTCGTACATAACTTATTGCTAACAAATTACATACATAAGTTATATACAACTCTTATTATCTAATTGTAATTACCTTAAAAATTTATTTTTCTCTCGGCTTACTCATGGTGTGTTCATATTTTTGCAATTGCTGATTCATTAGCTTCAAAAAAAATGAATTTACTTCTATTCAAACTTCTTTTATATTACTTTGTTTTACTTTCCAATACATATGAATTTTTTCTTTATCTTCAAAGACTTTACTAATTACTTTAATTCAAAAATTACTTATTTCCCTTATCATTTACGTTACTAAATTCTAAATTTGATACAAGAAAAATTATTCCAATTTTTACTGCTTTTACATTTATGTATCATTTACTTATTTTAATAGTGGTTGAATGTCTTCCATTCAAACTTTAATTAGTGTCTTTCAACTGTCTGTAATTAAATGTTTTTTATCACCTCGTTTGACGTGGTTATTCATCTGTACGTCCTCCGTGTCCTTCTGGTTCTGGTCCTCTGGTCGTGTTCTCTGCATGTGCTTCTGGTCCTCTGGTCGTGTCCTCTGCATGTGATTCTGGTCCTCTGGTCGTGTCCTCTGCATGTGCTTCTGGTTAACAGTCGTCTCGTCTCACGTCATATGCTGCCGGTGTGTCCATAGTCCTCATCGTATGTATTTTGCAGCTCTGGCTGTATAGCTAGTTGTTCCTGTGACTCTTACGATAATTGTGAATTTGTGTCGTCGACTGACATAGCCTCCTGCGGCAATGGTTGAATCGAGAAGAAGAAACTTTATTAGCGCGACCTGGTATTTATAGTCAGGTCGTGCAAAAATTCCTGTCTTAACACTTTTCAACTTGACAGATTCTGTCGAGGCGTCACTCCCCCCACTCTGGTTCACTTCACTATTTTCGCGAATTACGACGTTTGTTTCACCTCACTCGATGTTCAATCGATCACTAATTTTCATGTGATTACTGTACGTAAATTGCACTTCTTTATGGTATTCACAAAAAGAGTTATTCATTTTTTTACGTAGAGTAATTGCACTTTTCGCCACCTCTGTATGGGTTTTTAACATTTTATTTATCTATAATTTCTACACACTTTGGTGTCTTCTGTTTTATCCTACCGTACACACTTTTCTTATAATTAACAATAAACATATAACTATTCTACTTGAAAAGGGTTGTTTACATTTCAGGAACGGACAGGTTTCACACACACTAACAAAATACCCTCGTACACAACGCTAGCGACAGGTGTGTCGAAACTGCATGTCCATGCATGAATTCTGTACTCCCTATTTTTACTATGATTCAGCTTATGTAATCTGAATCATGATTAGTAATTTATATTTATTCATTTTTATTATTTATTTGGGCAATGCACAGTATCGTTACTGTTTGTACTGTTGCAATATATATATATATATATATATATATATATATATATATATATATATATTACTATAATACTTATAACTATTTTACCTCAAGATGTATTTTTTCTTTAGGGACATGTTTCGGGAGATCCTGTTCTCCCATCTTCAACCTTCGCCATCTTGCTTCTGGTGCAGTATTTGTGTGTTGGCTTCTGGATGATACTCATTTTTTACACAAATACTGCACCAGAAGCAAGATGGCGAAGGTTGAAGATGGGAGAACAGGATCTCCCGAAACATGTCCCTAAAGAAAAAATACATCTTGAGGTAAAATAGTTATAAGTATTATAGTATTATATACATCAAGAAACGGACTGTAGCAGAAAGTGATTGAAATATATATATATATATATATTGTCACCGGACAAAAGGCTTGCCGCATGACAACTGGCGCCAATCGTACACACTATCGTTTTTGGTGGCCCTAAAAAGGACCTTGTGGCGAGAAAGCTGATGTTGGTCGTGCCGCGCTGAGATGTTCGGCGGCTGCGCCCGCTGATCGTGGCGTACTGCAGTCCTCCTCTTCTTTCGGCACCGGTTGTAGAGTCGGCTGCCGGCCCAGCGAAATCCATCGCTGGCGCGGAACGGGAGTGCGAAGACGCAAGAACGGCGGCGGTTCTATTCTTCGGCTGTTCCTTCCGGCTGACTCCGCCCCGATGTCGTCCGAGAGAGGAGAGGAGATGAAGTGCGTTCGATGGCGTGGCGATGAAGTGTGCGCAAAATTTTCTGCCGGCCCGGGTTTTATTGACTAACCGGGATCGCTGATTGGCTCGCTCCGAGCACGTTGTTTGATTGGCTCGCTGTGTCCACCGCTGGTACTGGAGAGCAGATGTTCGCATATCGCTACCGTCACAACTCCCCCGGGTCTTGAATGCTCTCCGGTACCCAGCCTACTGCTCTTCTCCGGATGTTGTAGAGGTGTCTGTTGGGCGCCATGTTGATTGGTGTGCCGGCTGGTAGCTCGCTGGCGTGGCTGGATCTTGCATCCGCAAGATGATCGTCGCCCCACGTTGGGCGCCACTTGTCACCGGACAAAAGGCTTGCCGCATGACAACTGGCGCCAATCGTACACACTATCGTTTTTGGTGGCCCTAAAAAGGACCTTGTGGCGAGAAAGCTGATGTTGGTCGTGCCGCGCTCAGATGTTCGGCGGCTGCGCCCGCTGATCGTGGCGTACTGCAGTCCTCCTCTTCTTTCGGCACCGGTTGTAGAGTCGGCTGCCGGCCCAGCGAAATCCATCGCTGGCGCGGAACGGGAGTGCGAAGACGCAAGAACGGCGGCGGTTCTATTCTTCGGCTGTTCCTTCCGGCTGACTCCGCCCCGATGTCGTCCGAGAGAGGAGAGGAGATGAAGTGCGTTCGATGGCGTGGCGATGAAGTGTGCGCAAAATTTTCTGCCGGCCCGGGTTTTATTGACTAACCGGGATCGCTGATTGGCTCGCTCCGAGCACGTTGTTTGATTGGCTCGCTGTGTCCACCGCTGGTACTGGAGAGCAGATGTTCGCATATCGCTACCGTCACAACTCCCCCGGGTCTTGAATGCTCTCCGGTACCCAGCCTACTGCTCTTCTCCGGATGTTGTAGAGGTGTCTGTTGGGCGCCATGTTGATTGGTGTGCCGGCTGGTAGCTCGCTGGCGTGGCTGGATCTTGCATCCGCAAGATGATCGTCGCCCCACGTTGGGCGCCACTTGTCACCGGACAAAAGGCTTGCCGCATGACAACTGGCGCCAATCGTACACACTATCGTTTTTGGTGGCCCTAAAAAGGACCTTGTGGCGAGAAAGCTGATGTTGGTCGTGCCGCGCTCAGATGTTCGGCGGCTGCGCCCGCTGATCGTGGCGTACTGCAGTCCTCTTCTTTCGGCACCGGTTGTAGAGTCGGCTGCCGGCCCAGCGAAATCCATCGCTGGCGCGGAACGGGAGTGCGAAGACGCAAGAACGGCGGCGGTTCTATTCTTCGGCTGTTCCTTCCGGCTGACTCCGCCCCGATGTCGTCCGAGAGAGGAGAGGAGATGAAGTGCGTTCGATGGCGTGGCGATGAAGTGTGCGCAAAATTTTCTGCCGGCCCGGGTTTTATTGACTAACCGGGATCGCTGATTGGCTCGCTCCGAGCACGTTGTTTGATTGGCTCGCTGTGTCCACCGCTGGTACTGGAGAGCAGATGTTCGCATATCGCTACCGTCACAACTCCCCCGGGTCTTGAATGCTCTCCGGTACCCAGCCTACTGCTCTTCTCCGGATGTTGTAGAGGTGTCTGTTGGGCGCCATGTTGATTGGTGTGCCGGCTGGTAGCTCGCTGGCGTGGCTGGATCTTGCATCCGCAAGATGATCGTCGCCCCACGTTGGGCGCCACTTGTCACCGGACAAAAGGCTTGCCGCATGACAACTGGCGCCAATCGTACACACTATCGTTTTTGGTGGCCCTAAAAAGGACCTTGTGGCGAGAAAGCTGATGTTGGTCGTGCCGCGCTCAGATGTTCGGCGGCTGCGCCCGCTGATCGTGGCGTACTGCAGTCCTCTTCTTTCGGCACCGGTTGTAGAGTCGGCTGCCGGCCCAGCGAAATCCATCGCTGGCGCGGAACGGGAGTGCGAAGACGCAAGAACGGCGGCGGTTCTATTCTTCGGCTGTTCCTTCCGGCTGACTCCGCCCCGATGTCGTCCGAGAGAGGAGAGGAGATGAAGTGCGTTCGATGGCGTGGCGATGAAGTGTGCGCAAAATTTTTTTTTTTTTTTTTTTTTTTTCTTTGCTGTTTGAGACCGACCAGTATGGTCGGACTCGGGCTGTTTTGGAGACGAGCTCCCTTCAGCCGTGTGGATAAGGGGTTTTTGGGGGGACGTACGCCAGACGATCGGAGCGCAGAGAAGGTGGAGGCACTTAGTTGGGAGAGTACTGTTTGTTGGTTATATTGTGTGAGGTGTAGTGTGTAGCCATACTCGAGAGGGAGAGGTAGATGGATGTGGCCGTTATAATGTTTCTGGGGCATCTTTATTTAAGCATTTTGTTGATTTTGTTTATTTCTTCTCATATTGTTCTGCGACGTTCTTGCAGGGGGGTTGGCCAAGACTGGGACGTGAGACGCTGGACGCCAAAGCTGTTGGGTGGCGACAGGGAGCCGTCAAGGAAGGCGGAAGGAACAGATTCGGGTTATGTTCGGGTACGTAAGTGTGGGGAACTAGAGTGTGTGTTTACTGTGAAGAGAAGAGAGTGTTTATCGCGTGTTGGGTATTGAGGCTGCTTTTAGGAAGACAGGTCTCTACTGCCTGGGAGAGATAAGTCCGTGGCGGGGGAAAGGTATGTGTTACTGCTTAAATCGGTCTGTGTCGTTGACGCCGGCGTGGTTGGAGGCGAGGGGGAGGACCATTGGCAATAGCGAGGAGGCGATTTAGTAAGTAGGAAGGTCGGCTTGTATTGCGGGTGTTTCTATTAATTGACGGGACTATTGTTTGAATAGAATTGCGGCGGGAGGCTGTGCGGGAATACTTCCAGTTGAGTTTAACAAGGAAGGAATCGAGGTCAGGGAAGCGGGTGTTAAGCGCATACAGGGCGGCATTGGAAGTCTTCGTCAAGCGTGGTCGGCGGTATATGAGTCTTAGGGCCCGTCGTTCTGTGAGACGGTGAAGATCAAGGTAGGCTGGAGAGGCAGTAAGGAGAACTGGGTGTGCATATGTGAGGAGGGGTCGGATACATGTAGTATAGATTTGGCCTAGTAAGTCGCTGGAGCAGTGGTTTAGTCGGCTGAGGGTTCTGAGAGAACGGAGGCGGGTACGGGCGATGGTAGTTGTGCGTTTGATGTGTGGTCGCCAGGTAAGTTTGGAGTCAAGCGTGACGCCTAGATATTGGCAATCACGCTTCGGGCGTACTGATGATGGGCCAACGCGGACGGGCGTTGAATAGAAATGCGACATGTTGCGTCCAGTGGAGTTGAAAACACAGAGTTGGGTCTTGTCCGCGTTTACAGTTATTCGCCAAGTATTGCAGTAGGCGAAGAAAGGTTCTAGGATTTGCTGTAATTTGATTGGGATCTGCCGGTGTGCGCCTGCTGAGACCCAGTAGGCAGTGTCGTCTGCGTACTGGGCTAGGCCTGCAGATGGGTAGGGTAGAGTAGGCGGAGGGGGAGGGGTGTCTTTCGTAAAGATGATATAGAGTAGCGGGCTAATGGCGGAGCCTTGGGGGACACCGGCGTGAAGGCTGAAGGGTGCCGAGAGATGCTGACGGACTCGGACTTGTGCCGTGCGGCCATCCAGGAACTGGGAGAGCCATTTGACGATGGTAGGGGGAAAGTGACATCCGAGGATCTTAAAACGGAGGCCATTGTGCCAGACAGAGTCGAAGGCTTTGCGGATGTCGAGTAGGGCTAAGATGGTCGGGCGTTTGCGGGCCGAGTTGTCCTGGATGGCGCTGATGACCCGAACGAGTTGATCGTATATGTTGTAGCCAGGGCGGAATCCGCCCTGGGTACTGGGGAGGACGCTATGAGTTTGTAGGTGGGGATGTATCCTGGCGACGAGGATTTTCTCGAAAAGCCTGGAGATTGCAGGGGTGAGAGAAATCGGGCGATAGTTCGACGGGAGGCTGGCGCTGTTCTTAGGTTTGGGGAACATGAGGACATGGGCGTGTTTCCAGGCCCGCGGGACGTAGCCAAGGAGGAGACTAGCTGTGTACAGATGGGCTAGGGCTTCGATAGCAGTGTCGGGGAGCGCTTTTAAAATCCGGTTGGGGATTCCGTCAGGGCCAGGGGCTGTATTACGGCATTTACTAAGTCGGTCTTTGATGTCGTCTGGGTCTATGGGCCGCTCCAGCGGATGGTCGTGGTCTGCGGTCAGGACGCCGTGTGGAGTGAAGAGGTCTGAGTGAGTGGTTAGAAAAGTGTCTATAGTATTTTCGGCGATGGCGTCAAAGTCCGGGCTAACGGGGTGGCTATGGATGGTCTGGAGAGAGTCCCGAAAGGCAGCGGCCTTCTCCTCATCGCTGACGAGAAGGCGGTCGCCTAACTGGAGAGGGGTATCGGCTTTGGGCGGGTTGTGTAGACGTTTGACCTGTTTCCAGAATCTGGGTGCGTCGTTGTGAAAGGAATCCTGTACAGAAGTACAGAGGCTCTCAATGCGGGAAGATCGAAAGTCTTTTATGGCGATCTTGACGGCATTTGAAAGTCTCCTGTATTCCAAGCAGAGATGCTCGTTCCGCCGATCTCTGTTTAAGAGGCGGCGGATCCAGCGTTTCCGGCGTATCAGTGTAAGGACCGGGGGAGGGAGCCTGAGCTGGGAGTAGCGGACATGTTTCGTCGGTATGGCTTGTGCCATCGCCGTCTGAATAGATGTCGTGATTAGGTCGTTGTAAGCGTCCGTTTGCGTGGGGGTGGTGGGCGGGGCAGGAAGAGGGGATATAAGGGAAGCTAAAGCTTGAGAAAAAAGAGGCCAGTCGGCAGCGTGAAAGTCTGTTACGGCCGTCGTGCGGGGTTCCAGGGTGGGGTATTTTACGTGGCCGTAGGAAATTACAAGTAGAATAGGGATGTGGTCAGAGCCAACATCCGGGCCTTGGGAGATCCCGCTTATTTTACGGGAGATGTCGGCTGAGGTAAACAGCTTATCGGGACAGGTAGGTCGTTGGGCCGGAGTTACCGGCTGGCGGGTAAACGGGGTACGATGGTGCCTGAGACCGAAGTTATTGATCGCCTGAAGCACACTCGTGCCTCGGGCGGTGTTATAACAGTCTCCGAGTTGTCGGTGATGGGCGTTTAGATCTCCGAAGAGAAGTAAACGGGGGTAGGTCATGGCCAAGTGATGGAGGTAGTTGACGTCTATGTCGGCACGTGGGGGGCAGTAGTATGTTGCTATGAAGAGGGGAGGGGAGTTTGCGAAGCTGAGTTTGACTAGAAGTGAGTCAGTCGGGCTGTTTGATAGGGGTACTACTTTCGCTCGGAGAGAGTTACGAACAAGTATCGCAACTCCGCCCGAGTGAGATCCGTTGTCCTGCCTGAAGAGGGTATAGCCCGGGAAGAACAGGCGATGCCTGGCAGTTAGATAAGTCTCGTTTAGGGTGGCGACGTCTGTATGGGATTCCTGTAGAAAGAGGAGGAGTTCATCTCGTCGAGCCCGGAGGCTACGAACGTTGAGATGAAGAAGGGTGAGATGGTTCTTGCGGATTACGCTGCCGTCTTCTCCCATCGAAGCTTATCGCTTGGATTTAGAGTGAAGGATTGTAAGGCCTTCAGGGGTCCGGTTAAAAAGCGTCCTCGTGTCAAAGAGTCGCTTAGTGATTTGGTTGACGCTAGTACGTAGTTTGTTGTGAGAGACGGGTTCTGTAACATTATAAATGACTGCAATGAGGGCGTCAAAGACTGATCGAGTCATGTCTGTAATCATTTTTTGGACGTCTGTCATCATCGACTGAAAGAGGCCGAGGATAGTCGTTGTGTCGATTGTGGTAGTAGTAGAAGTAGCGTTGGAGGTTTCTGGAGTAACTTCGGTGTCGGCGGGTTGGCCAACGGCCGGTTGAGGTAAGGTGGGGGCGGTTTGTGTAGGTGCGGAGGCGGTGGCGATGGCGGTATTGAGAGAGGGGAAGTCTGTGGGTTGAGGTTTCCACGGGTTTGCCTTAGGTGGTGACGCGGGTATTATTGGGACGACGGGGGCTTGCGAGGCGGGGACCGGAGTCTGTTTAGGGTATTTTGGGCATTTAGTTTGGCCCGTGAAATGGTCTGAGGAGGAGTTACAGGTCGCACAGAACGGCGAGCTGAAGTCGTGGTTGGTATGCGGGCAAAGGGCAGTGGGAGTTTTATTGCCGCACACGCGGCAACGGGGTTGGTAGGAACAGGATGCAGCTGTGTGGCCATAAAGGTGGCAGCGGGGGCAAGGTATATGACGTTCCGTCTGTCGGGATTCTTCTGTCCTGTAGTGTCTGCCAGCGACAAAGGCGCCTTCAGTTAGTAATAGGTTAATTGTTTCTGCGTCATGGCTAAAAATTCGGATGAGGCCGGTCGGTCCCAGATCCGACATAATTCGCCTGCAGAAAGCTATTTGGAGGCGCTGGTCCTCTTCCAAAGCTTCCTGGAAGTCCAGTATGTCGATGTCTGGAGCGACACCACGGACGACTAGGGTTTTTAGAGGTTTTCTGGGGGGGTCTTTGGGTTTCTGTGTCGGTTGGGTAGTCTGGAAAGCCCTGTATACGGCATTAGGTCCGAAAGTGGCCACAGGTATAGATTGGCTGAACAATTGGAGGTCTGGGAGGGAGGAGAATTGCAGGGTGGTAATAGCGTTTTTGGGGGAGAAGAAGTTGCGGGGGAGCCGAAGTTTCGGGCAATGGGTTTTGATGAGGTTGGAGAGAAAGATAGGGTTGTTTGGATTCTTCGTATGCTTTAGGATTAATAAGGTTTGGGATTGAGGAGGCGGGGGGGGTAGGGTATTAGTAGGGGTAGGTTGGCGCTTATTAAGGGGGGCTGAGGCAGAGGGCGATGGCGATTGGGGTGAGGGGGGGAGTGGTGAAGTCGGTTTAGGCGTAGCTTGCCTTTTTCGGGAGCGAGTAGTTGGTATGGAAATTGATGAGGCTGTAGAGGCGAGTGAGGAAGCAGGGGATGGCGAGCGATCAGGAGGATGTTTTTGCATGGTAGCGGGCGGCCGGGGTTTGCGTTTGGTCATGGTGAAAAGACAATTTAGCGAGGGTATCAGTCAGGGAAGTATGCAAAGTAGAATGTGCAGAAATAATAATTAGAGTTAAAATTAATTAAATTAACCAGTAATCAGAGAGAAGGGAATAAAAGTATTAGGCCGGCAATGTGTCGTGTAGTATATAGGCGGTCTGTGTAATTAGGTTTTAGAATGAAAGGGTAGAGGCGCAGTCGTATGAATTTATAATGACAGCTGTGTCTAGGCGGTAGCGCGTTAGTGGGTCAGAGAAGAAAGTGAGTCTGTAGAAGGGGAGAGTATAAGTACTGCGGTTATGTAACAATGGGTGTTTGTGTAAAGAGAGCGTAAAGTGAGGGAAGCAGCCTTGTTAAGTTATTAATGAGGTGTGCGGTTGTGTCAATGAGATAGAGAGAGAGAGAAGAGGGTTTATGTGTGTGCAAGTGAGAGAGAGCTAGGCAGCTGTTGTAAGGGGGAAAGTACAGGCAGCGCTGTGCACAAGTACAGTCAGCGCGCGTGTGCGAGGGAGAAGGGTAAACGAGTAGGAGTGAGAGCGCAGATTCAGATCAGCAAACAAAGAATGCGTGTGGCGGTTGTGTGGGCAGCGGTATGTATGAAGTGTATGCGTGCGAGTGAGAAGAGTGTGGAGTATACGTGTAGGAGAGAGATCGTAAATGAAATCAATGAGAGGGAGAGAGAGAGAAGAAGGTTTGTGTGTGTGCAAGTGAGAAAGAGCTAGCAGCTGTTGTTAGGGGGAATGTACAGGCAGCGCTGTGTACAAGTACAGTCAGCGTGCGTGTGCGAGGGAGAAGGGTATACTAGTAGGAGTGAGAGCGCAGATACAAATCAGTAAACAAAGAAAGCGTGTGGCGGTTGTGTGGGTAGAGGTATGTATGAAGTGTATGCGTGCGAGTGAGAAGAGTGTGGAGTATACGTGTAGGAGAGAGAGCGTAAATGAACTCTGTCTAACGGTCGTGTGCAGCTGTTGCTTAGAGGTGTGGGTGAGGGGAGAGGGGGGAGCGACAGCTAGGCAACTAAGGCGCCAAGCTGTCGGCTGAGGAGGGAGTGAGGCGTGCGGGGTTTTTGACGGTTACAAGGGGGAGATTGGCGGCATAAAGACTAAGAGAAAAATTCGTTATTACTAATGTACGTTATTTCGTTATAATTAAAATAGGTATTGCACTGTGTGTTAGTACTCTTGATACTTGATATTAAATTAAACAAATAGTAGAAACTGACTGCTTATGTTACTGTGGTAGTCTTGGCTGCAAATGTCGTGTGTGTAGAGCGTACTGTATATGGGGGTGTTTGTATTGGCAATATTATAGTTCAGAATGAATGAATTAATGTGTGTTATGTAGCGTGTATGCCACAGGGGCCAGGTAAGAGTTACACAGGGCGGGTAGTAATTACGGGATGAGTAGGGGTAAATACATTAAAGTATGGCTACAATTGTTGAAACAGTGATGCTGTAAATGTAATATGTGTGTAAGTGCCACAGGACTAGAAGTCCGAGCGGAGACAACGAAAAGTGTATTGTGTGTGTATGTGTGTGACAGTATTTATTGGATTGTATAAAGTAAAAATCAGGCGGTGTAAAGCAAATTCCGATCTAATCGGAGACACGCGCTCAAACAAACAACTGACAGAGCTCTCGGCCTGTGCAGCAGAGCTGCGCAGACAAAGGATGACAGCTTCCTTACACGCACAACACTCAGTCGTTCTTGGCAAACGCTAATTATGTATAAATAAATACCTGCTTGACCTCGCAACTTACACTGAGCACACACACGGATAGTGTATTGTAAGAACGAATTCAAACAGATACACTGGACGGCACTTTACACTCACTTCACTATGCAGCGTAGAATCGTCGACCCAGTACGGAGCGGCAGGTAGAAGCGACCTTCTCGTCCGCAGGCTGATCTCAGAATGTCTCACACGGCGCAAAATTTTCTGCCGGCCCGGGTTTTATTGACTAACCGGGATCGCTGATTGGCTCGCTCCGAGCACGTTGTTTGATTGGCTCGCTGTGTCCACCGCTGGTACTGGAGAGCAGATGTTCGCATATCGCTACCGTCACAATATATATAACATATTATACAGTTGAGTATTTAAGACCCAAGGAATTGTCTGTCCGGTCGAGGTATTCTCACTTACGGAGCTGACATCCGACCACAACCCTATCTTGGTCCACGTCGCTACCCAGCACGCCTATGCACGTTCTGACAAGCAGAAGGTCATCGATTGGGATCGCTACGGCCCGGCCTTGTGCCGTAGATTGCCGCCAGCGGCCCCACTCGATTCCGTTCGCCTCCTAGACGAAGCAGTTGCGGGAATCGAAGAGGCAATCATCTCGGCTATAGGCGTGTCTTCACGTACGCGAGCTGGCTTCACGCCTGACTACCAACGCATCCCTGAGGAAGTCTCTCTTCTCGCTCGCGAGAGGAATTACTTCCGGAAACGTTGGCAGAGGACCCGTGATCCGGCCGATAAGGCAGCATACAATCGGCTCACCGGACGACTGCGTGGCAGTCTGAAGGCGTTCCGACGTAGCTGTTGGGAACTCGACGTGGCCCGAACGGGGGATGCGGACCCGCAATCTCACCCGTACAGAATACCTACCGCATTGACGGGACGGAGGCGCCGACCTCCACTTCCCGCCATTGTTGGACCGTTCGGTCGACTCCTGGGTCGCCCGGAGGAGAAGGCCGAGTACTTGGGCTTGTGTTTCGAGCGTCAGTTCGCTCCCAACCCGCCCATGGACTGGGACTTCGACGAACAAGTCGAGATGGCTGTGGAAGACTTTCTGTCTCTTCCGATCACGGCGGAGCCCGAACCCATCTCTTTGGAAGAGGTCTCAGATCGGCTCGCTGAACTTCAGCCAAGAAAGGCTCCAGGCCCGGACGGTGTTACCAACACCGCTCTACGACTTCTTCCCGAGCCTGGAGTTCAATTCTTGACTGATTTGTTCAACGCGTGTCTTAGACTGGCCTACTTTCCCAAGAAATGGAGAAAGGCGACGGTTATCGTGATCCCGAAGCAGGGAAAGGATACCACCCGCTCGGAAAACCTCCGGCCTATCAGCCTACTTTCCGCTACGTCCAAGGTTTTTGAGCGCCTCGTGCAGCGTCGTGTACGAGAGCATCTAACCAACTTTGACGTGCTGGTCCCCGAACAGTTCGGCTTTCGTGTGGGGCATTCGACCACTCATCAACTGATGAGACTGGTGGAAAGCATCACGGAAGCCGGGTGTCGGAGAGAACGGACCGTTGGCTGTTTCTTAGATGTTGAGAAAGCCTTCGACAGCGTATGGCATGATGGCCTTTTATTCAAACTTAGGGAAGTCCAGCTCCCGGACTGCTACCTCCATCTGGTTGCTAGCTTTCTGACGGAGAGGACCTTCTGCGTGAGAGTTGGCGATTCTGTCTCTTCCGAGAGACGAATCACAGCCGGCGTCCCTCAAGGTAGTGTTCTAGGCCCCCTTCTGTTCTCGATCTACGTCAACGACGTGCCGAGACAGCCTGGAGTCCAGATGGCCCTCTTCGCTGACGACACGGCCGTATTTACGGCCGATCGTCATGAGGAAAGGGCCGTCCTAAGACTGCAGCGCCAGCTCGACACGCTCGTGGACTGGACTGAGAATTGGAGAGTGCAACTCAACGCCACCAAGAGCGTAGCCGTCGAATTCTCCAAGCGACGGAAGAACCCCGTTAGGCAACTACGTATCGGCAGAACGTACTTGCGCTGGTCCAACGAGGTCAAGTACCTCGGCTTACACCTCGACCGTCGGCTCACCTGGCGTACCCACGCACAGACAGTTCTAAAGCGAGCATCCACTCGCCTGTGCGCACTGTTTCCACTCCTGATCAGCTCAGCCATGACCAGGAAATTGGGTAGGATGATCGTCGGCGCGTATCTGCTGCCGGTCATTACCTACGCCTGCCCGGTCTGGGGTTACCTCGCCGCAATGCATAAAAAGAAGTTGCAGAGCGTCCTCGACAGGGGGCTTCGGCTAGCGGCCAAAGTCCCCCGTCGCTTCTCATCTCGCCTTCTAAGGAGAGGACTTGGCGTCCGCTCCTTAGACGACACTTTCAGGCGGCTTGCACGCAAATTTTATGCACGTGCGGCGAGGTTCCCAGGCAATCCTCTAGTGACTGGGCTGGGAAGGTACCGTATACGCCCAGGTGATTCGTGGAAACGCCCTCGGTGCATACTGCGCTAGCGTAGGCTAGCACAACAGCCGAGAATCGGCCTGCTATAGAGCACGCGCCCTACTTGGGCAGGGCCACGAGGCAGGAGCTCCAGATGGTAGCTCGGAACTCAGTTCCCGTGCGGTTCGTCTCTGCGACGCACAACCGCAAAGCCCAGAGCGAAAAAAAAAAAAAAAAAAAAAAAGAGTATTTAAGGTTCAACTGTTCGTTCGACATCACTTCGCTTCAGCTTCTGGACAAGGAAGGATCTCTCCCTTGGACTGCTCTCTCCAGCTTGGACGCTGAAGTTCTTTCGCTGTTCTCAGCCGCTGCCCTACTGCCTTCTGCCGCCGTTGGACAGAAACATTTTGGCCCACTTGCTGCTCGCCAACAAGAAGATAGAAGACTTCAACTCAGCTGGCTGGTGAACTGAGTAGCCAGCACACACAGCTGAGTTCGTCGGACCTTCTAAGGGCCACCAGCCAAGTGACCCTTTTCAGGACCACCGCTGAAGAGGAAGCATATAGCCTGCCAGAGCTGTTGGTTGCGCAGCGCATCTAGCCCGCTGACGCTCAGGCTCTTAGGTAGCGCTGCCTAGGACGATCCTTGCGAGCCCCCACCAGTGGTAAGCGAGCTTGGATATCGCCTAGGTAAAGAGGCCGGTGGACACCTCTCTTGGTAAGGAGAGGTATCTAACGAAGCCGGTCATTTGCCCAGCTCGTAGTAAGCCTGAGCGTTCCAGAAGTCCCGCAAGCGATCCGGCTCGGGCCGGACCCTAGGTCCCTGGTTACCGCCGGAGGCAGCCTGGCTGCCTCTGGACGGCGAACCTCCCGCTCGATGGCGGAAATGCCCGCTCCGGGCGCGTCATCGAGCTCGCAGTCGCTCGCCACTGCCCCGCCCCACACGAGCGACTCGCCGTGCTCTCCGCTTATGGATGCGGGCCAAGTCGATCCCCGGTCGGTTCCGCTGCCCGGTGACGAGACCGACGCTTTCGTGGCGGTTGGGCCGCGGGGGCGCCCGGTTAAGAAACTGAGGCGGAACCGATCGTCCTCAACCTCTTCCTCGGCGTCCGCCATGGAAGTTGTCCCCGCCGATGGCGAATCCGGCCCGGGGCCGACTGCGTCCGGCGGTGCCCAAGCACCGTCGGCCGCGGTTCGCATCCCGCCCGTTTACGTTCATGGCGTGAACAACGTCACCGGTTTTTACCGGCGATTGATAGTGGCTCCCGGACTTTCCCCGGCCAACGTTGACCTGAAGCTCATTGGGGGCGATACAGTCAAGATCGTTGTCCGCGGAATGGACGTGTACCGCAGTGTCGTGGCGTACGTGGAATCCCAGCAATTCCAGTACCACACCTTCTCGACCAAACACGTGAAGCCTCTGTCGCTTGTCCTCAGAGGCTTGGACGTGGAATCCCCTCTGGAGGAAATACTCGATGAGCTGCGCGAGCTGGGCTATCCTGTTCGCGCGGTCCATCGGGTGTTTACTCCTGCCGGACCAAGGCGTCCAATTCCTCTGGTCCGCATCCTGGTGGAGAATAGCGAGGCAGGCACTAGCCTACTCTCACTTACGCGGCTTTTTGGTTTCCGCGTAAAAGTGGAAAGAAGCCGCGCTCCCGGGGTTCTGCCTCAGTGTCACAGGTGCCAACGCTTCGGGCACCACTCCGACTCTTGTTCAAACGCTCCGGCGTGCGTGAGGTGTTCTCTCCCTCACGCCTCCAAACTTTGCGATGCACCTGCATTCAAAAGATGCATCAACTGCGGCGGGAGTCACCCCGCCAACTACCGGGCATGTCCGGTGTTTCAGCAGGAGCTCGAGAGGCGAAAGCCGAAAGGGCGCCTGCCACCACCGAGGCATCCGGTAGCTGGTTCCAGACCTGCAACCGAGCAGCCAGGCCCTGCGCCTCCTGCTACGGCTGCCGTGTCTTCCGCCCCAGCTTCAAACAGGCAACAGAAGCGATCTAAAGGCCCGAAGCAAACACCTGTATCACAGGCAACTCCACCTCAGGCTCCTTCACAGGCCCCTGTCCCGCCTCAGGCGAAAAAGCGCCGTAACCTCGTGGCATCTAAAAGTGAGACCACTCAGCCAACAGAAAACATCTCGGTTGTGGAGCCTGAGCCTGTTCAATCCCCCCCAGCAACGGAGAATCCTGCCCCTGCTTCAGAAGCAGCCTCGCCTGACCTCCCGCCCCCGCGGTTTCCCAACGCAGGCAAAAAGAAGCGGCATAGAAAGCCCCGTGGCGCTAGATCCCGGGCTCCTGCCAACCCGGCCGCACAGTCCAGACAGCCTGCACAGCGCGCGAAGTCCGACGCAATCGCATCTGTCCCTCTTCCTAGCACCTCCGCTAGAGGTGCTACACCTGGCCCCAAGAAACCCCTGGCTTCCACCAATCCCCCGATTGATAAGCCTCGGCGCTCTTATGCGCACGCAGTCTCCGGGCAATCTGCCTCAAGAACCGTTCCTGACGACTACCAGGTCGTCAAAGACTTCCTTGCTGAGTTCGACCTCAGCAAAGTCGCCCAGACCTTCAGGTCCATCCGCTCCCGCTTGGAGACTGCCGACATAACTGAGAGATTCATGCTCTTGGTGGAAGCCGCCACTTGTGTAGGTCTTCTATGAGTCGGGTCCTCAAACGAGATCTCTCGATTCTTTCCTGGAACGCCAACGGGTTGTCCAACAAGATCCAGGAACTCCAAGAATTACTGGCCCGACTCAAACCCGATGTAGTACTTCTCAATGAGACCCACTTGACTCCTGCGAGTCGGTTACGACTGGCCAACTATGTGTGCTATCGAAACGACAGACCGGGCACTGCTGGTGGCGGTACTGCCGTCGCGGTGAGGCTCACTCTCGAGCATCACCGAGTCGTCTTGCCTGCAATGACTCACCTCGAAGGCACCGCTGTGGAGTTGTTAAACACTCTAGGCGGTGTACAGATGGTAGCGGCGTATAAACCGCCGCAAAAAGAGCTCCTTCACCCCGATCTAGCTGTCGCGTTCGATGCACACAGGAGGGTCATCATGGCCGGCGATCTGAACTGTAAACATCGCGATTGGAACAGTCGCTTGACTGCCCCAAACGGGAAACGTTTACGCAGGTTTGCCGATTCTCGCAGGATACAAGTGATTGGGCCTACCCAACCTACGTTCTACCCCTCACAACGCAACGCGGCTCCCGATGTCTTGGACATAGCGGTGATTCAAGGAATTGACTGTCCGGTCCATGTGTCCGCGCTAACGGAACTATCGTCAGATCATCTCCCCATCCTGATACACGTCGCTACCCAGCACGTCGTACGCAGAGATGTCAGGAAGGTGGTAGAATGGGATCGCTATGGCCCGGCGTTAAGTCGCCGATTGCCAGACGCGGGACCACTCGAAACCTTCCGCCAAGTCGACGAGGCAGTTGCCGCGTTTGATGAGGCAGTCGTATCTGCGATCGACGCGTCTTCCAGAATGAAGCCTGGCGTCACGCCCCACTGGCAGCGGATCCCAGAGGAGACGAGTGCTCTCGCTTGCGAGAGAAATCGCCTCCGGAGACGCTGGCAGCGGACCCGTGATCCGGCCGACAAGGCAGCGTACAACCGGGCGACCGGCATTTTACGTCGTGAAATGCAGGCCTACCGGAGACGCTGTTGGGAACTCGCCGTGGCCCAGGCAGGGGACGGATCGGACGAAAGTAGCCCTTACCGGATACCTTCGGCGTTGGTAGGGAAGAGGCGCCGGCCTCGCATCCCGGCCATTGCTGGACCTTTCGGTCAAATCCTGGCTCGCCCGGAGGCGAAGGCCGAGTACTTGGGCGCGTGTTTTGAGCGACAGTTCGCACCTAACCCGCCCATGGACTGGGACTTCGACGAAGAAGTCGAGAACGAAGTGGAAGACTTTCTGTCTCTTCCGATCACTACGGAGCCCGAACCCATTACTAGGGAAGAGGTCACAGATCGGCTCGTTGCACTCGTGCCAAGAAAAGCTCCTGGCCCGGACGGCGTCTCGAACGCCGCTCTTACTCGACTCCCGGAGCGAGGAGTACTTTTCTTGGTCGCGCTGTTCAACGCGTGTCTTAGACTGGCCTATTTTCCCCAGAAATGGCGTAAGGCGACGGTTATAGTGATCCCGAAGCAGGGAAAGGACGCTTCCCGTCCCGGCAACCTCCGGCCAATTAGTCTACTGTCAGCCACGTCAAAGGTCCTCGAACGTCTCGTACAACGGAGAGTACTAGATCATCTACGAAATTTCGATGTACTGGTCCCCGAACAGTTCGGCTTCCGTGTGGGGCATTCCACCACTCATCAACTGATGAGACTGGTGGAATACATCACGGACGCCGGGTGTCGGAAAGAGCAGACTGTCGCCTGTTTCCTAGATGTGGAAAAGGCCTTTGATAGTGTCTGGCACGACGGGCTCTTGTTCAAGCTCCGGGAAATCCAGCTCCGAGATTGCTACCTTCGCTTGATTGCTAGCTTTCTGACGGAGAGGACTTTCTGCGTGCGAATAGACGACCACGTCTCTTCCGAGAGACGTATCACAGCCGGGGTACCTCAAGGTAGCGTGCTAGGGCCTCTCCTGTTCTCCGTGTATGTCAACGACGCACCCAGAGAGCCTGGAGTCCAGATGGCTTTGTTTGCCGACGACACGGCGGTCTATACCGCCGATCGGAACGCAGACTTTGCTATCCCACGACTTCAGCGCGCACTCGATGCGTATTCGACGTGGACGGAAAGCTGGAAAGTTGCCGTCAACGAAACCAAGAGCTCCGCGGTGCTATTCACAAAGCGCCGGAAAGAACCGCGAGGCCGAGTGAGACTCGGTAGAACGTACCTGCCCTGGTCGAGGGAAGTTAAGTACCTCGGTGTCCACCTAGATCGTCGGCTCACCTGGCGTACCCACGCTGAGACGATGCGAAGGAAAGCGTCCGCTCGTCTCGGTCAACTGTTTCCGATACTTGCCAACAAGGCTATGACCCGCAAGCTGGGTAAGTTGATTGTCAACGCGTATCTGTTGCCGATCATTACCTACGCTCTTCCCGTCTGGGGTTACCTCGCAACCGTTCATAAAAGAAGGTTGCAAAGCGTTCTCGATAGAGGGCTTCGGCTAGCGGCCAAAGTCCCCTATCGGTTTTCTTCTCGTCTCCTGAGAAGAGGACTCGGTGTCCGCTCCTTGGATGACACCGCAAGGCGACTTGCACGTAAATTTTACGTCCGAGCTGCGAGGACCCAGACAAACCCACTCATAGCTGGCCTTGGCAGGTACCGAATACGTCCAGGTGAATCTTGGAAACGGCCTCGACAAATACTGTACTAGTCGACCTAGTACGAGCATGTCGTTGTAACGACCAATAAAATTTAATTAATCAATATTCCGTCTGGACAGGACCACTAGGCAGGAGCCCCTCATAGGAGGCTCGGTACTAGGATACCATTGGGTCGTCTCACGACGCACAACCCAACAGCTCTGACCTGGTTGAGTATTTAACTCTCACGGCGGTTACCATCACTCCCCGCGGACCCGGTCGTCACTTGTGACGATTTGGATCTCCGAGCCACTCATCTTCAGGAGTTGGTCCAAGGTGTCATGGATCGACACACATATACTCTCGAGGTGAATCATCGTAAATCGGCCTTACCTGCGGAAGTACTTCACGCCATCTGGCTACGGCGCAATCTCCGCCGCAGATGGCAAAGAACCCGTGATCCCGGCGTCAAAAGGCGCTTTCAGGCCCAGTCTCTTTACGTCCAGCAGCTACTGCGGGACGTAAACTCTGATCGATGGGACTCATACCTTGAGTCTCTTGAAGTCGACCACGCCTCCGTCTGGAGAGCGGCGAGTAGACTGACCCGCGAGAAGAGAACTCGCAACCCACTTGAAACTCCGAACGGGGTTGTATCTTCATCAGAAGGCAAGGCAGAGGTCTTCGCCGACTGCATGGAGGTGCAATTTACTGTTCACCAAGGCGTCTCGGACCCTGCCCACTCGGCAGAAGTCCGTGACTTCCTATCTGGACATTTTTCACGCCCTCCCGAAATCCCAGCCCTCCCGTTCGACAGGGATGAACTAGTTTCATCTATCTGCCGACTAAATCGCCGTCGCGCCCCCGGTCCTGACCGGATCGGGGCCGCTGCTCTACAAAATCTCCCGGCCTCAGGCGTTGACCTCGTTCTTGAGCTGTTTAACTCCTGTCTCCGGCTACAGTACTTTCCCCGCCTGTGGAAATCTGCCAACATCGTAATGATTCCGAAGCCTCGCAAGCCGCGCATGCTTCCTGAAAGCTATCGTCCAATCTCTCTCTTGCCAGTCATCTCGAAGGTGTTCGAGCGTCTCCTGCTGGCTCGCATCTCGCCGCTGCTAGATGGTTTCATCCGCAGCGAACAGTTCGGGTTTCGCAGAGAGCACTCGACCACGCTTCAATTGGTCCGCGTTGTTACGCACTTGTCAGACGCCACCAACAGGCGAGCGGCTACGGCCGCCGTACTGTTGGACGTGAGCAAGGCCTTCGATAAAGTCTGGCACGAAGGTCTTCTCTTCAAACTTGCCAATTCCCCTCTACCATCGACCATAGTGTTTTTCCTCCGGTCGTATCTCAGCGACCGAACCTTCAGGGTGAGCGTCGACGGGTCCTGTTCTACAGTTCGACCCGTCGCCGCCGGCGTACCACAGGGATCTGTCCTCGGCCCCGTTCTGTACCTTGTGTACACGAACGACCTGCCTGTCTTGCCCGGAGTCACGTTGTCTTTGTTCGCTGACGATGCTATGTATCACTGCAGCTCCCTGTCCCCGCGATTTGCGAGTACAAAGCTGCAGCGTCAGTTGAACCAGCTTCCGGACTGGCTACGGAAATGGCGGGTGACGATCAACACGGAGAAATCCGAGGCGATCTGTTTCACCCGTAAGTCCATCTCCCGATGCCAGCCCCTCTCCCTAGCAGGGAGACCCATCGCCTACAAAGAATCGGTGAAGTATTTAGGCGTTCGACTAGATCGTCGCCTTTGCTTCAACGCCCACGTGACGGAAACCCTTGCCAAGGCTCGCGGCGTCCGAGCCAAATTATCTCCTTTCCTCTCGTGTCGCAGCCGCCTGGCCATGCGCACGAAACTTACCATCTATCTACTATTTCTCAGGTCTGTATTGACCTATGCGGCACCCGCCTGGTGGTCTCTTTTATCCACCACCAACAGATGTAGGCTGGAAGCTTTTCAGTCCCGAACACTCCGATCCTTGACGGGGTCCCCTTGGTTTGTAAGGAACGACGTGATTCGAAGGGGTCTCCGTGTTCCTACCTTGACTTCCTTTGTCCGGTCGCTGGCTCTAACTCTCTTTGCTAAAGCCTCGACCTCCACCTTCCCGTACCTACGAACCATCAGTGCATCAGAACCACCACCGCCCATTCGGGTCAAGCGCCCTCGGGCGCTTCTTGATGACCCGCCATAACGCCATCCTCTTTAAATTAAATACAAACAAGTAATCATCAGTCCTAGACCAGAGTATTTCACCAACCTGTCCTTCTCTCCTTCCTGTCCACCTCCTAGCACGCTGAGCCGGCTGCTTGTCGCTGTCATCATTCACTGGCACGGAGGCTCTCCGCCTCGCGGGGAGCGACCGACGCCCTCAGGGCGTCTGCTGACTGGACTTGAAACGGGCAACATCTGTTGCTCGAATCGGTACCAGCGGCAGTGCATTAAACAAATAACAGTTATACTCCCCCGCCTTCTCAGTTAACTGTTTGGCGGTTTCCTTTTCCAGTCTTAGGTAACCAGTCGACATGTACCAGCACTATGTTTACTTCTGGCAGCCATTGGACACGATCCAGATGCTGCAATCAAGCCACGGGTGCAAAGACACCCCGCATCCATAATGCAATGCAATGAGTATTTAACATACGCACAGACACACTTGTGTAATAACAAAGCGAATATGACATCAACATTATGCCTTGCCTAAACAATACTCATTTTTTATACAAAGTTATTTTCACTTCTTAAATCGGAGTATCAATAGAAAATTTTGTTACTAGAAATCAAAAATTCTGTAAATATTTCGTAAAAAATTATTGCAAGATTTCATCAT
Organism: Magicicada septendecula; assembly: GCA_034769895.1. Classification (NCBI taxonomy): domain Eukaryota; kingdom Metazoa; phylum Arthropoda; class Insecta; order Hemiptera; family Cicadidae; genus Magicicada; species Magicicada septendecula. The sequence continues at coordinate 9,038,039 of CM068375.1, forward strand.
AAAAATATAATCACGTTTTTTTACTATTTTCGAACACAATTTAGGTCATGAAAGTACTTGCCAAGAGAATTCACAATGGAAAAGTTAAGGTAAAATCTGAGACATTAGTGGAAGCGTCTTTAAAGATCATGCAGTAGACTGACATTATCGTACCCTAGCGGCAAATAAATGTACTTAGTCTGAAACCGCAGATACGAATGGTTTTAACACCATATATTCACAGGAAACGAAACTATACCTTAATATACTAGTGGAAAAAGAAAAGGTGCAAAGAAAAAAAAATAGATAAATAGAAAGAGGGTAAATAACTCAGAGTAGAGAGTGTGCTTTGCAGAATTAAATATGTATTAAACTACATTTTCTACAATATGTGCCGGACACCAACGCAGGCACACGGTGACAAAACTTGCACGATTTCCGGATAGTGACAGTTGCGACAAGACACAGGATAATGGAATTCTGTGTGAGGAAGATAACGGGAAATCGCTTTACAGCTGTATTTGTTTAGGTTTTAGTCAGTATCCTAGAATCGAATTTGCCAAAATAATGTAAGCCTATATCTTTGTAATGTGCTGTCCAAGATAAAAACGGAAATACGTGGCTTAATTTAGGAAATTGAATGACGCAATAAATACAGCGAATAACGCAAAAAAAAAAATTGTATTTCCAAATTGTAGAATAGAGCTGAAAACTTTCGAATTAATTATAGAAAAATAATAAATACACAAAATGTTTAAAAGAAGGGTGTTTAGTAAGATGTTCTCGCCATTGTTATAAAAAAATTCAGACACTGAAATTACTCATACGATACATAGACAATATTTGGTGACAACTCCATCCAACGATTGTCACTAAACAGACATGTTAGGAATGCTTTTCATATTTTATGAAACAAGAAAGAAAAATTCAACGACAATTGTGTATAGTCGAGACCCAATGATCATGCAGGTTGAATGTTTCTTACACCGTTGATAAGAGCATGATAATGAGACTTAAGTTTAGGAAAAAACAAAGACTCATGTTGGCAGTCATGCTGAATTAAATAAGAAATCCCAATTGAATTACTATACACAATATTGGTGTATGACAAAAATCAAATGTTAAGAACAATAAAGGATATAATGCAAAAATTATAGTGTAACAAATGAAACATAACAAACAACAAAAAGAAATAACAATCCAAGTGTTTTATTTGAATGTTAGCATAACAGAATATCAAAATGTAAACGGATAATTGAATAAATGTTTAAGACATTAAGACATTATTAAACAGTAAAACAAAATATTGCTGTGTTAAGAAAAATAAACAAATAAAATTTGGATAGTCACGGACTTGAAGAATTGTAGTATAGTGAACAGGTGTACCAATTCGTTAGCAATACCAGTCACTGGAAGTAAAAAAGTACTTACGGACTCAAATGAGTAAAATAGTGAGCGGCTATTGAATTTAGTGGCAGTATTTGAACTTGTGACATATATTTGAAGGTGTGTATAACTTTGCATATAGGCAACCAAAGATTTACAGACAACAAATATTTAAATATTGTACAAAGTGTTGATAACAAAATTTGAGGTAACGAACAAAAATGTCCATTAAATGTTAAAAAAAGCTTTTTAATCCGGAATTAGTAAAACGGGAGTATTTTAACTTAAATGAGGGAAATACGGAAGACACCTTAAACTGAGATTCCTATGCTTTCGTGTCGCAACCTACTGGCTTTGCTCACAAAATCTCACCAAATATATTTTGTTTCATCGGTCAGTACTGACCTATACTCCAGCTGTCGATGACCAGAATGTGTAAGTTGAAGCAATTTCAATCCAAATCCTCCGTTCCATGTCGGGATTTTCATGGTCTGTTAAAAATGATGTAATTCGTGGAGATCGCTGAGTTCCTCTGTCCGGTGACTCACTGAAACTCTTTGCTTCGGCAGCTCCGTGTTCCTTCCCTTAACCCCGAACCATACACACACACACACATATATAGATAAAACAAATTTAATATATGATAGGGATACATTTCCTTAATCGAATCTGCTTAGACTTGGGTTGCAGATACCCACACGTAAGACCAAGGTGATGGCTTGTCGTGGAACTAATCTTGTATGGGCAAAATTGTTATAATAGATGGTACTGTCCTGGAACAAGTTAGCAATTTTAATACCTGGGCTACACTGTCTTGTAATGCATGCAACGACGTTGTGAATAAATTGTATAAGTCCAAGCATATATGCGGGAACATTAGGCGACCCCTTAAAGTCAGCAAACAAAGGAACACGCCTAAAATTCTACAAGGTGATGGCTCTTCCCACACTTCTTTATAGATCGGAGAATTTGACTTTAACAAAAGGCCAGGCCAGTCGCATCCAAGCAGCTGAAATGAGATTTCTCAGGCTCGTGGCAGGGTATACTCTCCATGATCATAGAGAAAACACAGATATACGGCAGGAACTGAAAATTATGAGTATACTCGACAGGAGCACCCACTATCGGTTGAATTTGTGGGAACATCTTTGCCGAATGGATGACTGCCGCATTCCTAAACAATTATGGAACTAGAAGCCGAAGGGACGGAGAGGTGTGGGACGCCAATGGAGCGCTGGAGTGACCAGTTATTATCTTTGCCTATTTGAGACGGGCACAAACAATCCTTGGTTTAATCCGTGAAGAGGATTTCTCCCCCCCCCCCCGTCAAGTGTGGGAGCTGTGCGTCATTCAACTACGTGATTCTAGTGAGTTCCAAGAACACTTGAGGTACTACGCATTAAGCCGCCGGCGTCGTGCAGTAAGGAGGCAAAGCTGTACTGCACCTCTCCGATGCATATATAAAGTCATAGCAGGAGGATTGTCAGTTCAGTAACGTGAGCGATTTCCGCTAGTGCCGATTGTGTGTTTGTCGACGTTAAGAATTATTGTGTTAATACAGTTGTGTTTTATGTTAGTTAACGTTTTTATTGCGTGTGAACAATTTTTATTTGATTTGTTGTAAGAGACTGTTGTTAATTACGAACTGTTTAACAGTGAAAATTAAAGCTGGTGGTTAGGATCTTAATTGGTGTCTTGTACTTATTTCGTTTCCACTGTACCTACGACGATCAAGTCGACCGTCGTAACAATATGAAAATATATAAAGCGAGATTATAGACGTTTGAATGTTTAAAGCAAAACATATCGCCTGCAAACACAACGAGACTATTCAAGAAAGATTTTATTTGAGATAAAATGTAATGTACACAGTCGTCACATTTGTAGCATATGTTGTCCCGCCAGGTAATGCGGAGTAATTTACCGTCTTTGAGTACACTGTGGGTAGAAATCGATTAAATGTCGGTAACCAAAATTTTTGTCCCTATCAGCTGTGAGTTGTTACAAACGACTCAATATCTGAAACAATCAGGAACCCTGAGTTCAGACCAAACTGTAGAACCTACCACCATCTAAGTTAATTTCTGCGATGCGTACATGTAAGAAAGAAAATAATATTTAATAAAGTAAATTCTATACCAGCAGTAAATATGTGATTATATATAGTAGCACATATATGAGTAAGATATACATGAGTAAGACATAAAAACTGATAAAAACAACATCCATTGAGACCTTATTGACAGCTATTGATACAATTATTAACCTTTGTAGATTTATTTGAAGTTGTTTAAATATTATGTTTACGTGCGTGTGCCCGACGTTTTAAATACTGTATTAACTTTTTGTATTTTATAGTCTTATAGTATGAAATAAATTGATGTAAGTTTAATGTTACAAACTTTATAAATAAAAATATTATTTGGTTTATTTAACAATGTACTGTTACATTTTATTTTTGGAAATGGTAATCAATTGAACATAAATTGAAAAGACATGGGCATACATTTATCAAATCTCCGCTTCCTTTACTTACATCCCACATTTTTCCTTTTAAATTCATTTCTGTTTCCTACGGAAACAGTCTGACTGAATTATTAATTCAACGTCAATAGCAGTCAAAGTTGTCGACCGGCAATTGAATTTTGAATGTAATCAAAATGTTTACCAAATAATTCATTTGTTGTAAAGGCATAATTCCTAGAACAGTCATGACGACGTTTCCCTCAAACAAGTATTTTATACTAACAACCACAAACTACTTGTCATTACATTTTGAATAATGTTACTTGAACTACATTACTAAAGATCATTAGAAATTTGAAACTAATTAGACATCACGGATTGTAAAAAGATTTGTACAGTATGTTGCTCAATGTAGTCTGAAAGTCAACAGCACTTAGTCGTTAATAGAGGCTCTAGTCACACATTATGGACTATAAACTATAGGAATTATATAATAGACTATTAAATCTGTTAAGCCATAGACGTTAATGATGAGGTTTTTAGAGAAAGTTTGTTGCTCCAGTTTTGTTGTAAATTCTTTTGTCATTGCCGTACATATTAATATTGTAGTCAACACACTAATGACAATAAACTGTAAATGGAAACTAGTTGCAAAAAACTTGAAAACAGGTAAAGCTTATTATTTTGTAGAAAATAGATATACAAAATATTTTACATGCATATTAAGTGACCAATTATTTTTAGTAAAATTTGAAGATTATTGCAATCTTAACAAGTTCTAAACAAAACAGTACTATTTTATAAAATTTATTTTTACGTTCAAATTGTTTGACAAACGCTTTACTAGATCATAGGTTTTGTATTATCACAGTAACATTTGAGTATTATTATGTTAATAGAATTATCAATCTTGCACACCATTATAGAAAAATTATTCCGATTAGCGCTTTCAAGCTTCTCAGCTCATTGTCTCAGTAGTCTCAGGAATTCGGAATCCCGATCTGACGATTAGCTGAGAAGCTTGAAAGCGCTAATCGTAATAATTTTTCTATGGTGGTGTGCAACAGTGATAATTCTGTTTGTGATTTTAACCACTAACACAATTTCCTTCATTAAACTTATTATGTTAATGTTTCAAACATTTGAATATACTCAGGCTTTATAGAAACACTTAAATTTATTAATTTATTGTTTAACAATGATATTAGTGCTACAAATGGAGCACGTAAGGAACCCCTCATTGTCAGAGGTTGAGAAATCTCATTACTCCCTAGGCTCACATTGAACGCCCCTTCAGAAACACTTGCAAACAATTTTAAGACGGTGCTTCCATACCTACGCACACAATTAATAAAGTGTTTTAATTTATTTAAATTAGTCTAATGAAGTTTAAGCAAAGCTGAATTCTAGGTGTAATAGAACATCTTAATAATGTGATGTTAGCACAGGACGATTAATTCACATTATTAAGTAATATTTCAGACGTTTACTATGTACTGAAAAATAAAGTGTATTTGAAAGTCTAATTCTAATAAAATTAACTTAATTCACTTTGGTACATCGAGCATTTTCTTGCATCGTATAAGACGAGTAATCAAACCAAAAGAATGAGTTACAAATCCTTGAATCATCAACTATCAGTTACCATAATCAGCCAGTTTCCCGTTATTCAAGAAATTAACGGGTATATTAGTGTGTCGTAATTTGACTAGAGGTGCATTATGTACATGCTGCACAAATGAAAAACGTTTAACAATAACATACTGCACATCATGCGGTGTACATAATATAAACTCACATAAAAAATAGACTACTTAAAGTTCATCATCATCATCATTTTAACGGTTTTAGGTTTAGCGGCTTATTCCTATTCTACAGTCTACCTTTTCTTAGGTCTATCAACTTTTCTTCTTTCTTTAGTGTTATAATCTTTGCCATCTTCGGTATTCTACCTTATTCCATTCTATTGTATTGATAAATCTATTTTCTTCTGTATTGTTTAATCCTTTTATTAACTGCAAAAACACCTTAATAACTTCTTATCTCTTCATTTCCAATTTGATCTCGTCTATTACACCTTTCAACTGATTCACATAAATTTCATTTATGCTGTTTGTAACTTGTGTTCATGTTTTTCCTTTATGACGAGTTTCAGAACCATACAGTAGTATAGGTATTGTCACTTTTATAAAATTTTATTTGGGTTTCTTACTACATTTATTTTCTAACGTTCTCCACATCTTTCCAAGCATTCTTGTGAAATTCGTCGCTTTATTTTCTATAACTCTATCATGATCATAATCCACTAAAAGATGTACGCTATAAATAAGAATTAAAATCAGAAGTACGGTAACATTGACGACTATACTGTATGATACAGGTTCCAGAAAATATGATAATCTAACAGAAACATATGTGTGCACTGCATGTAGGCTCTTATGTCCCTGATAATGGTGAAAATTTGGAAGATTGCCAGTAGGATAAAATTAAAAACAGACCACAGCGACATCCACTGGGAATGACCCTGTTAAGCACATTGCTATAGTGAAGTGACTAGTTGAAGTTCTGAACAGATGTTATTAAAAATTACTGTGGTCAAATTTGGCGGGGGGTGGAAAGTAATTTTTGATTATGGTAACAGTATTACAGTTAATTTTAACTGTGAACACGACGTGTGTGTGTGTGTGTGTGCGAGCGTGCGTGTGTGTAAGATAGGTAGTGAGAGAGAGAGAGAGAGAGAGAGAGAGAGAGAGAGAGAGAGAGAGAGAGAGAGAGAGAGAGAGAGAGAGAGTGAAGTCATAATATTTTATTGTACTGCGGTGCTAACACTAAATGCTAATATTTATCTTTCGAATTCGTCTTTACACTCTTTACTTCTTTATATATTCCTCTTTATTTATATCTTCCTTCATTCCTCTTTATATTTCCTTTTTGTTTTCAACTTAAAAGAAAGATTCCACTTTTTAGCGATAAAACTATAATATCCCTTATTCTATTTGACACTATAATGTTAAATTCAGACATCTAAAAGGAAAAACAATCTCAAAATCAAGTATACGTTTACTTTAAATTTGGACACTACTTTCCGCTTGATATATATATATAGGCCTATTTTATATTTTTTTCATGCCTTGATACAGATAGTTGCCTTGAATTTACTACATTTTAAAGTAATTTACAACACTGAACTTCTACGGGTGATTGGGTATTTAATATAAACAAAATTTGAAATCGGATCCATGCGAGCGCGATTGTGTGAATGTGGTGGGAGGGCAAATATAGTTTATTAAAATATTAAATTCTTATTTTCTTTAAATGTTTTTTCATTAGAAAATTTAAAATTTTCGGAAAGAAAAATGTATTAAACTATTAATTTTATTTCAAATATTTCCAAAATTCCCAGAAAAATTGCAGTTAGAATTTTTACTAGATGACTTAAAAAAATATATAAACGACTTATTAATTACATGATAAAATATTTTTAGATTATAAGACATGGACTGTTACCAAATGAGAATGGCAGCATCATAACTCATGCCCCTGGGTGTACACTACTTTGAGGTTTTCACTGTCACAATATCATTATCTCTTCTGATATAGTTTTCGGTCTGCCAATCCCGTGGTGCATAGGTACATATTTTCCTCAACCATTCGTTACAATTACTTCTATTTTATTTCTTATTTTGTCCATTTAATTAGTATAGGAATCTGGTTGTCGACCTACACTATTAATAAAACCGTACATTTTGTATTACAACGCGAATCCATTTCTTTTTGAATATCAGTTCTTTAGCAATGTTGTGACAGATTTTATTAGCATTCTAAGAAGGATTCTGGCTGCCTTTGAACATGACGTTTCACGATATATGTTTTGCGCAGCATAATTCCTTTGCATATTGTTAAAAAAAAAAAAAAAAAAAAAAAAAAAAAAAAAAAACAGAGGAAGTAAGTAACTCATTACTTACTAGACGCCATGTTTTAGTGTTCTGATCGATATACGCGTATTGAGTGATTAATTATTCGCATTCTCAAAGTGAGTTTTTAAACATGTATGCAGCAGTGCTTGCTGGATTTCCAGTTAGATTTGTTGTATTTTACTCTCCCGTATAAATGATGATGTCTCTCTTGACCAATTGCCGACAATTCCCGCCCCTGTTAATGTTTTTATAGTATACCTTCTCTTTTCGTTATGTCACATAAGTATCTCAAGATTTTGTAATGTATTGTCAACTAATGTTTACCTCATACAAAAATGCAGACATTTCTTTGATGGACCTAAGGGTCACGAATTAGTCATTGCCAACACCACACACCAGAAAATTGAGTCTTTTCAGTTAGCAGAAGATATCTTTCTGTTTTCTCCTGTGTCACGATGAATTCTATCTAATACATGAAATATTTTTTCCTTTTTGATATTTATACAGCAATTATTTTCTGTATTTATTTGAACTTACTAATATAATCAACATTATTTTCATTATAATCAAAGTACAAGGTGTAAAAATGTATTCAGGTTCCAGATAAAAACTGACTTCCTTTATTATTGAGTGAGTCATTCAGTCTGTTTCATTTAGGTAATGCTCAGTTAGTTGTGTTCCAGTGTTTGGCCATTGTGCGTGTTCCATTATTGTGAAACACGATTGTTTTGAGTGCCTACGTTAGGCACTAAACTTAAACGACTTGAAAAATATTTTATTGATTAGTTATTGTTGTCCCATGTGTATACTACTTTTGTTTGTATCTTCGCAGTTGTTAAATTAAATGAGACTGCATTTTGCGGTCGTATTGATTGGAAAAATAATATGAGTAAATGAAGTAGCATTAACGTGAAAGCAACATTACTGTTATCCCTACGCTGTTGTCCAAGTAGACACACCATCCATTACTCTGTTAATAGTTTTGTGTAGATTATCCATAATAATGTTGAAATATTTTAACATTTAGCAGGCTCAATATTTTATTGACATTTCTGATAAAATGTTATATCCGGTGTTTCTTTTCATTTAGCGACTAGAGCGCTGTGGCGATATATTTCATTGTAGAAGACTTTCTTGGAAGAGAAAATCTCTTTATGTATGGATTTTGTAAGAATTCTGTGTCTTCATTGATTACGAGTAAAGTTATTGAATATTGTCTTGCAAACGCTTGTATATATGATTGAAAATATATTTAGTGTTGTATTTATACTCTGTTCCTTATATAATTTTGTATTGTTCTCTGTTTTGCAATCGTTACCTTACTATGATATTTCTGATAAAAAGTATTTTAATTACAAACACTGAAATAGTTTTAAAAATTAAAGTATTTACACTATCTACATAAAGTAAAAATTGTTTCCAATATGTAATTCCTACAAGAACCGCTCTGTTAATCCGAAAAAATATAAAATATTATCTCTTCTTTAAAGTCAAATCTGCTCACCTACAGGCGACAAATGTTTTAATTGAAGATCAAAGAGGCCCTCTAATTTTTTCTGCAGTCTACTGTCCCCCAAAACACAGAATCAATGAAACTGACTTTAGCTCTTTTCTTAGAACTCTTGGTGCACGTTTTTTGGTGGGAGGTGACTTTGATGCAAAACACCCGCAATGGGGTTCGACATTAGCTAATCCAAGAGGTAGAACTTTATATAACGTGATTAGACAAAAATCCCTGTCCTTTCTATCCACTGGTCAACCTACCTATTGGTCTTCTGATACGAATAAAATACCTGACCTCATTGATTTCTTTTTAATACGAGGCTTGTCTCATAAATACTACAAAGTTGAACCTTGCCTTGATTTGTCCTCTGACCACACTCCAATTATTGCTACTATTAGCAATACTATAATTGAGTCTGAAAGTCTACCAACACTCACAATCGTCATACTTACTGGGATTAATTTAGAGAGCTTGTAAATGATGATATCTCGCTAGAACGTCCATCCCACACGCCTGCTGAATTGGATGCTGCTGTAAATTATCTCACCAGTACTTTTCAAAAATCACCCTGGGAAGCTACACCTTGCAATACAGCGAAGAATAAGCACTTAAACCTTCCCCTGGTTGTCCGAAAGAAATTAGCTGACAAGCGTAGATTGCGACGAATTTGGCAGCATACTCACATCCGGATGATAAAAGAAAGTGGAATTCCGCGGCCAGACAACTAAAACGATTGTTAGAAAATTTTAAAAATGAAGGGATTCAGGATTATCTAGAAAATCTGTCACCTAATGAAAGTACTGATTGTTCTCTGTGGGAGGCTACTAAACGATTAAAAAGGCCACTATTACAAATACCACCATTACATAAACCAGATGGTAGCTGGGCGCGCAGCAATACAGAAAAATCCCAGACTTTTGCCGAACATTTGGTCAAGGTTTTTTAACCTGAAGCCAGCAAGAACTTCTCTTTTGATGAAGAGGTACAAAGATATTTACACTCCCCGCTCCAACTGACTCTACCTATTAAGCCTTTTAAAGTTAAGGAAATCAAGGAAAGCCTTCAACTTGGTAATACCTTTGAGAAGCTGTTTGTAAACCGACTTATGCCAACATTTGTAGAAATCAATATAATTCCGGATCAGCAATTTGGCTTTCGAGAAAAGCACTCTACGGTAGATCAAATACACAGACTAACAAATGTTATCAATAAATCGCTGGAATCGAAGATGTTCTACTCAAGTGTGTTTCTCGACGTTTCCCAGGCATTTAACAAAGTCTGGCATCTTGGACTCTTATACAAAATAAATAAAAATCTGCCACATAATTGTTACCGTATTCTACATTCCTACTTAGTGGGCAGAGTGTTTTAAGTCAAGTACTCGGATGCTACTTCTCCTCTATTACCAGTGGGGTCAGGTGTACCGCAGGGTAGTGTCCTGGGTCCTCTGCTCTACCTCCTGTTCACCTCGGATTTACCGTCAGCAAGTGAAACCACTGTTGCTACCTACGCCGATGACACAGCAATCCTAGCGACACACTCCGACCCCTCAATAGCATCTCTTATACTACAAGAATCATTAAATAGCGTTCAGTTATGGCTTGATTAATGGCGCATAAAAATCAATTCATCCAAGTCAGTCCACGTTACCTTCACCACACGTAAGGCAAACTGCCCTCCAGTAACAATTAACGGTCAACCAGTACCGCAAGCTGAAAGTGGTAAGTACCTTGGATGCACCTGGACAGGAGACAAACATGGAAAAAACATATAACATCTAAGAAGATTGAACTTAATCACAAGGTCAGAAACGTCTATTGGTTTATAGGCAGAAAATGACGGTTAAGTCTCGTCAACAAACTCTTGATATTTAAAGCAGTTCTTAAACCGGTATGGACTTATGGTATTCAACTTTGGGGTACTGCAAGTACAAGTAATATTGAGATTTTCCAGCGCTTTCGGTCCAAAACTTTAAGATCAATAGTCGACGCTCCATGGTTTGTCTACAACAACTCTATACACCGCGACCTCAAAGTTCCAACCGTGAGAGAAGAAATCATGCGCCTCTGCAGGACTCACATCTCCAAACTAGAACAGCATCCTAACCACCTGGCAATTAATTTGGTAGGCAACAGTAAAGATATTTATAGACTAAAAAGATACAAACTATTAGACTTACCATTCAGGTGTAACTACTAATGTATTTTCTGTATTGAACTGTCTGTGATATCTGTTCTGTAAGTTTTTGTATTCGTGTCATTCATACGTGTTAATGTCAACCTGTATATGTGCCTTATGGGCACAGTGTTTAATATATGAACTTATTGTATCATGCCAGCAGGAAGTGGAAGTGATATTTGTTCATTTTTTTATCATTTAGTTTTGTATTTTGTGTACCTCTTTTATCAATTATCAAAAACAAGAAGAGCTGTCAATGGTCAGCTCTTCATAATCCTGTGTGTGTTGTCAGCCAATTTGTTAAATGTTCGCTTAGTCGAACAGATTACAGATATCCAATAAAAAAAATATATACTGACTGTAAAAAAAAATATGTAATTCTTACAAGTCGTATACATTACAAAATGTCTGCTTATCTAGTCCAGACAAAAGAGCATTTAATTTAGATACTAGTATCGCTGTTTGCTATGGTATAATATCGCTGTTCGCTATAACACTATAATCTAGTAAAATTATTTTGACAATTAAAAAGTATAAAAATGTTTTTCTTAAATGTTTATGCAATCTGTTAATAATAAATATCATATATGAATTAATAAATTATATAATGTAATACAATATAATAATTAATATAATAATAAATTGCCTACTCGTTTTTGCAAATAATATTGTACTAAATAGCGTACTTAGAGAATATGGTCAATAAAATTAAGTGATATATTTCGTATACAATATTACAGTCGACTAAATTCATGTAGTCAGAAAGTACTTGCGTCTCTCAATGTTTGTCTGCCTTTCAGTCTACAGTCAAAGAGTAAAAGGGCACGGTAAGAGGCTGCTTGTTTAATGGCCCGTGTTATGTTAAGTGTTCAAAACAGTGTCTCCCACTTCACTCGACGCGTATTTGTTTCATCCTACACGCTCACTTTTACCAAGTTTTACAAAAACATTTGAAAGTCAATCGTCACTAGGTACCTGACGTACAAAGATACAACCAGTTAAAAACATGATTAGTATTTCATTTAGTTAATATCTTTTGAGTTAATATTTACAATTTTGAATTACCCAATTTCATTATATGCACATATTCCTCTCAGTTACCCTTCTGTAATACCTATTATTTATATCTCAAAATTATTTGTATGTAAACGTATCATTTCTCTTTACACTTTTGTTGTCGTTATTGTTGAAAGCAACACTAAGTGTAAAAAATTTTATACTTTTCTTGCCACCAAACTTTCTAGCTATTGTGCCATGAGATATCTCATATATTTCAGTTGACACACTCTTCTTACTAAATTTTAGTGTATTAGTTGTTGTTATCAAAATTTTGTACCAATTAGAGTACAAAACGTCTTTCTTAAAGTGCAGTTGTTACGGAATTATAAAACTTCTAAACAAGTATGTAAGTAAGACCATGGATGTTAATATAACTGGATGCCCGACAGGGCGCTCTCTAGTGAAGCACATCAGATCACGGCAGCCATATTTAAAGCGGGCAAAAAAAGGTAAACAGACGTGGATTTAGGTTGATTTGTGCGGAACTTTTGGAGTGTAAATTGATTTAATGCTTGCTTGACTAATGACTTCGAAAAGAATACAAAAAACGAAACTAACATACAAACAACATATCTTCCAACATAGAAACTAAAAGTCTTTCAGCAAAATATGACACGTAGTTATATGAATAAATAACCGAACAATGTCTACAGTCAGATCTACTGTAGCTAAACAGTCGTCTAATTGCTTCTGCGTTACGGTATAAAATTATTACATCTCACTGCATATAACAACAAGGTGTACACAAACAGAAGGTACAGTCTCATTTCTCCCAGACGCAAAATGTTTAGCAAACGCATGAAATCAAAGTCGAGCGAAATGGTTTATAATGCGAACAAGATTTATTTAGTCACAGAATACAACCAAATATGTAATTAAATAAGTTTAGTTATAATCGAGTTTCCATTGATTTTTGACGAATTTTGAAAATCACAGAGTTCTAATTAATTTTATTCAGTAGTGGAATTTTTAATTTCTTACAAATCATGATATTGGCCAGCAAAACCTAATGCCTAAGTTTTATGGTAATCTATGGCTAACACTTACATTCATTGTCAATACGTTTACACATTCATTCTGTTTATTATCATTGTGTACTCTCTTCTAAAAGCCATTATTAAAAAACACCAGTTGTGAATGAATAATCAAAAACCTGTAAAAGTATTAATAACCATTTTACTGGGTTGGCCACATTTCTGAGAGCAAAGTAAGGATACCAGCATACTGGGTTAGATTCTGTGTGTTTTCCTTGTTTTATTTTGAATATCATTTTTGAAAGGAAGAAAGCAGCTTATTTTATATAGATTGATGATAATAATAATAATAGACCTAATATCAACAACAACATCAGTTAATAATGGCTTTTTCTGGTGGTATGCAGTACTGGCACACTTTTAAGCCCAAGTTTCTCAAAATTTATAATTTCATTTATCTCTACAGAATTTTCGAAGCTTTTACATCGATCTACCTCCCCCGGATTTGAACTCGCGAGTTCCTGGTAAGTACCGGTACCTTTTCATACAGATGAATACCCCTAATAATAATGAAAGTTGGAAATACAGCCTTTTATTTCTAATTCTTTGTTGAGAAACTTTTGTTTTTAAATTTAATTTTACGTTCCCATAACACTATGATCCCACGGTGTCGGCTAATAAATTCTTTGATTACGAGTGGATATAGCAAAATATGTAACAGGTAAGTGAGAATTACCATTCGGGCTGATGGGTTTGACAAAAAATCGTGTTATTCAGGACGTACCGCAGCATGTATTTATCATCAAAAAATAATTAATTGTCGCGTAATTAATGGCACAATTATGTACCAATTGTATAGGTAGAACTGTGGGCTCGAGATCACTTGCCCGGGTTAAAGGTGGCGGCGTGACGTCACACTTGCTTCAGCAATCGCAAGCATACAGGGTTGGCAGTCGGGCATCCAGTTAGTATATAAACATCCGTGACTAGTTCTAATAACACGTCTAGCGCTTCACTTCAAAACACGTGACTGACTCGTGCAGCGATGTGCTGCAATATTTATAATCGGTGGAAATTGCATTTCGATAAACTTCCATTATGTCATGTCATAACCGGGGAAAGTAATGGACCAGACAGCTACAGGACACTTGAGGTCATTCATTGCACGTTGCTCTCACAGCCGCTTCTTACAAAGGCGTCTCCAAAATCACAGCGCTACTAACCAGTTGACTATCTCGTTATGCGTAAGAATATTAATCAATAGCGATAAGATTATTTAAAGATGATACACTACCCTTAGAAAAAATCTTCTATACAAAAAGCGTAAGCAATAGTAGTGATAATGTTATTTTTAACAACATATTAAACAATATCGGTATGGAGAACTATACTATACATGACTTCCATATTCTAAGATTTATATTTAAAATCATTTTCGAAATGAAATATTACCATAGAAACTACTTCTTTCTACTTAATGCTTCAGCCTTAACCACATTACTGTGGTCACTAACGTATACCACCTCACGTTATCGCACTCGATTTTCACTGATGATGGAAGTCGATGACATTGCCGAAACGTCTGGTTTTGTAGAAAACATTGGACTACACCCAAATATCCCGGCAAGGAATTTTAACAAAAACTACTTCTTTGTTGCCGATAACGTTGTACACATAATATAAAAAATATGCATAAAATTAATTGCTTGTATAAGTTAATGATTGATCTCCATTAAGTAGTGCTCAAGTTTCCAAAGTTTTAATATTATGATGTCCGTAATTAAAACATCAGAGCAGGTTTAGTGTGTATGAGGGTACACCGTGGAAAAAAATTTTCAACATTTCCTATTGAGCGTTGCTTAGAGTAAAGCTGCGAATCTACAGTGTACGTTTCACAGAACAAACACGCGGAAAAGAAGGAGCGCTCCGAAGTCACTCATGGACCCTCAGCATCTTGCAGAGGGTTCATTCCCTAAAGACGAAAAGTCTGTCTATGAATCGTTCCTCTGTAAACACGTGCAGTTACACTGCCCAGCGATCCACAGGAAGCAAATCGCTATCCACGCTGGACAATTTTTCGGCTTGCACGCGTAATGTTGGTATGGGTTTCATCACTTTCCATTTAAAAAGCGTGCAAATGTAAGAAAATAAACATGAATGAGGCCAGAAATAACGCGAAATTTGTGTGTGTGTGTGTGTGTGTGTGTGTGTGTGTGTGTGTGTGTGTGTGTGTGTGTGTGTGTGTGTGTGTGTGGTGTCTTTCCTGCCTTTTAATTGCGGTAGTCATAATAATAAAATGGAAACGTAAACATTACATAACTGAGACATGCTTGCCTGCCACGAACGATATATTTTCTCTCATACATGATTTACATTAAAATGAAAATATAATTTTATTGCCTGGCAACAAAATTATTTTATTTTTAACAATTACCATTGTTTGAAAAAGTTTAAATGAATTTTCAAGTACTTTACTGTTGTTTAAACGTAAAAGGTTGCAGGTAAACTACCCCTTTCCCCTTACCCGATCTTCACCAAAATCAAATAGCCTTGAGTTCTCTACAATTCAGGGGTGTATGCAAAAAATTATTTGATTCTGTTTGAATATGCGGCAGTTATCGTTCGTCATAGAAAAAATTACCCTTTTTAAAACATAAAACGTTGCAGGTAAACTACCTCTTTCCCTTAACCGATCTTCGCCGAAAAAAACAGATCTTGAGAACTCCATAATTCAGGGGTGTATGCGAAACATTATTTGATTCTGTTTGAATTTGCGGCTGTTATCGTTTGCCAAAAAAAAAATTACCATTGATAAAAAAAACCGTTGCAGGTAAACTACCCCTTTCCCTCAACCGATCTCCACCAAAAACAATTTGTCGTGAGAACTCTGCAAATCAGGGCTGTACGCAAAAATTATTTGATTCTGTTTGAATTTTCGGCAGTTATCGTTTGGCAAAAAAAATCTATAGACACAGACACACAGACACTTTTCGAAAAACGACTTTTTTTCATGTTTTGAGTGTAGTACAATCAGAATCTGCAATAATCTCGAACACGATTTTTTTTGCCATCACCATTACTTCCATTTCCTTAAGGAAATGTCTTCCATTTCCTTAGGTCTATGTCATGTCATATTATTGCATAGGTATGATTAGCATATATATTGCATATATGGTATACATGGCAAATCTTTTAAGCATAGGTATGATTGCCATAAGAAAACTTATAATGATAACCCCAACGCTTTAGTATCTCACTATTCAAACACTGGCTACGTATTTGATTTCTATACCACCAATATTAAACATTACAAAAATAATTATTTCAAAAGATGCGTACTGGAAATGATTCAAATAAAGAGCGACCCACACTCCATTAATTTTTGCACAGACATATTTGTCCAGGTACGCACAACTTATACAGACCATTAAGGTATGATTTCCAAGAAATGTTTTAGTGATTTGTCCCCTACATGATGTTGGTTGGTCATCTTTGTAGGCCCAGCACCTTGTCAGATATTAATTGGCGTTACTCCCTCTTGCAGTTTTAAATCACTCCCTAACTGCCTTCCAAACACGTGTTACTTTAAATTCCTTCGAAAGTCAAATAATGTACAAGCGTCATCTGTTTCAGTTTATAGGGGACGGTTGCCATCAATGGACCGGTTCCATGGATGGACCTCTTACGTATTTCCCCTACCAAAGCGTGCGCATGCGCGGTAGTAGTTGTTGTAGTCTCTCTCTTTCCTTCACGCCAGCTGTGTGCAGTGCTGTAAACGAGTTGGAGTTGCGTCGCTGCGAGATAAAATTTCAGGTAAGATTTCTGTACTCTGTGCTATAACTATTAGTCTTTTTTAATATCAGTTATCACGCATTATATATTACTGAACAATTTCACAATTTGTTGACATTAAAAGCAGTTTTTAAAGTTCTAAATTTTATATTGGTTGTTCCAATTTGAATCGTCATTTCGGCTGTGTTTATCTAAGGAATCCAATATGGCGAGTTGCCATCATTGGACCACTTGGCGTTTCCATGAATGGACCAGTGTATCAGGTGGTTCATTCATGGAAACGTGAACAAATTTTTGAATTATTATTATTTTCCTTGACACGCTTTACGTTAAGTATCTTTTCTTTTATATTTTGACTACAAGTAAGACTAAATTTTATCATTTTAAATTTTACCTCTTACATGGGACACAGAAACCTTGTTTGCTTGGTACTTTTTCATTTACTGATATTTTATGATAAGCCTGTTAGTAAATTTTATTAACCTATAATCTACGGTTTACAGTACAACTAACAACTTGTTAAATTGAAAATATTAATTTTTATAACGCTAAGAATGTAGGAGATGCGAGGAAATAGCGTATTGTGTGTGAGTTGGTAGTTGCGTTAGTGTCTAGAAAAACGTGTTATAATACTCAAATATACACTTGTTCAATGTAAGTGCTATTTTTTTTTTACAAATAGCCTAACTATTAGCCTAAAGTATAATCTAAAACTACATATAAACATTTAAACTCTGCAGACTACCTTGAAAAATTTACATCATTATATTCTAGCCCGAATGTTGTAGTCATTTGAAAATAAGTTTATAGCAACAATTGGTAGCAAATTGAAAATTAAAACATTTCAATACAAACATATTGAGTCTCCCTGTACTATGATAACACTAATAAAATCATAGCCTTACATTTTTAGTCACAAGGGCGTTAGGTTCCTACTGTTAACATGGTCGTTGTATGGCACTCAGGTTGAAGAGTAGGTAGGCATTTGATTGTATATAAAAGCTGAAATGAAATTTATTAATTTTAAATAGTAATCATTGCAAAAAACCCTAAATATATAAAATATTGTAGTAGCTTGTCTATAAATTAACATACCAATTTTCGCTTTTCAGAAAAATGCCAAAAGGAGTGAAATATGGACAATGGAGTACCGAGGCAATGGAACGTGCTATCGCAGCCTTTCGTAACGGAGACATGGGTTTGAATGAAGTCTGCCGAGAGTATGGAGTGCCCAAAGCAACTTTAAAGAGACATTTTGAAGGCAAAAACAATTTTGCTTTGGAGGGAAAGAAAATTATTGGTAATTTAGGAGATCTGCCTCCTGAGGTAGAGAAGGAATTAGTAGACAACATTTTAAAATTATAAGAGACATTTTTGGAATTACAGCCAAAGACTTACGAGAACTCGCGTTTCAAGTCGCTGAACAAAATAACATCGAACACAGATTCAGCAAAGAGGAGAGAGCGGCTGGGAAAAAATGGTAGACTACTACAATTTTATGCGGCGACATCCTGAATTAAGTCTCAGGCATCTTGAGATAATTTTTCATACTTTATATGTTTTAGTTTTGCATGACTAGTAGATACGTATAATAAAACATAATAGGCCTATGTAGAGACAGTTTTTCTTTACTTTCGTAATCGGTCCATCGATGGAAACTCGATGGTCCATTCATAGCAACCAGTTGCCATCAATGGACCGTTTGTTAAAATTTAGTTTTTTGTTCCTACTACCATATTTGAAAAATCTAAAAACAAAGTAAATACTCACGGTTAATCAGAAAGTAATAGAGAGACTATCTGTATACTGAATGGTAAATTTAAGTTGAAAATGTGATGCAAAAAAATTAAAAACTGTTATGTGGTCCAATGATGGCAACCTTCCCCTAAATAGGGCGGTTGGTCTGGGCAAATTTACAGTTGTGTGTTTGGCGTCAACAACAATTGTAAGTGCCTCACTGATCATATTATTTAGTATTAGCTGAGTAAACATATAGTAATTGATAAAGACACATGTTCGATTAGTTTTAAACTCAGTACAGCGGTCATCTGCGTTTTGCATAATTTACACTTATGTGACAAAAAGAAGAGAATACATTATTGTGTTATATTTAAGTATTGATGTTCGTGTGCGTAGTGGTGCGTGTGTGTGGGGGTGGTGCGCGTGTGTATTTATGTACCTTGTACATAGTTAGCTGTGTATGTTTTGATTGGATGTGTGTGTTGTTCGTGTGTGCGTGGGAGCGCGTCTGCGTGTTAGATGGAGGTTTATATACCTGTTTAAGATTGCGAGTGAGAGGGAGAGAGTGAGGGAGAGTGTATTGAGAGATGGTGCGAGCGTTGTAGTGTTAGTTCTAGAGAGAGAGAGAGAGAGAGAGAGAGAGAGAGAGAGAGAGAGAGAGAGAGAGAGAGAGAGAGAGAGAGAGAGAGAGACAGACAGACAGAGGCATATAAAGATGCAGAGAGAGGGAGAGAGTATGAGTGAGAGAGATTATGACTACCGACATTAACTACATTAGACTATGGTAATCTGTATAGACCAAGTTCTAGGTAAATAACAGTGTACAGTAATGTAAATATTAAGTAATAACCATTTTCATAGATCAGTTATCTAAAATGTTGCGTGTGTAATATTTTGTAACTCTTTAAGGTAAGTTGCTAAATATATACTGTTATCTGGTACATAATTCTCTAATCTATGTGAGGAGGATAGTGTAAATAGACACGGTGAGAGTTTTAGAGTGCCATAGTAGAAAGAGATAAGTGAGTAAGAGAGAGAGAGAGAGAGAGAGAGAGAGAGAGAGAATACGAGAGTGAGAGAGCAAGTGACAAGTGAGTGTGAGAGGGAGTGAGAAAGAGAGGTAGAAGGAGAATGGGTGAGAGACAGGGTGTAATTGTTAACATACATAATTTTACAATATTCTATAGTACCCTGTACTATAATTTATAACCATATGATTATAAGTATTATCCATTTATCTTGATAGATAGGTTTACCATAAAATTTGTGTTTCGTAATATTATGTGAATTATCTGATGTAAGTTCGTAAAGTTCTACAGTGACTGTGTAATTTTGAATTTTCTAAATTAATGATTTTTTTAATACCCATAGTGAGTGAAACATGATAAAAATAACTTTCAATAATTACATAATTTAACATCCCTAATCTGTATGTAGCTATATATATTTTACTATGCTATATGTTGAGTGAAATAAATATTTTCTGTACCAATTCTAATATCTAAATGTGGATTACTGCTTTTATAATTAATTAAAAATACTATTACAGTACGAGTTATATAAATTTTAGTATTACATAAATTCAGTTCTGTGATACTATAATTTTCTCGTTGTCTTTAAAGAAAGCATCTGAAGATGTAGAACAAACTGTTTTAAGTCCTTCACATATAGAAGGATACACACACATGTGACCCACACGCGCGCGCACACGCAGAAACAAGTTCGCTCAAATTATTGTTCTGTTGTGTTTGACATTTGTTTTGTATTCATGCACAGATCCTGATGATGACAATAAACATTGTCGAAACGTCGACACAAATAAGTTAAAATTTGTGTTATATTTTTGACCGATCCTCACAAACCCTTCATCACAAAATGCACTTATTGAAGGTGACTACGAATTTAAGGTACTTCAATAAGATTAAGTTTCGTACCATCTGCAATTCTTGAAATTTAAAAATTTTGTTCTTCGATCTCTCAATGCCGCTTTAAGTATAGGTTAGCAACTTATAATGGGAAGGCTTAAATTTGATTAAAATCAGCCTTTGCTACATCTTAATTTTTATAGTTGTTAGACGTATAGAATTTTTAACATAATTTAAAACAGTACTTTAATGTAATCTTTTTTAATTTTATAATTTCTGAGACTATAGTATTTTCACCTTTTGTCTTTACTTTTAACAAATGTTGTAAAAAGTTAGTTAAAATAAAAATTAAACAGTTATAAATTATATTAGAATTAACACATTCAAACAGATTTAGGTCTCCGTCTTCGGGGTATAGGCTAATAGTTTTTCCGAACTCACTACAGTCATATATATGCATGGGCCATTCCTCAAGTCTTCTGATTGTTTTATATCTACTGTTAGTCTGGGCACCCTCCAAATTTCAGTTCTGTAAGTATGCACCATCCACTTTCCTTTTCTTCCAAAGTGTCTCGTATTTTCTTTATTGGTTCAACTTCTCCGTTGATTTAGTTTTATTTGCCTTAAAAATTTCCCTTGTTTGTATTTTTCTTAATTTATTTTGTAGTTTTAAATATCGCTTCTTAATTTGTAAGTATTAGTTTATATTGAGAGACCCGTATTTTCCTGTATAGGCCGTAGGTTGAGAAGCACAAACGTTAATATGAAAACATTATGGTTGTAAATTTAACTTTGTAGTTGGCCAATACACAGTCTAAATGGAAATTACCCAAGTTCTGAAACTTTTTGCCACTTTTACTTTTGCCAGGAATATTCTCAACGACATTATGAAAGTGACTTTGACAAGGCATGAATATTTACGGAAGTCACCAGCAATACACTAATTTACTTGATTGGTTACTTATTTGCAGTAATTTTAACGTTGTTTTTACATTCTATTATCTATGGCAGAAGTTGCTTGGTGGTGAAAATGAAATTTTCCTATCTCATTTATTTCTGTTACTATTTTAGTTTTGTTTTAGATACGGAATAGATATAAAAGGACATATTGAATTTCTGTCAATTATTTTTGATTTCATAAATTCTTCGGTCAGCAGTATTTCCAATATATTACCGTGTAGTTATCTTGCCAGCTTGCACCTAAAAATGACGCAAATACGCTTTGCTTTATAACAGGAATTTTCTGACATTTGTGTCAAGAATTTTCTCTCTTCTCCACTTGTGTCTTTCGGCTTTAGTATTCTTTACTTGTGTTGCTGATAAAAAAAAATACACTTCTAAAAACATACGTCCGCTTTTGTGTCAGGGTAGTTCACAAATTTTGTGACAAGACGAGACACTTTAGGTAATATATTATGCGTTTGGTAAACTAAATTTAAAAATTTTAAATCAACCAAATTCCCTATTATTGTTTATTTGTCGTTTCTAACACATTGCCATGTTATGATAAATGCGCTTAATGTTTAGCAAAACAAATGTTATCAAATTTAATTAAGAAATATACCTGAAATTATAATTTGATGAATAATAAGAAGGAACAAAATTACGCTTGTGTTTAGAAATAATTTCGTGTAGACAGAATATAATTATTTTAAAAGTCTATAGTGACTTCATATTTCGCGGTAAGCTGTTTTTCACACTACGACTAGAGCCATCAGAATTTGAAGCAAATAGCGCTGTGACTTCGTCCTTACTTAATTTTTGCCCGATGACACTTTTCTCACTAGATAACGTATGTTTGTTTGACACTGGCTGAATAAACAAACCACATTCTTCGGGATTAAAAATAATGCGGTGCTCGCACCGCGCAATTAGATTAGACAGCATTCCATCGTGCTACTCATTAACGTCACATTCACCGAGCGACAATGACTTCAGGTCTTTGTGTTTCCCGTATTTCACTTTCCCACGCTCACCTACACCTGACGTCGCAGCTGCAATGCTTGAATCGAGTTCATTGTTATTGTTCTTAATGATCAAGATCGGATTCCTAATAATTCAGCAAGTTGTTTAGGATACTGTTTTCGTATCATTTCCAATGTATCTGATACAGAAAGTGATATCCGGTTAATTCTCATTGCAGTCCCAATCACAACCACTTAAACACAGCAAGTCACAACCGTAACACAACCAAACATAACTGGACACTGATCGGCAAAAAATTAAATAACATTACTCAGTTTGTGAATAGAAAGAGGGAATGAATGTTTACAGGACAACTGTTTAACAAAAATTGTTAAAGTTATACGTTATCGAAGTCATTGTTGACTTGTCGAAAAACATCACAGACGGTTTTCGTCAATATAATATTTTCACATCCGTTCAATAAACTGCTAGAGTAAAGGAATGGTTATACATCCTGTATTGCTGTTCTAAGGAAACAGTGGGTTTTAGTTATAATAGCGCAAACATAAATACAAATGCTGGAAAAAGTAATTGTCCCCACAGTTGGATTGAAGTACTGGATTTGATAATAGATTCTATGCAGATCCAGTTTTAGCACGTTTTTCTGTGTAATAAAAAAAAGTGTTATGCAAAATATGAGCTCAATAAACGTGGCGTTTCTAATGTCTCTACGAGACATACGAGATGCACAGGGACCAGACAAAAAGCGTATTTTACACGGGATACCATAATAAACAAGATCGTTTAATACTGTATTTAATATTCTTCTCAACATAATAGATGAGTTCCTGTGAAATCACTTTTAAATAGAGCGAATACACAAGTGCTCCATTTTACCTACATTTCCGTAATGTAAAAGCATCAGACCATGTAGTAAAATGGACATGATTTGAACTGTGAACGAATATGCAACGACCGTCAGTTTCTGTGTTCTTCAACTTGCATTTATATAATCAAGTAAATGAAAAATATTAGAGAATGGATGTAAATTTTACAGGATATTAGTCTGAGCTTTAATCTGTTTTTAGCATATAGATTGGTACTTTATGAATAGCAAATGATAAAGAGTTTTTAATTTTTAAGTATACAATTACAAAAAAGTACTGGATTAATAAGAAAATATGTTTTTTTAATCTGGTAATAAGGCATGAGCTTGAAAGCACTAATCTGGAATTACTTCTATACTTGTGAGAAACGTTGTAATTTATGTTTCTACGAAATATTTGATTCTACACAATCATTTATTTTATTTTCTCTGCTAAACTGACACTCAGCAACTTCAAGAATGCTTTCACATAAACTTTAATCAAATTTAGAAAGGAAAAGTTGATAAAATATATACAAAACAGCTGTTAGTCATAAAGGAAACCGAATTGCAATCACCATATGAAGAGATAACAAATCACTAAATGTTGATAGAAAAAGAGGCATCGGAATTAAAATTGCAGAAGGTTGTTTTCAAATATGGTATTAGTATCTGCAATCCTGATATAAATTACTGTCAAGTGCTTTCACGTTCATGACGTCAAGGTTATTTACCCTGTTACATTTTTGTAGTGTCGTTTTAATAAAGTTTTTGCCTGATTTCTCTGTGTTGTCTGAGTTGTGAGTTTTTGTTCAGAAGAATTTACGAAACGTATTAAGAATCAATTAAACTGATTAAACTATAACGTAGATGCTTCTAGACAACAGAGATGCTTCAAAAAATTGAAAATATTTTATCTTTAACAATAACACGGCAAAGTTGCACTTGAAGCAAACCATATTATACGATGTTAGAAATATTTTTGAAATTTAAACCGGCTACGTTTCCTATAGATAAAGAATATTGAGACCTAGATGATGAAAAAATGACACCTAAAAGCACGCTTTCATCGTCGTAGATAGTTATCAAAGCTTGGATAATTTCACATCCAAACGTCTACTCCAAAACTGCCCTTTTCGTGATGAAGATGAATTTTCCAAATTAACCCCAAGTTTGTTAATGACCGTTGCTTATATGGTCAAAACGGGCTCTAACAACCGTAATTTCCAATCGAGTTAATAAGTCATTTTTTTAACTTCGTCATCATATTCGCGAAATACTTACTCCACGATGTAATACTAGTAATAGGACTTCACTCTGCTTTTGTTTTATAGGAACGACGATTAAACATTTGCCAACGAGATAAATCTATGCTCCGAGTTAAGTGTCTGCCAACCTTACACACTCAAGATAATTCAAACTACTACACTATGGCCAAACATGGATGTTCGACTCTAAACATGTTGTCGAGGGACTCAAACGCTCTCACCCAACGATCACAGGCCAAATTTATGGCACTCATTATAATATGTCACATTTAACTAATAAGTCAAAATGTGTCAACGATAGCCGAGTCCGCCTTTTCATATCCTATTCTTGTCCCTTCATCGTGGCTATCAATGACAAGAAAGTTGTAGATTATTAACTTGGAGAAATTATAATTCTTTAAAGAATGTCAACAAACGCGCTTAATGTTTCACCTCATTGCTGTTCTAAATGAAAACAACTTTGGTTTCTCAGTAGATCTAGAACTAAAATAACTTTGATCTGAATATAATTAATTTATTCCTTACTTTATGGTGGTCGATGTTTTCAGTAGCTCAGCTGCGGAGGGGTTTTAACCTGGCAGTAAATTAAAATGTCCGTAAAATATGGGTAGAAGAGTGCTCACTCGAGGTCACAGCTCCCGCAGCTGCGCGCCAAAAGTGCGCACTGGTACAGACGTTAGGAGTTATATACATTCTACGCATTTCGGGAAGCAACTTTTTAAATCTTCTACTGTTTTTTGTATTTTTTCGTTAGTCTTAAGTAATATTTTGTTAAACAATTTTCAATGATTTTTTTTTTAAGTATTCATGTTCAATGCCTCCACAAATTTTTCACAAATTGTAGAAGATGGTGGTGATGCTGCTGCTGATGATGCTGCTGCTGGTGATGATGATGATGACGTTGATGTCGATGATGAGGATCAAAATGAAACTTTAATAAAAAATATAGATAATAAAGAAACATCAAACGAAAGTGATGGAGAATTGTACTGTATTTCTTATTGAATTACACATTACGTATGTGTCGGCCTACATACAACAAAAATAACATTTTGTACTTAAATATGTTATGTATTTACCATTCGAACATTATGTAAGCGAAGGTAAACATTTATTTTGTGAAATTAGTTTATATAAAATTATTATTTTACTTAATTTCATTCGTTTAATTTTTTTTTTTTTTGCATCAAAACCAAGGTTTCTACTTAGCGCTAGGGGTAAATACAAAAAATGTATAAAAATTGTCTTACCTTGACTACAATTTACACTAAAACTATAGCCATTATTCAAAACATTATAAATTTTATAGAAAATTTTATGCTCTTTAAATTAGATTTCTAATGACTGTTTTCCCGTGTGGGGTTGCTAGTCCTCCATCGGGCGCCTCCCCAGGTGGCGGATAGGGGAATGTGTCCCAGATATGGGTGGTACCGGGGAAATGAAATACCCGGGGCGGACCAAAACTAGCACAACAGCAGCGTCTGACTCAGAGTGAGCGGCTGCAAACGGCGACTGATCCACAGTGGGCGGCCGAACAAAAAGGCCCTCCAAAATGTGGGTTGTGGCGTTTAGGCATAAACAACCAAACACACGTAAAAATTGAATGGACGTGTTAATAAATACCAAAATATCATGTTGTCTCTAAGGATGGTTGATCTCAGCACTGTGGCGAAGATTTTTCCGATTATTATACGTATAATTTAATTTCCTAAAATCAATCTCGTTCGCTAAATTTAAAGAATGAATACTTCTTTAATTAATTTATACTGGTTTACGGAAATTTTATAAACAGTCAGTAGAACGCTTATCTGATATAAAGAGTTTTGTATGTACCACTTTTTATGTCTAGTCATATTTAAATTATCAGGAATACTGTAGGGGAAGTTCGTATTGTATCGGACAGCGGCTGGTATCGGACAAGTACGGTTTCTCAGTTGTGTCGCATGAAGCAGCACCTGCTTAGCAAGTAGGAAACTTGTTTGTAACTGAGAAGTGCACGTTCGCCATTCTGAGTTGAGCAGTTGACCCGTTAGCGAGTGTTTGTAATTTTTGTTATTTGTGTGTTGTGTTTGCCTGCACGGAGTTAAATTTTCACAGTAACTACACCAACGAGAATAAGTTGAATTCAGTTTTAATTACACTAATAGAAACATCATATTTTATTCTGTATACCGCGTGCTTAAAATGTCACTTATGTCTACGCTGCCAACTGTAGACGTTGCTTTCCCTTTGTGTGTCATTCGGGTGGTTTCGGACACTAATCTGGCGGGCGGTATCGGACATAAAAATTTCTGATCCTATCGTGCGTACTGATGGCTCTGTTCTTTTTCAGGAAATGGTGGGATCGAAAAGAGGCAATTGGGAAGAAAGTAATATGATATTAGCAATAAATAAAGTCAGGAACAAGGAAAAGTCCATAATACAGGCCAGTGATCATTTTTCGGTTCCTAAAAGTTCGTTAGGTGACAGACTAAAAACTCTTGCAATTGGTAAAGAAGTAAAGTTAAGACCTTGTGTAGACAACAGTGGCACATTTCAGAAAACATTTATTGATGACCCAGATACTGAATTATATAACCACATAAAAGCATTGGATAGTCAACTCATGCCCATAAACAAAAAAGAATTTTTGAAACTGACTTATAATTTTGCTGAACGACTAAAAATTAATCACCGATTTAACAAAACAACACTGATGGCAGGAAAAGACTTTTATTATGAGTTTACGAAATGACACCCAGATCTGAGTTTAAGAACCGCAGAATCAACGAGTTTGCAGCGTTCAGCAGGCTTTACAGGGAACAGGTCGACTTGTTTTTTAACAAGTTAACTGAACTGATGGAAAAGTATTCATTTAGTCCATCAATTAATTAAAAATAGTTGTAGCGCCGTTTTGTTTATTTAAAAAATTGTAACTGTTTGTATTATTTTAGTTTTATTAAGAAAAGAATCACTGTCCGATACCACCCTCCAATTTTGAAAATTACTGAAATGTAATGATTCATTTCATTTTCAATACTTGTCTCTTAATATTTTTGTAAGAAAAAAAGTTGTGTAAACCTTGAGTAGCAGTATCAAAGTTTATAAAAAATTGTGTTTAATTATGCTTTCATAATCCTAAAAAAAAATATTTAAAAATAAATTAAGTTGTCCGATACCACCCGACCTTCCCCTATATATGCTAAAAAATGATAAAAAACACTAGCTTATGAAATGAAAAATAATCTAGTATTCGTAAAACAGACAGTATTTCTTTACATATTTTTTCGTTAATATGGAATTTGAAAGTGCGCATGCGTTTACAATGCGGAATGCCGCATCAATATTTACGGTTATTGTTTCCGGACAGTAAACACTGCATAGTAGTAGAAACCTTAAAAGTAGCTTTGATTATCTGAGTGGAAAATATCTTGCAGCATTGCAGTAATCGACGAGTAACTTTTAATATCCCTTCCTAGTTTACAGCTAAAAACGTTATGAAATATAACAAAAAAAATTATAATATAATCTAAAATAAATTAAGATTATAATATACTACACAGATTAAAACATATGATACTTGTATAACGTTCTAAAATTTAATGTAATATTTAGAAAAGTTTTCTAATTTTTAATATTTGATCTCACCCTAAAAATGTATAACGATATATAAAAATGTATAATGATGGCAAATCAAATTATGCAAATCACTTGTTAGAAAAAGACCATAGTTATAATGACAATTTTGAAATTTTACATTTATCTGATAAAGGTCCAAAGGTTGATTTACTAGAAACCCTTGAAATTAATAAACACAAATATTTAAATGTATTATTAAATGATCCGTTAGATCTAAATAGCTCGCCTCTGCTTAATTTGTATAAATAGACTTGGTTTATGTTATGTTATATGTTTGTGTAATGTGTATTAAATCTTATTGACACGAGATTACTATCGCTCTCTATATAACAGCACTTGTATTATATTTTATATTCTGTATTATATTGTACGAAAATTAGTCAGCTTACACCATCTGATGAAGGCACTGTGCTGCCGAAACAGCTGTAATGGATTTATAATTTTAATAAATGACGAGTGAAAATCACTAAAACTATTTTATAGTTTTATTTTTTACTATAATTTTCCTAAAAATGTTTAAATAACGATAAAATTGATTCCCACAGTGTGTTACGATAGCAGTTATACTTTAGTAAATATAATGACATAATGCAATATAACATATTTTGTAATAATATATTTGTTTTGAATAGGAATTCATTGTGTTTCAACTAAGACACAATGAAATTAATGTAATCTTATTTTTATCATTCCATTAGTGTTGAAAAGTCAATATCTGTTTGGAATTAATTTTCTTTCCCGACGTAAATATCATATATAATTTATATTATTATTATGTAATATAAACGGAATAAAATTTTCTGTGGTTTATTCATAAGAGTAAATACATAAATTAAAAACGTTTCGTCAAATTGAACGGATAATATTTGTTACACGGAAAAGCTTTAAACATCAGACTTATCTTTTTAACTCTATTATTTAAATATGTCTGCCTCACTTTAGCTATCAGTTATTAATAGCTTGCATTGATTATTATATTTTATACAAACAACGTTGATACTTTTTGAATATAACTTTGTTTACAGCAGAGAGTTGAAACAGGAATTACGAGTGTTTGAGTTTTACGTCCATTAGAGAAAGATTCTAGGGAACTTTGACTGTAATTCTCTATGACTTACTGTAACA
Organism: Magicicada septendecula; assembly: GCA_034769895.1. Classification (NCBI taxonomy): domain Eukaryota; kingdom Metazoa; phylum Arthropoda; class Insecta; order Hemiptera; family Cicadidae; genus Magicicada; species Magicicada septendecula. The sequence continues at coordinate 9,067,680 of CM068375.1, forward strand.
TAATATATTGCAAATGCTTTTTATGAGATAGCTAAAATTTCTCATGAAATACTTACAAAATCTTGATACTTAACTGACATAAAACCTTGTACTGTGGAATCCATCAACAGTAAACATTTGTTTAATGAAGAAATTTGTGTGTGTTAGAGGTTGAAATCACAATCAGAATGATCACTGTTGCACACCACTATATAAAAATTATCCCGATTAGCGCTTTCAAGCTTCACAGCCCATCGTCAGATCGGAAATAGACAGGAAATATGTGAAAACAAACCCTTCACCCCTCTCCCCCACCCTGCTCACACACAACAAACTAAAATATAAATGACCCTTCCCCACCCCTAAACCCTGTCACACCATCTGTACAGTTATATATTTTTCTAGCAAATTCCTTGTGTTTCAGTGTTGTGTGTGTGTGTGTGTGTGTGTGTGTGTGTGTGTGCATCCTTTTAAACTTACCCTCTTCCTCTCCACACACGTGGGTAAGTCACACACCCTTATTTTAAAACATCCAATTAGTACTATGCAATATAATTCTTAATCTTATCTATCTGTCCTCTATTATTTACTTCTTAATCATGTTATAAAATATTTCTTCATTATCAAATTTAATTTTAATATTAATTAAAGTGTCTAACCCTTTTTCTCTTTCTTTCAATATTTCTAACTCCTCCCTAAGGTTCCTTTCAACTGTGTTATTTACTACTTTTACAATTTCGTATTCTTCCAAAGGATTAACAAACTTATGGTTGTCTTCTATGAAATGTCTTGCATATAACGAATTGGTTGTTCTATTACCTTCTCCACGTTTGTGGTCAGACAACCTGCATACGAATTTTCGTCCTGTCTCACCTAGGTACACTTTGTTGCAGTCTTTACATTTTAATATATAAATTCCGCTTTTCTGTAATACTGGAATTTTTTCTATATTCTTATTCCTTATCTTATCAAATACCGTTTCACATTTTTTAATAGCTATATCTACTCCATATTTATTAAAACATTTTATAATTTTTTAGTATGTGAACCTATGTATGTCAATGACCCTGCATAATTCTTTTGTTCTGGTTCTATTTTAGCTTTTTGTATGTTGACCCTTTTCATAACTTTATCCACTATGTTGGTGTTATAATTATTATTCCTTACAATTCCCTTTATCGTTTTTAACTCCCTATCTTTTGATTCGGTCTCTTTTAAACACTTCTGAGCTCTGTAACAAAAGGAATTGATTGCCGCCATTTTATATCTATATGGGTGGTAAGACTCTCTTGGTATAATTATATCAGAATACGACTCTTTCCTAAATATCCCAAACTGTAGTTTCTCATTATCTTTAATTTCTATGTTTAAATCTAAATAATTTATTTTCTTACCTCCTATCTCTTCTTTAAATTGTAAGTTTTTACCCTTATTATTTACCTCCTTTATAAACTCATGCACTTCTTCTATGCTTCCTTCCCAAATTACTAATACATCATCAACGTATCTAGACCATAATTTTATATTGTCTTTATACTTAGTGGAAGTTATTAATTGCTTTTCAAAATCATTCATGTATATTTCAGCAAGAATAGGGGATAATGAAGACTCCATAGGTAAACCTTTTTTCTGTATATAAAACTTGTTATTATACCTAAAATAGTTCTGATTTACACATTCTTTAATTACTTTCATCAACTGCTTTTTATACCTGTATTCTCCCATATTATTATCGTTTATTAACTTAATAACTTTATTTACTGTGATATTGGTAAACATGTCCTTAACATCCAGTCATATCAATTTTGTATTCACATTAATGCTAATATTTTCTAATTTTTCTATCAATTTTACATTATTCTCTATGTTGTATTTTGTCCCAAATTCATATCTCTCTTTCAGTACTCTGCTAACTTCCTTTGATAATTTATAAATAGGTGCATTAATAAAAGAAACAATCGGTCTAATTGGTTTTCCTTCTTTATGTATCTTAACCTGACTTTTAAAAGTTGGTGCTGTTGGATTACTTTCCAATAAATACTTTTTCTTATTTTCTTCTATAAATGTTATCTGTTTCATCATTTGTTTTATCCTTGACTGGTACTTACTTGTATAATCATACTTTATTTCCTTGTAAGGTCCTTTTATTTTCCTAACTAGGAACATGTTTCGAGATTTATTGTGCTCTCATCCTCAACCTTCGCGATTCTGCGTCTAGTGAAGTACCTATGTGTTGGTCTGTCGCCATTGTGGTCTTCTGTTGGTTTCTGGTATCTCAAAGTGGCATTTTTGTGTGTGATTGTGGTGTATGTATTAGTACTTTGTGTATTTTCGATGTTGAGTGCTTTGAATATTGTGTCTTGTTTTGTATTGATTTGTATCTGTTCGGGTCTTAGTTTGTTTTGTGTTTTATGTTTCTATATTTGTAAATTTTCCCAAATGTTCATTATGCTCCCCATTATGGTTCAAATATATTATATTTCTTTCTTTGTCTGTTTCTTGTTTGTTTAGGGGAATTTTGAGGGAGTTTTATACACTAATAAAACACATACCACACAAAGAGACCATAATGAACATTTGGGAAAATTTACAAATATAGAAACATAAAACACAAAACAAACTAATACCCGAACAAATACAAATCAATACAAAACAAGACACAATCTTCAAAGCACTCAACATCGAAAATACACAAATTACTAAAACATACACCACAATCACACACAAAAATACCACTTTGAGATACCAGAAACCAACAGAAGACCACAGTGGCGACAGACCAGCACATAGGTACTTCACTAGACGCAGAATCGCGAAGGCTGAGGATGAGAGCACAATAACTTTCGAAACATGTTCCTAGTTAGGAAAATAAAATATCTTGAGGTAATTTCAGTATAAATAATAAATATATTATATAAATCAAGAAACGGACTGTAGCAAAAAGAGTTTGAATATATATAAATGTGTGAGTGTTTTTCACAAGAAGAAAAAAAGTTGTTGTAGCAGCGTTTTGTTACAGTGTTGATCACATCGAAAAAAAGAAGTCGTAATACTTTGACACAAATGTCACGAGAGTTATACGTATTGTCACTAACAGAGTTTCAGCGTGGCATGATATCATAAAGACAGTAAACATATTAAGGTTTATAATTCGCAGCTGTAACAGACAGATCAATGTCTTGACAGAATGGTTACTGTCAAAGACAAACGATATTTTATTTATACACACGATGAACCAAATATACTGTAACTCACAGTCTATGGCCTTTCTGTGATGTTGTTATTTTGTTTACAAGTTTCGAGGCACTTGCCTCATCATCAGAACTTTATAAAACTAATGCATGTCATCAATGATGAAATGTGTCAAAATATTAAAACACAATACGGCACTAAACTATATACAAAACTTGTTTTAAAAAATGAGCACGTCAATGTTCATGGAAACGAACATGTAGTTCATGGTAATGTTCATGGAGTTATACATGGAGGTTTACAAACACGTGGCTTGGGACTACAATAGGATTTATTCCATTTAAATTAAAACACTCGATGAGTTTACACATTTTCCATAATTTATTTATATTAAACTGGTTATCTAAAAAAAATGTAGGCTACTTTAAGCAGATAGCAAACAACTTAACAATCGTAATGTTAAAATTGTGCTTTATATGAGAATTACGATTCACGTAATGCAGTTTCTTTTTGTCAACAGCAGTTAACCGGAGGACTAGTAAGTTTGATCGTCAAACGTTCTGCAAAGGCGTTTCCTGTATTCATTTTCTAGACTCTTCTGAGGCTTGTGAATTATAGTTTTGATGTTAAAATTACATTTATAATATAAACTTTAAATTAGACAAGCTTAAACTTTCTGGCAAACATATTTGCGACAGTTTTAGTTTTTTCTCAAGGGTCAACTTTTCTGTAGCAGCCACGTTTGCCAACTGACGTCATTGTGAACAGTCTGAAAACTTAAAGAGCAGTTTGAGCATGCCTTTTAACCTACACCCGCCATTTACCTGACTTGACTCCTGATCGCTCTACATATATGTGGAGTAAGTAGCCTTGATCGCCGTTATTAACTGAAAAAGTAGTATTAGTCCTGTTGAATTACTCTTTTGAGTAACATTTATATCCTTATTTTTTTTTTACTAAAGCAAGAAGTTAAGCACGAAATTTTAATGCAACAAACAAATCAAAAGGAGTAGCCCTAGAGAACTGAAGAATACATTTTAAACAATTATATGTAATCTAGCGATAAATTTGGAAGGTGAGGATCTTATGTGTATTTTCAGTTAGCCAATGTTTCAAACAATAGGTAAGTAGTATTTTAGGATATTTAGTGTAAGCTACATTAATCGTTGACTATCCGAAAATCCATATAATCGTAATAAAGTTGACTTTTACAGTAATATATTTCCTTATACTAATCAGAGTCTCAGAATTAACACAAACCAACATCTCACAATTAACGAACACAGCTTCGTTAAGTAGACCCTACAGATGTCTAAAAGTACCAAATAATTTGTGTGTTTCCAGTGGTGAGTATATATAGGATGTTTTCTAACCTCTACACTTTTAGCAGCACATAAGGATACACTGTCTTATATCATAGAGGAATCCAAACATAATTGAAGGCCATGTCAAACTGGTACGCATGTTTATCTCTGCTACTTTTAAGTGTTTACATAAATGTTTTTAAAAATAAGTCTTGTCCTGTTTGGTTTTTTGACTGCTTATAGAATTTTGCGTAGATACTTTAAATTTATCACATTTTTAACCTAATAACTGTGGAAAAATATACAAAATTTGTCCCAATTTTTTGGCTGCAATGTAGGTTAATACGACAGGCAATCCTATTGTTCTGACACAAATCAAACACACGTGATTTATGCTGTCAATAACCGGGCTCCTGTGAGATATGATATCATGGCATTATTCAGTGTAGTAAACTATTATTCACGTCTCTAGCAGACAACAATGGATTGCTGTGTCAGAGGTAAATCGTATTTTGTTAATGCACTGAATATTCTTTTCACTGATTCAGATCACTTTATTTCATTTAATATGTTGCTTGGTTGTAGTGTGTGATATCTGTATATTTACAATTACATTATAGATCACATACACTATTCGATACACTGATCCAAACACACAATTTAACCTCAGCGCCAATTCCCTCCCACCATCAACCCCCACCACACACACCTCAGTCCATAACCGTTATTCTGTTACCTGACAATCAGTATTTAATCCCACTGAGGAAGAGGAACAACACCTCGAAACGTTTGGGAAAGTGTAAAGAAAGTAAGTTCATATTGTGAAAGTTTATATATATATATAATAATATTTTATAAAGTGAGCGAAGAGGATGGATCAACAAGATAATTATATAAGAATAACTTCGAACTAGATAATAAATAAACATCAGACGTTTGGTTTGCATGTAATTCCTAGATGACTACACAATTTCTACTTGTGAGATAAATGTTTTCTCTGTATCTTAAATTTGGATGCACGTATGTCATGTATGTACAGTATATGACTATTTGTTGTTTTATTTATTTTTATTCTTTCCGAAAAGTCTCTTTATGTTACTTTTAGTTACAAGCGTCCTACGGAAGGAAATCGGAATGACAAACGATAATTGTTTACTTATAAAGCACTTGGAATAAGTGGACGCTCTGTTATTTAATATTGGCTTTCACGTACTAGGATACTTGTAGTTGTGTTCAATGATACACTTGTCCTTGAGGTGTGGAGATTATAATGCAATATTGTAACAAATTAGGAAATTTTGTTTTTGGATGCACACAAATGACTGTATTTAAAAAGTGTAAGTCTAAAAATGTTAATTGAAGATACACGATACAAATGAATTAAAAACTCAATTGGAAGTAGAAAAATTAATTACACAAATTTCTCCACTGTACTTTGTTAACACTTGTTGCTACTGGGAAACTGTGTATGTTAATTGATTTTAAATTGGTTACAACTTAAAGCATAACCAAAGAGTACTTTCGTAGCATACGGTGATAGGAAGATAGCATGACGCAGATTTGCTTTTAAAGTAGCAAAAAATATTTACTGGTCTCCAAGAATCGTTATTTGCATTAGCCAAGTACACCACATATAGGCCTATCCACCACATCTTTGATCCATTGCACACCGCTAATTTGAATATATTAATTTACTAATTTTTCCTGAATTCATTTAAGAACGTAATACATTAAATACAATTTACAGCTTCCCTCGAAAATACAAAACTAATAACTGTATAGTATACAGTTAATTTCTGCATAACTGTAGCAGTTAATTTCTGCATTTCTGTTATAATTTCTATATAGTAACTGTATAATTTCTGCTTTGTAATTGTAATAAAGCAAAACTACTATAGTTAACTGCATGGAAGTAGTACCGTCAAGGTCACACCGCTTACTTACAGCGTTACCACTAAGCAACAGTTTCCCTTTCTTCCGAAAAATGCTACACTAGTAAGTAGGCCTACTTAATGTAAAGAATATAACAAAGTGATTTTTAAACTAAATATTTGCTTTGTTGTTATCAATAAGACTTCCATTAAAATCATTTTTGTGCTTTAAACTGTTGAACATTCTAAAATCAATGACAATAGAAGACTGAAAAAACAACGATACGTTTTGAAGGTTCATAGATGCCTACTGCAGAAATTGTATAGATAAAATTTAATGTTATTTAAAGTAAAAAGCCTTTTTAAAATCTTACGATTATCACACAGTTGTTTTGGTTTTGTAAGATAGTGTAATGTAAGGTTAACTTGCGTTTTACTGTATTTTTTTAAGTAAAATTTTACAGGGAGAAAGTTTCTAATACATACATTAGAATACATTGTCAATAATTCTTAATAATAATTACATCACAATTAATACATTGTTAATAATTAATTAACAATGAATTTCCGTAACTTATACATAACATTCAGTGCGATGCGTCAGCTATAGTTTGTTTGAACGAATTTTCATACGCATCCTGAGTCTTAAGCTTGCCCCATTTAATTATTGAAGAGACACCGCACTATTCGTGACTCTGAAAAATATTCTATTTTTATTTCCTGCACTGCTTATTAATAATTAAATAAAAAAATTAGAACTATACTATAAGACGTTACATGCACAAGTAGCACAAAAATAATCGTATGTATAAACGTGAAACGAGTTGGATGTCTTAAGAAAATAAGGATAATTTTATAAACAACAAATACAAATGCCTCATGAAATAAATTTAAAATTCCTTATTCATATATTAATATATTATAAATCTTTAAATATAGAATTTAAATTTTTAATTCTATATTTTATGAATTGTCCTTACAAATTTTATAATTAAAATTTTCCTTATTTTATAAACTATAGAATTCCTTATGAGTATTATAAATAATAGTCAGTACTGTAACTGAAATGGGATTGGTTTTGCCACAACAGCGACAAATTTGTTTACAGAAATTGCTCAGTCCTATTTATCTTTGTGCAACGGAAGAAAGATAGTAGCGCGGCCAGTAAACGTACACATTTTTGAGGGGAGTGTAAAATGACAAAGGCATTCATAAAAGTGTCAGACACCAATATTTACTGAAAAGACATGCCGACAGGGTATGCGCAATTTGCATACCAAATGTGTACATATACCTAACAGAACTTCCGAACCATATGGCTTAGGAACGACCGTGCAGAGAACAAAAATAGATTCATTTACAAAAGGGAAAAACCGTGAGTATGAAAAAATTAAAGCGACAACAGCAGGCAAGGTCAGCGTTCTCAGACAACTGTCAGTCTGTAGGATAACCACCCATGAAGAAAACAGTAAAACTTTAAATAAGTAAGTTCACTGTACGGAAAACACAAAATAACTGACCTAATGGTACTTCGTAAAGTTAGGGTGTGTATTGCTAAAAGCTTTAGATTCCAACATAAGAAAAACCACCGCAGTATAAATCGTAGATTCAGAGAACTGCAAATCGTAACAAAAGAAGCCAAAGAAAGAGAAGAAACGCAAAGATAGAAATTCTGTAGATATTTACGCGACAACAAAAAATATGTTGCCGACTCACACAAATTTTTATAGCTCAAATACTGGCGCCCAGAATTTAACTGAGTAATGTTACCCACAACTAATTATTCCTGATAAAAACAATTCATTTACGCGATACGCATAAATAAATTTGAAACGAGCAATATAAAGTGGATGTATGAAATTTGCTTTCGTAACACTGCTAAAACGCTACACACTGTACTAGCCGGCAACAACGCTGGGCGAGGGGCGTGGAGGTGACAGGGAGAAGCAGTGAAAGTGAGTGACCTTGACGGTACTACTTCCATGCATTTAACTCTATTAAAAGTTATACTCTGTCAACAACTACTGTAATGATAAGTACAAAGTTGACCCTTAAAAAGAATACATAGGATATACTTACAAAGAAATCTCTCATTACACAGAGGTTACGTAATGTTTTTCGCACAGTTTATATTGTTACTTGAAATTATATAAACATAATTGCATACTCTGTCTAAGGCTTTCGCGGCCGCCATCAATGATAAGATTTCGGCTTACCAGGGTGTAAGGCCGTGGTCCAAGGTTGTTCAAATCAAATGTTTCGGCCGTACCTTCGACAGCCATATTCAGTGCAGAAGGTTGAAAAAACACTGACAAAGGTTCTGTAGTCAGTGATCACAGTACTGTGGTTAAGGATAGTGGCCCTAAGAAGGACACCCATATAAATAAACTTTTGCAATCCGCACGAAGTTGTTGTCTAATACCACCAACCAATCAGAAGAAGGCATAATGCTACTGGTTTGTCACCACCCACGTCCAAAGCGTACTTAATGAGAGGCTCTCACCCCGCCGACTCATTGCAATCGCACAATGTTTCTGAATCTGAACGGACTCGATACGCAGGCGACGAAATACGCACTCACAACCTCTGTCAGCGTTTTTCAGTCTTCTCCACAAAATGTGGCAGTCAGCGTAAGTGTATATACTGACTACACTTACGGGGGGGGGGACCCAAAAGTAACGAGAATTATTCTCTGGCAGTTGGTAGAACCCTAGTTCCGACTTCTCCCGCTAGGTGCCTTCACTAGACACCATTTTGTATCAGTTGCCCTAGTTTAAATATAAACTACTATTTTTGATATAATCAATTTTTACAAGCAAAACGAATTAAATTTAGTAAAATTACTGACCGGGCTGTTGGTCGAACCGTGGTCCTCTTGTTACAATTTCAGACGATTCCACTGCAGCTGCGGTAGTTACCCTCAGTGGATCTTCCGTTCTACTCTTCTGGCGACTGACGATTCGACACTGCTGCCAGAGCTGTTGGGTTGCGCGTCGTGACACGACCCAATGGGTTCATAGTACCGAGCCTCCGGTAGGAGCTCCTGCCTAGTGATCCTGTCCAGACGGAATATTATTAATTATTTAGTGGCCGCTACAACGGCATGCTCGTACTAGGCCATCCTAGTACAGTATTTACCGAGGCCGTTTCCAAGAATCACCTGGACGTGTTCGGTACTTGGCAAGGCCAGCTATGAGAGGGTTTGTCTGGGTCCTCGCAGCTCGGACGTAAAATGTACGTGCAAGTCGCCTTGCGGTGTCTTCCAAGGAGCGGACACCGAGTCCTCTTCTCAAAAGTCGAGAAGGGAACCGATAGGAGGCTTTGGCCGCTAGCCGAAGACCCCTATCGAGAACGCTTTGGAACTTTCTTGTATGAACGGTTGCGAGGTACCCCACCCACCTTGCGGGTCATAGCCTTGTTGACAAGTATCGGAAACAGTTGCGCGAGACGAGCGGACGCTCTCTTCGTATCGTCTCAGCGTGGGCTCGCCAGGTGAGCCGACGATCAAGGTGGACACAGAGGTATTTAACCTCTCTCGACCAGGGCAAATACGTTCTACCGAGTCTCACTCGTCCTCGTGGTTTTTTCCGCCTCTTTGAGAATAGCACCGCGGAGCTCTTGGTTTCGTTGACGGCTACTTTCCAGCTTTCTGTACACGTCGTATACGCATCGAGTGCGCGCTGGAGTCGTGAGATAGCCCTGTCAGCGTTCCGATCGGCGGTATAGACCGCCGTGTCGTCGGCAAACAGGGCCATCTGAACTCCAGGCTCTGGTGCGTCGTTGACGTACACGGAGAACAGAAGTGGCCCTAGCACGCTACCTTCAGGTACCCCGGCTGTAATGCGTCTCTCGGAAGAGACATGGTCATCTATTCTCATGCAGAAAGTCCTCTCCGTCAGAAAGCTAGCAATCAAGCGAAGGTAGCAATCTGGGAGCTGGATTTCCCGGAGCCTGAACAAGAGCCCGTCGTGCCAGACACTATCAAAGGCCTTCTCCACATCTAGGAAACAGGCGACAGTCTGCTGTTTCCGACAGCCGGCGCCCGTGATGTATTCCACCAGTCTCATCAGCTGATGAGTGGTGGAATGCCCCACACGGAAACTGAACTGTTCGGGGACCAGTACATCGAAGTTTCGTAGATGGTCTAGGACTCTCCGTTGTACAAGACGTTCGAGGACCTTTGACGTGGCTGACAGTAGGCGATTTGACACTAAAAACCGCTGCCCTATATGTAGCCATACGGGTAAAGATTACCCGTGAGGTTCACCATTCCTATTGCTCGCCTGTGTCAAAACGCAGTTAGATGTTATATACCAGGTACCTATCAAAGAATCTTTCAGTCCCGGATACAGTACCACTTTTAGCCTTAGATTCTCCTACTTCCTGTTGAGGTTTGAGGAGGTTAGGATGTATAGTGTTTTACAAATTTTGTTAATTTCTAATTATACATTTACCAACGCAGAAGAAGACCAGCCTCGACCGGGATCTGCTATGAAGAATCAATCATCATCTAAGGTGGCAAAAAAGGAGATGCCTCATCAACTAACCTAAGACGTCCTACCAACACCGACGGACACGCACTAGCCTAGCCTTACGCAAAAAGACATTAGGAAGAAGACCGATCCGACTGGTATCTGCAGCAGAGTACAGGTAAATTGTTTAGGTAGCGACGACCAACGGCAGTTCGAGATCAGGACTAACAAGAAGAGATTCCGATTCCGTGACAGTTCGCCCTCCCGGCACCTGCTGGGCAAAGAGCAGAATTATTCGGTAGCATTCCAGCTAATAGCTCTCCCAAAGCACTCGGCGGCAGTAACATGACCCTCCTTCGGCCACTTGGGGCAGCCAGGAACCCTCTGACTGGCGCAGGCAGCCCTACTCAATCCGTGGTACATCGGATTTGAGCCGACATCGGCCACCGAAAGGTCCGGGCCTTCGTTTGCACGGCCGCTAGCCGGCCAGTCAGCCCGATTTCTCCTGGGTAGCCTGAATCTCTTTACGTTGATATCTCCCCCTCCCCGTTGTTTGGGTAGTAGTAGGGAACGGCGGAAGCTTGTAAGGTCTCAGTATAATGCGTCTCTGAAGTCGACTACGGATTCGGCGAATCGCAAGCTTCCGCTGAGGTTTTGCCTAGTCGAACCTCCAATATTTCTAACGAATGTCGCCAAAGTGATTAGTTTTTCACGCCGACTCCACAAGGCCATAGCACTTGCAAATGACGCCTCTGTTAAGCTCCAAGGTAGCGAGACTATACAGGCAATCTACCGCCAGAGCGTAATCTTCATTGTTGTCAAGTGGCTGGAACATACTTATTCTATTTCACACGTTCTCGCTGGGTTGAGTCAAACCCGTGGCCCTCATTTTACGGGGCCTTGATATTCAATCAGATCCGCAGACGTCCTAGCCAAATTGCGTGGTAAGGTCTATAACGTTATGGCGACCTTCCGGTGTTTCAGAACCTTTAGCGCCCGTAAACCACTGGCGCTGATCAAGGCCTTGTAGAGAAGGGCGAGTCTTCTCAGACCCTTTCAGATTTGAAACGGCTGTTGTTGCTTTGCGTCAGCGTAGAGTCCTGCCGTCAGACCGGTGCCGTTACTTAATGCCAATGGTATCAAATGTTATCAGAACGCGCCGGCCTCCGTTGGGTATGACTGCGATCATTTAATGCAGGCCTTCACTGTCCGTGACAATTACAGATACTGTAATAACTGTGGAGGCCCTCATGCACTGTCCAATCTGCAAAGAGCACATAGACAAAGTAGACACCCCCCTTCTAAATCACCATCGGCCAAGCCCTCTGCCCCAGTAATACAGAAACAAAAGCTGAACTCTTATAATTTAAAATTTTAAATAATCTTATCTTTTAAATAGTACTGTTTCCTTGTCTTAGAAACTTCTTATGAGTCATGAGAAGAAAATATTTTACCGGTTAACATTATAGGAATGCAACGCCACAAGTTACATTATTTTAAAGAGTAACACTTTTTGGCGGAAGGACAAGATTTCAACAACTAAGTTTTAATGTACAAAAAATAGACAGTGGTCTTAGTATTAATATTATTTCCTAAAATTTGGTTAAAAATAATTCTGTTTGACCGTTATATTTGTATAGAATATAAATGAGTTCAGTTTCATTAAAATCTGCTATCCAGCTTTTGTTCAGAACAACATTTACCAACCTCATTATTTATTTTAATATTGGTATTCAGTAATTCAGTTCTTACTCGATTTAAAAACTCAAATAGTTACTAATAGTTACTCCAACATTGTTAAACAATTTTGCGTTATGACTAGTACCTCAATAAAGGTTCCATTAAAGGTGATATATTTGTTTATCTCATGTATACATGTATCATAATAATACGCTATAATGCATCAATGTGTTTTTCTGGACATATAATTACTATTATCAAAATTGTAAAACGTCTGAAATTGCTTCTGATACGGCAAAATTTAAGCCTTCTCCCACATTATTCATAAAGAATTATCAATGTTTTAAGAAAAAGTAAAAAAATTAATTTTATTGTGTTTGCTACATTTTAGGGAGTGATGTTTATAAAGAAAATTTCTTGAATTTGAATTATTAGACTACAAAATGTCACTTTTGTTGAACGAATATATAAAATTTTAAGGCATACGATTAACAAAACTAGTGGTTATTTTAAACCACTAGCTTAAATTTACGTTAACAATAGACAACCTGGGACACTAAAATAGAGTGTACATAACAAAATAATATTAGCGATACGTGCCAGGAAATATAAATAAAAGATAGTTTAGATAAATCGTAAAACTTCTAGTTTTAATGTACTACAATTATTTGTACTGTATCCTAAAAACATATTTAACAAAGTTTAATAGTTATGTTTTTGTAATGAAAAGTATGAAATACCCCTGTTTTAGTATTTTCTACAAAATAAGTGATTAAAACTTCTTCAAAATAAGATAGAGTTAATATTTATGGGATAATTTCCTGCACTAAATCCTCATATTTAAAAAAAAAAAAAAAGTTAACTCTTTCTTTTGTTTGTTTCTGGAATTCCCCATGTTAACAAATTTCATTGTTAATCTCTAACCTCTTGTTGATGAGTTTTTTAGTCCACAGATTGAAATACTAAAAACATGATTTATAACATGACATGAAAAAGTAGAGATACAGCTTAATCTCAAGCTTTTTAGATTTAAATGATCAAAATATTGCTTCGTGTATTTTTATAGACAAAACGAATATGGGACAAGAAAATGTTTGCGCCAATATTTGTACATATGAAATAGAATATTTAACATGGCGAAATCTTCCGATTACAATAAATAGGAATATTCATACAAAAACTATGAATAACAATTTATAACAATAATTAACAGAACAAAAAAAGCCTTTCATGGACCTGTCGTAAAGTAAATGTATAGACGTTTTGTTATTCTGTGTTTTAATGTGTGTGAATAAATTTAGATACACACATGTTTTTATGAAAGCCAAAGAAATCACTTTTTTATAGTAATCCTTTTTACTTTGTTGTGATAGTTTCTTCATGACTCTACCTGCAAACATTCTTCTAGGCATGAAACGCAAAATTATCCTTTAACATGTAAATACTAAAATACGTATATTCAGAAAACACTAAATTCAGTGTTCGTATTTAAAGTTGTCATCCCCCAGTTAATGTAGGGCTACTTAACAAAGAAATGTCCAACTAAACGGAAGTTGGGTGTGATCGTGTAATTTGGAGGATTAATAACAAACCCAATGCAATGCACCTTAACAACAATAAGCAAAACAGTAAACGTTCTGATATTGTATGGTATAAACACCTACCTTTTTAGAATAATTTATATTATTTCATAATATATTTGTTAAATTCTCATTAAATATTGCTGACGCGTTTTGATAAGAAACAATAAGATTACTTTATACTCTAAAGCTAATCAAAACAAAACAGAATTTTAATCAAACAAAACAAAACATGACTAATAAATACACGTGTTAAATGTTTACTAACAATTTATAGTCTAGAAATTTGTTGATCAAACTTTTCAAAGTTTAACCTATATAGCATTATTTGTTGTTCAGCGCAACGTTATTGTTAATGCTTACATAATTCATAAAAAATTGTAAAACTTGCATTTGTAGAATTTCCTGTTTCTAGTTCGTGTCAAACAAATAGTAATAATTAATTTTGTGACAATGTCTTCCATAGTAAAACTTATCTATTTTTGAATAATTCTTAGCACTCTATAAAACTCAAACTGTCACAAATGTTCATCACAATTGTGAACTCTGTTTTGTTATGTGATATAAAATGAAAGTTAGATACTTTCAGCAACTACTACTCAATAATCAACTTTATGAATATTTATATGTAAGAGAACGTAAGAAAAAAAACATGAAGTAAATAAACAGCTACTTTATTAATTTATGGTCGAAAAAATTATTGATTTATATTTTCGTTTAACGGTTTAGCTGCACTGAGGCCAGATATATTTCTACATTGAGACCTCTATGAGAGGCAAGTGTTGGGTCACAAATAGTAAAATAGGAAATTGAGAAGTATTAAAAAGATACTTCAGAAACTATAATTAAATTTGGAACTCAAAGATACTTATAAACTAAACTAAGGCTATGAAAATGTTAAATCCTTTTACTTAAATGTGTCGAGGAAAAAGCGAAAATTAAAGTGTTTGTGTCATCTGCGTATCAAGTTTTGCTTATTGCAGTCCACAAGTATGCGATTACAGAGAACCTATTCAGTAGTAAACCTATGCTTTTTTGAAGGTAATTTATTTTTTCCGTAAATAAACTTAGATTTTCAAATTACAGTCTTCCCATTATTTCAATATTTTTAAATGCAGATTTACGTAATATTAATTAATATTTTTTGTAAGGTTGACAAGAGTTTAATAGCTCCCAATATTTCACGAATTGTGTATATTAAATTAAATAATCGATATTTAATACATAGGCTAAATTAAATAGTCATAATTGTGTTTGTAATTTATCAAGCTCCCAGTAACGATTCGCTCTATTTGTACGATTTAGATCATCACACTATTTATTTTCAGTTTTTTATAATATGTTTCATCTTTCTTATAAAACAGATATTTTCTATTTAAAAACTGTTAACGTTAAATGTTTTGAGTACGTACACATAGAAGATGAATACTCCAGTATTTATCAGATCAATACTTTCATTATGTAGATAAAGCAAATTTATATTCTAAAACATAGTTATTTTACAAACCCGAGAAAAATAGAAACGCTGAGTGACCGATATTCGGGAGCCTAATCATAAATGAAATTCTAAATTTTATCAATAACATAGAACAATTTTCAATAAGGATATCCTTTACAACTAACAAACTTTTTACAAGATATTTATCAGCAACATTTACTTGACCAAAAGACAAGACTTTCAACACGTTTGACAAACCCTTCAATGTGTGACTTATGAGATGACTGGAACACAAATAAAGCGTTATCATGAAATGCATAAAAACGGGCATTTTTCAACTTTGTCAAACAATGCAAGTTTGCTTAAAGGTTACAAGCTAAGGAGCACAAATATTCCGGCTATTTTAAACATATAATATTTCATATTGTTCTCCGATTTGTGGTCTATGCACTAAAGTATACTAAATTTTTTGTTTTACCGTTGGTGTTTTAAGGCTTATTCTGTCGTGTTACAAATTGTAAAACTGTAACCTGCTGACTGTGTGTGAGGTTACTCTACTCCCTTACTGATGTGGTGGATTTTTCATCGTAAGTTGTGTTAGATAATACAAAATACCGCTTTCTCTAAAGTATATTCACTCGCTTCTGTACCATTTAAATTTTAAACTAATTTTGTCTTGTACTCAGTTTTTAATTTTAAAAACAAGTTAGAATATTAATGGCTAAACATACTACCAATTAAAATTGTTTAGTTAAGAAATTTTTGTTTTTTGCGTTTGTAATCACAAACAGAATTAACACTGTTGCACACCAATATAGATAAATTATTCCAATTACCGCTTTCAAGCTTCATAGCTCATCGTCAGTTCGAAAAATGTTTTCATATTTTTCAGGTTTTACGAACTGACGATAAGCTGTGCAGCTTGAAAGCGCTAATCGGAATAATTTTTCTATAGTTGTGTGCAACAGTGTTAATTCTGTTTAAAATTGTTTGAGTAATAACTGACATTTGCATTTCAATCTTTGTGTTTGTACGCATACTGAACGTAGATCTGCTACCACTGTTTAAGCTCAAAGAGACACATTATTCAGGTAGAGTAACATCTGATCATTTTGACTTTACTTTTTGAATACATAGTAAAGTCAATACACACACACATATATAGTTACTTGACTGGGGAAAAAGGAATTAAACAACTAGGAACTCCTGCAATGTTATCTTTTTTATAATAGTGTGCCTGAGAATAAACCAGAAGGGGGTAAAAGGTGTGAGTAGTAAATTCGTGAATTGAAGTGAATACTTACACAATCAATATTGATTGATCATCTTTTTCATTGTGGGATGGTTTAATCTGAAAACATTGATTTGCGTTACTCTATATTAATAACATCTTCAGTCAGTTAAAAAAGCTAATAACCAAAAGGATATAAAGTTATAGTTACACTGAACATGTACATTAATATAATACAAAGCATTCTCATAAATGGAGCATGGAAATAACCGTAAATATTCAGATCTAATCAATAAATATGGAGCGGTACGACTTGATTAAACACACCGAGGGGAGTGTCATGCTTTGGTATTTTAATAACATTGTTCGAATTCCATTACTTTCTTCAGGATTCTGCCATCCGATTGCTTTAAAGTTTCCCCTCCTTCATTTTTGCTTGCACAATCACACTTCCTTGGTCTCACTCTCATTTAATATGTACTTAGTTTACTTCCAGTCATTCCACTTTTCATTCGTTGTTTCTCTATGAGTAAATATTATTTTTCCTTCTCATTCGTCAAAAGTCACTTTTTTTTTTAATTCGTTTCCGAAATACCAAAAAAGTGTTATGTAGTAAAGATATAGCACACACATGCAGTAAATATCAGCACAATAACCACATTACACCTTAATGTTTAATCTAATCCTACCTACAACAATGAATGTCTATAGTTCACATTGTTGAACCATCATTTTTGTACGTACTACCATCACAAACTTTGTCTAAAACACCACACATTAACCAATTTTTATAGAACATAGTAATACTACCTGCGCATAAAACAAACGAAACGCTGTTATGAGTTAAATTAAAATCGGATTACTTCATCATCAAGTATAACCTCTGCAGGAAAGGAATACTGACGCAATGACCTAATAAGAATATTAGTATCGCGTTATTTTGTATACGTTGCTAGGTTCTAAACTAAAGGAAAATGTTATTACCAAATTGTTATAACACAAGGCCTTTGATATGTTTAAGTGCCGTTAGAAGACCAAACACAATTGGAGACATTCAGAGAGAGATAAATCTTGAAAACGCTTGGAAACGGAACAACGGATATTATACAAACACATAGAAAAATTAAGTAATTAAATATTATCTGAATAGTCCGTCTTGTGGTTCACTTGTTTTATATTAAAAAACACAACGCGTTTCGGAACTAAAGTTCCATCCTCAGGTTATTTTCCTCGTTATAGGTCGTCACAACATTAAGACACCACACAAAAAACAAAAACATTTAAAACACATATATAAAACAATCATTAGCGCGCGAGAATAACGGTGCGCACCGTGGGGAAGCTACAGCGACACTCTGTAGTCTTGTCTGTAGTCTTGAATGTCGCTGTAGCTTCCCCACGGTGCGCACCGTTATTCTCGCGCGCTAATGATTGTTTTATATATGTGTTTTAAATGTTTTTGTTTTTTGTGTGGTGTCTTAATGTTGTGACGACCTATAACGAGGAAAATAACCTGAGGATGGACCTTTAGTACCGAAACGCGTTGTGTTTTTTAATATAAAACAAATGAACCACAAGACGGACTATTCAGGTAATATTTAATTACTTAATCTATTTGTGGTTCGCATACGAATATGAAGTATTTCACATACAAAAATGTTTTTTTAAAAACCACATTTTTTTATTTGTAAATTTACATATATTTAAGTTTATACTTTTATATTTATATTACCTCAAGATGTTATTTTTCCTTATTTGGAACATGTTTCGAGAGCTCCCGTGCTCTCATTCTCAGCCTTCGCGATCTTGCGTCTGGTGAAGTATTTGTGTGTTGGCTGGATGCTATTAAGGTTTCTTGTTCGTCTCTGGTATTTTAAATTTGCATTATTGTGTGTGATTGTGGTATATGTATTTGTATTTTGTATATTTTCGATGCTGAGCGCTTTGAAAATTGCGTCATGTTTTGTATTGATTTGTATTTGTTCAGGTATTAGTTTGTTTTGTGTTTTATGTTTGTATACAGTATTTGTAAATTTTCCCAAATGTTCATTATGGTGCCTTTGTGTGGTGTATGTTTTATTAGTGTCACATTGGTTATGTCTGGGAATTCATGTCCTGTGTTTATAGCATTTGTGGCTAAATTGGATTTATATATTTCTGGTTTTCTGTATGCGTTTATGTGTTCAAAATAACGTTATTTCATCTGTTTTTTGTTTGTTTGTTTGTCCTATGTAACATTTATTGCAATCTTGGCATTCAATTTTGTATATACCGTTAAATGTTGTATTATCTTTGTTGTGTGGGCTATTTAGTTTTTGTAAATTATTTTTATTAGTTTTGTATGCTATTTTTATATCTGGTTACATAATAAAATTAAACATTTATGTTTAGACGCTAAAGAATTTGCTAAGGAAATAGTATTAGAAGCCTCTGTGGTTGGTTTCTTGCATGTGACTTGTTAATATTTCAAAAATATTTCATTTTGCTTGAGCTCAAATAACGGTTTTAGAAACTTACTTAACATGATTTCAGTTATATATTGGGTAGATTAAAATATATGGGCTCCTAAGAAAAAATATATGTTATTTAAAATTTAAAAAGTTTTTAAATTACCTAGAAGGTTAAACACTTCTCAAAAATTCTCTAACAGTATTTTCTATTTATTTGATATTAGGACATTAGTATCTGAAGAAACTTTTATCAAATTTTCGTAAAGTCTCTGCGTCAAGTTAACTGGCATTGAGTAAATAAACGTAAAATAAATTTACTTAAATTACTTACACTCACTCACTATTGTTTTCTTTTTATATTAATATTCATACACTACCTAGTCATTGTGTCATAAATAACAAATATCTCATGGGTTGGAAACGGACAGGAATACTTTGTAAACAAATAAGGACCTACTTCCAAATAAGTAACTCGACGGTTGTTATACTGGCAGGTAAAAAATTTTTCCATTTCTTGTTATGCGAGAGGGATTTCATGTCAATACAGATTTTTACCTGGAAACGTATTTTTATCACTTTTCTGTTTATCTGCGGACATTTTAAGAAAAATTACACCACTTATTGAAGGTGAAATTTAAAGGTAAAAAATTTACAAAATATACCACAAAGTTTTACAGCTGTTGTAATTAATACTGCTGCTGCTACTACTATTACTACTTTAATACTACAACAACAACAACAACTACTACTACTACTACTACTGCTACTACTAAGAATAATAATAATAATAATAATAATACAGCTGCTGCTGCTAAGGCTACTAGGAAATCGTGTACTTGTTGTCAGGATCATTTTGTCCTATCAGTTTTACGTAAAAGTATCACGGCATTGTAAATTTAAAAATTGTAACTCATTAAAAAATATATAAGCTATTATAAATTTCCAAAGTGAACAGAAAGAAGAGACATTTAGCTCATTGTAAATGTTGTTTCCAACCTACATAATGATATAACGCACAACGTTAGGGGACAAAATATTATTGTAGGACAGAATTATTGTATCTGCATTGAGTTTCTAGATTGTCTCCGTAAGGCGACCGTAGTTTGTAAGACATTATTGAGTCGGTGTGATACAGCTGAATAAACCGATAATGTCAAACAGGACTGCCGTGTTTGCCACAAATTCAGTGGAAGCAGTTTATGTGCTGAGATCTGCTGTTTTCAAAAGCAGGTCGCATTATGCAACAGAACAGCAAATGGCGTTACAGCGATACAAGAGCCGTACAACGCAAACGGTTATTTGTAACAAAAGTGCTACAGTCACTACCATTAAGTACGAATATACGACTAGTGTATAAATCATTCTTATAAATTATATAAGTAAACAATATACTTATGTTGTAGATAATCAATTGTAGACTCTATGCAGATATCTTCCTACATACGCTACAGCCTCATGAGAACTTTGGCCCCTCTGCTGTCTACTGTTTAAGCCATAGTTCAGATCTACAGCAGGATCTTCAGATCTGTGTAAGCTAATCCAGCATCTTCAGGTCATAGTCTGTTTACAACTCTGTTGCCCTCAGATAATTTAGTCACCTCAGTTTCACTTTCCCTCTTTTTTGTTCCTAACATGATTTGTCCGAAACATTTAAGCTTCATATATTCTATTAAGCGTGTTCGCGATAACTCCTCATATATTTTATAAAATTCATTAACAAAATTACTTTATCCGTACATGTAGCTCCCAGGATCGTACTCAAGATATTCCTGTAAATTTTGTTTGCTAGGTGCCTATTGTAAGAAGAACTAACGGGATGAAATATAATCATTGTATACAGTAGAAAATTATTTTGCTACGTATATTTTGTGTCAACACTCAAGTACAGTATTTAAAGTTTAGTTGTGTCATACAGCAAATGATAACACGCATGTGTAAGTTTCCAAAAATATTAATAAATCTTAATCTTATAAATAAATGTTAGTAATGCATTTTAAATAATTTATTATTACCAGTTTATGGCGTGGGAGCATTTACGACACGACTAGATTTCTTCCAAGACGCATATGGAGGATTAACATAAAAGGCTACAATTTTTAAATGTGAAAATCTCATCAGATATCGTACATGTGTATTAGTGTTTGAGTAAGTACAGTGTTGTTAGTTAGTTGATTTCTCTTCCATTGCTGTACAGTATTAAGAGTGTTGTACATTGGCTCTCGTGACAGACGTATTCAATTCTTTGTATATTGTAGAATATTAAATATTTAGTGGAAAGCGTCATCAGTTTTCATGTTAATAATGTAAAATGTATATTACTTTGTATTATCTGTTAGCCAATTCGATGAATGGGAGTCGAACGTATTGTTACGAGAAGCGTACCGAACAATCCAGAACATTCTTCACTGCCCCCGCCCAGTGTTGCGTCATTCACGTAGGTGGTTCTAGTGAGTTCCGGGAACACTTGAGATACGCATTAAGCCGATGGCGTGCAGTAAGGAGGCAAAGCTGTACTGCACGTCTGCGGGGCCTATATAAAGCCATAGCAGCCGGATTGTCAGTTAAGTTACGTGAGCGATTTTCGCTAGTACGGATTGAGTGTTGTCAAAGTAAAGTAGTATTGTGGTAATAATTGTGTGAAACTCTATTAATAGACATTGTTATTGCGTGTGGACAAATCTGACTGGAAATATTGTTCGAGTTAATTATAAACTGATTAATTGTGATAATTAAAGCTAGTGATTAGTGGCGTAATTGGTGTCTTGTATTTTGTTTTCCACTGTAACTATGACGACCAAGGAGACCGTCGTAACAGTATATAATTACATCGATCCTGACTTTCTTTTCAAACCAAGCTTTCCAGTAAAAAATCGACTCACATTATTAATTCATGTTCTTTATTCGTAAACTTAGATTATTGATTTGCCCTGATGAATGGTTACTTCTGAATTTCACCACGAGTAGCAAGGCTATTAAAATTCATTCCCGGGCTCTTTAGCCGTGGTCCATTGTTTCTTACTAAAACAGAACTTTTGACAGTACCATCGACTGCCATCATCAGTGCAAAAATTTGAGCTATACTAACGTAGGGTGCTACACTTTAGAGACCAAAGTTCTGTGGTTAATGCTAGCAGTCCCGTGAACACCACTCCTATTTATAAATTCTCTAAGTGTCACGATGCAGTAATAAATCAACCACCAGCCAATCAGAAAGAAGAACATATATTGGAGGCTCACAACACACCATGCCAAAGAGTACTTAATGGCAGGCTTGCACCCCGCCGATTCATAGCGATCGCAGCATGTTTCTGGTTCTGGACGGACACCATTTTAAGGCGAGGCAAATACGCACTCACCGACGACAGAAGCTTCGGCTCATCTGAGAGGATCCGATTGTCACACTCCCCAATATCGGATTCTCGCCAATGTTAACGTTTTAATAACATTGACTACGGCCGTGTGAGCCTACGAAGTATATTAGTAGCAATGCTGTTTCGCGAAAGCATGAGATGAAATGCACTTTCAAAGTACATTATATACGTTGTAATTATTTATTTTGAGTTTGTATATTGCAGTCATAAGACGAAAATTTTGTTAAACTTTTATGAGGTATTATTAGGAACGTTGAACATTAAAGACTATATTTGACATCGAAATGTAGAAAAATTTAATAGAGATTATTAGAGCACTAATAAAATTACAAACACTTTAATATTTATTACTTTCAATTCTTAGTAATAAACACTTGTTAGTTTCCACCGCCGTTATCAAAACAAATGGCTTTTAGATGTTTTCATAAATTACGTGAAATTGTTTCTAAGTAATCGAAACCACATTATTTTCACCAGTCGTTGATGTTCTGTACAAGGAACAACAGGGCCTAGTGCAGGGCCTAGTGTAGGAGTACAAAGAAAATGTACTTTTTAATCAAAGAACAATGCCAGATAACAGAAAATGCCTTAAGACCAGATAAGAACAACTTAATTGTTCTGAGTACTACACCACAACCAGTGTGTACTTGTAGTAATACTATAGCACATATTCTCACGCAATTTCATAGAGATCATTAACACATGGGAACCCCTTTATACGTTTATGCATTAAACTTATGAATAAACAAAATAATAAATGGAAATAATAGTAATAATACTAGCTATCTAGAAACCTAAAATGTAATTTATGAAAGTGTATACCACTATATCCATAAATTAACTTCTATAACACGGATACTCAAATACACGCGCGCGCGCGCACACACAAACACACGTTCACTCAAATATTTGATCTGTTATGTCTGACATTTTCTCTTGTATTCATACACTGGTAATGATGATGACAGTAAATACTGTCGAAACGTCGACACAAATAATTTAAAATGTTTTATTATTTTTTCTGACCGATCGTCGCAAACCCTTCATCGGTAAAATATCTTCTATGATGTTATTCAACGTAAATGGTACTATTGAAATCGGAAAAAAATAATAGAAAATGTATAACACATGTGTGTCACATAACAATTTAGCCAATTGTATTGTGCAGCGAGTAGTGAACACTTTTTCAGCGACTCCAACTATTTATTGAAAGCAAACGGTCAGACAATAAAAGTGAATTAATTTTAAACAATTTTAATTACTGTAACTGTATACTACCAGTTATAACTGTATAATATCGTACTTTATCTAATTTCAGTGTTTCGTATACCAGAGATTACACGGATATAAAATAAGGTTGTATACATTCTATAGGCAGTAAATAAATGCCAAATTCTTTTAGGTGATGTACTTAAACATCTCTCCACATAATATATAAATTATGATTTCCATTTCTTCCTACGTCGAGGTCTTTAATTTCCGGAAGAATTATATAAGAGAAGGAAACTTTAAAACTAATATTCAATTATTATTATTATTAATTGATAATATAATGAATATTATTATTATATTTTATTATTATTATTATTATTATTTTACAATCATGGTTACCAGTGTTACTATTGTTATCAATATTATGAAAAATGTAAGTAAATTTTACATAATAAATTTTGTAGTATAGCACGCTGGCGTTGTCAGGTTTGTCAGCACAGCCAACAGTATTGGAATTGAAGCAGATAATCTGGATGAGCATGTACAATAAAAGCTGACAGTAGCACGCTACCATCCAAAGTAATGTGATGTAACAGAGCATTAGAGGGAAGACAGACGTGGTTTTAAATCCCTACTTGCAGCAGGATTTTAAAAAGGTATTAAATCTAAAAACAGAACAGTTCAGGGCAAATACGTGTGGGAGAGAAATCCGATTTGAAATCCTATCGCCAGGGACATGTGTCAAGAATTCTTTCATCGATCACATTTTAGAAAAATGTGAATATTGTAAAATGTCTTTTTAGTTTAATACTTTATTTACTAATCTTTAAGATCTAAATTGAATATTAGACTCTGGTTTACTAATTACTTATAATTTTAATTTTGTTCACTGCACGAATAAGAAGACGTGCAACGCATCGATAAGAACCAGTTTTTTAAATTATAGTATGTATGCCTCATAATATGTATGCCTCATATTATTCAAATTAAACAAAATGTTCAGATATAAAAGTTCTATTCCGCAGAAAATTAACATTAGATTTCAAAAGCTATAAATGTCTTGCTAGCCCTTGTAAGTTAAGTCTAAAGAAACGTAGCGATTAGGAGCTGCGTCCGTACGTATAATGTGATATTTTTATAAATATCACATTACGTTTTCTTTAACCAGTTGTCAGATGTAAAGTTTCTATACCTCTGTTTTGTCAGTGTATGCGAGCGCGTACTGTTTCAATGATAATTGTGAACCTGAGAATTTGTATTGTAGGAATCCTCTAAAATTTGTATGTTGTATTAGCCTATATTAACAAATTAATAATTTCAACCTTGTATTAAAGAAGTAATTGGTTTATAAATAATTCACTAATTGCTTATTAATTTTAAATAAGTAAATATTCAAAGACTTACTTATTTTCCATTGCAAAGAGGCCTATCCAAAAAAGTGTTAAAAATAAATGTGAGTAACATGAAAAAATAATTTTAAATTGCTACCTTTACAATTACAAAAAGAATTTGGGATATCAATTCAAGAAAATTAATAAGTGATCTTGACGCTCCTGTTTTTAAATTTTGTAACAGTTGTCTAAACATGATGGTAAAAGCAATCGTCTCCCACTTAGATAAAAGCAAACAGGAACCGAATATCAGATGTATTCCACATATTACATTCTTTTTAACACAGGTGAATATGTACATTTAAAAATATTGAAGTGTCTTTATCAATAAAAGGTTTACATATTTTAAATCTCAACGCAAGTCTCGTTTATTCTCATGGAAAATATTAACACCGGCAAATAATGAGAAATTACTTGAAATAATTGAAGGCGCATTTAACTTCATTTAGCATAACTTCTCAAAATTATCTAAATGACAATAAAAATATAATATTTTAGTAAAAGTAACTGCGGTTTAAAGAATTCTATGTTGTGACATATACAATTTTTAGAACAAAATTAATATTTTTTGTCGAAAACTACTAAAACCTAATATTTTGGAAGTTTAATATGTAAAAATAATGTTTTCTTATCTTTTGTCTTGTGACGCAGGAAAACTAAATATATTCCTTGGACGGAACATTTAGAGGATTTCAACTCTGAGCCAAGCATGTGAAATACAGAGTTTAGCGACATGACGTCACTGGTAGGAGGGCAGTAAAAACGTTAGATGCATTTACACAGTCTTTTTTTTCTAAAAAATTTTGTTTGAAAGAACTTGTCTCTCTCATAAAGTTCCGTCTTCCTGCACTGCAGTAACGACTACTTCTTGGTAACAAAGATTAGTTTGTTGTTAGCCGCGTAACATATCACAATATTTTCAAGTAAAGTACAAATTATAAATCCGCGTAGTTACTTGATTTCTGTAGGCAAGTACGTTTAACTCTACCCAAATTAATCGAAAGGTGAGTAATTTTATGATAATGTAACATTTTCTCGCCAGTCCGTCGCAAAATGTTGCGAGTTGTTCGACAATGGTCTCATGGATATAGAGGATAATTACCGCATGGGCAGACCATCACCTTCAGCAACGAATGAACAGCATTTTCCAAATGTTGCTTTCAAATAAGGGAATCACAGTAGACTAAATTGTAGGAAATGTGGAATACATTGTTTTTGAGCATCTTTAATGTAGAAACATTTACGCCAATAATTTTGCACACGTCACAAAGAAACTCCTTCAAAACTGTGAATCGCAGGAGTGAGAACACATTTCTTATATTCTTGAGTTCTTGAGCTTAAACCATGTAATTTTCACGTGGTTAGTAATATGAAAAAGGGCCTTGCGAAGCGAAGAAATCACACTGACAAAGAAATCAAAACTGAAGTGCGGTAAATGTTTTTCCATTTTAGCAAAACCATAAAAAAATTGAATGAATGTTGTAGCGTGACAGAAAATCCACTACATTTTAAGTCATATGAAATCATAAAGTTTAATTACACCAACAAATGTTGTAATAATATTGAATGACATTTAAATAAATCAGAGGAATGAACCACAATAAGATAAAAATCCTCACTACATAATATATAAAAACCACTGGTAAAAGAAATCAAAGAAAATATTGAAGCAACTCATCAACTCATAGTATAATACCAGTAAGTTACCCAGGAAGCTCAGAGCAGTAAACCAGTTATATAAGACCATATCAAAGAAAAAAGAAACTCAATTAAAGAGTGGTGAATACCAAAATATCCCAAAACCAAGAAGAGGGAAGAATAAAGTTTGTGAACAGGAAGAAAACAATACCCTGAAACCGGTATAGAAGAATAAAGTCAGTTCAGTGAATAAATTAAATACTCCAAACTAAACCTCAGTCGTGATAACACCAAGTACCTTGGTTTACCCAAGAACGGAAGGAAGACCAGAAGAGTGAAGACTAGACGAGGGACAAGAATGAAGACCAGAAGAGGGACAAGAATGAATACCAGAAGGAAGATACGAAGAAGGACAAGAAAGAAGACAGGAGAAGAGGAAGAAGTAGTATGAAAGAAACACCGTTATAAAACCTATTATTATATAAACTACTATCAATCCCAAACCCGCAAAAACTATGCCAAAGAAAGTATAACATACCCAAAGTCTTATAAAATGTAATTATTGAGAAAACTAAAGTGTTGTATAGCGTTATAAGAAGTGCACCGACTAAAGCTATTGTGTAATAAAGAAAATAAACTAGTCTTAACGGTCCACGATTACTAAAGGTCTGGTCTGAGATAATAAGACTCAAAATATCAGAACCAACAGTGAAAGTGAATTTGTGTAAGTGTTTTTTAAAAAAATGCAATAAACTTAAAGTTGGTGATACTATAACTTAGTAGTATGCTATATCACAACTTTAAAATCTAATAATAAACAGCATAATAAAATAATGAAATGGAAGGTTTCCAGTATTTTATTATTTTAAAGTAAATCTTTATTTACAAGACATTTGTAAAAAATGATAATAAATAGAGTATGGGAGTTAATGTTTACTGATGTAGGGGATCAAAATAATAATGGTTTAAACCAGAAAGGACTGGTACTAATATAGTATGAATAAGTGTAACATGTTTAAATAGACTGTTATTTCACAGTCCTAAAATCAATGTGTTAAATAAATGTATTTGTAAGGTTTATTAGAAAATAAGATTTATGTTATGTGTTTTAAAAAGAATTATGTTTGATAAATAATAACCTACATACCAGTAATAATGTTCTAATAGGTATGCTATGTTAGCTCAAAAATAGTTAAAAGATATATGTTCAAACCATATCTGCAATATGTTCAATTGTGCAGATTGCTAAACCATGTTCATAATTATTGATTTTAATAACTGTAGTGTTAATTAACTACTACACAACCCAATAAGTTATAAATCATGTTATTTTCATATAATTGTAATTATGTAAAGTCAGAGGAGGAATTAAGTTTAAATTATTTGAGAAAGAAAGAAATATAAAATTCTAAAATCTAGGCCATTTGGTGAAATCAGATAACCAATATAAAATAGTATAATTCACTCATAAATCCTGTAAACTACCAAGATTTATGTAAGATAACACAATTAACCACTACTAGGAATGATCCTATGAATTAAAATGATAATAAGGAAATATACCTTAACATTTGGTAAATTGTCAAAATATATAAATTAATTAATTTTAAAGAGCAATATCAAATTTACAGATTAACACAAAAAACCAGTTCAAAGGTGTAATTTATATGTATTTAAGGAAAGGAAGAGGAATATGACTAATTAAAATTTATTATAATAGTATTAATAATATTTAAAATGGAAGGGATTTTGTATAAAGACGGAAATCCAATTTTGAGCCTATATTTCCATAAAGTAAAGAAATTTGTTAATTTCCACAAAATATCTACAGATATAGACTATAATACATCAATTTAAAGGGAATGAGATGATTAAACCAATGATAAGGTTAATAATTCATAAAAGTGAGGAATAAAATAGATAAATTCCATACATAATGTAATATTTTATCATATGTATGGGAAGTCGAAAAATGTTAACAATACTTTTTCAAAGATTAACTGGGCAAGATTTATGACCAAGTTAATTAGTCTTTTGTTGAATATCAAGCTGGACAGTTGTGTAAAAGAACGTTTCTTTAAAAAATCGAGAAAGATGGTACTAGCGTTTAGCCATTGAAATCAGTGAACGAGAGTTAAACGGTTTAGACACTTTTTAAAGCTAAAGCTGTTCATACATTCACGACAATAGTGAAAACAAATACTTAACTACATAATACGAGTGATAGAAACAAGTAAAACACTATATTTCAACTGATTTATTCTGCAAATCCTAACCAATAATTTGAGAACTTAACCGTAGAAGTTGAACACATAGAAAATAAACTAACTAACGCAAGTTTACACAGAACACTTCACCAGAATACACCAAATAGATTAACAGACATATTACACCAGTGCGGGGACATTTTAGACCTTGACGAAGGTAATTTTGTCGTGACTTTGGGACATGCCGAGTTCACATTAACTACGCCAGAACTAGTAACAGCCATCTTTTAATTCTACAGAGCCGGCCTTCTTTATTCGGCAGTGACGTCATCGTCTGCGTATGGTACGACAACGATCATACACATTACATATTAGAATTATTTAAATTTTATTGAATAATAATTATTGTATTTGTGTTAATTGTTAATGTTATACTTTCTCGTCACCCTTCTCTGACTATTAATTCTAATCGCTCAAAGAACCTGTCTTTTAATATAATATAACATAAAATTTTGTTCTGTATGACACAATCGATAATTCCCGAGACAGAGTCGATAATTGCTCTCCATCGATAAAATATCGATTATTTATTTTAAAAAAATTGTCAATAAATCTTTATATTTCCATTATTTTGTATCTGTACTTATTTCACAGGGTAATTTAAGGGTATTTATAAGGCTGAAGGACTTAAGTGAGAAGAATATAGTCTATTTTGAACAAGATATTGGACCAGTCAGAAAAGTCACCAATCGATTATTACCTGGAGTTAATCTATTTAACTCCAGACTTGGTGCAAATCTTCAAGAAGTGCTCGACGGTCAATAAATACCTACCTGCTATTAAAATTTTACCAGAACCTTTTAAAAAACAGATTTATCTCTTATACATACCTCTATAAACAGAAACAAAAATTATTTTATTATTTGAAAATTCTATAATTAATGAATTTTCCGTATACATTATATTCTTTTGTAACGACCGGCATACAGCGGTCTGGTGACCAAGTGGCTAGCCCAAACAGTGGGACTTGATTTGATTACAGCCACAAACAGGGTCTTGTTTAAAAGTGGCTTCCATCGCGGGGCTTGAACGAGGCAGACGTCACCGTCTTGTTAAAAAGTGACGAACCCAACGAGGGGCTTTAAGGAAGAAGACACACCCTCGTCACCGTATTGTTACAATGTTTAAACAAAATTTTAATTTGTAGAGCTTTTATTGTGATATTAGATAAATTAACTTATTCTTTTTATAAATACACTATCTGCTGTGTATAGTTTATACGACCAGTTGCAACTAACATTTTGAGTGCGCCTGGTGACTCATGTCCGAATTTGTGAAGCACTTCGTTAATGAGGTACCATTTGATGTCATGTCAAATGTAGTTGTTTCCTACCCTTCGTCATGTTATAGTGGCTACACATAACAGTTTTATTTCAAAATTATTGTTTCATCATTTTCAATTAATCAAACGCTGTAGCAAACCTCACAATTATCTAGGCCATCCTTGATGATAACAATACTATTTCTTTTATGAATTTGCTAACTGCTATAATTTTTATTGTTCGACTAAGCTTTTCGTCATCACTGACATCTTCAGGTCTTAAACAACCAAAAAAAAAAGTTGTTTAAGACCTGAAGATGTCAGTGATGACGAAAAGCTTAGTCGAACAATAAAAATTATAGCAGTTAGCAAATTCATAAAAGAAATAGTAAGGATGGCTGCTAATTTAAACAATACGAAGGATAACAATACTGTACTACAAATAAATGTATGCTGATGTAGTTCAATAGCATCTTTTTTAATAAATTGGACAATATAATTACATTTTTGTTCATGTAATAATTGCAAGCGTATAATTTTATAATACCTCTATTTTGTGTGGAAGATGTTGTAAACATTATTAAAAAAAGATGCTGCTTGGCAAGACACTACTTCAAACAAAGATCCCTAACATACACCCTCTTAAATGGCTACCGGAATCCAACAAACATTTATGCTGAAAAAGCATCTGGTTCCAAAAACTAGTTCAGTCCAAAAACCAGGCAGGCCTTTTTATTAGCCTACCTCCACACGAGATAAATATTCATGTATTTTGTTTCTTTTTTTTTTAAATGAAGCGGTGAATTAACATGAACTTGCAAACGCAATGTTGCCCTGTCATGAGTATTGTTTTTTACCTGTTTATTCCACAAAATCTTTTCAGATCACCCGATATCTCAAACTACTATCTCAACTTTGTCTTTTCTATGAGTGTCTTTTCATCAGTATTTTCTTCAATAATCGTTCTTCGTGTACAAAAGTATAATTTTTTTTGTCTATTCCTTTCCCTTTCTTATTGTCAGAGTTATTTTTATAACTCCTCATCAAAATGCTCGACATCAGCTCATTTCAATGAGGCTCTCAATGTAATTTTTCATCTTTCTCTGCAGACCCATTCAAACATTATTGAAATACGTCATTTATCATGTCTTAAGAATTTCCTAATTAAATAATGCTGTAATCTGTACAAAACATTCTACAAACCACTTTCTGAGTCAGACGGAGTAACTTTGCAAACAGTAAAATTTAACAGACCTACGATTTTCTATTAGACATTTTTAATAAACCATACTGTTTTAATGTATAAACATTATACGTGATAAACGTATACAAATGTACTAAAGTACACGTAATAAAAATGTCAAACATCAATAAACAAATAATTTATAAAAGATGGTAATAGGGGAAAACGCAAGGCATTATTTTATTAAAAGAAAGATTCCTGCAAAAACAAGAAGTACAAAAATGTGACGGCAATATAAAATAGGCCTACAATATATGAAAGATTAGAAAACAAGATGTGAGAAGAAACATGCAGAAATATCAAGAAGCAATAATGTCGGACTTCTGATAAGAGCAAAGAAAAAGGATGCACAGGAAATATAAAGCTAAACTATATTAAGATAAAAGAACTGTTACAAAAGACTTCTTCATAGAGAAAGGTGTTTTCCATAGTGAAGAAAGACCAAACGGTATTCGGAACAAATAGAGCTATCAACAAGACAAAATTATAACAAAACTGTAAATGCTTAAAAAGCCATATAGCACCGAAAGCTGAAGGGATTGGCCTATACAAAATGGAAGGTAGTTTAGGGACTCTAGTTGGTATGATTCAAAGTACGGTTCAGAGAGTAATCAATGGTAAAGACTTACCAATACAATGGATAATAGATTATATTACATACTTGGTTAAGACAATATATAAAAATAAAATTTTTTAAAATTATACTGCCTTTAGTGATATAGTGTCAATGGAAATGCCATATTTAAATATAGTAAAACCAAAAATTGTAGGAACACTTAAAGTACCAAATCGGATGAGACCAAGCAGAGTTCATTGCAGAAAGACGCTTAATACCATAGTCACATCTAGTAACAGAGTGAAGGATTGTGAAGAATAGACCTATCACTTAAGTTTTATATATTTAAAAACCTTAAGATTTGGCACCCTGGAACGATTTAAGACCTGTCTTGAAAGTTATAGACATGTCTAAAAAGCTGTCGAAAGCTGCTCTCAAGAAATGCAAAGAGAACACATTTTAGACAATTGCGATCTGAGTACAATATTTCAGATATTTGATACAACAAAGAAACAACAATTTGTTCTACCTGGTCGCTTGATATTATCGACTAAAGTCAATGTAACTGTGAATGTACGTTGAGGTATTGAACATGATATGTCAAAGGATGGGAATGCAATTAAAAATATCGGTGTGGAGAACAATGCATGACTTCCATGTTCTAAGATGTATATTTAAAATCATTTTAGGAATGAAATATTTCCATAGAAACTACTTCTTTCTTCAGCCTTAACCACAGTACTGTGCTCACTAATTTATACCAGTTCACGTTAGCGCACTCGATTCTCACTGATGATAGCAGTCGATTGCATTGTCGAAACGTCTAGTTTTGCAGAAAACATTGGACTACGGCCAAACAGGCCGGGAAGGAATTTTAACAACAAACTACTTCTTTGTTACCGATAACGTAGAACACATATAAAAATTATCCCCTCCCCCTACAACTATAATTTTCATTTATAGAAAATTACCCCCACCCCGTTCAACTAAACTCTTCATTTATAGATATTTCATCTACGTTTCTACAGTGGATTATTAAGATCTTCTTATCAGGATATTTTATTTATCAAAATTAAGTACTTTACTCTTGTTCCAACAAAAAATATTCCTGGTAAACTGCCTTTTCCCAGTAACCGATCTTCACCAAACTCAATAGGCCTTGAGTCTTCTACAACTCAGGCACATATGTAAAAAATTATTTGATTCTTTTTGAATTTCCGGAAGTTATCGTTCGTCATGAAAATATTCTACACACAGACACTTTTCAGAAAATAAATTTCTTCATGTTTTGAGGGTTGTACAATCAGAATTAACCATTATCTCGAACATGATTTTTTTTGCCATCATCATACTTCCACTTCCATACAGAACATGGAAGTAAAATGACTATATTTTTAGATCCTTGCATGTTTCCGCGTGATCAAGTGTCGATGTAGGATTAGCAGAAAATCGTGTATATAAAAGAATACTACAAGAGGGATACACAAAAAATGGGTCAGAAATAAATTTCGACAAAACTCAGTAACAAGGCATCAAGACGAGAGGGTACACAGAACCTGGAACTAGTTGATGGGGAAGAAGCAAAAGAAAGAAGAAAGTTTAAGAAGTCAAGATTTACACTGGTAAACACCAGCACAATATAATAAAACTAAGAAAAACGTAATTCAACATATGTTCTTACGAGAATATTGTGCAATGGACAGCGTAAAGTAACACGAAAGTAAAAAACCTGAAGCAGTACCTTCCCATCATATAATGGTAAAGTAATATATTAATAGAAGGAGATGTCACTACGGCCTGTCAAATAAGACAGATAGTAA
This sequence comes from Magicicada septendecula, assembly GCA_034769895.1. Classification (NCBI taxonomy): domain Eukaryota; kingdom Metazoa; phylum Arthropoda; class Insecta; order Hemiptera; family Cicadidae; genus Magicicada; species Magicicada septendecula. The sequence continues at coordinate 9,101,636 of CM068375.1, forward strand.
GACGGAAAGGCAATTGTTGCTGATAAAACTAACAGAACGGAAAATGTGTCCGGTAAAACCCTGAGACCTAAACAATCGTTAGTTATAATTGGCTATAATCGTCTACGCAAATGGGTTTCCAGCACTACACTTCAACAATTCATAGATACCGTAAGTTTACAAGCTTTATATCTTAAAACAGAACAAGGCTTTTATGTGCATAATAATAAACAAACTAGTATTTCATTTACTTAAACAACCTTAAATTAAACGACAATCCTTCGAATCAAAACGTTTGTATTCTGACCAAAAAGAAAGGAAAAACGTTCTTAAAAGAACACGCTGCCAACGGTGACTGTGCTAAGGGAATACACTGAAACACTATCTTTCGTTTTTCATGTTTCTAAAAGATAAAGAGTAAATATTGAAAAGCTATCGATAAGTAAGGTCTTTTCCTTTGACATGAAAGTTGATGTTTATTTGTCTACTGATGTTTGCAGATAAAAGAGTAGCGTTTCTTTAATCAGATTTTTGATATCATAGGATACCACATATTGTTTAGATAAAATATTTGGATACAGTTGCTTTAAAATGCTGTAAAAACATTTCTAAACAAGGAAAAAAGGATACGTCTTGGTTACGAAATATGCGCACACCAGTTTAGCATTCTTAATGCTCTCTTTCTCTCTCTCTCTCTCTCTCTCTCACACACACACACACACACACACACCACTACCACCACAATAACGACCTTACACACACGCGCGCGTACATATAACTTGTTCAATACCTAAAATTTAGGAATGTGATGATTAAATCGATATAAGATTTTGTTTGTTGTCAGCGATGAAGAAAAGAATGAGACTATAATCTCTTGGCCGGAGAAGACACACGAAGGCCGTAAAGGGAGGAAAGAGGAGTTTAGGTACGTCGGTTCCGCGCGGAGGTGGTACCTTAGTCCTTAGAGTTAGGATAGAACATTTACCAGCGTATGACAAATTTGGTGTTGGTTCACCAATGCCAAAGTAAGAAAACTTCAACTACATAACACCTGGTCCTCCAGGTTGAGGATTTTCCAATGGGCTGGTAACCGGTTCACAATAAACATTACTCATAAGCCTAAAGAGCATAAACCAAACAGATTTCAAGATCACCGACTCAACTATGATAAACGACAACGGTTACATATTAAGGATGAGGAGAAGGTAGTAGTAGTAGTAGTAGTAGTAGTAGTAGTAGTAGTAGTAAAGGAATTGAAGTTGTTGCATCTATTCACAAAAAATGGCATGCATATAAAAATATATTTGTACAAACCTAACTCTTGAGTACGATGTATCTTCAGAACTTTCAAATTAGCCATTTGACTTGGTAGGAATGATAAGTCAATCATTTAAACATTTTAAAAATAGTCATTTTATAAAATCCTACTCAGGTTGCTTATATCATTTTATATTATCGGCGAAATATTACCAGTATTATTTTTATTCAATTTTCGTTTACTACAAACATTTTTCTTTTGCTTCCAACAAGAATACGTCAATTTAAATCCGATGACTTTTAAGCATTATCCCTAAAAGGAGGCAAAAAATGCTAATTCCAATTATGTATATACACACTTGAAGCTAACTGCAAGTTTAAGCTTAACACACCGGTACCAATAACTACATCGGTTGGAGGAGATAAATATCTATACGCCCGAAAGCGACCCTGACGCCCGACAAAGTATATCAACGGACGTCCTTAATCATCCAGATCCAGTTACCGAGGAAAACCCCGTCGTCTGAAGAACCTGTAATCGGTATTAAAGGGAAATGAACTCATGTTACTTCACAAATGAAAAAGAATTATTTGAAAAAAGACTGTCTCACATCAGTGAAACCTTTAATAATTTTTAAAAGGATTTGAAGAGGACAAAAAGGATTTTTAAATATTAATTTATTTCATTGTATAAAAAGTAAAATTTTATTTGTGTTACAAAAGCTAACAGAGGCAGATTAACTTTTTTTATAAATTGCATTAAAAGCTCAGTAAGTCAATTGTCATAAATAATAGCATCATTAATAAATACACTTAATTCCAGTAACATTTCTTCACAACTTATTCTAAGCGACACACACACACACACACACACACACACACACACACACACACACACACACACACACACACACACACACACACACACAGAGTATTTTTTCAATTTATTTTTTCTAAACATTGTAGTATTTACACTGTCTAATTATGAAAGCACTGTACCGGCACGTTTTCAAGTTTTTTCACTTCGCTCATGTAATAAGAATAAAAGTTTATAAAACTAAAAATAAAATATAATAATCTAGTGAAAGACCATATCTCTAATCAAAAAGTTTCCGTTGAAACAGGGATAAAGTTTTTCTAAACTTTGAAAATAATTGAGTTTCCTATCGACTGACTTTTGCAGTTGTCAAGTTTCACTTGAAATCTTATAAAATTATAGTTTTGAAGTAAGAATTATCTCAGTCTCTGTAGTAGTTGGTTTCTGTAGTGTTTGATATCCGTTTTACTACACTCAGAAAATATTTGATTTATTCATATCAAAGCATGATAAAGCACTGATATTAATAACAGTCGATAAATATCCTTTAGAGTTTATTTTGCTCCAGATAATTATTTATAGATCATTCTTTAAAGTTATTATAGACCCTTATTTTCTAAATGACATCATTGTCCGTATTAAAGATACATGTTACTACTAGAATATTATTTTGTATGCAGTGGAACAAGAAATCTGCAATCCTCTAAACTTTAACTTCCAACAATATGCACACAAGAGTTTTAAATTTCTTTAAAAGCAAATGTGTTTAGTAAACTCAAAATTATATAAAATTTAGTCAACTAACACATTAAAATCTTTTCAATCCTGACTAGATCATTAAATATAGTAAACGTATTTACTGAAATATGATTAAGTATAACAATTTTAATGCGGTTAAGATGTAATGTGTAATTGACCAGTGTTGTTTTCTGAGTATCTGAGGAGTTGTTACATCATATACCATGTACACCATGTACCCAAACCATAGTTTGTGAGAAAAATTCCTTATATCTGCAAACGTATTAGTCTTCCAAAAAATTAAATTTTGTGTCTTACTTAAGAAAAACTCACCAGAATGCTGCAACATTAAATGTCGTATGTCTTTTGTAAAAAATATACCTAATAAGAATGACTCTTTTAGAAAATTGACAGCATTAAATATACAAATGCCAAAGCTAGCCTCGCACGGTCTTTGCATGGTATGTGTTGAAAATCAAAAATAGTTTATATTAAAAATAAAACGACAGATTATATTTTCTATAACGTCTAGAAAATTTTCTATCGTCAGTAATAAATCAGAAAAATAAAATTGATCATTATATATTTCCTTCAAAGAAATATCCTCCTCTTCTGATCAGGCTGGTGTTCGTGTATGGAGTGGAAACAATATGCTTCAAAATTTGGAACCTCTTTTTAAAATTGGAACAAAGAATTCTTCAGAAAATTTATAGCCCTAAAAAACCGAAGATGGGATTTTGTTTCAGCTGTTACTTTGACGCACATTACCCGAAACCTAAATAAAATCAGTCTAATCAGGTAACGTTCGCGCATGGTTATATACAGAACCTAAAGTAACTAAAATTTTATGAAAAAACATAAAATTTACAATTTTATAAAAATATAGCTAGGAATAAAGGAGACTGAATAGTGTAATAAGTATGACTTCTGTTTATTAACTAAAAATTCCATGTTTTGTACAATTGCGGGGCGTTTGCAGCCCCAAAGTCGTCTCAGGAGGTGATTTGGGTACCTGGAAACATATACTCCTATTACATTGGTGGCTTAAATGAAGAGTACTTCCTTTCAATGTTTTGCCTATCATTAGATAATTGACTTACAAGTATTTGGTTGTAAAAAAATTATTACAAATGTTTTGAAATGTAACATATTTTTCGTATAACATTTTTTGTGTATAATATTGTGTAAAATAGTCTATAAATTAACAACTTTTGTACGTTGCATAGAGTAGTTTACTTTAATTACTTTGTGGTTAAACACTATTAGAAATAACGGTTTATAGTAAATACGACAATAAAAACAGAATGGGAAAAGCCGTGGTTTATTGCCAAGTACTTTTCACGAAAGTGGTAGTTTTTGTTACATTTCTGTTTGATCTTTGTATTTCATGCAACTTTACGACAGTAAAATAAAATGCTTGAATTTTTCCTAACCACAATCAGTGAAAAGCTATTGCAGCGTAAAATAGCACGATGTAGTAGCAAAACATATAGTTCACTAATTGGATTCTGTTTTGTTTCATTTTACGTCTAGCGTTTGTTGCCTCGCAAGCTGTAAAATAGTCTATAAATTAACAAGTTTTGTACGTTGCATAGAGTAGTTTACTTTAATTACTTTGTGGTTAAACACTATTAGAAATAACGATTTATAGTAAGTACGACAATAAAAACAGAATGGGAAAAGCCGTGGTTTATTGCCAAACCAAACGTTTCAACAGCTCCAATGGCTGCCATCATCAGTGGAATTTTAAAAAATCCTGAACGTAGGGTGTTCACGTCAAGCCTACGGTACTTTGGTCAGCCTACACCACAGTACTGTGGGCCTGTCAGCCTACACCACAGTACTGTGGGCCTGTCAGCCTACACCACGGTACTGTGGGCCTGTCAGCCTACACCACAGTACTGTGGGCCTGTCAGCCTACACCACGGTACTGTGGTCAGCCTACACCACAGTACTGTGGGCCTGTCAGCCTACACCACAGTACTGTGGGCCTGACGTGACAGCCTACACCACAGTACTGTGGGCCTCACGTGAACACTCTACTTTCCGGATTTTTTTAATTCCACTGATGATGGCAGCCATTGGCGCTGTTGAAACGTTTGGTTTAGCAATAAACCATGGGCCACGGCCGAACAGCCCGGATAACTTTAATCATAAAACTGACACCGGCCGTGAAAGCCTTAGGACAATGGAAAAAGCCGAAAGTTTACTATTGATCTGCATACACAGGGACTTAGATATTTGCTGGCAACAGTTTCTATACATTCTGTATAATGGATTTCTATTTATGATGTCTACAAATAATTTATTTAGATTTTCACTGACACGTCAGCTTGTTACTAAGATTTTACAATAGAAGAAGGATTTTATTCTTGGCCCTAACAGATTTTTGCTACATTTCCAAACGTTTATTTAAAAAAAAATAAAATAAAATTTATCAAATATTTAAAAAAGTGTAACTCATGAACTTAAAAAAAAAGATTAATGAAAGAGGACTGCTGAGAGGTTCAATGACAGTTCTTTAAACTACACTGAATAGAGGTGTAATGAGTAAAAAAAAAATTGAGTACTTAATAAAAATGTAAATTAATTTGGCTTACTAGCAGAGGTATTATGGTTTTACATTTACAGTAAACTTTAACTACCAGTAAAAATTAAATTTAGACAAAATCAAATTTATTTTAATTATGAGTAAGTATTAAATCTTATGTTTAACATGCAAGAGTTTTCACTCGAAACAAAAATATTGTTTCTTAGTTTTAACGGAAGGTCAAATATTGTTTTAACGATAAGTAAAGAATTCTATGGCAGGGATATCTGCATCATGTAAATTACAGTACGCTTGGGTACCTATAGTGTCATGTTTGTTAAAGTGCACTGAAGTACAGGGATTGTACCTTACAAACAATACACAGTACAGCCAACAGGAGAGCAGCGATGTGAACCATTGTTTACGTTGGAAGTTTCTACTGTAAAGTGCACTCACTGGGTACAGAACCTTGTGACTGCGTAGTTTTCCATTGGTTTGTTTTCCGTATCGTCTAACAATAAGGTGTATATTATGCATTTATTAATGAACTGTAAGTGGCATTCATTTCATTCACACACAACTCAGTTTTCAATTACATTTTTAGGCGAAAAGTTCCATAATAGTTTTAAAACTCATTCTATTTTATTTTCATACCATTAATCTAATGAATGACTAATACTGATAAACAAAGAAAATTATAAAATATAATGTATATTTTATAATAAAAATTCTTTCCATTACAATCCATTATCGGATTTTCGCATCGTTTCTGTAGAAATTTATTTAATTGTCCACTCTATTAGACTAAAATAATAAACAGATACAAAAAGCGGTTCACACCTCTCGCTTTCTCTCTTTCTTTCTCTCTCTCTTTCTCGCTTTCTCTCTTTCTTTCTCTCTCTCTCTCTCTCTCACACACACACACACACACACACACACACACACACACACACACACACACACACACACACACACACACACACACACACACACACACACACACACACACACACACAAGCATCAAACATTTACGAAAAACAGAAGAAAAAGACGCAGTTTTAATTGTAATTTTAGAGAAAGCATCAAACAAACAGTAATTGTCTTTACCATGCTGCCTAAATCACTATTTACTGTTTAGTCTGTGAATGTACTGAAAAACACGTTTGTGAAAAAGTGGTATGGTATTTGTAACGACACAGGTAAAATGAATATGTACTTTGGCCGTGTAAAGCTTCGGATCGAAAATTCCCATTTGATTGTTCCGGTATTTCTTAATTCTACACACGCGAGCCCCCAAATAATGTTGTGTGTGTGTGTGTGTGTGTGTGTGTGTGTGTGTGTGTGTGTGTGTGTGTGTGTGTGTGTCTGTGTCTGTGTGTGAGCGCGCGTGTGTGTGTAATTATGTATATTGCAACCACAGATATCTGCACGTACGGCAAGGGTAGTAGTTTGTTATATGTAAACATAATTCTTATACAAGAACTATTATAAATTGTTTAAAATAGAGTAAACATAAACAAATAAGTGATATCAGACAATTCTGGATTTGTTTGTTAAGCACATCTGTAGAATGAAAATTAGCTGTGTTTGTGTTCAGTGTGTGTGTGTTCTGCAGCCCGCACCAAAATTTTGAAGCCATGGTTAAGAGAGACATGAAAACGAACAATTAAATATGTTTAAAAAATGTCGGAAAATTGATTTAGCAAATCAAGCAGTGCCATGTTATGCGTATATAGAATTTTTTCCTGCAAATTAAGAGTGAAAAACTGAACTATTTAAAAACAAATTAATGACTCCGGTGACCAGTTATTGAGAGACTATTAATTTATTTGGACATACCCTGCAAAACATGTTCTGTACGTAGTGAATATTATGCTACTATTGGTTTGCACATTAATGCTGCCGTTAGTGCAAAAACCTAGGGAAAGATAATGTGTGTAAAACTGCCGCTTGGAGGCCAGGGCGATATTTGACAAGTATTCCAGCGTTATAATACCTCTCAACTTTACAATAGTTATTAGGATTCTAATGTTAGTTTTACAATTATAATGTTGCAAACGTGCAACTCACGTTCAATCCGGTTAGCAAATGGGACACGGAGGTCCATGTGTTCACATTTACAAATAATCATCAGGACTCATAAATAAAAACAGCTGTATATATTCAATTCATATCTTTACTTTTGTTTAAACAGAAAAATCAGTTTTAATGCTTCTCTCTTCTAAGGACACAATGCTTGAATTCCAATAATGTACCCCAGCTATATTTAACATTATCTTTCGTAAAATGACTGATAGTTGTCTATGTAATAAAATAGACAATAAATTTTATAGTTTTTATTATATATTACAAGTTGGTTATCTAACAAAGTAAATTCCAATTCTGTCTTACAAATAAATGTGTATTATTATCATAATAGTTTCCTTAAATTGTTTCAATTTTTGAAACCGTTCATAAACATATTTTCTTTAAGTAAAAAAAATTCCCTTATTATAACAATTCATAAATCATTGAGTATTTTAATAAAATGTTATACCTGTTCTTATTTATTTTTGTTTTAAATTAAATTACAGAGATGGGAATACATTTGTTAAATGGAATCTGCATAGACTCTGAATTGCAAATATTCACAATTAAATTCACGTTGATGGCTTTTTGTGGAACTGATCCCGTACGAACAAAACTTTTTATAGATGATACTGACCTGGAACCAGTTAGCAGTTATGAATAGGTACCTGGGCTACAATGTGTCTTATAATGGAAGCAACGACGTGGTGAATAAGTTGCATAAGTTCAACCTTATGTACGGGACCATCAGGCGAACCCTTAAGTCAACAAGTAAAAGAAGACGAATAAAATTCTACAAGTTGGGGGGGGGCTCTTCCCACACTTCTTTATGGGTCTGAGTATTGAACTTTAACGAAAGATCAGGCCAGTCGCATCCAAGCAGCTGAAATGAGATTTCTCATGCACGTGGCAGGGTATACTCTCCATGATCATAGAAAAAACACAGATATACGGGAACTGAATATTATGAGTATACTCGAGAGGATCGCCCAGTATCGGCTGAATTGATGGGAACATCTTTGACGAATGGATGACTGCCGCATCATCAAACAACTCTGGAACTATAAGCCGAGGGGACGGAGAGGTGTGGGACGTCCGAGGAAGCGCTGTAGCAACCAGCTGTAATATTTGCCTATTTGAGACCGGAACATTCTTGGTTTATACCTTGAGAAAGATGATGATGATGATGAAATTAATTAAAAGCCGGCTCAAATTGGCTTCCATTTACAATCTAGTAGGCTGTTTCTTAGTTAAGTAAAAGGGGATACAAAGATTACTCTCCGCTTGATTGGATTTTGTCTTCACATAATTTAAAAATATTAACATGAAATGATTCATAAAAATATGAAACTACATTGTTATAAAATATTTGTTGTTACACATCGCTAGATGTGAAGTGCATTGTGACGCACAAGTAATCTAACGTAATAAGTACTTTTCATTTTTATTACTGCGGAAGCGTATAAAGAAATCCGAAGCGAGGGAGCTTTAAGTGCTATATCTGGATGGGGTTTTAAAAGCAGAGGCGAGAAGAGAAGGAATATATAGGTCAATAAATAATTAAATCTTCATGTATTTTGCATTTCTAAAGGAATCAGGACATTCAGCATATCCTGCAATTAGCCAATTTAAAATTGAATTCTCTTTCAACACAGTGAGTGGGAAAGCGCTGTTTCGTCACATGTGTGCGCGTGCATGTGTACAGGAGTGTCGTAATAAAATAAGGATTAAACAAAATTGTATACATTTAGTATACTAATTTGTAGCAATCAGTCAAGTTCTTGACTCAAAAGTGAGATAAGAAGATTATTTTTCAAGTTTGTGTTTAATAATGTAATGCATGCATATTTCAAGAAACGTTTGTCCATTGAGATGTTAACTTCAAATTTGTAAGTATCAAGGAATGTAGTGTTAACTTCATTGTTTTCCTTGTTTTGCTTGCCTTTTGATTTGTACTAATTTTTTGTTCACATCTCTACATTGTATGTGTCAGGAAACTTAATAAACTCCGATAAATAATAAAGAAAAGCGTCTTAATATTTTTTAAATAAACATAAATATTTACTGCTAAACTGCTAACTGCTAAAGGATATGTGTTTAACATTCATTAGTGAATTAAACAATGTGATTTAATACACTGCTACGTTAATACTGGTGAGTTAAGATTTATGTTTATTTACCTTACTTAAAACTAGGAAAAGAGTACAGAGATTTCGATTTTGTTATTTCTATGAGATCAACAAAAAGAAAGAAAGAAGTGACATGTGTCAATGCATATATAGGCTGACATGTTATACGTTGGGATACGGCATAATTGAGGCGCGATAGTGGGACTGTTGATTCCCTTTAAGTTGATTTGTTCAAAGTTCCAATCTTCAAATTTTCTGCATTCATCAACTCTTTTTTATTCAAGTACAATGCTACTGATTGGAATAAACAGTCTGGCGAAAAATATTTGGACATCAATGAACTGAAGATGTCTATTGGACGATTCGAATGAATCACGGATTGGACCAATTGATAAAGAGTTCCGTCATAGTCCGGTTTATTAAGATCAGAAAGCTTGAGTGGCTGGGCCACGTAATGCAAATGGAAGACAGAAGAATTTGCTAAAAGAATTGTAGACTGGAGACCGGTAGAAAGAAGAATCAGAGGTAGAACCAGAAAGAGATGGTTGCATGACGTGTAGGGTGATTTGAGATGTATGAACGTGAGGGGATGGAGGCGGATGTGCAATAAGAGGGCGAAATGGCAACAAAAACTCACTGAGCACACTAAAACCTACTGAGCACACTAAAACTCACTGAGCACGCTAAAACTCACTGAGCACACTAAAACTCACTGAGCACGCTAAAACTCACTGAGCACACTAAAACTCACTGAGCACACTAAAACTCACTGAGCACACTAAAACTCACTGAGCACGCTAAAACTCACTGAGCACACTAAAACTCACTGAGCACACAACTCACTGAGCACACTAAAACTCACTGAGCACACTAAAATTCACTGAGCACACTAAAACTCACTGAGCACACTAAAACTCACTGAGCACGCTAAAACTCACTGAGCACACTAAAACTCACTGAGCACACTAAAACTCACTGAGCACACTAAAACTCACTGAGCACACTAAAACTCACTGAGCACACTAAAACTCACTGAGCACGCTAAAACTCACTGAGCACGCTAAAACTCACTGAGCACACTAAAACTCACTGAGCACACAACTCACTGAGCACACTAAAACTCACTGAGCACGCTAAAACTCACTGAGCAGACTAAAACTCACTGAGCACACTAAAACTCACTGAGCACACTAAAACTCACTGAGCACGCTAAAACTCACTGAGCACACTAAAACTCACTGAGCACACTAAAACTCACTGAGCACGCTAAAATTCACTGAGCACACTAAAACTCACTGAGCACGCTGAAACTCACTGAGCACACTAAAATTCACTGAGCACACTAAAACTCACTGAGCACACTAAAACTCACTGAGCACGCTAAAACTCACTGAGCACGCTAAAACTCACTGAGCACACTAAAACTCACTGAGCACACTAAAACTCACTGAGCACGCTAAAACTCACTGAGCACACTAAAACTCACTGAGCACGCTGAAACTCACTGAGCACACTAAAATTCACTGAGCACACTAAAACTCACTGAGCACACTAAAACTCACTGAGCACGCTAAAACTCACTGAGCACACTAAAACTCACTGAGCACGCTAAAACTCACTGAGCACACTAAAACTCACTGAGCACACAACTCACTGAGCACACTAAAACTCACTGAGCACGCTAAAACTCACTGAGCAGACTAAAACTCACTGAGCACACTAAAACTCACTGAGCACACTAAAACTCACTGAGCACGCTAAAACTCACTGAGCACACTAAAACTCACTGAGCACACTAAAACTCACTGAGCACGCTAAAACTCACTGAGCACACTAAAACTCACTGAGCACACTAAAACTCACTGAGCACGCTAAAACTCACTGAGCACACTAAAACTCACTGAGCACGCTGAAACTCACTGAGCACACTAAAATTCACGGTGGATTGTAACGCCAGAAAAGAAGAAAGAGACGTTACTACTAAAATATTTGACGTTACTCTTTTTTATTTCTTTCATCTTTTACAGAGCTAGGCTTAGACCTTCACAATTGTTGAAGATTGTCTATATAACGTTCAATCTTTCAAGAATGCTTATTGACATAGACAACATTGTCAACAAATCCTATATGTACACCCAAATAATCTCAAACTCTTCAAATTTGTTCCCAGCAACCACAGTTTTCATCTTCTTAGCTCTATTTTTTACCATCTCCCTCTAACACTAAGACTACATTTTACGGCATTTTTCGTAGATATCCTTTTCTGTTTCTCTAAGTATTTCTATTGCATAGTAAGTTTTGGAAGTCTGTCATCAATATTTTTAACATGCTAAACCATATAAGCTGTTTTGTTCTGTGTAGTTTACTACTGATGTCTGATGATTTCTCTATTATATGTAGCACGTCTGATTTTATAGTTCTTTGTAGTTTTGATGTTCTAAATGATTTTATAAGGAAATCCATTTCCATCCATTTCTGTGGACAATCTTCCTCACCTGTCCATATTGAATATTAAACTTTACAACCGTGCATTAATGGTTCTCTTATTATTATTCAAAATTGTGTAACTTAGTTTCCTTTCATAATAAGATTCCATGCCATGGATTAGTTTCCTTGCCATGGATAAGATTTACAATTCCTGTAATTTTCGTGGTACGATCCATCCTTCTATTAATTATTTCCACACACATTCCGGTTTTATCAATTTTTACACCCTCCCCCCAAATATGTTAACTCTCTTTATCCTCTGATAAACATATACAATTGTCCATTGTTCTACAGGCCTTGATAAATATTCACTTTCTCCAGTTGTTAGGCAAACACAGCTTGTAAATTTTCCGAATAAAGTGACTCATGTCAGACATGCTACGGATGTAAATTATTCAAAAAATTAAAGAAAGTAAAATTCAGGTTTCTGGTACTGTATAACACGAACGTAATGTATACACATTAAAAGAAGAGCCCTGATAGTCAAATTTAATAAACATAAACATTTTTCCTTGATTTTTCAGTAAAGAAGCGTTGACTCCTTGACTATGCTACTGGTTTAAAGGAGAGTACACAGCCCCATCTAGTGGTTGCAGCTTTGTGTAAATAACATTATATAACGTTAGCATACAAAAGCAGGCTAATTCCAAAGAGCCATTAAAAGAAGAGCCCTGATAGTCAAGTTTATAGTTATTTACATGGCAGGTTACATTCGTCATTAAAAAGTTAGTAATACGTCTGCTTCACAAATAGCAGTTACTTTGAATGGGAACCCAATGCCAGTGGACATGTAGGATAACATGTCCACAACTTCGGGTACAATCCATAATAGATATTACTAATGAGCTTTTATTATTTTTATAAAACACTATCAGTATATTATAATTTTCTTCATTAAATGTCGGTCGATGAGATTCCATTTCCTCCTACGATTTAGGTTGTCTTATTTAATGATGCTAATTGTTCAGCTTCATCGACTAGTTCGTTAGCTTGTTGTAGCTTTACCTTCTGAAAGACTCTCATAAAAGTTATTTTTATTATCAGCCTACAGAAATGTCAGACATTTTTGTAAAATCTCGTTTAGCCTGTTCTTTACCCTGCCCTTTGCCTGTTGTTCAGGCCCTTTGCCTGTTGTTTATCTTCTTTCCTGAAATGACACTGGCTATTGAATTTATTCAAAATTTTCTTCCCTTTTTTCACTTTTATTCTCGCCCTTGTTTTTCAGTATCGTTGAATCTCTTCTAGAATAGCCATAACACTGTTATTTTCTTATTATTTTTAGACTTTCATGGGCATATTGGAATAAGTTCATCTGTTCCGGCTTGTCAAGAAGGCATAAAATGAGGCTGTTAAACTTTAACTACATCATTTAGGAAATCATTAAAACGGTCGTCATCACTTACGAGATGCGTGGAGGTAAACCTGTTGTTCATCGATCAATAATTCCGACAAATTAATGGCGGCGATTTGATCAGTAACGTATGCAGCTAAGAAAATATCGCCTGTAAAATCTTGTCTGCCTATGAGAAAAGTTCCTCTAGAAATGTTACTATTGTTGATTGGTAGTAGAAATATTAATCGTACAAGTTCAGCGACACAATAAACATCAACATTTTTCTTTGATTTTTCAGTAACGAAGCGTTGACTCCTTGACTATGCTACTGGTTTAAAGGAGAGTACACAGCTCCATCTAGTGGTTGCAGCTTTGTGCAAATAACAATAAATAACGTTAGCATACAAAAGCAGGCTAATTCCAAAGAGCCATCAAAATAATAAATGGATTCTTTGATTGGTGGTTGTTAGCAAAAAGTGTTGTTATTTTGGTGGTTTAGTGTGATATATGCGTATAAGTGCTGCAAAATCGTCACAGAAATGGCCTCGCCAATAATTCTTAGAGATGCACTTTTAAGCATACACTCTTTTAAATTCACCCTTGAAAAGATTAACGTTGGCGGAATACGATTGCCTGAATCACCGATACAAGCACGTAAAGTTTTCAACTGGCAGCCTTGAAATGAGGTCATTTCCGTAACTTGTTTTTCTCTTTTCCAGCAACAAACGTAACTGAATTTTGTACGGCGGTAAATACAAATAAAAACAATTTTATAATTCAACACCTGCTTTACCTAGTAATAACAGAGAAACGGTTTTACAATATTAAAGTAAAATTTTCCATTAGAGCGTAGGTATGTCTATGTACTTAGAGTGTGGCCGAACTGCGAGCCTTATTCAGTAAAAGTCGTATGTTAAAGTTTCGAATGAATGGAGAGACATCATAATATATAGTCGTTCAAAGCCGTTTCCACAGATTATGGTTGACTGCCAAAAATAAATGTTTCAGACTTGGACAGAGGTTTTATATCCTAATTTTAGTACAATTATATGAAAATGGACGTTATTCAACAATTCAGAGTTTGTAAATCAATGAAAATATTGATGAACGTTTATATTATTTTTTCCACAGAGTCGTCTTATCAGCACATTTGCTAGTTCACTACTCTCGTCGTCATGAATATCTGGGTAACACTCCTTTAAACAACTTTATTGCCAATTACCTTATTGTTACAAAACGCGGGATAGCTATTATTGGACTCATTATAATTCACACGTAAAGTTTGAGCTAATACGTGACAGTTACACGATACGCCATTCAAGCTAAATACCCTGAAAGCAAGTAAAAAACACTACATTACTGCATCCAGTATGATTACAATAAAGAAAGGATCTTTTATAGTGGATAGCCTTTCGGACACTTTACTAAATAAATTAAATGCCATTGTGCTGCATGCTCAAGAATGCTTTGACATTGTTAATACATTTTACGTTATTTTTACCTGTTCTAACGTTGTCTTTACATTAAAAAAAATGTGAAACTAGGAGCAATGTAATTACGCCGTGAACTAAAATGCGCTGGTCATCTTTTTTCTATGATACTTTCTACTGTTTTATCTGTTTGGTCTCTATCACATAACATAAATAGCCCTAAACCTCTCGTTGATTGGTTCCACGTAGAGTAATGTATATTTGTATTATTCAAAAATTGTTCGTTACTTTCAGTTTAATTCTTGACATAAACTAACAACCTTTGTGCCGTATCATTTATATATTTTTCTGCATGAATTATTGTTTACATGCAGACAAAAGTAATTTATATAATGTATTACATCTTCCCCAATACAAAACGTTTCAGTATTAATTTTGCAATATAGTTAATAGGGATAATTAAAATTCTATTTACGTCAAGACGCACTCTAAAAATAGAAACTAATTTTGAATCATTATATTATCGAATTTTAATAGTTTTTCACGATGATCCGATTTTTAGTATAAAACTGCACGGATCTTTTCGTTCTTGTCATTGTTGAACAATAAATTGAACTGGTCTCCTGGAAACGCTGAAAATTAATATGAATATAAGCTGATGCGCCCATGGCGCCCTAATAAAATTCAATGCAATAAAATTAGACACAAAGTTGTGAGTATGTGTCTTTAAGACCATTTTATGATTGGCCACTCTACAATTGACACTTTGTTGTCTGCGGACGATCAGGCTATTCTGTCGGACTCTGAAAACAGATTGCAGATGGGTACACATTTGTTAAATGGAATCTGCAAAGACTCTGGATTGCAGATATCCACAATCAAAACCAAGGTGATAGCTTTTTGTGGAACTGATTCCGTACGGGCAAAATTGTTATAGATGGTACTGTCGTGGAACAAGCTAGCAGTTTTGACTAACTGGGCTACAGTGTGTCTTATAATGCAAGCAACGACATAGTGAATAAGTTGCATAAGTTCAACCTTATGTGCGGGACCATTAGGCGAAGCCTTAATTCAGCAAGTTAAGGAACACCCCTAAAATTCTACAAGGTGATGGCTCTTCCCACACTTATTTATGGGTCTGAGAATTAAACTTTAACAAAAGGCCAGGTCATCCTAGCGGCTAAAATGAGATTTTTTAGGCACGTGGCTGTGTATACTCTCCATGATTATAGAAGAAACACAGATATACGGCAAGAACTGAATGTTATGAGTATGCCAGTATCGGCTGAATTGGTGGGAACCTCTTTGCCGAATGGATGACTGCCGCACCCTAAACAACTATGGAACTATAAACCGAGGTGTAGGAGAGGTGTGGGATGTCCGAGGAAGCGCTTGAATGACCAACTCTCACCTTTGCCTATTTGAGACCGGAACAAACCATCCTTGGTTTAATCCGTGAAGATGGTGGTGATTGAAAAAATAATTTATATAATGTATTACACCTTTTCCAATACAAAAATTTTCAGTATTAATTTTGCAGTATAGCTAATAGTGACAATTAAAATTCTATTCACTTCATGACACCATCTAAAAAAGAAACTAATTTCAGATCATTATATAATCGATTCTTAATATTTTTGCACGATGGTTGCATTTTTGTTATAAAACTGCACGTATCTTTTTGTTCTGGTCATTATTGAGCAATAAATTGCACTGGTCTCCTGAAAACACTGAAAATTAATATGAATGTAAGCTGATGCGCCCACAGCGCCCTAATAAAATTCAGTGCAACAAAATTAAACACGAATTTGTGAGGCTGAAATCAAATAAAATTCCCATTATCATACGCGTATTTTCGTTTGTTGTCGTTGCCCCTTTTTACCGTTTAATATCACTTCTCGCAGTAGGTGAGTAACACTTTTCTGTGTACCATTAAGACTATTGTTCTTCTTATAGACGTTTCTGCTGTTAATATTGTTAATGTATTCGTGTCGACGAGAATATGTTTGAAGCTTCTTTTCTAAGATGTTTACTAATACAGCGCATGCCGACGTCATATTCAGTTATAACTTCATGCGTATACTTTACATTTATTACTACCTAATATAACGACACGCAGCACATACTGTATATAAATCACCATGGATAAAACACGTTTTATTTTGTGTTGAAAATTTTGCTGTAAATTGTTTTTTTTTACGAGGGAGACAGTGGAAAATGGAAAACTAAAGTTCTCCGCAGGAGGGTCCGCATTCCTACGGTGAGTGGGACTCACACCCACCAAAACAACGAATCCTGTTCTCCACGGCATGAATCCACTTTGGGACTCAGCTTTCGCAATACTTCAAGGTGGTACCATTTGTAATTTGTCCTGTGGACGTTCATCAGTTTTAAACATTCAGCGGGCCTACGTTACGCGTTTTCTGCTATTCTGTCACCTGCCACAGCAAGATCACCTTTGGCTTCCTTCTTTTGCCTTAGTACCTTCTCTATGTAGGCTACCTGCTCCCAATAGTGTTCGCTCTGCAGCTTTATTCCGATGATATTTTCGGGCGAGACCTGTCACATTATATTTTCCAGAGTTTTCCTCCCCTCTTTCCATATATCACAGGTGAAAAACATGTGATTCACATCGTCTAATTCCTGTTTACAGAAAATGCAGTCTGGTCTGTCTACATTCCCTATCCTATACACGTAGGTAAGCCTGGAACAAGACGTGGCCAGTTAGAAACTGAGTTATGAAGTAATTAATATCGCCATGTTTACGGTCAGCCCACTCAGCTAACAAATGTTTGCAGAGTAGTTACAATAAAATTGTTACTAATACAATTTTTGCATATAAAAATGTTCTAGTCACAACTCTTTAGAGGGAGTCTATCTCTTCCACATATAAATTAGTTTTTAAATTTCTAAAACAATTTTTTGCAATGAAATTGGTATTTCAAAGAATGTAATTTTATAAATTGTCACAACAAAATTTGAAAATATCTAGTAACCAAGAGTTTTGTCCAATTGGTAATGCAGGGGAAAGAAAATTAATTTGAGAGTCACAAAAGATCCTTTTCTTCATCTCTCCTATTTCAGGCAGTTACCAATCTTCACCGTTATGACTTTCAAGTACACAAATATTTTGTTTTAGATCTAAGCAAAATATTAAACACTGACCATCCTACAGATAAAAGTTACGATAAGAAACTCTTATTCAACCCCTGTCGCTCACAAAAGGGTCCACAAGCGCACACACACGCACCCTCGCAACACAAAAAACAAATCTGAGTTTTTAGCGAATCGAAAATGTTGTGTAATTATGTGCAAAATTATGAACTTACTGCAGAATACAATTAATTTACACATAGTTGATCAGATTAGATTCCACGCTAATTGTTTCCGACTTTGCTGCTAAAAATTTTGTAAAAATGTTGCGTGTCGGGATAAACAACTTTATCGTTCCCCAGATTAGTGCGTGACCTGGCTACGTGAGGCTTTAGGGTCACTACATGCAACATACAAGCTGTCAGATTTGCCATCCAATACAATTTTGCTTCGTAGCGAATTAATTGCGACCATGTGGCAGTAACAGAGTACGTGACTCTGCAAACACCATTTCTATCCCGTTTATATTTAGTTTACTTTCGCTTTCGTGTTTTCACAAGTAAAAGTGTCTGCGTTCAGGTTTTGGTGTACGTCGTAATTAAATTCTGTCGCGACTCAAATCTTAGGTTATATTTGCCATCAAAATAACGTAAGAAACTGTCCATTTAAACCCAGGAATGTAGGGTACAAAATGTTTAACATACAATAATATATCAAAATGTATTAAACTGTAAGGCAGGTTATCGTTAATCATTATTCATAAATGGGGGCCTGTTGTAGAAATAAAACAAAAGCACCACGTAGTCATCCCACGTGCGCAGGCCTCGGTTTCCATACCTTTTACGTTTCCAGTGCTGCTAATGCTGCATAGAATATGATAGCTATGATGTTACTCCATTCTTGATTTACACTATCTCTTGTTGGTGTTTGTGCAAACCCTCCCAGCTGAGTCTGGTATAACGTAACAATGAACAAATTGGTTTTTCTGTAGTATAATGCAATATATTTGACGGGAATATTACTTGAGATTCTGTACAAACTTTAATGAGATATATTGGTTACTAAAAATTTTTCTTGTCAGTCGAAAAAGTAAAAGTGTTTGTAAAATGTACAGAACTAATTGAAAATAATCCTCGAGAACGCTTGCTCTTTGATTTCAATACAAAATATTTAATTTTAAAAAATATGTAATCCTAGTTGGAAATACTCTCTTTTTCTCTAATTTGTAAATTTAAAAGTACAATGTTTATTCCGGATTAATGACATACTGAAAAGTACTTTATTTGCATAACTTACCCATTGAATTACTTAAAGCCGTATGTATACTTGAATTTTGAAGTATGTAAGTATGA
This sequence comes from Magicicada septendecula, assembly GCA_034769895.1. Taxonomy (NCBI): domain Eukaryota; kingdom Metazoa; phylum Arthropoda; class Insecta; order Hemiptera; family Cicadidae; genus Magicicada; species Magicicada septendecula. Next base: position 9,120,848 of record CM068375.1, read on the forward strand.
ATCATATGCGTTAGTAATTACAAATTTAGTTTCATTGTCGTCAAGGTGCTGCCAACTGAATTCATCTGTGTATTTCCTATTTTAAGTGTCCTACGGTTACTGGAGTTTATTAAAACGTTTCTTGTATCAGTACATTGTACAATATATGAATACTTAGGTTAACTGAGGAAGAAATTGAATTGCGTATTGTCAGTCAGCGTTTTCGTATAAGATATTGTATGAATCAAATGAATACAATGACTTTTTGCGTGTCTGAAGAACTTTATTTAAATCGGTAAATACGTTTATTTAGTCTAATAATTATATAAGAATTTAGAGAAACCAACAAATTGAAAAATGATTATAAAATTTTGCAAATTATAGAATCAAGGATTGAGGCTCAAGGCTTTTCTACTTCTTATGAGTGCTGGTGCCACATCATACTTTACTCTCACTTCAACTTGTATTCCTCAAAAAACACACGCCAGCTCGCGCGCACAATTTTATCTCCGCCATTAAAACCAATTCACCATAAACACATGAGATTGTGCGTGCGGTAGGGTGTGGGTTGTAAATATTGGTAAACAGTTAAAGATCTCCGACGTAACATTAGAAATAATTAATCCCTTTACTGCGGTAATACTAACTGCAATGACACAGTAGTCTATGTTACGTGTGTAATACTTTTGAAGGTAACACAAAATTATACAAAAACTAACGCGTTTTTGTACTACCGACTAAAAGCTTAACTAAATTTCGTAGTTTTAATTATCACACCGTAGAAGGAACTGGTAAAATAATTTTAAAAATTTTTAAAAATTAGTGTTAACATAATTTAGTATATTACAAATGTTTAATAAAGGGCTTTTTTCTACCAAAAACACGTTTCATAAAATATAGAAAACATTACATAACTATTTTTACTTACAAAGGTTTTTAAAAATATATAAACACTTGGTACGTTTCACAGATTGTATTTAAATATTTTGACTTCTTAAGCCATTGTCAAAGAGATGAATGAAAACCTAAAGAGGATATAAGTAAGGGTGGTGGTGGAGGCTATCTGTTTAGGGCGTGTACTGTAACATCTGTGAGGTATGAAGATGGAGAAGGGGTTGCAGAAGCTAAGGAAAAGTCAAGTGTCTGTAAAAACTAAATATAATCTGAATGCAAAATATAAAATTAATGAAACTAAATATATTCCGAAGGCAAAATATAAAATTAACTAAATTAAGTAATATAATCTGAATGCAAAACATAAAATAAACTAAACTAAATAACAGCTTTTAATAAAATTCCGGAGGTCCGGAACAGATCTGAATGTTAATTGAGGGATGTTTCAATTGAAAAAACACTCCATGTCAACCCTGCGTTTCTCCTCCTCCATCTTTACACCTCACAGATGTAAATAATACCACCAATACACGCCCTAAACAGATGGCCAAAACCACCCTTACTTGCATCCCCTTTAGATTTTCATTCATCTCTCTGACAATGGCTTAAGAAGTCGAAACAGCTGTCAGAGTTAAATAAAATCTTTGAAACGTACCAAGTGTTTATATATTTTTAAAAACCTTTGTATTAATATGTTTCACCAAGTGCCCAACAAGTCATCAATTAATTTTTGCTTAATTATGTATTCTTCTCATACGAATTCTTCTAACTACGCGGGTTGGTCATGGAGTGTATTTTCAATTGAAACATACCTCAAGTAACATTCAGATCTGTTCCGGACCTCCGGAAGAGAGAATACTTAGATAGAAATACGTATTATTAGTTAGTTTGTTATAATATTATAAGTACTATGAAGCCCGTGAAAGTTGTGATATGATGAAGTTTTAAGTGAGTACGAAATATTTAAACACTGTTAATGTTTGTTTATTCCGCACTTATGTCTTTCATTTTAAATTGTAAAAATTTAAAAATATTCTTTTGAGTAATATGTAATATTCAAATAAATTTTCAAACAGTACTTGATGTTCAAACAGTTGCCGTGATCGACCATAAACACAAAACACAATGTGTCGTAGTCAAACAGCGGTCGTTATACCGCGAGGCAAAGCACTGTCGTCATATCTACTCAGTAACTATATGTAAAACCAGACCTACAGCGGTGATGTTTATATTGGATGAAAGCAGTCCGGTAGTTTATGCCACACGTGCCTAGAATACAAATATATTGGGTCTGCCTTTGAATGCCCACGTTAAACTGTGCTTACTCTAATAGACAAAATGTTAATATAAATCAAATATTTACCACGTTTCGGAAATACAACCTTGAATGTACACCTACACAGACACATAGGGTAAAATGCCAAAATGTAAGGGATGACGTAGCCCTGTCAGCATTTATACAACTGTATAAATTAATTTTTAAAAAACATATGAAACCAATCTTCTTCTAATAGTTCCTATCCGTTTCGGATGTTGGATATCATACAAACTATTTTAACTCTCTCTAGACCTACTGCTGCACGGAATAAGTCACCTGTATTCATGCAAAACCAGGTCCTTAAATTTCTCAGCCATGATATTCTCGGTCGCCCAACTCCTCCTTTTCCAAGAATTTTTCGCTGTTGTATAAACTGCAATTAGTAAAATATCTGTTCATTTCTCATGAGATGTCCCAGGTACTGAAGCTTTCTTATCTTCACTGTGTCAATAACTTACCTTTCTTTCACTATCTTTCTAAGAACTTCAACATTAGTTATATGAGCTGTCCATTAAAATGCTGAGTATTCTACGTAAGAGCCCCATTTCAAAAGATTCCAATTTTTTAGTTGTGGCTTCAGTCAAATTCCAAGATTCTACACCGTAGAAGAGGACCGACAATACGTAGCAGCGTAGAAGTCTCATCTTTGTATTTCGGAAACCTATAGTATACGGAAATGTGTTGCAAATTGTGGGATACATTTCCTCCCTGTTGCGGTGTTTGTTTGGTATTGACCATTTTTCTAACCATTGCGAGAACCTGATCTCACATGTTGTTACCACACATTATGTGTCACGTAGTTGTATATTACTTATATGACTTATGCTTCTATATGATAAACGTTCCTCTCGATATACGATTTCAGACTAACTTTTTATAATCAAATAAGTAATGTATATCTTACCGTCTGTGACTTACAGCAAAATGTATTTTAACGTTAAACTTTACATGTTTCGGGACCTTGTCCCATCATCAGAATTTAAAATCGTCTTCTTATCCCATCGTGCAATGGCATAGTTGTCGAATATTTCCAAAAATATTAAATCCACGTTGTAAATAAAACAAAATAGGAATACACTATACAAATAGCGCGCACAACGGTTTCAAGGTGTACACCGTACGGCGACAGACCGCGCACTGGTTCAAACTAACTCGTATCATAGCAGATACCGCAAATCAGTATCATACAGGATGTTTGATTTAAAATGCAGCTGATCATTCAAAACATGTGGCTTGGTATCGGCATTATTGTATGCTTTATATATTTCGAATTTTTCGAGGGCGTTCATATAAAATACATTTTGCTGTAAGTCACAGACGGTAAGATATACATTACTTATTTGATTATCAAATACGTGGCTTGGTACTATAATCGGAAATATTCCATAAATATAACTTTTTATGTTCCCTTTTCTCTTATTGCAGACTAAGAACTCTTTCCTAATGGAAATGTCACAGAAATTTTTAGGTTTTTAATATACTGTACAACACGAGAGACATCGATTTACAAGCAACTTGTTTAAGTAACTTTTTATTGCTTTTAGTTAAAACACGGACAAGCAATGTAGTGTATAGTTCGTATAACGTATAACTTATGCTACGTTAGTATTTTGTCGTTTTATTAAAATTCCATTCATCGGAGCTCAAAGGGCATTATTATCGGCCCTATAATAAGTCATGTAGATAACAACATGAGCTTACATTAGAATTAATATAAATTCCTTTTGCTGTATATAAAGTAGGTATTTCACTATTTGTACACTCCTGTACTACACAAGAAATCTATTATTACAAAATACCATAAAACTTTATAAATATTTGTATAGTATATTACACAATGAATGTATACAACGATGAATTCAACACAATCAAATATATAGCAATGAAAAACGGCTACAACCCTAATTTAATAAACAAACTACACAAACACATCATAAACAAAGCAACAAAACAATAAATACAAACAACACACAACAAAATAAATACATCACACTCACATACCACAACTCCAACATACACAAAATCGCCAAAACATTCAGAAAACACAAGTACAAAATAGCATACAGAACAAACAATACCATCAAAAAACACATCAATGATACAAACACGGTCATAGGCAAATACAACAAAATAGGTGTTTAAAAATTAAACTGTAATGATTGTAATAGTTTCTATATAGGCCAGACGGGAAGATCTTTTTCATCACGTTACTCTGAACACCTAAAAGCTCTATCCAGCAACAATATACATTCCGCGTTTGCCACACACATACACACAAAAAACCACAGCTACACCAACATAGACACTAATCTTGAGCCATTACACTACTTACCCAAAACTCGAAAACTTAACACAGCAGAACAATATGAAATATACAAACACTACACAACACAACCAAACAGCATACTTAACGACCAATTAAACTATAAATCGCACACACTCTTTGACACAATTATACATAAAACAAACAATAATTCGGATCCCCGCGCCAATCCCCTTCCACCACACACCACCACCACTCAACCTACCAAATAAAACCGTTACAAGTTACTGGCAGTCTGTCTCACACCGCTGATAAAGGCGCACATCACGCCGAAACGCGTACGGGAGGAAACAAAGTAAGTTTCACAAGTGAAAGTTTAATAATCAATATTAACAAAAATAGTTTATCTGTGTCTTATTAATCACAGACCTGCGTAATCACTAATCATTATTAATATGGGTTTCATTAGTGCATACTCTCAAAACCTTTTTGATAGGAAATCATCATCATCATCATCACCACTCCAAGGGCTAGGCCTTGGACCTGTTCCGGAACCCGTCTCCTCCTCGGTCGACCACATCTCTCTTCCCATTAGGGTGATAACCCAAGGCAGCCACAGGTAGACAGATGTCAGGCATGCGATTCAAGTCTTTACACCATCTCTTTCTTTAGTCTTCAGTCTTCATATGCAATGACACAATGTTTAAATTTGCGTCTAATATCCTAGTTCCTTCTCCTATCTAAGAGAGAACAACCTTGCGTCTTTCTTAAAGAATTTCATTTTGGGTGCCTGAATAAGTCACCCTCTACACGTCCGTTTTACCAAGCGTCCATGTCTCACTAGCATACAGGAATGTAGGGACAACCACAGTTTTATAACATTTTATTTCGGTATTTTCTTATACCGATTTAAATCTATTTTACAACACGAAAAGCATCGATTTACAAGCAACTTGTTTAAGGAAACTGTTTATTGCTTTTAGCTAAAAACATGGACATGCAATGTATTGTACAGTCCGTATAATAAGCTGCGTTAGTATTTCGTCGTTTTATTAAAATACCATTTATCGAAGCTGAATGGACATGATTCTAGGCCCTATAATAACTCTTGTAGATAACAACATGAGCTTGCTAATAACCTTCTTTAGCAGTATATAAATTAGGTATTCCACTATTTCTACACTCCTGCACTTCACAAGAAATCTATCTTTATAAAATACTTTATAACATAAAATGTTATAAATATTTTTATACTACGAGCTAAAATTTTATAATTATTAATATTGGTTTTACTTTCACTGTAAACTTACTTGGTTTATTCACTCAGACGACGTTTCGGAGTGGTGGCCTCCTTCTTCAGTGAGTTCGGATACGGAGTGTGCCAAGTTGTCGGTAATTTTATGTGTAACGCTTTTTTGGTTAACAGGTTGTGTGGGGGTGGAGGTGGAGGGGATTGGCGCCGGAGTTTGAATTGTTGTATGTGTTGTTTAGTACTCTGTGTCGAATAGTGTGTTTGATTTAAATCGAAAATGGTTATTGAGTATGTTGTTTGGTTGTGTTTTGTTGTGTTTGTATATTTCAAATTGTTCTGTGGTGTTAAGTTTACGACTTTTGGGTAGGTAGTGTAAACTTAAAAGTTGTAAACTTAACACCACAGAACAATTTTAAATATACAAACACAACAAAATAGAACCAAACAACAAAATCAATGACTATCAAAACACAATTACCAATTACACGATTATCAATGACAATTTAAATCAAACACACTATTCGACACAGTAATAAACAACACATACAACAATTCAAACTCCGGCGCCAATCCCCTCCACCTCCATCCCCACACAACCTGTTAACCAAAAAACCGTTACACATAAAATTACCGACAACTTGGCACATTCCCTATCCGAACTCACTGAAGAAGGAGAACACCACTCCGAAACGTCTTCTGAGTGAATAAACGATGTAAGCTTACAGTGAAAGTAAAATCAATATTAATAATTATTATGTGTGTAAACAAAGAAGTGATGAACATTCAAAATAATTAAAATGTTATATATATAGACGCGAGTTAAAAATAGGAAAAATAATCACAAAGGCTGAAATTACGCATATTTCTAGTAGACTGTTATACCTATTTAAGACGAACGTATAAACTATAATTTTTCCGTACAAATGTTTCCTTAATGGTGAACAATTCATGGATATCATGCAGATATTTGTTAGCATTGTCCACACATAAAATTTAAAAGAGCAAAGACTATCACTCACTGTTTATTTACCTGTATAATCTAAGTATTTATAAAACAACTTAAGTAAATGTTTACTAGTTTTAGAGACTGCCAAAGCTGAGTTATAATTATTTAATTGTTTTGAGAAGTTTAATTAATGAAAATCCTTCATCGGTGTTTCATTAATCACAGACCTTAGTCATCACTAATCATTAAAAATATGGGTTTCATTAATACATACTCTCAAAACGTTTTGATAGAGAATAAAAAATATATTATTTATGATGTCGTCTAACTTAGCCGTACACATGATACAACCTAAAGATGCAATTTAACGTAGAAAAGTATATTACATTAGGCGAAAAAATACTGATTAAGTATGTGTTTACACTTACTTACTTACTTACTAGCCAACGCCCACCCTTGGCTGTTGGGCCATTAGGCGGCGCGCTGACCAGTAGAGTGTTTACACGTGTAGTAGTTTATTCGTATTTACAAATTCTATCACTCATGCACTAAAGTGTTACTTCCGTTCAGATCATACAGTTAAAATAAGACATCCTACTCTTTACATAATTTAAATGCATGTTTTTCATAAATTGCGGCCTACATTCGCAGAACAACTGTGACTTGTGGTGTGTATAAGTAAAAGATTGATATACATATCCAAATGTAGTTATCAAATTGATTACGCTACTCAAAATTAACGGATTCGTATTTGCAACAGAATGGATAACACAAAACAACAAAACTCATTGCGTACCACTTATATTGTTGGATGTCATTTGATATGGAAACAGTAATAGAAAAAAAATTACATGAACACACAAAAGAAACCGTGTGATAAAGAGGGGACGCTACTTAAAGTTTGAACGCTACTCAAATTTAACAGATTCGTATTTGTAACAGAATGGATAACACAGAACAACAAAACTCATTGCGTACCACTTATATTGTTGGATGTTATTTGACATGGAAACAGTAATAAAAAAAGAAATTACATAAACACCCAAAAGAAACCATGTGATAAAGAGGGGGGCGCTACTCAAAGTTTGAACGATACTCAAATTTAACGGATTCGTATTTGTAACAGAATGGGTAACACAGAACAACAAAACTCATTGCGTACCACTTATATTGTTGGATGTCATTTGACATGGAAACAGTAATAAAAAAAGAAATTACATAAACACCCAAAAGAAACCATGTGATAAAGAGGGGGGCGCTACTCAAAGTTTGAACGATACTCAAAATTAACGGATTCATATTTGTAACAGAATGGATAACACAGAACAACAAAACTCACTGCGTACCACTTATATTGTTGGATGTTATTTGACAAGAAAAAAGTAATAAAAAAGAAATTACATGAACACTCAAAAGAAACCATGCGATAAAGACGGGGGGGGGCATTGTTTACTTTAGTGTAAATATCATTTACATGCATCAAGGGAGTAAGTAGCAAAAGAAAACGACATAAATGGACCAGCTTCTACATATTTTTTATTTTATCTAATTCCTAGGTGCAGTACGCAACAATGTTTAGTACTTGAGGCATTGAGCCATGTTGAATATAAATTTAACTTATCGCAACGTTTACCTGAGCATATTAATCTCGACGAATGTGTTATACGCCATGGAGTTACCCTGCTACCCTGAGGGTAGACGAATCGTATACACTTCTCGCTATGGCGGTTTCTGTATCCATCTGAAATTATGTGAGTCGTGGTACGATACGTTTATAAGTACGATATGGTATTATGTTTGTAAGTACGATACAAATAGAAATTATATTGCAAACGATAAACCTTAAGTGTCTGATATCATTAAAATATAAAAGGTGCAAAATAAAATCTGATATTAAAAAAGTGATCATAAATTTGCAATAATTTTAAATTGGATTGTTATTAAAAAAAGGCCGTGTTTCCACATTTTGTGTACGTATATCGTGGTTTGAAAACATTCGTAAATGTATAATTATTTAGTTAAAAAGTTTGAAAAGCTAAAATGATTTATGTAAAATATGTTGTTTTGTAATATAACAAAAGAATAAAGAGTGGTGTTGTGTAATTGTGTTGTAAAATGTCGGGCGTTACCTCCGCGCACTTTTGTTACTTACTCTGTTGACTGGATCCTCTGCAGTGATGTAGTCCTGTAACACAACTTAATACTATACTTTTTGTGGGCGCCACTTGGAAACGTTTGTTCCAAGGAAAAAAATGTGATTGATAAAATTTTTAAATCTACGAAAAAATTTAAACAAGTCAGTTTAGCTTGGGAAAATCAGTTAAGTTTAATGATTCTTTAAAAACAAACAAATCGTCTGAAGGACTATCATTCATAAAAAATTAAAAAATTGCAGAGAAAAAATTTTACAAGTTATTATTATTGACATTTTTTTTTTTATATCCAATCAAGTATCGGCTAGTATATTTCAGATTCTGACTCAGTTGAAAAGCATGAGTTTAATACGTAAAAAATCTTTAATCTCAGGACGTGACTCCTTTGAACTACCAAGACATATCAATTAGATGCCTTACAAGAAAAAACTAAGTGATTTGAAGGTGTATGTGTGGCGTGTGAAGTACAACTGCGTGATAAAATGTAACCAGGTAACAAATGACTTTAATTTTGGTAACTCACGTTCCAATGGTTATTTATTCTCGCACTGGACACTCCTTTCGGGTAGTTTCTCAATCTCGCCTCTTCGGGTATACACTGAATCTATTTAAAGTCAAATTTTGCGATCGTTTACTTTTTCCGCACTTTTCTAAAAACGTTTGGCAGTAGAATATCGTTCAATCGCCGCCGCTACGAATCATCTGTTTAGCGTTAATTCAGAAATCGGCCACCGCAGCGCTGATTCCCATGCAGTGTTGATGAAGGCTTTGTGTATTGTATGTTTACGTTAGGGGGAATTATTGTCACGTTAGTCAGTCTATGCGAACACAGCAGAATTCGTTCTCTATTTAAATTTTGGTCCCTCCTGGGCCGTCGACGTTCTGGCTGCGTGATTTCTATTAAAATTTGCCGTATCGCTCCTCTATTTCAGCGATACTTTTGGCGAAGATTCTCGTTGAGGTTAAGTCAGTCGGTATGTCTATGTACGGGAAAAGCCTTCCTGCCGTGTCTTGTCGATTTCTCGCCTCTCGGTTTCGCCTTAGCTGCGTTGATCACTGTTGTGTGAGATGCATCAGTTCTGGAGTTCAAGTTTCAAGTGTTTTTCGGTCGGATTTGGTCTCTCTTTTATACTAATTCAGGATGACTGTTTTCATCGACTTCCGGTATATTTGTGTAAAAATTCTTTCTAGATTGTTCGAGAATAAACGAAATGGAATGTCATAGAACAATTTTCACTTCCGTAGAAGCTTTTAGAACGAATTTCTTATTCTTCATACAAAGGATATTTCAAAAATTACTCTGGTATTTATCAAACAGTTTTACATTAGTACTCACAATTTGTATGCCATTAACACATTTAGATTCCCTGTTTTTAACTGAATCTAGCGATACTAAATATGATTGGTTTCTAATTAACTTAAGTCTAATAAACAATACAATATACAACCCTCACCTTGAGCTGTTGTCATTGAAAACTCAATTTATATAACAAAAATTGTTGTGGAGTTACTAAGTTCCTTCCACAAGCTGAACATCTAATACTACTACCTTCCTACAACAAAATAAACAAATTTTAACATAGATAAAACACAAATAAATACAATTTTATATGGCCTCTGCTCATGGCCTAGATTCTTGTCAGTTTTCTAATACAATGATTAGTCTTTTTCTTTAATATATGTATTATTTCACTACTGTACACACAGAGTTTATTATTTTGTCTATCTTTTGTGATACCTGGTTACTCTGTACATATATTATATTTATCACAAAATGACATAGCATCATTGATTGGTCTAGAGATGTCCTTTTTTATGGCGTGACAAATCTCACTCTAATTAGTTAAATTCTTTTAGAATTGACTTTACTTTCAACTGAGTTTGTTTCTTATTAAGGTATACTGATGTATTGTACCTTTCTATCTGATTTTTGTTAGCATTATGTAAGTATTTAGCCAGATATGATTATTTTTGTACTGGATGATTGGTTCCAGCCATACATGGTATAAGTAAATATTTTGCTAACTTGACTATTACAATGTTAAAGTTAGTCAGGTATATTAGTATAGTTGCTTTATATCATATTACAGCTTTCTAATGCAATTTGGTTGCATTTTGGCAAGATTAAATTTATAAATTATACAATATTAGATGCCTATTACATGTTTTTAGTTAACACTGTTTTTGGCTATTTTGACTGCTTTTTATTCATTTGACAGCTTCCTTTATTTAAGATAAATTGTTCACTATTGTCTGCTTGACATTTACATATAGTTTTTATTTACATCTGACAATAATTGATTTTTTTCATGAAATCTTGGTGTATGGTCTCAAATCCAACACATTAATATTTTTTGTCATTGCAAATATACAATTTTTATTTTAACTTAGATTCTTTCTAATAATGTATTTAAATCATTTAATACATTTATTTTATTTACATCACATAATATAATAATGGATCATGTCCATTTATTCACAAAAAATAGTTTTTAATACTATATTCATAGTTATAAAACTTAATAATTATTGACTTCATTTTGGTGGATTCTGACATTATTTCTCTCTCTTATAGTGTCTTATGGTTTTTTCACTCTTATTCACTTTAATAATATATATGGGGTTTTGTCTTAGTCATAGTTTGGTCGTTTTTTCAAGTTGATAGAAATAATTATTATACAAAATTACACAATTTTTTGGGACTACTTGGGCTCGATACTGTTCACCTCACTTTCCTCTTATGCTAACTTACTATATAAATGATTTCTTTTTATGGAACGTTTTGTGACGTTACATATGCCTCTCCGTTAAAGTTGATAATTTTGGAAAAACATATCTTTGGTTTTGATGAAATTATCATCACTATATTAACCCTTTATTAGCTTCTTTATATCTCATTCTTTTATCTTATAATTAAATTCCTGTACTACTCCTTTAATATATTAATCCAACTCAATATTCCTAGTTCGTTCTTTGTCGTATCACCTATTCCTTTCCTTTTTACCTTGATGTTTTATAATTAATCTTTGATATAATTCCCTATCAATTCCCTAACTTACATAGAGGGTTGGGAGTCAGAGTGGCTCGCTATGGCATACATTCTCTGTCCCTTCCTGTCTATAACTACTGAAATCAGAGGCAACACATCCCTGTTCAGAAAATAATAATTGCACCTTTGCAACAAATAATAATAATAATAAAAAAATACAATATTCAAAGATCATAGGCTCCTACACATAGATTCCCTTTCTTAAACTATTCTGATTAATTCACAATTATATTAATATATCGTTCTCCGCAGGTTAAATTATCGTTTAAAATCATTCAATGTTAATAGCTATATTCATATTCATCATTATCTCCTTATGTAACACACTGTTTTCCTCTCTTTTTTTTCATTTATCATTTCCATTTAGTATCAAATATATGACAGTATTTCTCCCTCTTTTCTCCTTTACTAAGTGTCCATCTCGTATTTATTAATAACAATCTCTCTCCTTCTCTAAGTACGGGTAAGCTGGTAAATATACGTTTACTTGGCTATTGGAAATAAATCTGTATTTTATATATATCTTTATGCCTTTGGTGTAAGGTGTCCATCTCGTAATATTTATTTATTAATAATCTCTCTCCTTCTCTAAGTACGGGTAAGCTGGGAAATATACGTTGACATGGCTATTGGAAATAAATCTTGCCTATAGTGGAATGTGTCCTTCTCGTAATATTTATTAATAATAATCTCTCTCCTTTCTAATTATGGCTAAGTTAAAAAATTCACGTTAACATGTTTAGTCAAGGTACCTTCTCTATGATGCTGTATTTGACTTTGGTTTTTGGTCATGGTACTTGGTCACTGATTGAGTATTCGACTTGCGATTTTTTTTTTTTTTTTTTTATCATGGTACTTTTTTAATGAAGTCTGGTTATAAGTACCTTTTACCTTGTTCCTAATTGTGTCAGTTACCTCGTAGGTATTGTTTTCATGTTTGATAATATTTGGGTTTATATTTGTCAGTTTGGGTTAATTATTTTGATTATTTCAACCCCTTTTGGTTGTGTGTTCCTTATATTAGGTCATTATTCATCATTCCCTTTCCTTTTTATTTCCTTCTCTTTTCAATATTCGACCTTCGATGTTTAGCACCTCTACTCCTTCAAATGCCTGGTCTATGACATTTATTCTGGATGATTAATCCATGGCATTACCATCTCATCACATGTTTGGGCCATAATTTTTCTGCATAGCGGAATTCCTCCTCTCTCTCACTTTCATTTCGGGGATCATTATCTGGTTCTCGGCCAGTTTCTGCCAATACATGGTTTACATAAAATACTCGGGGTCTTTCGTCATTACTTGCCTGATTATGCTGTAATGAAAAACCCGGATTTTCGTGAACTGTTACCCGATTCTCATTATTATTTTGATTAGCGTTTGGTTCCTGTTGGTTGTTATTTTCGTTTCGGGGTGGTTCGTTACTCCTACCCTCTGAAAACTGCTGACGGTTATTCGCCGTATCACCCTGGTTATCTCGCGTCTGTTGGATCGTATACCCGTAACTTGGTAAATTGGGTGGATATGGTTGTCGATTATCGGCCATCATATAATTTACCTGGGGCCTATATTCATTTTGGTTTCTCCTATCGCCTCCTCCTTGGTTTCCCCCGTTGCGATAACCATTACGTTGACCATAATTACTTCCTCTATAATTATTCCCGCGATAAACGTTTCCCTGGTGGAAGTTCCTACCGTAGTTATTCCCGGTGTAATTGCCTCTGTTTGGTCCCGGATAGTTGCGGTTAATTGGGCCCTGAGTGTTATCATTTCGGCCATTTGGTGGGATATTATTATTCTGATTATTGGTGTTTAGATTATTACCGTTCCCACCTCCATTCCGGTTTGGTCCGTTATTATTGTTGTTGTACTCTACCTTACGATTGGGGGGTTGGTAGTCCTGGAACCTTCCTGTGGATTCGCAATTTTCCAATAATTTGGCCAGATCGGCTATTTTGCTAATCTGTTGGTATAATTGGGCATCCTTGATACCATAGCTGTAATGTCCAGCTAACTGCCTTACCAAACATTCTTCTGGGATCGGCGGTATCAACTTCCGTGCTAAACATACCTTTCTCAGGAAATAAGACGTCGGGGACTGTCCATAGGACGCGTCGTATTTGCCATAGAAAATGTCCATTCTTACCCTGTTTTGTGCGGTCTCTGACCAATACTTTTCCTTAAACTGGCGTTTAAACTCTGCTAAATTCGTTATTTCGGGTCGTACCGCTATCCACCAGTTATCCTTAGTATTTTTAAACGTCTCGTCAAGCATCTCTCTTATCCTGTCCCACCTTGTTTCTCTATTTCTCCCAATAAACTCCTCCATTCTTTCCAAAAATTCCATTGGGTTTCGTCGATAGTTCTGGAAGTTAATTACTTCCCTGTTTTCACCATGACACGTATGAGTGTTTAGTATTGGTGTGTCTCTCAGCGCCTCTAATCTTTCCTGCAGGTTTTTCTCTCTCTGGTCTATTTCCAGTATACTATTTTTGTTAGTTTTTATCTGTTCGTCCAGCCTGTTAGCGATGTCATATGTTTTCTGCATCCTCTCGCTAACGTCTTTCTGGACTTCTCCCACTTCCTGCATGATGGCGTCTTGGTTCTGCCTTACCATGTTTTCAAGATTTCTAACATCTTGTTTGGTCTCTACTGCTCGTTCCTCTATATTTTCGAAACGTGTATTGTTTCCCTCCTGTAACCTTTCCAATTGTTTCTCCATGTTTTCGACCTTCCTGTCACTATCGATTTTATTATCATCGATCTTTTTGGTTACTGTTTCGTACTTTATGCTAATTTCTTTTTTCAGGGACTCTATACATTTCTTATTCTCCTCCTGAAATAGCTCTAGCTTTTTCCCATTGTCATCTATTTTCTCGGTTATATCCTTCCTTAAAGACTCTATGTTTTTGTCTAATTTCTCCTTATCTTCCAGTCTGTTTTTATTATTATCCTCCTTCAGGGATTTTATTATTTTCTCCTTATCTTCCCGTCTGTTTTTATTATTCTCCTCTTTATCTTCCTGTCTCTTTTTATTATTCTCCTCTTTCAAGGATTCTATACTTCCTTTTATTTCCTTCATTCCTTGGAGCATCACCATTATTGCGTTCATGTCAACGCTTGCTGTTATTTTTTCTGGTTCGGGTTTCTCTGTTTGTTCTACCATTTGTATGGGTTCTTCTCCCGTTTGTTCTTCTAATTCCTCTGCCGTTTGAACCGGTCCTTCCATTTCTAGTGTGGGCGGTTCTAATTCCGTTTCCTCCATTTGTACTGCCTCTCCGTCTTCCACACTTAACTCGGGTTCCACAGTCTTCTTCACCTTTTTTCCTTTAGGTTGCGGCATTTTAATACGTTGGTAGTTGCCGGGCTTGTTCCGTCTTTTTCAAGCCTCACTAGTTGGGCTGCCAATTTATAACAAATGAATAAAGAGTGGTGTTGTGTAATTGTGTTGTAATTGTGTCGGGCGTTACCTCCGCGCACTTTTGTTACTTACTCTGTTGACTGGATCCTCTGCAGTGATGTAGTCCTGTAACACAACTTAATACTATGCTTTTTGTGGGCGCCACTTGGAAACGTTTGTTCCAAGAAAAAAAATGTGATTGATAAAATTTTTAAATCTACGAAAAAATTTAAACAAGTCAGTTTAGCTTGGGAAAAATCAGTTAAGTTTAATGATTCTTTAAAAACAAACAAATCGTCTGAAGGACTATCATTCATAAAAAATTATAAAATAGCAGAGAAAAAATTTTACATGTTATTATTATTGACAATTTTTTTTTATATTCAATCAAGTATCGGCTAGTATATTTCAGATTCTGACTCAGTTGAAAAGCATGAGTTTAATACGTAAAAAATCTTTACTCTCAGGACGTGACTCCTTTGAACTACCAAGACATATCAATTAGATGCCTTACAAGAAAAAACTAAGTGATTTGAAGGTGTATGTGTGGCGTGTGAAGTACAACTGCGTGATAAAATGTAACCAGGTAACAAATGACTTTAATTTTGGTAACTCACGTTCCAATGGTTATTTATTCTCGCACTGGACACACCTTTCGGGTAGTTTCTCAATCTCGCCTCTTCGGGTATACACTGAATCTATTTAAAGTCAAATTTTGCGATCGTTTACTTTTTCCGCACTTTTGTAAAAACGTTTGGCAGTAGAATATCGTTCAAACGCCGCCGCTACGAATCATCTGTTTAGCGTTAATTCAGAAATCGGCCACCGCAGCGCTGATTCCCATGCAGTGTTGATGAAGGCTTTGTGTATTGTACGTTTACGTTAGGGGGAATTATTGTCACGTCAGTCAGTCTATGCGAACACAGCAGAATTCGTTCTCTATTTAAATGTTTGGTCCCTCCTGGGCCGTCGACGTTCTGGCTGCGTGATTTCTATTAAAATTTGCCGAATCGCTGCTCTATTTCAGCGATACTTTTGGCGAAGATTCTCGTTGAGGTTAAGTCAGTCGGTATGTCTATGTACGGGAAAAGCCTTCCTGCCGTGTCTTGTCGATTTCTCGCCTCTCGGTTTCGCCTTAGCTGCGTTGATCACTGTTGTGTGAGATGCATCAGTTCTGGAGTTCAAGTTTCAAGTGTTTTTCGGTCGGATTTGGTCTCTCTTTTATACTAATTCAGGATGACTGTTTTCATCGACTTCCGGTATATTTGTGTAAAAATTCTTTCTAGATTGTTCGAGAATAAACGAAATGGAATGTCATAGAACAATTTTCACTTCCGTAGAAGCTTTTAGAACGAATTTCTTATTCTTCATACAAAGGATATTTCAAAAATTACTCTGGTATTTATCAAACAGTTTTACATTAGTACTCACAATTTGTATGCCATTAACACATTTAGATTCCCTGTTTTTAACTGAATCTAGCGATACTAAATATGATTGGTTTCTAATTAACTTAAGTCTAATAAACAATACAATATACAACCCTCACCTTGAGCTGTTGTCATTGAAAACTCAATTTATATAACAAAAATTGTTGTGGAGTTACTAAGTTCCTTCCACAAGCTGAACATCTAATACTACTACCTTCCTACAACAAAATAAACAAATTTTAACATAGATAAAACACAAATAAATACAATTTTATATGGCCTCTGCTCATGGCCTAGATTCTTGTCAGTTTTCTAATACAATGATTAGTCTTTTTCTTTAATATATGTATTATTTCACTACTGTACACACAGAGTTTATTATTTTGTCTATCTTTTGTGATACCTGGTTACTCTGTACATATATTATATTTATCACAAAATGACATAGCATCATTGATTGGTCTAGAGATGTCCTTTTTTATGGCGTGACAAATCTCACTCTAATTAGTTAAATTCTTTTAGAATTGACTTTACTTTCAACTGAGTTTGTTTCTTATTAAGGTATACTGATGTATTGTACCTTTCTATCTGATTTTTGTTAGCATTATGTAAGTATTTAGCCAGATATGATTATTTTTGTACTGGATGATTGGTTCCAGCCATACATGGTATAAGTAAATATTTTGCTAACTTGACTATTACAATGTTAAAGTTAGTCAGGTATATTAGTATAGTTGCTTTATATCATATTACAGCTTTCTAATGCAATTTGGTTGCATTTTGGCAAGATTAAATTCATAAATTATACAATATTAGATGCCTATTACATGTTTTTAGTTAACACTGTTTTTGGCTATTTTGACTGCTTTTTATTCATTTGACAGCTTCCTTTATTTAAGATAAATTGTTCACTACTGTCTGCTTGACAATTACATATAGTGTTTATTTACATCTGACAATAATTGATTTTTTTCATGAAATCTTGGTGTATGGTCTCAAATCCAACACATTAATATTTTTTGTCATTGCAAATATACAATTTTTATTTTAACTTAGTTCTTTCTAATAATGTATTTAAATCATTTAATACATTTATTTTATTTACATCACATAATATAATAATGGATCATGTCCATTTATTCACAAAAAATAGTTTTTAATACTATATTCATAGTTATAAAACTTAATAATTATTGACTTCATTTTGGTGGATTCTGACATTATTTCTCTCTCTTATAGTGTCTTATGGTTTTTTCACTCTTATTCACTTTAATAATATATATGGGGTTTTGTCTTAGTCATAGTTTGGTCGTTTTTTCAAGTTGATAGAAATAACTATTATACAAAATTACACAATTTTTTGGGACTACTTGGGCTCGATACTGTTCACCTCACTTTCCTCTTATGCTAACTTACTATATAAATGATTTCTTTTTATGGAACGTTTTGTGACGTTACAGTAATCAGGTAACTCTGAATCTCAATTTATTCAAAATCAATACTATAAGTGAAATGTAAATAATAAAATATAATTTACTTAGTATTACACTACACCAAAGTATGCAGTTGTTTTGTTTTATTGTATGTAACGCAAGAATTATTAAAAAATATATTTAGCCACCTTATCCACTAGCTCTTATCCTTTCAGTTCCTTGTTCTTGACTATACCGTGTGCTCTTATGTTTACATAACGATGTCTGTGTAGATATTTATATGTCACAAACACTGGTAATTTTAGCTAATTTAATAATAACGTTAGAGAACATATAGAAGACATCATATCTAAAACTAAATATTCATAATTTATTTGTTAAATCCTTTATAATTTAATAATGGAAAAATTAAGCCGTGCTTTGGCGTGAGAGTTTAATGAACAGGCAGAGGTCTAAGGAAAATATTTGAGTAGACTCGTGACATTTAATTAACTCATCCACTTAAAGTTTCTTGAAGTTGCGATTTCATTAAAAGTTTTGCAATATTAGTTAACGAGACGAAACCAATAAGCTACAAATTGCTTTCCTTGTTTATTGTAAATTTTTACTAGTTATATTATTTAGATACATCAAGATTAAATAATGATCTACGTACGATCTATGTATGCATAGTAATATTAAATTTAAACACTTTAACTTGGCACACTTGAGTCAGGTCACCAATTGTGACAATTAATTTCTTATAATCTTTAGTTTTCTATTTACTCTTGCCACTGTACTCATCAATTCTGCTGTTTCCATTTTATATTTAATTAAACCCCTATTAACTTTATGATGATTGTTAACTGTGCTTTGAAAATTGTATTTCAAATAAAAATAAATAAGTGTACATAGATAAAATATTCGCGCGCGCGCACACACACACACACACATTTTACATTTCTTTTATATATTGCAACAGTACGTCTGCGCACGTTACTGTGCATTGTCGCAGTTAGTTAGAAAAACTGTTAAATTAGAATAAATAATTAATATCGTCAATATTTGAAAAGAAATGCGCATTGAAAGCTGTAAGTAACCAGCGAAGGGGAACACCGAATGTGCAGGACGGGACTGGCATGTCACGCCACACTCGACCTGAGACTGTGTACACTGTAATTGATGTGTGTGAGAGATAGAGAGAGAGAGAGAGAGAGAGAGGAAGAGAGAGAGAGAGAGAGAGAGAGAGAGAGAGAGAGAGAGAGAGAGAGAGAGAGAGAGAGAGAGAGAGAGAGACAGTTGAATCCGGCATAGCGTCACCCCTGAATAAATGTGAATTAAATAGGTAATTTATTTAAATTTTGGTAAGTGCGCGTAAGATATGACAAAACAAATCACGCCATGTTATTAATGATATAAAGACGCGCACATGTGCAAAATCTAGTACGAAACAAATAATACATATAAATGCAGTGTAAATAAAAGTGAATAGAACCAAGAACAATTAAAGTATAGAAAAACTGTTAACATACATTTATACATAAAAGAAATTACCGATCATATGAACATCGAGTATTAAACAAAAGACTTCGCATTTTGCGAATAAAATTAAAATAAGTACGAAAAATAAACGAATCTGTAAAGGGACGCTCGACAAACTATAACAATATAAATCGTGCACAGAATGGCTGAAACATGATTTTCGCGCCCGACCGTATAAATAAGCGAGGGGCACAGCCTCGACCTTTCATTTCGTTGGAACACATCTGCAGCAGAAGGCTATGCCCGACAGTGAAGCATCCAAGGTCGATATCCTCGCAGTCATCTGAATGCTGAGTGGACCAGGAGGACCGGACGACGGACTCCAGGAGGATCAGACGACAACGGAGGATCGACACAGCAGGACACACGACTCAGGATCATGACGAGGAATCACTGAGTATCACCGCACAGCAATAAGGTGACATGAAACCATATTTACTCGTCAACCAACGAGTCATAACAGACATTAAAAAGAAAAGAGTAAAGAGACAATGATAAACTGTAATACTGTAAATAATAATTGTAAAATCTGATTGCTTAAATTGTAGTAATTTATAATGTTATTTAACATTTACGAAATTATTTTTGAAATTATAACGTAGCATAAATGTTTAAGTAATTCTAAAATTGATTGATATTTCATGAATAGATATTCATATGTAGGCACACAAAGCAAAGAAGTAATTAAAAAATATGGAATTTAAAAAGAAATACAATCTGAGCAAGTCAAGAGTACATTATATATTATAAAAATTTCTATTTATACATGTCAATTTATATCTTGTGTATTATATTTATGAATATTGTGTAATGTTATTTGTATAATGACGATAACTGTGTGTATGATGAGCACACACACAAGAAAAATATTATGCCAATAATAGTGACGAAATTTTAATTCGTAATTTTTGAAAATTTTATATAATAAAATTTTGAATGATTTTTACAAAGTCGATATGATATAAGAAGTGTTATTATTATTTTAAAAACACACTATACACCTTTTCTCGTTATATAATATTTGAATAATTTTTAAATTAAATTGAACCTTTCTTGAGTGAGATATTACAACAATAACGTGATCAATTTATTAAATAGATAATGTTTTTTGAACAAATATTTAATAACTTAAAATAAAGATGACCATTAATGATTTACTAATTGGCAGGTTAACCTCCAGAACACTTTTTAGTTCCTATGTTGGTGACTGGCATTATTTGGCATTATGTAATTTCTGCTTTCCTCGCTACTGAGTTTATTAATGTTCCTGTATAATAAAATTTGTAAATCAACACAAACTATTTCATTTCCGCAGTTAACTCTATATTAATTTACGGAGTGGTAAACTACGCTGAAGCCTTCTATCGTAAAAATAGTCTGGAAAACTTCATTATCTCAGTGCGTGAGCTGACTCTTGTAGAAATTCAATTAATGGAAATGTCGGCCTTGCTACTGCCCACATCTGTTACAGCGTTTGTCAACTGCCAATTCTCAATTCCCGTTTTAACTCTCATCGACAACAGACATTTAGTTTGATTTACATACTATTTACTACAATTATGTAGGACGTGCTAGAACGTTACACAAACGTTGATTACAACTAGTGTTAAGGCCATTAAGTGCCAGATTTATTAGAAGTGTTCAAAACTTTTCTATAACCTCAAATTCTCCTTGTATGTAAATGTTGAACGTAAAAATACATTCGTTCCTGGAATGAAATGTTATTATTATTTGGTATTCTGCCCTACGGTAGGTCTTGAAATGGTAAACGCTATCCAAGCTGTCCTATCGCATGATTTAAATGCTATCTATTAACTTCATTTTTCTACGCCCTCTTCTTTTTTCTCCTTCTATGACACCCTCCATGGCAGTTGTAAGCAACCAGTCACTTTTTAAACAATAACCTAACCAGTACATTTTCCTATTTTCTATTAACTTCAGGATTCTTCTTTCTTCACCTATTCTTATTAAACTTTGAAAACTTCATCGTTCCTTACTTTATTAACCATACCATACTTTTCCATTGCTCACAAAACCTACATCTCAAATGCTTCTAATCTTTTCTCATCTTCCTTCCTCAGTGTCCAAGTCTCTGCGCTATATAAAGCAACGCTCCCCACATAACATTTGGCCAACGTTTTTCTTAAATTCTTGTTAATTTTACCACACAGCAGTCTTTTCTTCCCATTAAATGCTTCTTTCGCTATAGCAATTCTTACTCTAATTTTACGAGTGTGGGACATATCTTCACTTATCAAGCTTCCAAGATATTTAAACAACTCCACCTGTTTTATTATTTCTTCTGCTACCTTTATGTTTGCCTTTTCCCCCTCTGCTAATCACCATACACTTAGTTTTTTCCTTATTAATCCTCCTCACTCCATATTCCTCGCATATTTAATTCAGATGTCTTATCATTTCATTCATTGTTTCTTCCTTTTCTGCTAAAACATCCATAACATCAGCAAACATTTTACATTCAATTCTTCTTCCACCGATATTCACACCTCTTGTTTTGTCAAAGCACTTCCTAATCAAGTCATCTATAACGTTTATTCGTTATAATATCGGGAACCTGGATAATTGGCTCAGGTCAATTAAACAGGCTGCCAAAATCTTAACAAACTCGTAAATAACTGTCAAATAGGATCCCGTGAATTGAGGGATATTGACAGGGGTTTTGTAGATTTATTCACTCTCCTTTTGGACCATGACATCTCTTTATTACATAAATTTAGCAATGAATATATTAAAAGTTAAAACATTTGTACCTCTTGTACAAAGAGAATTAGAGTAATTTAGTAATGAGTTAACATAGCTTTTCTTTTATTAATGCCCTCGGATCCGAGTACTTCGTTTCAGCATATGATATTACATTTATAATATTTTTTCTTGTGTCATCTGAAATATTGCTTTATTTAACAAAAAATATTTAAATTAAATTAAATTCATGTTATTGCTAAGCATGAAATTACAGTTTTAATTTAATTAAATCAGTCTTTCTTGTTTTACTTTACGTTCATTTTTTATCTATTTAGTGTTTATCATGTATTATTCTACTTCAAGTTCTGAACCACGGAAGCTAAACCTCCGTGTCACCTGTGTGTATCATCCTTGGCGAATCGGCGACTCTCTCGGTTGTGCCTTGTGTCTTGTAGTTTTTTTTTTTGAAGATCAGGTTTCTGTTGTTAGGTTTGTATCCGGTGATGGTGAAGTTCTGAAGTCATTTTAGTCATGGTGAGTCCTGGTTCTCTCTTTCTCAATAAGTTGTAGTAATCGCTCGTTGTTTTGGATCATTTGCACAAAAGTTTTATTCACTTGTAAACACGTCACATGTTGGTTTAGTTGTTGTGTTTCACATTATGATTTTACCACATTTCTAATTACATACGTTTTATTGTTAAGATTTTTAGAGATGTCATAGACGCGCAATTCTCATCCACACTCACTCGTTTACTACATATTTGCTTTATTACATATTTACTGTAATTGCACTGTTAAACTATATTCGCGGTTCACATGGCTTTTATATGTGTACTGAGTGCCGCTACGTCTCAACTGGCGAGTTTATTAACTTTTAAAAGTATTAGTATTGTACCGCATCACAGCTGTATGCTGTTTACGGTTCGAGGGCTCCATTTCAAGTGTGTTTAGTTAAGGGGTGAGAGTAGTAATCTCGCGTCATTTACTATTCAGCATAAAAGTAGTTCCATATTCCGATTAATATCTATTCGTTTATTCTCTGACATATTTAATTATATTATGGTATCTCTTACTTTTTATTTTATTATTGTACATCGTTATGTTTTTTATCAAGTTGCAATTTAATACTATTATTAGTCTTATTCACGGGTAATTTTGCGTGATGATGCCGGTTTCGGCAGGTTAAAGCAGGGTTAATTATTAAGGGGTGTTATCTCAATTTTATTCTCGAATTCTTTTTGGTTTGAAACTATTTATTTTGGGTATTATTGCGGTGTTACTTTATCATTTTCTTTAGGGGTTTATGTTTTGTTTTAATGTGAGATTTTAAATTAAAAAAATTTATTTTATTTTCTTTTTTATTTTTTAAATATCGTCACACATCAAGATATATGTTAAATAAATTTGGTGACACACAGCAGCCTTGCCTTACTCGTCTTCCGATTTTAATTCCTTTTGAACTCTGTTCTCCGATTTGCACACTCACTTTCTGTCCAAGGTACAGATTACGAATTTACCGTCTCTCCTTCCAATCCACCCCCTTGTCCCTTAAAATATCTAATAGTCTTCCCCATTGTACTCTGTCAAATCCTTTTTCAAGGTCTATATTTATAACATATAGCTCTTTGTCTTTTTCTACGCATCTTTCTCCAATTGTTTTTACAGCCCTATTGCATCCCTAGCCTTTACCTTTCCTGAAACCGAACTGCCCTTCCTCTAACGTGTCATCCAGTTTCCCAAACTACTATTCAACTCTTCTAACAACACTTTGGCTGCATGCGATATTAAACTTATAGTTCTGAACTCTTCGCATATCTTTGCATTCTTCTTTTTCTCTATTGGTATCACTACTGTTGCCAAAAAGTCATTTCGCCTTGCATACACACACAACACAAACAAAAGAACAAATGCAGCTGTGCACATACTACAAATTCCTTGTAGTATTATATGCATTGTCATCCACCTGTACACACATGTGCCCTATTTTTATCGTCAACAAGTATATAGTCACTCGTTTGTGACAAAAGGGCGAAAGCAAAAGTGGGAGCCATGGGAGAAGAGCGCAGTTGAAGAAAAACATTCTGTCAGCATCTCTCTCTTTGTCTGTCTGTTTATCTTTCTCTGTCTCTGTCTCTCTCCCTCTCTCTTGCCCTCTGTCTCTCTCTGTCTATCTTTGTCATTCTCTGTTTTTCTCTGTCTCTCTCTGTCTCTTCTCTCTGTCTGTCTGTCTGTCTGTCTGTCTCTCTCTCTCTCTCTCTCTCTCTCTCTCTCTCTCTCTCTCTCTCTCTCTCTCTCTCTCTCTCTCTCTCTCTCTCTCTCTCTCTCTCTCTCTCTCTCTCTCTCTCTCTCTCTTCCCCCACCCACTCTTATTAACATTCTTTGTAATTATTCGTTCATTACAATATCTCACACTGCGGATTTATTGTTATCTGTATTTTACAAAACGTCCAATTGCTTTTTTTTATGAAGAGGCTGTTAAAGACAATTGTTTTTATATTCGTAATGAATAGCCAAATAATAAAAATTTATAAGCTTGGAAAAGACTTGCGTAAATACAATTTTAGTACTTTTATGAACACAAATTGGCAACTTGTATATTTGTCGGCATGAGCTTATGCAGTGTGTGTGTGTGTGTGTGTGTGTGTAACTTACACTCGGTGGAAGTAACCACAGGATGCATTTATCACTGACAAACTTGGCCAAACTCAATATTGTAGCTCTCAGAGGGATAACACATTTAACCTACTTCGGTAGGGTTTGTATTCGTGCAAAGCAATATTGCAATATTAATGCAGCATGAGTGAGAAGGTTGCCATGTGCTCAATAGCCAATATTGCATTTAAATGGGTTCCATTTTCTTACCGGCTGTAATGGAAATTATTCCAAATTCATAGGTGTATGAAAAAGTGAAAAGTCATAATAACAGTAGAAGCCATGTAACAAATAAATTTTAAACAATATCTTATTTATTACTTTGGCTTATTGAGCGATGTGTTACTTTCATTGTTTTAGTTTATGTGGCAATGAGATGTAGAAGAATATACGATTAAATATTTTTGGGTACCTTATAATTTTAAAAGTTTCTTTAACTCACTTAAATATAACACCTTTTTCGCTTTTGACTACGTGATCTTGTATTAACCATATTATACCTGTGTATTCACGTGGGCCCATGTGAGTACTCACTTTGTACGTTTGAATTGTCTTGCCTCCTACCTTCTACACTTTCTATGTAACACGGAGGTAATATGGTGAACAGGGAAAATGTGTTCCGGTCTGCTGATACCCAGATAGTTAACGAGCTTGATTGAGGTGAAGGTCAGAAAATTGTATTACAAGGTACATGTCTCATCTCAGTCATTGAATAAACTTTCCGGTAAATAAAGTCACTTGTGCGATATAATTTCATTTCTTTCATAGTGGTCACGGGAATTATCACCGTAGTTTGGTTTATACGATTTAGACAAAAGACGTTCTTAACATTATTTAAATTGCACAATAATATACTTGACCATTTTTTAAACAAAATTAAACATATCTTGGTACATGCGTAAGCATTTCTATAATTCAAAGGTTTTAAAAATATACAATCACTTGGTTAAGATTCACAGTTAATACTTACCTCTGACAGTTGTTTTAGCTTATTAAGCTATTTTCAAAAAACCTACGGACAGAAGATTAAAATACCGTATTATAAAAGATATTTATAATTATTAAAACAATTTTAAATTTCTTTTTTTTGGAGCTCTGAATTATTCTTCAGTTATAAAGGACTATCTTCCACTTTTAGTACACTATTTTAAAAAAACGTTCTCCCCAAATATAAAGACCTAATAATAACGTTATTAAGAACTACGATTGGATAGCAGTATACAAATGTTAAACAATACGTTGTGTGAACTGCATATAGGTGAATCACATACAATATTTTGGTCCTCTCCTTGTTGAGAAATTGTTTAGTCTACATTTCGCTGTTTCTTTGAAAAGATCAAACAATCAATTTTAGTAGATGTGAGATGCAAATGCAGTTTCAAATAATTTTTTTTTTAAATGGTAGGCCTACTGTGTGTTTTTATACTGCCATGGCAACGCAGTAGGAGTAAAAAGAGGATATAATATAATTGGAGGAGCACATTCTAAAATAAACATGTATACTTCTTCTTTCCTATGAAATATGGTTAAGTAGGAAATATCATTTATGGTGTATGCCATAGGACCACCTGTGAAGGCCATGTCTACTCTTACCTATTGATCGATGTATATAAGCGATGTGCTGTCCGACATATGAAAAACGGGGAAGACTACATATTGCTTAAATTTGTCTAATACTAGTTGAAGCTGAACATCGCAGAAACACTGTGTATCAAATAGGTTGTATTATGTTCAGACAAACTACAGACCAATCGAATGCATCTCACAGTCCTGTAGAATACGAACAATATGTTTCGAGTTAATAAATGGTAGGATTATTAGTAATGTCAGTTATTTTCTCTATGTTAGCAGTCTTCATAACAACTTTGTCAAATTTTGTTGCTTCCCGGCTATATACACTTTTTCCTCGAACTTTCTATAAGTAATTTCTTCTTTTTATCGCTTAGGAATGTTACTTCTTTTAACACTTTTTTTAATTTGAGCTTGGTATTTGCTTGTGTAATCATATTTTATACCTTGATATGGGCCTTCTTTTATAAAGTCTTCTGTCTTGTTTATGTACCAATCTCTCTTCATTACAACCGAAGTATTTCCTTTGTCTGCTTTAGTAACTAGTAGATTATTTTCTTTTATTTTATTTTTCAATTTCTTTACACCCTTCGTGACCTGTTCTTCCACCTTATTTCTTCTATTTGTACTTTTATTATACATTTTTTCAACGATTTCTTTTAATTCATACGTCATTTGTTTTATAGTATCCTCATTTTCTATTTTCTCTACTATTACTTCACACTCCACTGATGCCTTTTCCCTATTTATGCCAACAGGCGGTGCATATTTTAAACACTTATCTAATAATTTTTGTTCCTTTTCTGTGAATGTAATTTCTGTAAGTTTAACCACTCGTTGGGCAAAACCTTCCTCACTACTCTTTTTGTTACCTACCCTTATATTTCCTTTTTTAGATAGTTTCTCTAATTTACCAAGTAATTTATAGTTTAAATTCTTTAATTTCTTATTTACGTAATTCTCACCGAACCCGTATAATATTTCTTCCAATTCTATAAGTGAGAATATTTTATATAAGTCCAAGTGCAGGAAAAAGTGTATATAGCAGGGAAGCAACAAAATTTGACAAAGTTGTTATTAGTAATGGTTATTGGTAAGTTATTAATTCACTTTACGGAAGATTCTTTATTACTCTGTTTATATCACCTATTTAATAGTATTGCAATAAATAATATGTCACCAAATGCAGAAGACGACACACAATCATCCTGAGTTTCCAAATTAAAGTAAACCGCAAAAAAAAATCACGCACACAACTAATTATCGCTCCCATTCGCGACTCCAGTACTTTTGCATTTTGTCTGTACAGTGTAGTGCACGTATTGTAGTAATTCTGACCTGGATATAACAATTGACTAAGTCTGGGAAGCGTGTCTGGAAAGATCAAGAACACCTCGGACGTTACCGCTAACACAGGTCGTGGAAAGCGTCACGTAGTGACACATGTTAGCTACCACCTTGAACAAATATTTCAAGGTCCAGTCAACTTCATGCATCTTTCTATTTTTTAGATATAAGTGCAAATACAATCTTGGGTAGACGCATTTTGATTCATTTAAGAATATTCTATATTCGATCGGCTTTATTCAATGCGACATGATATATGCTACACAAAAATGTTGGTTAAATTTGAATGTTGGATACACACATATTGAATTAAATCTTCCTAGACACATTAATTGACATAACGGAAACAAAAAATTACATACCTGCAGTATGAGTTCTGAAAATGTATTGTTTTATTCGGCACCAGATTTATAACCCGTACAATATACTGGGTACATGTATTGCTCCCATAAATATTGAATGCGCTTTCTTAAATCAATGTTTTCTCGGTTGTCATGACTTCAAATATAACACAATTACGTTCGTTAATAGATTTTCTCTTTCTGTTTAAATAAAACTGTTAGCTTGAACACTATATTTCGTTAAATGTAATCAGTAGTGTGTGAATTACCCACGTAAATTCCATTCCCCGTTGTACTCAGTTTGTGCATCATAATGGTTGTCCAGTACTGTTAGGGAACGGATATTTTCAATTTGTTTGAAAGTCAATTCAGATGTCGCTTTGTCTAAACCGTCAATACCGTCAACAGCGACTGAAAATCTCTGCGTGTAATTTGTTCAGTGTCAGATTCAGGCCGTACTTTTGTAAACAGTAAACAACGATTCAGACTGAATTTGTTTATATCCACTTGTGTATTAGTGTGAAAATGTATTTACGGTCTATGTTTTTTACAAATGCTAAAAAAATTACAGACTGAATTCCAAAATTACTTAAAACTCTTGTTATTAAAAAAAATTAATAAACGATAATCATCGCCCGTCTGTTCAGAATAAAAATAATTAACCCGTCGTAAATGTCTTAGTAATATGTATAACCGGTGCATATTTAGTAGTTAATAAAGACTAAACTAACGCTCTTATAGCAAGACCAGCACACGTAAAAGGATTACGTTAATGGCGCCGTACATAACATAGTATATTTCCAACAACAATATACACTCTGCATGCCACACACATACACACAGAAAACCACAGTTACACCAACATAGACACTAATCTTGAAATTTTACATTACATACACAAAGGTCAAAAACTCAACACAACTGAACAATACGAAATATATAAACACCACACAACACAACCAAACAACATACTCAACGATCAATTACAATATAAATCACATACACTTTTTGACACAATTATACAGAAAACAAACAGTAAGTTGAATCCCCGCGCCAATCCCCTTCCTCCACACACCACCCCCACTTCACCTTCCACACAACCGTTACAAAATGCTGGCAGTCTGTTACCAAAGCTGAAGAAGGCAGATACTATGCCGAAACGCGTACAATAAAATAGTAAGTTTTTCACATGAAAAAAGTTCATTTTTAGTTAAGTAGTATATTTCCATTTGAAGAAATTCGTTTTCAACGGTTACTATGTTCAATGTTTATGATAACAACTAACTACTATGCGCTAAAGAGGGTTACGTGTAATCCAGTTATTTAAAACATTCCAGTGTCACGTACACACACACACACACACACACACACACACACACACACACACACACACAAACAGACACACACACAGTAATTAATTATTGATAGTTTTACAATTATTTCACATAAACGTGTTTGTGCGCGTTTTTTTGAGCGTGATTTTGTGAG
Organism: Magicicada septendecula; assembly: GCA_034769895.1. Classification (NCBI taxonomy): domain Eukaryota; kingdom Metazoa; phylum Arthropoda; class Insecta; order Hemiptera; family Cicadidae; genus Magicicada; species Magicicada septendecula. The sequence goes on from CM068375.1 coordinate 9,150,589, forward strand.
TGTGTGTGTGTTCACGTGTGCACGCGGGATTATGGAAACTCGTCTAATTAACATATATCTCTAATTACGAGTCTATTGCCTGCACATAATAAAATCAAATTTTCGTGTGCAATCGGAAGTACACAAAAACTTATTTAAAGTCCATCTGTGATGTTACTGGTAACGTGAAGTAAAATAGCCTTTCTAAAATAAAAAGGATTTTGAACTAAAAATGACTTCTCCTTAAGACAAATTTAAATAACTGTGTCAGATTCAGGTGGCCGGAGAGTTACATCTTGTAGCAACGATATGTCTTGTAAGCATTGCAATTTAGATGAATTTGTTTATGAGAATCCTGTGAACCTATAATAATTTTGTACGCTACGTAATCTTTGTCGTGACAACTGGAAAGAATAACACAATCACATCTGCAAGAATTATAGGGGAATCAGGTTATTAAATACAACTGACAAAATTTATTCTAAGATAATAGATGACAGGTTATCGAGAATTGCTGAGAGTCTGATATTAGAAGAACAACATGTGTTTCGCAGGGGAAGGTCGACAGCTAAAATATTTTTATGTTTAAAAGTTAGTGGAAAAAATAATTAAATTTTATTCAGAGACACATCTTTGTTTGTATACCTCGAAAAAATGTTTGAGAGGTTGTATAGAGCAGCACTGTGGAGGATTATGCAGAGAAGAGGATGCCCTATTCAATTAATAAAGGTAATTAAAAGTTCAAATACAGATACGGAAAAAGTACAGGTACAGATAAAAACTAACATAATATAAAGCAAGGAATAACCCATTGGAATAACCCAAGGTGTTCAGCAGGGTTGCAGACTGTTTCCTGTTTTATTTAATATTTATACAGATGATGCATAAGGAAATGGAAATTGAATACCCGCAACGGCTTATACTTGGGGAAAGGATTGTATTTAAATATTTTAATGTATGCAGACGATCTTGTGATTATCCAAGAGAATGAAAATTATCTTCAAAGGTCGTTGTTTGATCTTACTAACCTTTTAACAGATTAGAATCAAACCATTTTCTTATCCACAACGAAAGTTACGACTTTTTCTGGAGCAAATCATATTAGAAGAAAGATTGTCATACAGGACTCGCCAATAGAACAGTTGCCATATTTCAAGTATCTAGGGTGCATCATTACATATCAAGATGATAAAAAGGTTGAAATCACAATTAGTCTCTTCCAGTTGCTTTGTGGATGTGTGATTAAACACTTAAAGAAAACAAGGGTATTGACGCAATTGAAATATTATAATGTAATGGCCGCACCTCAACTACTGAATTGTAGTGTGACTTGGATTAGAAAGTTCAAAAATATGTCTAGAATACAAGGGAGCGGAAATAAGGTGTTTGAGAGTTGTAAAGAGTTGTACCACGAGTGATCTTATAACAAATGATCATATTAGAGTGGAGATAGGCATAGCTAAAAGCTTAAATGAGAAAATCTCCCTGTACAAAACGGAGTGGCGGTTACACGTAGAGAGAATCGATCCAAATAGATTTTAAAGAAGAGCTCTTTACTATCATTCAAGGGAGAAGAGAAGTGTGGGAAGATCCCGTAAAGGACAGTTAGGGGACTTCAATTGTGACTGGAACAGGCTACTGGCCTAAGCAGTAAAGGGGGACGACGATGACAATTGTATACGTTAATTTAATTAATACTTACGAAAACACACAACAGCCTCACCATTGTTACAGCTCACATTTTCACGTTTCTCTAGCTATAGGCTTATCTTTGGAAAATCTATTCAACATATTACCATTTGATACTATATACTATAACGCTTTTGACTACGTTATCTACCTATATCGTTGACGATACTTACGTTATAAATATTCAATGGGTTAATCGTAATAATAAGAACAACGTGAATTGTTTAGAATCTTTCAAAATATTTATTAATTAAAACTTCTTAAATTGCGAGCTAAAAACTCATTATTATTTGCATGTGTATGTGTACTCGTAGTACACCTCCTTGTTAATAAATACAAGTAATCTCATATTACATAGAAACGTAAAATAATCTTATAACTATAACTAACATTGCTTATTATATAATATTGCTCTCGACTTGATCAATTTATTATGATTAAATTATTATTAAATTTTCTAATATCTTTTTCAAATTCCTATTGTTGTTGCATATGAATTTCTTATTTATGAGTTATTAATTACTTAAAAAAATTACTATTCTTTCAAAATTAATTTAAATATTTTCAATAAATTATCGTTTCAAAATTATACTTTCATAGTTGAAATATTACTCTAATTACTATACAAGAACAGTTACTTTTAAAATTTATTAATTACACTTTTGGAAATTATATTATCTTTCTTTTTACAATATTTAATTGTCTTTGATTAAGTCTTTCGTTTGAATGAATACATGGATGGCTTTCTTTCACCTTAATGGTTGCGGTTCCTCAGTGTATCCTCTTCTGGTCCTGAGTCCTTGATCCTGGTTGATTCTGAGTAGTCGTGTAGTTCTGGAGCCGTTCCTCGACCTCCGGATCGCTCAGTAGTCCGATGACTCGTACTCTACGTCTGGAATCTATGCCATGTAGTGTGCTGCTCTCTCGTCCTCCGTGATAGCCTCTGTCTGCAGTGGTGATCTCACGAAAGTGATGATGTTGTCGGACGTAGCCTCCGCCTGCCGCTGTAGTCGAACGAGAAAGAGAACAAGGCCCTTTCCATCTTATGAAGCCTTTCTTCTACAGCAGATTTTTCCAAGCCATTCTCTTGAATTATCTATCCTAGATACTTAAATTTTCGAACCCTCTCTATTCGAAAAATATCTGTTACCAGGAATTTTGGCGCGTTTTTAATGTTTGTGAGAAATTTGTTTTTTTTTCTACAGATTTCTGCAGAATTTGGTTTTATTTTATTTTTTTTACATTGGCAACATGAGTATTTTATTGTTTTGTTCTCTTAAATTTTTGCGCCTCCCCCCCCCCCAAAGTTTTCGGCCTATGCTACAGAATAATGGTAAATCAGGCCCTGTCAATCTTTATATGTTCTAGAAGGGTACGTATGCTGAGGATAAAACACTTAATTCTCAATTGCATGCGCATGCGCAGTTCTTAGTTAAATTACAGAATTCGAGCAACTGAGTGACCAAATGACAGTAAAATTATGCTGTGTCGGCCTTTAACTGGTTTGAATACCGGCTAAATCCAGTGTTTATACGTTAATATGCCGACAGCCACGCTATCTACCGGAAAAGAAAGGACTACCACAGGTATTTTACTGTCTTCCACAGAACACTTCAAATTCACAATAGTCTATTTGTCTTTTAGCTCTTTTAAGTGTTACGGCAATATTTCATGGTTTAAATATTCTGCACTGACATTGATGGAAAGCAATAAAATACACCTGCAGATATGGTTTGAAAGTCTCCACCAATTCGTCGTCTACACTACTTGCTTTGTGATAAGTGTTTCAAGTGTGCTCGCGTGCTGACAATGCTGGGCATCCTTGATTTCTACACGCTTCTATGTCTGTATACTATACTTTCCATTTAAAATCAAACGTAACACACACACACACACATTTACTACGACGAATATTTTCAAACACTGTTGTAAGTGACCACGGGTAATGCTGAAAATTGTTTGTTATCTTCATAATATTGTATATCCACAGATAAGTTACAATAACAAGTATAGGCTATACAGTATTTATTGGTTGACTTTGTGCATCGATGTATACAATATGGATCGCGTGATGACAGGCAAAGTGAACGGCAGAAAACGGTCCGAAGCACGTACAGCTTCCCACACAATGATGGGTAATAAAGCGTTTGGCGCTAAGTTAACACTGTACTAAACGAGTCATTCAGTCAGTGATGCACTTGTTTTGACACCTTATTATTACATTATTACATTTGGGATAGTTCTACTGAAAATTTGTGTTATGAAGGTTTTATTATTATAACAGTTTTTTTTTTACTTTTGTCAGATGACAATAACTTGAACGTTTACACTCATTTTACTGATTTTGTGTCAAGCGGAAAATTAATTAGAGCGTCAACAGACGTTTTAAAGATTGCAAAATATATGTATAATTTATTGATTATTCTGTTAGTAAACTTAATACCAAAAAATGATTATATTGGTTTGCAAAATCTTTGCCGCCATAGTGTTTAGAAAACATATTTCAAACAATGATTTTTCTTAAGACAACCATGAAGTGAAACTTATCAAGTTAATAGAGATATAATATTTTATAAAATTTGTGCTATGATATTGCTAAGGAAAGAACCGCTGGAGCTATCTTCTCTAACCTTGGTGTCCGCCAAAAGTTAAATAAATTTGTATTATTTAGTAATGTTTAATGTAAACAATTTTTATACAGTTAATACGTAGCTAATTAAATTAAATAAAAAAATGTAACGTAAATTAGCATTGCTAATTGAACACTTCAACGACCATGGCGAGCGTATACGCCAGCTCCTTTTACGCCATAAAAATTTTAAAGTTTACGGCTCACGTCTTTTATTCTTTGTTTACCTTATTCTTATCTTTATTCGTCTGGCTTCAACATTAAATCTTCATAAATAAGAACGCAACAGAACTGTTTATGAACGCAACAGAACTTACCGACAAACTGAAATTGTCAGAATACTGAAATCTTACAGTGAAACAAATGTGTTTATTTTGGAAAAGAATTTATTAAAAACCTCCCACTTTGGAGTCATTAATTGTCAAAATGACATAGCTATACCACTTAACGCAAAATATGCTCCTCGAAAGCAACAAAAGCTATAACAAAGCAGAAAAGTCAGACTTTGTACAGGTATAGTATAGACTATAGCATACGCAGTGTTCTTGCCCACCACTGGTGCAGCGGTCGGACCGAATTCAGTGAATGCAGTACGCGATTCATATATACTGTAGTATACGTCGATGACTTTGTGCATCGAATGAAATAATTATCGACACATAATCAAAGTCATGGGGCGTATTTACGAGGTGGGGAGGACGGGGCCGGACCTCCCAGATGGTCGAAAAATTTGACTGAATATCTGAAGTTTTAGGTTGTGTTATTATTTATTTTTTTTAGCTGTGGACGCTAATATAGTAGTAACAGTTTTTCAAATATACGAACAGGTTTAAGTAGAGGGAAAGTGAGTGTTCGAAAACACTTCCGGGTTCCGAACGAAAACACTACCGGGTTCCAGTTCATGACGTCATAGAGGCACTGGCAGCTGGTGTCCGAGCTGTCCATGTGACGTCACTGTTTTGTGTGTGTGTATGTATGTGTGTGTATGTGTGACTGAAACACTTCCGTGTTCCAGTTCATGACATCACACAGAGGCCCAAGTCGCTGGCGTCCGTATGGCTAAAACCTGTTTCAAGACGTCACGGAGGCCGTGGTTTCTGCATGTCCAAAATTTGGTAGCCGAAAACAATGTGTAGCGGATGGGGGTACCCGGAATTCGGCGGTTGCCCGGACGCGCAGAGGCGATGTCATCGGGTACCGTTACTCGAAATTTTGGGGGTATCGGTTACCGTTACCCGAAATGTTTAAATCAACGGATGGGGGTACCCGAAATTTGTGGGTACGCCCACATGACGCATGTATAAAACACTGGTTATGACGAAGCAGGAGGCTGGGTGGATATGCTAGCTGGTTCGACGACTACGTGATGTCTGAAATTTGACACCCGAAATGTTTAGAACAACGGATGGGGGTACCCCGAAATTTTTGTTGTTCAATATTTGACAACCGAAATGTTTAAAACAACGGATGGGGGTACCTGAAATCTCTTGGTGTCCGAAATTTAACACCCGAAATGTTTAAATCAACGGATGGGGGTACCCGACATGACGCATGTGCTCGACTGCGAGGCGAGACAGTTGGTTTCTGTTATGTGTAAAAACAATGGGTATATGTTACATCATTAGTGTTTTATGATGTTAGTAGCTTATGACGTTACAGATTAATGAAGGAAGCGAAGCTGTGAAGTTGGATGAATCTGTTATATTGAACAGGTATAAAATATAACGCTTTTTTCCGCAATAATAACTAATTATTGATATATGGTATGTCATTGGTTTATGACGAGACGGAACACATGTTCATCTTAGTGGTTATCATCGCATCTATTATTCACTGTCTTCTCATTAGACTCATTGCGTCTAATCATTTTCTTGCATACTTAACTATTTATAGCTGCAACTTTAATGCTGTGTAGCGAGCAATGTCCTGACTTGACCGAGCGACCCAAGAGCGATGTACTAGGTTGTCCTCAAAATATAAAAATTACTTCCAGCTCGAGTACTATAAATGCAGCAGCAAAATACATGTAAGTCGCTCTGTAGCCACTCACGTAGATCAAGCATGTAGGTAAGCGCTGACTCCTTGACTATTTGTTGCTTATTTAATACAATTTTTCAGGTTGTGTAATTATTATCACTGAATAATTAGTTATTATTGTGAAAAATGTGTTATATACTTTGTATATATATTTTATAGGATGGTAATGCACTTTCAGGTTTTGTATATATGTTAATTTTGTATCGAATCGTATAAGGTAACTTGATCTATCGCGGACCATTCGATTGAACCGCTAATGCGTGTTGTAATAGTACTATTCCGTTCACACTGCTACAGGTTAATCTGTAACAGTGTTATATTACAGGTGTGACTAATACGTGTATTAAAAATAATATTTTTAAACTTTGTGTGCATGTGTGTGTGTGTGTGTGTGTGTGTGTGTGTGTGAAACGTAACAACTGTGATAATTACTGATTCAACTGAATAACTAGATTTTGTGTGTATATTTTATAGTCATATGTTATATTGTTTATTTTTTTGACGGAACGTTTAACTACCGTGTGCTAGTGGAATGCAGAAGTTGCTTTGCTGCAGGGCATAGAGACCGGTCTCTGCACTTGCGTTCAGTATTGTGTCTGTTTTTGCAACGTAGCGCAGCGTTATGTATTTTATTTTGTAAAATAATGTTATATTATGGAATATGTCTGTGTCTAATACATACCACTGTTAGTTAGTTCATGTGTGTGTATGTGTTGTAATACAGTGTGACTCTAATCTGTTATATGTTTGTGAACCAATGTTACATTTCAGGAGTTATGGAATTTATCTTCAAGTATGTATATTACCCATTGATTTATATACAGACTGTATGTTTTTAATGTATAACTAGATTTTATGTGTATATTTTCTGTTGAATCGTACATCGTAAACGACTGGGTTCTGTCTGTCATATTTTACACGTAACTCGTTTTACCGCGGGCTATACAACACTGCGATTGTTCTGTTGTAAGCAGTCGGTCACCAGAGCGAAATTTTACTATTGTTTTAATATATTATAAAACAGATACAATCATTTAAATATTATTCTGTCGTGGGTGTATACTCGTATAGGTGGTTTATTTATTTTTTCGTGTAGTTATAAGCTTCGTATATGTTTGTAGTGAAATGTACCTTATTTCGTGTATATGAATAAAACGACTTTGTTTGAAATTACCGTAAGTACATTATTTTATATTTATTGTCATTATAGTAATATTGTGTACGCATACTATGAAGGTTTATTTATTTTTTGTCAATGTAACTTTTTCTTTCTGCAGGCAATCAGTGTCATATTTCATGTGTTATTGCATTTTTCTGTGTTCCTATACATATAAGTATGTATATTTAAATATACAACAATGGTTTATTTTTTTCTGTGAATGTACCTGCTATATTATATTCGTTTTAATTTGTATAATTATAAATAATGTTGAACTCGCGTTTAGTATTGCATCTGTTTTACATCATAGCGCAGCGTTACGAAATTTTTCTGTAACTAATACACACAACTGTTAGTTAGTTCGTATGTGTGTGTATGTGTATGTGTGGGAAGAAGCTCAAAAACTGGTTTTTCAAACGAGCTATCTCTCTCGTGATGTGGTTGTCCTCGAACGTTGTGAAAATAATCTATTTTTGTAAGTGTTCTATATGTAATATCTTTCTGTATATGTTGATATCGTTCTGCTGTCATTATGTATGTGTCTGATGCACTATATTGAAAAATGAACAGATCATTAACTGAAAGTGTACACGCACTGTTGATTGATATGCGTTATGTTATAAGAAATTATAAAACTCATTTATAAGAAATATAAAATCATTTTATTAATACATTAAATCCATTATTAATACGTCTTATACATTTAGTAATACATTATTTGTTTGTGTTAATGAAAACGCGCGCGCACGCACACACGCACACACACACACACAATACAAAAATAGTACATGAAAATATTGTTATAGAACATAATGCAGAGAAAAAATATTATACAAAGACAAATACTTTATATATATATATATATATATATATATATATATATAACTGCTTCATAGTTACATCAGTGAAACAAATACATCTGCATTGATCAATAACATACAATAACATACACAGCGATAGTGATATATCACTGTTATGTATGAATAAAATTATTGAGATACATTATTACTGTTGTGGTTTACACAGAAACGTAATTTACTTATAATTTAAGTTTAGTGTTAGAGTTACAATTAAAGTTTTTTCCAGTTGCTCAAAAATTAAACATAATATATTTATACATCAAGGTGGTACAAATAAAATTTTAGTTCATAAATAATCACAGTACATTTTATGTCATGGTTTAAAAACCAATAATTACCAGCACCCCACTTTATCGTATAGCATTCCTCATTATAAAATTTTGGTGTACAGATTGATGAATAACGGATAAAATCATGTTTCATATAATACATATTTCCAAACGACTTCTGTCTAGATAATACATGTCTATTGTAATGAATATAATTTATATTGTGATATTTACAGAATGTAATTGGAATTTCTCTTAAGAACGAAAACAATGTGTAAAATTGTGTATTGATGAATTCATTAAAAGCTTTTCTCAAGTTCACGATATTTTTAGTAAACGTTATACATTTCCATCGATTCAGTTTATAATGATTGTTTAACAGAACCTCGAACTGTTCATAGTTAATATTTGAATACAATTTAATTAAATCTCATTGACAATAAAGTGTTTTAATTTTAGGGGAATAACCCAATTCTCTACTCAGAACTTTTAGAGTAACGTTACATTCAACATATTCTTTTTCCAGTATCTAATTCAAAAATTAAACATAATATATATATACATCTAGGTGGTACAAATAAAATTTTAGTTCATAAATAATCACAGTACATTTTTAATCATGGTTTAAAAAAACAATAATTACCAGCACACCAACACACCCTTCCACACTTATTACTACCGCACTTTATCGTATAGCACTCCTCATTATAAAATTTTGGTGTACAGATTGATGAATAACGGATAAAATCATGTTTCATATAATACATATTTCCAAACCACTTCTGTCTAGATAATACATGTCTATTGTAATGAATATATTTTATATCGTGATATTTACAGAATGTAATTGAAATTTCTCTTAAGAACGGAAACAATGTGTAAAATTGTTTATTGAAGAATTCATTAAAAGCTTTTCTCAAGTTCACGATATTTTTAGTAAACGTTACACATTTCCATCGATTCAGTTTATAATGATTGTTTAATGGAACCTCGAACTGTTCATAGTTAATATGTGAATGCAATTTAATTAAATCACATTGACAATAAAGTCTTTTACTTTTAGGGGAATAACCCAATTCTCTACTCAGAACTTTTAGAGTAACATTACATCCAACATATTCTCTTGTCTTGTTTCTTTTTCTGAAAAAGAAAAAAGTAAAATAAAATTGAATTATATATATATATATATATATATATATAGTCTACAAATCCATGTAAACAATAGTTGGGATACAAGATAAACGTAATGACTAACGCGATGTGGGTGTACACCGGCGAGCACAGACCACAAGAAACACTTTTCATCTTCTACATTTTTTACATTAATAATTCCTTTCTTACTGTTTGATAATTTCAATGGTGTAAGTAGAAAGCTCGACCCCACAAGAGGATTATATTTTGTAATATTTAATTCCACCCGCTTCATTATTTTTGCGCTAGCTATCGAATACTGTTCATCGATATCGTCATACTGTGACTTAGGTTCTGTACGTGATCTAAATACCGCATCACAATAAATATTTTCGGTGTTTATTAATTTTTTAAAGGATACACGAACTGCTAAATACCACTTTATATAATTATTTAATGGTACGGTTTCGTTACAAATTTTATCAATAATCTATTAATTTTTTAAAGATAATGAACTACTAAATACCATTTATATAATTATTTAATGCTACGGCTTCGTTAAAAATTTTATCAATAACCGTGTTTGTAATCCTGTGCGCGTCATCACAGTGATAATTATACGAAGATGTACAACAAGCAAGGTGCTGCAAATAAACTTTAAATGTCCATAAAACAATTACAATGCACTTTATATATCTGTTATTCACGGTTTAAAAAAACAATAATTAGCAGAACAGCAACATATTCTAGCACAATTCATAGTACCCCACCAATATCCAGTTTTCTTATAACATGACTCATTATAAAATTTAGGTGTCCAGTTTGGTATGTAATAAGTAAAATCGTGTTTCATATAATACATATTTCCAAACCACTTCTGTCTAGATAATACATGTCTATTGTAATGAATATATTTTATATCGTGATATTTACAGAATGTAATTGGAATTTCTCTTAAGAACGGAAACAATGTGTAAAATTGTTTATTGAAGAATTCATTAAAAGCACTCTTCATTTTCTCAATATTTTTAGTAAACTCTGTACATTTAAAATGATTCAGTTTATAATGATTGTTTAACGGAACCTCAAACTGTTCATAGTTAACATGTGAATGTAATTTAATTAAATCACATTGACAAGCGATTATCTCTCTGTACTTTAAACCTTTGTTTGTATTTACTTTAGCACCGGGTAAATAATAACGTTTATAAGCGTTAGTGTCCGACAGTATAGACTTGTACGCTGCTAAATCGTTTTCATCGTAGACGCTCTTGTCGGGTTCTTTCATAAACATAAGTTCGTAGAGGCCCGGTGTGCCTCTGTATCGTTTTCCAGCTATGTAGAAGCTTTTACTTTTAGGACTATATCCCAATTCTCTACTCACAACTTTTAGAGTAACGTTACATCCAACATATTCCCTTGTTTTGTTTCTTTTTCTGAAAAAATGAAAATAAAATTTGATATATAAAGAAATCCATTCATGATTACATTCAGGTTTTGTTCTCTCTCTCTCTTCCTCCCCATATCCATACTCTATTAAATTCACACTCACTTACTACATCACAATGTCTGTTATATGGCGGTGTACGACATATATCACCCTCACACTCGCACAAACAATTCGCCTCAACACATCTGTTCATCTCCCTGTAACTATAGAATAAACTATATATATATATATATATATATATATATACATTTTTAAAGTTTTTGTTTCTCCATTACGAACATGTACAAGAACCGTACATGTCCGTATGGAAATCAAAGTAGTATTTTAATATTTTAAAATTAATTTTCACACACACACACACACACACACACACACACACACACACACACACACACACACACACACACACACACACACACACACACACACACACACACACACACACACACACACACACACACACACACACACACACACACACACACACACAATTCTTGTAAACCTAATATTAATAATAGTAATATATACTATACTTCTAATACCTATAATATATTATATACTATAATATAATATATACTAATACCATCCATATTTCGTTCAATTACTTTGTCTGAAAAAAAAAAAAATGAAATTAATACACTTACATTTGTATACATATATATGTGTGTGTGTGTGTGTGTGTGTGTGTGTGTGTGTGTGTGTGTGTGTGTGTGTGTGTTTATACGAGAAACATACTCACATAATCGATGTCTAGCTGAACACTCGTTTTCTCGTTTGGTAGTGGGACGTGCGATGTGACGCAAAGTGATAGCACACAAGGCTTCACAGCTTTTAGTTGCTCCTCTGTAAATACATCAGCCCATCGTTTTGGAAGATAAACGTAAAAGCGTCCCTCTTCCGGCTGCGGGCAGGTCCCATCATCTTCTAAGTCGACTACAATCGATTCGCCGAATTTTGTTTTCACAAATTTCATTCCTAAAACGTGATACTTCACATTTAATTTTAAACTTGTTAAGTCCCGTTTTGGGAGAAATTTCGGTACAGATTTCGCGTTAGCAACGATTCCTTCCATGGCGAGTACTGATGACTGCATAGGGAAACGCTGGCGTATTTATTCTGTTTCCCCCGACCACGTTCCTTCCTTCTAAAGCGTCATCTCCTTCGGTCACGACCGGACGACGACACCCTACCCCGCACCCCGCACCTCCTCCGCAACGGTAACGGCTATAATTTTGCTTCCTACCCCACCCCGCGTCGTCTCGGGCCACCATCTGCTTTCGGTCACGACCGGACGATGACATTATACCCCGCACCCCCACACCGCACCCAGAGCCTCACCACCACCCAGCACCTCGCCTACATATTTTGTTCAATTACTTTTTCTGTCGCTCCGCAACGACCGGGTTTACCCCCCCACCCCCACCCCGCACCACACTCGAGTCCGTCGGTCACGGTCACCCCGCACCCCACCCTGCGTCGTCTCGGGCCACCATCTGCTTTCGGTCACGACCGGTCGTACAACCCAGCCCCCCGTACCCCGCACCCTACATCCCGCGCGAGGCGACTCAACGAGCGCGCTTCGGCCAAGGTCGCCGGCATCCTGTACTCCGCACCTCGCCTACCTCTCGGTCACGGACACCGGCTGGAACCTATCTCCCTACCCCGCACCACCATCCCACACCTTTACCCCGCACCCCGCACCGCATCGGTCACGGACGTCGGCTTCCTACACCGCACTCCCCACCCCACCCCACCCACCGCAACGCGCGTCGTCGGTCACGACCGGACGACTACCTACCCCGCACCGCTGCTCCTCGCGAGGCCGATCGGTCAAGGGCGCGCGGCGACAGAGTCACCGGTTACCGGACTGTCTATATAGGGAACCGACGACGCGAAGCCGGCCTCACTCCTTTCACAATGACCGACAGCAGCAGCAGCAGCAGCAGCGGCAGCAGCAGCGAACACCGTGCTATCAATGGTAATGTAATTACTATAAAATTTATGATACTTGACAATACACTAAACACACAAACAGTATTATTAGATTACAAACACACGGTTGTTGATAAGATGTGTAGCGAAGCCGTAGCATTAAATAATTATATAAAATGGTATTTAGCAGTTCGTGTATCTTTTAAAAAATTAATAAACACCGAAAATATTTATTGTAATGCGGTATTCAGATCGCGTACAGAACTTAAGTCACAGTATGACGATATCGATGAACAGTATTCGATAGCTAGCGAGAAAATAATGGAATCCGTTGACAAATTCACGCGTGACGGAAGCGGGTGGGTCGAAAACGGTGTCGAGTCGGTGGAATTAAATATTACAAAATACAACCCTCTTGTGGGGTCGAGCTTTCTACCTACACCATCGAAATTATCAAACAGTAAGAAAGGAATTATCAATATAAAAAATGTAGACGATGAAAAGCGTTTCTTGTGGTCTGTGCTCGCTGGTATACACCCGATCGCGTGTAACCCGCATCGCGTTAGCCATTACCTTCCGTACGAAGAAGAAATAAACATGAAGGACATTCCTTATCCCGTCGCACTCAATAAGATAAAACGGTTCGAAAAATTAAACGAAAACATATCCGTTAACGTTTTTGGCTATGAAGGCGAGGTATATCCTTTACGTATCACTGAACATCGCGGTAGAAAGTACCACGTAAACCTACTGCTACTGTCCGACGCGAACACTACTCACTACTGCCTCATACGGAACCTTTCGCGTATGCTTTCGTCGTTGACAAAACGAAAGGGCACTTCGTTTTATTGCAACTACTGTCTACACAGATTTGCGGACAATAAAGATACTAACGCGGCGCGAAAACGAGTTGAAGAACACGAACGCAACTGTTCTCAGCACGGAGTACAGAAAGTAAAACTTCCTGACGAGGACGAAAAGTGGATGTATTTTAAAAACTTTTCACTTTGTCACCGCGTACCTTATACGGTATACGCTGACTTCGAATCGTTTATTGTTCCGACCACCGGTAAAAACGTGGCACATCATATACCAGCCAGTTTCTGCTATGTGATAGTTGACTGGATGGGAAACGCCGTCAAGGAACCTGTAATATACCGCGGTAAAGACGTGGTGGACACGTTCCTTCGTGTGCTTTTAGCCGACGTTCAACGACTCGATAGAAAGTTTAATAAACCGATCCAAATGACAGCGGCCGATGAACGGTCATTCCGAAACGCCACTCACTGTCATCTGTGCAAGCAGCCGTTAACGGACGACACGGTTCGAAATCATTGCCACATAACGGGTAACTATTTAGGCGCTGCTCACAATGCGTGTAATATAAATTACAAAATACCAACACACGTTCCGGTTTTTTCCATAATTTAAGTGGCTATGACTCGCATCATTTGATGCAAGGTTTCGGAAAGTACAAGGAAGATGAAATATCGTGTATCGCTACTACAAGCGAACGTTACATCTCCGTTACACTCGGTCAGCTCCGGTTTCTCGATTCTCTGCGGTTCATGAACGCGTCACTTGAAAAACTCGTCTCCAACTTATCCGCGGATAAATTTAAAATCCTTAATCAATTTTACACGCGTAATGTTGATTTACTGTTACGTAAAGGTGTGTACCCTTACGAATACGTTACGGACGATTCAAAATTTGACGAGAGGCAGTTACCGGACCGCGTACATTTTTACAACGGGTTGACAGAGTCGGATATAGACGAAGAAGATTACGCGCACGCTCGAACGGTTTGGTCGGCTTTCGACATGCAAACGTTCGGTGATTATCATGACCTTTATTTAAAAACGGATGTACTACTGCTTGCTGATGTATTTGAAAACTTTCGAAACATGAGCCTGCAGTACTACGAACTCGATCCGTGTAACGTTTTTACCACCGCCGGTTTAGCGTGGAACGCGATGCTGAAAATGACAGGAGTCAGGTTAGAGTTACTCCGCGATATAGACGTACACCTGTACATCGAAAGAGGTATCCGTGGCGGCTTAGCAGCAATTTCTAATAGGTACGCCAAAGCCAACAACCCGTACATTCCCGATTATGACGCAAGCAAGCCGCACAACTATTTACTTTACCTCGATTGTACCAACCTGTGCGGAACGGCTATGACACAGCCTTTACCACTGTCCGGTTTTCGATGGTTGGAACGTACAGTGATCGATACGTTGAACGTGCACGCGTTACGCGACGATGGTGACACCGGTTATATCCTGGAAGTCGATCTGGGGTATCCACATTACCTACACGACTTACACAGTGACTACCCTTTAGCACCTGAAAAGCGTACTATTACGGACAGTATGCTTTCACCGTACTGCTATCGCATGAAGCTGTTAAAAGACTTTGTGTGTAGTAACGGTAAGGTATAGAAACTGATAACGTCCCTCGAGGACAAGACAAAATACATTGTTCATTACAGAACACTGAAACTCTACCTCGAACTAGGAATGGAGTTGAAAGCGATTCACCGTGTGTTAGCATTCACACAGTGCGTATGGTTGAAACCTTTCATCGATTTTAATACGAAGCGACGGAAGGAAGCCAGAAACACCTTTGAAAAAGACTTTTTTAAGTTAATGAATAACGCACCGTACGGAAAATCGTTGAAAAACGTACGAAAGCGAATCGATTTCAAGTTAGTTCCAAACGAGAAGAAACTTCACAAACTAACCGCTAACCCCAGGCTACAACATTTCTTCATCTATAACGAGGACCTGGTAGGTCTCACGATGAAAAAAACATTCATTACACTGAACCGACCTTTGTACGTTGGGTTCAGTGTATTGGATATTAGTAAGCTGATTATGTATCGGTTCCATTACGGATTCACGATGAATACGTACGGGTCACGTGCACGTCTATGTATGACGGACACTGACTCTCTGTTGTACGACATTCGCACCGACGATGTGTACAAAGACATGGAGGAGCATCTCGAACTCTTTGACACGTCGGAGTACCCTAAGGCACATCCGTGCTATAGTGAAACAAACAAGAAAAAGTTGGGTACTTTTAAAGACGAAACAAATGGAATACCGATACTTGAATTTTTCGGGTTGCGCGCAAAATGTTATTCATTCGTTACGGCAAACGATAAAGAGAAAAAGGTAGCCAAAGGTGTGCCACGTTCCGCGATAGCTACACAGTTGAAACATCAACTTTATAAACAATGTGTAAAGACCACTTCTCAAACTTATACTACGGCGCAGACTATCCAAAGCGAAAAACATAACATATACACAAGAAAGCTTACAAAATTATCGCTGTCACCATACGATGACAAACGATATGTCTTGGATGACGGTGAAACAACACTGGCGTACGGTCATTATAAACTCTGTCAACCCAGACGCGAGATAATTCAGCAAGCGAGAAAATCCGTTATAAATTATGCGTTCGATATACGTTGATATAAGACTCGCTTGCAGGAGCAACACACTGTCAGTAACGACGATGAAGTCGGTGAGGTTCAGTGAAAACGTAACGGTATATCTCGTACCAAAATTTTGCGATTCGCGTTTCGGGTGGCGATATGGAAAACGTACGCAAAACTATTGCAAAAGAATTGCACAGACCGGTGAGAAGGAACTTTCCCAGACGTGCGGTGGAGGTGAAGGGGTTACACGATCTCTACCAAGCGGATTTGGTGGAAATGATACCGCATGCCAAGTTGAACAAGGGGTACAAATATCTAATGACGGTAATAAACGCATTTAGCAAGTATGCATATGCGATTCCCTTAAAAACTAAATCGGGTGTTGAAGTGGCACATGCTCTCGAACCAATAATTGTAAAAAATAAAATGAAATACCTGCAAACGGATAAGGGGAAAGAGTACTTTAACACTACCGTACAAGCTTTACTAAAGAGATTCAACGTCAAACACTATTCAACGTATAGCGAGAAGAAAGCGTCCATCGTAGAGCGATTTAATCGTACGTTGAAAACGAACATGTACCGCGCGTTCAGCGAGCAAGGCCATTATCGGTGGTTGTCGCTTTTGCCTAAACTGGTGATGGAATACAACGACAGAGTGCATAGAACTATAGAGATGAAGCCGCGACAAGTCGACAAGAGCAACGAGCAAATTGTGTTGGAACGAATAAGAAAAAATACCGTACCGCGGAAAGTGAGCAAGAAACATAAGTTTAAAATAGGCGATCGAGTGCGTATCAGTAAATACAAAATCACATTCGCTAAAGGTTATACACCAAACTGGACGAACGAGATATATACAGTGCACAGAGTTCAGCCAACCGTACCGGTTACGTACTTGTTGAAAGATCATACGGGTGACGTTGTGGAAGGTGGGTTTTATGAACAAGAATTGAGTAAAACCAGCGTTGGTGATGTGTATCTCGTTGAGAAAATATTACAACGTAAAGGTGATCGCGTGCGAGTGCGCTGGCTCGGCTTTGACGGTAAACACGATTCGTGGATACATAAAAAAGATCTGATATAATAGCATTACCACAGTATTTAACCGAACGTAAACGAGTTAAGATGAAGATTGAACAACAATCGTTAAAGTTGAATGTTAAGAACGTAGACTCTGCTAAGTACAACGGTGAAGTTGCATATAATAAACACAGTCCACTGTTTCCAAACACAGTTCGATGTATCGTGTGCGGCGGGTCATGTAGCGGGAAGTCAAACGTTGCCTTTAACATGTTATTCGATTCAAACGGACTGCGATTTCAGAACCTGTACGTGTTCTCCAAATCATTATTTCAACCAAAATATCGTATGTTGGAAGACGTTTTTAACGCTCTCGCTGACGAAGGAATGACGTACTTCACATACAGTGAAAACGATAAAGTACCACCTCCGCACGAAATTGTACCTAATTCAATCATGTTGTTCGATGATGTGGCATGTGAACGGCAGAATAACATACGAAAATATTTCGCTATGGGACGGCATAGCGGTGTGGACACTTTGTACCTTTGCCAAACGTATAGTCTGGTGCCAAAGCAACTGGTGCGTGATAATGCCAATTTCTTGGTTTTGTTCAGACAAGATGATCTCAATTTACGTCACGTTTACAACGATCACGTTAACACAGATATGAAATACGAAGAGTTCAAAGCGATGTGCGCCGAAGCGTGGAAGGATCGTTACGGATTCATAGTCATCAACAAGGACTCACCGATAAACGCAGGTAGATACAGAGTGGGTTTCGATCGTTTTATACATAAATAGAATAGTTTGTGCAAGAAAGTCATCAGTGTCAAGATGGATGACAAGCAATTGACACATGAAGTCGATGCAATTAGCGATAACATAAGACAAAAGTATCGCGCGTTGAAACATGACATCAGAGAGAGCGATGAAGCGTTAACGAGAAAGTACAAACCTCTTTTGGAACCGTTAACCCAGATTTCGGAAAAGTTGAATGACTCCAGTGATAAAATAAAACAAAAAATAAAAGTTGAAGATGAAGATACGAAGGCAGCTGTTGAGACGAAAACACCATCACAACCTCGTTTCCTCAGAACGGAAGTGTTGGCACAAACGCCTGATGTCGAAACACCGAACGTAACTCTTGAAGAGTTTTTAACAACACCCGAAGGTCGACACGAAGCACAAGAATACGTTGAACAATCTGTCGAAGGTCCGCTCGCGAGGAAATACTTACTGCTCGCGTTGTCTGATGATCGAGATAAGAAGATGGATCATACGTACGGTGTTCGTAACGTTGAAGACAAATGGATGGTAGGCAATTCGGTGTTGGAGATCAATCAAGACGATAGCTTCTACATAGCTGGAAAACGATACAGAGGCACACCGGGCCTCTACGAACTTATGTTTATGAAAGAACCCGACAAGAGCGTCTACGATGAAAACGATTTAGCAGCGTACAAGTCTATACTGTCGGACACTAACGCTTATAAACGTTATTATTTACCCGGTGCTAAAGTAAATACAAACAAAGGTTTAAAGTACAGAGAGATAATCGCTTGTCAATGTGATTTAATTAAATTACATTCACATGTTAACTATGAACAGTTTGAGGTTCCGTTAAACAATCATTATAAACTGAATCATTTTAAATGTACAGAGTTTACTAAAAATATTGAGAAAATGAAGAGTGCTTTTAATGAATTCTTCAATAAACAATTTTACACATTGTTTCCGTTCTTAAGAGAAATTCCAATTACATTCTGTAAATATCACGATATAAAATATATTCATTACAATAGACATGTATTATCTAGACAGAAGTGGTTTGGAAATATGTATTATATGAAACACGATTTTACTTATTACATACCAAACTGGACACCTAAATTTTATAATGAGTCATGTTATAAGAAAACTGGATATTGGTGGGGTACTATGAATTGTGCTAGAATATGTTGCTGTTCTGCTAATTATTGTTTTTTTAAACCGTGAATAACAGATATATAAAGTGCATTGTAATTGTTTTATGGACATTTAAAGTTTATTTGCAGCACCTTGCTTGTTGTACATCTTCGTATAATTATCACTGTGATGACGCGCACAGGATTACAAACACGGTTATTGATAAAATTTTTAACGAAGCCGTAGCATTAAATAATTATATAAATGGTATTTAGTAGTTCATTATCTTTAAAAAATTAATAGATTATTGATAAAATTTGTAACGAAACCGTACCATTAAATAATTATATAAAGTGGTATTTAGCAGTTCGTGTATCCTTTAAAAAATTAATAAACACCGAAAATATTTATTGTGATGCGGTATTTAGATCACGTACAGAACCTAAGTCACAGTATGACGATATCGATGAACAGTATTCGATAGCTAGCGCAAAAATAATGAAGCGGGTGGAATTAAATATTACAAAATATAATCCTCTTGTGGGGTCGAGCTTTCTACTTACACCATTGAAATTATCAAACAGTAAGAAAGGAATTATTAATGTAAAAAATGTAGAAGATGAAAAGTGTTTCTTGTGGTCTGTGCTCGCCGGTGTACACCCA
Source organism: Magicicada septendecula (assembly GCA_034769895.1). Taxonomy (NCBI): domain Eukaryota; kingdom Metazoa; phylum Arthropoda; class Insecta; order Hemiptera; family Cicadidae; genus Magicicada; species Magicicada septendecula. The sequence goes on from CM068375.1 coordinate 9,170,765, forward strand.
CATCGCGTTAGTCATTACGTTTATCTTGTATCCCAACTATTGTTTACATGGATTTGTAGACTATATATATATATATAATTCAATTTTATTTTACTTTTTTCTTTTTCAGAAAAAGAAACAAGACAAGAGAATATGTTGGATGTAATGTTACTCTAAAAGTTCTGAGTAGAGAATTGGGTTATTCCCCTAAAAGTAAAAGACTTTATTGTCAATGTGATTTAATTAAATTGCATTCACATATTAACTATGAACAGTTCGAGGTTCCATTAAACAATCATTATAAACTGAATCGATGGAAATGTGTAACGTTTACTAAAAATATCGTGAACTTGAGAAAAGCTTTTAATGAATTCTTCAATAAACAATTTTACACATTGTTTCCGTTCTTAAGAGAAATTTCAATTACATTCTGTAAATATCACGATATAAAATATATTCATTACAATAGACATGTATTATCTAGACAGAAGTGGTTTGGAAATATGTATTATATGAAACATGATTTTATCCGTTATTCATCAATCTGTACACCAAAATTTTATAATGAGGAGTGCTATACGATAAAGTGCGGTAGTAATAAGTGTGGAAGGGTGTGTTGGTGTGCTGGTAATTATTGTTTTTTTAAACCATGATTAAAAATGTACTGTGATTATTTATGAACTAAAATTTTATTTGTACCACCTTGATGTATATATATATTATGTTTAATTTTTGAATTAGATACTGGAAAAAGAATATGTTGAATGTAACGTTACTCTAAAAGTTCTGAGTAGAGAATTGGGTTATTCCCCTAAAATTAAAACACTTTATTGTCAATGAGATTTAATTAAATTGTATTCAAATATTAACTATGAACAGTTCGAGGTTCTGTTAAACAATCATTATAAACTGAATCGATGGAAATGTATAACGTTTACTAAAAATATCGTGAACTTGAGAAAAGCTTTTAATGAATTCATCAATACACAATTTTACACATTGTTTTCGTTCTTAAGAGAAATTCCAATTACATTCTGTAAATATCACAATATAAATTATATTCATTACAATAGACATGTATTATCTAGACAGAAGTCGTTTGGAAATATGTATTATATGAAACATGATTTTATCCGTTATTCATCAATCTGTACACCAAAATTTTATAATGAGGAATGCTATACGATAAAGTGGGGTGCTGGTAATTATTGGTTTTTAAACCATGACATAAAATGTACTGTGATTATTTATGAACTAAAATTTTATTTGTACCACCTTGATGTATAAATATATTATGTTTAATTTTTGAGCAACTGGAAAAAACTTTAATTGTAACTCTAACACTAAACTTAAATTATAAGTAAATTACGTTTCTGTGTAAACCACAACAGTAATAATGTATCTCAATTTTATTCATACATAACAGTGATATATCACTATCGTTGTGTATGTTATTGTATGTTATTGATCAATGCAGATGTATTTGTTTCACTGATGTAACTATGAAGCAGTTATATATATATATATATAAAGTATTTGTCTTTGTATAATATTTTTTCTCTGCAATTATGTTCTATAACAATATTTTCATGTACTATTTTTGTATTGTGTGTGTGTGTGTGCGTGTGTGCGTGCGCGCGCGTTTTCATTAACACAAACAAATAATGTATTACTAAATGTATAAGATGTATTAATAATGGATTTAATGTATTAATAAAATGATTTTATATTTCTTATAAATGAGTTTTATAATTTCTTATAACATAACGCATATCAATCAACAGTGCGTGTACACTTTCAGTTAATGATCTGTTCATTTTTCAATATAGTGCATCAGACACATACATAATGACAGCAGAACGATATCAACATATACAGAAAGATATTACATATAGAACACTTACAAAAATAGATTATTTTCACAACGTTCGAGGACAACCACATCACGAGAGAGATAGCTCGTTTGAAAAACCAGTTTTTGAGCTTCTTCCCACACATACACATACACACACATACGAACTAACTAACAGTTGTGTGTATTAGTTACAGAAAAATTTCGTAACGCTGCGCTATGATGTAAAACAGATGCAATACTAAACGCGAGTTCAACATTATTTATAATTATACAAATTAAAACGAATATAATATAGCAGGTACATTCACAGAAAAAAATAAACCATTGTTGTATATTTAAATATACATACTTATATGTATAGGAACACAGCAAAATGCAATAACACATGAAATATGACACTGATTGCCTGCAGAAAGAAAAAGTTACATTGACAAAAAATAAATAAACCTTCATAGTATGCGTACACAATATTACTATAATGACAATAAATATAAAATAATGTACTTACGGTAATTTCAAACAAAGTTGTTTTATTCATATACACGAAATAAGGTACATTTCACTACAAACATATACGAAGCTTATAACTACACGAACAAATAAATAAACCACCTATACGAGTATACACCCACGACAGAATAATATTTAAATGATTGTATCTGTTTTATAATATATTAAAACAATAGTAAAATTTCGCTCTGGTGACCGACTGCTTACAACAGAACAATCGCAGTGTTGTATAGCCCGCGGTAAAACGAGTTACGTGTAAAATATGACAGACAGAACCCAGTCGTTTACGATGTACGATTCAACAGAAAATATACACATAAAATCTAGTTATACATTAAAAACATACAGTCTGTATATAAATCAATGGGTAATATACATACTTGAAGATAAATTCCATAACTCCTGAAATGTAACATTGGTTCACAAACATATAACAGATTAGAGTCACACTGTATTACAACACATACACACACATGAACTAACTAACAGTGGTATGTATTAGACACAGACATATTCCATAATATAACATTATTTTACAAAATAAAATACATAACGCTGCGCTACGTTGCAAAAACAGACACAATACTGAACGCAAGTGCAGAGACCGGTCTCTATGCCCTGCAGCAAAGCAACTTCTGCATTCCACTAGCACACGGTAGTTAAACGTTCCGTCAAAAAAATAAACAATATAACATATGACTATAAAATATACACACAAAATCTAGTTATTCAGTTGAATCAGTAATTATCACAGTTGTTACGTTTCACACACACACACACACACACACACACACACACACACACACACACACACACACACACACACACACACACACACACACACACACACACACATACACACAAAGTTTAAAAATATTATTTTTAATACACGTATTAGTCACACCTGTAATATAACACTGTTACAGATTAACCTGTAGCAGTGTGAACGGAATAGTACTATTACAACACGCATTAGCGGTTCAATCGAATGGTCCGCGATAGATCAAGTTACCTTATACGATTCGATACAAAATTAACATATATACAAAACCTGAAAGTGCATTACCATCCTATAAAATATATATACAAAGTATATAACACATTTTTCACAATAATAACTAATTATTCAGTGATAATAATTACACAACCTGAAAAATTGTATTAAATAAGCAACAAATAGTCAAGGAGTCAGCGCTTACCTACATGCTTGATCTACGTGAGTGGCTACAGAGCGACTTACATGTATTTTGCTGCTGCATTTATAGTACTCGAGCTGGAAGTAATTTTTATATTTTGAGGACAACCTAGTACATCGCTCTTGGGTCGCTCGGCCAAGTCAGGACATTGCTCGCTACACAGCATTAAAGTTGCAGCTATAAATAGTTAAGTATGCAAGAAAATGATTAGACGCAATGAGTCTAATGAGAAGACAGTGAATAATAGATGCGATGATAACCACTAGGATGAACATGTGTTCCGTCTCGTCATAAACCAATGACATACCATATATCAATAATTAGTTATTATTGCGGAAAAAAGCGTTATATTTTATACCTGTTCAATATAACAGATTCATCCAACTTCACAGCTTCGCTTCCTTCATTAATCTGTAACGTCATAAGCTACTAACATCATAAAACACTAATGATGTAACATATACCCATTGTTTTTACACATAACAGAAACCAACTGTCTCGCCTCGCAGTCGAGCACATGCGTCATGTCGGGTACCCCCATCCGTTGATTTAAACATTTCGGGTGTTAAATTTCGGACACCAAGAGATTTCAGGTACCCCCATCCGTTGTTTTAAACATTTCGGTTGTCAAATATTGAACAACAAAAATTTCGGGGTACCCCCATCCGTTGTTCTAAACATTTCGGGTGTCAAATTTCAGACATCACGTAGTCGTCGAACCAGCTAGCATATCCACCCAGCCTCCTGCTTCGTCATAACCAGTGTTTTATACATGCGTCATGTGGGCGTACCCACAAATTTCGGGTACCCCCATCCGTTGATTTAAACATTTCGGGTAACGGTAACCGATACCCCCAAAATTTCGAGTAACGGTACCCGATGACATCGCCTCTGCGCGTCCGGGCAACCGCCGAATTCCGGGTACCCCCATCCGCTACACATTGTTTTCGGCTACCAAATTTTGGACATGCAGAAACCACGGCCTCCGTGACGTCTTGAAACAGGTTTTAGCCATACGGACGCCAGCGACTTGGGCCTCTGTGTGATGTCATGAACTGGAACACGGAAGTGTTTCAGTCACACATACACACACATACATACACACACACAAAACAGTGACGTCACATGGACAGCTCGGACACCAGCTGCCAGTGCCTCTATGACGTCATGAACTGGAACCCGGTAGTGTTTTCGTTCGGAACCCGGAAGTGTTTTCGAACACTCACTTTCCCTCTACTGGTTTATTATACAGCATTTATGTATACGTTTGAAATATGAAATATAGGAATATCAGTTCAGTCAGTAAGCATCTTGTAAACAATGTTTCAATAACGCGTATTTTTATTGTGTTATTATCGTTTACTTTAATGGGGTTGATTTCCGGATGTTATCACGCGTTTTTCAGCCACTTTAAAGATAGTAATGTTGTTTAATCTTAACTTGTTTTGTCTTTTATATGAAACTAACTCGACCGGACTCCGGACTACCCAACTAGGGTCAAATTCTAGATACGTCACTGATTAAAACACCAGTGAATAGAAGAAAATTAATCGAAACGCTTGGGAAAATAAACGGGAGTGGCGCTTATTAATGGCACGTTGATGGGGTTGATTTCAGGTCGTTATCACAGGTTTTTTCAGCCACTTTAAAGATAGTAATGTTGATTAGTCTCAACTTGTTTTGTCTTTTCCACGAAGCCGACACGACCGGACCCCCCCAAGGCCAATTTCTAGATACGCGATTGATCAGAGTACTATACGCACACCAGTTTTGCTGCCGAGACGCCTGAGTAGCGGAGGGTGTATTAAATGACAGTGTGTGCTTGTGCTGGTACGGTAGTAATGGTTCTGAAAACATTGTTCAGACGTTCAGAAGACGTATTTAGTTGTAATTTTGTGTGCTTATTATATTGAACTTTCGTACATTATACGTAAGTGTAATTTATTGAATATTTTGTTAAAGTGTGTTTTTTATTCGCTACAAGAAATACCGTGTGAGAGACAGTCAAGTCACACCGAAACTGTTTTAAACGTATTTTAAATGTGTAGTATTACAGTGGAGTGGAATGGCACACGTCACCACATTCCTCGTTCGGTAACAAAGGTGAATGCTGATAGTAACTACAGGTATAATCGATACCACTGTTTCGCTCGATAGTCAAGTTGTTAGCAAACATCGAGCACGGTGAGGTGAGAATCAAACAATGCAATAACAGAAGATCAAAGCACGACGCTATAGTGATATCGTATTAACAAAGAAGCGCTTGTTTCCACCCTTGCAGACCATTAATACAATCAATGTAAACATCAGCAAAACTAGACACCTACTGTTTTCTGCATCACAAAGGAGAAGAAATCTATATAATGAATTATAATCAATGCATAGAGGATAATTCATTTGATCCAGTTTTAATAAATTCAAATACCTGCGTAACATAATAGGTCCATAAATACAATACACGACAGGATACAAATAGGGCTTATTATGCCAACAGCAGAGTACTGAGAAGCAGACTTAATAATCACGGTATAGGCTTATAATACACTTATCCGAACGCTTGTTAGTTAACGAGACGAGACGTGGACACTGATTGAAACGAATAAGAAACACTAAGAAGGTCTAAAAGAAAGATCATAAGACGTGTTTATGCCCCGTTTAATGAAGCCGCCAAATAGAGAATAAGAAATAACCATGAGATAGATGAGCTATTGGATCATGAGGACATTGTAAGATTCATAAATGCTCAACGAATACAACGGCTAGGTCACCTAGAGTGGTTGGATGATCAGCGTATGGCAAAGAATATCCTGAGGGCGCAAGTCTGTAAAAGCAGAGAAGAGGGTCGACCTTGGATAAGATGGTTGGATGATGTGCTAGATCTCAGAAGAAAGGATGTGTGGGGTTGTACTGAGAGCGTAATGGATACGAGTCACTGGAGAAGATCGATGTTGGAAGCCAGGTTTCACGTTGGGCTGCACTGCTGAACAAGATGAAGACGACCATTAATTCAAAAGGGAAAAAGTTAAAGCATGTTTTATTTAACGCTTTCCTTATTGCATGTTCTGATAAATTTCTTATTCTCAACAATCGTTTCTAATGACATGTTTAGCAACAGTTGGAAAAGAAAGGAGAAATTTCTGAAGGTTCTGTCCAAGGACTGTTGAGTACGGTGTACTATTTACTGATCTCAACGAATTAAGACATTATAGGGAGACTCAGAATAACACAGCCATACCTCCGATCAACTGGTGGTAAATCTGAACGGACACAGAAGAATAAAGCGGGATCAAGTTAACGAAAATAGCGATATCGCCACCTGCTTATGAAACTTGGAATTATATGTTTTTGATCCAAAGACGAGTCAAAAAACTATTGGAAAGTGACAGACGGTTAGTCCACCTATATAAAAGTTTTAATCTAGATACTTGACGCATGATTCACTATTAGTAAAAGGTTATTGACAGACTCAAAAAGCTGTGGAAAATTATAGGGGGAGAAGTCAGTACAATTGGTTAGGACAAGATTTTATAGGATTTTGCATGTACTGTACTATTATTCGGAAAAGATAGATTTCCAATTTTGCCACAAAAATATTTACAAGTACAGTGGAAATGTCCTGACGCACATAAAAATAATCGTGAATTATGTGATACAAAACAAAATTGAAATTTGATATCTCTTGAGTGCAGATATCTTTATAGGCCTACTGATTGTTCTTTAAATAGAACAAAGGTGGTCTAATTATGTTGACTAACATCTATACAGGTCAAATAGATGCAAAATCAAGTATACTAAAACTCGTTTATCGGAATCGCGTTTATCCGAAAATCCGGTTTATCCGAAACAACTTTGAGTAAATTTTAAAAATACACAAAAGCATTTGCCTGTCGCTACAATCTATATTTAATAGCGTAGACAAGCGATTCCACGTGATATAAAATAGAAAGCCTAGACAAAAACTATGACTGATTACTGTACGAACAAGCAATAGGACTGTAAGTTACTTTTAAATTATTATTATTAAATAAAGTTACTGTAATTTCAGGACATCAACAACAATTTATTTCAAATCTCACATCAGAATTTTTACCGAACAGTGGATAATTCGAAGTGCGGAAATCGGGTCAGTTACTCGAACGAAAGAACTCACACAAAAATTGCATTACGTATTGTGTGAGTGTAAAAAACCGTAAGTGACATCGAAGACAACGTCACGTACAACTGTACAGATATTATAAAGTATTGTAATAAATTTAATGCATTCCATAAATAGCACTATTGGCCGTCCCATATTTAATTTACAGCATTGTTTATATGGGCTACACTGTTGCCGGGTTTCGTGTGTGGCAATGCGTATTCGGCGCATTGAAGGCGTCTGAAGTGTATTCATCCCGAACAACGACGTCGATTTACTGCTACACGGAGTGAATTTTTTCAATGAAAGGCTACTAATTATTGTACAGTTTTATTAGTGTTTTACTTATGATGTTAGCAGTTAGGTTTTTACCTATGTGTTAGCATTTATGTGAAGCAGTATCACTCAGTTTTATGTACGAAAATAACATAACGTTAATTACCATAAAGAGCACGTAAATGCCATAGCTCGTAACAAATGTCATTAACTATATTATGTCAAAGTGTAAAATTTGCAATTTTAATGTTAAAAATGTGTTTTCAGGTGCAATACGCGACCTATAAAAGTTGAAATATCTATACTTTTAAAATGTATTTATCTTCGCTCTGGTACTCTTTACTTATTAAAGCTGTAGCATTTGGTTTACATAGAAAAAGTTTCGTTTTTTTTTTAATAACGAAAAATTGTTAAAATTGATCAGTTTTTATGAATTTCGGGGTGATGCGCGACCGGAAGATATTAACCGATATTTTTAATTCTTTGTTTATTTTACTTATGTGTCCTAGGGGCACGTTTTACGCGGTATAGCGAATCGAAAAAAAATAAAAATATTTTTCTGCCCACCCTAATTTCTATCGCCTCTTTAGATACAAAGTGTTCTTTAAAAACACAAAATGGCGGATAGATGGAGGAAAGTGAGACTTTTCGGGCTAGGGTTAATAGGAACTTTTTTCTTATGCTGACGCATAGAATTCGAGTATGTATACTGAGGACACCTTTTACGTTGCATCCTGCTTACACACACAATGCTTTAGTAATATAATCTAAAATATGAAATATAAAAGTAAAGTTAGGAATCGCCATTTAAAACCAAATTAAAATCTTTAGCAACACATAATATCGCAACATCCACATAGTACTGTAGCCTGCTACTAATAAACAACAATTTTTAAGATACAATATTTTGTTATAGTGTTTTTATATACTCTATAAAAAGAAGGTGTTAATGGAAAAGAGAAATGTAAAAATTTGCGATAGTTTTGTTTGTTTCTGATTAAGCTCGTTTAAAAGTATGTTCCACCACACACAATGAATTGTTTAGTGAATTGTGAAACTTACGTTTTTAGTCAGCGTTTTGGGTAAGAGTATCCCAGGGACACGAAGTTTGTTTATAGAAGCTGGATATTAAAATTGTATAAACGTTTTTATTACTAACGCAAACAGTCCGTAAGCAAGACGAGTTAACGTGAATAAGGTGGCGACAAGACTTGGCGCGAGTCTCCCGAAGCGTCCGCTATAACGATTACAAATAATTATATATACGGGCCAAACCACCTTAAGTTGAACTGTATTTGAATTTGAATTAAAAGTAACTTTACACTATTTACTACAACTTTTACGCTTATACTACAGGGTGCGGCAGAAAAACCCACATTTCGCCGAGTCATTGCACCGGCACTGGTGGAGTGGGGGTTTCGTGGTGTTGGTTTCCGGTAGCGTGTGCCTTGCCGTTTCAGTTGCCATCATGGCGTGGACTGGTATACATCGTGCGTTTGTTGTTGAGTCATTTATCCGAAATAACGAATCTGTGATCGCCACGCAGAGAGCTTTTCGAATACATTTCGAGCTTAATCGCGGCGATGCTGTTCCGGACAGAAAAACCATACTGTTATGGGTTGAAAATTTTCGGTCTACAGGGTCAGCATTAAAACGAAAATCCTCGACTGCTTCATGGAAGGCCTCTACACAGTCTACGTGTTACTGTTTGGTGTGCTGTTGGAAATTGTGGTGTTTATGGTCCATACTTTTTCGAGGAAGAAGGCCAAACGGTTACAGTGAATTCCGCTCGATATGTGCAAATGTTAAAACACTTTTTGCAACCAAAACTCGACGCACTTGGAAATCGGAATGTGTGGTTTCAACAGGATAGGGCCACTGCCCACACAGCCAGAAACTCGATGGCTGTTTTGAGAGAACTGTTTCCCGGGCGCTTGGTCTCGTTACATGGTGACATTCGGTGGCCCGCACGATCACCCGATCTCACCCCTTGCAATTTTTTTCTTTGGGGCCATCTGAAGGCTAATGTTTACCGACATCGACCACAAACCATTGATGAACTGAAGGCTGCTATACGCCAAGAAATTGCACCGATAACACCGCAACTCACCCAACGAGTGATGCAAAACTTCAGAAATCGATTAGAAAGGTGTATCGTGGAAGAAGGCCACCATTTAGGCGATATCATTTTCAAAACCAAGTGAAAGAAACTGCATTCTGTATCCTTTCATATTATGTAATAAAATTTAGAATAGCATCGCTCATGTGTTTAAATGTGGAAGGTTTTTCTGCCGCACCCTGGCAGAAATATCATCTCAAGAAATAAAATATCGGTATGGAGAACCATACATGACTTCCATATTCTAAGATTTATATTTAAAATCATTTTCGAAATGAAATATTACCATAGAAACTACTTCTTTCTACTTACTGCTTCAGCCTTAACCACAGTACTGTGGTCACTAACATATACCACCTCACGTTATCGCACTCGATTTTCATTGATGATGGAAGTCGATGGCATTGCCGAAACGTCTTTTTTTGTAGAAAAAATTGGACTACGGCCAAATATCCCGGGAAGGAATTTTAACAAAAACTACTTCTTTGTTGCCGATAACGTTGTACACATATATATAAAATATATGCATAAAATTAATGGCTTGTATAAGTTAATGATTGATCTCCATTAAGTAGTGCTCAAGTTTCCAAAGTTTTAATATTATGATGTCCGTAATTAAAACATCAGAGCAGGTTTAGTGTGAATGAGGGTACACTGTGGATAAAAATTTTCAACATTTCCTATTGAGCGTTGCTTAGAGTAAAGCTGCGAATCTACAGTGTATGTTTCACAGAACAAACACGCGAAAAAGAAGGAGCGCTCCGAAGTCACTCATGGACCCTCAGCATTTTGCAGAGGGTTCATTCCCTAAAGACGAAAAGTCTGTCTATGAATCGTTCCTCTGTAAACACGTGCAGTTACATTGCCCAGCGATCCACAGGAAGCAAATTGATGTCCATTTTTTCGGCTTGCACGCGTTATGTTGGTATGGGTTTCGGCACTTTCCATTTAAAAAGCGTGCAAATGTAAGAAAACAAACATGAGTGAGGCCAGAAATAACGTGAATTGTGTGTGTGTGTTTGTGTGTGTGTGTGTGTGTGTGTGTGTGTGTGTGTGTGTGTGTGTGTCTTACCTGCCTTTTTATTGCTGTAGGCATAATAATAAAATGGAAACGTAAACATTACATAACTGAGATATGCTTACCTGCCACGAACGATATATTATTTTATAAATGGAGGAGTTCAGTGACATACACACGTACAGAAGTCATCTTCAAAAATACTAGAAGTCGTCCACGCTTTTATGTTGGCAGTGTAACTTACAGGAAGTTTTTTGATGTTTTTAAAACATCTAGGATGCAAACTTTTCCCGATAACTAAAAGTTTCCTTTTTTCGGTTCCCGTCATGTTCGCACAAACAAAAACTGTAACTCTTTGTTTAGAGAGCTTCCCACCAACGCACTTTTCATTTTTAAATTTGAAAGTCTTATCTGGAGTTAATTTATAAAAAATTCCGGCTTCATGTCCATTAAAGATGTCTTCATCTTTATATGATCGTCTAATTTCTGGCCAAGTGTTACGCACCCAATCGCCTGTAACGTTCAGATCTACGCATTTTGCCTCACCACAAATTTTTGCAAAGGAAATCGAGTGTCGGGCCTTAAATCGATCTAGCCATCCGTTGGAGCACGTAAAATGGCTGGCGCCGGCAGTCCTGTTACAGTGCTTATCGCTTGCATACAATGTATGTCTGTAGCCATGGGCTAGCGCGCGCGCACACATATATACGTTTATATGAAATTTAGAGTAAAATATCTGAGAAATATTTGACGCTATAACAGAGTAGTACAATATTTAGTGACGTTAAAACCGGGAATGTTTATAATGTTAAAGATATCAGTTTGACCGGACTTATGACAAAATAACGCTACACCCGACTTGACGTAGCAGCCGAGGCCGTAATAACCAAGTTCCACTGTATATATAAAGATATTAACTCAAACATAATTTACATTAAAATGATAAAATTTTAATTTTATTGCCTGGCAACAAAATTATTTTATTTTTAACAATTACCATTGTTTCAAAACTTTTAAATAAATTTTCAAGTACTTTTGTTAAAACGTAAAAGGTTGCAGGTAAACTACCCCTTCCCCTTAACCGATCTTCACCAAAATCGAAAGTCCTTGAGACCTCTACAATTCAGGGACGTATGCAAAACATTATTTGATTTTGTTTGAATTTGCGGCTGTTATCGTTTGCCATATAAAATACGCTTGATAAAAAAACGTTGCAGGTAAACTACCCCTTTCGCTTAACCGATCTTTACCAAAAACAACAAGTCTTGAGTACTCTACAAATCATGGCTGTATGCAAAACATTATTTGATTCTGTTTGAATTTGCGGCTGTTATCGTTTGCCATAGAAAATACCCTTGTTAAAAAAACGTTGTAGGTAAACTACCCCTTTCCGTCAACCGATCTTCACCAAAAACAATACATCTTGAGAACTCTAAAATTTAGGGCTGTATGCATATAATCGTTTGATTCTGTTTGAATTTGCGGCTGTTATCGTTTGCCATAGTAAATACCCTTGTTAAGACATAAAACGTTACCAGTAAACTACCCCTTTCCCTTAACCGATCTTCACCAAAAACAATATGTCTTGAGAACTCAACAATTCAGGGCTGTATACGAAACATTATTTAATTCTGTTTGAATTTGCGGCTGTTATCGTTTGCCAAAAAAAAAATGTCCCTTGATAAAAAAAAACCGTTGCAGGTAAACTACCCCTTTCCCTCAACCGCTCTTCACCAAAAACAGTAGGTCGTGAGTACTCTACAAATCAGGGCTGTATGCAAAAAATTATTTGATTCTGTTTGAATTTGCGGCAGTTATCGTTTGCCATAGAAAAAAATCTACAGACACACAGACACACACACACACACAGACAGACACACACACAGACACTTTTCGGAAAACGACTTTTTTTCATGTTTTGAGTGTAGTAGAATCAGAATCTGCAATAATCTCGAACACGATTTTTTTTGCCATCACCATACTTCCATTCCTTAAGGAATATGGAAGTAAAAATTTCCTCACAGACCGAAAATTTCAATACACATACGGACGACATTAATTAAGTATAAAGATAAAAAAATCAGTAAAAATTTTATTTATGCCACTTTGGCTTTTAAATGTGTTCATAACAAAGGAAATTTACTGTAAATAAAACGTGGTTAAAATTAACTCCATAATTTTAATAATAGGGTAACTGTCACTGGTTGATTGAAATGTTGCTCTAACTTCTACAAGTAAACAACAATTTATAAAATATTTTTTTATGAAGAAGGTATTTGTGCTACAGACATGTAATTTATACTGTTACGTGCAGCACAGTATGTAGAACATCAATAAAATTTAAAACTCTTCAAAATTTCTACTTCATATTTAGTACGAATGGCAACATTGCAACGACAGGAAAGGACAGAAGTATAGGAGAACACATGGGTAAGACAGCGCGACAGCTCCCATAAGAGCCAATGTTGTAACTTAAACCTGTGACGGGGATTACTTATATTATTTTTTTAAACTCTGTATTTACAGTATTAAAGTGGATTTTTATTTCAAACATTACTATACCGTCTTATAAGATTCCTAACTAGATGTACCAATACAGTAATTAGACAATAAATGTATAACAGTAAAGTGTTTTGCTATGTGTTACTTAAAGATAAATTGGATCACAAACACTCGTCTTATGAGAGGGAAGGCCTCAGAAATAAATCCGCCCCAGTGGCCTAGGTACATCACTGGTTGGATAAGATTCAGTACACTGTGTTCCTATTTTATAAAGTCACCGTCCTGTACATTGTAGGCTTGTTACGTAATAAAGGAAGATGTCACGCTTCTAGTTTAGATCATATTGCTATCATTGTAAATTATATTTTTCAGTTGTAGTATTCATTTAGAGAAAAATAATTTATAACAAACTCCTTAAAACATTAGGTTATCTATTTCCAAGACTTATAGATAAAATAATTAAATTAATAAATTTTGTGATAAATTACATGTCGAGAAACAACAAAGAGAAAAATAATAATTGTATCCGGCCGGTTGTATGGCGAGATGTCTCATTACACTGAACCGAGCAATCACGACAAACTGTGTGGTACTAAGTCATTTAAGTCCGCCGGTTATCGGTACAAACGGCCAAGAGAATCTGCCGCAAACGCTCGTATTAATAGATTTGGTTAGGAGATACTTTACAAAAGGAAACTGACGTTTCAATTATTGGCGGCATTTCCTATTTATAGAGATTATGTGGCAGGGCGCGCGGGTTTGACCTGCCGCCATCCACAGGAATCTCCTGTGGCCGATCACAGGAAACGTGCGAGAATTGACCATAATGCAAGAATTGTGCAACTTTAGATGAATAATCTCATCGGTTTCCATAACAAACGCTCAGCAATAACACTTGTTGTGCTCTTATTAGTACTGTAGCGCACTGAGAAATATATATTGGCAATTTATTTGTTGCCATTCGTTAGGCAACACATGGCAGAAAAACTAAAAAAATTTGACAGTTCAAGTTAATATTAGGCCTACATAATATTTACAGATTTTCTATATTAAACTTACTAAATCTAATCATTACAGGCCTAATATTTCAGGAAAACGAAATTTTATGAGAAAAATTCACTTTGTTATTATTATACAGAAGTAAAAGTTTAGACGACATAATGACATAATGACGACATAATAATATACAGGGCAGTTCAGGGTGCCCACAGCATGGTGAAGTGGTGCCAGTCGCACCACCGGAATTCGGGGGGAAGTTTCAAGGCGATTTATGTAATTTTGGGAGGGGGAATTTCCGCGGTACTCAAACGTTTTGTGTGTGTTTACTTAAACCTTTTGTCTGTGTGTCTTGTTGCAAATAGAAGTTACATGTATTTAAGCCAGTTGCGTAACCACGGGCTCAATTACCCTTTAACAAGCGTCGTAAATGAACCAAATCAGTGAAGAAAAAGAATGCACTTACAAAATTAAGTCAGATTATCTTGATAAGGCTTAAGGTGCTACTAATTATGTTAGGCCAGGTTTAAGGCCAGTTTTAGGCCACACACACACACGCGCACACACACGCGCGCGCGCTAAAAATCGTTTATCCGAATCGCGTTTATCCGAAAATCCCGTTTATCAGAAACAATTTTTAGTAAATTTTAAAATTACACAAAAGCATTTTCCTGTCGCTATAATCTATATTTAATAGCGTAAACAAGCGATGCCACGTGATATAAAGTAGAAAGTCAATATTCAGAACTAATTGAGGTAAGGGTTACTCCGAATTATCGATTTGTTCGGATTTTCGAACATATAGTATTATGTCCATATATTGTAAACATAAAGTACTGTACACTGTCATGTATTATAACAGTACATTTCTGTTTCCTTTTAGAAGCCGAAGGTGACAAATATCAACAGTTCACACAAAACAATCCTACTTGTATGTTAATAAACAACTGTAATCCGACTAACTACTCTATAAACTGTACGGTAATTAAAAAACAGCGGTCTGACAACCGCAAAAAAAACAGAAACAGAAACCTATGGCCAGATATGCCAGTGGAAAATCAAGACGCTGCCAACGAGAATGATGAAGCCATTGAAAATATAAAATTTGTAGACATAATAAAAGACATTGAAGAGTGCTCACAGTTACAAGAAAAAGACGTATCCCAGTGGACGAATTTGGAAAAAGACGATCCTGGATATCAGCTGTTATCCGATGGCGAAATTGTTGCACAATGTTCACAACAGCCCGGTGAGGACAAAAAATCTGACGATGATGTGGAAGAGAAAACGGGAGTCAACAATACAGAGTCAACCATACAATCAACCAAACATCATCAATGTTTGAAGAGCTACTGTCGTATTTGGACCGACAAGACGAAACTTCCCCTGCAGAACATCTGACAGTGAAACGACTTCGAGATCGGGCAGCCAGAAAACGAGCTTCAAATCTTAGGCAAAAAACTATGCTTGGATTACTGCACGAACATGCAATAGGACTGTTCCAGTAGCTACTGTTAGAAACTACGAGTATAATTTACATTGCGGTGCCGTTTTAGAGTTTGTTGTGTCATATTCACAGTAAGTAACTTCTAAATTATTATTAATAAATAAATTTGCTGTATTTACATAAGTATTGTTATTTAAATAGAAGTTTCGGTTTATCCGAAACGGGCGGGGTCCCATCAAATTCGAATAAACGAGTTTTTAGAGGTATAACTCAAAGTCATAGGATTTATGGGTACTGAATACAAATCTACACCGTTACACCGATTGCCACCAAATTTTGCACAGGTAACCTTTGACACAAGGCGAAAAACACTGTCTAACTTAGAATTTGATATTTTGCCCCGTTCGCACGATTTAGGTCCTTTAAATTATGCCGTACGCGTATAAAGATGTCAAAAACACCATGGAGACCACAATTAATTATCATAGTAACAAGTAAATAAACAAATGATATTTAGCGGGATAGGAACTGTACCTTTATCCGTTCCTGCAGTTTTTAATACGAGATTGTATCCATATATTTTGTAATTTTGTATACAGATACGTGTATATATTTTGTAATTGTCTTAAACGATTATAAAATTTATGTTCATACGTATTTCTGATGATGCAATGAATAAGTCATGAAATATATTAAATACTACTACTAAAAGTGTCAACAACACCATGGAGACCAGAGTTAATTACCATAGTAACAAGTAAATAAACAAAAGCTCTTTACCGGCATCGGAACTGTAAATTTATGTATTCTTGCAGTACATTTTCGATGTTTTATATAATATGCGATTGTATGGATAGAATACGATATGGAAAAGAAAAAGTGTACTAATTGTAAATTGTCCTATTACTAAGTGGAAAGCGAAAATACGTGCTGTTATCATTTGTAAGGTTAGATGAAAACGGTTTCTGGTTTTTTGTTTACTGCTGAAATAAATAAAAGCCATGGTTAAGGAAAAAATAACGTTTTTAATGTGTTATACAATGCTTCTAACACAGTAACACTTGAAATAAAGAATTTAACGTTTTTGATTTAACACGTACTTTATAAATATCTCTAAATGCTTTATAAACGGGTACTTTTAAATCTCCAAGGGCTGTTGCACCAACATAATAATTTAGTATAAGTTAAAATAGTACAAGTATTGAAAACAGCGTTGGAGGGAATTTGACTAATGAGTACAAAATTGTTATACGAGCTGACAGAACCCCATATAGACTTAGATAATAAAAATTATATTAAAATATTTATTAAAAGTCAAATATTCGCGTGCGAAGCCGCGGGTAAAAGTTATATTATATAAAGAACAAATTTTAGGGTAACTGAAAATATGTAGGATTGAATTAAACCCGTAAACGGACCCCCTCCCACCAAAACAGAGATTGGTGGGGGGCGGCAAATTTATACTGCCTACGGGCGGCAAAATGGTAAATCCGCGCCTGCATCTGTCGCTGATGGATCTCAATGTGTCGTTACATGTCAACCGGATGTCAGGATACAATCAAACAAACGCCAACCTTGCAGTAGGTCGTTTGCACTGTACGTTTGCAAAAACAAATCAAATAAACTATAATCCTGTGCTGAAGCCAAGTTTGAATTTTATCTTGTGCAATTTAAAAACAGTTTGTCGCGAAACAGGGACGGCCCAGCGCCCCTGTGCAGTATTTACGAGTGCCCCCCCCATTTTAATTCTGAACACATTCACGCACACTAGACGTACTCTAAACATACGGCAATTGACTTCAAATGCCGACTAAGAATGTTTGAATTGTTGTGTTTATTAAATAACTAGAACTTTCTCGCGTTTACGATGCGGCCAACGGCTTCAATAAAAATTGTAGAGACAGCACAAGGATTCGAGAGACAATAAAAATGTATGCCTATATGATGACTTAAAATTATAATACTAACTAAAATTCATTATGATTGGAATACAACAAACGTAATGTATCATATAGCTTAGTTAAAAAATATTCTTCTCGCTTTTGCACTGACAAACTCCTTTATGACTTCGTTGTAATCAAGTGATTCAGCTAACTTATGTTCTATAGATATACAGTATTCGCCAGACCACTCAGGCGAGTCTCGGACATATTCGAACTGAGATAAGTTTTAATAAGTTTGAGCTTCCAAAAAGTCCTTTCTCCGCTTGCCACTGTCATGGGTAATGTTAGCAGAATTCTTAGAGCGACACCAACATTTGGCGGGAACCCATATTCTTGAATAAATTTTAAAGTCTCGACAGGCGTAATTTTATTTTTTCCCTCAATTTCAAAACTTAACATTCCGGCTCTGCCGCCCTGGGCGGTGGCACGGTTCGCCCCAGCCTGTCGCGAAATATAAAATGTAATTTGGATAGCTAAAACAGTCACATTAATCACATTCACCTCTGAAATCTTCAATGAATTGTAGTTACTAAAAAAAAATATAAAGTATTAAACCCTGGAAACTGATTTTAACTAAAACGGGTTAGAGATAATTTATATATACTCCGAACTGATATTATGCATGTATTAGAATGTTTTTTTTTCATTTTCACGAATACGTTGTCTGTTTCTCTAGGCGTTTTCTTTATTCAGCTAATAAAATTATTGCAAATTATAAAGGTGTACACGAATGACAGAAAGTTTTAAAGGTAAAATAGATTTTTGGTTTGTTTGTAAATATGAGATTCGTTAATAAAGTGTAAGATATACAATTTAATATAAACATTCACTGTCACCATGAATTCAAATTTAATAAATTTGTACTTTCTTTAGGATGTAAATAAGTTCACCGAATGACAAAATTTTAATTGGTTACTAGTGACATGTCTGATAATCAGTATTTTTTTACGTCGATAAAAGATGTCTTCTTCTGATAGTACCTATCCGTTTCAAATGTTGGAGGATATCATGCAGACTATTTTAAGTTTCTGTACTGCTGCACTGAATAAGTCAGTTGTATTCATCCCAAACCAGGTCCTAAAAATTTCTCAGTCATGAGATTCTCGGTCGCCCAACTCCTCTCTTTCCAAGTACTTTTCCCTTTAGTATGGACTGCAATAAGTAAAATCTATAAAATGATACTAAATAACAAATCAAACTATTAATTGAAAAAAACGTTATATTTTACTAACTGAGTGTGTCATACAAGATAGCTTAATTATTCTGTTCTCATTGTACGATTTTAGTATTTGCCACAGCTGTAAGGATGGGTTAGTATTATAGAGGGATCAATGGCATGAAATAAAGGATTCATGCCGGGAGGCCCCGAGAAGAAAAGCGTTACTCCACTGGATTTAAAGATGGACTGAACGGCTCGAAAGCGCTTATCAGTAGTACTGGAAATAGCGGAGAACAACAAATAGTTTCTACGTTTGTAAAGAGAAGAGAGTTTGTTGAAATCGAGAACGTAATTCAAGTTGCTGTCGATAAGCACTTTCGAGTGTTACCTCAACCTCAGATTGCACAAATCGCCACATTTATGATTAAATCGCATTTTGTCTCAGAATTAAATAACACTTGAAAGGGTCTATCTCCAGCCATTTGAAGTAATGGATTGTAAAACGTTCTCTTTCTTGTGTAATAATCTATTTCGACTACGTATCAATTTGTTACGCAAGCATAGGTCTTTCTAGATTCGCTGAGCGGTTTTCAGGTTCTGAATCATTCTTTGACCATGTTTCCGATCCACTGGTGTATTTATAATTTGGCTTTGTGGGGTGGGGGGGTTCGGTCGTGTCGGCTACATATAAAAGAAAAAAAAACATGTTAAGAATAATCAATATTGTTACGACATCACAGAACTATCTACGTGTTTATCGAATGTTCCAAAGGGATCAGAAATGTTATGCGTGTGGTATACATGCTTCCCGACGCATTTGCTAGACGGTGCCGGAATTCACGCGGCCGCTCGCACTGTGTCACGCCCGCAATCAATTACGTCGTAGTATAGAGGTAATGATGTATGATATGTACTCAGGGACGCTCAGTTCAGTTATTGTGCGATTACAAGCGATATTACTGTGTGCGTTCAAGTGGATATTAGTGAAGTGCTGTGTTTTGTAATCGGGCGGTATATTGTAATACAATTGTGTTTTAATATTATTTCTTTTATAAATTTGCTAACTGCTATAATTTTTATTGTTCGACTAAGCTTTTAGTCATCACTGACATCATCAGGTCTTAAACAACGTCTATCAACTGTACGCTGTAGGTTTTTATACTTTAGGCCCCTCCCCTTATGTCATCGCCCCTCCTATTGGTTCTAGCTGCTGCCGCTCTTCACGGGAACTTTGTCTACATTTTTCCGTTAGGCATTTTTCTAACGTCCGTCAAATTGTTTTAAGAATCTCCCGTTAATTTCTTCATTCTTGACTTATAACATTTTTTTTTTTGTAACCTTTTACATTTCGTCATTTTTAGTGTGTTATTTTTATTATTTTAATTTATTTTTGTTTATTGTTTAATATATAATAAAATATTTCTTCATTTGTAAAATCCACTTTTATATTCATTAATTTATTTTTATCTTCTTTTTTAACTATAAGTATTTCTAATTCTTCTATTAGTTTTCTTTTTTGCGGGTTGTTTTCTATTTTGATTATTTCTATATTTTCATTTGGATTTATGAATTTATGGCCTGATTCATTGAAATGTCTTGCATATAGTGAGTTCGTTACTCTAACCCCTTCATCCTTGAATTATAAGTCAAGAATGAAGAAATTAACGGGAGATTCTTAAAACAATTTGACGGACGTTAGAAAAATGCCCAACGGAAAAATGTAGACAAAGTTCCCGTGAAGAGCGGCAGCAGCTAGAACCAATAGTAGGGGCGATGACATAAGGGGAGGGGCCTAAAGTATAAAAACCTACAACGTACAGTTGATAGACGTTGTTTAAGACCTGATGATGTCAGTGATGACGAAAAGCTTAGTCGAACAATAAAAATTATAGCAGTTAGCAAATTTATAAAAGAAATAGTAAGGATGGCTGCTAATTTAAACAATACGAAGAAAAAAAAAAGTTTTAATATTAGCTAACTGTAAAAAATTAAAGCTGGTGATTAGTGACTTGATTGGTGTGTTGTATTTTGTTTCCACTGTACCGTACGACGATCAGTAGACCGTCGAAACAATATTGTAGTCTTCAAAGTGGCTGAACAACGTATGCTAACTTCCTGGAATCAACCACATTATGTAAACGGTAGTAATACAATGGAACACGAGATACTGAATCATTGTTTACAGGATATTTATTAACATTTTACTTTTAAAAATGGTAACTACAGTTTTAATAAATAAAATACGTAATGCAAGAGAGTAATGTATACACAAAAATACAACTTTTGAAAATGTTTTAGAGGGTAATTCGCCTTAATTTCTTAAACATTTCATTAACAACGACTTCCGGGGTCACCGAATTGATTTTGCTATATTTCATATTTCAAACGAGTACGAAAATTCTGTGTTATAAGTCTGTTTGTATACTTAAAAAAGAGTTACTGCTATACGAGCGTACGCAGATGAAAAAAAATAGTAAGAAAACCTAAAAATTAAGAGATTAACAAAATTCCTTGAACATTTTTTCGATCCTCTGAGGGGCGAACTCGTTCGTCCCCCGCAAATACGCCCCTCTTTGGATCAGTATGGAAGTTACGTGAAAGACTTGTCCCCGTGTGCCATGTCTCTGAGGAGGTGACTTTCCTTTAGTTTTTCCTTACACAACAGGACAATCTTTTCAAACTGTTAGTTATTTAAAATCTACTGAATAAATGAAGCGGTAAATGTTGGTTATTGGGGCATAAAGGAATACGGCAAGCACACAGAGGCAAAAGTTCACTCTATTCCTGCTTAGAAGAGCACAGGAAAACGATAGGATGCGTTACAACTTATACCGTACCGGAGTCATGGTTATCCGGTTTCTCATCACACAATTAGCAAGGTAGCCGGTAAAACAATGAACTCACTACAGTATATGCAAGACTTAATAAACTCATAAAAGTGAATTTACAAATGAAGAAATATTTTAAATATAGTAAACAATAAATAAAATTAAAACAATAAAAGGAATACACTAAAATTGACGAAGTGGAATAAAAGATTACGAAACAGTTATAAGTCAGAAAGTAAAATAATAACATAAAGAAATTAACGGAAGGTTCTTAAAACAATTGACGGACGTTGGTAAAATGCCTAACGGAAAAATGTGGACAAAGTTCCCGTGAAGAACGGCAGCGGCAAGAACCATTAGGAGGGGCGATGACAAAAGGGGAGGTGCCTAAAGTATAAAAGCCTACAACGCACAGGAGACAGACGTTGTTCAAGACCTGATGATGTCAGGGATGACGAAAAGCTTTGTCTGAACAAAAAATTGTAGCAGTTTAGCAACTTCATAAAAGAAATAGTAATTTCAAGTTTATGCTGTAAGATGGTACACGAGTGCTCGATATAATTTAACTAACGAGCAATTTAAAAATTCATTGTTTGAAGGTTGCTATGGGAATATTCACACGAAAAAACAAATAATAGACCAATTAGAATATGGTAAGCATCAAGGTAAAGATATACTCACCATTGGGGAGTATATAATCCAACTTGTCGAAAGAAGTAAACATTTAATACTCACAATTACAGAACACAAACTGGTATATAAACTAGCACATCACTTTCACAGAGATAGTAGATTCGCCAGTAAAACACTAGGAATTAAAACGGTCAAAGAATTGTTAATTTTACTCTCACAATCCGAACACATGTTTCGCACCGAGTACAGAAATAATACTAATTTTATGCTAATAGAAGAGAGTTGCGAAGAGAAAAATACAACTGACCTTCTGAATGCAGGTAAGGGCGAAGAATCGAGAGAGAGAAACGCCAACAGTATAGGAGAAGTGAGAGACAGAAACGCAAGTAAGCATGTGAACAGCTGTGAGATTTCTATAGGTAAGAGGGGATTTCACCGCGAGCGACGAAAAATACTGAAATAGAGTACCGGCATAACGTTACACAAAGAAGACAATAAAGCATTGTTATGTACGCAGAACAATTGTAATGAAGGAAGTTATCGTCTATTATGAGTTTATTGTTTATTGTCGGGAGATTAAATGTGAATATTCTGTGCGTTTTATATTTGTGAATATTAAGTGTTGTGTTTTATAATCGGACGGTATATTGTAATACAATTATGCTTTAATATTAGTTGACATTTTATTGCGTCAAAAACAATTTTTATTTGATTTGTTGTAGGAGATCTTATTGTTAATTACGAACTGTTGAACTGTGAGAATTAAAGCTGGTAATTAGTGACTTAATTGGTGTCTTTTATTTTGTTTTCCTCTGTACCTATAGAGGATCAAGTAGACCGTCGTAACAACACACACACATATATATATTTATATGTATATTATATGAAAAATCACGCACTTATTAAAAGTTTAATACATGCTTCCAGTATGTTGTATAATATTCCCACTAATACAATTACTACAATGTATTATGTTACATATTCAGTACATTTAGTTGAACAACATTTTGAAATATTCAAATGTATTTCAAATAATTAAAATATTATCATTTCTAATTATTTTATTGTATATTGTTCTTCTAAGGAAGATGTTAAAATATCAAATAGAAACGTATAAGCTCTATTTAACAGTAGTACTTTTGCAGGATAAAAGGAATTAAGTCAAGTAAGTTCTATATTCTTTCTTCCAAAGGGAACTAACGCAGGCAGGCTGACGAAGGTTGGAGGACTTTTATTTGCGAGTAGTGGCAGCAGTGCCAAAACCTCAGTCTTTCCGTAGCAACGTAACAACAAAACGACATTTTTAATTATGTGCGTTCCATTTAGCGGCGTGTCCGATTGCAAAGTGGGCAATTTGTTTTTTTTTTTTTTTTTTACAAAAAAGTTGAATCAGTTGTTGAAATTCATTGTCACTTAGTTTCTGTGTTTGGGCCTAAGTGCATGAGCACTCATATGGTCAGCTGTTAGCGTACATCGTTTTTGAAAGAATATATTTGTTGGGCGATGAATTTCTTCTGCTCCACGACAACTCACGTCCTCATTCCTCGTGAGTCACACAGAATTTGTTGGAGCCTTTCTAAAGGGAAATTTTAATCATTCAACCGCTTTGGCTCCAAGTGATTTCCACGTTTACCCCCATCTCAAAGACCACTTGGGAGGACAACGTTTCGAAACGGGTACGGAAATGAAACAGGCAGTCGACGCCTGGCTTCAAAGCCTGGGCACTCAGTGGTTTCAAGAAGGAATTGAAAAAACTGTCTTTACGCTAAAAAAAGTGTATTAACAAGGCTGGAGATTATATTGAAAAAATGTATGTTTTTGAATAAAAGTGTAGTTTTCTAATTTTTATATATAGTTTTTATTTTTTCTAAATCATGGAACCTTACTTTTGAGATGACCCCCGTAAAATAATGCTGCAATACTAGAACGTGCTACTTTTAACTCATCACACATCACATTTGTTGGGTATCACTCGATCCATCACATGACGTGCAAAAGGGTAGACAGTACTTGTTCTATAAATTAACCTTCTATGGTATATATGTTCAAATATATATTTCTTATGGTTTTATAGAATTTTCTGTCGTTCGTAGATGCTAAAACATTACATATAATTTACTATATACACGTAAAGAAATACATAACTTCGTAACTATCAGGTAAATACAGTATAAAGGAAACGATTTTTAAGACAAAAAATATAGGCCTAAGAACATAGCAACACACAATGATTTTATCAAATGATATCAGCATGCAAATTTAATTATTCAAAGAGCGAAATAACACTACAGTGGCAAATCGAAAACTTTACTCAAACTTTGTTAATTAAATCTCATGCAGGTAGTTTAAGCAGGCACCACGCCTGTTCACGTATTAGTTCAACGCTTACAGTATAATTAATTTATGAATATTTTGAGAGTATAATTGAGGTTACGAGCCATTTGTTTCCATACGTGTGGTATATTTTATATAATACAGTCGGTTCGACGCTGTAAAAGTGTTCAAACATGTTTGTTCGAGCATACGACTTAGAGTTTATACTTAAATTCAAATTATTATTAGAAATTAATTATTATACTTACTAATTATTATACTTAAGTACAAATGTTTAACTTATAAGTCTAAGGTTATACACTTTTTATAACCGTAGTTTATAATTTCAAAAAAATTAAGTATCATATTAAACCACCTCTGTTTTTAATATTATATGTAATGTTAGTAATGTCCTCCACTTCTTTATTATCGTGAAGAAATAATGAACATAATTAAGACAGAAACTGTAACAAAGTCTAGTAATTTATTATACAGTTTTACCCAGTGACTGTGTGTTTGCTATATTACACTGTCGAGCCAACCTTCTACAAAAACAAAAAATGAATAAAAGTATCAACGTCCTTTTTTAAAATAAATTAAATACCATTTTACTAAGTTGTAACTTAGTTTGCCAATGTATTTTAACAACATATTTCAAATACACAGTGTCAGTCAATATTGATAATATTTTAAATGTTTGTACAGAATATATTACTGTCTGCCTTAGAATGAAGCCGGAAGATAACAGTGTACTTTGTTTTCCCGCATTAAATACTAAAAAAAATTGTGTGAATCGACGTAATGTTTAATTTGCTTAGTGTGTGCCAAAGGAAGAAATACATAACTTCGTAACTATCAGGTAAATACAGTATAAAGAAAGCGATTTCTATAAGATAAAAGATATAGGCCTGAGAATATTTTAACACACAGTGATTTCATAAAATGATCTCAGCCATGCATATTTAATTATTCAAAGAGCGAAATAACATTACAGTGGCAAACCTAAAACTTTACTCAAATTTTTGTTAACTAAATCTTAAGCAGGTAGTCAAAGCAGGCATCACGCCTGTTCACGTATTAGTTCAAAGCTTACAGTATAATTTTGAGACTACAATTGAGGTAACGAGCCGTTAGTCTCCATGCGTATGTCATATTCTATATATAGTACAGTCGGTTCGACGCTGTAAAAGTGTTCAAACATGTTTAACATTAAGCCTGCTAGACGGACAGACTTCTCCCATCACTGCTTTTTTATGTAAAGAGACATTTTGACAACGCAACAAATCTGCAGCCGTTGTCGTCAAGTTAAAAAAAACACTAACACGTCACAAATAAAAAATAAACGATACTCTGTCCAACAACCGATATAGATTCTAAACATACTAAAGTATTTACATAACAATAAAAATACATAAATAAATAAAACTTACCAAATATGGAATCTCAGTGACACCACACACACATTGAATTCACGGACAAAACTGTACATTTGAGTTTTTAATACACAGAGACTTAATCAATTCTGTAAGTCGTGTAGAAACCCTGTTATCTGCGATTGCATGCCACTATATTACGAGCTAAGCTGACTTTTATTTTTACAGTATCACTCTTTTATATTCTGAACTGGATTTTTTTCTGTTCGCTAAAATTAAAACGTGTAACAGTCTGCACATTAAATTTCGTATCTACCTGTTTCCTCTGAATCTAGGGTGCCAGAGTGTAAAATTTTCCTAGCATTTTAAGAAATTATTCTTGTTTGTATGTGATACTAGTATATTTAAACGCTTAAACAATCGCTAAAGCAATCTTCCAGTAATCTCTGGAAGTTTAATACAACGGTGTTAGTTTGTGAATACGAATCTCGAGCTGTAGCTAAACCGGTCCAGAACCAATTATTATGAAGAATGTGTCATAAACAGTACAGTATAGATACTAAGATACAGCCTGATAAGCTAAACAATACAAAAGCTTCCATCAGCTAATCATGAGAAATACCTCGGCTAGTGAAGCGTACAACTAGGTAGCGTTATACGTAGTCTACCACGCTTTTACCTGTACTATTGAAAGCTAAAGGTTGTAACAAATGAAAGAATTATACCTACTGCGTCGTGTATAGCAATATAAAGAATAATAATACAAGATTACGAGGTTAGTAGATGTCCATAAACTTACAAAAAGTGCTCAGAGAAAGAGTCTCTGGTACAGAGAATAAGTGTAAATGAAATCAGTTGGGCTTCTTACACCTGTAACTATATACGGAATTACGTTCATAATTTACATAGTTCTCTGAATAGTTGACTGCTAGTTTATGAGATCCTAGTTCAAGATTTTAGCTGCAATAAATAATCTAATTATGATTATGACCAGCAGCATAAAATACACATGAAAGCAGAAAGAAAGAAGTCAATGGCTGTAAAGCCTGAATAATGAGGAATTTAAACCTTGTACATCTGTGTAATGCAAGGAGATTAATTGAAACGATTATATTACATTCCATCTCTAGTTACTGTTGATGAAATTATCGCTTTCGTTATTCTGTGTTGAATTTTTTAATGTTGTTTCAGCAGAACATTATGTAATTGCTAACATTAGCACTCATGAGCGAGCATTTAGGCTGCTCGCTCAATTACTCCGAAATATATGTGTATGCATAATGACTTGAGTCTGCAGACTGACAGCGTGAAGCCACTCGGCCAACTTCGGCTACCTTCGTTCTCATCTATGCCCGCCTATATTCTGTTGTCAGATGTGAGTTAGGTAAATGTTTGGTTAAAGTTTGTGTATTTATTTTAGCACAATAATTTTTTTAAGTTCACGGCTTCAAATACGTAAACTCACATGCCTAAGAGTAAATTTTTCGTGTATTCAAGTGTCTGTGTGTATTCGTGTCAAACCTACCTATACATGTCCTGTAAGCATTTCAATGTTTCATTTTAAAGTTTTGTCATTTTATTTTTAGTGTAATAGTTTTTATTAGGTACACGCGCTGTAAGTGTTCGATGTGAAGTTTGTGTAAAATTTCAAAGGAGTCTTGTCAATTTAAGGGGGGTGGGAACCGTATATGTTAAAATGCCATTTTCTCAGCATCTATTTTGTGCTACAGACTTGAAATTTGTACAGGTTAATCATCACACTTTCAGATTGTTATGGCAAATTTATAAATTTACAAAATTTATAATTTTCTAAATTTTTTATAATTTTTAAATAAAAACCTTTTTTATTTCGGTCAGTTATTAAAAATTTTTATAATTCTAGTAGACAAATGTTATTAGTAGAATAACTGTACAAATTTTAACTTCCTATGTTATAAAGGTAATTATATAATTCTCGAAGATAAATAATAAACACAATTGAATATAAATTCATATCATACCATTTCTTACATTTATTACCCTGAATTGTATATTTTGTTTCAGCGTTTATCACTCCAGAAACAAAAATAATTGATTAAATTGACTCCAGATAAATACGAAACCAACCTGCGAAGTTAGTGCACAGGTAAAGAGGAGTTCTAACACAACTGATTACAGCAATATATATCAAAACCAACATTGTGAGTACAAAAAACTGAACTTAAAAACCGGCAAAACAGTATAAAATAAGTTTTCTTAATAAACGTATATTTCATATACTAATGCGACGATGTAGTCAAAAGGTTCATATTTATCTGGGGAGCCAGTGAAATTGTGTTTGTTTCTGGAGGAAACAAAGGTTACAACAAAAACTACAATTCAGAGTAATAAATGGAGTACAACGATATGGTTAAATTAATTTTATATTATGTTTTAATATTTAACTGTGACCACAATCAATATTCATTTTAATATTCAATTCATCCGCTATGCACACAGGAAAACCCCGATTTGGATAAAAATACATGGATTTCATTATACACGTTAAGCGTGGAGTGTGGGTTTGTAGGTTGACGAGAGTAGAGGATAGCGGCGGACGAACAGTAACGAAGTTGCCCGAGTGGCTTCACACTGTCAGTCTGCAGACTCAAGTTGCATAATGCGTAACTGATTTTCTGTCCTTTTGACCGCGTGTGACTGTGTACCAGCAACACAGTAGACAATAAAACAGGGAACAAAAGGCCAAATGGATAAATTTGATAATTATGAAGGGATGTTTGTTATTATTCAGATTCTACAATTTAGGAGCAAAATAAAATCTGAGACAAAAACAAGTTAACAGGAAGAAGCGTAAAGTCGTAGAGAAATTTACATTCTGGATGTGGATAAAGTGATAACTAAAATATATTTATTCGCAGAGATAAAGATAATACTGTATAATTTTAGTTCATGGAAAGTAGTGGAAAAGAGAATTAAAAAGCTGTCTGATACACTAATAGATAAATAGGATAGAATGAATTAAAGATAGAATGACCGTATAAATATGATTACGAAGAAAAGATTGGTAAAACGTTTGGATATAGCATGTAATAAAAAAGGAAAATAGATGTTGACAAAGTATTAAAATAGAAACGTTACTTGAAGAAATTCAGCTGAAAATGTTCATTGAATGTAAAAGCATTATACAAATGGTAAAATTTGAAAAAGAAAAATACATACAGGTAGAAAAAATTATAAATTAGTCAAAATATTTAAGAATTACGTGAAAAACATAGGACAGGAACAAAAAATTATTCTACATAAAATCAAAGAGTAATGGTAATATCAAGACATTTCATCTTTAAGTTTCAGTCATTAATATGATTGTAATGTAAACAAAGTTTTAATAACTATGCTAATCTAACAACTTGTTTATGTTGAATGAGAAAATTACAGTACAATGAAAACCTTTTTGTACAAAACAAGGTCTAAATAAAAAAGAACAGACAATGTTCGGAGACAAAGTATTTGTCAATGCTTTGTGGTCAAAGAAACGACATTCAGGAAATAACGCGCCGCCAACCGCAGTTGTGTATTAAAAGTTTCTGGGTTTGTTGGCTTCGATTCTACTGTTATGTTTTTCAAAACAAAAACGGCAAATATTACAGTGTTCTTTTGCTTTGTCAAGGCAGTCGATAATTTTACCTGCTAGTCTTCTCCCTCCAGTGTTCAAATTCTTTCAACTCGGCACTTGAGGAATTTCTGAAAAAACTGAGTATACCCTATCGTCATTTTATTGTTAAAAATAAATAAATTTTTATAAAAAATCTTTCCACCTCGTACATTAAACATACTCGGTACTAGAAATCCCTTACATGATTCCCCTACACGCGTATGCACGCACACAAATGTTGGAACAAAATGTTTGTATTTACGCTGTGCACAAATTGCTCACGACAGTCTCAGTATTGTCGTGATTGAACAGTGTTATGTGTTACCTCTGTTTAAACGTAGCGAAACATTTTATTGTTAGTCTCCGAGTACCAATGTTATTGTGGCTAACGGAAATCTTCATAGTACTGCAACTAAGAAAACGTAGGGTTTTGGAAACTATCAGATGAAACATCAGAAACAAGATGTTATTTATTGTTAACAAAACTTACTTTGCTTGATAAATTTAAAACAACATAAATTATTCTATTTTTTTTTAAGTCGCTAATAAAATAAAAAAGTATTTATTTTTTGGTGCAAAAATTAATAATTAATAAGGAAGCTGTCAGTGTAACTTAAAAATTTTCTAATCCTCAGTTAATTTATTTCCAAGTAAAATAATCTAAAATTTGAATACCTAAACATAACATAGATTTTAATTTTATAAATTTTCCACTTATCGTTTTTCTTTTTACGAATAATTGTGTATCTGACACTTTTTAAGATCTAAATTCTTCTACACACATTATTATTTCACAATTTGTGGCAGTGTGTCATGATGATATTAAATTGGTTGCACGATATTGTTATATTAACAACAGAATAACAGAAACGTAAAAATAGGTTTTAATTCACACATTATTAATAATATAATAGTCCAGAACGTAAACTCACATCTAAATGGAGACTCAAACAGTTTAAATTTTGTTTATCTACTAATAGTTTTCTCAAATCTGTCAAAGTGTTTTAAAATACGAGTGTAATTTTGCCATTATAAATTACAAGAAGGTTACATTTGCTTTGGCATAGAGATTTAGTTTTTCTTTAGTTCTCAATTCACATTTATTTAAGTTACAATTTATTTATTTAATTTATTTATTTTAGTTATAACTTAAATCACATACTTTTTAAGAAATTTTAACATGTGTTACAAGGTTGAAATAAAAATATAAGGGGAGATCCAATGGTAAGATTTGAGTTTAATATGCCACAATTATCATTATTTATACCGTAGGTACTATGCGATCACATATGTGCTAACTTGTTTGTAGCAATATTCATGTTCAAAAGATTACTCGTTTTCACACCCTGCACCGAGCTGCAATCCTATAAATTCAGATTTAACCTTCATCAGTATTCATCAGTATTCATCTGACAGATAAAGAAAGCTACAATAACTTATTTCACTTAATGCGGAACACAGTTGTGTATTTAAGATAGTGTATTTAAAGACAACGTAAAATAGTTTTATATACAAAGGAGCATTGCCTAGAAATCAATAGGCAAGACAAAGTTTAAAATAATAAATAATGATTTATAAATTAAATTAAAGGGTTTATAAATTAAATTGTAATGATTGCCCACAATTCTACATCGGCCAGACGGGAAGATCTTTTTCTTCCAGGTTTTCTGAACATTTAAAAGCCCTCACCACAGACTACATACATTCCACATTTGCCACACATTTACATAACGAAAATCACAGTTACACAAACATAGAACACAACATGGAAATATTACACTACTTACCTAAAAGTAGAAAACTAAACACAGCTGAACAATTTGAAATATACAGATATCACACACTACAACCAAACAACATATTAAATGAACAGATACATTACAAATCGCATACACTATTTGAACACTGATCCACACACATAATTCAAACCTCAGCGCCAATCCCTTCCCACCATCAACCCCCACCACACACTCCATTCCGTAACGGTTATTCTGTAATCGACAGTTAGTATTAAACCCACTGAAGAAGAGAAACAACATCTCGAAACGTTTGGGAAGTGACAAAAGTAAGTTCATAAGTGAAAGTATATATATATATATATATTATTAAAATAAATAATGGGATAACCGCGATAAAGAAAATGAACCGTCGTATTCAAACTGTAATCCTATATATTAAAACAGTAGCCTACTAGTTTACGGATTGGTAGTTTACAAACAAGATTTAAAGTAGACGAGACAACAGACGGAAGACAACTGATAGAGAGAGAGGAGAGAGAAGCAGGGGCGAGGAAAAAGATGGATGAAACTGGTTATGAAAAAATCTCAGCCCCACCGCAGAATACTGTATAATTAACTTTGAAGGTCCAATACATTAATGTCACCACATGTTGTAAAAACTATAAGAAACCCAGAAGTCTAAAACTACTAATATAAAGGTACCAGGAGTGCAGAGAGTTTAGACTATATAACAATAAGAATAATTCTGTTACAGTGGTTTTTCTTCTTTAATTCTTGTATCATAAAATTATTGCCGGAAGTCAGTGGGATTCAATGTAAGCTTTAAGTGTTTACATAGGTATGCATGCTTGATTGTACCTACTTTTATTTTTTTGACTTACTTGGTTTAATTTAAAGTGGAACTTGGTTAATTGGTGTAACTTACTTTAGTGGAAAAATAAACAAAAACACATCGTAATTTTATTTGTCACCAAAGTTTACTTAAAATGATCCGTTTTGCAGGATGCTAATGCTAACAGTCTTTATATAAACAGATGTAATAATACAGTCGAATAAAATATTGTTTGTAGTAGCTTTCCAGACACTTACAATTACTTTTAACTATTCCTATTCCAACCTAGAAATGAAATAAAGAAAAGACGTTATGTGTTATTATTTAACTTTATTGTATTTTGTTTTAATTTAACGGGAAATTATTAAGTAGTATTGTTAAGCTGTTACTCTATTTGTTACACATTGAGCTATATTATTAAAATAAATGTCGTTCTCATAATTTATTTAATCGTTAAATTTCTTTGAGTGTCTTCCGGCTTAACTATGTATGTTTGTAAATATTTTGAGTTTCGCCTAGTCACATTATATTTTAAAGTAGATGCCACCTTAAGAATTAATCCCTTTTTATTTAAAAAAATTATTTTTATTTTCAAAGATATTTTCAAAATTTTCCTAAGTTGAACTAAATTTCTGTTATTTATATATGTTAAAAAAACTAAGAATATATTTTTAAATGTTAAAATAGAACACTAACATATCGGAGGCATTTAAAACCTTATAATCTTAGATTTATTATGCTTTGACAAATATATATTAAATAGAATTCAGAAACAGGAAGCTAGCCAGAATTTTTGGAAGGAGCCTAAAAACACACAGTACAGTTTAAAATTCTTGTAACAATAATTTACATTGTTCTGTTAACTTACACAAAAGCTAAGTGACCTGTAGTGATCGTAATAAGTTCAAGAAATGTATTTACCAAATTAGTATGGAATTATTTTACTCCTAATGATAATGTGATGTATTTTTATATACTTACACTTAATGTTTTTATTAATGGTACATATAATTCAATTTTTTATATTTTTGTTATGTATTTTTTTATTCCGCCTAAAGGCACCATATGATGTTATTATAAAGCGATCGATTTCGGTCAATAGACCATTTTCAGGTTATTGAATAATTACTTATTGTAATAACCTGAAGATGGTCTATTGACCGAAACCGATCGTTTTATAATAACATCATATGGTGCCTTTAGGCTGTTTAAAAAAGAATACAATAAAAAATATAAAAAAATTATTTTACTCCTGTATTTTACTTAGAAGTTGGTATGACTATATTAATAAATATATACCTGTATAAGCAATACATACATATATGCCTATTAATAAATAGGCAATCAAAGGAACCAGTAATACAAAATTAAAGTGCGCCAATTAAGCATGCAATGTAAATCTCTTATTAAATGAGGAGACAATTCACTTCAATATTACTACTTAAAGTTCAAAGCTTTTCGCTAACAAGCTTGTGCGCTAGGAAGTGGCTAGTCTCTAATTACATGAAATACAAAGCAGAGAACATGGTAAAAAATTGCTAACATATTAAGCTAGCGAAAGGACATTAATTAAAACATGAAACAGTATACTTTTACGTAAAAAGTGTATTATCTTTAAGAAAATATATCTTTTATGTTGCGTACCATGACTGCAATTATGTATGTAGCAATTCGCTTGTAAATTAAAAACAAATTACCATCTACAAGGCTAAAAATAAACTAATAAAAACTTAATATTATAAAAAATGTCCTATTAAAAAAATCAGAAAGCTTGGCACCACTACAATAATATATTCACTACTAACATAATGAAAGGCTATAAAATATTGTTACGACGGTCTCACTAATCGTCGAATGGTAAATTCGAAAACAAAATACAGACACTAGTAAGCAATAACAGTGACAAGTAATAGGATTCGCATGCTAATTCCACATAGTAAACTCTTTCTACTAATCTTCAACCACCACTCGATCCGCACTATGGAAAATCGCTCGGCGTAACAGACTGACTAAGCCAGACGCTCATGCCTTTAGTTCGCGCAGAGTTCCAGAATAACTTTCCATCTTTACTGTACGCCAGCTTAATGCGTATCTAAAGTGTACTCGAACACACTGGAACGTACTTGTGTGCGGCCTTGACTAAGGCTACAGCTGATCGACTAGTGGAATGATGGGTAGAGGACGCTCGCGGTTGTTCGGTATGGTTCACATTATAATATGATTAATGAAATGCATTTTGTTTTTCTGTAATATACAAAATGCATTTGAATAACAACTTATATATCATAATTAATAAATACCATAGTGTTCTCGAATAGTGTTATTTACCAGTCTTCTAACATAATATTTGTAAACTGCAAGTGCAAAGCTGATGGAAAAATGTGTTAGATTTCGTTAAAAAAAAGTAAGCAAAAATTAAATGTGTGTTCACCATTTAAGAAGAATAATCCCTTTTGATAACTACCATGTACGACCATAATAACCATAAAATATTCTTTTCTACATTTTGAAATATTCTAAGCCTTAAATGAAAAAAACGCGTAAAAATAAATGAAATTTAAATACACATAACTAGCATATTTGAATAACCGCTTCGTAGTTTAAAGTTACAATTACCTAATACTCTTAAGGCCTATGGGAAAATTGGATGAAGTAGTCAGTGCTATTGGAAATATTTAATTTAGAATTTGTACACATAACAAGATCGCGTAATTACAATAAATTAAATTTATATTATATATATAAAAGTGTTCTGCATGCATACAAACTTAAAAACAAAGCCTGGTTACATAAGAAAAACTCCATTACACAATAGAAAAATAGAAATTTAGTCATTTCTGGAAGCAATTGTTACTGTTCCTTTTGTTACTTTACTTCCTACGTGATTTATAATTCAGTTTAGTGTTAATGAAAGATAAATTTGAGATTGCTGCAATGAAAAACAACGAAGCACAGAAAATGTTGATGTTGACTGATTACAGCATTTGAGCTGAGAAAAGGCAGCTGCAATTATTACTCTTTAGATTTAGTTGAGTGTGCATAATCAAACTTGCAAGTGTTTTAATCTAAAATCATTTTTGTTGCTTTTCGATGAAATCGACCACGTTATATTCATTGCAGGTTGTATCTGAGAAACTTTAATGTTAATATTTTGGAAGTGCAAGCCTTTTTTGTATTAAGTGTAAAACATTAATATATTAATTATGTACATTTACAGTATTCATTTTTATTCATATAATCAATGATTAACCAAAGTTTTAAAATTTACCGTTAATTAGTATAGGATACAGATACCTAATTCATTTATTAAATTAATTTTATTCAAATCAGAAATTAAAAAAAAATACATCCATAATTAAAGTTACTTCAAAATTTTGAAAGTAGACTTACATTAAATGTAATCAACTTAAAGCATATCCCAAACTTTCAAAATATAGAAATGCGTTGTGGAAGATTCAGGTATAAACTTTCATTTGCACTGTTAAATTATAAGAAGCGATGACTATACTCATATGAAGAATTAGGCCTAAGTCCAAGATCGAGAGAACTAAGGAGAATGATAGTTCTGTCTCATAATATAATTAATTGTTAGTGTAAATAATATTAACAAGTGGTCATATAAATTAGAAGGCAGGATAAATATGATCAGCAAAGACACCCTAATGGTCTCCAACAATAAACTATGAAAGAAAGATTTCTTTTAACACAGAGTAATATATTCTTCATTCAATCTATGTAAGTGATCCAACAAATTGGGAGGGGGTGCAACGAAAGGATGTTGGATAACTTATAAGAATTATTAAAACTGTGCATATGCATTGAGGATTAGCAGATATTGGAAAATCGGGTTTGTTTGTAAGTTCTACAAAGTGACTTATTTCACCTATTATACCATATTAATAAATGACTTTAACATATGTATCCTTTGTTTGACTTTAACACTAACTTTCATTAAGTGTTCGTTAGATTTTGAGAATTTAATTATTTACTCTTGTCGTAACCAAACGTCATCCAACCGGATCTACTGAGGAATTATTAAACGTTAAACCAAGGAAGGTTGTCGTAATTGCTTATATTTGAGCAATTATATTATATTTGGTAATACATATTGGAAAGTGCAAAAATGTGAAATAGGACGAGAGTGGGGACTATCACGCCATGGTTCAACTGTCGACAGGCTAATTCCTGAACCGACAGCTGCAGTTTTCTTGGTGAATATAAATACAAGCCCAGGAGAGCAAATCTCTCTCTTCTAACAGTCTTCATTCGTGGCGGAACGCTATGTCTGTCAGAGACGCGAAATTTTAATTATTTTGGACAGAGTTAGACAATATGTCTAACACCAATAAGATTTTTTGTTAAGCATAACTTACAAAGTATTACAATAAATATTTCGATTTTAAAATAGTAATGGAAAACAGTAATTAAAAATTACCGTAAAAAGAAATCGTCAGATGTCTACAAGTGATCTACATCTAAGAGCGTTACTCCAGACCGAGGACGAGAGCACTACATGGCAAAAATTCCAGACGTAAAGGACGAGTCATCGGACTTCCGAGAGGACCCGGAGGAAGAGGAAAGGATCCAGGACTTCCGAGAGAACCCGGAGAACGAGGAATGGATCCAGGACTTCATGACTATGCAGGATTTACAACATCAAGGACTCAGGACCAGGAGAGGGTATGCTGAGGAACCACTACTATTAAGGTGAAAGAAAACCATGTATTCCTCATAACAAAAGACTTAATCAAAAATTGATAAACATTGTCAAAAGAAAGACAATAATTTAAAAAAAAACTGTAATTTATAACTTATAAATAACTTATAAATGTATAAATGTCTTGTATAAAAAATTATAGCATAATTTTTCGTTTAATAATTTATTGAAAATATTCCAAATTTAAATTGTAGAGTAATTATGAAAGCATAATTTTTGAATTAATAATTTATTGAAAATATTTTAAATTTTAATTGTAGAGTAATTATATAAGCATAATTTTTGAATTAATAATTTATTGAAAATATTTTTATTTTAATTGTAGAGTAATTATGAAAGCATAATTTTTGAATTGATAATTTATTGAAAATATTTTAATGTACAGTACATTTGAAAGAATCAATGATTTGTTCAAAGAATGAACAAATAGTTAACTTAGTTAAATATTTTTATATTGAAAGCACACATTCAGACTGAGTAGTCCAGACAGTATAACATAATGAAGAAATGTTTTTTAATTAAAATTAATAATATTATATCTACGATATAAGCTTTATGTGGGTGATTAGATTACAGCAAACAAAGAAACTTTGAAACCATGCATAATGAGTATCGTATGACGAAGTAATCATTATTTGTATATTATTATTTCTTGATATGTATGTTTAAATTAATAAATGGGACCATTTTGAATTTCCTAAAAAGGCTACCCTTATTATAATTACACCTGAACCCCTAATTACACGTACACGTTGTTAGAAATGTTATTTACCGTTGTATAATTTGTCGCTCATGAGCGTGCGCCCCACACATTTACATTTTATAACGTTGTATCGTTGTTATTTATTTGAGATGTAACTGTCATCTTTCTAAATATGTTGTTGGCGCTGCAGAAAATGTACTGTAAAATAAACGTTAAATAGATTATACTTGTTCCGTTCTTAGTTCACTTCTGAAGTACACACAGCATAGTGGCACGTTTGAAACGCTGTTGGCCCTAGGAATGTTAAAACTGTTCATGCAATAACGTGTTATGCTCATGTGCTTAATGTCTGTATAGTCGTTTGTCCGTTGATGCCAATTTAATGTTACTGGGGCAAGTTTTTTTTTATTACCACGATTAATCATTTTTATTTATGAATAAGTAGTTCCACCCTTTCGCCGCCGATTCAAAATATCGATTACGAACCAGCATTTCAGTGTACAGACAAAGACTTTATGTGCGTCTAATGTACATTTGTAAAATCTGTATTGCTTCGTATAATTGTTACAGCCATTTTTCCAACATTTTAAAAAATAAGGTAGAAAGCGCAGCTGGCCAATGAAGTCTGTCTATTACAAAACGTAAACCCTTAACCCACTATGAAGAATGAAAAATTAAACGTAAAGTAACGCTTGTATTACAAATAAATGAAAACTACCACACTCTTCCTATAAATAACTTAAAGAATCGTCTTTCAGTATCCACTGGTATTTGAAAAAGTGGTGTTCCAAGCATAGCCATGAGATTAAGATAACACGAATACTCTTTAGGCCTGGAAATAAAAAGAAAATTAAAATTTTGTTTTTTTAAAAAATACGCTGAAAACACTATACGTTGTTAAGTCTGTAAGATTTTATGCGTATTGCAGCTCAAACTCAGAAATAAAATTTTGGGAAGTTAATAATGATTCTAATTTACATCACACAGAACATACCAGCTTTCATAGACTTCTGACCGTTGGATTTATTAAATGCAAAATAAGAATTGTATGAATCATTTAAAAATTGTAATCGGAAATTTGGACGGAATATTTTTATTATCTGCATTAAGTCCAATCACTTAATGTGCGCAAACTGAGACGAATATGTCCCAACGTATTATGTATATCTACTTAATCTCCTATAATTCGGGGATATTATAATGTCGAAATTTACTGTCTATAACCGTCATAGTTTAAACTAATACTGTAGTTACGTTATTATAAGATTCCCTCTATTACATTATGTTATTAACTATTATTACAGATTTTGTGTTGAATATGCACAATTGTTATACCAGTTCGTCATACGAATCAAACTTCATTTTGCTTTCACAGATTTTCCTACATTAAGTTATTGTATAGCAGGTGATTTTCAGATTTAAATTTCATTTTCCTAATTAATTTTGTTGTACTTTTTGGAATACGTGGACAATTTTCTGTTAAAGGCAGTAGACAAAATAATTACCGTATTATTACTTACTTTTTCATATAAATTTTTACTGAATCTATTGTTCTCAAAAAAGTTAATTAACATGTGTAAAGTTAACAAGAGGGTTCTCATTAGATTTCACTATTTCGTACTGCAGCAACTATATTCTAAAGTTTGTACAATTTTGTTGTTTTAATACACTGTTTTACATGTTACATCTACGCAGCTACGGAGAGTTAATTATCATCAATTCAGTGACTTTGTAGAAATAAACACAAGTTTTAACTCTGTGCAAATGGAAACGTAATTAAATTCAACTGTTCACCCGTAATGAATTTACAACTGAATTTGACCGTCGAATTGCTTGTACATAATTTTAAAGTTTACAACGAAAGTTATATACATCTTGTCATAACTAAAATTTATTTATATGTTTATTTGACTGTTTAGTAATACTAATAAATAACATAATTTCAGGAATATAGCATTTTTTAACAGACCTAAATAAGTAAAATGAGTACAATTAGACAAAATTAACAAACATACGAATTATCCGTTGCCTACAAATGCAATACAAATAACTAAATATTTTTACGAAAGCATGACTGATTTGAGCAAAATGGTCATACCAATGGCATAGTGAAACGATGTGAAGGAAACTAGTGTAGACTGTAAATAGAGGTCTGGGTCCGTTTTATCCCAAAGGAAACCACTAGAATGTTAGCAAAACGTGTTGTCTGAAAAAATAAAAAATATGGTGAATACGCTGTTCATTTGGAGATGCTTTTTCCTGAGTGTATTTTAAAGACCACATTCGCAGGTGATGTGACAAAACAGAATACGCTATTTGTTTCAATTGTAATAACTTATAATTGTACCAATAATTTTGCTAACGCGAAGACATCACAAACTCAGAGTTACGAGGATTTTTCAATAGAAACACGTTTAGAGGCTGTAGAGCATTTTTTATTCAACGATTTTAAAAGAAGTCTCCATTAACATTAAGCCCTGAGTCCCACTGTTGCAGTAATCTGTAGATTCCCTGCTGGTAAAATTCTTGCGGCTCTTTGCGGAAACATTCGCTAACAGCAAACTCTACCTCAGCGTCCGATTTGAACCGCCATCTTTTAGTGATTTCTTTAATGGGCCAAAAACATGATAATTACCCGGGGACAAGTCGGGACTGTAAAGTGGATGTTGTAAGACTTACAACTTCATACAACTAAGCAGATCTTGAATCGTCTGGGCTACATGGGGTCGAGCATTATCATGCAGAGGAATGAGACCATTTGAGAGCTTCCCGGGATGTTTATTCTTAATGCTGGCCCGTAAGCTTTTTAATCTGTTTGCATATCGCTCAGCGTTAATGCTGACACCAGGTTCTTTAAAATTTAAGAGCAGCACACCCTGATAATAAAAAAATACGGTCACCATTCCTTTTTCTGCCAAAGGTTGGGACCGACATTTTTCCGCCTTCGGAGGTTGTGCATGCTTCCACTGTATACTCTGACGTTTGGATAAGAGCAAACAGCAAATATGTTTGACAGACGCGTCACTAGTACTTAAACAGACAATATAAATAAAATGTATTCCGTTGCCATGGTGACAAAGTCACAGCTGCGCAGATCAAACGTGTTTTTATTGGACAATCCTCGTACTAACAGTTTGTTATCCAAACCATCGTTTTATATCCTGTCAAATAAATAATAGCTTAATAAAGATTTTATTAATTTTATGGGTACATTTTTGGTATAAACTATAAGCCATCCTGTATATAATTTCTGTTGTCATACAATCTAGTTACCCCTTTGCTTGCTCGAAACCGTTCAAACGTATTCACTGGCAATTCAAACAATTCACAAAAACGCTGGGTTACCATTCTCACTAAAACATCTCAGTACGTGTTTATATACTCTCGCTTTGGTAAGAAGAATTGTCAGTTTCATTAAATGTAATTATTGTAAAATGATCAGGCTACCAAGTGTTTATTATGCCTACAATAATTTCTAAGTTTCATAAATTGCTGAGGAAAGTAAATTATGGATGTAAGAAAATTTAAAATAGTTCGAAGTATTATTAAAGTAAAGTTGCAAGATAAATATTAATTAAAAAATTGTCTTCAACATGAGTGCAGACAACACAACCTTTGGCTTAAGAAAGTATTATATATTGTTTAACAAGAATATTATAATTTTAAACAAGAAGAAAACAAAATTATTGTTTGAAATAATTTTGTAATACATTTTCATGTGAATGGTGTTATTTAATGTTTTTTTCAATACTATATTTTTTTGTGTATACAAAGACAGAAATTAGACGCTCAGAAACAAAGGAAAACTTAATAGTTACGAAAGTTAACACCAACTTTCGTAAGTGGCATCATAGTAATGATGTACAACAAGTTCTTGTTTACCTGGGAAACTTAGTTTCTATAATTTTCTTTTAACATAAATCATCGAGTTAAAACTTGTAGGAAGAAAATTAGAAACGAAACTTGGATTTGTGCTGAAATCTTTGAGCTTTCTTCTTATACTGTGTAAACATATTGAAAGCTAAAGCCCGCTCTAGCAAGGAAACTTTGTATATTACTGAATTACAATATTCAATGAAATTTGCTGACAATACGTTGCTTGATTAGAAATTTAAAAATATTCCTCCGTTAAAAGCCATGGATTTGTAGCTATCTAAGGTAAGTAAAGTTTTAGTTGGTTTGCACTCTACTGTAATTTCAGTATTGCACGTAATCTCTGTGCTGTTTGCATGGTTTCTTCAATACTACTTGGCTGACATATTTTGTTTTTCACAACACTCTTTAATAATCATGGGCAAAATCATTGTTACTACCAATTAATTACAAAATTTATTGTAAAGAAATGCTATTTATGTAATCAGTTTTAAAATTGCTACTTTTTTTTTTTTTTTTACGGGGGAGTAAAAATGCATTATGCACCATCAGGAGACACCCGACTGGTCTCCCGGTGTGTGGGACTCGCACCCACTAAAAAACCTCCACTTTACAGGCAGGGAACCCCCCCTGGAACAACTATTCGTACGGCTTCAGGGTGACACCTCGTATTGCGCCTACTAGGCTTCTACAGCTTTACCTATATCATCGACCTGTGAGACGGTCCAGTTCAGGCTTCTTCTGCCGCAGTACCATCCACACGAAGGTCACAACCATGTCCCAGTTCTCTTTGCTGTTGAGCATGACGCCTATGATGTTATCAGGCGTCATGGGGCCAATCTCCGATTCCAGTCCTCGCCTGTCCAGCACCCACCGTTGACACTCGAAGAAAGTATGATGAGCGCCATCAGAGTCTGAGTCGCCATACACGCACGACGGATCCTCCATCTTACTCATCCTTCGCAGGTATGCACAGAAATAACCATTCCCTGTCAGGAATTGAGTAAGGTAATAATCTACCTCGCCGTGCGTTCTGTCCACCCGTTCAGGGAGGTTCCCAATCAACCTCGCCGTCCACCTAGCTCGACTCTTCTGCTCCCATCGTAGTTGCCAGCTCCGCATGGAGTGTGCCCTGGCCACTGCTCCTGCTTCTACAAACCCCAAGCCTTCCTTGGTTGTGTACACCCTCCTCCTCTCCTCAGCCATCAGATCTATTGGCATTACTCCAG
The DNA here is from genome assembly GCA_034769895.1 of Magicicada septendecula. Classification (NCBI taxonomy): domain Eukaryota; kingdom Metazoa; phylum Arthropoda; class Insecta; order Hemiptera; family Cicadidae; genus Magicicada; species Magicicada septendecula. The sequence goes on from CM068375.1 coordinate 9,213,771, forward strand.
CGACGACCAACACTGCTGGTTCCGACACCGTTCTGTAGGAGCTTGCAATCCGAAGTGCTCCTCTTCGTTGTACCGCGGCGATCTCCTTGCGGTATTTTTCTTGCTTCAGTGCGTCGGCCCAGACTTCGCATCCACTATATTAGGTTTAATAGGTTCTATATTTTGTTATAAAGGCCATGTATTTATTGATGAGTACCTACCACTCATACAGTCGTATGGTATTAATCTTACCTAATGTTACTGCAAAGTACTATTTTATTTACACAATATTTTAAAGTCATGATTCTCAAACAAATTGTCTTAACACTAACTTAACACAAAATTATTGGAGACTGTAGCCGTTATAAAATGTAGATGAAAATGCGCCTCTTTTACATGATATTGCTATAGGCCTCTTTTACATGATATTGCTATAGGAACGACTAGAAGAAACATATTTTCATCAAAAATAAAAATGTTTGAGGATTTATTTGTCAGGTATATTAAGACATGTTGTTCAATGATAGTGCAATATAAATATTAAATTCATTTTTTTGTTAAATACACATAACAATGGGTTGAAGCAGTATCTGGAAATCAGTGACCCGAACATTATGTTCTAACTCAGGGGTCAATCGTTCACATTGCTAATGCAAGAACCCGCATCCCATCTCTCAGAGGATTTTCGCGTGTGAGTATAACACGCAGTGTGTCTAATGGAGTACGTTCTATGAATAAAATATTAACATGTGAATTTTGTAAATCGGAATAGAAATTTGAATTTGTAATGATAATTTAAATTTCTAATAGATATTTGGTGATAGTAAAATTAATTGTAAACTGAATTGTTAATGTCTCTGGCGGTCAGGCTAATTAGAGAGACAGTAAGAGAGAGTAGATTATAAAATTTAAGAATGGCACTGCATATATAAGTCTTGTTGGGCAACGCTGAACTATATTACAGTGTGCCCAATTCCACAATTCGTATGTTTTTTGTGTTGATATTATGTTTTAAGTGTTCATATATTTTTATGACAGATTACGATATTAATTAAATTATAACTCTCTTAGATGTATTCAGGTTTCCTTTGTAATACTGTTGTCACATAGAGGCTTGAGGAGTTGATACATACCTCATACTGTTCTTGGGTTAGAGCCCGCTTTTGAGGTGACTGGTGGTCACTGATATTTACAAGGGTCATCTGTGGTATAAGTTATAAATTACATAACTAGCTGATAACATAAATCACCCATCCTGGTGTATAATTACTCAGAAGTCTGCAACTGTTTTTCAAGAAAGTTAATGACTGTGGTGTCAGAACTGTATCATTACAATACGTGAAGGACTATAAAGAAACAGATACATTAGATTGTTACCAGCTACGCCAAATAGCAAGCTGTTTCGAGTTCGTAGTGTACAAACCTGCAATTTAAAAAGAGTTATAACAGATTTCTAAGAAATGCACATTCTGTGTTATTTTAAATAACACATGTGGAACCTCATGTAAAAATTACGACTGCAATGTTTAACGCATATAAGTATCAAGTTATCAGCCTGAATCACGATATTAATTGATGACTCGTTGGGCACTTGGTGAAACATATTAATACAAAGGTTTTGTAAAATATATAAAAACACCTGGTAAGTTTCACTGATTTTATTTAACTGTGACAGCTGTTTCGGCTACCTAAGCCATTGTCAAAGACAGATTGAATGAAAACTAAAACACATGATGTGAATGGTGGTGACCATCTGTTTAGGGCGTATCTGGAACATCTGTGAGGGTGATTGAGATGGTGAGAGGGGTGAGTAAGAGACAAGGGAAGGTCAGGTGTTTTAAAAACTAAATACAGTATGAATACAAAATATAAAATTAACTAAACTAAATATAATCTGAATAACAAAATATAAAATTTTGTCTGACCTTCTGACCAGTCTGACCTTCCCTTGTCTCTTACACACCCCCTCACCATCTCAATCACCCTCACAGATGTTCCAGATACCCCCTAAACAGATCGACACCACCACTCACATCCTGTGTTTTAGTTTTCATTCATTCTCTCTTTGACAATGGCTTAGTTAGCCTAAACAGCTGTCAGAGTTAAATAAAATCAGTGAAACTTACCAAGTGTTTTTATATATTTTACAAAACCTTTGTATCATCCTGAATGCTCGTTGGGGAAAAGCACCCTAAAACACGCAATTTTGGGAAAGAGATCTGAAAGCCAAAAATCAAAATTTATTTAGCCAACTGAAACTGCGATTATGTCGCCAGCGGATTTTGGGTTTCATCCAAATGTCGCTAGCCAACCGGAACAAAAGAAATAGTCCAAAGTTTACAGTGAACACTACGCATGCGTATGTATGTAACTAATTCTTTTCTTCCTAAAAAATCAATATAAGAAGTGTTCATAAATTTCTGAGTTAAATGGAGAATTAAATTTGAGTTCAGGCTATCAATTAGGGAATTAAAATTTGTAAAACCTAATATTAACTTGAAGTCCATATTTCAGACTAAACACTGGTAATATTACGTAAATATATTGAAAACTTTAATCTAGATTTTTAAGTTTCATTATGTTAGCATACAGAAAACAAACATTTAAAAACTTCTATGAAAGTTAATCAGTTTTGAAGCCTATGTAAATAATTGTGATAATATTTTGAAAAAGCTATTCAACGAATATTTGATCGTTTGCTGTTAAGGTTGTTTGATGTTGCAACGAATTACTATTATTTTATTATACACTATTATAATAACCAAGTGTTACATTTGTTCACTAAAATTACCCTTTTTGCTTTATATATACGCTGTTCTGTACAAATAATATACGTTTAATACGGTTCAATACTTGCCGACCGTTAATTCCAGTCAGTTGCAGCAACCTCGTTCCTGAGATTAATGTGTAGTTACATTTTAACTTCTCACCTCATTCAGCCCATTTATCTTGTTTTATTTGTTTAATCGATATCTCTTTTCTCCTGGTTTTGGATACATACATGTTTTCTCAGATTCACCAACACTTCGCCTTTCAACCAGAGTCTCATATTACTTTACCTCTAGTACCAGTCTCAACGTTACTTACAGTACCACAGTCGGATAGTGCCACAGTGTTACAGCAAACAAACTACCAGACCGTATTAGTCAGCTGTAAAAAATGTTTGATAAAGCGTTATCTGTACATTTATTATGTTTTGGCTTAAACGCATCCAGACTACTTACATCAAACATTTACGACATTGCCTGCATTCTAATCTTTTACCTTTGCTTAACCAACATCATGTCAGTTTTTCTTTCTGTTCTTTATGGTCCATGATTCAGATCAATATAAAATCATGTTCCACACAGATTTTTATAAAATTTGTCTTTGTTTACTGTCTAATATTTACTGATATGATGTTCAGTAAGCAGCAGGTGTGTTTCTAGAGAGCAGCGTAAAATTAACATTACTTCTGATCCTCTAAATCGCCTAGGGATAAAGAATTAAATATCTAGGATAACTTTTTCGACTAATCATAGAGACCAAACGTAGAGGATGTTACAGCACCTTCCACAAAGGTGTATCTTTATACCTCACGTAGAGAATCTACCTTTACCGCTATTCTTAAGATATACCGCTGGTAAAAATATAGCAAATTTTACTACTGTTTATATTGTCAATCTTTCTTTTATAACAGCTATTATTTAGAAACTACTCCTGGAGTATTCTTGGTGCCTTCCTTTAGCTGACAGTGAGGCAGCTAGGTATTTTTATTATTCACTCACTTCAACCCTCCAGTCCCAGTTAAAAGTTCATTTAACGCTTTCATCTCCGGAAGAAATAATGTGTGTGTGTGTGTGTGCGTGTGTGTGTGAGAGAGAGAGAGACAGAGAGAGAGAGAGAGAGCGGCAAAAACAAAGATGGAGAGCCATAAAAGCGAGCTTTATTAAAGAAGGAAAAAGGAAAACAAGAAACGAGAAGAGAAAATTGCAAAGTGAATAATGCGCACTTATTTGTTACGCAAAAAATAACATAAAGCTAAAGTAATTACTAGCAATCATTAACTTAATTTTTATGCTCGCTATTCAGTTTTATTTGTAGGTCGCAGTACCATAACAAAGACAAAAGACCCACCTGAGACAAAAAAAACATAATGTTACGGAAGCGAATACTGAATTTCGTTAGCGACAAGTAAGATACTAAATTTGTTGTTTACTTGAAAAACTCAAGTCTCTATCATATATACTTCAACGTAAATTATCGTCTTATAGCCCGTAACAAGAATTTTACGGACTTATAATTCTGCGTTTTATATTTTGCATACGTTTATTTGTTTAAGGGTGTGAGCAGCGTGAAACAGTCTACAGTGAACTGAGCTTGGAAACGTTCTACATTATTCATGTCTATGAAACATTATAAGCTGACAAGTTTCATTTGGCTTAAAACTTTGTGTATATGTATCCTATTGTTTAAACTTAATTTCTAACCATCTTACGCAAGTAAAATTTTAAGAGACTTATGCTACAATTTTAGTATTACAAGCAATCTGTATGTTTATTAATGGACACAACTAGAAAAAAAATTCACACATACATTTCGAAATATATTAGAAGTAATTGCATTTGTCTGTAAGTGTAAGATTTAATTTGTGAAACTTGAGTGGGAAACACCACGATCAACCTTCCAACCGCTCTATCTGTAAAATGAAAATGTTGAAAATGCTTTTAACATTTTGATTAATTAAATTATTTTGAAGTTTATTACCTATTATTTATGAAAAAGTGTCTTAAACTTTAAATTTGTTAAAGAATATTTAACTACTGGTAAAGAATATTTGACGCCAAACTAAAATAAACCGTTTTGATATAAAGGTGATAAAGGATAATTAGAATGAATTGTATAGAGGACGTTATTGCACATTGTATATTATAGTAATTTCTACAAACAAAATCACCAGTCACAGAAAAGCAAATAACTCTCCCAAAAATTCAGAATGAACAAACGCTAGATATTAATATTCTAATTTGCTTCTTTCTAATATGAGGAGTATTCATCTTAAGGAATTTAGCAGAGGAATTGCTGCTATCTCCGTATAGGACAAAGATGGAGATACATAGAAACGTTTTGTAGCAGGTGTCCAGTTTTAGTTACCTGGGAAGCGAAATATTTCCCGCAGTAGACTGTGATGTCAAAAATAAACTTAATAAATTTAAACATATATGTAGGTAGGACAATCCATAGAATCGTAAAATACAAAACTATAAAAGACACTAATCTTTAGTTTTATAAAACTATGGCTGTATCCGTGGCGTTGCATGACAGTGAGACATAGGCACTTTTACAGAGAGACGTAAGAAAGGCTACACAAGCAGAAATAATATTTCTCAGATTGGTAAAAAGGTGCATATTACATGACAAGGCAGAGTTAAATTTATTATTAGTAATAGAAAGATAAGGCAAAAATTACAAATTTTAAAATTACAGGTTAGATTTACAGAATACAAAGCCAACTGGTGTAAGCATTTGGGAAGAATAATGCAAGATCGCCTTCCAAAAATTGTCTTGAATTTTAAACTAACAGGGTATCGTATTGTGGGGCCAGTGAGGATGAGAAGGTTTCTGGAACAGGAAGTGCAGTCTAATCCGTGAAGTGGAGATAATGAAGATGATTTTGCCACTTTCGTACTTCCTACTTGTGACTGAAGTTTTACTGGCTAATGCGACCAGTAGTAATACAATCTCCTCAGAACGTAGTTTTATTGCTTAATTTATTAATGCAAACTGATAATTTAATGCTTTACAATAGGGAATAACTATGTTCAGGTAGGCCTATCTACAGAGTGCTCTCATCAGTCAATTATAAACCACTGAAACCTACAGTTCACCAATACACAATATTACAGTTTACGTTTTGTGTTGAAACGTTACGTAATAAAAAAAATATTTTATTATCTTAAAAAAAGACGAAGGTCACATATAAACAATGTGTATGTGGTTAAGCTTTAGGCTTAATGTAAGCGCTGTTGGGGACACTAATTAAATTCAGTACAAAACGTGAGACCGTGTTTGCTTAGGACCAAATCTTCAATGTCAACATTGTTTGTCTAATTTCGGGGACAGAGTTAACATCATGAACAAACTGCGTAGACGTTTTGCTGCGAAAACTGACTATGTTTAGTAAAAAAAAAACTAACAAATTATTAGCAATTTAAGAAAAATATTATAATTACTTTATTTTAATTTGTAATACTTCATGTTAGTGTAATCGTTGAGCAATTTTATTATCGATCAAACAAAATTTGTAAAATGTGATATCACGTGTCCAAATACAGAAACACACACAGGCAAATATCAAACACGTATTTGGATGTAATTTGGTTTAGGTCTCATTATTGATTTAGGTTTAATATTGTTTGAGCAAATCCTGCTGATACACGATTTAATTGTTGAGTAGTTCAAGGTGAAATTTCTAGATCTACGTGATTATGCGACCAAGAAAATCTAAAAGTTTTATTAGCTCTTTCATTTGTAAATGTTTTTGAAACAATTGTAATGAAGGAAAACAAAAAACAAACAATTCGTTTGGACCTATTAATAATGGACGTAACTAAACGTAAAACTATACCTATGCATTATAAATGTGCAAGGGTTTTCCGAAACGTTGTCGGTCTGACATAGAAATTGCTTCAGGGATATCAAATAGCTACTTCAGTCGCAATCTCGGTCCGTCGAATGGAGTACGATGACGTAAACAAGCTTGGTGTTTGATAAGTGGACACTATCATATGTCACTCAGTGATAAAGTACTTCGTTGCAGATGTTTATCATCAATGTGAAAGCCGAGTTGTATAACCTATTACAGCCTGGTCTAGGTTTAGTACTGTTGTTGTATCTAATAGTATACTATTACCTATTTATCTAGTGGTAAATAATCATGATCAAACGTACTGGTTCCGGCTGTTGAAACGATGCTTAAAACCACAAAATATTTTCTATATTATTACGACCGTCTACTGATCGTCCCCGTCGTATGGTACAATGGAAAACAAAATACAAGACATCAATTAAGTCACTAATCACCAGCTTTATTTATCACAATTAAACAGTTTGTAATCTACAAGATAGTCTCTTACAAAAATCAAATAAAAATCGTTCAACACGCAATAAAAATGTCAACTAATAATACAAATTTTTCCGCACAATTATAAAACATAACGCTTCGCCACAATAACTACGAACCGCACTCGAATAAATCGCCACTAAAACGCACTATGTAAATCGCTCGACAATAACTGAACTAAGCTCCGCTGAATGCCTGTATTTATTTCCGCTGAAATTCCAGAAGCATCCATAATTTGCATCACCGCTGTACGCTAGAACGTGGTTGATTGCGGCCTTGAACACAGCACGCGCGGACCTGTGTGGTCTGGAAAAGTCTCGTTGCTGATGCGTGACAAGTGTCACGGAATTGTCTTTCATCTCAAAGTAGCATCAATATGTGCGCAGATGTACATTACGGCCGGATTCCACTGGAATAGCCGAGAATCACGTAGGTTTTCAGTAATGTCGTAACACTATTATAGACTACAACAGTATATCAGTATAAATTTAAATTAGGTCTACACAGCTATGTGATAAAACAACACGAATACGTGGTGTAAAGGAACTATAAAATTATGTTGCTGTATTCAGCTGAAAACAGATTGCCAAAGCTTATGCTTTCTGTCATACCAGCGAGAGTCGCTGACCTGCGTTCCCCAGTGGCACCTTTGTGGTTAAGGAACATATAAACATTTTGCAAATAGTAAATATTTCATTAAAAAAAATTCCCCCACACACACACACAAACCCCACCACCCCTACCAACACGAAAAACGACCTAAAGAGACATGAACTCTCAAAACCAACCGAAAACTGCAAATGTATCTGAAGAGTTTATTATCCCATGTCATTCTCCCTACGACTTACGATTAGGTCAAAATCATACGCTTGCGAAAATATAGGGAGAAAATATTTTCCCGTTGGCAATGTGTATCACATAATTAATATCATTATAGTTACAATCGTTCCCACATTCGACTTGAGTGTTGCTGAAATGATATCAAAACTTGTCCTATCTCCGTGAACGTAACTAGTTATTTCTATTTGCAGTACGTCTTGCATTTGGTTTTCTTTCCCTTTTACTGAGATATAACGGGATACAGTAAACACGAGGCGATTTCCCCTCTAACACATTTCTTATTTTTTATATGTAATTTCTTTCTGTACGCCATAATTTATCCACTACGTGTGTACAAAATACTACTCTACATTAGAAAAGCAATTTGTTATTTTATGTAATCGTACAGACGCGTTTTAAGCCAAATAATCAAGTCATATTTAAAATAAATAATATATTTTAGTTATAATGAAATCAAATCTGTTTGTGTACATTGTAATGCGTTTATTAACCAAATAATATTTTTATTTTAAAGTTAGTTTTACATATACATAATAACATCAAATTTGTATTGTTGTATTGGAGTGTTAGTGGTCCCAAATATTTCTACTAGTAATTTTATACAAACCACTATGTTGTCTTTGGTATTGACGAGCGCTTTCGGCAGTCAAGCCATCTTCAGGTCATTTACCATTTACCAAGGTTGGTAAATGACCTGAAGATTGCTTGACTGCCGAAAGCGCTCGTCACAACCAAAGAAAACATAGTGGTTTGTATAAAATTACTAGTAGAAATCAAATTTTTATTTCTATCTAGTTAACACTGTCTTGTTATTTACGTAATCGACATGATTGCTGTCGCAAGGATGGAACTATATCACTTGTCTGGCGGGTAATGAATTCTTATATTCACCTTCCCGTCAACTCACATTCTTTTTCCTTGTTTCTTCCATTGATAGATAATGCAAAATGATATCGACAATAAGTATGTTGTTTCTCTAAAACACATCGTATTTTAGATAGGTCATTCCTTTACGTAAGCCATGTTCTTATAAATTTTTAGAAATGTACCCTATATTACGCTAGATAAAAGAAACGTTACTCCTTATTTTCTACAAGGCTGTATATGTGTGTTTTTAAGTCGATCACGTATCGTGTGTACATACATTAGAAACGTTATTTTTCTACTTACAGCAGAACTCTGCTGCTCCTAAAGTAAGCACACGTTTCAGATTATATTTGCATCAGACTTTTTGAAACCAAATAACTTTCACTGACAAATGCGTGAAGTAAACAAGAACGTGGTATACTTGAAAGGAGAAAATCTCACTTCAGTTGAAACTGCTAGTTTCTTTGCTTCTGTTAGTTTGCACAAATATTTGAAACGCATCATGCCATTGCCATTGACTGGAATCGGCGATACATTTCACTCGTCAAAAATCACGTGCTGCTAAAAGAGAAAATGCTTCAAGCCTTTTTTTTTAATTTAAGTCATTCAGTAAATCTTATGCAAATGTCACAGATCCTTAGTACAGACGAAGATCACATGCAAAGAGAAAGATAAGGATAGAGAGAGCGAGAGAGAGAGAGAGAGAGAGAGAGAGAGAGAGAGAGAGAGAGAGAGAGAGAGAGAGAGAGAGAGAGAGAGAGAGAGAGAGAGAGAGAGAGAGAGAGAGGTAACAGATAATTTTTGCATTTTAAAAACCCTTTACATTAATTTTTGTTTCTTTTGTTTGTGTAAGGTGAACAAATGTTTTGTTAAACATAAATTGGGATTTTAATGAAGAAAGTTTTGTTAGTGGTTAAAATCACAAACAGAATTATCATTGTTGCACACCAGTATGTCAAAATTATTCCGATTAGCGCTTTCAAGCATCACAGCTCATCGTCAGATCGGAAATGAATTTTTATTAATTCATAATAAAAATATAAGAATTCGTTACCCACCAGACAAGTGATATAGTTCCATCGTTGTGACAGCAATCATGTGGATTACGTATTTCCGATCTGACGATGAGCTGTGAAGCTTGAAATCGGAATCGGAATAATTTTTATATAGTGGTGGGCAACAGTGATAATTCTGTTTATAAATTTGGATAACTTAATTCATAATTTGTACTTTAACGTGTTTTAATAAATTTTACTAATTTATATAAACGGTGATGTTTTTATTTATTTTATTACGTTGGAATGTTCACATTATAATGTTTCAATCACTTTCTGTATATAATGTATAATGTATAAATGACAAGGCTTGGTGGTCGGTATGAACCTCAAAATTTAAACATATAGGTAATATCTACTCTACGACAAAGCGCACTAATGGTACAATTTTTATTTCTGATGTGGAATAATTTTGTCTGTTCGTTTTTAATATTATGTTAGCATAAGCAATTATCTTGTGTTTCCGCACCTCTGACTGCTGGCACAGAACATTTTTCAGCCGCCTGATCGCTGGAATCCCCGTACACGTCAAACATACAGCCTGCTTCGACGAGGGATGAAGTAGTATCAGTTACTAGACGGGAGCTGGATAATTACTGCATAAAACTTTTAAAAAGCTTAAGGTTGTATTATACCCTAATTTTACTATCTACAATTCTTCACTAGTGTTACCAATGTAACTGTTGTGTTAAAAAATGTTGTCAACTATATGCATAGTTTAGCTGTGTGTGTGTGTGTGTGTGTGGGGGGGGGGTTAATTTATATCTGTATAAAAATATACATTATAAATTTAAACAGATGTAGACGCACAGCGTTTGTCATAGCACTAACGGTCTGCTATGCCCAGCGGTATTATTAATAACATTATTAATTTTATCATTTTGTTCATATAACATTATAATATTTTATATATTTTTTGTCTCTTCCTAGCAACTTCTTCATCCTTATTTAAAGTTAAAATTGATACGGAGGCATTACAAAATGTAAAAGATTATTAAAATTAGCCTCTGACTCACACTTTTTTTTCTCTTTTCCTACTCTTGTCTAGTAAAATTTTAGGAAATTTTTATAAAACAAAAACTAAAATTATTGTATTGCTTACTCAAATAAACTGTGATCTCTACAGTTATTTTCCGAAGCTAAAACACTGGCCAACACAGTGACAAGTCCAAGCTGAGTTGTTGTATCACTATTTATCTAGTACGCGCTGCAGTGTGAATGGTCGTGGCCAGTTCGACTGTTCATACATCAGGTGGCGACCGCATTCGTATCGAGATGTTAACCAACTGTACGGCACTATTAAGTGGTGACATACAAACAAAACATTAGAATTACATCAAAACTGATTTTTTAGCATATTTTCTTAATTATTGAACGGTAATAAAGAAAAGATAAAGGTTTTTAATGGGGTGAAGTGTTCTTTAAGTTGTAACAGAAACAACACAATTCTTGTGAATGTAAAGTACCTCTGTGTAACACAGTGTCTTGGTTGGACAGACCGGGTACCTAAATCCTGTGAAGGAAACATAACAGACTGCTGGTACACACGGAAGCTACTTAAAACTAACGTCACCCAGTGTGGTCTTCTGTCTTATAGAGAGTCGTTTTCTACTGATTTGGGTTATATTCAATTTACTGAAAAATTTCTTACATATGCCAGCCTGTTTTTGCTTTACAAACACTGGCTTTGCTCGTATTCATTTATGTGAATACTTATCAGTAGTAATAAGTGATAAATAATAAATAGTCACATACTCACTTACAAACAATAGTTTTTCAAGTCAAATACATGTATTTGACTTTAGAAACAAATTATGCGATAGCATAAATAATAAATTTTGAGTAAACAGATTAACTTAATAGTTTTTCAGTTGTTATTATATTGAAAAGTTACGAGAGAATCAGATTAGAATTTTCCGACTAATAATTGTTTCCTATCGCAGGTTTTGTTGACGATATTTTAGGCTTAAGGAGGGGGGGCAGTGTTGCGTAAGGCGGAAAAACTGTTACGTCATTACGGAACGATCTGCTACATTGCAGAACGTTGTTCTACTCTTTTCTCGGCTATTCCCGCAGCAGCAAAGCGTACGTGACGCTTGACATGCGAGGTGGTTCCATGGTTACGTAAAGAGTTCCATGGTGTCATTCTAGACGCTTCTGCCCAAAGGTGTCGGTTTCTGCCATGGCCGCATTGAAGTATTCTCTAGAATTTTCACGTGTTTGTGAAAAACGCATATTATGGAACCCTGCAGACTATAAATAGCCCACACCTGGCGCTTCGAGTTCAGTGTTATGTCGGGCAATTTACACAATGCGTCGCAAGTGGCGTGTTAGTGGAAAGTGATTATATCCGGATTTCTTTATATTTGAAATTATTATTGCGTGTGGACAAATATAACTGAAATTATTGTACGAGTCGGTTATAAACTGTTACATTTGTGATAATTAAAGCTAGTTTTTAGTGACTTCATTGGTGTCTTGTATTTTGTTTTCCACTGTACCATACGACGATCAGTAATGTCGTAACACTATTAAAAAAAAAATATGAAAGTGTATTTCAAGAGGAAAGTTTTATAATCTGAAAAATCTGGCAGTCGTGGGACTGCCGACAGAAGTGTTAACTTAAATAACATGGTTACTGAATAATATATGTTGTCTTTATAAGTGACCGTTCTGCAATATTAATAATTAATATAAAAACTCTTGTGCATAATAAAAATCTTTTTCTGTACTTGTGCAAAAAACTTGGTGCATAATTTTTAGTGTACAATAATATCGTGTACAATTCTCATGTGCACAAACCATACCATGCCTTCGGAGTTATGCGCGAACAAACAGAAAAAAATATATACAGGTGAAATTGAGAACCTCCTCCTTTTTCGAAGTCGGTTAAAAATAACACTTTTGTTTATTATCTTACATTTTCAATATACTTCTTACTGGTAAAACTGGGTTCATGCACAGACAGATTGTGCACAGAAAGTTTTTCATCGCATAATTATTTAATTTTATTTTGTACACTTAACAAAAATAAACAAAATGAATTATACACCGTGCACGAATAATTGTGCACGAGCAATTATTAAAGTGGAAAACTTTCTGTGCACAATATTTCGTGCAAAATGTGAAAAAATTATTAACTCGTTTTTAAAATTGAACATACTGAACTTTTTCTTTTAACAAATTAAATTTTGATAGCCATTTTGATTATTGAGACAAAATATCTTGTTAAACCTTGAAAATTCTGTTGGTAAAATTTACCATTCATTATTTGTAATCTCCTTTATCATTTGCGCGTATACTTTTAGTCCCTAATTATTCTCTAAATTTAAATTTACATTCCCCGCTAAAGAATTCAATTTTTCCCTCTCCTCCGCTATAAGAAGAGTCGGAAAGAACATGGGATGCAGAGAGGGGGAAATTGTTACGGATTCTCGTCGCATTCCTTTCTGATGACGTCACATTCTACCCATTCACTCCCGTGTAAATTTTTTCCCTCTCCTCTGCTATAAGAAGTTAACACTTCAAAATTACGAGAGAATCAGATTAGAATTTTTTGTCTAATAATTGTGTTCTATGACCGGTTTTTTCTACAATTTTTTTAGGCTAAAACAGAAAATATTACTTATTAAATGTGTACACTTGTTGTACTACGGGTGAAATTGAAATAAGGCTGAGAAGGCTTGATCACTACTGCATTGAGGAAAGCAGATTATCCAGGTTTATACTTCTTCAATTGATTCTCATTTAACAAAGCAGTCAGATTACTTGTTTTGTACGTACCTACGCCTTAACAACGTCAAACCATGTGGCTGCAGATAACAGAGATTTTTACTGTGCTATGCTTGTTTTCATGTAGCGGCAAGTTGAGATATATGGCTTCTTTTTAACCGTCTGTGAACAGTTAACCCTTTATAGGGCAGTACTCTGGGGAAATGAAAAAAGGTAAAATACTACTTTACTTCATTGTACTGTGAGGCTATGATGGCTCATAAGCCAAAACCTGATTTGTCCTGTTATCAGTTCTTGTGATAAGTGGTGGTAAGTATATTTACCAGAGAGCGCTACCTAAAGTAACATGACCGCAGTGTTCACTGGTAAGTATACTTACCACATTTATTATGGGTTGGATCTCAGAATAATATTACTGTATAAAATGACAGAACATATTTTATTCACTAAATTATTTACATATTTGTATTGTAATTGCTAGAAATTCCACATGGTTGGGAAAAACTTGTACTCGCAAACTGTCGAGGAACTTGTCCATTTTGAGACCACTCCACATTATCTTCGTCCTGCTCATCGTCTGATGATGAACTAATTATGACATCTTCATCCATTTCATTATTTCTAAAAATGTCATTGTCTTGACCAACATTGCCTTCCACAACATCATCGTCATCCGAATCACACCTCAATGATACACCTGTGGGTGTACTTGGGGTAGATACTGTTGGTAGGTAATCATCAGCATCATCATCTCCACCAGCCTCAGAATCTTCTGCCATGTTGTCAGTCACAGAGAACAATTCTAATATCTCTTTTTCTGTGAGATACTGTGAATCCATATCTGTGACAAGAAATAATACCACTGGGATTTTTGCTCATGTGATTAAAATTATTTTTTGCAGCACTCGGGTAATACCCAATTTATTATAATTATTTAGGTTTTATATCAGTACAAAACGATGCATGGATTAGATATCCATGCATAACGAGAATGCAAAATGTGTGTTGCAGTTTAGATGAACACTCACACGCGCGCGCGCGCGTACTATATTTGCCTTCTAGTGTGTGTGTGTGTGTGTGTGTGTGTGTGTGTGATATTTATGTTTTATATAATATTATAGTATAAGAACTGTTTAATCCATTATTATAACAAAATTGGTAAGTACAAAGCAGCTGTGCAAATTGTAATACGTAAACACAGTAATCAAATTGCTAATAATTCACTTATTAGACTACATAATAATTCTTATAACAATTTTTAATATTTATTTATTATAAATAAAAGTTTATTTATTTATTATTTATAAATCTATTTTATAATAAAATGATTGATAACAACAATGATATACTTAAAATCGTGCATAATCTTTGCGTTTTTCATTGCATGTTTGCTTTCATTTCTTTATATCATGTAAATTATAAATTCTAGAATAGCACTGCCTCTACAAGTTTGAAGTAAATTATTTATATTAATGTATTTTGTATAAACTTTGTCAATAAACTTAAACATGTAAAAAAAAATAAGCATAAATGAAGTGCTTTAAAATTTGGTAATTCTTCATTTTGAGGTTAGACTTACACATTTCATCTTTTGCTCACTCCTACACAGGACAAAGAAGATGTAATAGTGTTATAAACTATAGCTAAATGAACAATAAATATATATACATTAAATATTTACCTTATTCTTGTTAGAATCCTTATGGAAATCACCTTGAAAGTCAAGAGAAACACAGCACAAACAAAGTACACCTAGTAGACGCTCACTGGTAAACATGGATACCACTATTAATTAAACATGATATTACAGAGGCTGTAGAGAGGCAGATTCAAAGAGCGGTACATATACATTCCAGAGACTGTTACTTACAATGAATAAACACCATAAGGCTCATTTTAAGTGTACTTTTATATACAAAGTAGACCTTAAAACCAAGTGGTATCTATAGTTACCAGCAACCTATAAAAGGTTTGTATCGTTTGGCTAGGCAATAAATTTTGTTACAGAAAAACTCACAATACTATAGACAAAGTCAAAGGAAAATTTCAAGATTTTTCGTATATTCTGTGAATTTTCTATATTTGCATATATTTATATTAAAAACAATTTCAAAAGACTAAAAGTGTAAACCAAAGCCATTCTTTGCTTAATTTGAATTGAAACATATTAAATAAGTTAAATTTCAAAGACACAAAAGTCGTATTTCCATAAACCATTTTTTGTGCGTTTAAAAATTGTATACAAAACTTTCTAACAACCATCCCCTAAATTACAGTTCTTCATATTTATTTATACATTGTAAATAAAGAAATAAATTGAAAATTGAGTAACTCAATAAATAATAATTATTTAATTGAGTAACTATTTATGAGTTTACAACAGCAGACCTTTTAACCTCTACTGACCGGTTAGAAAGACAAGTGATCAAATACAATGGATGTGAACAATAGACCTTTTTAACTGACTTAAACGTATATATGTCTCTCTTCCATGTTTACTGGGCAACACATGACAGGTAGGCAAACGAAGTAAGATGTGCGTTTCAACACATGTTCAGACAAATGCTTATGTAATCCAAATACTTATTTTTACTTCTTAAAGATGCATTGTAATTATAATTTAAAATCGAACTGTTGAAGTGGTGTAGGAGAGAAAACAAAGGCTATCAGAATGATCTCTAAGATCTGGCGAACACTGGGCAAAGTTGAGTCGCGTACTGTTTTCAACTTTTTACCTGAGAACTAAGTATGTGCAACTGAGCCGGCATAGAAAAAAATTATCAATACAAATAAGAGAATGTGCAAAATTATATTCTCCTAAACACTAAACAGAGCTAAAAAGAGAAAAGAAATTCGAGACAAAGCTTAATATGCTTATCAACAATTTTCAACTTTTAAATTGAAAAAAAAACGTAAACAAAGTTTGGTTATAGTATAAATTAAAAGAAAGTGTATTAAAAGAAACTAAACTGAATTCATGGTATTTTATAGGTTACTAATAGCTAGCACATCAGCCTACGTTATTGACCCTACAGTGACACTGTTAATAAATTTACATATTATTCTGAAGCAGTACAATTGCATCAAAAATAAATTCATACTAATCTCATATGAACATAAACCCGTAAATGATTTGTTTTTGGGTTATGTCCTGTTTTAATTTTTCCCTATAATTCTGTTTCCAAGATAAAACAATTGAAGGCATAAACACTTTGGAAACATATAGTAGTAAATATTAGTAATTCGCAATTAGTATAATTTGAAATGGCTTACAATACAATAGTCTTTAATGAACACTTTCATGAGCTAGTATTGGGCTATACTGATAAACTGCTCTATTATTATGGTCTGCTAAAAGACAATTTCCCTTCCATGACAACACTGAGAGAAAAAAATGTACAGTGTAAAAGTAATTCTACGCAAAAACGGGCACAGGTTTGGTTTAGTAT
This sequence comes from Magicicada septendecula, assembly GCA_034769895.1. NCBI lineage: Eukaryota > Metazoa > Arthropoda > Insecta > Hemiptera > Cicadidae > Magicicada > Magicicada septendecula. The sequence goes on from CM068375.1 coordinate 9,230,795, forward strand.
AATAAATATTCTTTCTGGCATTTATTTTCCAGAGCATTATTTTCTGATGAAAACAGTAGTGTACACAAATTGTAATTTATTTTTGACACCTGCTATTTTCTGGAAAGATCACAGTTGGCCTCCTTTATATTTTACGCCCATTCTATGTGATTTAAATATTTCTTGTTTAACTGTGAGATATTTTCTGTGTATATGTAGTTTTATACTGTATTGTGTAAAATCCATTGTTTAAAGACGTATATCTATTAAGTAGAGACGGAATAAATTTATACTTTTCTACAGTAGCTAAAATAAGTTTAAATTAAATGGAAGAAACTATTAGGTAGATGTGTTCACCACGATATTCCTTTAGTATTTATTCTGTAGAAGAGACGAAACGTTGAGGACGAAAGTCAGGCATTACTAACGGTTCCTGTTCAATAATGCAAAAGGTGATTTGTACTTCACTGTGATATCTACGAATACGATTTTGTTACTGTGACGGCAGCATACATATTTAAATTGTAAATGATTCTATGCAAATTTTTATTGCTGCCGATTACTGTCTGAAGTTCAAAATATAAAATTTAATCGATACGGTAGTTGTGAAATATATTATTTCCGATTTAATCATTTAAAAGATTTAATTCGTTTACTCAAAAATTTTCAAGTTAAAACTGACATTGACTTGTACGAGATCCTAATTTTCTAGCATTAATTTAATGACTTACGATTTTATTTAAATTGTTACACAATTTTAATTGATTTGGATTACAAACCAATATGTTAGCTAAAATAATATTACCAAAATATCATACAGTTTATAACATATTTTATGTGGGAAAATTTCAAGGTCAGAAAAGTTAATGGTTTTATTCTCTTAAGTTGAATTGAATACTCAATTATTACGACCAGTTGCGGTATGCATAAAGAAAGTATCAGGCGCTAGCAAATGCTCATATACGCTATCGGCTGTAACCGATAGTCCAGTTATGTTAGTTCCAGCGACATTGGTTTTAGTATTAACAGCTGAAGGAGATTCCGTAGAAATACAAACAATATTTCAATCCAAATTTTTAAAGAATGACCTGAAACAATATATTATTAACATTTTTGCCATCATAAAACAATCATAAGTTTCAGTTAGCATTTTTTTTAAACATAATTTATCATTATGTTTCACATAATTTTCTTTATAAGTGCAATTGGAAAATTAAAAATTATTGGCATAAAAAGTTTGCAGTTGCTAAAATCAATAAGTTTACATTTAGGCAAAGGAAACAATACACCGTTAATATTATTCTTTGTCAAGAATATGAACGAGTCGTTACATACTCTGCGTTAAGATTTGCTATGTTCTGTCAGAAACGTAAAAGCTTATTGTAATGTTTCTTAGTACGCTAAGATAAAATTCAATATTGATTGAAAAAAATATGTATCCAGGTATCAAATTACAGAATTCATGGTACACACATTAACGTCACATAACTCTCGTGCTTTTCTGTTCTGATATTATTACGATATATTTCTTACGAAACAAAAAAACAGTGCTGTTCCATCGAAGTAAATTGTTATATAAAGTTTACTTGTTAATAAACAAAAGTAAGACATTTAATATTAGTAACAACTTAATAAAAACAAGGGTTTTGCGTATATTTTTGTAGCTTAATCTAATGATTAAGAGAATAAAAATATTTGGAATTTTTTAAAGTTTTAACTCGAAATTATTATGAAAAGTCATGCAAGCCCTACGTTAGGTTTATACAAAATTTTGCTAAAGCTTTCGTATTTATGTAGCTCCGTTTACTTTCCTATTTTGTGTTTACTCTTAAAATTCTTGCAAAGTTTACACTTTACCGGTTTCAGCAAACCCATTCCTTACTCGCCAGGAAGTACTTGCGTACATGAGCAAATTTAAACTGTAGCCTTTTTAGAGTTGTTTTTAAAAAAATAAAAACACTCACCTGTACACAAACGCCTAATTATTTGAGTGAATTATATTAGCCTGTATTTAGTTAGTACAAAATTGATACCATATTTCACATAAAACTTTTACATATAATTTATATAGGGTGTAACTGAAGCCATGTTAAAGAAACTAATACATATTTTCCATAGATTTACTCACATACACAAGGACACATACATAGACATTCATATGCATGAATCATTTGTACAAATCACCATCATCGTCGTCGTATTCAGTATCATTATTTTCGTCATCATTTTAATGGTAACGATCGCTTGTACCTTCACTGCTAACTATCCAGTTATTCCTGTGCTGAATAATTCTTGACTGATACACTGTAAAGCAGTGTCAACTATGAACCCATTTCCAAAGATTTCGAAACCATCAATATCCGTCATAATCTACATCTCCTCCCGTAGCCAAATATCCTTCCTATTCTCATTCAGTTAACTCATTTACGTAAAAGACATCATACACTCGTTTAGATGTATATCGCTTTAATATTTGTTTCTCTGTTGCCTAGTTAGTCTGAAGGTAATCTAGCCACAATCTTATGCAGTTTGCAGTTTCTATAAGTCTTGTTTATATTTAACCGATATCGGCGCAATTGCGCAAAGCACACACCGCTTGTTGTATTTTATTTCTACGTTATCCGAGTTTTACTTCTTTGTTACAAATTGTTATAAACTATCTGACACCACAGGAATGCGAAAAAAAAGTAAGCATTATGACTCTGTACTGTTACCCAGACATTGTTGGCTGTTTATTGAAATTATTAGTAATATAGTATCGGTTTACCAGCCAAGCTTTAAAAAGTATTGCGATAGCACACTTTTATTGAGTTGAGTGTAATCACAATATTAAACAACACACAGCACTGCTAGAAGGTAATCACTGCTAGCTAATGTTTACACAGTGCAAACACTGCGTCTGTTTATTCGACGACAATATCAAGTTACTTGTACTGTGGAGAGACAATCAACTCTGTGTAATGTTGGAACAGTAATTAAAGTCCATTTACAAGATACCCGGCAATATTAGTCTTAGTGTTAACTGCCTCATTAATTACTGGAAACATGTAACATTCTTATCAACTTCTTTGCTTACGCAAGTTACTACGTATTGCGAAGTTTCAGGGTTTAGTTAATAGAGATACCACATATAAAAGCAAAACTATAACAATTTAATATTTAACAATATGTATACTCTCAACAATAATAATTACGGAAATTCGTGTAATCTTTATCGAGGGGAGGAGAGTTATGTAATATTGGTTGTGTCTCTCTATTTACAACTATAACGTCTCTCCTGTCTGAGACACTATAACAGAGGGAACCAGTTTAATTGGTTACTTTCAATCAAACCGGCTGCCGTTGTTAGCCCAAATTACTTACCAACAAATTTGAAAATATGTAGAACAGGAATTAGGTTAGGTTACGCAAATTTACTCACTCTCTGGATATTTAGCAAAAACATCTCTTTATTATAGTTTCTTGAATAATGATTTAAGATAATTGTTATTTTTGTTTTATTACGTAAAAAAAATAAACTTCTCAAAGATGCTGCATTAAATGGTCTTATGCCTTTTTGAAATGTTACTCTGGTGAGCAAAAGTAAAAAAATATATATATTTATAAACTACATTAAATACCTCGGATCCGGGTTTTAACTTAATAATATTCTAAAATAAGTCAACATTATGCAAGCTATTAGAAGAGTAGTTTGCTCAAATTTCGAATTACCTTTTACCTTTAACTATCATCAGATTACTATTTCATTATTGTAATTACAGACATTACTATATTAACATTTACATGATTAGAATAAGTCTTTGCAAAAATGTATTGTTTTTGTTGCCATTGTTAGAAAGGTAATGGTTTGGTTTCACCTTGATATAATGTGTATCGGCGGCAGGTTCTCTTGTTGTTACTGTTCAGTTGGGTTTCCTGGAAGTTCTACATTGTCGTTCGGGTGCCTCCATTTATTTTGTAGATTCTAAGTTGCGATTTTGACGAAAGGATTCTGTTACCTGGAGCTCGTGAGGTTGTCGTTGTTGCTTCACTCCTGATGTACGGTGTTCACCTTTTTTACATTTCACTTTTAATTGCACTCATGTTACTCTTTAATATTTGGATAGATCATACTTTACAATTCAAACATTTCGTTTCGTTTTTAAAGAGATGTGTCGGCTAAGTTAGTTACTTTTAGTTATTTCACTACATTTCAACAACATAACTTGTTTTACTTTTCACCACCTTTCAATTACTTGTGGAGTCTGTCACCACGAAATATTACTTTCAGTTACATCGTTTTTTTATATATTCACACGTTTTTCTTCACGACACATGGTAAAGGTGTTACCTTGTCTGAGATTCTGGCTCGACTGGGGCTGGTTTTGCGGCGGTAGGTAGGGAAGAGGGAGCAGTTCACGCGGAGAGAGAAAAGTAGTTCATACTTTATTATTATTATTATCATACTAATTAACTACTATTAATAATCCTACATCTTCTTTATTGAGTTAGGTATTTCGATTATTATTATCACGTCTTTTTATTTAATTATAATAATTATTAATTTTCGCTTCAATACAGAGTAATTTTCATGTCCGTACTAAATTTTTACAAGTTGCTACAGGCGTATAAGTACACAGGGGAGGGTTAAATATTTTCTCACATGTTATTTTGAATACAAATTATTTTGTGCTATTTAAATAATTTTTAAATCGTCACACAACTACTTTCATATAATTCAGAACAATATGTAACTGTCTGTTTAGAAGATTACTAAAGATAGAATTTTGGCTTTCCGGTCTGTAAGCTCGTGGTCTAAATTTGTTGGCTTCAAACGTTTCGGCCGACACCATCGACAGTCATCTTCAGTACATAAATTTGTAGCACAGTGCTGTAACACTGACCAAGTTATCGCAGTCAGTAACCAAATGGCTGTTACAGCCTTTTTTTACAACTTTTTGCACTGGAGATGGCCGTGGAAAGTGCGGCCGAAACGTATGCAGCCAACAACTTTAGACCACGGGCTTACAGACCGGCAAGCCAAAATTCTAACACTGACATGGAGCATGAAATCCTTAGACATCAACTACTAGATAGATAGAACTATTTACGTAATATGAGTGCGTAATATTCATGGGCTACATGAGTAACCAAATCTTAGCTAATGTATTTATTAGCACCTGCAATAATTTAATAATCCCACCATACTAACTGCATAAAATCTGTATAATATTTACCTTATTTCTTCCGTCGTGTGACCTTTTTTTGCGTTTTGATTTGCTTTACGCGTTTCGAGACATATATCTCGTCATCAGAAATAAAAAAATAAATAAAAATTCACTCTTAGCGAGGTCGTTACATATTAAAATACAAATATTCGAAAACGATTACACACCAACCCACTTTACTTGAGTGCGCACTCGAGTCGGACCGATCGGACACTGATTATCAATAGCTACCGCGTAGAAAGGTTTATTGCGGTATCGTAGAGCGGGTTTGATTTAAAATTGAAATGATAGTTAGCACGAAGTCACGACTGTGTACGTCATTGTACGCCCTATATATCTCAACTTCTTCCAAGGCGTTTATGTAAGTGCCTTTATTACTAAAATGCATGTGTTTCAAGTTGGAAACAAAGCTTGTATATATTATGATTTTCGTTTATCAAGTGACGTGCATAGTTGGATTTTATGTTTGATGGTGTTGTCTGACCCTTCAGATTGTGCTTAGGTTTATGTTCAATAAAACGTTTTTGGAAACCCCTTCCCGTCTGGCCGATATAGAAGCATTCACAATCGTCGCACGATAATTTATACACCCCCATTTTCTTTTCTAAAGGGATAGTTATTTTATTACGGAGTATGTTCATAAGATTATTGTTAGTTTTAAATATTACGGTTCTATTGTTATTATTTAGCACACTAGTTAAAATTTTTGGCATTATGTTGGTGTACGTCGTTGAAATAATGTGATGTACGACGGAAGGGATAAGGTAAATATTATACAGATTTTGTCAATAAGTGACTTGGATACCATTTCAAACATGTCTTTAACTCCATAAAGCTGCAGTATGAACGATGCGACATACATTTTTGGACAGTTATCTGTTACTTGCAACAAAATTAATTAATGCTACCATCGTTACTAATTAATAAAGTGATCTGCTTAGACTGACACATGGCTCTTAGTTGTGTTCTAATTATATATTAAATAATTTATTTTTCATTTATGTAAATTCACGAAAATATAGTTTTCACGGTAAACTTTCTAGATCAGTGGTTCCCAAACTTTTCAATCCGCGGACACCCGCAAATAATTTAAAAATTTACGGACCCCATCTGAGTTCTAAAATAAAACAAAATGGAAATATGAGAGACATTCTTATATTTTAATTAAAATTATTCCTTTGTAAATAAATCGTTGAGTTTCCTGCAGGTCTCTAATGTAATATTTTCAAACAAATACACTGCTAATGTATTTACTTTACAATATTTAATTAAAATGTATTAAAATCAAAATTCTATTTTACAAAATTATAATATTAATGATATCAAACATACTTTAATGTGAAAAATGAAGCTGCTTTTGCACAATTAATTCTGCAATATAGGGTTCATTGTCTGATAATTTTAGTATTAAGTAATTCTCGACATCAAGTTTATTTCTTAACTTTGACTTTAGGTACGTGAAAAGGGAGACTGCGGTTTCACACAAATAAGTGGAAGAAAAATAGTTAAATACTTAACAAACAGATCTACACAACATGATTTAAAGACATTATTAAAGCCATTAGTTTTAATTACTTTTACAATTACAATTAGTTCGAAAAAATATACTGGAATGTTCTACTAACTGTTTTAAGATTATAAAATTTAAATTTATATTTCAGAGTATAACAAATCGGAGAAAATTATGGTATATTTTATTTTTTCTTAAAAGTGTCTGCGGACCCCTGTTACATTGTCGCGGACCCCCACGGTTCCGCGGACTCCACTTTGAAAATCATTGTTTTAGGTAATTATGATTATTTTCGTCTAAAAACGTAGATTGTAATAAACACATTTTGTATAACAAAAATATATTTTTGATGTTCAAAAGTTTTAATAGAATATAGATTGCTTGAATTCTGCTGAGCCGGACACACATGAAAATATAAAACTTTTGACATGAAAGCTTATCAATGAGGTCAAATAGTTTAAATTATGATACGCTATATACGTATTATATTACGTGCTTTATACGTACCAGCAGAAGAGAAGAGAAAGTTTTGTAACATATTGTCTTCAAGAATAGAGTTGATGCGATTGGTTAAAAAAATAATTTACAGCAGGCAAAATTTAAAATGTTGTGTATAAATCATCTTGGTCTAAATTGAATAATGTATTCAATTCTTAAAATTAATATAGATATTGGTAGCATTTTTAAAATTTCTTTCAGACAATCGATTTATAAAAAGTAGGCCGCTTTCAGAAAGCAGTAGCAGATCTTGGTGTATTGTGGATTAGTAAATAAATAACTGAAGGCTTTTGTGGCAACGAACACGCTTCTTAGTGATTCAGGAATAAATAAAGGAAATGCTTCTAGCACTAATACCCAGGATACACTCAACAGAGAGAGCTACCATATATCACACTGACTGTGTTTCCCATTGATACTTGTCGGTAGTAAAAAGCAGTCAGTCATTACTAAAAAAAAAAAAAAAAAAAAAAAAAAAAAAAAAAAAAAAAAAAAAAAAACCGCTGCAGTGCCATTTGAAACTGTGATAGATGGTATCATGTACTTATATTGCATTGAGTATGACGAATAACAAAATAAAACCATAAACGTTGAAAGCCATAATAAAATATAACTCTTCTTTTAGCACTATTATTAATATTAGTGCGGTTAAAAATTTTCAAGTTATATTAAATATAGCAAATTCAGTTTATTGGCAATAACTATAATTTAATAATTATCAATTGTGACTCTTATTTGAATGAATGTGAATCAGTTTATAGCTCGTTAATATTGCACATTTTGAAAGGCCAAGGATGTGAATAATTTACGTATGGGCAAACGTGCCTAATTTCGCAGTAATTTCAAATATATGAGAAAAACTGTGTATATATATGAGTTAATAAAAACAGGTTTTCTTAACAAAATATTTACTGCTACAAAAGCAAAACATATATTATAACAAAAACACAAAACATCATAGAGGTAATTATAAAAAAATGTAAAACTAAAGCTACTACACTGTTCCTAATTTCGCAGCAAGTGTTCATTATTCCGCAATAGGTGTTCCTTATTTCGCTCTAGTGTTCCTTATTTCGCACTATAATTTATATATTTGATAATACGTATATTTTGTAGCATAATATTGTTTAAAACGTTTTATAAATAATACAAATAATTAAAAGTTATATGCTACTAATAAAATAATTAATTAAAAAAAAATTTTGTTTAAAAATTTTTAAAATAATTACATAAATGCAATTACAAAGCTAACATTAAAATTACAGAATGAATGGAAATTATTAAAACTAAAACGAACTAGATTACAGAGTACTTAAGAATATAATTAATTTGATTATAAAATTTATACTTTAATCCATAGTCAAATTAAAAGTGTTGATGAGAGTTTTAGATTTTTTATTTTGTCTTTAGTCCGAGCCATCCTCAGTAATACACATTATACACTCAAAAACATTGGTTCATATATTTTTTTAATTTTTGCATATATAATGAAAGCAGCAAAGGCACTGTAGGCACTGAATCCAGTTTCCTCCTTTTGTGTCCCCCTTGTACGCCACGCTACAAAAAGAACAAATGTCATCTCTAGGTTTCGGCATCTTTGACGACTGCTTTTTCACAACTTGGATGCCTCAACTTGAAGGTTGATTATCAGTAGACCTACTGTTTTCAAAAAGTCGTGCAACTGCTGCATTACTTCTGCGTTTTTGCAATTTCTCAATTGGTTTTGGAAGCGGCAATAGAGGACTCAGTGTTACAGTAGATGGTGCTGTTCTCTTTGGGCTCACTTTCTTCATCTCTTTATCTTCGTTAGTATTGTCATGAGCAAGCGTAGAAGAAACAAGAGGTTCTGAAATTTTCAGGTTCTCATCTGAAATTGCGTCTTTATTATAAGGATATATTCCAGTCTACCTGAAACCACTGCAGATGTTTGCCATTGTAACGGGATTGAAGAAAACGTGTCCATAAAATCTTTTCTTGAAGGTTTGTAATCACAGTTTTGCGGTAACTTCTTTACTTCCTTCTTCCACAGAGATTTCATTGGGCCGAAAACTGCTACGTCTAGAGCCTGAAGTAAGTTGGTTGTGTGGGAGGGAAACGTGCTTGGAAAACATTGTTGTGGCTTGAATACTCGGTAACACTAGAACAGCTGATTCACTGTGACCACCCAATTTGAGCCGCAGTAACTAATAGTTCAATGTCCGGGGATAGATAAAAAAAAAACACCTTCAACAAATTTTTTTTTAATTATAAAGTATATTGATTTCTTTCGAATGCTTAGTCTTTTGTGTATTTAGTGAATATATAGATTTTTACTAAAGCATTAATTAGGAGGGCACAGCAAATAAAAACAACTTACTTTGCAAAATTGGAAGAAAATCACAGAAAACAGGTGCAGACGTCTTCTCGTTACAAAATCCTAGACTCACCTGTCGACGAACAGTGGTTGGTAATCGTTCCAGATTATAAAGCAACTGCTGCTCTTTCCAGTCATTATTTGAAATGTCGCATATTACCATTCCTAACTTCACAGTACATCGAAATGCAAAATGCTGCGAAATTAGGCAAGTCTGCCCCTATGTTAGCGTACATTTTCACTACTCTGTCCTATAAAGTGTAGATAGACATACATCTTGAAGTCACATTCCATCCTCCTGTAAAGTTGTCGCAACCTGTATTGGGAAACGGTCCTTATAATAGAAACAGTTTTAATCGACTTGATTAAAAAAGCATTGACTTGCCTCAGAAAATAAAATGTTTACTCTATAAATTTATCTTGAAAGAAATATTATTTTGAAATATAGTGAACATTAAAAACCACTCATTTTTTCATTTTTCCGTACTCCTTATGACTCCTCCCACCATTTTCTCACACAATTTCCAGCCATACCGAGATGGGACACACGCAGTATTCATAAATTCGCGTTTGCATGTATGTTTAGTTTCATACGTTTTCCTATGTTCCATTACTTCAAATTTAATCAAATATCGTATTATTTTGTTTACTTGGTAAAATAACAGAAGGCTCCTACAATTTTAAATCTCTTTACTTATTTTTTTTTAATCTCCATATTATTAATATTCAGTTAGGCTTGTTTTTAGTAAACTTGATAGACGTAGCAATTAATCAATTCGGTGTGTATGTAAACCGACTGTTACAGTAAGTGTGATTCAGGTAAAAGTTGTAAATAATGCTTGTTAACGTTTTAATGACTTTGATGTAAGACGCCACTCTTCTTCTTCTTCTTCTTCTCTACTTCTCCGGCTCTACAGCCCTTGGTGGGCCTTGGCCTTCTCAACAATCCGCCTCCAGTCATCTCTATCCGCCACTCTCTCTCTCTCTCCATCCTCGAACTCCCAACTTCATCAGATCCTTCAACACCTCATCCAACCATCTCATCCTTGGCCGTCCCCTTCGTCTTCCGCAATAGAGTCTTCCTTGCAGCATTCTCTTATTCATTCTATCCTCTTCCATTCTCTCCACATGCCCCAACCATCTTATCCTCTGTGACTTGATAAATTTTAATAGTTCCCTCTCATGTATCAGTTGTTGCAATTCTGCATTACTTCGTATGCTCCAAATCTCGCCTTCCCTCACTGGGCCATATATTTTTCGTGGGATATTGCGTTCAAAAATTCTTAAACTTTTTTCATCCTCCACTGTCATCGTCCACACCTCTGAGCCATAGGCAACAATAGGTCTTATGAGTGAATGATATATTTTTAGCTTGGTTTCTCTCCTTATATTTTTATTTCTAAAGAAATTTATGTTTGCAAAATACGCTCTATTTGCATACCTTATCCGCTGTTTAATGCATTTTATGACATTATCATTCGATACTGTAGTGCTCAAATATTCAAAGCCTGACACGCCTCCAAAGCGCTTCCCATTTATTTCCAGGTCACGAGATTTCTTCTATCCGCAGACTTCGACATTATCATATACTTTGTCTTGCTCTCATTCACAGTTAGCCCAGTTTTTGTTGCTTCTACTTCCATCACTTCGTATACCTCCCTAACTTTGTTTGCATTTCTTGCAACAATTGTAATATCATCCGCATAGCGGAATATTTGGCTAGATTTTGTAAATATTGTCCCTTTTTGATCGACCATCTTTATAACACTGTGTAACGCCAAATTAAACAGTACCGCAGAAAGACCATCACCCTGTTTTACTCCATTACAGAAACTGAAGCTTTTAGTCATCCTATTAATCACTTTAACCTTTGCCCTTGTATCCTTCATTGTCATTTCGACTAATCTTATTAGTTTGTTAACTATGCCGAATTCCCTCATTACCATTACTCTATGTAATTCTTGCCTATTCACGTTGTCGAATGCCACTCTACCAAATTAAATTTAGCTTTTAATTAACTTGTAGTGGCAAATTTACATTTTTATCTAGCAACGTCTGTGAAATATAAGTTTAGAAATTTGTAGTGCTAATCTTAGAAGTTTGCCTTTATTTTACGTACAATGTAGCAGTTTTGAGCCTTACCTCAATTTGTTATAAAGATTAAAATTTTTTGTAATGTTAAATGTAAAGTGTATAAAAAAATAAAAATGGTAAAACACACATACAGTTATACATATTGCAGCTTTACGTTCACGCGCGCACGTTCTTGAACATATCTATAACATTGTTTTATAGTTATATTGGAATGTTGGTGGTCTCAAATATTTCTACTAGTAATTTTATACAAACCACTATGTTGTCTTTGGTATTGACGAGCGCTTTCGGCAGTCAAGCCATCTTCAGGTCATGGTTGGTTGGTAAATGACCTGAAGATGGCTTGACTCCCGAAAGCGCTCGTCAATACCAAAGACAACATAGTGGTTTGTATAAAATTACTAGTAGATATAATATTGTTACAACGGTCTACTGATAGTCGTATAGTACAATGGAAAACAGAATACAAGACACCAATTAAGTCACTAAGCACCAGCTTTAATTATCACAATCAAACAGTTTGTAATCAACAAGATAGTTTTTTACAACCAATCGAATAAAAATTGTTGACACGCGATAAAAATTGTCAACTAATATAAAACATAGTTGTATTACACACAATTAAACCACATAACACTTCGCCACAATACTTCAAACCGCACTGTGTAAATCGCCCGACAATAACTGAACTAAGCGCAGCTGAGTACTTGTATTTATACCCAGCCGAAATTAAATAAACCTCTATACTACGCATCAGCGCTACACTGAAACGTAATTGATTGCGGCCTTGACAGAGTAGGCGCGGCCGGCGAAGTCTAGAAGAGTCTCGCTAACACATGTTGAGATCACGTACGCACACAACATCACAGCCGGATTCCACTGGAACATCCGAGAAACATGTAGACTGTTTTGTAACGGTGTAACACTTTTCCGCAATGTACGTAACAATATATTTACATATCCCAAGACGTCGTGGGACTTTAAGTCATCTGAGTTATGTGCAAGTACTGTGACGATTTAAAAAAAATTGTTAAATAGCACAAATGAAATTTTTGCTTTTATAACAAGTAAGAGTATTATCCACCCCTTACTTGTACCTAGATTCCTGCATCAACGTGCAAATTGTCCCGTATCAACATGCAAAGCACGGTGTTATTTAGCTAAAAATAATAATTCCGTTAATTAAATAAAAGACGTACTAAATAAATAAGGAAATTCCTAATTCATACACAAAAGGTAACATAAAGTATTATGATTAAATTAATGAATAATTAATACTACTTAAAAGAACGAACTATTTTCTCAGCGCGTAAAACCGCGACAGCTTACAGACCCCTCGCCGCTAAACTATGCCCACATTCGCCGGAGAAACTTCGACATGTAAGGATATCGCTACTGTGTTGTCAATATACACGTAGGTGTATACTGTTAAAAACTATTCAATCAAGTTTGTAGTGATTTAGATTTGACCCAATGTAGCGTGGAAATAATACTTATAATAATAATAATAATAATAAAATATATAATGTAGTGCGTGAAGAAATATGTAAAAAAAAAAAAAAAACTTAGCCGACACATCTCTTAACAAACTGTAAGTGGTAAGATATGTTCCTTACCAGATTTTAGTGCAGCTAAAATAAGAAATGTAATTAAAACGTAAAATGTGAACAACCGACTCCAGAAGAAGAAAACACAAACAACAACCGTATGAACTTCTAGTACCAATATCCAATCGTCTAGAACGAGACTAGCTTTCGGAAACAATCAACCTAATGGAGCATCAAGAGGAACAGAGTATCGCACCCTAGAAGACGACTGGAGATGACCATCACGGACCCCACAGCAAACTCATGTTATAGTCAGGTGATATCAAATCATAACATTTGTAAAAATTTGTTTCAACCAGAGAAGTAACAAAAGAACAGTAAAGAGCTTTTGACAATTTAAAGACTAATATATATATGTTTGTAATCTCTGTAATGAAGTAGTAATAACATTACGACGTTTAGATGTAAGGTAATTGTAAAATTTACACACAAAATTATTCTTCAAATAATTTGGTCAAAGTTGTGATAAATTAAAACATAACAAGGTTGAGACCAGGATCCGTGGTACTTAAAACAATATCTAGCTGAATGCTTTTGAGATAAAAAGAATAAGAAGTAAAAGTTTTCAAAATATTAAATGCAGAATATATTAGAGTATTTCTTTAAAAGTAAAGTAAACCATGAGATATAAATATAATAATAAAGAGATGTTTTTGCTAACAACCAACGAGTGAATAAATTTATGCAATCCTTGACTAATTCCTAAATAAAAATGTGTTATAATTTGTTAGTGAGTAAGGTTTACTAACAACGGCAGCTAGTTTAATTAACAGGTAACAAATTGAAGTGGTTCCCGACTTTTTGTAATGTCTTAACAAGGGAGACGTTACAGTACTACCACACTTAAAAACACGTTGTTGATAGGACAGAGTATTGTGAAATTAAATAATTATTGTCTATGCAAAATGAAATATAGTTTGTTATAAAAAAGGAATAATGGAAATTTGCATTTTCTGATAAGTGTGATTGTATATAGAATTGTCAACATTCAGTAAACTAGCAACTATCCGCCCACTGTCAGCCGAGCCTGAGAAACCTGAGGTTATGAGCACATTAATTCAGAGACTTGTTAGAACTGTAATTGAATGTTTCGTTTTTACAGTAAATAAACCTACTTGCAGTGTGATTATTGAAGGTATAACGTTTATATAAATACAATAAAGCTGCAAGTAAAATTATATGCAAGGCTATAAACACCGCATTATTTAGTTAAGCCTACGAGATAATTACTACATGCAATCAGTAAATTAACCCATTACGGAAGTTCTTTGTGTAGAGCACTTTATAATGAGATTACACGAGATAATAATATTCCTAAACTACGTTGATTACGGCAATGTAACAGACATGGCGCTACGACATGAAGCCAGTGAGCTTCCCTGTCACACGTAACGCTTTTGTTATTAACATTTCCCACTGGGCGACGTTTCTTCTTTGATGATATAGTTTTTCGTTGTTCACCTTTCGTTATATTCGTTTGTAGATATAGAAATGTAAACATTATTATCTTTATGCTTGACATCTTTAACCAGATCTACTTTGTTTTCTCTCTGTGTAATCTAAGCCTACTTAATACATTCACAATGCAGGTTCCCCCTTTATATAGAACCCGTCGTTAACTTTAATAAAATTTTAGCCTTTCACGTAGGCTGTAATTTTATACAGCTTTGTAATTCGTAGGTTGTTGGATTTTTAATAATATTTTTTTATACAATAATAGCCTATACAACATAATAAAGTTTACAATATAAACTATATATGTATAGTTTATCGAAAATAATAATGAAAAATTCTACTGATTTATTGGCATAAAATCGGCTAACTTTAAAATTTGTTGTTTTTTAGAGTTCACGAATTTTACTAAATTTTCATATTTTATACTTCTGCAGAATTTTATATTTTAAAACAAAATTACGAAAATATTCTTAACACATTGAAGACAGAAACCAAAATAATTTACTTTATTTTGAGTGTTTAAAATTAATTTTACAGTATATGTTTTTATGGCATGAACGTCGGTACGTTCACCTTTAAAATGCTTTTCTAATTTTTTCTCTACGACCATATCTATGGTTTTTATGATAATCTACATGTTGCAGCGTCTGATAACAAGAGACTTTCACGCGCGGCCGCGTCTATCAAATTCTTACAAAACGTTTCTTGTAAGAGAAAAATGGGTCAATAATACAAATTTTAGCTATTTTGCGTCGACGTTTCGACAATATTTATTGTCATTTTCAGGACCTGTGTATGAAATAAAATAGAAATATCAAACAATTAGCTATATCACATGATTTGTGAACTATACATATTTTTCGTATTCAATAATATAGACGGAAATAAAACCTAAATCAGCTTGTGTATATAATGTCCATTATTATTTTAACTTACATTATGTAAATTTAGTTTTTTAAGATAGTACAACAATGTGTGTGTGTCTGTGGAGGCGCGCGCGTGTGTGTGTAAAATGTACAGCCTTAACCTTTTACTCCTCAGTATGCACGGCGTATGTTTTCTTGTATATAGAGCAATATAAATGTTGGGAATATTAGCATGATTCCATTAGTGGGTTTTAGAGATTTACAAGTTAAAATCTTTAAATCGAAACACAATTTTTCTATTTACAGACACCGTCTAATGTATTAAAGAATCTGAAATGGTACTGAAGATAATAGTAATATCGTTATAAATGTAATCGTTAAATATTTATGATACAGGAAATCATAACCGAAAAACAGAATTATGTTGAATGAAGGATCACAATACACAATGTTGTAACATCTACAAACCAAGACAATATAAGGTTAAACTCCTGCCGCGATAAGGTTATAATTGTGTTTTTATGTAAATTTAGTTTATTATTAAATTTTAAAATGGAATAGTGTCCCTAATACTGATGGCAGTAATTAGTATGATACCGAAAATGTTAGTTGAGAAACACGTGACAAAAACGTAATTCATATTACATAAATTTGAGGATGTCACTAAGCAACAACGTGGAATTTTACTGTACCGTATTAATGGTTTACTATATACACCAATAAAAGATCCTCAATCTCTTCATCGATGACTAGGTAGGCCTAGTTGTACATTTATTTTAAAACCAATTTAAAAAATGAAAACCTTTGTTTGTCATAATTTAACTGACTTAGGAATCGAATAAATCATATGTATTTAATTCAGGGTTTCATTAAAAGTAATTATTTGATAAGCGCCGAGAATGACGCTTTGTAGCAATTATAAACATTTTAATATACAAATATAATATAAAGTAAACATATTACGTAGAACAGCATTTTGCGTACTTTGTTTCAATATGAAATAATGTCTAAAAAATTAAAGAAAATTTATATATAAAAAGCGGTCTACCCTACGCTGCCGGTTCGCGGAAATTCATTCAGCATTTCAGTCAACCGAAATTCAAACCGCCTGGCTTGGATAAACATTATTTAACTTCGTTAATTTGCTTTGCTAATGTTTCCCCTACTGTTTTCACTACTCACACACCCTCGGTTGGAACAAGCTTGTAACACGAACGACGACGATAAATTCGTCTATAGCAAAGTACGAATTTAGGTCGTTGGTGAGTTTGCTTCATCAAACCATCAGCCGCAAATGCCAAAAATAGCACAAAAATACTTTTTATCTACATTACAAGTTCTTTATTTCTGTAATCAAGAGCAGTAGAAAACTCCTAGGCTTTTTTTATTCAAATGCTTTAGCGTTGTAAGACAATGTATTATAAATATAACAAACATTACTAAATAAAATTGAAATTTGGATTAAAATAGTGTTACGACATCACAGAACAATCTACGTGTTTGTCAAACGTGCCAGAAGAATCTCGATGCAACGCGTGTGGCGTACGTGCTTGTCGACGCATTTTCTAGAGGTTCTTCAAAGGCGCCAGCCGCGCGGACTCTGTCAAGGCCGCAGTTAATTACGTAGTTCACACGAGCGCCAAGACGCCATTAGGAACATTTTGGTCTGTAAGCGCAAGTATAAATACATGGCGGCAGCGGCCTTAAGTTTCAGTAGAGCAGCGATATATTTTCAGTGCGGTTCGAGAGTTATTATCGGGCGAGATTACTGTGTACGTTCAAGTGGTTATTAGTGAAGTGTTGCGTTTTATAATAGGGCGGTATAATTGTAATACAACTGTGTTTAATACTAGTGACATTTATTTGCGAGTGAACAATTTTTATTTGATTTGTTGTAGGCGACTCTGTTGTTAATTACGAACTGTTTAACTGTAAAAATTAAAGCTGGTGATAGTGACTTAATCGGTGTCTTGTAATTATTTTGTTTCCACTGTGCCTACGAGGATCAAGTAGACCGTCGTAACAATAGTTTAGCTGTTATTAATCAATAGACGTTATTTTGCATTTTAGTATTAGAAAGTAAATATTAGTAAATCTAGAAACATTATATGAAACAAACACAGGATATATTGATTTCACGCAATCGGGAACGTAAAATGCGTAGTTGTGGGAAAAGGCGAATAATAAAAAAAATAAGTTACGTAATAAAACGGAGTAATGAGAGGAGTAATTTAAACAGAAGTGAGACAAATTAGCAGTCATGTAGATTTAAAAACAGCAACTTGTGACTGACGAGACCGAGAAACCGAAAAATGATTTGAAATGTAATAACTGAAATAAAATACGTCAAAACCTACAAATTCTCCAATTTACCTTATTTGTAGAAGGAAAATAACATATATTTTCAGATGCAGCGGAGGTCTAACGAATCATTAAAATTTCGACAGCATCTAGTGCTTATGGTATTGTAGACTGACCACCAGGATATTTAGAAAAAGAAGATAGTGATGTGTTCACAGACCCAGCTACATTTGAAGGATGTTGACTTAACCTCCATAAAAACACAGGAAAATAATAATTCGTGTCGATCTGATAAAAGTTAGACTTAGCCTACTTTGTGGTATAATTTGAGACTGGAAGAAAAGTGTAATTATTCAAACACATATAAAAGAACTAATCATAATGTACATATTGCCTTGAGATGTCATTTTCGTGTACAGCTTGTAAATTATTTACATGCATTGAAACGTTCCACAAATTTTTTTACAGTTTTTTTTTGGGGGGGGGTCGTTACTTAATTTTCAAAACTAGACACTTATTGTCTAGATGGAAGAAAAATTTGTGTTGAGCCCATAGTGACAGGTCTTACAATGAAACACTTGAGTAACAGCAACAACCTTTTTTATTAGTGCATTCGTTATTTCCAGTTATGGTCCTTTTATAAACATCAATTTTTTTAAGGGTATAGTTTTCAAGCTATTTTCAGTTATTCTCATTTCGTAGACACTAGTATATTGTTAACTTGTACTAATAATATCCAAGTATAATAAACAAATAAATTATTAAAACTGTATAATCAGCAGACACAAATTCTTTTCATTTTGCCATCGCTCGAAATTTTCAATTTGCACTAACAACGTTTGACAATTTAATCAGCAATGAAATTACTAAAGCTATATAACAAGGAGGTACAAGTTGTTCATTATATAAATGAAAAAATTTTCAAGTATAGTTTTTTAAGTCATTTCTTTGTAAGAAAAAAAAAAGTAAGAAATCTTTGTAATGTTTACAATACTTCTGTTGTGTAAACGGTTATTTTAACTGCATAATTTGATATTGATTCCAAAGATTAGTAAGATCGTCTCAAAATTATAAAACATTTCTAAAAACTTTGTTTTTCAGTATTTATTTTTATCCATAATATATTATTAAACAATTTGAAGTTTCATCGATACAATCAATGGACATGAAACTCTTAAAGAAACATGTGTTTTAATATATTGTTTTGTAACTACATCTGACAAAATCTTATCTCCGAGGAACAAGCATACAAGTGACCGTAGTTAAGAGGTGAAATGAACGGTATTGTAAATGTGTTATTAATTTCTTTTCACGATTTACACGTATTTTAGGATTACAGAATATTATAGCGATTATTCTCAAATTAATTACATATTGCATTTTTGTTGAGGCGGGTAAACAAATTTTGAAAGATATTGATAAAAGTAGGTGCAGAATAGCGATCACTTTTGCTGAAGTGTTCCTGAATCATCCTATATTATTTACGGTACTGGTGTATAATTTCATCGATTTAGTAACAGCATCTTCAGTACTAGTCTGCATTCACAATCCTGGCTGCATATATTGAGTTCTCCTCTCTCTCTCTCTCTCTCTCTCTCTCTCTCTCTCTCTCTCTCTCTCTCTCTCTCTCTCTCTCTCTCTCTCTCTCTCTCTCTCTCTCTCTCTAGACTGTATTATGCACGGTTCAGCTGCATAACCCAATCTGTTTTTCCTGCTCTGACAGCTGACACCGAATTATGTGGACGCTTGTATGGAAGTGCTCAAGCATTTAAAGTACTCTACTTACCTGCTGTCTTCTGTATAATCCTATTTGTTCTGTTAGATTATAAGGACCTGTCTTCTGTGAGCCAATGGCAGAATCGCAATTTTTTTAAAATAGACATAACTTACGGTTACGACTACATGTAAATATTAATTGGATCAGTAAATAAGTTACGCGTCTGAAACCTCCCATATCGCGGGTATATCTGGGTAATCTGACATAGATGTTTTCTCTTAAAATTAAATGTCGCGTATTGTTTATAGATCGGTTTATAAATGTTTGTTGAAATTATTACTTTACAGTTTATAATTTTATTTTGTCTTAGTGTAAGTAATTCGAAAAATGACACCACTGAAGCGTAATAGGTTTCTTGACTTAATGGATAGCATAGTTCAAAGTTCCAATTTAAAGAGATGTAAACAGAGGCATCAATAAATATTTTTTGATAAAATGTCCAAAGACTACACTTAATAGCTATGCATGCCATGAAATTCTATAGTACTTAATACTAATCTTGTTAAATTGCAGTTATGAAGGAATTGTGACATGTCGCGCTAAAATGATAACTCGCAATACAGCTTTATAAAATTCAAGCTCTAAGTGAATGCCGTTGATTCGCGCAGTCGAAGACTCTTCACAGGCTTTAAGAGGTCTGCTGTTACTGCAAATAGAGAAACGACGCCGACGTCGAAGACGCAGGAAAACAACAAGGTGCGAGAAGAAACGCAAATCTCAATCTCCTAAAAAGTGAGCAGAGAGACAAATTCATAGATTATCTGAAGTAGAAAAATTTAAGACATCCATGAGAACTCTGTACAAGTGTAGAAGAATTGGTTACAAATGGGTGAAAATTATTAAATTTTAACATTTAATGAAAGAAATATTTGACAGTGCAATACCATTGTTTAGTGATTAAAAATGAGTCTAAAAATGACAGTAACCAAGAATAAACGTTAACTTCAGGTAGGCCAGTTAACACTAAGTCCCCATAGTTGGTAGAAGCACTACCTAGGCAACGTATCTTTGCCAATATGAAGTTGCTGCTTGCTTATATAAATGATCAAAAGAAGAAAAGACCGTTCACTCATTCTTGCCTTAATAGGGTCAACCGAATGACTGTTACAGCCATATAATACCCAGAACACCATCGTGGAATTGAAAAGGCTAAGGAATTACGGTGTTAGCTAGATCACAAAACCAGAATTAAGAAAAGCTATGGAAAAAGGTACGGTGAACTGCATCGGTGTAAAGTGAGCCGAGTTCAACTGAACGCAAGGCTGCAGGGATCCGGGAAGGGGCCTCCAGCAGTTTGAAACAAATGTCGATCGAGTTAAGAAATTGGCTTATCCTGATTGCTTCCAAACGCCGATTGATCTCCTTACGCTTATTGATGGCATCAGTAATGTTTATTGGTTCTGCAGTAATGTTTAATTTTAACATTTCTGAAAAATGGCACGGCATCAGGATAGTTCTCTACACACAACACTAGAATAGGGGCACCAGACGCTCTTGTTCACCCTATCGAGTTTGAAGCTGCCAAGTCGGCAACCTACGTCAATTAACGTATGTCACCACTTTGTAAATAAACGGATTGTGTGTTACATTGTCGACGTAACGGGCAGAATAAAGAGATAGTTTAGGAGAAACGATGTAAGAAGTCGAAACGATATGAATGTTGCGAAGGGACAGAAGACGAAGTGTTGCAAATGTGGGAAACGTGGCCGTCTTCGGTCAAATTATTGCAAAACAAGTTCACTGAAAAGGGACTGAGCTCGTCAATTAGAGAAATAATGTTTCAAATCAGCACACAGTCTGCGCTTATCTTAACACTAGTAGAAATTTGATTGTTGAAAGATTTGCTGAAGGTAACCTAGCACAATTCAGAGTTGACTCGGGCCCTATAGTGTCTTTTGCGTGCCCTAATTTAGTCGCCTACCGCCATCCTCAATTTAGCTTTTCTACCACATATACAGTGATTTGGAGCCACGAAAAAATGTCAGGAGATGTGATCATACGCTTACGCCTGGGTCCCTTGAGTTTAGCCAACAAATGCTTAACTATTTGAAACAACCAATTGAACAATCACGTGCGGTGGCCGATAAATGAGTGAAGAGGAAAGGAATTTTTAGTGTTGAAAATGGAAACGGGGCAAGAACAAAGGCAACAAAGTACTAAATTGTAAAACAAAAGCCAAATGTGGTCGTAACGGAAAGGCTAGTGCTGGTTTTTGAATTAAAGGAGGGGTCAGTGATGGAAGCCGCCGGAGAGAAAAATTTGCTTTGAAATCAGCAAGAAGTGGAAGCGAGGAGAAATATGTACCGGACGTGTAGAAAGATGGGGTGATGCTTGTTATAGGATCAGAAATATCTGATGAGGGAGACATTGCGCAAAAACGGATTAAGAAAGCGAATTGAAAGAGAAAAAGAGGCGTTTTCGAGTGATGGGGGAAGTGCTCTGGCAGTTAAAAGTGGATTTCCCGGAGTAAAACAGCAACCACAAGAAACTTTCTCAGCTTCGGAAGAACAGTTTTAAGGAGGCAGTGGTACGGTGAGATGGCAGGTAACAAGAGTCCCTACATGGCACTTCCGGTAACCCAGGAAGTTGTTTCAGACATGCATCTCAGACGTTTGTTGGTTATTCAACCAAGCATTGTAAAAAACTGAATCCTGACATCGTCTCTAGCGAATTCCAGAGAGGATCCAACTACGCAAGTTTCCTCGACACGTCATTTTGAATGTAACAGATTTTTTTGTCGAACCTCAGAAGCGTATACATTATTATTCAGCTTTCAGATTTGTGACATGGTGATTCAAGAAAGTGACATTTAGTGTTTTTGAAATTACTGTTTGCAGGATATTATTTAATTTAACAAAACGTATACACATATCTTTGTTATATTTAACTGTAATTAAAGTTGTAATTATTGAATTTACCTGGTTTCAGTTTTTCGGTTTACACTGTATAAAACGACGATTCGTGCAACCATGGTAACAATACATATTCATATTGTACATAGATTATTTGGCTCAAAGGTAACAATCAGTTTATTAATTTACTTATTATCTCATTAAAAAGACCGCCGATTGGCAATATGTCTTTTGAAGCAATAATTATTGGATTCAGTTTAGACATTATTTGACAGGTGGATATTATTTAAGCTGAAATCAATAACGCACCTCACACTTTGTTAATAAACATTTACGAAAAGATTGTCAACTAGTGGCCCTGTTGGAATTATCAACAAACTGAATAATGCGCATATATAAACAACATATTTGACAGTTTGATTGACCAATGTGAGTCCGCTTACAAGGGATTAATGAAAACTGAAATACATATAAAATTTAAATCCCTCCTAATTGACAGGATGTTTTGTTGAATTAGTTTAACTTTCTAAGTTAGCATAAAATTGTGGATGTACAAGCAGAGGAAATAGGCGGCTAAATGAAATAAATAAACGGCTATAGGCTGTTGTAAAACAAGTTCTGTAAACATTCACTTATTACCTTATGGTATTCACGACAACGTAATGGAAGTGCTGACCTGGAAGTCTTGATAGTATCTCACACATTTAAAGATATACTTTATTTAGCTTAGACGTCGAAGCAGTAAGGCGTCGAAGATCACCCGTCGAGGATAGGCGTCGAGGATAGGCACTTTACAACTCTGACCATCGCGTTCTCTCTGAGGAGACCAAGATCTTATCCTCGGAGAGTGCCTATTACCCTCTGCTGCACATGAAGTCCGTGGAGACGTTTAAACATGGTTCCGTCGCGACGAATAGAAGAAGAGACAGCCTTCTATTAAACAGGATTTGGCATGCAGTGCTCCCAAACCAATCAGATAGCTCTTGATGCTGACTGTTTAATGTTGTTTTACAATTTAGATCGTGCTAGTATGAGACTCCAGGCCTATATAGTTTACGCGTTATAATATATAATATATATATATATAATATAATATAATAATAACGCCTTATAATATATAATTTTTAAATACATAGTGCGCCATCACCGAGTTGTACTGCCACAGCGGTGAAACTCGATGCACCGCGGTTGAGCTCCATGGTACCGCTTCCACAACCGGAGCTCCAGAAGAATGTTCTGGTCTTTGGTGCATACAGGAGGGTAGTCCTGGTGGGCGACCTGAACTGTAAGCACCCCGATGGGGAGAGCTAATTGGCGAACTGAAACGGGGATCGCTTACGCAGGTAGCCTACGCTGATGCAGCTCGGATAACGGTCAAGGACCTCTCCACCTAGGGCCAACACTCGCCCTGTTGTACTGGACATAGCCGCGGTCAGGGGCGTTTATTGGCCCGTCCACGTCTCCATCATTCGGAATTGTCCTCGTATCACTGATCCTTCAGTGCTCATCCGGGCTACCCAGCACCCCACCGTTTGCGACGAGCAGCCGACAATCGTGTGGAAACGCATTGGCCCGGTGTTCAGTCGCCGCCTTGAAGAAAATAAGTACTTCTCGACGCTATCCATCACGTCGACAAGGTCGTTGACTTGATCGATAGGACCATCGTCTCGATTGTGGAAGTGTCCTCCCGAATGAAGTCGAGGCTCACGTTTGACTACCAGCACGTCCCCGAAATAGTGTTTCAGCCCGCTAGAGAGGAGAGTCGCCTCCGAAGATGATGGCAAATGACCAGTAACGAAGCCGAATGGAGTGCGTTTAACAGAGCGTCCTCGAAGTTACGTCGTGACATGCTAGCGTTCTGAAGACGCAGCTGGGAACTGACTGTAGCGCAGATGGATGTCACTGCAGAGTGATGTCTGGCGGATTCTCAGTACCCTAACAAGAAAGCGTAAACTCGGGCTGCTCCCCGTATTAGAAGGAGCTGGCGGGTAACCCTTCAACCCCCCCGCCAAGTAGGGGTGCTGTTAATTTTTTTCTTCACTGACTTTTTGGAGCGACAGTTTGATCCCAACGCATCTAAAAATCTTGGCCTTCACTGAGCACATCTGCCTTGTGGTAATGCGCTTTCTTTCGGCCGGTATCACCGTCCAGATGGAGCCCATTTTGGGAGAAGGTCAGTGAGAAAATCTTCCATCTCAAGTCCCTGAAGACGCTAGGCCCGGTCGGTGTTACGAATACCGCACTCCAGCACTTTCCTGAGCGTGGAACTCGCTGCCTGTCGGAGCTGTTCAATGCTTGTCTCAGGCTGACCTACTTTCCGGCGAATGTAAAACGGCCACCGTAATCTTGATATCCAAGCCGTGAAAGAGTTCTCATCTCGCGGAGAACCTCAGACTGATTAGCCTCTTGTCTGCGACGTAGAAGGTTTTCGAGCGGTTGATCCAGCTTAGGATCCGCGACTACTCATAAAGACTACACGTGCTTCTTATCCCCAGTTCGGCTTTCGTGAGATGCATTCCTCCACTCATCAACTGATGAGATTCGTGGAGTACATAACCGAGGCCGGCTGCCAGGGCAAAGAGGCGACTGCGTTTTTCCTAGAGCTAGATAAAGCCGCGTATGGCACGAGCGTGCGGAGCAGCGGGTAACAGCTAGTTTGTTAAAAAGTATAAAAGGTTTGTAATTAGCTTCTCACTGACGAGGATTCAGGATGGTGAATGATGCTGCCGCGTCCGTTTCTCGACGATCTCAATCCTGTGTTTTCTTTTCCGTTTCCTTTTCCTGTGTTTACCCGAGACATGACTAGGATGTCTTTGGATCGCTCTATCCTCCGTCTTACGTTTATTAGGCAGGTTTCTGGTTTAATTACCGAGAATCTCTCACAGTTGCTCTAACCCTATATACATTAGTACGGTTAATAGACTAGATGATGTTTATGTACGATATTTCTTGATCGATGTCTGGGTCGGATTTCAACATCATACCAAATTAAGCTTGACTGATGCTGTGTATGACCTATGACATCATCTTGTCTTGCAGTGCAATGAATATTGTAATCTGATTTGCTAATAAGATAGTTTGGCAGACTGCTGTAATCATCGTGAAGATTTATATACAATCCAGTTGAAGAGATAAAGCTTGAGCTGAGAACCGATCAAGTTTTTACCGGGAAACCTGCGACTTGAGAGCAAAGCCGATAAATTGTTACAGTCATCAATTTCAGGAGGAAGTACAAACAAATTACTTTTTAAAATTTTTGTAAAGATTTTAAATCAGCTAAAGTTTATTACAGTGTATTCTATAAAATGTGGCACATATTAAATAAGACATGGGGGCTGCGTGTACACACGTACGGTAAGAAAATACCATATTAATTTCAAATAAATAAATAACAGTAAGTCCAGAAAATACTTATATTTTACTTGCGTTTTTTAATGTTAATATTAAGTATATCTCTTCTAATCGACGGTAAAAAATTCGTATTTTTAGTTGCTGAATAAAACGTACCAAATAAAAAGATCTCTCCGTTACTTTGCAAGTGCTTGTAAACCGAAGAGTTTCTTTCAAGCGCACTTCAAGTCGGTGATGTTTTTTATAAAGTTTTAGAAAAAAAAAATCTATTACCGTTGTAGTTGTCATTTGCTTGATATAACAATGAGTGTCTCTATTGTAAACTTTTTGTTAGGTTTTACTTTAAGAAGAAAACAGACAATTTTATTATGTTGTAAAGAGACCAAGTAAATGTTGTTTCTCTTCTATTGGAGTCCGGCAACGTTGGCTTGTCTTGTTAATATAAAGTGTCAGAACGGTTTCTGTATTCAAAACAACATGGGACTACACACTCCGGTGAATAGTTAAATAATTCTCTATTCTTGAAATAAAACAAACACACGTGTTTAATTTAAAAGAATAACGTATAAATATGCAATCAATTTTTACAGAGTGGTGTGAGTTTGAGTGACATTTTTGCAATAATCATGTTCCCTTTACGGATGCTAAAATACTCCAAACAGAAAATTATAATACGTGTCAATATTACAAAATTTGCTAACCTTATAAGACTTCTAATTCACAAGTCTTTACTTTTTGCCTGTTGCGTTAATGCATCAATGTTAATTGATGAACCGGTTATAATTCGCTTAGAGTATAACCTTCCGAAATTGTTTTTACTTCCATGTTCCATAAAGAAATGGAAGTATGGTGATGGCGAAAAAAATTGTGTTCGAGATAATTGCAGATTCTGATTGTACTACCCTCAAAACATGAAAAAAGTCATTTTTCGAAAAGTGTCTCTGTGTGTGTGTCTGTGTGTCTTTCTGTCTGTAGATATTTTTTTATGACAAACGATAAGAGCTATTTTTTTTGGTGAAGATCGGTTACGGGCAAAGGGTAGTTTACCTGAACCATTTTTTGTTGTAACAAGAGTAAAGTACTTAATTTTGATAAATAAAGTATCGTGATAAGAAGATCTTAATAATCCACTGTAGAAACGTAGATGAAATATCTATAAATGAAGAGGATAGTTGAACGAGAGGGGGGTAATTTTCTATAAATGAAAATTATAGTTGAATGGGGAGGGGATAATTTTTATATGTGTACTACGCTATCGGCAACAAAGTAGTAGTTTGTTGTTAACATTTCTTCCTGGACTGTTTGGCCGTAGTCCAATGTTTTCTGCAAAACCAGCCGTTTCGGCAGTCCCGTCGACTGCCATCATCAGTGAAAATCGAGTGCGATAACGTGTGGTGGTATACGTTAGTGACCACAGTACTGTGGGTAAGGCTGAAGCAGTAAGTGGAAAGAAGTAGTTTCTATGGAAACATTTCATTTCGTAAATGATTTTAAATATGAGGAGGGTTGCCATCAATGGACCGGTTCCATGGATGGACCTCTTACGTATTTCCTCTACCAAAGCGTGCACATGCGCGGTAGTAGTTGTAGAATCTTTGTTTCCTTCACGCCAGCTGTGTGCAGTGCTGTAAACGAGTTGGAGTTGCGTCGCTGCGAGATAAAAATTCAGGTAAGATTTCTGTACTCTGTGCTATAACTATTAGTCTTTTTTAATATCAGTTATCACGAATTATATATTACTGAACAATTTCACAATTTGTTGACATTAAAAGCAGTTTTTAAAGTTCTAAATTTTATATTGGTTGTTCCAATTTGAATCGTCATTTCGGCTGTGTTTATCTAAAGAATCCAATATGGCAAGTTGCCATCATTGGACCACTTGGCGTTTCCTTGAATGGACCAGATTATCAGGTGGTCCATTGGATGGAAACGTGAACAAATTTTTGAATTATTATTATTTTCCTTGACACGCTTTACGTTAAGTATCTTTTCTTTTATATTTTGACTACAAGTAAGACTAAATTTTATCATTTTAAGTTTTACCTCTTACATGGAACACAGAAATCTTGTTTGCTTGGTACTTTTCCATATACTGATATTTTGTGATAGGCCTGTTAGTAAATTTTATTAACCTATAATCTACGGTTTACAGTACAAGTAACAAACTGTTAAATTGCAAATATTAATTTTTACAACGCTAAGAATGAAGGAGATGCGAGCGTATTATTGTGTGTGAGTTGTTAGCTGCGTTAGTGTCTAGAAAAACTCAAATATACACTGTGTTCAATGTAAGTGCTATTTTTTTTTTACAAATAACCTAACTATTAGCCTAAAGTATAACCTACGACTATATAAACATTTAATCTCTGTAGACTACCTTGAAAAATTTACATCATAATATTCTTGCCCGAATATTGTAGTCATTTGAAAATAAGTTTATAGCAACAATTGGTAGCAAATTGAAAATAAAAACATTTCAATACAAACATAGAGAGTCTCTATGTACTATGACAACACTAATAAAATTATAGCCTTACACTTTTAGTCACAAGGGCGTTAGGTTCCTACTGTTAACATGGTCGTTGTATGGCACTCAGGTTGAAGAGTACATTTGATTGTATTTAAAAGCTGAAATGAAATTGATTAATTTTAAATAGTAATCATTACAAAAAAGACTAAATACACAAAATATTGTAGTAGCTTGTCCATAAATTAACATACTAATTTTCGTTTTTCAAAAATGCCAAAAGGAGTGAAATATGGACAATGGAGTACCGAGACAATGGAACGTGCTATCGCAGCCTTTCGTAACGGAAACATGGGTTTGAATGAAGTCTGCCGAGAGTATGGAGTGCCCAAAGCAACTTTAAAGAGACAATTTGAAGGCAAAAACAATTTTGCTGTGGAGGGAAAGAAAATTATTGGTAGTTTAGGAGATCTGCCTCCTGAGGTAGAGAAGGAATTAGTAGACTACATTTTAAAATTAGAGGAGATGTTTTTTGGAATTACAGCCAAAGACGTACAAGAACTCGCGTTTTAAGTTGCTGAACAAAATAACATCGAACACAGATTCAGCAAAGAGAAGAGATCGGCTGGGAAAAAATGGTAGGCTACTACAATTTTATGCGGCGAGATCCCGAATTAAGTCTCAGGCTTCTGAGATCATTTTTCATACTTTATATGTTTTAGTTTTGTTTTACCATGACTAGTAGATACGTATAATAAAACGTAATACACCTATGTAGAGACAGTTTTTCTTTACTTTCGTAATCGGTCCATCGATGGAAACTCGATGGTCCATTCAAAGCAACCAGTTGCCATCAATGGACCGTTTGTTAAAATTTAGTTTTTTGTTCCTACTACCATATTTGAAAAATCTAAAATCAAAGTAAATACTAACGGTTAATCAGAAAGTAATAGAGAGACTATCTGTATATTGAATGGTAAATTTAAGTTGAAAATGTGATGAAAAAAAATGTAAAACTGTTATGTTGTCCAATGATGGCAACCTTCCCCTAAATCATGGAAGTCATATATGGTTCTCCATACCAATATTTTAATTTTAGACTATTTGGAGTACTATCTTAGTTTTCAGATTTCTCCAAGATTGGAATGAACCTGCTAACGGTGGAGACAGTATAATGCCTCGGCCACGGATAGGCGGTTAGGGATTGCGCATCCGGCTATCAATATGTCAGATAATTTTCACTTGCAGTCGGAGATGAAGCGTATTCCATTACTAAGTTTACGCTAAACCTAAAAAATATGTTTTTCGACTTCAATTCTTTAGATATTAAAACAGTTTGTTTGATAGCTACAAAAAATGTAGCCCCGGAGTCTATTTTTGTACATTTCAAGTGGAACTACGTATAGATAACCCCTGTAACTTTCTCTTTACCAACTCTCTATTGGATTAGTTTCTTTCTATACAATAACATGTATATCCATAAGTTTACTATAGAAAGTAAGTACAATAAATTACGATTTACAACTTTCTTGAGGTTTTAGCTTGAAGTGTATTCAGGTGGTATGTAATATGTCTAACACATACTCCTGTCGCTGATTCTTTTCGGCTTGTGATTTATGTAGACATTATTAAGTCTACAATTTTGTGCAAGTAATCTCTGTTTTTACGTTTTGTTTTTCACGGTTCTTACACTTGGGAGACATATCTAATTCGTTACCTATATCTACTTTTTGTGCGTCTACCGCCTCTTGGATTCGTAATTTTTCATCACGAAGGAGCCAAATTAAGTGCTGATATAGCTTAATTTACTTTCTTGAATATTTTAAGAGTTTTGTCATTTATGTAGAGTTTTCTAAAAATCAATAAGTACACAAAATAAATATGTTATCGAAGAGAAGACGTACCATTATCGGGTCGCAAGTGATTTTAAAAATTGTACTTAACACAGAAGATTATATTCAAAATAAAGGTAACAAATACGTTTGTACTTCAAGAGTCTTTAAGAGTGAAAACGGTTTACTGCAACGTAAAAATTTAAAGTACCACGTTTCCAATTATTTGGTATAACGGGATGTTAGCATTGTATATAAACCAACTTTAATTGTAGTTACCAATCGTTTAGCTTTGTGAATTTTATGTACCGAACTTTGCGACAAGCATTTCTTTCCTTGTCCAGTATGTCATTCATCTAATACACTTTATACTACAAGCTGTACAAAAGGTGTTGCTTCAGATCATTTCTCAAACCAATGAGAAATTTAATTTGTGGAATTTGTAAATTTTCATGTATCTACAAAGTCAAACATATTTTACTAGTAATAATAAGGAAAGCTTTATCCGCTTTATCCGTTCCCCAACCAAAATCTAATCCGCTAATCCGTCTAATCCGGCCTATGCGCTTTGTCCGTTCCCCTACCTTAGACTGATTACCTACTACTAACCCACCATGACGTTTCTATTCTATTTTTCACAGTCATGTTATGCCACTCTCACGTTTTGTATGTTCATATTTAATGTACCTGATTTCTCAAATATCGTGGTGATCATAAAAATTGAAAAAAATATCCGTTTCTAGACATATCATTTACCAGACTTAACACAGACTTAATACTAACATTGGCAACATGTATAGTACTCGCACTAGTCGCTTTATTAGTATTAAGTCTAACCGTTCGAAGCACTATTATTTCTAATAGAGACGGGTTATTGTAAAGATTTTGCCATAAACGATCTCTATAATTTCAGACTATATTTTTAAAAGCGCAAATGAGACTTAAAGGGACTAGAGAATGATTTCTGTACCACCACACACAGGTAGGTAGGTATCTTCCTTCGCGTTGTATACGATCCTTGTATCCCCCCCTCCTCCAAGAGTCGATCTGCCCCGTGAATTGCTGAGGAGAAATATGATTGTGGGTATGTTTAGTTTCGCAACGCAGACATGAGAAAATAATAGTGCAAATAATAAAACAGAAAATGTGTGTGAGACATCTTGGCGGATTTTTATCAACACGTAATTTTAAAAATAAACGTAATTTCCATTCGTTGTTACTGTACACAGTATTCCGAATTTGCATGCGAATACACTTTACAAAAATAGCAAACAAAAACTTGTAAAACAAAGACAATATAATACAAATCTCATGCGCATGTAGACAAGAGGTATACGCCACACACACACGCGCGCGCGCGCGCGCACGGTCGTGGGTACCGACTGACTAACACAAACAATAATTATACAATTGGAGGTGTACTCTCTCACTTGAATGTCGATTCAGTTGCATTAACAACTGCAACGGACAAGGTAGATCGCGTTTTAATATTTCCTTTAGCACACAACGGTTGTGAATCACTTTAATTGTATACAACTTATTACTATGGCATAACAACGGACTCAAAATACAAGCTAAAGAAGGTCCACTTGTTACACTAAAAAAAAAAGCTAGGAACTGACTTTTAGTTAGAAGCAGCGGCAAAATAGGATGATTTTGTTAAGAGCACAATTCGTCGAAAAATCCACAAATTTTCAGAAGAAATAAGCTGGCAACAGTGAACTCAGTGCTGAACAGTGTCAGCAGTGACATCACGTTGCCAAATTTTAAAAGAACAACGTTTTACTTTTTACTGAAGAAGTAAGGGTTTAAATATGAAAAATGAGGGAATATAGGCATCTTTGTTGAACGGGATGACACAGTTTTGTTTTGCGACATTCCTATTTGAGAAAAATGAAGCGTTAGCATTATCTCTTTTTTCCCGATGAAACAAAGGCCTTTTCTGTAAATGTAGGCCACTTTAAAACGAAGAGATTTAAAAATTAATTCGCAGAATGATGCTTTTTTCAGCTAGACTGACCATCAGTCATTAGCATTGAACTTCATGGGGGCCTCAGTTTTATTTTGCCATCACAGAAGGCTTGAATTTTTTGTAAAAAATGCAAAACTTCTATTTTTTGAAAAAATACTGCTAACTAGTACGACGCAATGGACGGTCAGTTACATGAAAAATGGTTTTTGATCAGCTGCTAATATATTTTGAAAAATTA
This sequence comes from Magicicada septendecula, assembly GCA_034769895.1. Lineage (NCBI taxonomy): Eukaryota > Metazoa > Arthropoda > Insecta > Hemiptera > Cicadidae > Magicicada > Magicicada septendecula. The sequence goes on from CM068375.1 coordinate 9,263,154, forward strand.
AATGTCATTTTAATGGAGAATGAACCCTACTAGTCCAGACTCGGAGAAAAATAGCCAACAACAGCACGGACTGTTAGAAAAATTAAAGAATGGCTGTCATCGAAAAACATCGAATTTGCCGTGAGAGAACAGTGTCTTGTAGGTTAGCAGCCCATAGGCTGGTTGGGAGCAGCTCGCCATTCTTCACACTTCTCTGCTTTTCTTTTTAACTCACAATATGATAAGCAGTTCATAACGACCATAAGCTGTTTCATGTAGTATAAACTGGGTCGTCCTCTGTGATTCTTCCCTTCAATTGTTCCTTCTATTATTCTCTTAACCAACCCATTGTGTCGTAGTATATGCCCTATAAACTTAGCTCTTCTGCCTTTTCAATTTTGTAGAAAGCTCTTCACCTCCTGAGCTCTTGTACAGACTTCCTCATTCGTTATCTTCTATCTCCAGTTTACCTTGAATATTCTTGTGAAGGACCAGGTCTCAAATGCTTGGGGTCTTTTTTGTCACTTTCTCCAGTTGTCCAAGATAACACTCCACACGTTTGTCTTTACTAGATTCTTCCTTATTTTTAGGCTGATAGTGAAACAGGACAGTATTTTTAGGCTGATAGTGAAACAGGACAGTATTTTTAGGCTGAGAGAACAGTATAAAATCATAAACAGTATAAAACTGAACAGAGAGGTTCTATCGAATTTAGGCTGCCAACGTATCATTAAGAACTGAATCACACTGAATTAGTTGGGAACCAAGTGAAACGGGATGTAGCCAAGAACAACACGAAATTTAAGAAAAGGTAATAAAATACCTCATAAATGAAGATCTTTCCCATATTACTGAGGTGCAGTGGAAAAATTACTGCCACGTAGTAAAAGTGGAACAAACTTTATGAGATGCAGAAAACAGGGGGTAACATAAAGCCCCTACGATTAATGGATGTTAATGGATTAGCTCCCCCTCCAGCAGAAGAAGTTCTTCAAGGACTGGGGAAAACGAAGATCCAATGGTCGGAACATCAATGCAAAGTATTCACCCATTGCCATTGATTCAGCACAGCACATAGGCTGTAAAGGCTGGCACCCAATATGTGTTTACTACTTGAGGTTAATAAACAGATACTTGGTATATATACTAGATCAACTTCAGAAGCTGCATTAACGGATGATACATTTCTCAGGAAAAAAAACTCTGTGTAGAGCTATATCAACATTATATGTATGCATCAAGTAGTATATAATTATAATTGTAATTCAATTATTATTATTATAATTATAATAATTATAATTATAATATATATTATAATTATTATAACATATAATAATTATAATTATAATTCAATTAGTATTACAATCTTCTACCAAGTGCAGGGAAACTCAAGGCAACACAATAAATGTGTATAGTGATGTTTGCTATATGCGAATTTACCTATAGGTAATCCGCCTTCTTGGTTATAAGATCATCGTCGTCATAATCACCTTTACAACAACGCCTAGGAAAGGAACCGCCTGTTCCACCTTCAAAGAACCTCCAGCCATCTCGTCCTGGGTGTGCACAAACACACCTGTGTCCTATAGGTTTGCATTTCCAAATTGGTTTGGCCAGTCTAGAATCTGTCACTCTTTCCAAGTGTTCTTTCCACCGTTGTTTCAAAAATTTTAATTTTTCGCTCATGGCTTCTTAACTTAACTTAACTCTTCCCTTATGGCTTAATTCCATTATACGGTCTAGTTTAGAACCCATTTTAACTCCCCTCCTAAGAACGCCATTTATGAGGCCTTTATTTTAATATTCTGTTTTTTGTTGGTGTCAAAAATTCACAATCGCAGGACAGTGCAGGTAAAATTTTAATCTTGTATATCGACTTACCTTGTTTCTAAAAATATTCGGTTCCTACAGCTAGTCTGGAACTCAACATTAATATTTGAACATTAATGTCATAATCCCTATCATAGCCAATATTATTTCCCAAATAATTTAAGTGGTTCAACTGTTCTAGAATGTCATCATTAATAATTAGTTTAGTGCTTATTGGTTCCTTGCTTCTAAATGCCATTATATTTGTTTTAATTGTGGAAATTTTTATATTACATTGTTCGGAAATATGATGAAGCTTAAAAACAGATTTTTATATAGCAGATTCTGTATTTTGAAGTATAAGCAAGTTGTTTGCAAACAACAGCACATTCAAATACAGTATCTTTATTCAAAGAAGTATGAATTAAAAAATGTAGTTTTCAGTAAATAGAATATTTCGTTTTTATTATTATTATTATAATTTTCAGTTCGTTATATTTTTTGTTATGATTATTATTATTATCGTAAATAATTTTTGTTAATTTTTGCTATATTATAGTAAATAGTATAATATTGTTAGCCACAGCATTCAGCTTTTGACTATGGTAAGAAAGTACTCGACTCGATTTAAGGTTAGGCCTACTTAACTTCTTTCGCCCTACGCCATACAAATAACAAGAATAAAACAGTTAAGGGTAAGACGGTAGTAAGGGGGTTACTTTCAATGATCCGTGTTAAATCATCAGACCTTCCTCTCCACTTAAGTCTACACATGTTTACTTTATCAAGCGCACAAAATTTTCCCAGACTTCTGCTGTCAAACACACACTAGTCGTTGTAAGAAATCTAAGATAAACTTGTTGGAAATCTCGTTTAATATGATAACGTTGTAATCCACTTTTCTTATAGGCCTATTAAAAACATTTGAAGCGTACTTTTATGCTGTACTGTGTGGTTAAGATAAATGAGTATGAAAATTACGAAGTTATTTAAATTATTTTTTCTTTTTATAATGTATCCAAAATGTTCGTTTTTTCATTTTAATATTTAAGTTTTCATCTATGCATATTTGTTTCCGTTTTTAGTAGAAAGTAGCTTTAAAGTATAACAGAAAATATGGATATTACAACAAAATTAAAATGTTAATTTGTAAATTTTCATTAATGTACAACTAATGAAATTTATTAATTTTATTTCACATTATATCAAATGTATTTAATATTCTACACTGGCTCTTTTCGAACGCTGTATTTTTCACGTTACATTGAAAGCCTAAAACTCTTACTCTCCTCTATTAATATGTATGTTACCGGCAAAGTACAAAATCAGGCATATAGAATGCCTAGGAATTTCATACAATGAATGAAATTTCATCCAGCCGAGAAATTATGAAATAAAACACATTTCGTACATTGGCTAGACATTGTATAGAATGCCTAACGTCTTCTAGGTAATGTATAGAAGACGATGAGTGCTCTGTGGTTTCATGTTATGAAAAGCGTGTAGAGTGTTGCAGAGATATGTACCTCTGCAGAGGTATGCTAGAGTAGGGCCTACCTGTGGATATTTTTGAACACGAGTGGCAATAGTGGAGGTAAGTGCGACGATAGGAAGAAACTGTGTACTCTCTGCTTCAAAGTGAAAATTGCAAATTGAGAATGAAAAAGGTTAAAATCTTTTCTATAACTTCAGGCAAAGAAGACGAAACCTGATTCTGCCAAAATATTTCTTTCAGCTCCTGTGGGCCTGTCTGTTTGTATTCTTTATAATGTATTGGAGATCATTACAATATATATTTATATATTGTAATATTATATATATTGTATATTATATATTGTATATATATATATTTCTAATGTATTTGTAAGAATACAAAATTGGATAAACATAAATATAATTATGCATACAAACCAAATAAAAGTATATATAATAAAATAATGAATAGAAAAGACTGTGATATATACAAATTAAGTGGAATATACAGGATAAAATGTAATAACTGTGACTACATATACATCGGAAGAACACATAGAAGTTTCAAACAGAGATTTATGGAACATTTCAGAGCTTTTAATAATAAAAAAACGGGAATCTCCAACATAGCAGATCACCTTATTAATATGAATCATAGTATAACAAATATATCCAACAATATGGAAATAGTGGAAATAAACAATAATAAAAATGACATTATACAGTTAGAAAAATTATATATATATATATATATATATATACCTTCATAAAAATATGACAAATTGATGAATCAACAGACGATATTTGAAAATGATCAATTATTTCAATACATATCTGGCTTGGTTTCACCCAATAATGATGGCAGTGGAAAGTTCAAAATGAAGAACAGTAAGAGGTAATACACACAGTTAACAACAGTTATACATTTAAAGGAAAACATCACAACAGGAACATTACAGTGTATGAACTGATGATGAAATTTTAATATTTCGAAAAGGCCTTATTCATAATTTAAAAAATGGAATTTTACTGACTTTGGTGGTTTGTGTACATAATAATATTATAACAAGTCAGTGGCATAATGTTTGGCAAAATAAAAATGTAATTGTATAAAAAATGAAAGAAAGTGTACTTCAAAATGTCACAGCTCTCTGTCTTCTTGTAATAAGTAGAGTATATTCCACATATTAAGAATAAACACCAATAATATCTAATGTATTTTTTTAACCAGATTGGTTAAACAATTTTTATACAGTATAATTTTAATAAAATAGTATCTGAACATAATTAAGTAGAGAATAGATAATCTCGAAATATCATAGAAATCCTCCTTTGTGTAAAATCAAACAATAATGTGTGACCTGAAATAAAATGTTTTCATTTTGAACGTAGTAAGCTTATTTTTACACTTTGCCTAAAGAATCACTGGCATTATATAGAATGCCTAGGCGATGTACAGAATACCTGGGAAAAGTATAAAAAAAATTTGCAAAGTATTTTATTCTATACTTTGCAAAAAACTACAGGCATTGTATGAAATGCCTAGGTATTCTATAAAATGCCTGGATTACATACTTTGCCTGTAACATGTATGTTGTATGTAGATGCTTCCTGGAAAATTTCACAAGTCATTGAAAAATTTTTAATTTTAAACTTATATAAAATCAAAATGTACGAAAATTGAAATATTTCTGAAACCGTACCATTATGTTCATCGTTATGAATTTCTGATTACTAATTGAATCTGTATTTTCAAATTGCTTAAAGTTTCTATCCACGTGTTGTTAGTGACACTAGTAAATCGCGTACACAGAATTGCTACTTACAAATAATAAGGTGAAGACTTATAGTTTGATAGGATTTAATTATAAGTGCAAAACAAAGAACAAACTTGTAACCTCAATAAATATTAGGTTGTAGAGCTGAACAAAAATTAATTTTGTCTCCATTGTTTATCGAAATCAGTCTAGGAATAAACTTGTCTTAAAATGGACTCAATATGAACATACCTTACAATTACGTTATTTGACGTCATTCCGCATTCAATTTACGTTTTCTCAAACGTTTGCATTACTACGGACAAATTTATTGTCACAGGTTAGATAATAAATTGTTGTTAGACAGTTTATCTGTTGTTTAGGTTGGACATAATCTAATGTTGTAAACCATGATAGTGGCAACATGTCCTTTTCAGCTCAAGCTTTCGCTTAAGAATTTTACAAACCACCAAAAAAATTTACATATAATAAATATTCATAATTGTTCAAATTTTTCTTGTTACTTTACATTATTATTAATAATAAAATAACTTTTAACAAGAATATATTTTAATAATAATAATGACATATAATAGATGTTGAGACCCTAGCACCTAGTAGAAATGAGGAACTTACGATTCAAATTAGCGATCAAAAACATGTGAAGCGGGTCAACAAATTCAAATAGCCTCGACGGTCGTGGTATTACCTGTTATAATATGTTAGAAAAGAGCGAGTGTCGAATTTTAAATCCAGCTTTTGGTTTAATGTGAAATAAAATGAAATAAATCATGAGTTGAATACAAAGGAAAATTTGCAAATAATAACTTAAATTTTCTTGTGATATGTATACTTGAGCATTAACTTTTGAAGCTATATTCTATTAAAATAGAAATAAGGAATATAAATAAAATGACAATTACACTACATATTTTTTATACTATGAGGAAAGTTTATTAACTTATATAATAAAAATATAGATATAACGAATGGAGGAAATAATTGTAACTGAAGAAATGTTTCAGTTGTTTTGTAACGGTTTACATAGATTAGCAACTAGATTTTAAACATGACTACTTTGAAAACTTACCTTGAGTCAATAGAAATTCCCAATTCGAAGTTTCGTCTTTATACGTATACATTTCATAAAAAAACTTCGATTTTTTTAAATGTTATTTAAATGTGTAAAGAATTTACATTTCAGGTATGAATAAGTGTAGGTGACTTTAGTGGTGGATACAAAACATTTTGTAAGTGCCAGATCATCCGCATAGTTTACATGAGTGGTCATCAGGCCAGTACAGTTGGTACCATCATGTCTATGAGATAGTATTTGCTCAAGAAATGTTACAGACGAAGGAGTAGAATACTCTGCCTTGAAACTAAAATTGGCTTTTGAAAACCATAAAAATATACAGAAACGCGCTAACTGCGAGCAATAAAAGTCAAAGTCTTTCATGTAGTAACTTTAAGGAAGATCCTAGAATCTTTAACATCATATTACAAGATAAAAGATGGAATATACCGGTGAGGCTAAAACTGGTATTTAGTATTTCTAGGTCCAACATTGTTTTCTTTGTTCATAAATTACTATCAAATCTGTTTACATATTTACATTTTATATACAAAACTAGCTGATAACCGCGGCTCAGCACCCGAATATTTGGCTTTTAATAAGTATTTTAATATAATATTTGTTGTTTATCTATGTCTATATGGCGTTCTGTCAGCTCGTATAACAACTTTGTACTCATTAGTCAAATCTCTTCAAAGCTGTTTTCAACACTTGTACTATTTTAACATGTACCAAATTATTATGTTGCTGCAACAGCCTTTGGAGATTTAAAAGTACCTGTTTATAAAGCCTTTGAAGATATTTATAAAGTACCTGTTAAATCAAAACGCTAAATTTTTTAGTTTAAGAGTCGCTTTGTTAGAAGCATTGTATAACACATTAAAAGTTGTTTTCCTCAACCATGGCTTTTATTTATTTCAGCAGTAATCTAAAAACGAAAAACAGTTGTATTAAGTAATAGGACAATTTACAATTAGTATACTTCTTCTTTCCCATATCGTAATATGTTGATACAATAGCATCTTATAAAGAACGTCGAAAAATTACTGCAGGAATGGATTAATGTACAATTCGGATGCCGCTAAATAGCTTTTGTTTATTTACTTGTTACTATGGTAATTAATTCTGGTCTCCATGGTGTTGTTGACATCTTCAGTAGTAGTATTTAATGTATTTCATTACTTATTCATTGCATCATCAGAAATACGTTCAAACATAAATTTTATTTTATAATAGTTTAAGACAATTAAAAAATATATAGACGTATCTGTATACAAATTTACAAAATATATGGATACAATTGCATATTAAAAACATTAAAATCTGCGGGAACGAATAAAGGTACAATCCCGATGCCGCTAAATATCATTTGTTTATTTACCTGTTACTATGGTAAATAATTGTGGCCTATATTTATTGAAGTAATTAAAATTGGTAGCTTATAGAAAACCGTATTGTATAATTTACTGATATTTACCGGTAAACTGAGGTTTATTTATTACCTCAAAAAAAATTTGCTAGTTAGCTGGCAAAGGTATGTTGCCGGTTACAGTTACAAAGTGAATAGAAAAAGTAATTTAATAAAACGTACAGTTATTACAAAATATCAATAAATCGTTATTACAAATTTTAGAAACTTAATTTTAATGGTTTAAATAATATTTTGAAATCGGTTCATACTTTTCATTGCCTTACTACAGTCGACATAACAGTAGCACAATATCGAAATATCTGTCTCTCCCCGTTTCTGAATAAATGTGTTAATCTTCCTACAGCAATTGTAAACACGTTAGTTGTACGTTATAAATTGCATTCAGTTTTCTCACTAAGTTTTACTAAATACGGAAGGGTGAATACACTTAGGCCTAGCTTGTGAGTCGTAAATTCATACAGAAAATTAAATTACCATATGATACATACCCTGTACGTTTTATATGCATTTACTTTTATTCTGTTCACTAATCTTAACACTGCTTTTTCCATTAACTCACTTTCCTATTTATTTACTGTACATTCAAGCATTACTTGACCTAATAACCCCAATATGCTTCCGTTATTATAACTGTCATTATCTATTATATGATTCATATTAAGTGCAGCAATAGGAGGGACGACAGCCCAGCGTACACTGTAGCCTATTCGCAATATCTTTATTTACACTAGATACGATTACAATTTACTCCCCGACTTACAAATAGATATGCTCCATCGTGGAATTGAAAATAGTATATACAGCAGACAACAGATAAGTAAGGTATTGGTAACGCTCCACTGAGTCAACAAAAGAGCTGTATAACTGAAGGACAGAACAGAAAACCTGATATTATACAGGTGAACTCTGTATAATTCTATATTGAGGGGAGGGCAGCTGAATACAAACTGTAACCGTCTCCCTGCGTAATCCGTTTGTTACGAACCCATATAAGATTATACACCAGAACCGTAAGTTAAGGAGTAACGAACGATATATGAGAATTTTATCAGAGGAATATTGTAAAATTACTGATTTCAATTAACTAATATTTCTCCAAAGTTAATATTACTGCGGAGTTTTTAAGAAAAGTATTGCGGAGTACTTTTACCACTTTTTTTTTTTGGGGGGGGGGTTATAAACTAAGAACCATTTCAAAGTAATATTGTATCTCTTTCTTCCCCGGTTATGATATCAGTAGGCATGTTGTTACAATACGTTTTAATTCTGAGTTGCTAAATTTGAACTTGTTCTTGATAATATTTCTGTAGTTTCAGGAAAATATTTCATCACAAACAGAAGTTCTTTAATATGTGTGTGATTTCTGTTTCCCAAAGAATATAATTAAAATTATTTCAATACCTTGTACTTTAATTTCAATTAAAGTTGACTCTGTCAATTTAACAGAGTGTAATAAAGAGAAACGTTTAACATATGAGAACTGAAGTATCATAGAATGGCGGTTTCGTAGACCTGACATATTAATGGTAAATGTCATGTGCGACCTGGATCGTGGTTGGGTTGTACGTGAATTGAGATTATACCCATATTTGTTACATGACATTCCCTTACTGTACATTCAATATCAAATAATATTTTACTTTTAATAATGTGGTATGTATAATACAGAATAACAGGGCCATAATACTGTAATAAAAACTAAATTTTACTTAGTTTCGTAACACGAAAACGAAATAAGACTATCATAGTCGGCGTCAACATCGCTGAGAATATTTTCTTCCGGACTGTTAGGCTGTAATCTACTGCTCCTATTATTAACAGATATTTTGTCCCCACCATGGGTGGCCACCTTCAGTGTAAAAACGATTGAGCAATTGGCATAATGTTTGCCAATGCATCGCAGCGTTCGCCAATAGTCGTTGTCTGTATTTCAGTACTCGGGTGAATTGGCGAACATCGTGGAAATTGCTCGATGGTTTGAAAACTAGATGGACAGCCTTAGATGGTGGGGCCGAAATGTCTGTTAACAACACAAGCAGTATACTACGCCCCAATACCCCAGCAGAAAGTAATCTCAACTGGAAAAAATTGTTACGTTTAACACAACCTAGTCTTCGGCTTACTATAACTGTAGGACGGAGTGATTTTGATTCCAAAGATTAAATCCATCACAAATAACAAATATGACAGTAAGGATATCACTACTTTGATATTATCGCATTAAAGTTAAATGACAGACATTTCAATAAACCCGGTAGAAAATTCAAATAACGACATTTATCTTATTGACAGTTTGGCAGATTACAGTGTATATCTTGTTATTGTATGTACAAAAAAATCAGAGATCAAAATTACTTCACATTAATAACAAGATATACACTCAAACAGATGGGCTCCCTATAGGCTCCCCCATATCGGGTATACTGGCAGAAATATTTATACACCATATATAATAAGAACATCTCATACATAACAACAAATATACCAACAAAATCATATATTGTGTAGCATGACAGATAAGCCCACAAAAGTGAATGGTAAAATGATCATAAAAATAAAATAATAACATTGTTAAATCCGAGAAAGCAAAATAAAATAAAGAATTAATTAAGAACCACCGTGGAATACAATCATTGATTAAAATAAAAGTTCAAGTAAAATAAATGTTACAAGGAGTGATGAATCATCAAAACAAAGTTAAAAACTAAATATGAGAGAAAAGGTAATACCCAGGTAGGATAGGAGTAGGTAAGGAAGAAACCCAGAAAATGACTAAACCCACAACAAGAAAAGAAAATATGTTGTAAGAAACATGAAGAGTAGGTGAGGAAGAAACACAAAACCGGATGACATCCACAAGAAGATGAAGGAAATAATTTTATAAGAAACAAGAAGAACAGAAGGGATCAATGAAGAAACAAGAACAAGACAGCATCCACAAGAAGAAGGAGTGCTCTTATAAAAAAACCCAAACTCCAAAATAAATATAATAATAATAAATATAAGTATAACAAGATATCAAATGTAAAAACCACATGTACAATAGATGTAAGCCAAAAAGTGTATAGAGTAAGAATTGAAAGTGAACCAATGTGAGATAATAATATAATACCAAAAAACAAATCTTCATTATATTCTATAAATAGATTTCTTGATTCTAGTAGAACTATATAACTATTTAGAATTAAAATCAAGGAATAAAAAGAGAATCAGTGCAAGTTTTAGTGTTATAAAAAATAAACCTTATGTTTCAATATTGATGTTCACACACTGAGTAGATGATGAAATATTACAACTTTAAAGTGTTTTAATTTGTGTTCATGAATAATGTAAATAAAGTATTATCATGACCGATAATACATGTGTTTTTTGTAGATAACTGCCACTCTTTTTAAATAACATTCATTAGAATGACTAAAATAAAACAAGAGCAGGCCATAATAAACAGGTCATTACCCCAAAAAACCAAAAAAACAGATGAAAACTGATAATCAAACCTAGTATAAGAAATATAGTATAAGATTGGGATAATTATGTTTGTTCATATAGAATAAGGTATTAGAAATAATTAAGTTTAAACACGTCAGAATCTAACATTCATTATTTATAATATTTCTTATGTATTTTTATTAATCAATAAGTATAAAATGTCTGATTTGGAAAAACAAATGTTAATTTGATTTATATGTTATGTATTAATAGTATGAACCATATACTAATTGTTAACTTGTTAAAATAAGGAAATGTAAATTTATGTCACAATAGCAATGAAAGTCAGAGAGGGCATAAATCAATATGTATTATTTAAAAAACTTTGTATGTAAAAACTGTTAGAAATCTAGGCCAAATGTTAAAAACTAAACAGCATCAAATTTGATGAAATAAGTACAGAAAGACAATTAAACTGAAGGAATTTATATAAGGTAAATCAGTAATAAAGTCATGTAATTGGAAATATAAGTAAGGAAGATTTTGTAAAATTATAGCCAGAATTATTGTTAAAAATGGAAATGTAAAAACTCAAAATTTAGAGAGGGGAGTCATATATTACTGTATAATATTTTAAAACATAACCGATTAATCTAATTGCAAGAAATTAAGGGAAGATAAACCTTTTATTACAATCTGAGATTTAATAGAATCATTAATATAACTTATAATATGGCTTTATTTAGAAGACAAGGACAGGAAGTGCTTTTAAAACTTACAATTACAAAATGAAGTAAAAAATACCTTTTTAGATCAAAAACTTAATAAAACTACATTATTTGGTATCAAATTACGCAGAATGAACTGAAGAAGAAGATTGAGTATTTACTAGTTAATAAATCTGAAGAATAACAAAAATATAATCAGTAATATAATGTAACTTTCTCACATGCACAGGATGCAAATAAATTTGGAACAATGTATTGAATAAGATTGGTTTGGCTAAGACTTTAGCCGAAGACAGAGGAAGTAAATTAGTTGATTATTGAACGCTGAATGATACACTCGATCCGAGTAATTTGTAAACCTTAACCTAGTTGCTAATACAGTAATGGCGAACGTTTTCTAAGCCTAAAGTGAAAAACGAGAGTTTCGGTAAAAACACATTTTTGAACGGAAACCCAGTGAAATAAATATCTACAGACATTGAATTAACACTACACAGAACAGAACACCAGTGATTATAACATTCAACCGATTAAAACAGTAAAAACACTTCATCACACAAAAGTGCAAATATCGGCCTAACAGACAAAAGTGAAATTGACTTAATACTACACTATTTTTCAAAGTACAACACTAAAACTGAACCAGAGACACTCCACCAACACAAGAAGGAAGAATTGCAGCCACAAGGACGAAAATTCAGAGGGAAAGCATCTTTTATTGAACTTTGAAATAGCGAGGTGACTTCGTCTTACGTCTGGACTAAGAGCGGCAGCCATAACTGATTACCCACAATACAACGCAACACTGCCTTTACAACTGAATGGTTCGAAATCTGCTCACTTACCATTATATATTAACTATTATATCTGTATTTTAATCTTTAAGGTGATATATTTGTAATGTTATACTTTATAAACTTTGCCTTTATTTCTCTGACTTTACCTAAAATAACTGCTAAAGAATCCTTATATAAATAATTGTACGATTTAACGATACCCTGAGAATCGATTGACATATCGATAAAGAGTCGAAAGATAATTAATTGTTAATACAATTTCTTATATATTTCATAATTGAACAGTTTTTCATTCCCAAAAGATAATTAACTTAAGAAGTAATTTTAATAGAGTTAACTACCAGAATTTCACCACCTTGAAGGAAGATAACCTCCAAATTAGAAAAATACACAAATCGATTGTTATTGGAGATAATTCTATCAAGTGGCGAGAGAAGTTAAAAATACAGAAAAGTCATTAAAACAATTAAAACAATTAACAAACGATTCGGAATACCACAGAACATATTTAATTAATTGATTTTAATTAATTTTATAAAAAAATTTTATAAACAACAAATTTTTTTTTCACACAAACAAAATTAACAAATTAATTATTGATTGAGTAATAATCGTTACAATTGCCATAGATATGTAGATGACATAATATTATTATTCAAAGGTAATAAAAGACAAGTAGAAACATTCCACAAAAACATCAACACAATACACCCCAAACTCAATTTCACCATAGAAATAGAAAACAACAACTGCATAAACTTTCTAGACTTAACTATCAAAAAAACAAAAAAATACACACACATATAAAATATACAGAAATCCAACCACAACTGACATGATCACCCACAATACATCTAATCATCCAACACAACATAAAAATGCAGCCTTCAACCACATGCTACAAAGACTCACTAAAATACCAATGAATAAACAAGACTATAAAGATGAACTTAGCACCATAAAATACATAGCCCTAAAAAGTGGCTACAACCAGGATTTAAATAAACCAATTACATAGGCAGATCCAAAACAAAAACAACAAACCACAAAATACTAACAACACACAACAATACAAACATATCACACTCACATACTACAACTCTAACACACACAGAATTGCCAACACATTCAGAAAATACAAAAACACTGACATATACAGCAAAACAGGAGTTTATAAATTAACATGCAATGATTGCAACAAAATCTACATAGGCCAGACAGGAAGATCTTTTCCATCCAGATTTTATGAACACACCAAAGCACTCACCAATAGTAACATACAATCCACATTTGCCACAAATATCCAGACAGAATCCACAGTTACACCAATATAAAAAACAATCTTAAATTTTACATTACCTACCCAAAAGTCGTAAACTGAACCCCACAGAACAATTTGAAATATACAAACACAACCCAACAACATACTCAATGACCAATTACAATTTAAATCAAACACAGTATTTGACACAGTAATAAACAACACCTACAACAATTCAAACTCCAGCGCCAATCCCCTCCACCACCACTCACACACAACCTGTTAACCAATATCGTTATACATAGAATTACCGACAGTTTGCACATTCTGTATCCAACAAACTCACTGACGAAGGAGCACACCACTCCGAAACGATCGTTTGAGTGAAAATAAGCTTAATAGTAAGTTTAAGTAAGTTTACAAGTGAAAGTTGATTTTGTGTAACATTTAATTAGTTTATAGTTTTTGGAATTAGCCATGTATAAATAATCCAAAAACAAAATTAATTATAATAACGTAAAAGGAAAGAAATATTGAGAAATTAGTGAAATTATACTTGAGCCAGCTATTTGGTCGGAAAATAAATTTATTACACCCAGCACGCTGAGCGAAACGTTTCTGGATGAAAGTCACCGGATATTACTATTGTTAGGAACTGAGTTCGGAACTAAGTTGTTTTTAATTCAATTCAATATCGCATGGGATTCTGAGCACTGGCAGTTCTAGCAACACTAACAGTTGTGTTTTTATTCCCACCGAGTCCAATAAATTATTTTTCATTAAACATTTTTTATACTCTCTCCATTGCAACTAACAACGTTGCTTACTTCCAGGACATACAAAAACATAAATTAATTCCGTTGCTATTGGTTTAGTGCGTCCGTGATTTTGATATGCAAACTACCTAACAAGCGAATTCAGTGAACATATTGTGTTTCAAATCTAAATGAAAGTAGTGAACAGAAAATATTTAATCAGTTTAGTGGATCTCACTTGATATTATTTAATACACTTACTGAATGACACAGGTAGGAAACATTTTCTCTATTGGATGTTTGCTCAAAAGTAAACAATGTTGGCAGCATGCTACCATTAATGGCAGCAAATATTTACTTTTCACTCGACAGTAGTTTTCTAATACATATTATCTATGACACGCTTCTCGCTACGATAGCACCGATTGTCGTCTTTTAACAGTAGAATCAAGTACCTAACCACATGAGAATTCTTCGCTCATAATTTTAATGATAGATTCAGTTAATATAAACTACACTCAAAATGTATCATCAAACTCAATCAAGTAATTCGGGAGAAACACTTTTCTATAACTTCTGGAATACGTACCACGGTACGGTACGGTACGGTACGTAGTTCACGGTATGAGCCTTTTCAAATCTGCTAGTTTCTCTAATATATTAGACAAATGTATTCAACAGAAACTGATATACATTATGTGAAAGCGTTTCTATGAATATTGCCAGTAAATAAAAATAGGAAGACAGATCCTTAAAGGGCTTTTTTCACGTAACTATAACGAAAATTGAACACCAGACAATTCATTACTCTAAATTAAAATGTTAATTCAAAAACAAAGACATTCATATAAATAATTAATTACATTTATGATTTTTATATCACACACACACACACACACACACATACACACACACACACACTTCGTATCAGGAAAATTACACTGTCACAATAAATAAAACAAGTTACTGGTCACAGATGTATGCACACAATCGCCACTGTACAATAAATCGCTTTCACAACATGATCGAATCACATGTTACTCCTAATGACAACACGCTTTATCGCTTCGAATTCCATTGAAGAAACTCCAACTGGAATCCCCTGCTGCTTCCAAAACACCGCTATATAAATGTAAAGTTTGCGGGAACGATTGACTAATTTCGTAGGTGCATGGTGAGTAATATAAATGTCTGTGCGTGGCCAACCGCTGTAAGTCGTAGACAGCTCTAAACCATTTAAATAAGATACTTTAGTAGATCTTGTAAGTATCACTGTTATACCAGTTACATTATATAATATGCTGTATTACATAACTTATTATGATAGACATAATAATACAATGTATTCCAGTTATTTTAACTGTCAATTAACGGCGATAATAATAGTATCATAATTAATAGTAAATCGACATGAGATAACACATTGCCCTTAGAAAATACTCCAACAAATTAGGAGACGGCTCAAAAATTCACGAGCATCTTTTATATCGTCTTGAGCCTCTACTAATTTTTAGTCAATGGATTTTTGATATTTTTGAAATTTTATCATTGTCTCATGCTTACTAGCAACGGTGCAATGTTTGTCACGGAAATGAGCGTATTGGCAAATGTACAGTATTAAATTGAAACAAAATTTGAAAATAGTTTGATGTGCGAAATTATGAGTATGATATAGTAGGTACATCTGGACCTCGTTTCTTGAAAGACGTAGTAAAAGCATATTATACGAGAAACAAAGTTCTTCCATATATGTGTGAATTATTGACGGCAGTATATTAATAGAACTTATGAAAGATTTTTACTTAATTATCTGACTATCGCCGTTTTAATTTTTATAAAAATCTAGTGTAATCAGAACTAACTATATAAATTACTTATAATTTAAACTCAGGTCAGAAAAGACACAAGACAAACTGTGAGCATGTTTCACTATAAAAATTTAATGGGTTTAGCTTAAGTTTCTGTATGCTTCAAAAGTCTTTGCTTTAACGCTATCTGTTGATTCTTTCCTGATGGCACTGTGATCGATTAAATTTTATCCTATGATATAAAGCAAAATTTAGCAGACAGAATGTAAAATAGAACGACAACACTGGCTTTCTTCATTTCTTATGTTGTATTAAAACATCATATAAATTTAGTTTACGTGAATGAATGTGTCCGGTTGTCATTTATAAAATCATTTAGGTGTTGAACCCTTTCTTTGCAAATACAATATTTTTCTAATTTTTCATTACAATGCAAATGCAAACAATGTAATGCGAAAGTTTGTAATAATATTTGCATAAAACTTGCTTTGTATAGAAGGTGAATTGTTTTCTAAACAAGTCTGTAGAAAGAAAGAGTATTAATCGTGGTACGAAGTAAGTAAGAGACGTCGTACCCACAATTGTCTTCAGAAACTTTATAAAGGAAGATCGCATTTGCACTTTCGTCTAAGTGATCACCATCCTGAGTAACCTGCGGTTTTCTAAAGTTGTAATTTAATTTACTGCAAGTTCCGATCAAGATAAACAAGAGCTTGGCCAAATTCCCACACGGGATGTGTAAAGTATCTTTGAAATATTTTACACTTTACATTCCCTCGTGCTCTGCAATTTTTTATCAGTTTAATACTCTGTGTCTATTTATAATTTTTTACTTTTGTTTTTTTCTGCTTTTCTGTGCGTCTACCTGACCGCAGAATCTAATACTAACACATAAGTACAAAAACTCTATTAAAACTGCTAATTTTACTTTGTAGTCTAAAGAGTTACACCAAAGCAAAACTCATATTTTAAGATAATTCAGATGAGAATAAAATAATTAAAAATTTGTTAATTAAAATAGAATGTTGAATAATATTGTTAGAATATAAAGCTACGAAATTTATATGAGTTTTGACGCACTGCACTCTTACGAGTATAAAGTAATATATCCTTTGTAATTTCTGTTTGTATTAAATAAAGCAATATGTTTTACGTAACATACAAGAATATAAAAAAATGAGAAATCATATATTATTCTAAACTATCATGCCTGAGGTTTTCATATTTGTTTTTGTGTCTGTATTATAAGACAATGAGTATAACAATGTCAGCATTAAAGAAAGCATCCAATAGCCTTTTGTAGCCTTTTGTTAATATGGGTTTTTA
The DNA here is from genome assembly GCA_034769895.1 of Magicicada septendecula. Lineage (NCBI taxonomy): Eukaryota > Metazoa > Arthropoda > Insecta > Hemiptera > Cicadidae > Magicicada > Magicicada septendecula. Next base: position 9,280,783 of record CM068375.1, read on the forward strand.
TATTTTATTTTCCCTTGTTCTATGGACAACATAGCTCAAAGGAAGTGCAAGTACTAGAGCAGGAATATTGGTAATTATAATGGGTAACGAAGATCCGAGTATAGAAACTAGTAGTTTACAAACCCATTTTTATTAAGTCCAAGTGTGGATTAACAGAGGGAAATTCAATTAAAAAGAGACACTGTCCCATATAACTTTTGCTCTAACAATCATAGCTGTTAAACACAACAATAACAATGCATGAATAAAAAATCGTCAAAAACCCAAAACTTAGAGATATATGGAGGTACATATTTTATTGAATTTTTTAATAGACATGGAAATCATATATTGTTGGAAATCATTTTTAAACGAAATGGAATTATTTCACTAACAATTTTCTAACTGGAAAGTAATGTGGTAATTTTCGCATTAATAGGTTGGCTAATCTGTACGTTTTCAAATTGTGCTTATCAAGTTTTTACAACGTCACAGTTGTCCGAGCTACGGCTGGCGGCAGACGTCATTACGTTTGCTCGCTTGTTCTGTCATCATTCATTTTTCTTGTCGTCAGACAATCATTGTAGGCCTTAGGCCACAACCTATATTGCATACTTGCATTACATTGCTAATCCTTTTTCATGTAGCTTGAGTGTCGCGTACTCGCGCCTCAAGTCTTACGACAATTCATACGACATTCGTCTAGGCCTTAGGCCTTAACATTTTATTCTGAGTGTCGCACATTTGCGCCTCATCTAACATGTAGCGTTCTTAACGACTCTGTTTATTCAAAATTAAAATCTGTTCAGACTTAGCCAATCTCAACACTATGATTTAAGTGTACAACAGAAACTTACAAAATGTATTATACAGTCCACTATCGTCATCATTCTGCATCCTGGCAATAGCACCACAAACATCATTCTTCCTAATAGAACATTTTTTGGTACACACGTGCAGACATTAAAATCTGTTCAGACTTAGCCAATCTCAACACTATGATTTAAGTGTACAACAGAAACTTACAAAATTTATTATACAGTCCACTATCGTCATCATTCTGCATCCTGGCAATAGCACCACAAACATCATTCTTCCTAATAGAACATTTTTTAGGTCCACTCGGACCGGATCTCAACACTAACGTTCCCTCTTATATCCAAACATTCCGTTCCATTACTAATAACAATGTGTACGGGAAGAAAGATTATACAAAGAAAAACATAATGTTGTATAGAATGTTTATGACATAATTATAACCTAAAATTTTTGTTTGAAAGTTACAATTTTTTGTTTTTCTTACATTAATCTGAAACATTCTCACTAAAGGGAAATGCTTCTTCATGGAGCACATAACTTGAAATGCATAGAATAAATTTAATTTTATTACATTATATTATACAAACAGTCTACAAGAAACATGAACATTCAGTTATAAAAAATTAAAATTACAATATTGCCGTCTTCTTGATTGCCATTCTAATATCTCTTGTTTGTTAATATTTTAGGAAAATCAAATTGTTAATATTTATTGTACAGTGCACAAACTGTATATATTTTATTTTAATTTTTGTAATAATAATTGCAACAACAACAGCAACAAAAATAATAATAAAACAAGAACAACGGCAAAATTAACTGTCGAATGTGAGGGAAAAAATAGCCAATATCTGAAATCTAACCGAGAGCCTTAACGATGTCAGGAAAAAAGATTCCCAGAATAAGAAATGTTTATTCTTAACACGCCATATTATGCTGTGAGAGAATACTGTGCTGTTGAGGTGTTACTCTATTGATGGTTTCAAAATCGGATTTGTAATGACTTGTATTCGTCCTAAACGCGTAAACTGCTCTGATGCCATTCGTGACGGCACATACCATAATGCTGTTCCACAAATCCCTATTATCCTGTTTTCCAGTGTCGTATTCAGATAAGCTCTTTATCGTCACACGTGTCGTATGCTTTACCAGCCAAGTGTTGTGTGCGAACATCAGCACGGTAGTATTATATTGTTACCCTTGAGCGGGGTAAAATTATGACGAAACTAGAGACAGTAAAAGACAATCACATATTCCACTAGTCGTGACTAACGCGTTATTCAACAACTTGAAAATTGTTTACTTCTACACTTCAGATCCCTCACGGAGCACTAAATAGTGTCTAAATCATGAGAACTCTCTCGATATGTGTAGTTCATTTCTAAAATAATAATAATAATAATAATAGTAAAACGTATGCCAATTAAAAATAGAATAAAAATATTTGAATTTTAATAAACAAGTCAATTTCTTTGAGAATTGTTTATATGTTAACTCATAAAATATTATTATTTAAACGAAATAGTTATTTATTTAAAAATATTTTACAACTTACACGTTTCCACTTTTTTGTGTACCTTCGTGGAATATCATTATGCTACATGATATGTTACAAAAATAGTACCTATATTCATATGAATATTTCATTTCTCTATAATCACCCGATATCCAACAGAATTGAAACATGAGATTTTATATTCACTGATTTTATTAAATTATTATTAAAATCAGTTTTTTAAATTTTACTTCTAAATAAATATTTAGTTGTTTTGCCTGGAGCGCTGAGGCGTAAGATGCTCCAAAAAAAATTCTCGAATTTAAATTTATACTAACTTACCTGAATCTTTGTTAATTCTGTTAACGCATATTGAGAACGTTACTAAACTGTGATTACATAAAATTTGTAACAACAAACAAGGAGTTTAATAAGGCTTTCTCGTTGCATCTGAATGCTTATAAAAATATTCTATACAATACATCAGAGAAACAAAAAAAAAAAAAGAATTATTTATGTTTAATTGTTTGGCTACTACATTGTATAACGGAAGACGAAAGTAAGTAGATATTTTTAGCGCATACTAATCAATATTGTTGTATGCTTTTAATTTTGATAAAGAGATTTTTTTAAATCCTCCTTAGTTTTTGTAATTCAAAATAAGACACTATGAGTCTTTATCACGTGTCTGTGCTATGTGGCCACTTTCAATGTTCGCTATTATCAAATGAAATTTTCTGTCTGTAAGTAAATGCTACAGACCTCCTTGACAAATCTAAGGAGTAGAAGAATAATGGAGCAGAGAAATAAAGTAGAAGATTTTTATGAATATATGAGAACAAAAATTAAGTTAAAGAAGGTTGGTAAATGACCTGAAGATGGCTTGACTGCCGAAAGCGCTCGTCAATACCAAAGACAACATAGTGGTTTGTATAAAATTACTAGTAGAAGTAATTGTTACATAGATGTAGAAAAATGTACGTAGATCAATATGCAAATAGTAAATTAATTAAAACACACTAAGAAAAAAGTAAGATTTTCTAGCTTTGACGACAGTATATTCCATTGGCTCAAACACTTATGCCTTAGTACTCAGTTACGTTTTTAACAAAATTTTATTTAAACCAGCTCTAAAAGTAAGTAACAGTTTGTTAGGAATAAGTTTATAATAACACCTAATACGGCGGTGAAGAAAGAAGAAGAGTCGAGGGAAAAAATAATTCTGAAAATCTGCGACATCACTTTTTGGTCAACGACACTGATTACATTAAATCCCTTTGTATATTTTTTATGTTTGAGAGTACAGAGTGCTTTCCAACAGTCACCGCCACAAATGTTTTGATGTGTTGTGAATATTTCTTTAATTAGAAATTTTCCCCCATAGAAAGGTAAACTATCTAAAAAGTTTTATAATTTACCAGTATATAATAATTTACCGTAGGTATAGGTGCAACGTAGGTGTAGGCAGCACTACGTTTGATTCGCCCATTATTACCACACATTGTAAATTAAGTGTGTGTTTTGAAAGTTTACAATGGCATTTCTTCTGAACTGTAACACTTTCCTGGCGCATTTTGGTTTGTTTTGTTTTTAATTAAAGTCAAATTTTTCAAATTTGTATATACTTCTAATAGACTTTATACACATAGTTTTTTCAAAATTACATTCTCTACAAAGTTAGTTAGAAATTGGTATCTGTTATAGGCAAATTAAGGAAGTCATTTTATCCCAAACTTAAAAAAAACGTGTTTTCGACTCCAATGTTTTGTTACGTGTACAGTTTTTCTTAAAAACTAATCGAGATAAAGCTCTGAAACCTCATTTATTCAATTTCTCGGATCAAAAACCATAAGAAACGATCAAATGTACCCTTATGTACCCTCACTTTATACCCTAAGAATTTCAATATGGCGTCATTTTACCGTGGGAACAGAAATCAGGGCGAACTGGTTCGCGAGCCGTAACTCTCTAACGAACCATTTTCGGACCTATGTTTATATGAATTTTTTTCTTATTTTTAGCTATGGAATCAGTTTCCTGAGATATTGGCGTGCAATTTTGAATAACTCTGTATACATCCTTAGTCTTAGACGATCTAGAGGCCGAATGAACATGTTGATTTTATGGTGCTGGCAAGGGGCCTGAATAAAGATTCTGTAAATTAGGCGCCGCAGGTTACAGTACTGAATATTACTAAATATTGAACTATAAAACGAGGACACATTTTATCACATTGTAAAACAAAATGTGAGCACTTAATTCATTTAATTCATAGACAATTAAAACCAGAGTTAAATGTTAAGGAAAGGTGATAGATTAGAGCGCAGGCAATATCGTAAATTCATTGAATGTTCATTTCCAATATTTTTCAGCTAAAACCTAAGAATAAAATGTACAATAACGTTTTATCAAAAGAGAATATTTACAGCTGAAGCAGCTAATTTGTGTCAGCAGTTAGCTACCCGAAAATGGTACAATTAGATTGTTATAATAAACATAAGGTTGGGACTAGTATTAGAGGTACTGCGGTTGAAAGGTAAAGCCTTGGCGGGAACGGACAAAACTTTAGTGTATCAAGTAACCATAGAAACGGTTTTCATTCAACAAAGGAAATAGGAAAGAAGAGCTGAATGAGGTAAATATTTTAAAACCTTAATACCGGAATGATGTTCCTGCGACTAGATGGTACTAACGGCAACAGTTACTGTATGAAATTAAATAGAAAGTTCAAAAAACAGAGCATATCTGAACCCGCAAATAATAATTTTAGTAAAACAACTTAACATTTAGTATAACTTAAAAGTGTATATTTCATAAACGCTGAATAGCCAAAGAGTAATAGACCAAATTCCTATTAAACTGCTTAATGTGATAATTACGTTTTGTAATCATTTAGTTTCAAGTGCTCGTTAAGGTCAATAAATTAAGCTAACAATTAATTAGTTTCCTTTTAATTTTTGTTAAACTAATAGGATTTACTAATTTAGATTTAAAGTTTTTAACGTCTCTACGCAACATTGCCAATGGAATAGTCATAATTTTGGAAGGAAGATGCTTTATATTAGTTAGACAAACTTTTAATTTCCTATTTGTTTGTCAAACAAAATTTTATTTCTCCATTTAATTTATAAAGTTTTAAGCTATTTTATATTGTTTTCACCAGACCAGAAAACAATTAATTACAAACGTACTCATGCGTCTTATTCAATGTTAACATTGGAGTGTTTCTGTTGTTCTGGTTTGCTGGCGACATTTGGATTAAATCCAAAAGCCTCTGCCGACATAATCCCAGTTTCAGATGACTAACTTAATGCGGATTTCATGGTACTCGGACGTTCTTTTCTAAACTATGCTGCTTCATTGCTCACAACGTACATTTAACGTGATAACTTAAACTAATCATTAACAAACAGTGCAGTCGTAATTTTGATATACAGGTTCTATATCAGACAGATGATTTAAAACTAACAAAAAATGGGTTTTTCTTTGATACTATGACAATTGGTAATAATTTTCACGTTTGTCCATTAACAGTTTGCACTAGTTAGTAATGTCCAATATGCATTTACTGGAATATTGTTAATTAACATAAAGAATATTTATGGCCAGTTATTTATTTATTTGTTATGTTTTAACTAAACTTTATTTACAATAAATATAATTGAAACTAGTACCTATATAACATTTGATAAGGAAATATAACAAAACTTATTACTAGCTAATTTAATTGTTGTAAATGTTAAAAAATTTCTTTGTTTCAATGTCTGCCCAGTAGATATATATATTTTATCAAATTATTACAAATATTTGTTCAAGTTATTATCATTGGACGTTTAATTGGCTATAATTGGCCCTATAACGCATCACTTATTTGGTCCAATATGTGTAGGAGGTGAATGGAGGAAAAGAACCAACCAAGAACTGAACACTCTTCTGAATTAACCAGATATTGTGAAAATTATAATAAAACGTGGTAGACTCAGGTGCGCTGGACACGTGATCAGAATGGGGGAGAATGAAATACCAAGAAAGGAACTCACAGAACAGATCTATGGCACCAGGAGAGTTGGTAAACCCAAACTACTTTGGGAAGACGGTGTGAGCTACGATGGGCGCCACATCCTTGGGACCCGGAACTGGAGAGCAGCTGCACTTGACCGGGACAACTGGCGGAGGCTGTTAAAGGAGGCCTTGACTCAGTAATGGGTTGTTGCGCCGCTGATGATGATATAACGAATCATTTAATGTATTTATGACAACATACTAAGAATTAGGATGCAGTAATTTGTCTGAAATATACTGTGTTAATTATCTTATTGCCTTTTCCCAAGCAACTGCAGTACAGTGAGGGAATGAAAGTTAAGCACGTTAAGCGTGTTTCACCAAGACACCATTTTATCGGTAGAAAGAATATGTCTGGGCGGAGTGAGTAGACCTCATCTGTGCTATGTGGCAATTGTTGCAATATGACATAAACTGTTGACAAGAGAGGTCACAAATAATTTATTAGACTTGGAAGAACAACATAAACGGAGGGACTAGTAGGGAAGAATTCCATACATGTATAGACTTCACCTTTAAGAGTTAGCTTATATAAATGTTTCTATTAATATTAGAAATAGGTAAAGTTTGTTTTTCAAGTCCGTGCTAATTTCAGAAACTATTAATCTGATTTTAGAAATTCTTTCATCACTGTGTTCCTTGAGTTTTGGCGATGGTTTTAAACGTAAATTTGAACCGATAGTTTTAACACTTTTTAAGAACCAATTCTTAACATGGTCTATGTCTTGAAATTTCATTGGTAAATTACGTATAGGGAACTTTTTTTCTTGCGACAAACTTTCATTTTATAGCTATGTGGTGTCAGCAAGTGAGTCAACTTTAGGAAAAACTTCAAACATTATTTGGTGTTGTAAATAAATTTAATATTTTTGACAATAAAATTAATAATTTTAAATACTTTATAATACAAAATGGTTAAAATTTGCCAAACAAAATTTGATAATTTTTTAAATTGTGTTAAAATATATATAAAAATAAACAGCTTTTACTATTTCTTCTAGATAAATGACACCAAATGTTTAAGGAAACAAATAAACATTCTTAAAGCAATAACATGCATTAGCAATTAATATCACTATTTTAAGGAAATGTCGCTTTTTTCAAGCCATTTCCAGGTTTTCGATTTTGGTAAATCTGTATATAATATAAGCCAACAGGTTAGGTCTACGACAATACAAATTAAATCGAAATCAGACTCATTATAAGTGTGCCTCTACACAGATTTAATCTAGTAGTAGTGTAGTAACTGTATGCAAATGAATTAAGTGTATACATTTGTGGATAAGTGTATATAGTGACTGTCTAATTTGGTTCCCATAACCTGAGGTAGTATCTTATTTATCTTAGGTAGTGCACATATACTTAAACATAGTGTACAAGTAATACCGTGGAAAAAATAATTCTCAATTCAGCCCTAATGTATATAAGTGTAATGTAAACATTCATCAACACATATTTAAATATTTGCAACACATATTCACAAATCGTTATCTCCGATAAGTGAATATTTAGCTTTCTCTCCCCTATGTGTTAATAACGCGTATTCCAAATGACGCGATAATAGGCTTACATGGTGGATTTATAGCAGAATGATTAAGAGCTGGGCCTATATTTTAAATGTATATAGTACTACTAGGCTGCGAAGTTAAGTAATTTAGTTAGTTTGATTCAACTTAAAAGCGTAAAGTCAGGAAGGATATTAATACTAAACTTTATCAAAATAAATAATCGTACGTTATTTCTGTTGACAAATTTTGATCGCTTTGACAAATTTTAGATATATTACTCCAGGGTATCTTCTATGGTAGGCCTATTTGTTGTGATATGTCTGTCCATTAACTTTTCTATATTTATGTGTTAACAAAAGTATGTTTGCAAAAGTAGAGAATGTTTGTAATCATTAGAACTCCAAGGTTAGGCTCTAGACCTTTTCCGGAACCAATTTTCCTATATTATCCTCGGTCTACTGACGACCCTCTTCCCAGTAGGGTGACAACCCAAGGCAGCCACGGATATTAGGCCTCGGTTCAAGTGTTCACACCATTTCCTTCTGTGCTCTCCAATCTTCTGGTGCAACGATACAATGTTTAATTCGTCTCTAATATCCTCGCCCCATTTCCGATTCTAGAGGGAACAACCTTGCCGCCCTCTTAGAAATTTCATTTCAGCCGTCTGAATACTCTGTACGTCCCTTCACCAAGAGTCTATGTCTCACTAGCATACAAGAATGTGGGGACAGCCACAGTTTTGTAGAACTTCATACTAGTATCCTTCCGTTATTTAAAAATGTTCATTCTCCACTAAAAAATATAAGTAATGATTCTGCAATATAGTAATATTTTTTTAAGAATGTGCTTTTAAAAACATGTATATATTGCAAAACAGCGGAAAGAGAATAAATATTGTTTTCATACTTTGGTGTTTAAACGTAAATCATTCTTTATTTCTTACAGGCTACTAATCTCTGTCAATAATATTTTACACTTATTCGTATTCATAACCGTAATTTAATATTTATAAAATTTTTAATATTAAAATGTTTGTTGTTATAGTTTAATAACGCACAATTTATTTACATCCATATTATAATGTTACTATATTATTTATATATACTTTGCGTTTTTACATTATTCAATATTTAGAGGTTCTAACACAATTTTGGCTTAGGTTTTTTTTATGTTAATGTTATTTAATTTAAAAACAGAAGTATTGTGATGTTACTTTTTTTTAATTGAAAATTACAATTTGTTTACAATTAAACACATTTTCGTAATACCTATTATTAGTTGCAATTTTGTCTACTTTTCTTTTGTACTGCAAATATTTGTTTTTTACCGCTTTGTATACTTCCCTTTATCTCAGCGTTCCCTTAAAATGTAATTTATTTTCTTTAATTTTTAAATTTTTTCCTCGTAATACTGCTAACAATGTGCTTTTGAACATAAGAATAAGAGATTTAAAAAATCAATTCTACTTGCTTCTATAAAATATATAAGTGCCAGTAATTTTAAATAATATATAAAACATATTCAAATATTTTAATTGTCAAAACGCGTTAGTATTTTATAAAAGTTCAGCAAATAGAAATTAAACTACTAAGTGCGTTTCATATTAAAGTGATGTAAAGAGTTAACATTTTTTCTTAAATGGCAATATGTTTTACACGTCAATTCGGTAATATACAACTATTTTCATAATTGTATACGTTAAAAGTTTCGTATATTGATTAAGTTTATATACGTTTACAACTTTAAATACACTAAAATTGTGTTGTTAGTTCACTTTTTTCTTATTTCTTTCAAGTATAATAATATACTAATGTTATTATCGTCATTGACAATATGAGCTATGCCTTTCTAATTAGTCCCAGTTTAATTAAGATAAGGAGATGTTGGTTTCTTTGAAAATTGAAGACTTTAACGTGTTAAGTTGCAATTGTAGTAAAAAATTGTAATTAAGTACAGCGAGTAAAATCTGCTGCAGTAAATTGCTCTGCTCCTTGTTACGGAATGCCGTCTGTCTACATTCAATATTGCTAGACTACCGTTAACAACTACTCAGCTCGGATAACTGCTTGCCAAGAGTTAATAAGGTGTACAGGCTACCAGTTGTGTCGTCTTACGTAGAACCCAATCAACAGATAAATAACACGAAGTAGCAACTTAATATTATGGTGTAAAATTAACTGAAACTTTCTTCAGTATTTCAAAAAATGTATAAACTTTTTAAAAAAAGAAGAAGACTCCAAAAACAACAGAATAAACAATAATAATTATTAAAAATATTTTGCAGTAAATAATTGAAAGGGAGTTCAGCAACAATAAATAAATTATATATTGAAGCAACTGTCACAGCAAATACATAAGTTAATTATTTGGTTCCAATAATCAATGCATACGTTCCAGTGCTATAAATTTTACACTTTATACGCAAAGATTTTGTGTTATAATTTTAACAACATTTTTATTGGAATTAGAGACAAACCTTTAAGATAAATAAACTTTGTATACATTCGACTGGCACAGAATAGGAACACCAAATGTAATTTCTAAATTTCATTAAATTTCCAACTTTTAAATATTTACATACCTATTGTAAGTCCTTGTATTATTTAAACTACAATTGTCTAATCTATTGAAATATAGAAAATGATCAGACTATTTTGAAACATTGGTTAAAATTAACGAATTTATAATAGAAGTATTATTGCCTCATATTTTCAGTAAGAACTTGTCTTATGTTTAAGTAATAAACAGTACCGCCATAAAATATTTTGTTATCGTAGTTCTAATTTTATTTTTATGTATTTATGTATCTATGTATTTACTGTATGTATATATGTTTTCTCCGTCAACAATTTTTTGTTAGATTGGAGTAAACTTTTGTTATTGCAGTTTTTATTTCCTTTGCTTCTGTTATTACATACGGTTTCGAAGAGACACAACAATTATTATTTATTTTTGTTACAAATAAACTACAATATTAATTTTAGCAATTAAAATATTTTAAACCTTAAATAGAATTATAAATGAAATTATTTCCTTTATTGAATTTTAATATTTAAAAACTGTGCGCTAGCAGGTCTGTCATAAATCAGATAATAAAAGTGAGTGTTTTAAAAGAAAGCAGCATTATTATCAAAATATTAATAATTAATTAAACAGTGTACAAATTAAAAATACCGTGTGAAAATCATTTACTAATAAGCGTATGTAAAGAAAAGTGAATACAAGTTTACATTTAAGATTAAATTTCTCAGCTTTTTCTAATCATTTGGTTAGTAACGTGATTCATTTTGCCGCCTTGTGAAAAAGGTGCACTCAGTCTGACCCAGTTTTGTTTTCCTACTATGGGGCAGCGTGGCACTCTGTGTCTACAATTTGCGGGCCTTAGAAAGTATCAAACTCATCTTCTACACGTAAACACAGACAACACGCCTCCCCACCTTCAAAAGGATAATAAATTAATGCAAATGTGAATAAGGACTGTTGTACAGGGTCCGTCACGGGAACCGCATGTTTTTGTATTGGGTAGTACGGCCGAGCGGTTGGCATCAGTGAGTGTGGGTTGGCCTCGATTTGTTCGTTAGAGTGGGAAGTTTAGTTGCCGCCATATCGTGGAACGTGGAGCATCGTACGTTCGCTCTCCGGCGGTTTTTCGTAAACAATGAGTCAGTGACGCGGACACAACGTGACTTTCGCACCCATTTTAATATTCCGGTCCGCCGACCTGTTCCAGACCGCAACACCATTTTGAGATGGTTTGAAAACTTCAACACGACTGGCTCCGTAATGAAGAAAAAAACCACCTGGCCCTGTCAACACAGCCCGTACGCCCGAAAACATCGAGCGAGTTAGGACGTCTGCGATACAGAGCCCTAAACGGTCGGTTCGCAAGCGTGCTGCGAGTTTAGGGATTAACGAGTCAACAGTGCGAAGGATTCTGCACAAAGATCTTCATTATCACCCATACAAAATTCAGGTATGTCAGCAACTTAGTGTAGGTGATTATGAACAGCGTCGTGTCTTTTGTGAAACCATGCTTGAAACCATGGTCAATAATGAAAACATGATTTTTCTCATGAGTGATGAAGCCCATTTTCATTTAAATGGGTTCGTTAACAACAAAACTGTAGATATTGGTGTAATGAAAATCCTCAGATGTTACATGAGTCCCCTCTTCACAGCCTAAAAGTAAGAGTATGGTGTGCAGTTGGGGAGAAGGGAATTATTGGCCCGTACTTTTTGAGGAAAACAACATTACTGTGACTGTTAATTCAGAGCGCTACATTACGATGCTCCAAACCTTCATCTTCCCAGAACTTCGATGTCGCAGATGGGCAATGAGGAGTGTATGGTTTCAACAGGATGGTGCAACTGCACACACAGCTCGTAATTCAATGGCTGTCTTACGGGATCAGTTTCCAGGCCACCTTATCTCCAGATATGGCAATCTTCGCTGGCCTCCTCGCTCCCCCGATCTAAGCTTATGTGACTTCTTTTTGTGGGGATATCTCAAGTCCCGAGTATATGTTAACAAGCCACGCTGCCTTGAAGATCTGAAGACGACAATCCAGGAGGAAATCGTTCGTATTCCACGTCAGATGTTAATTAACGCTACTCGGAGTTTTCGGGACCGGCTACAATCATGCATTAACATAAATGGCCAACATCTGAGCGACGTGATCTTCAAAACATAAATGAACAATGAAATTCCCAACATACACTATGTATTGTCATAAATAAAAATATTTTTTAAGCCAAACTGACTAAGTACATCTTATTTGAATACCATGCGATTCCCGTGACAGACCCTGTATTACGTGTGATTTTAGTAAGAGTATTTAATGTAACCTGTGATCGTTTTATTGAATACAGCATCGATAAAATTTTCAGTAACTCGGTCATAAATGTAAGTGTACGCATAAAATATTTTTTCTAATTTTTCGTGTGTTAAAGTTTTAATAGTATAAAAAGGTTCATAATTTTCATAACAGTTTTTTTCAAACCTGAATACCTGAAAACATAATCTAAATTTACTTCGTATATGTTACATTTTTTGTGTTTATCCAATTGTATTCCTTCGTGTAATGTAAGGCAAGTGTAGTCACCTAACCAACAATGGACAGTTTTGTATACAGTAGAGCATTGATTATCCGAACATCCACTAACCGAACGATCTATTATCCGATCTCAATATAAAGTACAATTATGTACTGTACTGAGCTGTACAGTAATGTGTTTGACACGTGTAAGCGCGTTGGATATTTATTGAACATAAAAATTGTATACTATAAGTTCTTATAGTACTGTACAGAAATAAACAAAAGCTGTAGCTACGAGGAACGTAAATCTGATACTGAACATCAAGACACAGATATTGAAATCATGCATCAAATGGTACAAAATATTTCTCAGATTAAAAATTATAAGACAGAAGAAGTTAACGATTGGCTGAAGGTGGATGAAGCCTACCCCGGTTTTCAGTTATTAACCGATGAAAAGATAGTTGAGTCATTAAATGAACGTAATGAAAACGAAACACATTCAAATGAAGATGGCGAGCATGCTACTAATACTACACCATTGACGGCAGCAAAAGCTTTTGACTCACTTGAGACGGTTCTAAAGTGGGCCAAAACGAAAGGCGAGGTAGATTGTATTCACCTTATGAATCTTAAACGACTCCAGTCTTTAGCAGCGAGAAAACGGGGTCTCGCTTTGAAGCAGACAGTGATATTACAGTTCTTCAAATAAGTGTAAATCCATAGTACTGTATAATTTTAACTAATTTTATAGTACAATATCTGTCATTAAACTCTAATTTTGTTTAACTTAACTTTTGGTTTTATTAATTACACTCAGTTTTAATTCAATGATTTTGCCTTAGCAATACATTACAGTTCAGTATACAGATTTCTGTAATTATATAACAGTATATTAGAAAGGGTTTTGTAATAAAAACCTTTGTTTCTGTAATGAGAAATATTGTTTCAATTTACGATTTATTATCCGTAATACCGATTGATTGTCCGAACAGGCCCTCGTCCTGAGAGATTCGGATAATCGATGCTCTACTGTAGTTTATTTCTCATATAATACATTGATATTTGAGTACAACATCATGTAGGATTAAGTAGAATCGACCTCAAAGAATCGCATAACATAAGTAACTGTAGGCCTATTACTTAAACGGCTGTATGCAGGTATGTTAGGCTGTGGTCCTGTATTGTTGCCTCATTACTGAGGTTTTTTAGGCGATCACCTGCCACGTGCTTTTCGCCACTAACAGTGGTCTCCGTTGGTGAGGCTGAGACGATTGGTTTCAACAATACAAGACTACGGCCTAATAGTCTTGCAGGCTAATTGATTAAGGGCAGTCCGAACTCTATTTAAACTCAATGTTAACTAGATGTCACATATCTCAAAAATTATAATACCCAAAACCTTGGAGTATATTTTATTATGGAAAGCAACTCTTTTGATAGTTCCGTACACAAGCTTTTCCATTTTAGTGTAAAATGAAAATATTTGTGATTTTGTTTTGTTTTACACCAAAAATAAACTATTTTATACCAAAAAATAAATTGAAAAAAAAAATTTTATTTGATCTGTAATACAAATATTTTGAAATCCCTGTTTACGGAACTAGTATTTTATACCACTGAGCTAAAGTAAAAATTTGGTAAACATATCTTTAACGGTGACTGAAATATCTGACATATAAGCTTAAAAAAGTCAATTTTCGGAAAACGAGCAAAAACGGTTAGCATATGTGATATGTTAGTCTACTTACAATTTTAATAGTGCCCAGCACTGTAAGAAGGATTGTTTGAGTCCTCCTCTTTTTTATATAAGTCATCCAGCTTCCTTTTTATTAGACTTCTTGACTGTCTGATTTTTTCGAGATCAGTAACTGCTTTTTCAGCTTTTCAGATGCAGACAATGTCAAGTCGTTTCATTGCTTCAAACAGATTTTGCCCCATTTCTAATCCTAAGTGTTCTAACATTTTTATTAATATAATTAAATTACCTTGTTCGGTCCACCTTAGTGACACTAGCTGCTGTCGGTTAATGACGCGTTTCGGGATAAAATCCCATCTTCAGATACACAATTATCAAACTTTAAATGTATACCACAATTTGTGGTTTGTCATAATTTTAAAATATTTAAAATCTTTTAAATAAAATATATATAAACAAAAAACGTAACAACAGAATCTTTCAGAGCGTCCGCATGCATGCACGCTGTATTACGACCTCCTCACGACTGGCTATACTTATATATCAACCGTATAGCAGTGTCAAACAGGTTATTAGAACCGAAGTTCATTTGATCGTTTAATATGTTATTTTGGTCATAGCGTTTTTTGTAGCTTTGTATATTTCGAACTCCTCTAGACTATCCATTAATTTACCCTTCTTGCAAGTATCCAACGCCACGAAATTGTTTTCGAAACTAGTATAACTATGATCATTTTCTATTAAATGTTGTGCATAACTGGAATTATTATTATTTGTTTTTGGAATGTGCTCTAAAAATCTTGTGTAAAAATCTCTGCCGGATTGGCCAATGTAGAATGCTGCACAATTATCGCATTTAATTTTATAGACACCTGATTTATTTTTTTTAAAGGAATATTTATTTTAGTTTTGAAAAAAATTTTTAAATTATTACAGGTTTTGAACGAAATAGTATAACCTTTACTTTTAAAAGCTGATTTTAAAATATTTGGCAACAAGCCAGTATAATTAGCTGAAATGAATTTTTTATGGTTTTTATTATGTTGGTTAATAATATTGGTATTTTTATTTTCTAAACGTTTTTTAATGTTTCATTATCATTTTATCGACTATTACTAGCCTGTAACCATTATTTAGAGCTATTTGTTTTATAATATTTACTTCTTGATCATAGTCTTCGTTATTGAGGGGAACACTAAGTAATCTGTCATAAAATCTCTCGTATGAGATTTTCTTGAAATTTTTTTAAAGGTTTTCTCACGGGGTTTTCTTGAAATCTCTCGTATACGCCAAGTTTTTTTCTTAAGTGACTCACGTTCCTGGATGTCCTTACGTGTAATCTCCACTATCTGTAATTTCTTGCTACCCTACCTAATGAAAACTTAGTATACGTACAGTATAGAAGTTTCTGAGAGTAGAAATCCTCTTCCATCAGCGTCTGGCTCAAATAAACTTATATTGTACCTTTACATCTAACATTACCAAATTTTTACACAGTAGTATAAATAGGTTTATATATCTCAGTCGTCATTTAACTGACTTACTGCTGTGCCGAACTGGCTTCGGCAACGTATTAGATTATTAGTATTTTAAAAACGAGCGCCGCTGACGTCACGCACTGCCACTCTGTTAAGATTGTTTGTTGTCGGTCGGTTATACACACAAAAGGTTGTGTGGCTACGCAATACTGCTGGCGCTGCCAGCCAGCTGTGTGTCTGTACATTCCTGCTTTCGGAGGTTACTTGGCTGGAGCGAAACGTTGATTCGCTCTCATTTCTGCTTCATCCTCCAAGCTGTTCATCTGGTCTCGGCTGGCGGCGAACTTCTAACCAGGACTTCCGTACCTATCACTATGATAGGCTAGATAAAGCGTGCTCCAGGTACGTGCAAGTCTGTGGGTTCTGAAAATATTCTAACCCCCAATATATTTTGCGTTTCAGCTTTCATTATGAGTTATGCCTGTGTGTGTGTGTGCGTATAGAGCAGTTTTTTAATCTGCTTGCTGTCCTGAATATTCTGCAAATATTCACCGAAATTGGTGCTTGTGTTAGCATTCACAAATAATGAAAATCTTTTATTTTTTTATTATTCGTAAGTTTATTATTATTTTCTTAATGCTGGACATAAACGGTATTGGGAGAAATTGTATTCCTAAGGGTTTTAAGCTAGAATTTTTACAATACTCAAAGAGCACGATAACCTAAAATGTTGGCAAATAAAGACACAGTTATATAAAATCTTATTCTATTGTTGCTAATACAATTGATGCAAAACGCAATATTTTATAATAACATGTAATAAGACTTGATTACTAAATAGATTACAATAAAAGAAGATAATCTTTAACAAGTAAGGGACAAAACAAGCAGATAAAATACTGAATAAAGCTACTAATAATTGCTGTTGTACAAAGTTAAATAACGTGTTTGGTGTTAAATAAAAGATCGGTCGACGTAAGAGTCTCGACTTAGTGCGAGAAAAGCTACAGTAGAAACAAAGTAGCCGCTAATGACTCTCGTGAGTTGTTTAAGAATGACAGTGTTTTGAGAAGGGGAAAACAACTTGAAAGGAAAGTTTCGTTGATGAAGTAATGGCCAAAACGGATAGGGGCAAAGTCAGTTCTCCTTTCAGCAGCAACAAGGTAAGCATCAGATAAAGTTTAATTAACTTTACATCAAACGAGATGATGAAAGTGATTTATTGATAAGATATTGTTTTGAAATAGAATGTATTTTACGGGTTAGGTAACAGTGAAATATTGTATCTATTTCTTCACACGTCTTATGTACTATAATGATATAATCATACAGGTAGAGCTAATAACTCATCGATAAGACAGTCGGAGATTTCTGAGTAGGTGTCAATAGACCAGGTATTACCTTTAGTGAGGTAAATTTTAAAAAAACTTTAAACACAAAGAAGTAGATAATAATAGGTACAAAACACAGAAGAACATTATGGAAAGAAGCAATATAGTTCAACAAAATGCAATCAGATAATGAAATCAGATACGAAACATATGTGAATTAGGTTAGGTTGCTAGAGACATCATTCACAGTGTAACGTTTACTGAATGTGTTACCTGCAGGAAGAAAATATTGCAGTGCAAGCAGAAAACCTATCTGTGCAAAACAGGTTTGGAGACAGAGCACGACACATTTAAAACAATGCTAGGCCATTACAGAACGTTCTCTATGTTACATATAGCTGCTACTTTGTTATGAAGGACAATTACGTGACATTTGTCACGCGTCCGCAGCCGAGGCTGTTCCAGACTTCACCGGTCCGGGCGCACTGTGTTCAAGGCGGCAAACAATTACGCTCTAGTGTGTTCTAGTGGTGCTGACGCGTATTACGGATTATTCTGGAAAAATTGTGCTATCTATTTAAACAACGACAGCGCCAAACAATTACGCTCTAGTGTGTTCTAGCGGTGCTGACGCGTATTACGGATTATTCTGGAACAATTGTGCTATCTATTTAAACAACGACAGCTGCCGCTTAGTTACAGTTTTAGTGGTGATTTATTCCAGTGGGGTTTGAAGTTATTGTCGGCCGATTTACATGATTTGAAGTACGCCTCAATCGGTGTATTAGTAATTATAGTGAGGAATTCTTTATAGTTGATATTATTGTCGGTGTGGACAGATTAACTTCAATTATTGTACGAGTATAATCTAGTTGAATAACTTGTTGATTTTAAAGTGTTCACTGTGATATTTAAAACTGGTGTTTATTGATAACTTGTTGATTTTAAAGTGTTCATTGTGATATTTAAAACTGGTGTTTATTGATTTAATTGGTGACTTTATTTTGTTTTCCACTGTACCATACGACGATCAAGGAGACCGTCGTATCAATAATTTTGATGTTGAGTAGAGAATTGTGTTAAATCAAATGCAGCTTCTCAGGGCGTTAACGTATCGAGCACGTCTTTAGTTGACTAATTTGTTAATTATGTTAAGTACGTTGCAGTATTGCAAACTTGTAAAAATTAAAATTTTGGTGCGTCGTTTACGTTGTAATTCATATAGTTTTCAGAGTAGATTTAAATTGTTATATTTATTACTTATATTGTTACAAGTTGTATATTTATTGGTGAGTCTATTACACTTTGCGTTAAAGTTCAGTACTGTAATTAAGAAAACAAAAAACTTTATTAATTTACAAAAAGGAAAAAGACGAAAATGCAAACAATATAGAGATGTGGGTGTAGATAATCAACAATTAATGATCGACAAAACAAAAACGGAAGTGCTTAAATAAATTCCTGTATTGCTCTCAGAAAATCCAAAATCGCAATGAATTTTGTATACAATAGGAGACTTTTATGGTTTAGAATTAAAGTCTACAGATATTACTTGAATTGTGTTAGAGAATTTGTTGATATAGTGAAATCTGTAGTGTTTTGTTTACCTTCTTTTGCTTAGTGCAATATTATAATTTTTAAACTTTTATAAACAAACATAAAAAGTTACGAAACATTAAAAAATTAATAAATTCAATTTAATTTTAATTACTTAATTTCAGTGTTATGCTGGTATATACTCAAGCTTAAACAAAGCTTTGAAGAAATAATATGAATACTTCGAATGCTAAAGTTAGATTAACAGAAAAAAACGTCAGAAATGAAATATTGTTTAGAGACTGTCTTGATGGAGGACCGTCAACGGTCTAGTTAATGTGACACTGATCCTCTTCAATTCAAATTTATTAGGAAACACATATATTTTCTGTTTGCACGAATAGATTAATAAATTATCAGATAAATTACTAAAATAATAATTTCTATTTTGTCAATAATGAAATGACATAAAATGTAAAATATATAACGTATTTAATCACTAAACGTGTGTGTTTTGATATGATACTAACTACAAAATAAACTAATAAATAATATTAGTGAATATAAACTTAAAGTACTTCTGACAGGAAATATATTCGATTTTGTAAATTTAAAAAAAAATTGGGATATTTTGCTAGACAATCAGTAACAATCTTCTTTATTTCCCAACAATATTTAAAGAAAAGGGTGCAAATTAAAAAATCATATAACAACATTTTTTTAAATTTGAAATAATTTATTCAAATGTTTTCACATTAAAGATTAAACCTTTCTGTATATTCAAACATAATATTATGTCATCTAAGAAGCCCATCATATTTAAGCCTAATACAATTATAATATATTAAACCATAAATTATGGCCTGTAAAGATATGTGATATTCTCTTAATCCTGTGTCAAATTTTACAAGCATCACAAGAATATCAATTACACTAAACTCTATCCACAACAGTCAGTGGAGTGAGTGTAATGCGGAATAAATACCGACAGAGAACAATATATGTTCTATTATTTGGTAGTTTCAATTTATGTTAATTTATTCTATTTTGATTGTTCATCACTTCTTTGTTTACACACATAATAAATTATTAATATTGGTGTTACTTTCACTGTAAACTTACTTGTTTTATTCACTCAGACGACGTTTCGGTGTGGTGTTCTCCTTCTTCAGTGAGTTTACCGACAACTTGGCACATTCCGTATCCAAACTCACTGAAGAAGGAGGACACCACTCCGAAACATCGGCTGAGTGAAAAAAACAAGTAAGTTTACAGTGAAAGTAACACCAATCTTAATAGTTAATTTATTATTTCATAGTTTCCGAATAGTTTTCATAGTTTCATATTATAGGTTTGTAGTTATGGCAACCTATAATTTACAGTAAAAGATAGGGGCCAATGTTAGCCTCAGAGTTATATGTTATATGTTAGTTCAACGAATAGGCC
The DNA here is from genome assembly GCA_034769895.1 of Magicicada septendecula. Lineage (NCBI taxonomy): Eukaryota > Metazoa > Arthropoda > Insecta > Hemiptera > Cicadidae > Magicicada > Magicicada septendecula. The sequence goes on from CM068375.1 coordinate 9,301,172, forward strand.
TATATGTATTTCTGTTTATTGCAGGCACCTAATAAAAGACTTTTGAACTGTCTGAGCGCAATTAAAATAAATAAATTTGAGATTTTCATGCAACAGATGCTAGGTTGTGGCGTAACACTACTGAGGCGTGATTAAATTACATTTGCTTTATTACACTTACTTTGCAAATTGTAGACTGATAAAATAAGGCTATTATTTTTCAATGTTGGTTGTGGTGTTATGTTTGCAATGTAAGTACTCCAGCAGCTGTACATAGCAGCTGCTTGTTTAATTAACATTAGAAACAAATTATAACTTTTAAGTGCTTATAATTAGAATGGTAATGGCTTGTGCATATGCAAAGAATATCGTATTGTATCAGTGACATGTGACATGAAATGAACACGTACGTTATCTACTGTAGTGCCAAATAACTACAGAAAAACGAACACAGTGTATTTAGGTTAAAGTATGTAATTTACTGAATATGAAAAGGCATAGAAACGTTTGAGTATTATAAAATTTTGAATAGCTCTTAAAAAAAAATCATATTAGGCTAGATTTCAATTTTTATTTATCTTGGGTAATTAATAATGCAGACGCGGAAGATGACACAATACTTGCTAACAAAGAAGTCTCATAGTTGTCTTGATTATTCATCACTTCTTTCACAGGTATGTAGATGATATATAGTACTTTTATTCAAAGGCAACACAAGACAAGTTGAAAACTTCCACAAATATATAAACACTATACACCACAAATTAAAATTTACACTGGAAATTGAACAAAACAATAGTATAAATTTTCTAGACCTAACAATTAACAAAACTAACAATACAAACACGTACAAAATATACAGGAAACCAACCACAACTGACATGGTTATACACAACACATCAAACCACCCAACACAACATAAACACGCGGCCTTCAACCATATGCTCCATAGACTAACTAAAATACCCTTAAATAAACAAGATTACACCGACGAACTCAACACAATAAAATACATAGCAATCAAAAACAGTTACAACCCTAATTTAATAAACACACTACACAAACGCATCAAAAACAAAAACAACAAAACACAAAATACCATCAACACACAGCACAATAAATACATCACACTCACATACCACAACTCCTACACGCACAAAATCGCCAACACATTCAGAAAACACAAATACAAAATAGCATACAGAACAACCAATACCATCAAAAAACACATCGATAATACAAACGCAGACATAGATAAATATAACAAAACAGGTGTTTACAGATTAAATTGTAATGACTGCAATAGTTTCTACATAGGCCAGACGGGAAGATCTTTTTCATCCCATTATTCTGAACACTTAAAAGCTTTAACCAACAACAATATACACTCCGCATTTGCCACACACAGAAAACCACAGTTACACCAACATAGACATTAATCTTGAAATTTTACATTACTTACCCAAAGGTCGAAAACTCAACACAACTGAACAATACGAAATATATAAACACCACACAACACAACCAAACAACATACTTAACGATCAATTACAATATAAATCACATACACTTTTTGACACAATTATACAAAAACAAACATCGAGTTGAATCCCCGCGCCAATCCCCTTCCCCCACGCACCACCCCTACTACACATTCCACACAACAACCGTTACTAAATGATGGCAGTCTGTCTGTAAGCTGAAGAAGGCGAATACGTACGCCGAAACGCGTTCGACGAGAAGAGAATAAACAGTAAGTTCACAAGAAAAAGTTTCATTTTTAGATAAAGAAGTCTCATGTAACCAGAAATTTACCAGCAAACAAAAAATAGTATGCCTATCTGTTGCGTACTAATATTTAAGTACGGAATGTAGCGAAAGATTTTTGAAATTACTCGAATGAATAATATTGGAAAAATTGTATACTTAGTTAAAAATAATCAGATAATTATCCACGTGTATCAATTAATTACAAATTTCCGAGAAACTCATTTGTTTTTAATTAAATAATGTAGAATCAAATAATATATTTCATTATAATTAACAAACAAGAAATCGCAACATTTTAGTATACGTTTAGTAACTAGAATACTCTCATTGTTAAATAAGCACTTCACTTGTTTATACAATTAATAAGGAGGCAATCACATGTAAAGTACAAGGTACACTTTACAAGTGAATGCTAAACTATATCTCATGTTACTTCATACTGTTCGTGTTGATCTTCAGATTTAGAAACACAGCCTGTCTTTTTTGAATAATTAAAGTTTTAAAAATCTATTTGCCTTTCATGTACGTGGTAAAATTACATTAATACATATGTGTAATGAATGTTTGCGCAGAATCACATAAACTAAAAATGTTCTTTTATATACGAAGATGCTATAAAATTCTGTATACTTTTGGATAGCTACATGACGTCCTTTAACGTGTTGGTATAAATCAATGAGTTTATGCAAACCACAGATAATTTCTCTCATGCACTTCGCATTGTTTTATTCTTTATTATATTCACCTACTAGGTTATCTATAAAAATATGCTTGTCTGTAATATTTTTAAAATATTGTAGAATAAAATGTCAATAGGCGTTTGATTTACAAAATAAATATTGTTTCCATAACAATAATTTTTTATTACCAATTTAATAACTATAAAAATTGAGAGCAAATATAGTATAAAAATATTATTATCTCCATTTTTGTTTTCACCTCTACGGATCTACAGATTTTGTCTATGTAGATGCACGTGTTTCAATTTCTTGTCTTAATTGGAACATCGGGGACGGTGGATGTTATTTAGATGATTATTTCAATTACTAGTAATAGCAGCTGCACTACTTTTTTGAAATGATACAAACTGAATGTTGTTCTTTTTTTTGTTAGAATAATGAGATAAAGTGACATTGTAATCACTTTAATAATAGTTTTCAGAAATGCTGTTGATTTTTAATGAAATAATTTATAATGTGTCAGATAGTTAAGGGAAAGATATTCTTTCCCTAATACAAATATTACAGTGAAAATGTATTGTACTTTGGATAAATTAAACAAATTTACTTATTGTAGTAACCTGTTTATCTCTCAGTCAAGTGAAGTTTGGGCTACACTGTATAGTGCCAGGTTCCTGGGTGACGACTCACGTGATGTACATCATACTTCGATATCTTGGCTAATGCCAAGATGCTGTTATGTGTTTGATACGGCAACCTTATGTCGTCTGTTTTTCTCTTGCATTGATGTGATTTGCCTGTTGACGATTGGTTATTTAATTTATTTTTATGTAAGGCCATCCCGCTAGAGTATTTGTAGGACTGGTAAACTCATAACCGTGTTTTCTAGTCCTTCACTGTTTACTTTAGAGTAAGTATGATTCTACTCATAATTTCTCTTACTAATTGGGTTTATTACCTAGTGTGTTCTAACAGTTGCTCTTTTTACACTACTCAGTTACATTTATACCAATTATATTGAATGGCTCACTTCTCTTAATTGTGTTAGTAAAAATATACATTAACATATAAACTGTTTACGATATGACTTACATCATTACAAAACGTTTACTGTTTTAAACCAGTGATAAGGTAAGAGTGGTGTCTTTAACAGAAGTTTAGAACTTCTAAATACCTCTGGAAGTTTTGGAAGGTACTTCTAAATACCTTCCTGTATTACAACTAGGTTAATACAACTCTTATGATCAATAAAGTTATGAATGCTATTACCACGATATTATAAGAAGAAGCTAACATATTTCCTTTTTACTAAAAGTAAACACTTCGTAGTTCAAATAAAAAGTTTAGTTTTACCAAGTGATTGAACACCAGAAACTTTTTTCTCATTTGAAAGAAAATCAGAGAATTACGGACAGAGGAAACATTTGGAATTCAATAATTTGAAGAAATTAACATCACGAGACGTTACGTTATTAAAGGCAAGAAAGTGCTTTGTTTGGTTCCATTTAATCTGTACTGTTTTCTCCCAGCAAATAGAGATAAAGCACAGTATAGCCTGAAAGCGTAGTGGCGAGGCCAATGTTTAATGGCCCGTGTTAAATCATCAACCTAACGTTTCCCCTGACTATTCGTATATTAACTTCATTCCGTACATCCAATATTGTTATATGTCTGCTAATACATTTAAAAACTAACGTCGTACGTAGAATATTATTTAAGTTTTTACACAGATTATTTTTAAAATGTTTTATGAACAATAATTTTGTAAAAAAAAGTGTGTTGAACCGCGTATACATTTTTACTATAATCACATAAATTCAATCTCAGTGAAATTTATGCAAGCTCTGTGAACATGAAATGCAATTTGTAAACAGTAGTGTCCATTATTGAATGCCAGAAAAATGTTCTTAATTTTCGTTAATACTTCTGTAAGCAATGAAACTTTTATTGCATAATTGTTTAAAATTGTATGAACTCCAATTTGGGATATGATAAATCACTATTAACAACACGCAATGAAATTAACGTAACTGTCGACTCACTTAACTACATACAAGTGGTAATTAAATGGAGAAACAAACATTATTTACTATAAACAGTTTACAAGAATATTCTAGATAATGCCATGTGTTACTATATTTTTTTTTGGTATCTTATGAATGTGCATGTGCTTGCTATTTTCTCATGACGTCTATTAATAGCTCTGTATCATCAAGAGAATCTGCCGAATTGGGTAATATGTGAGAAGCGTCAATAAACCATTATGAATTAATTTTTTCTTCATAATTCTTTTATGTTGCATCGTCGTAATATTTGTTTCGACATTTAAATTAAATACAGATATTATACATGCCTCTTTAATGCAAACTGATTACGTCTTCTCCATAAAGCGCATTTTCTTAATTATGTGTACAGTAGTTATTTTACTTTACAAGCATTTCTGTGTATAGAATACTAAACTAAAAGAAACAATAAGAAAATAGGAAACTGTCGGAAACTGACAGTAGAAGTAGCTAAAGCTTTACAATTATCTGTTGCGGTGTGCTGCATAACTGTCAAGTAAATGTCCTGAAATCAGGACTTAATGTAATTAAACTGCTAATAAAATTAGACGTATGTTTATTGCCGAAAATTAAATATTAGGAAATAGGGGCTTGGTGAATGTGGTGCATACACCGTCAAAATTTATATAATTTCTCTCCAAAATTACTTGACAAATGTTGCATATTCACAAAGCAAGGTTCGTTTGTATTATACTATCCTTGCGTTATGTAAAAATTTATAGGCCTAATATATGTGAAAAACATGGATTATAGAAATATTAGATTATAATTATAACTTTAAAAAAGATGAATAAAATTAATTATATACTTGGTAAGTAAACTCAAGTAGCAACCTGAGATAATAGTAATGCATTCTGTTGTACGTACCTGTAACGGCCAGATGTACATTTACTATTTGCCAAGTGAAAAATGGCTTATCAAAAATAAAAATTTTAAGAGAAAATCAACGAAAATTTAAATTTTCTGCCTGTAACGATAACGTCGAAAACCGTGCATCCTTGCTGTTGAGTAAATGGGAATTATTAATATTGTCACGACAGTCTAGTGATCGTCGTATGGCAGAGTGAAAAACAAAATATCAATTAAGACACCAATTAAGTCATTAATCACCAGCTTTAATTATCACAATAAAGCAGTTTCTAATCAACAAAATAGTCTCTTACAATAAAACAAATAAAGATTTTTCACACGAAATAAATGTCAAATAATATAGATCACAATTGTATTACAATTGTCCCGCACGTTTATAAAATACATAACACTTCGCCACAATATTTACGTACTTTTCGTAATAACCACTTGAACGCACAGAGTAATCACCCGACAATAACTCGCAACTCAAACTGAACTAAACGTCGCTGATTACTTGCATTTATACCTTGCCGAAAATCCAGTAACATGCATAGTACGCACTAGCAATAAAGGAAAATATTAGAGCGTAATCCATTGCGGCCTTGACACAGTGTGCGCGACTTCTGGTACAGTCTAGCTAACGCGTTCAGAATCACGTACGCACACACATTACAGCCGGATTCCACTGGAACATTCGATAAATGTAACGTTTATTGCCACGTTACAAATCCAGGGAACCCATCCTAATTGACACCAGCCAATTATATGGGCTGCCTACGTTGTAACGAACTGAAATTACTCAACACAATTAACAAAATTAATTAAGCTAATTATTAGGAAACAAGGGAAGGTATTTCACTGATGTATGCACTCATTTATACGTGTAATAAGATGATTTCTCTTTATTAACAATTGATATTAAAAGATCCCATAACATAATTAATTAGATTAAAATATTCAAAGGGTTTTCTGAAAAACTAGGGCTCATAAGTCCCTCGGATCCGATCCCTGGGATCGGAGTTACCTCGGATCCGAGTTTACTTTAAATATATTGCAAAGACGTCTGAGTATTACTATGTTCATCTAGGTGCTTGCAAGACTTCTTTTACCATTTGAAGAATGGTATTATCTATTAAAGAGATTATAATTAACATTTACCTATTAACGTCACAACGTATCATATACAATATTACAGTATAGTCTTAGTTGGTCTCATTTATAGTTTAAAGAAAATTATTGTCTTTGAAAAGTCTCTTTCATCTGTAAGTTATGTCTCAAATATAATTAACTCTCGATAGGCAAGCTATCGAGTCACCTTTACAATAAGTCGTGGTGACCTTGTCCTGGGGTGTCGCTCTTGGGAATTCTGGAAGTCGACGTCGTCATCTGTGTCGTGTCTTCGGCGAGTACTAGATAGCGGGTTCACTGAGGAGATTGAAGTTATTCTGGTTAAAGTTGGTGTAGATCCACGTAGGTCCTAGTCAGCGTCGTATGGCTCGTATACGTCCACATGTGAAGTTTATGCAGGTCACATCTTCATATGTAAAGTTGTACTGGAATTTACCTCTTGAGGGGAGACATCATCTTCCTTACGTGTTGTTAGATTTTTTGTTGTTTAACTATTACATTTCTTAACACAACATTCTACATTTTCTATATTAAAACTTGCTCACCACGTTTAGTAGTGGTAGCTAACAGTTAAGCTTACAATTAATCAAAGCATTTTTGCAGAGCTCTCGCTCGTAGGTGTGTACGGTCTGACGGCTGCATTGTCACTCTTTTCTCGATTCGACTGGCACATTACAACGGAGCGGGGCGAGTACTCCGCGATAATATAGTCCCTATTTTTATTTAAATTGACATTATTATTACAAGAAACAATACATTAATTATACATATATAATTTAAGTGAATTATTTTAACTACTACTCGTGCCTTCAAATTACTAATTACAAACATTATGATTTTTATACTTTCCTAAGTTACAGACAACTCGCTAAACACGTTGAGTCCGGAATTAAACAGGTCAACGCATGATGACTTGCAAAGGGTTAACTGTGATATTAATTGCCTTTTTACCATTCGATTTTTTTTTAATTGTTTAGTTAGATTTTCAATTTACATCTCATTCTTATTCTGAGTTAATACAGGGGCTTTAGGTTTAATAGTGCGATTTAAAAATACTTAATTGCTAGTAAATTAATTTATTATTTATTAAAGATTTTATTATCAATTAAATCGTCACATAAACTTGGAGAACGTTTCGTATTACGTAACAATTTTTCCGCATTACGTAACAATATGATTAGCCAAAACAGCGAATATTACATGTAGCAAGATATTTTATATAGTCAATATTATGAATAACCGTGTTATCAATGTTATTATCAAGCTCGTTGGTGCAAATCACTATTCTGAATGATAAGTAGAAATGTTAACAACAGTGCGTGAACTCTAAATTTTCCTCACACTTTCATTTTTGCGCATATCAAGTCCGGCATTAATCACATACTATTAAAGGTAACTTAGAATGACATTCTCCTACATTTTTCGTTTTTAGTGATAATGTGAGGCATTTACGCTATACACATCTTACACTGCTTACTAATGGTACCTAGAATCTTAATCATCTATCTCAATCATTTAAATCTCGTACATTTACTTTGAAAATAAATTAAAACTGCATACTGTATTATTTCAGTTTCTTGTAACTGCAATTATTTAGCTTTCCTTCAGCCGCGTCTGTCTTTTTCCTCTTCAGTGGGAGCACACAGTGTTTTCCTTCTTCAGTATTTCCCATTGACGATATAATAAAAATCTTTTTGATTTGATAAACTACCTAGCTGTGCGTAAACTACATAGCCTACTACGGCCATTAAATAATTTGCTGTAGAAGCTGTTTCAACACTTTGGAACCAGTTACAATTAAGGAACATTTTGTCCGAATGTTCCTAGTAAAACTCCGGGTATGACGAATGTTATTTCAAGGAAATAAAATTCTATTCTGAAAAAATTGCATTGTCAAAGATATGGAATGTTTAAATAGCAAGGTGGCCCAATGATATATTCAAAATTATCCGACTGAAACCAATTAAAAGTAAGTGTAATGAAGCCAAAAATATAGAATATATGTTTAGTTTTCAGTGATGATATGGTTGTCCTTGAATATAAGATATTTCTAATTTTACAGATTGCAGCAACTTGTGATGGAGTCTAAAAATTTGCTGAAAGATTCAAAGATTAGTTGTTTTGAGGCTCAATTAGATCGTATTTAAAATAATGCTTTAGGTCAGTGCCAAGTATTCGTCTTGCTATTAATTATTAAGCTCTGACGAAATAATTAATAGGAAATTTTTTTTATATTTTATATTCTATGATAGTTTGGAATACGAAACAAAAACGAAAATCTTCTATTTTAGTGTATTCATTGTTTATAACCTAAAGATACCATACATGTGCCTCATAATAATGTTTCAAATTACTCACATTCTTAATTTCTATCAATTTCAGTCATAGACCATCGTCAGGATATTTACACTATGCACTCGCGGTCACGATATTGCGAAACAGTTACTATTTACAGAAAAAACGATTTCTGTAAACAGTAACTCTTTCTCAATATAGTGTAGTCCGGTCAAAGTAGACATTTCAATCTTACAATAATTCGCATAGAGCTGAAAATTGGTACAGATTTTGGGAACACTATTTCAAATGAAATGTCAAAAATTCCCATCGATCCCACGTCTGCTAAAAAAGTTATTCAAGGTCAAAAGTCAAAAATATTGGTTTTTTGCATTTGTCTGGTAAACGGTAAGTTTTATCATAAAAATAGGTCAGACAAAAGTTGTAGACCACGAAATTATCTACAACAATCGTTTTTATACTTTTTTTCTTAAGAATTACCATTTCTGAGAAATCGCGATTCTGAAAGTTGAATTCTACATAATATGCACACATTTCCGCACCACCTGTGAGGTAGTGTACTTGGCGCATTTTTTTAACGTGGTGTCCCCGGTAGGCATACTCCACGATCTATTGTGAATGAGTTTTGTTAAAAAATATTCTATTAACTAAAAAATGGTACTATTGGAAATGATTTAAGTGGCTCGAATTATTGTTGATTTCGGGAAAATGTTAGTCTGACTGATAATCTTCAAATGCTACTTCAACAGTAATGTCTTCTTCGCTTTCTTCTTCTTCTTGTTCTTCTTGCTGGATATCTGAAAATTGTTCTGAAAAAGATACATCAGTTGTCTCCTCATTGATATCATAAAAATCTTCATCTGTTGCATTTGATTCAACATTGGAGCAGACTGGCTTTGACAATTGGTACATACTGGTGAACAAAATAATCCGACTTTTTTACAGCCACATTTTGCACTACAACCTTATTTGCAATTGCAAAAAATAGTGTTAAGAAGTCTTTCCGGAGCAGGTGGGAGTAAAGTTTGAATTGGCTCCAAAGTATTATCTATTAATTTCCAACCCCAGTCTTATGGGTCCAGTTGATTGCCTAGCCACACTTGAACTTGATAGTATACTCGATATAAGTGTTGATGAGCAGAAGCAGATGTTGTACTCTTTTATTGTTCCGTGTATTTTTTACAAAACTTAAATATCTATACTTGTCTAAACAATCAATTTTTTTTGGAGCTCCATATAGAGCAAGAAGAAAGCGAATTCCGTTTGTGATGATGTCTTGTGGGGAAGAGTCAATCTTTTTAAATACTTTAGCGCAATCAATTAAATCATGTTTTTCAAACAATTTAAATACTGTTGTTTTACCCCTTTTGAAAAATTCTGATGTAGTATCGCAGCCAGTTATTGCATGTAAAAGTAAGGTATGATTTTGACATTTTGGATAAGCAGATAAACTTTTCGATGAATATATTTCTGTTGGTTGTTGAGCTTTCCCGGGTTTCAAAAAGTAAATAATCTTATTAATTGGAGTTCGTGCAGGCAGTAGTACTAATAAATCAACATCTTCACCAACAACGATAGTTGTATTTGCTGTATTGGATTGTTCTATCGCTGTTTCAATTATGAGGACATCAGCCTCATTATCAGCTTGTTTCACTAAAATATTCGCAGTTGTAAATTTTTCACATAACATTAAAATGAAGCGAGTATTTGCAAGGAATTGTTGTTGGTTTGTTGAAACTGTCATAAAACGACATCAGAAGATGAAGATGTTTTTGTAGTTCGACGACGTTGTTCTGCAGCTTTAATGTTTTTCTTATAATCAGTATAACCATCAAATACTATAGTCACTCTATGACCAAAATGTCTATGTACATACTGAACGTATTTATCAAAAATAACGTTGAATGTTTCTTCTCGATCCCACACAACGCGGTGTAATAGATATCCTCCATCGATGATGTAAGTAGCATTTGTGTTGTCAATTTCAATGTTCACTGATTGAAAGCAATCGTAAATAGCTGATTTCTGTGTTTTACGCATTCCAATTGCATCGAAGGGTGATAATGGGTAGGGGGCTAATTCATATTCGAAGAATTTTTCAATTTCATCCTCAAATGTCTTAGTAATACTCATACGTTGAGATAATAATACAGGGTCTATAGGTACCTTCTCATCATGAACTTTTATGGTGCTGCTCATAGTTAAAAGAGGAAGTACTTTATCAGCGCGTTTTAATTTGATATTATTGAATGTTTCTCCTGTCATTTTAGACATAGAAGCAATCCCAACTTCACGAGCTTTATGACAGTTAATTTTATTATCACCGACGACTCCACTGGCAATTGATATGATTTCTTTAACCTCAGGGAAAGGATCATGTGATGAAAACCACTCAAGAAGTTTTTTAATGTCTGTAGCATCTTTTTTTACTCGTGAATCACTTGCATCTACATGCTGATCTGTTGTATCCATTCTAACATCAGCGAGATCTTCCAATCCTTCACATACAGTATTCATTGCATGCATGCCATAAACCCATTTACTTATGACACTCTCTTTCGTACTTCTTCCTCGAGAAATACCTCCATTTGTCTTCATTGATTTCATCATTGATTGCTCGATCACCATATCCGTTGAAGTTCCACAATTTAGTTTATCAGAACGTCTAACAGTGAAAAATCCTTCTATAAACCTTTGGTAAACACTAGGATTAATTAAGTTCTCTAATTGTAGCATATCTTGCAGATATAAGTGCGCAGACTTAGCATAAGGAAAACGTCCTGATGCGTGGAAATAAGGAAGCATTTCTTTAATGCTGTTCAAATGAGCTTGCCAATCTCCCATACGTTCAGCTCTTATAAACTCCTTTGCAATCGACACCATATGAAAATATTGTATCCATAGTTTTGCTGTAGGTCCTCGTTCTTCATATTCTTTTAGTTTTTGATTGAACTGATAAAGTAATTCTTCAGATATTTCACCATTTTCAATGTCATTATATGAAATAGTGTTATTTATTACATTCTCAATAGTGATATTAAGATTTGCAACCATCTCGTCATCAATAACAAGGTCTTTTGATATTATTATTGCTAAAGTGAGCTGAAGTAATGTATGAGCTCTAACAGCTCTCGCGTAAGCATGGCCATTGAGCTTTTTTTTTTTTGACTTAGGTGCATAAATTAACGAAAGCACCTCTTGTATGCCACTTCCTTGCATAATATAACCGATTGATCCTAAAAATGACATAAGTAAATGAAATCCTCCAAGTCTTATTATGATCTTCGATAATTCAGATCTTTCAGGTGCTGCAGATACGATTTCTCGAGCTTTTGCATACAGAGGTTGATCAAAAGTAATAATGCATACTTCGTGGCCATAACGTTTTGCATTTTCTAAAGCACAAAGTAAAGTTGTGTATATAGTACTGTAGTTACTTGCTGGTTGATGATTAAATGGTAAGAATGAAATTTTGGATTTAGAAAAATTCATAATATTACTTGTCAAACGTTCAATATAACCATTCCAACCGGGTAACGATAAATTTTTCCATTTACCATAGAACCATATCACATCGACTTTTTTGAGTAAAGATACTGGTACTTCACTTTCATAAGCAAAATTTTGCACATTTATTTTACTATAACCTACTACACCATCATTTTGATAGATTAGTATTGGCACATGAGCTTTTGCCGCGAAATCTTTTGCTGAAGGGACTTCATTTATTCGTGGTATAGGCTCTTCTAGTATAACTGAACGTTTCGGGGTAACAATTTGAATGATACCCATTATGTGAAGCGTGTTATTACCGTCTAAAGTATTTACATTTATATCAGCATTGTCTGCAACATATTGAATAAATGTGCCAGTTTCTGGTGGTAAGATACGAGGTGGACGGTGAAGAACTGCTGCTGCCTCATACATCACAGTATCACTGTAGGATGCGCACAAACCAAAAGACGAAAAGATTTGTATAAGACGTTTTGAACCAAATCGTCGATGAAAAAAAACTGAGAGACCCAATTGCAATTTTGATTTGAAAGACCTAGGCCTAACAGCAGTCATAATACTGTGGCTGATATTTGTACATACTAATTTTAAATGTTCTAATTTAAATCGTTTATTTTTAAGAATTACTTGCTCCAAAAAATAAGTTAATGACTCTGGAATATCGCTGTTAATATCTTCAAACATTCGACTAGGCGGGGGGTAATTGGTATTATATCAAATACTGAAGATTGAATGTCCTCTCGAATGATTGCTGCCGCAGCTTTCAGGATTCGAAATCGTTCTTCTTTTTCATTTTGACTTTTTTTCTCATACCAAGCTTGTTAAGAATATCGTGATGATTGTCAATGAAACAGATTAAAGTTAAGTCTTCCCGGTTTGTCAGTGATAATAATTTTATTACCATACTTCAACTTCAATCGTATCTTAATTGTTCTGTTATCTGAAGCTGGATTTTTGCAAATATTTTTTAATTCTTCTAATGAAAACTGACAATCATCACTATTTTCAATGTACGTAAATATTTCTTTCATCGCAACATTCGTAGATTCATCTTGAGGACGACCGATTTTACTCCCAGTGGTGGGTCTCAAGAAGGAATTATAACAATTATTATGGTACTTACCCTCAGCAGCAACTAAATCATATTCATACTCAATGCGTGCAGTAACATTTTTTGCTACGTCATCAGAACGAGTCCGAGCTACCTTCAGAATAGATTCTTTAAATGCAAGTGTAGCAACTTTATAAATTTTACGCCGAACATTCTGCGCTTTCTTCTTTTCAGCCTCTTCATACGCTTCATCGCCGCAAAATAAGCAATATTTTTTAAAACAAAAATCGGATTCACTTACGCGCGCTCTAGTACAAGGTGGACTAATTTTAGATGCACTGGCTTACTCCATCTCGTGCTGTCGTTTAACTGCAGCAATAGTACTCTTCCGAGTGTACATTTTACGGCACTGCACATGAATTGTCACAGATTTCTGGTCTTTCAGGTATTCAAAGAACCCATCATTTATTTCAACACTTGAATCAATCAAAGTCTTCATTCCACGATCAACAATAACAGTTTCACTTTCAGTCAAAGGTTTACTACAAATAAAGCAAAATTGCGACATTTTATAAAAATTATTAAACGACACAAATTGTAATAAGAAATATTATAAATAAGCACGTGTATTCACTGCAAAGGAACGTTCAACACTAAAAGTATTTCGTTTATGCCTTCCAGAAAAAAAGCAGGTATACGACCGTCGCCTCCCGGACAATAGAGTAGTAGACAGATGTTGCTCAAGGTTATACGGACAAATGAAGTTAGGGACTGAGTTTCTTTTATGTGTATATTCTCACAATCGTATAATTTGTATGTATAAGTTACACAAACCAATATTTTTACTTATATTAAACATCCGATGATGTATTTAGGCGGTTAAGCGTGCATATTATTGTTTTCGATGTTTCAGATGATGATATCTCAGGAATGGTGATTCTTAGGAAACAAAGTATAAAAACAATTTTTGTAGATACTTTCATGGTCTACAACTTTTGTCTGACCTATTTTTATGATAAAACTTACCGTTTACCAGAAAAATGCAAAAAACCAATATTTTTGACATTTGACCTTGAATAACTTTTTTAGCAGACGTGGGATCTATGGGGATTTTTGACATTTTATTTGTAACAGTGTTCCCAAGATCTGCACCAATTTTCAGCTCTATGCGAATTATTGTAAACTTACTACTATTTTTTTGACTACTTTGACCGGACTAGTGACCGCGAGTGCATAGTGTAAATATCCTGACGATGGTCAATGAATACACTATACATTCAAGGACAATCATACCGCTACTGAAAACTATACATACATTTTTTATTTTTGGTTACATTACCCTTATTTTTATTTGGATTCAGTCGGATAATTTTGAATATAACATTGGGCCACCTTCCTATGTATATATTCCATATCTTTGACAATTTAATTTTTGCAGAATAGAATTTTATTTCCTTGAAATAACATTCGTCATACAAGGAGTTTTACTAGGAACGTTCGGACAATATGTTCCGTAATTGTAACTGGTTCCAAAGTGTTGAAACAGCTTCTACAGCATATTATTTAATGGCCGTAGTAGGCTATGTAGTTTACGCACAGCTAGGTAGTTTATCAGATCAAAAAGATTTATTATATCGTCAATGGGAAATACAGAAGCAGGGAAACACTGTGTGCTCCCACTGAAGAGGAAATATTCAGACGCAGCTAAATAATTGTAGTCATAATAAACTGAAATAATACAGTATGCAGTTTTAACTTATTTTCAAAGTAAATGTAAGAGATTTAAATGTAATCATACTACTACTACTACTACTAATTCCCCCAGGGGCTGACGCTTTTGACTCTTATAAACTACTACTACTACTACTACTACTACTACTACTACTACTACTACTACTACTACTACTACTACTACTAATTCCCCCAGGGGCTGACGCTTTTGACTCTTATAAACTACTACTACTACTACTACTACTACTACTACTACTACTACTACTACTACTACTACTACTAATTCCCCCAGGGGCTGACGCTTTTGACTCTTATAAACTACTACTACTACTACTACTACTACTACTACTACTACTACTACTACTACTACTACTACTACTAATTCCCCCAGGGACTGACGCTTTTGACTCTTATAAACTACTTCGGTACTACTAATACCACCACCACCACCACCACCACCACCACCACCACCACCACCACCACCACCACCACCACCACCACTACTATACTACGACTACTACTACTACTACTACTACTACTACTACTACTACTACTACTACTACTACTACTACTACTACTACTTCTACTTCTACTACTACTGCTACTACCTACTACTATTACTACACTACTCTCTCTCAACGGGGATTTTCATCGGCTATTGCCCACACCTAACCGCCATCTATTTCTGTCCTGTGCTATCTTCTTCTCCCAACTTATGATGTTCCATGGCCTTCCTCATTTTTTCGTACCAGGACAGTCGAGGTCTGCCCCTTTTTCCTTCTACTGAAATATTTTCCTCGGCCATCTCTGTTCATCTATTCGGAGTAATTGACCGAACCACTTTAGGCATCTTCGTTCTACTGTGTTAATAATTGTGTTTTCTGCATTTATCCTTCTTCTGATCGCTTGACGGGTTATTCTCTCCCTTCTTCAGACTCTGTCACTTCTACAGAGATAATCCATTTCCACGGCATTCAATTGTATAATTTCCGGCATTCAACGTCCATACCTCACAGCCGTACGACAGAAAGGACTGATTTAACACAACCTTTTCCTATATGAATCTTTGTAGCTCTCGAAATATGTTTGTCCCACCAAATAGAGTTCAAGCTTCCTAGAACTTTCCTACACTACATTACACTACTACTAAAAGTAATAATTTATTATTACTATGTCAACAACAAAACAGTAGTAGCGAAAGTAGCAGTAGTAGTAGTAGTAGTAGTAGTAGTAGTAGTAGTAGTAGTAGTAGTAGTAGTAGTAGTAGTAGTAGTGGTGGTGGTGGTGGTGGTATTAGTAGCAGTAGTAGTAGCAGCAGCAGCAATAGTGGTAGTAGTAGTAGTAGTAGTAGTAGTAGTAGTAGTAGTAGTAGTAGTAGTAGTAGTAGTAGTAGTAGTAGTCGTACCGAAGTAGTTTATAAGAGTCAAGGAAGCTTTGAGCCGTAGTGTAGTGTATTAAGGGAAGAGTTTGGTCAGTCTCTATGCTTTACCTGCGTCTGATTTAACAAAATAATCTAGAAGTTAATCAGTCAGGTAAGTTGTTATGCTATTAGTGTTATTTTACCGGCGTCAGGCAATCTGACCCCACAAAACATGTGAAATTGAGAGTGATGAAATGAGATTTCCACTTCGCCAATGTGTGTGTGTGTGTGTGTGTGTGTGTGTGTGTGTGTGTGTGTGTGTGTGTGTGTGTGTGTGTGTGTGTGTGTGTGTGTGTGTGTGTGTGTGTGTGTGTGTGTGTGTGTGTGTGTGTGTTTAACTAATAAAGCGGCAATCAGTGATATATAGCGTCTTTTAAAGCGTCTGAAAACGGTTAATAAGCGTCTGAAAACGGTTAATGTACCGCTTTTCAGACGCTTTAAATTTACTACAGGAACGCAAAATACAATAGACACAGTAAAATGAAAATTCCGAAATCTCCTTTCGCCTGTTGTGTAAACATTCCATCCTTAAATATGTTGAAATACTATCCTTCACAAACAACTATTAAGAACGTTAAAAGTAAAAGTAAACTTCCTTACTTTCTTAATTTAATTTTGTATGTTACTTTCATTCAAATATGTCAACAATTATTTCTGTCTAAGACAACTTAAAATATTAATTCTACATACACTTTTCTAAGTGTTCAAAAGTTTTAAGAAATTTATGGAAACGTATCTATTACAATACAATGATTTTAATGTAATTATATTATTATTATTATTATTATTATTATTATTATTATTATTATTATTATTGTTATTATTACTATTAGCGGGGATCCTACAGTCTATGCCGCAACCCGCATTTCGAATTAATTATACGGGTATAATAAATTACAACACACGGTTTTTAGTAAAGCAGCAAAAGAGAAATTAGTCAAACCTTTTTTCAATTCATAGGTAACTTTTATTAGCATTGATTGAACCTACAAAACTTAAATTATTTTCCCTACTGATTAATTAGAATCTTCAGTATTCAACTGGGCACACACAGATCATATGAACAACACAACGTCTATAATTTACTGGACATTTTCCCTTCTTATTATTTGAGAGCAATATGAACACGTTAAGCAAACACTATGTAAAGGTTTCACGATCTGTGTCTAAGCAAACACAATCAGGACTATGTTTAAAGTTATTGATCTTAAGCCGTCAGCCGGAAATCGTAAATGAGCTAAATATTTGTATTTACTTTCAGTAGTAATAAAGTGAAACCAATGTAGAGATTTTCAGGCGTATAAAGTAGAATATAACTACAAGGCAGCGTACACTGCCAGTATTATCGCTACAGTATACAAATAGTAGCGTAATATGTGGCTGACTCTATGCAACTGTTGCCTGTTATTACCACTGCGTTATCCACGTAGGCCTACTCGCGTACATAATCTAAGATTGTCTGAGAGTTAAAATTTTAAACACACATGAGAGCGTATGCACTTTCGTCCACTTGTGCATTCTTATCATTTTTCAAGAATATGCCAAAGATAAGAGCAATTAAAGACAGTAAAAAACACAATATTGTTACGACATTACAGGGCAATCTACGTGTTTCCCGAACGATCCAGTGGAATTCGGCTGTAAAGTTTTGTGCGTACATGATTCTCTCAACATGCGTTGCGAGATTGTTCCGGACTCACCGGTCCGCGCCTGCTGTGTGCAAGGCCGCAACCAAATATTTTCTGATGTGTTTTTTTTTAGTAACATTTATGGCGCCCAGTATGGAATATTCTGGTATTTCGGCAGGGTATAAATACAAGTACTCAGCGACGCTCAGTCAATTTAAGTTGCGAGTTATTGTCGGGCAGTTACTCTGTGCGCGTTCGGGTGGCTATTGGTGCGGTCCGTAGTATTGTGACGAGGTGTTGTGTGTTTTATAATTGCGCGGGACAATTGTAATACAATTGTGTTTTATATTAGTAGATATTTTTATTGCGTGTGAACAATTTTTATTTTATTCATTGTAAGACACTATTTTGTTGATTACAATGTTTATCTGTTTTATTGTGATAATTAAAGTTGGTGATTAGTGATGTAATAATTGGTGTCTTGTATTTTGTTTTCCACTGTACCATGAGACGATCAGTTAGACAGTCGTAACGATATGTTTAAGACTCAACAATTTTCAACCCTTAACTTGACAAAATGATATAAATCAATTTCATTTAGGCCTATAATGATAATTAAAAAGTACTAATAACAATAAAGAATGTAACTGAATGTTGAATCATGTTAGGCTGCACTTCATTACTGACTTCACAACTCAAAGATAACATTTTAAAACGTTTTCCGTTACCAAAACATGAAAGCGGAAAGCTATATAATTTGTAATAATCAAGAGTCAAAATCACTTTCCCTCAAGAATTAAGGTCATGGATTTTTGCGACTTCCAATTGTAGGAAAACTAACCAAACTATATTCCAGAGACAATATGAGCACTTAACTACGTACAGTGGCGAGCTACAGCGTAGACAAGTGTATTTGCTGTGTGTTGTTGATGTCATTTTGTCAACGACTGATGTCTTCTCCTCCAGCAATAAACTGGCGGAAATTCTCTCGATTTTGAGACAAAACCACAGCAAAATTATACAAATATAATGTATATATTATACAACATTTCGAGACTAATATACAATGCAAAATTAGAGAAACTAATATAATACATTCTAAGCTGTTCTTGCTCTACGTTTTACTGCTAGCTTTTGCATTATATTTTCATATTTTCACTAATTACGTATTGCTCATAAATAAATTGTTACATAAATTAATGACTCTATCTAAATTATAATTATCTTAAAAATTTGCGGGGTAGTCTACTTTATTGCGAAGTATAAGAGCGCATTGCTTACAAAGAGTGTATCTGTTTCGTTTCTTAACATTTTCTCAACAACAATTACATAGACCTAATTACTTTCTGTGTCAGCTCTTGACAGCATGAAACGGCAGTAACACTAATAGAGAAAAGTACTGGCACAGTAATTTATCTCTAATTGGCAATTATACGACCACGTTTGTGGCAGTTGAAATACGTTTAACAAATAGAGTACAATAAAAGTATGTTTTTTTTTTTTAAATTTAATGTAATATATAGCTGCTCTTCTAAAGTTATTACGAAAAATCCACTACGAAGGAGAAGCTAACAACTCAACTTGCATCTGACAGTAATACGCTGTACACAAAACTCAGTTATTTACTTTTGTTTAATATTATTCTGTTTTTGCCTGGTTGGGGTGTAAAACAATGTGATTGTAAGTATAAAAATAATAATAATAACATAAATAGAAAAGCGTCAAAACGGTACTTCGTTGCTGTTCCGTTTGTTCTTTCTGTGTAAATGCTGACAAAAAAATTGTAGTTTCGTAATAGCCATTTAGTAGAACTAAGTGCCACTTGGCTGCAGAATATATTTTATTCCAAGACACAAAACTTGTTTTAGAATAGAGACAAAAGCAAAAATACAAATATTTTCTGTAATATCAACAAATGTGGTTTTGTCTTCTATTACTTTTATAGCCTCAACAAAAAATAAATCTTACTACTTCAATTTAAATAGTACAACATCTTCCTTAAAATAACTTTAATGATATTTTTACTGCAAAATGTACTATGAAGATACTAAAATGTTAGTTACGAGTCTTATATTGGATTCTTGCTGAAACAATTACACTGTAAAGAACAATTATAATTAAAAGTGAAGAAAATATTTCATAGTAATTATGATAACATATAAGACTACAATTCGGAAATAAATATATGATTTTTTACATGTTTGTTAGCTTGTGAAATAATATATTATGTACAGTGAATTCAATATATACAATTTAGTAATATATTTCCTAATTAAATATTTTACAATTAGTTCTATTTAAAGTTGTGATCACTGTGCCACATGCAAGCGGTCGCTAGCAAACACACACGTATTCCTAACATATTCTTATTAATATTTGAAGAACTGTTCATAATATAAAACCCTGTACGGAATACTTAAGAGTTCCCTACAAAATACTGTATTACACGTCCCAGAAATAATCATTTCACGTCATTTATTTTTTAACAGTTTAAATCAATGATTAATGATTAATGAATAATGCTTAAAGGTTAATATTTTAAGTACTTTTGTTTTTATATAAAATCACCGTCTTGTCATGTGTTTGTAAAACAAAACTCTTATTTTGGAATACGTCCACCTTATTGGCATCTTTTCATTTAATCTAGTAACCTATCATTTAACCTATCTGGTAACGTCCTTTAGTTAAGGTAGAAAATGGTCCTGTCATATTTACCACTATATTTTCAGTCAGCATATTTACAGTATAGTCCATTTGACTAGTGTTCAATTAATGTTGTGAAAAATGTTCCTTACCTGCTTTACTGAGTTGGTACTGTGACCTCAATATTCTCGTTAAAGTCACCAATTTGTCCAACAACTGCGATGAGAAACCAAATTTTTTCTTCTTCTTTTTTCTTTTGTTTTGTCAGCACAGATCTGTGTCCTTATTTAAAGCTTCTGTTTTGCAGTGATAAAAATATTTTATAAGCGGGATTAAGTTAATCAACAAAAGTCATTTAATTGTTGTTGTAATAATACTTTTACAGTGAATATGTCAGCAGTGCTTAACAATAGCACGAATTTAATGACCATCATTACTCTTCTTGATCATAATTGACAGCATGTCTTAAGCAACTGTTGTTATAACTACACAAGTTTATCTCCACCTCCATACATGCAATTTTGTATTTTTCAACATAAACGTTCATATAACTATAGCTTTTTACAACAGCCCGTTATTTTGCATTAAAGGAAGATTCCACCATGTGTTTTGTGAATATATCCACCTCTTGACGAAGATACCAATAAAATGCTTTTCACCGCATTATGTGTTTTACGTGACATTGACGTGTAATATTTGTAATCACAAAAGTGACAAATTTTGCAATATTTCTAACGCCTATGCAATATATTTTTAAACATATCAGTTAAAGTTACATTTATTAAATACATATTTTATAACTCTGAAGTACTTCTATATTTCACGATTTATGCTTATTCTTATTTCCAACGAAATGTTTAACAAAGCAGAATGTGTTATATATTTGAAATGACTAATAACAAAAATGAGAAACACAAAAGGAGGAATAACACAAAATCTTTTGTTTTTTAGTGATTAGTATACTTTACGGACAACTTAAAACTTTTTTCTATACACAACGTTTATAATGATAAGGTGATTTGAATTTAAATTCAAAAAATTTCTACTATAGGATTTCTAAAGTGGACGAGAGAACTGTTCTTGTAAAGGCAATTTTTTTGGCTGTCGTGAAAGATTTACAAAATTCAAGAACGGTTTACTGGTAGTACCAGTATTATACCAGTACTGGTTTACCTCAATGTTAACATTTGTAATGTAATTATGGAAGGGTTTGAACATTTTTTAAAAAGCAATAGGCGTTAAAGAATTTTGGGGATACCGCTACACTTATGAGAGTAAGTTCCTTTAAATATTGCATGTTATCTTATTTGCGAGTTACATAAGAAGAGACGGCAGTGAAATCCAGTCAGTTAATTGCATAATGTTTTATTGTGATTCCGTGTGCATTATAATTAACTGAAAGTAAATAAATGGTAATTTGTTTTCAAATGCGTTTTATGAAGTCAAAAAAATTATTAATTTTTAGTTTTAGCTAGATGTTTTGGTCTAGTTCTACAAACTTAGAGAGGTATGCTGAAAGATACGTTATTAACTATTAATTACAAGTGTTTGTAAGAGTCTGTAACTATATTATCTGTTACTATTTTCATAAAGTTTTGTCACTACCGATTCATTTCTCTCCTCATTCAGTTTACGAAGAATTGCCGTTATCGTACTCTCTGGGGCCACCTATGTTCTGGCCATTACGTGATCATGATCATAACACGGAAAGTGGTTCTTCTCCACCCACTTTGTAACAGACCAACGTATTATCTCTAAGTATTATCTCTAAGTATCTTCTTTCCTTACTCAGTCTGAGTTAACTGCAGACATCTCATATAGTCTGCCCTATCATTCTGATTTTATCTGTAACACTCATCTGAGACTACACGTTTTAGCACCAAACAACATTACCAATCTTACAACAATATGGAATACGTTTTTCACATACTGTGCCTCTTGGCTAAAAGCATTATCTACTTTCATAACACAAAATAATGTCCCTCGTAAGTAGGTTATGTTCTATTGACATTAAAGTTAAATTTTAAATTGTTTTGAAATAAAATTGGAAGTACAGGGTGGTTTCTGCTGTATTTTATATATGTAAAAAATATGTAATATTTTTTATCGTTGCGTGTGTGAGGTGGGCCGGTCGTGACCAATTACAGACAGCAAGTCCCACTTTCATTTGGGGCACGGCCAGGACAGCCACTGACGGTGGGGAATCCTAGCCCGACTGACTGAAAATACATACCTCCGTTTTATCACAATTAAAAGTTCTATGTAAATATATTTTTTCTAGTTTTGTTGCTATAATCTTTCCAATGTAGGAATAATGCTACTTAATTTTTATTTGTTTATGATCGTAATAACAAGAAGAAGAAAAGATCAAAATTTGTAAAAATATACGTGTCTTACGTTATTTGTATGTTATAACCAAAGAATAGTAGTTAAATGTGTTTCAAAATTGAAGGAAGTACGATTTACGAATCTTACAACTTCAATCAAATAAGAGGCAGAGATATAGAGGACGATATTTCAAATAAGTAGTATAAGCATTGAGCCAAGAAAATTATAAAGCTATTTAGCTTTAAACGTTTTAATTGATGTAGTGAATGGAGCAAACCTCCAATTAATATAGTTCAATACATGTCTGTTGTCAAGAAATTACTTTTAATTTTATAATATACAAAATTTTACCTTAAGGTTTTAACTTATAATATGTAGGATGAAGGAGCGAATAATTTTTTAACGAAAATATTTACTGCATATTATTACGATGAAGAATAATAGCAAATTTGTACGCTTTTACTATAGTACAAGTAAAAAATGTGTCTATGCACAGCAAACGTAGAGAGGGAATAGTGTTTAGTTCAGTTGGATGTATTATTTAAAGGATATTATGACGTCAACTTAATAAAAGTGGATATCAAAAAATGTTAGAAAATAAACCTTGCTCTGGTTTACTACGTATTAGTAACACACCAAATCAAGGTAAATATCGTTAAAAACTTCCAACGTATATACAAGATGAAAGCTGTATAACTTTGTATGTCGCATACAGTTACAAAATTTTCATTTCTTGCATTACAAAAATAGAAACGGAGGACTGTATTCATATAAGGGAAAAATCGACACAATTTCTTTAAAATGGATACATTTCTTAATTTAATGTATGTGCCAGAAGTTATGAAACTAAAGTCGCAAAAGCGTGAACCGAAAATAGGTAGACATCTGTTTCGAAAATATCTAATGCATGTTGGTTTCCTTAGTTGTAATGCGTACTTAACAAACGGAAAAATGCAAATGACCTTAGCGTTTTCCTAATCATAGCCTACTTTTAGCTATACCGATAAGTTAAATTTAATACAAATCAAAACAAAGAAAAAAAACAATGATAAATCCTTTCTTGTAACGTTTTGAACAACTTTTTAATTTCAGAACAATGTTTCATATTTGTTTATTGTCCCAGACATAGTAATAATAATACTGATAACAATAATTTGAAACATTATTTAATAACAATCATCGTCTTTACGCATGTGATCACAAAAACCATGCAACAATAGCACTTGCGCATTGTACATTGTACATTATTGTACCACACTGAAGTGGTTTACAGTTGACGGTGTCTACGAGTGACAGTTGGATTACTGCCAGAAGAGCTGGCGGCAATATCAGTGTGTCGCTTCACTGCTCAAATACGGACGGATTGGCTGTTGCAGACGCATTATTGGCCACACGTCACTCTCTTCACTTATTGTGGAAAATACCGTTCACTGTGTAGCACACATAAATTGTAACTGTCCCTCATCGTGGAGAGGGAATTGTCATTTTTTATTACTACAAGCACATGCAAATCTACCAGCCTATCAATATTTAATATTTAAACCGTTTGCGAAAGAGTCATACTGTTGTTACATTAATTACCAAACAAAATCGTTAGTATTTTCTTCTATTGCAGAGTTTGCTATATCTACCAGCTTCTCTCAAAACTATCATTGTGTTGTTATATTTCAACTGTTTTTAACACACACAAAAATACCAACACAGAACGTTAAAATGTTGGTTTGGTAAATTTGGTTAAGTAAATTGGTTTGACGTTTTGAAATCTTTATGTAGCTAACCTATTTTAGCAATTAATGGTAGTTTTTAATGCTATAATGTGTATGTGTGTAAACTGTTTCCCTCTGTCTGGGGTACTCTCTGCCTGGGTTTCCCAACGACAACGGTAAACTGGGCTTGCTATTAACTCTCTGCCAGTTGTGTCAGTTACCTAAGTGTTATAAGAACCAAAGCAAAGCATGGATTGAACAAATATGTCCAATAAAATTTTGTAATAGTTTTACTATGGTGCACATATAATAATGATTGTAATTACTAAATACTGTTATTCAGGAAACACTAAATTCGTTATAAAACAAATACTCTCTAAGTATTTACTGCATAAATAAATAAGTATATATTTGCTGCATAACAATCTAATGCAGAAAGTGACAGCGAAATAAATAATCAATCTCAAACAATTATCTAGAATATTTTTGATTGTTGGCTGTATAAATTAAAATACAGGAATTGAATTTTGAATTCAGAAAAGTAAGATAAAAATTCTTAATACTATAATAATAATATGAAATAAAAGAATAAACATTGTTTTTTTTTCGACTATGAGACAGTAAACGTACATGGAGTGTGAGTCATACAGGTTATACAGAGTTATGTAAGTACGACAAGATTATCGCCTAGAATCTTATGACTCCTGTGACGTTGCAGTTAATTCTCGATGCGTCAGCCAAAAACGTCACCAATGAGACCAATAAAATGCAACGTCAAGGCAGCATACGAGAAAGGCGTCTACATGGTAATGTACAGTAGGTGACTTATCCCAAAAAACACGCTCAGCGGATCGCCGATATTGCTATGCTGAGGTTCCTTTCTGCAGAAAGGAAAGAGAGAACGCTACTGAAAATTTTCAAGCATTGATTGTAGACATCTTTACAAACGTTTAGACGACAACAGAATTTTGAGAAGCAAAATATGTACCAAAACTTTTGGATTGATGGTCATGGCAAAAAATTAGGATCGTTGTCCTGATTGACAAGATACCTTTCATGGTTTGAAGAGCTGTAGATTTATTAGCAAAATAGAAATTTGTAACCATGGAGAAGAGATTCCAAAAGAGGTTTGGGCATGTGAAGATTGACCTGACGTGGTCATGCAGATAGTAGTTCTCAAAACTAAAGTACAACAGGTTTTGAAGGAAATACATAATGGAGCATCCAGTGGTGTCAGTTAAACGACTCACAAAAAACAAACACGATCCTATTGGTTTAATCTTCACAACCGTTTAAAGGAATAGTGTTTAGCCTCTAAACTATGTGCAGAAAGCAGAATTCAACAAACGAGAATTTGGGTAAAAATGAGACAGTACAAAGTTGTACTTGTGTTGGGAAGAATTACCGTAGTTATTGCTGGACGCTTCCCAGTTACGCATGATGGTAATTAGTAATTAAACCACATTGCTAATTGAGTGAAAGCTTATGATGTTTATGGCAGTAAATTGGGGAGGCTTCCACTGTCGCAAAAGCATTCGTAACTTCAAACTGCATGAGTTGAGAAATTTAAAGAATTGTCCTGCCTACACGGTATCTGAAAAGTGCGGAAAACACCGAGCGTTCGTCTACAGTCTGACGGAAAGGTTGAGAGATTCAATACAACACTTGAATCTCTCTGAGGTTGCTGACTAAAATCAAACGGACTGAGAGCAGCGATTATTCTTGATGAGATACACAGGGCCGCATTTACCAATAGGTAGACTAGCAACGTGCCTAGAGCGCAAAATTTTGAGGGGCGCAAAATTTTGAAAGAGGAAAAATATTGAGAGAAGCTAAGTTTTGAGAACTGTATAAAAAAAAATTAATCGAAAAAATTAAATCACAATTTTAAAGACAAATTTGGTAGGTATTTAAAACGCTGTTTTATAAAGTTTCTAGTTGCATTTAAAAAATGATAAAACGAAAACCCAGAGACGCTGTCTTTCTTTCAGCAAAAGCGCCTGCTCTGCTAACCCGACGCAACGCCACTACGCGCCTCCGTAATAGCACTTGCGACTTGCCCATGTTAAGAACTATTTGATAAACTGAATAGGGGAAATTAAACTGAATGCTCTAGCCATCATGGCGATCGAAAGTGACATGACTGAAGCGCTGGATTTCCAAGAAGTTATAGAGAAATTTGTTAAAATCAAGCAGCGGAGAAAAGTGATCACAGTATAAAAATTGAAAAAGTAAAGACTTTTTACTGTGCATTAGAAACCACCAATGGACTTGTTGAACGTAAAGGTTAAAAAGTAACGTAGATATTCGTGGACTTTCTACTCGATAAGATTGCAATGCTGTGACTAAAAAATTTTGATAATGAATTAATAGACTTAGTAGTTTATTTGTAGATTTTTAAACAAATAATTACTATGTATTGCAGTTTGTAATAGATCACTGTTCAAAATGTAATTAAAAACGATTATTACTCAAAGACAATTCTATTACTTATTTATAGGCTTAATCCCAATGACAGTCCTCATTTAATAGTTAAAAAACGCGTGTGTTGTGAGAATAGGCAATAAATATCGACGATGACAATTAATTGGGAGTGGGGGCGCCAGCCCTTGAAGTGCCTAGGGGCACCTAAATCCTAAATGCGGCCAGATATAGATTGTCCGTACACGTCACAACCAGTACGACTACAACAAACCTAGTGGTTGAGAGAGAGATGCTTCTTCCTGTAAACTTAAGGTTCGGATCACTGAGACTCAATAACAGTACAAGTATTCCTCACAATTAGAGAAATGACGGGATAAACAAATTGTTTGATAAGAGGCGGTTGAAACTAACCAGTGACAAAATGAAATTGCGGTACGATTTCAACAGTAAGATGTGGGTTCTGAAGGAAGAACTAAGCTTCAGTTGTACAACCCAAAGCGCACTTGTAGCCATTCGCTAAAATTTCAAACTATCTAGTAAAGCCTCTACATTTTGGAAAGACCAATCAAGAAAGTTTTACATTGGAAACAATGAGAAGGCCAACGGAAAGGCAATGTCATCTACCTAGACCCCTTGGAAACGTATTACGGTAGAGATTATTTGCTAGTTCCAAACGCCTCAAGGAAGAGGGAATTTTACGCTTTTGAGGAAACCAACCTAGGTCGCACATGAGTTATACGGGTGTTACAAGATGGGCAAGTTTGGCTTACAGGATTTTTAGGCGTTCGTAACTATCCAATAATTCTGGACTCGTCCCTCAGAAGCCTGTAGTTTTATCTCGAAATTAAGGAGAGTATAAACATAGGAATTACAAGCGGCTAGAACTCACTTTTTGGATCAGTGGTATCGTTACGCGTTATCTCAGTTTTTGTAATTTGTGAATTTGTTTACTCCGATATTGGTAAAGATTTGACATTTATTGTGTTGCACATTAGTGTGCGTTGGACATTAGAACCTTACAGAATTGTATGTGCGCGCCTACTCTTGTTTTGTTTATATAAACTGTAATTATACTTAAAGTATTTCTAACAGCTTTTTCATCCCTTGTCAATTATTCTATGCTTACTTTCCAACAGCCACCTTTTGACTGTTGACCACCTTTTGACAGCATTTTAAAGAAACTATAAATTTATTAAATGATTTATTGTACTATAAATTTAGCAAATTATACTGATTTTTAATTTCATGAGTTAGGAGTGATACAGTAAAGTGTGATACTACAAGTTAATAAAAATCCAATTATTGTTAACTTGGCCATCCAAAAATTTTCTATTTACCTTGAATATTTAATACAAATTTCTGTAACTTCTAACAAAAAAAAAACTCCGCTCAACAGTCCGTTAAGGACCAAAGGCGTACCGCGCGGTTTTTTGTGTTAGTGTGACAGTGTATGGCTATTACTACGCGCCACCAGCCACTAGTTCCGGTATTCACAGGAGGCGGCGCTGTTATCTCAGCGCCTACTCAGTTTGCCTCACTACGCTGATTGCACGCCGTACGGAGCCTCCGCCGGGAATTGAGCCCGGGAGCACGAGCGCATCAATCGCCCGCGCTAGCCACTAGACCACCTGGAGGCTCATAACTTCTAACATTGTAATGTAAATGCACATGTATACATTTGTCTTGTCCATTTACCTAACCATGTCTATGAGTACTACCGAGTAGATACGTTTTAACGGAAAAGTTAACTGCATACAAGCGTACAGACTGAAAGGAAATTTATATACATTTACGATGGTATAAGAAAAACAAGTATCTAAAAACAATGACATAAACGGGGTAGTAATGTTAGACAAGGAAAGTTAATTTGTTCATGCACACAAAAACACTATTTTCAATTCAGTAACACCGTAACGCAAGTATTTTTTATAGGAACGTTAAACAAATTATTGTGCCGGGGTTTGAAATTTCCCGGCGTGAATTAAACGTTCAAGGCCACCAAAGCGCGTAGCAGCTGGGCGGCACAGCTAACTCGATTATTAAGGCCGTGTCTGCGCTACGGCGAAGCTATCTAGTAAACCGTATCAGCTGCTTGTGTGCGGCTTGATGGGTTGCTTACCAAAGGTTATGATCGGTAATTCGTAACAGGTTGAGCTTATGTAGCATGGTGGGATCGAAGGATACAGGCTTCTTTCCCATTTCATCGCCAATCTTCCAATAGAGTGTTCGATGGTCTGACGGCCCAGGTATAAGCGTTTCGTGGATCTTTCAGATGACTTTGTAAGCTAGTAAAAGGTTTCAGGGTCTCCGTACAGCCGGGAGAAAGGGGATGCGAAGATAGTGACATTTACACCGGTCACTATCTGCAGAGCAGTGCAGCAGGACGCTCCCCGAAGCCCCGTCAGGCCAAGAAATACTCTTGCTACAGAACACCTAAAGACATCTGCCCCTGTATAAGACTATCTGGAACTTCTGCACACTTCAAGGACCACCACCAGCACTGGTCTACATGGTACCATTTGAGTTCTTCAACAAGTACAGGTGGGAGCGTTCCAATTATTAAACTTCAGTCAACAACAACTCCACCTGTTTTAAATCAACTGTAACTGAAATTTTATACTAACATAAAGAAATGCTCGTAAACAAAAGGGTACCAGAAGTCCAGCTGTTTCAAATAAAATTGTAACTAAATACTTTACGATAACTAAAATTGATGTTGTTAACGTAAATGATACTAGAATTCAATTGATTGAAAGTCTTCTAACTAAACATTTTGGGATAACTTAAACTGATGTTGTTAAGGTAAATGATATTATAATTCAATTGTTTAAAAGACTTCTAACTAAACAATTTGGGATAACTTAAATTGATGTTGTTAAGGTAAATGATATTAGAATCAAATTGTTTGAAAGACTTATAGCTAAATATTTTATGATAACTTAATTGATGTTCTTAACGAAAATAGCATTAATAAAAATTGTTACTGGTTACAAGAGTATTTTATTGAAAGTCCTGTCACTCTGGGCTCCAGCACACTTTTCGCTTCCGCTAGGTCAAGTGGTCTAGTTTTTAAATATTACGTAACGGACGACTAAGTGGCCGTTTCATTATACACAAATGCTCAAGCCAATAATAAAAATCACTTTTTATTACTTGATTGTACGCTATAATCTTTATAAAAATTTTTTAGTGAAAAGCAAAGTTAATTTGTATTAGGCAGTCAGTGGTCCCTTTTTAAATGACACCTCATTAAACACACTAACGATTTATTGTAAACACTGGCTTAATAGCATTTAGTACGAGTAAAAATTTTGGACACCTTCATAATTACTTGTTATCAACAAGAAACTTGAAACAGCTTTCAAAATAACATGTTGTGAACGTAATTAAACATTGAAAACACTTATATATACTTGTGATTCTTACAAAACTCCCAGTAATGTTATACTTTTTATTAATTATATTGCTACGTAAAGCAAAATCAGTGTTACACCATTACAAAATATTCTACGTGTTTCTCGGATGTTCCAGTGGAATCCGGCTGTAATGTTGTGTGTGCACGTGATCTCAACATGCGTTAGCGAGACTTTTCTAGACGTCGCCGGCCTCGCGCACTGTGTCAAGGCCGCAGTCAATTACGTTCTAGTGTATTGCTGATGCGTAGTATGGACTTATCTGGAACGCTTGTGCTATATATTTAAACGACGAGAGCTGTGCTTAGCAGTCAGTTTTAGTGGCGATTTATTTTAGTGAGTTTCGAAGTATTGTGGCGAAGTGTTATGTCGTTTATATTTGTGCTGGACAATTGTAATAAAATTGTGTTTTATACTCGTTGACATTATTATTGCGTGTGAACAATTTTTTTTGATTTGTTGTAAGAAAATATCTTGTTGATTACAAACTGTTTAATTGTGATAATTAAAGCTGATGATTAGTGGCTCAATTGGTGTCTTGTATTTTGTTTTCCAGTGTACCATACGACGATCACTAGCCCGTCGCAACAATATGCCAAAGCCTTAATTTTTTTTTTTTTTTAGTTACCGTCAATCAGTGAATGTTTTAGTGGATGGTTAGTAGTGAGCATCGGTCAATAATACAACTTTAATTATTTTGCGTCGACGTTTCGACAATATTTATTGTCATCTTCAGGACCTGTGTATGAAATACAATAGAAATATCAAACATAACGAAACAATTAAATATTAGGGTGAACGTGTTGGTGATGTGAGTGTGTGCATGCGTATGTATGTATCATTGTTTAGGTGAAGACTTATGATAGTTTGTTTACATCTTCAAATTATCTTTAAGAAAGCGAGCAAATTATAGTATGAGAGAACTTAATTTATACAGTATTACAATTTAAATTACTAAATATAATGTTATTTTAATTAATTAAACATATATTATATCATAAGTCTTCACATAAAAAATGATACATACATACGCACGCACACACTCACATCACCAACACGTTCACCCAAATATTTAATTGTTTCCACGTTCACCCAAATATTTAATTGTTTCGTTATGTTTGATATTTCTATTGTATTTCATACACAGGTCCTGAAGATGACAATAAATATTGTCGAAACGTCGACGCAAAATAATTAAAGTTGTATTATTGACCGATCCTCACTAACCATCCACTAAAATATGCCAAATATTATTTCTCAAGTAAAAACGTTTTGTTCTATGTATAATGTGTGTGTGTATGTGTGTGTGAACGCACATCTCAATTTGTTACGTATGATACACACATGGTACATTTTGTTAGTGTGTCAAAACAAATACTTCAGTTCTGTACTCACGCAAACCCTATTACAATAGCGTCAGTGACAAGGCAGTTATGAGGGTGGGTGCCCTTAATGGTGCTGACAACCAGCCAGGGAACAATACGCTGGCTCTTAGTCGAAAGCACTTGTGCGTGCTCAGTTGAGATGTTTGTTACTCCGATGGGAAAATGCCTTGTGTGAATTTATTGTCCTCCGCAGTAGTAAACTCTAGGTTGCTGTGCATACATGTGTAAGTAAAACGAAATGTAGTGGTCCTGCACAGCCTAGTGTAATAACTGGTGTAAACAGAGGTCACAAATACACTGACCTGACTTTTACGGTGCTCAACCACTTTATACGAGTTACTCACGTAATCCTGTTTGTAACGTAAAGCCTGTTTTCCCCTGTGTAAACTGTCTATATGTAGTAAATCCAAATTGAAAAAACAAAAATAAATTTATTCCAAAACATTACCTCGTCAGCGGTTACAGTGGAAACCGTTTAACGCGAAATGACGGGGACCAGTTACTTTTTTCGTGTTAAGCGAATATAGTGTAAAACGAACAAATGTGAAACAAAAAGAGATGAGCGAATACTGTAGGTTACTTACTATAATGTGTAGTACAGTAAATCAATAAAGAATAGTTTATTAAGGTTATTAAGAATAGTATATTAAGAATAATAAAGTCAGTATAATAAAATAAAGTCAGTATACTATAACTGTTCTTAACGATTTAGGTTTTCTTGTACAGTAGATTTAGTATTTACTACGATTTAGTATGTACAGTAGTATGTCTTTTAAATTTACTATCCATGTTTAATTTTTCTTAAAATAGTCAGTTATTTTCTTTTGCACAGAATTTTACACTACTTTATTTTCAACAAATTGTTCTAATTTATCAATGTGGTCAAACAATTCACCTTCCGAGTTGGCTTCTAAATATCGGCGAACACGGCCTAGTAACGAAAGCACATCGGTGTTTTTTTTTACGTATTTAAACAAATATTGTTGCTTATTTATTAATTAATTATTACAGCTAATTATATTATTATGTTAGTTAAATTAGTAATTATTTTCATTATAGCTTTTTAATTAACATAAAACAATACAATTTTGTTCATTAAGTTACATCGGCGGTAATGAAACTTATTTTTAAGGTAAGGAAGATGAAATTGTCAAATATCTAAACTAAACTGAACTCCCCATTACCTCTGCAACAACTGCCGCAGGCTAATGTAAACATTTGGTTTCTTGTAAAAACTACTCTTGTCCTTGGTACTGCAACAAAATGTATACAATAGCAAGGGTCCAGACATAACATACCAAACAGCTTAGCTGTTTTATTTGTCTACAACCTACACTTTCTTAGAGAGCACGAACGGATTCCTTTAAATTCTTAAAACACGTTTTTGGGCGTGCATGTATGGATTTATTTATTAACCAGTAATTGAAATGCCAACAAAAAAATTATTTTCAACCAAAATTTTTCGTGTTAACCGATGTTCATCACGTAAAACTTTCGTGTTAACAGTACACATTGTAACTGTAATAGACAAGCAGCAATCGGGACCTGAGCCATATTTCGTGTTAAGCGATATTTCGTATTAACCGTCTTCGTGTTAAACGGTTTTCACTGTATTTGACAGTTTATCTACAAATTGTACTACATTTATAGTACATCTTAAAGTTATATCAATCGCATAAAGTCGAGTGTTCATGAGACCAAATATATAACAATTTGAATTTATTGGCCTCTGCAGTAGTATACTCTAGGTTGTTGTGCACTTATGTGTATGTAAAAGGAAATGTAGTGACCCGGAGAGCCTTGTGTAATAACTGGTGTAAGTAAGGTCACAAATAACAGCAGCTCAACAACTTTATACGATTTATTCACGTATCATTGTTTTTAACGTAAAGCCTGTTTTCCTCAATGCAAGCTATTTATACGTAGTAAACAAAAATTTAATTAAAAAAAAAAATTATTTCAAAACTATAAATCGTGGTATTTTGACAATGTGTCTACATTATTATACTACAAAATTTATTTACCAAATTACAGTACATTTATAGTACACCTTAAATTTTATTATTAGCATAAAGTCTGGTGTTCATGAAACAAAATATATGACAGTTTTAATTGCCATTTATAGACATAACGTGATCTTACATAATACATTTTTAATGACATATTTCGTTTTCGTGTTGTGCTCTCGCCCGCGAGTTTGAAAGTGCGAACACACATGTGTGAGTCGTACGTTTGTGTCACCATATTTTTCAACTATAGTATCTGTTTTCTGCCTTTTCTCAAGAACAGCATACCTTTCATTCTTAAGATTTATACTTCTTAAAAGTTTTCTTCTTCAACCTCATGTTTCGGCTCTACCGCAGAATTCCTTCTTTAGTGAACTGACACCGCAACATTATGTACCTATCACATCGCATAGCTGGGAATATATTTATTATACCATTTCCTGGTTTCTTTAGATGAACAGTACTCTTAGCAATCATGAGACCGATTACATTGCTATCTGCGTCTACATCAAGGCAGCATGGACTACTGGATTATTTAAATGGCGCAGTTGTAAAAAGTACAAAAACAAGTTGTGGGGTAATTTCGATGTTGGGTGTGTAGCTAGTAGGCATTGGACTACGAGGGTCAGTTGGAAAGTTCACGGATCTTACCGGTAAAACTAAAATTTTTCGTATGCTGCAACATTTGGATTTTATGTAAACTCCTGTTAATTTCTAAATCAAACAATTTATTCATTGTGTAGAAGCTGTTTAAAATTGACGTGTCATGCATGTTTTGAAAAACGGACAAAATCAAACCACTGTGGTGTGATTCTTTGTTAAAAATTGTTTAGCGTCATTGGAAATTCAAAACGATATTGTAAATGTGTCTGAAGATGCTTCAAATTCAAGACCAACGGTTTATAAGTAGGCACTTGAGTTTAAACGTGGTCGTACGAGAATCGAAAACGTGGTCGCACTCGACGCTCAAAAAATTCAACACCTCCAGATGCTGCAGCCATCATGCACAACACTTTTTCACACCAAGTTCTTGAGTTAAAATATAATGTACACGCTTATATGAGATGCCTATGATTTCAGCAACATCGTTTACTCCTCAATATGCGGTCTCCCAACACCCTATGAAATTTTTTCAATAATGCCTTTTTTGGTTGCACTTCTTGGACGTCCACTGTTGGGATAGTCTTCAGTGCTTGTAAGACGACGGTTAAACTCAAGTGTGCCCCACTTACCGTTGTTTCTGAAGGCGCAGAATTTCCTAACAGATTTACAATTGGCTCTGAAACGCTTTTAATAGAGAATTCATCACAACACGATGTTTAATTTTGTGCATATTAAAAAACGCGGGACAGAAAAATTTCAAACAGCTTTTAAAAA
The DNA here is from genome assembly GCA_034769895.1 of Magicicada septendecula. Taxonomy (NCBI): domain Eukaryota; kingdom Metazoa; phylum Arthropoda; class Insecta; order Hemiptera; family Cicadidae; genus Magicicada; species Magicicada septendecula. The sequence continues at coordinate 9,336,564 of CM068375.1, forward strand.
GTGAATAAATTGGCAAATATATCTGGAAATTAACAGGTGTTTACGAGAAACATATGTCTTGCAGCACACGAAAGATTTCAGCTCTACCACTGAGCTATAAATGTCGCTCAGCGAACTTTTCAACTGACCCTCGTCCATACAGTAAGCAAAAATAGCATCTCAACGGATTCCTACAGACTTCAAACAAAACACAATTAACGAATAGATAAAAGTAAAACAATAAGTTCATTCACTCATCTTCAATATTGACGGAGAGAAAAAAGGTCTATTGGACTACATTGTCAGCTTTGAGTCGCACTCATCTTAAAGAAAGTCATCTTCCAGTGGTAGTAACTTATCGGCATTGACATGTACGCGAGGGCAAAATTGTTCGTTAACTAAACAAACGGCCTTTTTTAGTCATTAACTGCGAGCCGTTAGGTTAGAAATACAATATCTAATGGTAGAGGAACCGGCAGGGAATCACTCAGCAAAGGTTTCTGAATACTCCGTTAACTTGTCCCATCGACAATGAAATTCAACATTTCTCACTACATCCAATAATAATTTTGGGAAACAACCTTTTTTCCTAATATGATGCAGATAATTCAAATATATTGCCACGACGGTCTAATCGATCGTCGTAGGTACAGTGGAAACAAAATAAGTACAAGTCACCAATTAAGTCACTAATCACCAGCTTTAATTTTTACAGTATAACAGTTCGTAATTAACAACACAGTCTACTACATCAAATCAAATAAAAATTGTTCACACGCAATAAAATGTCACTAATATTAAACACAATTTTATTACAATAAATTGTAATTATACCGCCCGATTATAAAACGCAACACTTCACTAATAACCACTTGAACATACACAGTAATGTCGCTACTATAACTCTCGAACCGCGCTGTCAATATCTCGCATTAAACTGAACTTGAACGTCATTGAGTACTGGTATTTATAGCCAGTCGAATATCTAGACGATTCCTAATTGCGTCTTTGCGTCCGTATGAACTATGTAATTAACTGCGGCCTTCACACAGTCCGGGCGCCCGAGCGAAATCTGGCACAGTCGAGAAGATTCTCGCAAATGCGTCTACAAGCACGTACGCCACACGCTTACAATCTGGATCTCTCTGGAACGTTCGATAAATACGTAGATTTTTCTGTGACGTCGTAACAATATTATCATTATAGTTTAAATAATACGGTTTTATGAATTTATTTTTTATTTTCAAATATTTCGTTTCTTTATTATTTTCATTCTTTTACTGTTAATTATTTATTATTAACGGGCAGTAGAAGATTAAGAACAACCAGGAGGAGCCTGATAAGGCCGCTATAGGCTCCATGCTGAAGCAATACGCTAAGTGGTTCCAGGATGAATATGAATGCCGGAATTGGAGGTGAGATTTTTAGTGGGTGAGGGTCCCACACACCAGAGGAAGCACGGCCTCCTCTGACAGTGCATAAATATTTTCCCACTCTATAAATAATTATTTATTATTACTTTTTAAATGTTTATTGTAAATAATAAATTGTGCGTATTGTTACCTCCGATTACATTACTTCCTACTAAAAAGTGTTAATTTAATTATATAGTTGATTTAAAAATTATTATATTTCAATATTAATATTATAGTGATATGAATAAAATACAATATTGTTTAAATATTAATCAATACATGCACAAATTTATTATTTTCAACATAGATAAATTTTTTTACATTTTATTGCCTCTTCTTGTAAAATTTTTACAGGAAATGTTTTGGGTTTTAATACTGTTAACAATAAAAAAACACACTACGACAGTATGTTAAACCAGGACGCAAACAGCACACAAAATGTGCGTATTATAGAAGAGGAATTCTTGAAATAACAGACTATGTATCACTTTTTTATTTTTCACTTGCTAATTACCTTTAAACGTGAAGATCGCCCATTAGGGTGTCACCAGGAATATAATTTTGATCGATTAGCCTTTACAAAACGTCAAGCCGGTTCCGGAATATTGGTTAATTTACATGAAACCGTTACGTGTAATTTCAATCAAGAGGTAAGTCCATCACTTGTGGGACGTATTCTTTACGAGCGCTCACATTGCCTCGCTTGAGTTGAGAACTGGCTGATAAGATGGTGGACGGAGCACAGTGTGTCCATGACTGTCCAAGAAGATTGTTAATTTCATGCAAAACAAAATTCGTTAATGTATACTGCTTTATAATGCTGAAGCATCAACATATCCCAACAGTATTATAACGTCTCAACGTTATACTATCTGGAACCTGGTTAATTGGCTCAGGTCAATTAAACAGGCTGCCATAATATTGACAAACTCATAATTAACTGAAATATAAACAAACGCTAAATAGGATCCCGTGAATTCAGGAATTTAGACAGGGGTTTGTAGATTTATTCACTCACCTTTTTGGGCCATGACATCTCTTTATTACATACTGTGTTAACATCCTAGAACAAAATTAGTAATGTGTACACTAAAGACAAAATATACTTGCACATTTCGTACAATTGAAATTAGTGTAAGTCATGGGTGAACATAACTTGTACTACCCTCGGATCCGAGTTGTTTGTTCCTGTATATGATATTACAAATAATAATCTTTATTTTGTGCCATCTGAAGAATGGGCTTGTTTAACTTTAGAGTGTTATACTCATTAAATTCATTAAATTTAACACATCTTAATACATATCATGAAATTACAATTTTATGGTAACTAGGTCAGTCTTTTGTGTTTTATTCTACACTTATTTTGTTATTTAAGTGTCTTTCATATATATTAGTTTAAGTTAAGCTCTGAACCACGGAAGTAGAACTTCCGTGTCACCTGTGTGTCATGTCCTCAGCGAATCGGCGCTTCTGTCTGTTGTGCAGGGTGTCTGGGAGATCTTCTGTCTATCGTGTGTTGGTGAAGTATGGTGTCATTTTTAAAGATGAGTAGTCTGTCTCTTCTGTAGATTCTTGTGGTCTGTTCTTTTGGTGGTAACTTTCACTGGTGTTCACATTGTTGTACCGCACATACTGCTTATGGTTAACAGTTACATTTTAAAAGTTTAACATCACATTTAGGTGATGTTATTTAATTATAGAGATGTCATCGTCGCACACTCAAGTCATTTACCACACTCACATCATTCTGCGATTACACAAGCTTTACCTAGTCTACATGTTTTATATTGTCAACATAACATTCTGTACGCTGTATCAGCAGCGGAGTCTCTGAGTCAACTGAACTAACTAACTAACTATAGGGGTGATGGGGCTGTCCGCGCGCGGGTGGTTTCTCAGCGCGAAAAGTAGTTCTCAATTATTATTAATTACTTTCCTTTAATTTGCTTACCATTTAATTACATCACTCTATATTGTTATTAATCTTTTATGTAACGCGAGGTCGTTATAGATTTATTGGGTTCCTTACATCTAATTTTATTAACTGATACATTGGCAAATCGGCATGTTACTACCGGTTTGGGGCATGGAAAAAGGGTTCATCAGTACTTTATTAAATTATTTTAGTATTATAATTTTTAATTTTTTTTTATTAATTGTGGGATTTAGGCATCTTAAATCGTCACAGTATGGGAAGAGTTCATTTGGTTTTATTTTTAAGCGATCTCTTGCCGGCTGCTCGAGACAAGAGCACTACCGTCGGTGCAGTACAATGGATTGCCGATCACGAAAGATTTTTAATGGAATATGGATACTAGTCTTCCCTGAACACATCAGTCGTAGTTCTCATATTTAAACTTACTATGAACACCCCGGAAGCAGTATTGAATCTATAAATTAGTTAGGTATTGAGTACAAACTCCTCCTTACTGACAAAATGAATAACAATTAGCCAATGATCAGTCGAAATGGTTGTTTTAAGTCCATGTTTTTATGCACCTGACTATTCGTAAATTTTAATATTTTTCTTAGTGTGAGTAATTCTTTTTTTGTAAAGATCTGGTCACATAACACTCTTCAGTACCGATGCTTTTAGCTCTTTGCCGAGCATATCCGGAATTGTTCCTGAGGCGGTGCTCAAAATGCGAGAAAGTGAAAGGATTAGAGCGCTACGCTTTAAAGCGTTGAGTTCAGAAATGGTTGAAGACTACAGAGTATTCTTTTGCTATTTGTTTGATGCATCCATGAAAAAGTACTAATAAATGTTATTGTAGTACTATGAGATTTAAAATTACCGAAAAAACGAATTATTGTAATTTATTATGAATACATAGAATAATATGAATTGCTTTTGATGAGAAAACTGAAATATCCCTTGCTATTACTGTACGTTTCGGTACGATCTGTATTTAGCAGTAGGCTAAGACGTAAAGGTTACAGTAGTGATCTATCCAGATCAGTTGACTGCCGCTGTGTACATACTACATGTAGGAGGCGAGTTACTAATTACACCCAAATTGATAGTTTGTCTTGTTAGCTCACCGCCCCCAACTCGCTTCTCGCAATAACACAACTGCCAATTCAAACGTACATTAGCCTGATGTTTACAAATTTCAACAGTAATAAACAGGTTCAATAGGCATATTATATTAGATACTTGATACATTTATTGATACTGCGGGCGTATCTGAAATACAGAGTTTAGTTGTATAAAGATTCAGACACACATTAATATAAATTATTTTTAAAAAGTATTCGTGTACTCGTCTTAATTAGAAAAGACGCATACAAAAAGTTGTCGAAAATATAGGAATTAATTTTTCAATATTTTTACTATATATTTTTCTTTACCTTTTCTATAAATAAGTAAAATTACCATCCAACGTATATTAAATGTTATGAATAATTTAAAGTTTTTCAAATATTTGTATAAAGTGTTGTATTACACAAGTCTTTACTTTAATGTGACAAGTACCATATTGTCTAATAGCTTAACAACTATAAAGAAATACTGATGAAAAATATTTATATAGTGAAATTATGTAAAAATCTAGCAAAATCTTTACACAAACTTAAGCATAAAATAATCATGATAATAAAATACATTTTTTTTTCTTAAAAAAATTTGTAAGTGTATCTGTAAAAGATTTTCTTTTACTTTAAGAGAAAGGCACAAACTGAGTCAATAAGATTTTATCGTAAGCAATTAATTACAACAGTATTCACAAAAGGCTTTCAATTTTAGAAATTAGCTGAGATCTCTTCTTTTGAAAATTTTATTTATTATTAGGAATTAATAAAATTATTAATGTAATCTCTTTTTAATGAGAATTAAAATGAATATAAAATAGAACAATTTCTACGATTCAGATGAATGTTTTATATGCCTATATAATTGTACTGTAACAGTAGTGGACGGAAAAACTTTTTCCTACAAAAGTAAATTGCAGGCGAGATATATCTATAGTCCTTGATAGTAACCTAGGTAACGTTGAATGATATAAGGAATTGTGATTGTGAGAAATGTTTCAAACTTTTAACTCAGTACTTTTACTAAGCGTGAACACTTAAAGGATATATAAATAATAAATGTATGAAATAATTATACACTTACTGCAGATTCCAATTTATTTAAAAAATAATTACTTCACTACAATTGGCGTAACGCATCAGACAACTCTGTGTAGTTCAGTAGAGAGCTTTAAAGTGGCAATTCTGATAAACTTTATTTGTCAAATTTACCGCATATTGTGTAATATTCTCTTTCTCCTCTTACCTTGAAAGACGTTAACGCAAGCAGAAACATAGTTTAATCTAATTTAATACATCTCTATTCTTACTTAATTTCCTGGTATCAAAATTTATTTGATAAATAACATTTTATAATACTTATAACATACGAATATTTACTTTTACCTGAATACTTGTGTTCAAACTTTGTACTTTGTTTATCAGCTGTGTGCAGTAACTACTGCAATGCGACACGGGCGATGACGTCACGTGCTTATCAAACGCTGCCGGCGGTCAGCTGACCGACGGGAGACAAGTTAGTTTAGTTTCTAACCAGGCTCCGAGCTGTATTCTCGTTAAACAATCTCTCTTCCAGCCGCGGCTTCTGGATCATTCTTAATTATGTATCGTACTTATTATTTTAATCAGACTACCTGCGTCCATTTACAATGGACTGCGACTTCTTTCAAAACTAATTTATGGGTGTTATGGCCTCTAATACACCCGCACGTGTCGACCATGCTCTATAAATCTTAACATTTCAATAAACGCATATCAAATAACAGTATTACAGTCCACTTCTTTTCGTACGAAAATTCCAGCCTTTCCTACATAGCGTTTTTGGAACAACTCGAGATTATCAAGGGCTTCCAAACCGCATCAACTTGCAAATGTTTAAATATAAGCTAAAATTTGTATTTACAAAGCTGCCGTTATACAGAGTCATGTCTTTGCAGAATATTTTGCAATACCACATACTTGCAAATCTTTGTAAATGGTTGTTAGAAGTCACTGTTGCTAAGGATACATTATTCTCTTACCAATTTTATTATCGACATACGTGTTTATGTACTGTAGTTTTCCGGTAGTGCTTTATGTATTTTTAATGGGACAAACGAAACTCACGTAAGCAATGAAGTTTTATAGTATTTCAGTGACTAACATATTATGGAAATTATGAAAGTCGTTGTTTGGTAATCCAGTAATTCTTCACTTTGTAATCCTTTACAAAAATTTTTAGTTGGTACAAAATTTTATTTTTGGGATATGGTAACTACCCATACATGTTGTAGCCGTTCTCCTGTGTACGGCTGAATCTTCCTTCCGATGATGGAAGGAAGATTCAGCCACTGCATCACGTAAATCGCTATTTCTAATTAGGCTGTATTAAATTTTGTGCCATGTTTCATTAAACTGAGGAATTCAATTTTAGCTGCTCACAGCAACGAATGTTACTACTCCTCTACATATTGCCCATACAGCAACAACAAATTTACGACTGTAAGCTCATAAAATCTTAAGTAACTTTTTCATTTGCCTATCCTATCTGTTAATATTCATTTTTATAATAACATAGCTGTTAAATTATAATTATTAGGAGTTTAATTCTACTGACCGCTCCATATGTAACTGTAAACCCTAGTTGTTTGAGGCGTATATCCTGTTTTATCTCAAAACCCGAATTACCTGTTTCATCCAGGATTTTTTTTCAACCCTAAATATTATCTTACGTAATGTGGAAAATGTGTACGGCATTTCAGAACATTCTACGTTTTTCCCGACTATTCCAGTGGAATCTGGATGTAATGTTGTGTGCGTACGTGATTCTCAACATGCGTTAGCGAGACAGTTCCAGACTTCGCGGCCGTGCGCACTGTGTCAAGGCCGCAATCAATTACGGTTTAGTGTTTTCCTTTAGTGTTGGCGCGTATTATGGATTATTCTATCACTTGTTCTATGTATTTAAAGAACGCCAGCTGAGCTTGGCTATCAATTAAAGTTGCGATCTTTTCCAGTGCGGTTCGAAGTATTGTGGCGAAGTGTTATAGGTGTTATAATAGAATTTCTTTTTATTTGTTGTAAGAGACTATGTTGTTGATTACAAACATTTTAATAGTGATAATTAAAGCTGGTGATTAGTGACTTGTTTGGTGTCTTGTATTTTGTTTTGTATTGTACTACACGACGATCACTAGACCGTCGTAACAATATTTATCTAGGAAAGCAATTTTATTTGTTTCCTTTGTTGTCTTAATGTTAATAACCAAATATATTTCTCCTCTGGTGTAACACAGTCATTGCTATTTGTATTTTGTATTTTGTATTATTTATTTAAACTCTTAAACGTTTGTCATTGGACGATAATGTTGGTATTTAATGTGGGAATTGTATAACTGAAAGGTTGGCTAATCTGATCATAGTCAAATCATGCTTGCAACGGCAAACATGACGTTACAGTGCTCCGAGCGTCCGAACACAGCAGACGTGACTAAAGCGTGTTGCGTTCGGCTGTCATTTTTATTCTTCTTATATCGCGACTTACTATGTAGGCCTTAAGCCCAAATCATTTCATTCATGTATCTTCGAGTGTTGCGTAATTGCGCCTCATTTCTATAATGTATAAAATTTTTTGATCTAATGTGGTTTTCCAAACATCATGATGCATAGAAGACTTAGCTAACCTTTCATAATCTAAATTAACGTGTAACATTTATGCACAATAAAAGTATTAAATTACAGTCCACTCACTCATCTTTTTTTTTCCATCCTGGCCAATTTAATTCCACTACATATTAAAATATCAAACACAATTCTTAACAGTCATTTTATTTTAATTATGAAGTTGATTGCAATCTGAACATTTCTATTGATCTCACTACACAATACTCAAAAATCGTTTGTCCTTTAGCCGTATATTTTAAACAATGATATATAGATATGATAAAATCTTTTCTGTCTTCTTCAGTCATTGCTATATCTTTCCTATAAATTTACCATAGGCAGTATAAATATTATGTCTATGATGGCTTATAATGATCGTACGTCTGTAAACCATTACATCTCTATTTTATTAGATTATAATCAGAACCTCTTTGACAAGTACTCACCTACAGTTTTACACTGCGTAACATCTTAAATATTTCTACATAACATACAAATGATAAAAGAGTTTAAAAATTACGTTTTTCTACTTTTATGTTATTGTAAATAGAATCACAACATGTTTTCCGTGTTTCAGAAGAATCATAGAGATATGACGAACTGCTCTTACTTTGTAACAGTTCTGATATCATAATATAACATTACTGAAAATACAAAAGGAAGCTGAATTTTTATCCGTAGCTGAAGTGTTGTAGCAAATGGTTACAATGTGTTTTACATCTGATGAAGAGTATAAAAAATTGCCAAATACAAGAACTCAATTAGCACACATTCAATCATTCATAACATTAAATCAGCTTTTGTTGGATGCTTGTTGTTGGATTTCATCTTCTGACTGCTTTCCATCTTTGGATTCTAACTGACTGGTAAATACCGGTAAGTCTAACAGCTGTTTTACTAAACTCCAAGTTGCATCACTAACATACACATTAGTAGTAAAAATGTCATGCAATATTATAATAATTTACTTACCGTGAGTTTCCCTATTTTCGTTAACACATCAATAACCTATGTCGACAATATCTAAGATATTGATTGCAAAAAATCTTCGTTTTTCTTCGTAGTTAATTTTAGCATTTATTCAGTTACCGACGGTAATAGATAGAAAACAGAACATTTTCTTATTAACGAATAAAGCAAATCTTGTTTAAGTTATTTTTACTCACATGATGGAATGTTAGGTGAAATTCAGAATAACATTTTGTTATTTTATCATGTTTTACGAACTACACCATTCAATTTATCCACTGTTATTATTCTAGAGATATTGTGTAAATTAATGTTTTCCTTAGTGTGATAACATGTTAAATAATACTTTTATCTTATATAGAACGAATTAAAATAGAAATCTGTACATCTGAATAAAATTAATAATAGTACTTAATATGACATTTTAAATCTTATATAAATTTTTTTTTACTTCTTCTTCTTATCCTAGTCAAATACGGGGGGGGGGGCTTGATATTTTGTCTCTACCTTAGGCAGTCTTTTATTCACTACTTACATTTATTCTCCTTTTGTATTATCTATGTATTCCTGTTTTCGACTTTTCCTCCAACTAAGCCCCTCAATCGTTCCTCGATCAGGATGGGAAACGAGATTGAATAGAGTAACAGGTGACCAAACTTACTACTTCTACTTTCTGCAGTGCTTTTAATCAGAATCATCCAATCTTTTAAACATACAAACTAGCTTATGGAAATAAAAAGCCTATGCACTAATACTCTACACACAAGGCTAAAGTAAAACTCATTAATTTAAATGAAAATGTTTTTACGGATGCTGTAATCAAAATTTTAAACATATATCAAAAAAAGGCTGTCGAACTCTAAGAACTAAACTATCAGGAACATCAATATTAAGACAAAAAACCAATCAAGTTTGTACTGTTGTAGCTGATTTTATCACACACGATTATGAAAAGAGGAGTAAGTATATTGTGTCCAGAGCTTCCTTTGACAGCCATGGTGGAAGACGTGTATACCCTCTCTCGTTTCTACATGTTATTGCTCACTTCCTCTGCGTTCGCTGGGGCCCAGAAGCGCAAAACACAGAATATACCCAAAATAACATAGTATATCACAAAACCAATCAAAACACTTATTTCTATTTATATCTCTCTATACCTAACGACATACTATCCAAATATACTTAAAGCTTAACAATAATAATATTTTCAAATGATACGAGCCTCGAAACCTTGCGAAATTACAAAACAGTCAGCCAAAGTTAATCCAAGTTATTCAATCAGCACTGAGTTAACCCAACTCCCAAAACGCTAAATGTCGAAAAGACTAAATACTGAATAAATGGTAAAATAAATACTAAAATTCAATAATTGTACAATTTACAACTTGGATAACGAATTACTGGATATGAAACGGTTCCATAGATCGATACTGGTTTACATTAAATGGTGTTTAGCATACAAGCGGTGATCGGTTAATGAAAATTCTGACACTGTGTTGTTTCACAAAATATTCGCAAAAGGTTCTGGTTTATGTCACTTAAAGTGAGGAAACTAGTCCAGCACTCTTTTCATTATTAATTGCAGTATGACTTTCACTGGAAGCTGTTAACTGTTAAATATTACTTGACAGTCCAGCGAGGTTCACTCACGGCCTGCCGTAGCTGGTCGCAACGGGTGCACGTTTCTCAGCTCGTGCTCTGGACCATGCTGGAAGATCGTTTGTAGAAGCCTACGTCGAGTCTATGTACTCGTACTCTCGCACCCGTACGTCGGACCAAGTTTTTAACTGAAAATTTCACATCTTTTAGTTTGCTTCATGCACCCGCACAGCTTAATTAATACTGCCACATTCATTCATACAGTGCGCAGTCCCACATTTACAAATTCACAAATTACATTATAAAATTACAACTTCAAATTATATAGGGTAAGTCCAGGAGAGATGCCCCAGCAAATTTAAAACTCATATAAACTGCACCTAAGTTATTTATTTGTAATTTAATTGTAAAACCTAAAATACAATGCTTAATTATTGCTGTTTTATATATTAAATTATCTTTACTGTAAGTAATATCTTAGCTGAAAATTACAAATATTTCCTAACTGCTGCATTTGGCCATCTCTCCTCAGAGTCAAGGTGAGACGCCCCAGTGGAACAGGATAGATGCCCCACACCAATAAATGGCAAATAAATAAGAAAGAATACAGAAAAATACGTTTATTTGCTCATTTTTTACTTCCATATTCCTTAAGGAATGGAAGTATGTTGATGGCAAAAAAAATCGTGTTCGAGATTATTGCAGATTCTGATTCTACTACACTCAAAACATGAAAAAAAGTCGTTTTCCGAAAAGTGTCTATGTGTGTGTGTCTGTGTGTCTGTGTGTCTGTGTGTGTGTCTGTGTGTCTGTAGGTTTTTTTTTTGGCAAACGATAACTGCCGCAAATTCAAACAGAATCAAATAATTTTTTGCATACAGCTCTGATTTGTAGAGTACTCACGACCTATTGTTTTTGGTAAAGATCGGTTGAGGGAAAGGGATAGTTTACCAGCAACGGTTTTTTTTATCAAGGGAAATTTTTTTTTTTGGCAAACGATAACAGCCGCAAATTCAAACAGAATCAAATAATGTTTCGCATACAGCCCTACATTGTAGAGGTCTCAAGACCTCTTGTTTTTGGTGAAGATCGGTTAAGGGAAAGGGGTAGTTTACCAGTAACGTTTTTTGTTTTAACAAGGGTATTTCCTATGGCAAACGATAACAGCCGTAAATTCAAACAGAATCAAAAGATTATTTGCATACAGCCCTAAATTGTAGAGTTCTCAAGACCTTTTGTTTTTGGTGAAGATCAGTTAAGGGAAAGGGGTAGTTTACCTACAACGTTTTTTTAACAAGGTTATTTTCTTTGGCAAACGATAACAGCCGCAAATTCAAACAGAATCAAATAATTTGCTGCATACGTCAGTGAATTGTAGAGGACTCAAGGCCATTAGATTTTGGTGAAGATCGGTTAAGGGGAAGGGGTAGTTTACCTGCAACCTTTTACGTTTTACTTGAAAATTCATTTAAACTTTTTCAAACAATGGTAATTGTTGAAAATAAAATAATTTTGTTGCCAGGCAATAAAATTATAATTTTTTCATTTTAATGTAAATTATGTATATATTAGAAAATATATCGTGCTTGGCAGGCAAGCATATTTCAGATTATAAATCTTAGAATATGGAAGTCATGTATGGTTCTCCATACCGATATTTCTTTTTAATTAAACAAACCATAATGAATCATATTCTAGTGACATTATTTTCTTGAGAGAATTTTTGTTATGCAAATTCATTACTGAAAACAATTACTAATTTCTGTTATTATAAAGAATACATACAATTGCCTATATTACAACGTAATTAATTAAAATTTACAAAATTACTGTATCAATTATCTAAAATTAATTTAAGTTGTTTTTTAACTTTATTTAAACAGAGGTAACACTAAGCCCTAATATAAAATTACAACTTCAAATTATATATACAACAAATACTGACAATAAGCTTTACATATCTTAGTTCCCCTTTCCCTCTTTTTTTTATTTATTAAATTGACTGACTGAAAATGATTTTAGTCGAGGCTGACTATTACAAACAGGCTACGTCTTGATTAGTTATAAATAACTATTTTTTTCTTTTTTATAGAAATTACTAGTTTTCTTTTATTTTACAGACGAAAATGGATGAAAATTATTCGTCTCCCAGCATTGATTTATGATAAGAAAAAAAATATTTACCTTGGTAAACGAGGCTTCTTTCATAGCGTGTTGAAAGGACGGCTCTGTTCACAAAGGCGGGTTGGTGTTCGACTGACGAGATTTAACCGGACAAACGGCTCCGTTAGTAAAGGGAACGATGTGACGTCAGGCGTCGGGCAAAGTACGATTCGTCGATCGTTGCATTCGGTCGAAGCCGAATAATCGCAACAATGTAACAATTTGGTGTTAAACATATGTAACATTAGGTTAACTAATCAAACAGTTATTAACTTTTCGTTAAGTCAAATCTTGATTGCTTCACAAATTTATTGCTACGGCGCACGCGACGATATGAAATCGGCTAGCTGTTAGGCGTGTGTAGCTATTGGCTGCATAATTGGTGACTCATCGGATAACAATAGGAACGTAAACAAACATAAATAGAACAGTGACTTTCATAAAATTGTAGTTAAAGCGCTTTTATAGCGATTCTGACGCCAGACACACACTTGTTGCACTTTCGTGCTTTGTATCTCGTTGTTTCCCTTGATGTCAAGTTTAAAAAGAAAATGAAAACTACATTTCTGTCAATTACTGAGCTGTGTCTGGGACTGAATGCACAGAAAAACAAATGTCTATAAACTATTCAGTGTTATAAGTGTAATAGTTAGTTTCAAATTTTATAATTAAGGTCTAATCCTTGTGATTTATATTTCTTAAATCAATAGTTGTCAAAAGATTTATTGAACTACAAGAGTCATTTTTGAACAAGTTTAATCAAACATATGAATAATCTTTGTGTTTGATATTCAGTTAATAAATGCAATTATATTGAATACCAATGATCATATAAAAATAATATTAAATTTATTCCCAAGAATAATTAGTAAAATAGTTTACCTTCTTCTTGTCCGTCTGGTGGCCTTTTCTCTATATTTTATTCAACGCGTTTCAGGACATATTCCCCATCATCAGGATATCCCTTGTTGAAGTTCGTCGATCGTTAAAATATTAAAAACACTGTATATACAATTCTACACATAACAATAAATATAACATAAACATAAAAACACATAAAATACCCAGATTTGAGACACACGCGATATCGGTGGTGCGCACCACGACATGCTATAGTCGACTGGCTAATTTTAATAGTCCCAAGAATAATTTTTATGCGTAAAAAGTAAATGTTACTACTCGTTTTATGTTAAATTCAAAGATATTAAGGCGCGCGCACAAAGTACAGGTATACGCTAGCATTAATATTTAAACAAAAACCTAGTAAGGTGGATATGAATGCTGTTAAGTGTTATGTGTTGTGAAACAGCAGCGGGTTGGTCGATAACTACTCTTATGTTTTGACTTGCTGCTACAACAGTCATATCACGCACAGCTCTGACAACGTTTAGGATTTCATTTGCCGTTTCAAGTTTTGTTAATCTTAACTTTAAGCGTTAAAAATAAACGACTAGTGTAATGCTGACTTCACTTTGAAATAAAATGTAATAATAATTACAAAACGTGATGTAACAGCGTTTTAATTTTAACATACATTTTAACACTCATATTTAATCCCCATTGATACTCGCTACGAGTGCCTTCTTCATTATATGTGGTCCTCATTTTATTGTTACCATAGCATTACGACTTTAACCACGTAATCAGTACTTCATCAAAACACACTATGGAGTTGTAAGCGTAGTAGAACTGTATTGCCGATTGTGGCTTACTAGTTTATGCGAGTGTTTTATCATTAAATTTTATTGTAATTTATGTTTACTTAGTAACACAATGTTCTTTACATGCACGATCTTATGCCTTAATATTTTGAGATTTTACGAATTTATCAGTCACTGTAATAACCACTTTTTTTAGTATGAGACTTGTGTGAGACATAATCTGACAAACCTAAAGAAACGTACTTATTAGTAATCCCCATTGATACTCGCTACGAGTGCCTGCTTCATGATATGTGGTCCTCATTTTATTGTTACCATAGCATTACGACTTTAACCACTTAAACAGTTCTTCATCAAAAGACACTATGGAGTGGTAGAACTGTATTGCCGATAGTGGTTTACTAGTTTATGCCAGTGTTTTATCATATACGACTTAACTTAATTTCAACAAATTAAAAGTTCTTTCCTTGTGTTTTCTGTACTAAGTGCCCTTATAACATACCCTTCATGATTTATATTTCGAATTGGAAAACAGTATGTTTAGAAATGTTTATAATATACTTTTATCTTTGGCTAGCCAAAGTTTATTTATAAGCTTCGCCAAAAATTCAAAAACCTATAAATGCGTAAACCCTGTATAAATCTTTTAAACAAGCCAAAGCCGGTTCAGGGGCAAGCAAAATATAATTAAATATTATTGTTCAAACGAAACATTAGGTTATTATTATGTTCAAACGAAAGGAAAAATACGATGAAAAGTATATTCCCTTAGGCATACGTTTGTTGAGTACGTAATATTATTCCTTAATATTGGTTGTTTCAGAAGCAGTTTTGCTCCGTAAAAGCCAAAATGTTTGAATGCCACAACAGAATACCAATTATCACGAATTTACGTAGCTCACAACGTTTATAGTATTCAGTAGTTTTCAAACTGCAGATCGCTAGATAAAATCGTTGTCAAATACCTCAATTATAGGTCGCATTGTACGTGAGAAACCAGATTATCCAAGGAATGCAGTTTGAGTAAGAATACCATTCACCAACGATGAAAAATATCGAAATACATAACTCAGTATCTAGGAACAAATAGAAATAAATAAAGCAAATTATTTGGTGATGTTACTTTTAATCCACTGAAATGACCCAATTCGTTCTATTCATAACATTTATTCAACCGTATAACAAATAAAAAATGTGTGTGTCGTGTTGTAATAATATATCGGGCGTTACCTCCGCGCACTTTTTGTTACTTACTGATGACTGGATCCTCTGCGGTGATGTAGTCCTGTAAAAACAACTTAATCTACTATGTGTTTGTAGGTGTCACTTGAAATCTTTTGTTCCAAGAAAATGTTATTAAAATTTTGAATTCTTAGCAGTTAGTTTAATTCTATGAAAAAATGTGAACAAAACAGTTTGGGTTTGAAAAAAATAAAGTATGTTTAATGATTCTTAAAAATCGTCTGAAGGACTAACATTCATGAAAAAATTATAAAATTGCAGAGTTACAAAAAATATAAATTATTATTATTATTGACAAGTTTTTTCTCCAATCAAGTATCGGCTAACAAATATATTATTTTTACTCAGTTGAAAAGCATGAGTTTAATATGTGAAAAATCTTTACTCTCAGGACGTGACTCCTTTGAACTACCAAGACAGATCAATAAGATGCTGATCAAATCACTGATCAAAAATTAAGTGATTTGAAGGTGTGTGTGGCATGTGTAGTACAACTGTGTGACAAATGTAACCAGGTAAAAATGACTTTAACTTTGAACAACTCACGTTCCGATGGGTAATTATTCTCGAACTGGACACTTTCTCGGGTAGTTTTCAATCTCGCCTCTTCGTGTCGACGTTCCTTGTGCACTGAATTTATTTAAAGTCAAAATGCGATTTTTTTAAAAAACTTCCGCACTTTCGTAAAACAGTTTGGCAGTAGATTTTCGCTTGAACCCCGCCGCCGTCGATCAGCTGCTTCCCGTTGGTTCTCAAATTAGCCGCCACAGCGCTGATTCCCTTGCAGTTGAAAGAAAGGCTTTGTGTATGTTACGTTATGGGGAGTTTTTGTCAAGTCAGTTTGTCTTAGCGAATACAGCAGAATTGATTCTCTATTAAAATTTTGGTCCCTCCTGGGCCGCTGATATTCTGGCTGCGTGTGTTCTATTAAATGTGCCGTGCTGCTGCTCTATTTCAGCAACACATTGGCGTAGACTCTTGTAGAGGTTAAGTCAGTCGTTTTGTCAATGTACGGGAAAAGCCTTTCTTCGTTCTTGTGTCGACTTCTCGCCTTCGGTTTCGCCTAGGTTGCGGTGATCAGTGTCGTGGGTGATGCGTCTGTTCTGGATTCCAAGCATGAAGTGTTTTTCGGTCGAATTTGGTCTTCCTTTTATACTCTGTAAGGCTCATTGTTTTAGCTTTTTGACATGAACTTCCGGTGTATTTGTGTAAAAAGTCCTTCTAGAACGTTCGAGAATAATGAAATGGAACACCATGGAACAAATCTAACTTCCGTAGAAGCTTTTAGAACAAAATTTCTTATTCTTCACACTAAGGATATTACAAAAAATATTCTGGTATTTGTCAAACAATTTTACATAGTTATCTACAATTTGCATGCCATTACTACATTTGGATTCTCTGCTTTCAACTGAATTTAATGATACTAATTACGATTGGTTTTTAAATAAATTAACTATAATAAATAACACAACATACAACTCTTACCTTGGAATGTTTCCATACAAATTCAATTTTTGAACAAAAAAATTGTTGTGAAGCTGTTTGGTTTCTTCTACAACAATAACACATAACATTATCATCTTTCTATAACAAAATAAGTAACTTTTAACATATATAATATACAAATACGTTCAATTTTATATAGTCCATGCCTATGGCCTACGTTGTTGTCACTGTTAAAATACAATAATTAGTCTTTTTTGTTTGATATATATGGGATTTTTCTAGTATACACTGAGAGTTTATTATATTGTCTGTCTTTTGTGATACCTAGTTTATCCTGATATATATTATTTTTATTGTAGGATTACTTAGCATCATATTGGTTTGCTAAGTTGTCCTTTTTCTTTGTGTGACAAATCTCACTCTTATAAGTCAAATTCTTTAATAATTGATCTTATTTTCAACTGAGTCTGTTTGTTTTCATGGTACACTAAAGTATTGTACCCTTTTATTTTATTTTTGTTAATATTTTGTAAACATTTAGTCAAATATGACTATTTCTTGTAATGGTTGCTTGGCCTTAGCCATACATGGTATAGGTAAATAGTTTGCTAACTCGACTATTACAGTGTTTAAGTTAGTCAAATATATTAGTATAGTCGCTTTATATTATATTTCAACTTTCTAATGCAATTTGGTTGCATTTTGTCAACATTAAATCCATAAATATCACAATATTATAGGCCTACTACATGTTTTTAGTTAATACAGTTTTTGGCTATTTTAACTGACTTTTATTCATTTGACAGCTTTTTTTATTTATGATACATTGTTCATCTTTGTCTACTTGACAATTACATATAGTTTTTATTTCAATTTGATAATAATTAATTTTTACATGAAATCTGAGTGATTGGTCTCAAATCCAACACCTTAATATTTTTTGTCATAACATTTATATATTTTTTTATTTTAACTTAGATCCTTTCTAATAATGTATTCAAATCATTTAATACATTATTTTGTTTACATTACATAATATAATAATGGATCATGTCCATTAATTCACAATAAATAGTTCTTTATACCCTATTCAGAGTTACAAATCTTAATAATTAATGACTTCATTTCGGTTGTTACTGATATTATTTGTCTCTCTTATAGTATATTATGGGTTTTACACTGTTCTTCACTTGAATAATATATATGGGGTTTAAGTCTTAGTCATAGTCTGGTCGTTTTTCATGTTAGTAGTATTAATTATTAGACAATATTACAAAATTTTTTAGGACTACTTGGGTTCGATACTGTTCACCTCACCTTCCTCTTATGATAAATTGCTATGTAAATGATTTCCTTTATGGAACGTTCTGTGACGTTACAACCGATAGATATTTATTGTAAAGATTTTTCGCCATCTTTTATATTACTTAAAGAACACGAATGTCAGATTCTTTTGGCCTTAAAAATTAGGATCTACTAGAACAGCTCCAAATATTGCCTATAAATAAACATTAAATAAAATGTATTTAGGTTACCTATAGTTGAGAGAAATTTTTTTATCGGATTGAGACGAACTCATCTCGTTAATGGGTTTAAATACTTTTTTCACAATTTGTTGTCACTTGTAATTACCTAATACCGTTTACACTTACTTAGCTACCTGCGAGATGGTTTTGAAACTCTCAAATCTTGGACCGGACCCAGAATGTTGCTTTCCAACCAGTAACTTGGTTCATTCAATTAGTGAACTGTAGGGAGAAATGCAAGCTACGCCATTACGTTCAGACGAGTTTGTTTTGACTTGAGTTATGCGACTAATAAGCTCTCGAGTTAACAGCTAGTGTAAATTATTGTATTAACTAGCTTCTCCTAGGTAGTTAGTCTCTCTACATAATATCCTAGGATTAATGGCTGAAGCTTTGTTGAGAAGTGTCCAACAACTAAATTAGTACAAATATTTCATTTACATATTAACATGAATCACATTTCATGTAAAAATTGCTAAATGTTATAGATACATTACGTGTGTTCTACCAAGCTAAAATAAAGTCTTTTGTAAAACATATCAAGGTAAGATGTATCGAGAAATCTTTGGTAACATAAAGTATATCTGATTACCATTCCTTCCTTGTAACACTCGCTGATAAAAACCCATTGCTCGTTTAATGGATTTAATTTTACGAACTTTTATTTTATATATGCAGTTACTTTGTTAATTACTTTGGTCCTACAAACTATCCAACTGATGAGGTGAGCCAAGACAAGGGTATTTACATTTCTTTTCCTTACAATTATAAAGTTTTTACAAATGCAGTCATTCCAATTAAACAACGAACCTGCACTCTGTCGAATTCGAATTCTTCTGTTTATATTGTTCGTGTCTAATGAATGAACTACTCGACAGTACAACTCCATGGCAATTATTGTCAGCTCTTATTATCAGTTGTGTCACTTTGATGACTGTATAGTCTGTTTATTATAGCCTCTAAAATTCTCTCGCTTTCTATGTATGTCTCTATCTCTCGCTCTATCTCACACACACTTACTTTCCACGTGTCTTCATAACATTACGGGGTGTCCAAAACTCTCTCTAATATTAAACAACTGCCTACAGTAAAAGAAAGTTTATGATTTCACAAATAATTCCGTTTGTTTACAAGCTCACAGGAAGTATAAAACCCAAACGTTTCAAAGGATCAGATAGCATGCGCGGAGTGCCACGCGGTTAGAAAGAAATTACATAAGTAAACAAAATTCGTTTTCTTGTCTGAGGATATTTGTTTCAAAATATATTTGAACCATATACCATAACTTTGAACGTGACACATTTTTTTAAAACGTCACACCTATTGTTTGCAAAACCTGACTACATATATTAACTATTTTCTAAATAATAAAATTTAAATCGTACAATACTATTTGTATAGGTTTCAGTTTGTAACGTCAAATAAAATTCCTTAGTATTGTAGTATTTAAAATCTGTTTGTTCTAGAAAAATCTTTACTAAAAGCTAAGACATGTCATATATTTTCTACGTTTTTTAATAATGAAATTGTGTGAAAAAATATAACAACCTTTAAATATCTCTTACACTGTTCTCAAATCCGCTGACCTGTTGTTCTGATTTGTGTTAGTGTGTTCAATGTCGTTCACGATTAACGTTTTCCATTAATCGCCCTGCTTATAATTTTAACGTAAATTTCCGACAGAGCTGATTGACTTTTCTAAAGTTTATTGAACCGTCTTCACATTGGCATATAGTAATTAACTCTGTACAACTTGTAGCCAAATGCTAAACTTTGGTACAGCGTAACGCACGGGAATCGGACACTTTTTAAATAAACAGTACTCTGTAAACTTTAAATTTTAAGTCCGTTTATTGACATCAAATTATAGCCTAATACATCCCATTTGAGTTATGTTAAGGACTACCGTAATTGTGAAAAATAATGTCGGCAAGGTGACACACATCTTCTTGAATATAATTTTCAAGTCTCCGCTGAAAATCCTGCATCACACGGGTCAATATCTCTTGAGGGATGGCAGCACTTTCTGGAATGATGGGATTATCTAACTCGTCCAAATTGCGGGGTGTGTTAGCGTACACACGGCTTTTGAGGTACCCCTAGACGACAGCCACACATTGACAATTCGGGAGATTTCGGAGGCCATGGAACATCGCCAAAAAGTGAAATGAGCTGTCCACAAAACATGCGTCGAAGAACATTCATTGAATCTTTCGCGGTGTGTGCCATAGCACCATCTTGCTGAAACCAGACATTTTCAAGGCAGTTCGTCGTCTTCGCAGTTGTGTAAAATTTGCCTGACAGTTTTACGGTTGATTGGTGACTCACTTGCATGTCGTCTAGCCGATCATCTTGAGCTCCTAATCAGTGTTTCTCTAACCCTTCCTACGTTCTACGGTGTCATTACACTGCGTTTAGGGCCTGGCGACTTCTTCTTCATAATGTTCCCAGTTGATCTAAAATTTTCCACCCATCTAAGGATTGTGTTCCGACTTCGACCGGCCCCTCGTCGATCAACATTGAATTGACAGCGAAAAAGTCTCTGTGTAGCTGTGATAGATTCATCACTTGAAGAAAAACTGTCATACACAAAAAGCCGATGTTGGAAGGTCCATTGCTCTATTTCTACTAAATGGCGTCTTGGTGGCCTGAGAATGAGCCCCACCACAACCTTCTCACATCGCCATGCATTCAGTACTACTGTGCCGCGGTTTCTCAAAGAAACCGGGCGACTGTACAAAAATATAATTTATTAAGAATTGGGAATTGCGATTTATTATTTCACGTTGTCAGTTGCGCCGTGTTTCGGGGTTACTGCATGCCCGCGCCATCTGTTAGTGAAAACGGGTAATTGGATTCTCTAATCAGGCACGCGGACTGCAAAATTTGACCAGTCGACGAACTTCCACCGGACCGTGAACAACCTATTCCCTTCGGCAGACTGAGTTGGTTAAATTTTGTATTTTTCTATTCTATCATGAGTACGTAGACTCTTACAGACCTCCGGTAAGTAATATGTATATGTATATATATATATATATATATTATTCATTTGCATGTCAAAAAATATATATATTTAAACATTATTGGCGTAGATGTGAACGGATAATGTTTGAAGCATGCCTCGTGTGTGGGTGACCTAAAGTATATTCATTGTCATATATTTTGATTTGTTTTACCACGGAAACAGCCTTATACATATGTATTTAGTAAATAGTAATTGCCCATGTCAAAAGGGGTGTAAAGTTATGTAATTCTGGGGAACTGTGATGTAGCGATTGTGAGAGCACGTGGCCATTATTAACTTATAACATGTTGAAGTACGCTAAACTTACATACGCATGTAGGGATGCGTTATAAATTGAACCGAATTATGTGGCATTGAGGCCTTGTGTGTGAGTTATTAATTAAAAAAAAAGAGAAAATGTTACACGTATTTATAATGAACATAGTGGAATTGGTCAGCGGTGGCAGGTGTTTGATGCCTGTTTGATTTTGTCTGTACAAGCTTAGGCAGTGGTGCATGTGTGTGTTATGTTCGGGAATAAGTGGTTTGTCAGCGAATTAATTATTATTCATGCCTAGGGCTCCCAAGACAGACGGAGACCTGATCCTAGCATGGTGGAATTTCCATCTTCCATCATGTCCTGAACGGAACACGCCAACACAGACTCTCGTTTCTCACCTGCCGGAGGAGAAAGAACCGTAAGCATGCCACTGTAAACACCCCCTAAGCAAAACCGTCTGACTGTAGAACAAGGCACAGATCACCTGCGAAGCATCTGGACCAAACGAGGTGATATTAATCCAATACTTACCTAAATTTGGCCTCTATATAAAACAACTGGTACCGTGCGTTTACCATCTATAAAAACTCAATTTCTACTCAAATTAACTTTTTACAGCATCAAACCATTTTCATTGTGCGCGTGCCCTGCTGGACATAATTTTTCATGTAACATCGTCTTGATGTGTAATTAGTCTCGAGAACAATTGTACGCCCGTTCGCTGGCATGTGTCCAGCGCTCATTAATTTTTATGCTACATTTTGTTTTACCTTGATACTGAATGGGTTTGTGGAAGTTTGGTTTGGACTGGCATTTTAGTTAAGTAGGCAGGTGCAGTATATTACATGCAGATCTGGGCCGGCTGGTCTAGCATCTATTATAATCACGGGTCTTTTTACACATAATCATTTTCTTATTTCATAGAAGGGTTGGGAGTTTTCTTTACTCTGCTTTAGGCCAGGTTACACATTAAAACCAACGGTAGTCACCTGTTTGTGCAAATGTATGCAAGCTCCCGTACATGTTACCTTATGTCGGGTCTGGCTCTTGTCCGGCTTTCCACTACCCTGTCCGGTTTTGGGGGTTTTTCTAAATGTTTTAAGGGTTAATTAGTTTTTTGGATGCCGAGTGGAACATGTCAGCGGCCGGGCCAATCCAGATTATTTTCTTTAACTTTATAAATTGTACTTTTCATAAAACTATACAGGCTGCTTACAGGCATTTTAAATTTTGTAATTTGTATTTTCTTGTTATTATGGCCAATTCAGATTATTTTAAATTTATAAATTGTACTTTGCATTAAACTACACAGGCTGCTTACAGGCATTTTAAATTTTGTAACTTGTATTTTCTTGTTATCATGGCCAATCCAGGTTATGTTCTTTAAACTGATAAATTGTGCTTTTCATAAAAACATACAGGCTGTTTACAGGCATTTTTAAATTTTGTAATTTGTATTTTCTTGTTGTTATGGCTAATCCAGATTATTGTCTTTAAAATTTATAACTTTTATTTTTGATAAAACTATACAGGCTGTTTAGAGGGATTTTAAATTTATAAATTGTATTTTAGATAAAATTATCCAGGCGGGTTACAGGCATTTCAAATTTATAAATTGTATTTTTTTGATAAAATTATCCAGGCTGTTTACATGTATTTGAAAATTATAAATTGTGTTTTGGATAAAACTATACACGCTGTTCACAAGGCTTTAAACTTATAATTGTGTCTGTGATTTACATGTACGGTGTATGTTGAATTATGTGTTATCGTGTCATAAAGGTTGTTATCGATAAATTATGAATATTCAAAATTATAAGATGAGTTTATGAAATAATAAAGGTTATCTTGCTTGTTACCAGAGAGTATTAATTGTATTAATTGCAAGTCCCGTCTCATTGGACCCAGCACACTTTATGCTTCCTTCTAGGCCTTCAGCCTAGTAAAAAAAAAAAAAAAAAAAAGAGGGTTGTACTACGCAGTTCAAAAACGTCCTATTCCCATGTGTCACCGTGTACTTTCTCGTTGCATCAGCTAATTTCAAACTGTCATTACAAATTGCCGACATACATCAAGCATTATGCAATACAGATCCACGTAAGCATTACTTTGCAGCAGAATGTTCCTGTCGCAGTGAGCAGTAATGCTAACTGTAACCTTCTAGTACTTTGTGTGTTATTCAGGAAAATTGTGCTGAAGGATATGGACTATTATTAAGAGTATAAGCCAATTGATTACAGTAAAAAACGCGTTTACGGAACGGAAAATCTTGATTTGGCAATGTTTTCTATTTCAATCAGATTTTGCAACTACTAAGAGAATTTAATCTAGAGACTCACCTAGTATACATTGACTACGAAAAAGCCTTTGATATAATCAAAAAAATCTAAACTTTGTGTAACTGGGAATTCCCGAAACATCTCATAACAATTTTACAAAGCTGACTTGCGGGTCGTAAAACAGTAATCAACACTAGTAGAAAATTTACCATCAAAAGTTTTATCAATCAAGGAGTAAGACAGAGATGTAGTTTGTCACCAATTCAGTTTAATGTGTATATAGACGATCTCACTACAGAATCGATTAAGTAAGAATCACCTCTGGAGAATAGATCAGTCCTACCACATACCTAAATCCAATGTTATTTGCAAACGATCTAGTTACAACTGAAGACATTGAGAAAAATTACAGTTATTTGTTCATAAATTTTATCAGCTGAGTTCCTTAACCATATTAAAATACCCCTGCCAAAAACTAAAATCAACATTAAATTTTCTGATCACTATTCCATAAGGACAAAAATTGTCATAGGACAAATTTCACAATTTCTGTGATTTTTCTTACGAAAAAGACGCAGACATCGGCAGCAAAATAAGTAAATTTCAAACGATATATGATACAGTTATAGGGATGTTGGGCACAAGAAAAGAGATCCTAAACATATAGAGTCATCAAAAGTGAGGTGTGTTAGGTCAATAAAGTGCTGTGTTGGAGAAGATAGGATACGAAATGCGTCTATTTGGCAGGAATTAAACAACCAATCAGTTGTAGTATAGGTAATGAAATATGGACAGAGTATGTAATCAAAGTGCAAAAAGAAAGGATTTCAAATTTTAAAGGAAACCTTCACTGATCACCTGAAAATTAGAAGAAGCATGGGAAGAACGAGGATTAGGTATTTAAGACTGCACAAGGCAGAAATCCCTAACCCAGAAAGGGCTGAAGAAAAAAAAAGATCAGCAGCTTCTTTATGAAAAAAACCAACAGAAGTAATTACTAATTTCTATCAGCTCTTAATGCAGACGAATAAATATTATTGTACTTACATTCATACAGTAGTCATATCCACCACAACTCTTTATTGTTCATCTTGTCGTAATAAAGTACAGTTTCTGGAATTGTTTCTTTTTTCACTTACGTCTTCCTGAACGATTTTCTATTATTTATTATGTATGTATCTTTTATGTATGTTTATTTCTATCGAAGTTGTTGAACACATCACTTTGTTATAAGTTTCTCCTGAAGAGCTTTCGCCGTACTGCAGCATAAAAGGAATGATCCCAATAGTTAGATTAACAATAATGGTAAAGGTACTAGAGCTAGCTTAAGTAAGAAACATTAACAAGAAACCTTAAGGCATCCTGTAATTTGAGACAATTGTACAAGGCCTAAAGCGCAGGGCTTCTCATATGAAATTAGAGAAATTAATGTTTACAGCAATTACTATAAACATATGATAACGTCTCCTCCTGTTAAGACATTATAACACAGGGAACCAGTTTAATTGGCCTCTGTCAAATAAACCGGCTGCCATTGTTAGTACTAATTACTTACCAAGAAATTGGGAATCTGTAAAGATCAGGAGTTTGACTAAGGTTACGTAAATTTACTCACTCTCTTCTGTTTAGCAAAAACATCTCTTTATTACAGCTTCCAAAATAAACATTCCAAAATAATACCTTTAATGATTCTTATTGTTATTAAATGAAAGATTCTGATAGATTCTGCATTTTATGCTCTTATTCTCTTTAAACTGTTACTATGATGAGCTCAAAACAATACAACTGTATATTACATGGAATACCTCGGATCCGGGTTCTAATTTTTTTTTTTAAGTACTTAGATATTATGCAAACTATTTGAAGAATAGTTTGGTTCAATTTTGAATTAATTATATCTGTATCCATCTTCAGATTACTCTTGTCTCGTTACAGAAAGTATACATCTTATTAAGTTATGATTTACATGATTTGTATGAGTCTTTACAAAAATAAACTGTTTTTATTTTTACTCTGGGTTCTTAGAAAACAATATAACCACGGAAGTTATGCTTCCATGTCACCTGGGTATGATGTTGGTCCACAGCATGTCCTCTTCATGGTCCTCTTCCGTAGGTATTCCTGGATGATCTTAGTTGTAGTTTGTGTTCCTCCATTTCAGTGGTTGACTCTAAGTAGTTAGCGCAGTCATTTGGCTCGGATTCTGGCTACCTGGAGCTCATAGTGTTGTTGTTGGTGATTCAGTCTGGTCGGTCGTGTTCACTTTTACATTTTGGTTTAAATTGCACTGATTTTACCTTATGATATGGTATGGAACACACCTTAAAGATTAGACAATTTCATAAAGAGATGTGTCAGCTATGCCTTTTTTTTTATTTACATTTAAACTACGTAACTTTTTTTTTTTTTTTACATTTCACTTCTTTTAACTTCTTCTAATGTGGGGCTTGTGTAACCACGAAATACTTATTCACGAATACCTAGTTTTGCAGTATAGAAGTATTCGTCTTCACAACACATGACAAGGCTGTTGGCTTGGCCGTGATTCAGAGGAGACTGACTGTAAGGTTTTGTGGCCGAGTAGGGAGTTTAGGCGCAGTTCCCGCCGCGAGAAGAAATAGTTCGTACTTTTATTATTATTATTTACCTCTACTTAGCTACTGTTAATCCTACTATAGCTTCTTTATTTAGTCAATATTTTATTTATTATTATCACGTCCTTTTTTATATAATTAGGATGGTTATTTTAATTAGCTCAACAACATTATGATTTGCATGTCAGTACTCGCGGTTGACATGAAGGTACAGGTATTTTGTACAAGGGGAGGGTGACATATTTTCTCACTTGTTATTTCAAACAAAAACTTTTTTTTGTGCTATTTAAATTGTCTTTAAATCGTCACAATATTTTAAATTCTGAAATCAAATCAATTGGTGACTTTGGTATATTATAAAATTAAGACCCCTTATTTTATAAACAAAAAACTTAGTGTTATCTTTATAACTTTGGTTTTTCTGATTTTTACGTAATAGAATAAAAACATTTACAGATGTTAAAAAAAATCCAGAATACTGTTTCTAAATCTATTCTTGTAATATCTGTGTGAGCGTGTAGAGGGGAGGAGCTAGATTTATTGCCCTACAAAGCTGCGCACTAACTGCTTGCAAAAGGGTCTGCAGGACCTATGAATTACGACCTGCCACTACAAAAGCTTGTAAACAGAAACCAGCTAAACTTAACTTCTAAACAGCTACTACATTCTTTCATTTATTTTTTATAATTTCTTGAAGGATCGTTCCTTACACTAAAATTTCAGTACAAGAAAGATTAAATAAAAAAGAGTTGTAGTTTTCCTTCAAAAGGCTATTACAAAAAGCAAACATTATTCACTTTGCACTTACTCGCAATGATCAAAATAAAAATTCTAGCAGATTTTGAAAAAGTTAAAAGATTTTAACCGATTACAGTTAAACTTAGAACCCTAAAAAATTAACTGAGTTGATGGTAAAGTTAATGCGTTCAAAAAGTAAGCGATTAAAGTTAAAGTTAATATCAAATTTACTGGTTTAAAGTTAAAAGTTGAAAATATATGTTTTAACTTTTTATTGCTTTATTGAATTTTCTTACTTTGTTGAAATATTTAAAGTTATGTTAAATGAATTCAAAAATTAAAAATTATAAAAATTCAAGACAGTTATGCAAGCAATTTCACAATTGATTTCTTATTTAGGTGTTGTCATGTTTTTGTTTCTCTAATAATCGTGTGTAATTTATAATGTATAGACCTATGATATGTATTAATCATCTTAGAAAATGGAACATTTTAAATGAATTTCTTCCAATATTTGAATTTTAAAATAAATAATACTAAATCTATAATTATTAGTTACTTCATTCCATTAAAACCTTTCTACTGTCAGTTACCAAAGAGATTTACCATGCACGAGTAACATAAACATAACGCAGACAGAAATCCTTTGACCTCACCGGTGATATATATATGCAATTCAGTTGCGTTCGGTATTACCACAAACGTTTCATTATATAATTGAATTGCAGCTACACACGCGCGCGCGCACACACACACACAAACACGCACACTTACCATAGTCTTTTTTTAATTGAGGCATGTTCCAAATTTAAGGAGTTTGCTCAAAGTCAACCGTAATTGTTTGAAATGTTTAAGGTTAAGTAAGATGTTTTAATAAAGAAAACACAAAATACAAACAAAATAAATTTTTATTGGTAACTATTGTCAAACTAAGTCTTTACTATTATCAAGGACGTATTGTACAACTATTGTTTGAATATTGTAACGTGTCATTTCACATAACATAAAAGATTGTCGAATAAACAAAGGAAGTATCAAATTCATTGAGGAATTTGGTGTAAAGAAACAATTTATTAAGTAATGAAGCATTATATTGACTAAAGCTACCAACCAGGGATAGAGAAAGAAGAATTGTAACAAAATCATGAAGAGGAGGAAAACTTCAAGTAGCCTTAGAAGCAAATGAATTAAATAAAATTGACAAACAGACATCTCAAAGACTAGACCAGACTATAACTTTGACAATAACAGCTACCCAATAGGTTAGTAGAATGAAAGTTTATAAATAATTACAATAATGAAACTCTAAATAAATAGTATATAAAATAAATGATACTGAAGAATAAGTAACCTCAGTTATGTGACTAGATTAACCATTAAGAATTGTTATTAAGAATAAAATTATAATAAAGAAATTAAAGATTAATGAGATTAATTATATGTATTAAATAATAGAGTTGTAAGATAAGTGGAAAATTAGCTCAACTTGTACTACACAATATGACAATGGAACTGACATAATATTCCAATAATATTAAAATAACCAAGATTTTTGTTTGTGATAAAAGATAACAGAAGTAATAAGAAATCAATGTCCAACAATTACATACTTCTACTTAATAGAAGTACATAAACCATAAAAGGCACAAAGCTTATCATAGACTATGTGTGATATGTCAAGCAAGGAAGTATGTAAATAGCTTAAGAAAGAGTAATATAAAATTGATTGTAAAATAATCATAAGATAGGAAATAACCAGATAGTGATTTGGACAAATGGCCATTCCTATACTGAGTCTTACAAGTAAAAGAAATTGTAAAATAGATGAAACAAGTTTTATATCATCAAATGTGTATCAAAAGATGATAATGGATATTAGATTTATGAATCAAGTGTCACAAGGTATAATAGTTAGGTCATTTTGTTATAATAAGGAAAAATAGTTATATTGACCCAACAATGCTAGGTACTATGTAGAATTTAAGAGTTTAATAACAAATTAAGAGATATAATCATGTTAGATACCATTAAAAATATTTGTTGATGGAGCACTATTATGTACACTAAAGAAGAAACCAAAATTGTAACAAAAACAATAAATTTGTACAACAATGTATTAGAATAGGCAATCGTTGAACTGGTTTATTTTCTTAATGATGTATGAAAACAGGTCATTATAGGTCTTAAATTGATCAACATTAAGCCAGCAATGCAATGCTAGCAAAATAATAATTATTGTAATTCTCATGAAAGAGAAACTTATGTTATTTGTAAAAAATCTTGTGAATTCAGAATACAGCAGAGAAGACCAACAACAATGAAAGTGACGATTAGTTAGACAGTCAAATGAAAATGACATCATCATGACGTAAGGATGACCGTAAGGATGACGTAATATCATGTGACCATGACATCATTTTCAGCCAATCAGTTTATAGTATCGATACCAAAAACGGGACGCGGGCCTTCCACTATATATAGAACGACACATCGCTGACAATTCGTTCGTTTCTCGTCATCCAGTGAAATAACAACGTTGCTCCGTGTAAAATTTATAACTTCAATCAAATAATACGAATCAGCAAGAAGGTTAATTGTTTAAAGTAAACAACAATTCATTCGTTTTTTCATCATCTGAGCAGTACCTAACGATACCGCACCGTGTCAAAATTTTAACCTAAAATTAATTCGTTTATCATCAACTGCAGTAGTAACTTTTAACCTAAAACTGTTAGTAAATGAAGTAGTCGTTTTTATCATCCAAAGAAGCAACTACGTTCCTCGAGTAGATTTTAACCAAAATTCACAGTGCGAATCGGTCGAAACGAGGTTAGGTGTCCGACGTAAACAAAACAACATAACCTCGAAGAAGTATAGTATTGTGAGTGAACGGTGAATCATATTGGCAATTCAGTGCAATAATGAGTGAAGTGTAATTAATAACCAATGGAATAAAAGGGAGTAGAGTGTAACATACTTCCAAACTATTTAACTAAACTGTAATCATAATCTTATTAGAACCATACTGGTGTATACACACTTTTGTATGATAACGCACGACACAATAACACTAACACAATAGTAGTTAATCAATTTTTAATTATTGTTCATTGAGTTCCCCGGTTGGGACTGATAATTGGTTTTAACCGAGGATAACCTCATCTTAATTATTGTTCGACCTGAACGAACATTTTATCATTATTAGTTAAAAGACGTTGTTGGTGTCTTCTGTTGTCAAAGTATTATTGTAAAGAGCAGTAATTAGTAGCATTTAAGTTCGTTTATCTTGTAGATCCAAAGAATTTACACCTGCGAAAAAAAACAAAAAATAATTTTATTGTACATTGAAGTAGTGTTGCCAACCTGCTGAGCTAGAAGTCATAAGCCAGGTCAATTTGTTAGTGAATTAAATATTGTACAATTGAATTCAAGAACCATAAAACATAAATGAAGGCAGAATAAAAGCATTATAAATCTCATGGAAGTGTTGCAGATTATTATTTCAATAAAACATAATAATTTTTATTGACGGAAAGGTGGATTTTTTAAGCAACCTTAACGGTTACGTTGGCAGCGCCGAATTTGGAGGCGCTAATTCTTATTTAAAACTTTCAAACCAAACCAATTGAATTAATATCACAGTAAACATAGTTTAATTAGATTAAATTAATAATTTCAACCAACCAAATAAAATATTGGTTTTATTTATCAAAATAAGTTTATGGAATGATGATTCAAGGTTACATATAGCGCCCAAATAAATTTTAATCCACTTTAAACAAATAATTGATAGCGGTAATTCAGAGAAAGTTAAAGCATCACTTCTTTTATCACGTGAATAGAACAAATAGGGTAGAACTGATATAGACGTGACTACACTAACGCGAGACGATCTACCAGAGTATATCGACATTATAATACTACGACAAAATAAGGTTAGTACCGACTTCATTGTTACAATATGTGTGTGTGTGTTTGTGAAGCATACATACATATTCTTATTCACAAAAGAAATGTGCAGTATTGTAAGATCAGAAAAAACTAATATTCATTTTTTTACATTTTATTCCATTTTTAATGTAGGTCCTTGAATCACATAACCTACTTTAAACACTTTACACTCAGTTTATTCTGAAAGGTACGTAACACTAAGGGTATAAGAAATAAAGGCAAGGTAAAGAATCAAAAACATATTCCAAGAATGTTTCTTTTGAAGTTAAATGTAATGAAATAAAATGCTTCTCAAAAATCATAAATTAACTTTTTACATCTGGTGACCCAGAACAGATTTAATCTGGACATCCTTTGAGGCCCACTTCCGTTCAGTGATATATAAGCAGACGTGTTTTATAAAAAACATCTATCAAACAGAGTGGGTTTGCTGGTTATCTGTTTTTTTTCCAGTACGATGTTCTCCTCTCTACAAATGTGGGCAGACATTTTTCTCTTTGAAACTTTTTTTGCAAACGAATATCATAATTCCAGTAATGACCTTGAACCGTAAGCTTGTAATTCATTCGTTAACACGCAATATATTTAACTCACTTAATATAACCTCTGGTTTATTGTTACTTTTTCTCTTTCATGTAGTTAATTAAAACTGATAATATATTACTAGTTACCAAGAAGAAAAACCTTTGTCAAACAAGGAAAGATATGTAAACGTTAAGTACTTTTTAAAGATAAGTTCAAATATGCAGTCAATATTTTACTATCACGTGTACATTTTTTGTAATATATAGCAAATGTAAACATAAAATTACATTTACATGCATTTAAAAAAAGATATTTGTTAGCTAAGAATTAATAGTTAAAGACTTGCTAGCGTATGGTGCTTGTGGAAAGTCTCTACTGACTGTTTAGCACTACAAATAGGTCAATAAACTTATTGGTATTGGTACTGTATTGGTGTGTGTAGCACTTGAAATGTCTAAATGAAATCTCTCGATTTTGCATCATTGACTGGATCCAAATTTTTCTAGAAAAAATTCAAATGGGAGTCTAAGATATGAAATCTTAGAGAATTGATGGAGAATTAAGAGAGCCTATAGGTTTAAATCATTCTAACACACTATCACTAAGACTTCTAACTTTCTTCCGTAGAATTTCCCATAATAATTCCAGAAAATACAGTCTTCAACCCTGTATTTTTCCCTTCGGTTATCTGTTTGTAAAAATTTGGCAATTAAAAATAATTGTATTTAAATTATTATTTGTATTTAAATTTGTGTTTTAATTTGATGCCAATTACAGCATTCTTTCTATTTTCATGTAAGGCAGAAAAGTATTTGTTTAGAAGAAGACACAGGAACTTTTTTATTTTAGAAACAAAAAACTATATTGCTTCTGCTACAACTCCTGTATAAAACATGCTAAGGTAATATGAGATATATCAAAACATGATAATCTCTGGATACAAAAATTGTAAAAATTAAATGAGCAATCGTATTTTATTAACGAATAACATTTTATCATCATTGTGTTATTTATTAACATCTCAAAATTATTAAATTACAATTAATTGAGAAATGATTTCTGACATATTTAATGTTATACAAACAAACACACATGAACGCAAAAAGCAAAAATTTATTTTTGTTGTTAAATCATGGAATTTTAAAATGCGGTCACCTGATGTTTTGTCAGTTTCAGTTTTACTACCTTGATTGATGGTAGACAAGTGGTTCGTCTTATGAATTATGGAAGAAACGTATTTTTCCAGCGTGTAGGAACTGTAATGGAATCAATATTCTAAGCAGGATCGACTGCAGTTTTCAGCTATAAACAGACGAAACAAGAGTTGTATATGCCACAGTTTTCCTGAGATTTTATTTTCCCTGGAAATGTGATGAGAATATCAAGCAACAACTAGTTCTCATAGTGAAACCAGAAACGTGTAACATTTAATTGCTAATCGTTAGCGTGTGTTCTGTAAAAAGTAGTCAGTAATGGGAGATTAGTAACGTAATAATATTTTTATCTGAATAACAAAAAATTAATTAATTAATTTACCATTTATATTTATGAAGTGACAAATGAGGACATAAATATATAAATTATATGTGTGTGTGTGTGTGTGTGTGCGCGAGCGCACACACACACGCGAATATTTATTAAAATCCTAATTACAAAAATTAATTTGTCTTATATTTGTATTGTATTGTGTATTCTTTATGCTGACTGACAATATACCGTACACTCAGGTCGCAAAAGGTCGCAACAAGGAAGTAAAAAAACTGTATTTTATATTGTATATTTAAATACGTAATGCCTGTCATCAAATAGTTGCAAAGTTGGAATTGAATCTTTTTTATGAATAATATATAACGACCTTTGAATACATTGTAGTGATCCCCATGTTTTCAACTTGTTCCTGTTTTAACGGTAGTCAATATATTTTCATTTGAAACATTTTGGTTCATAAAATGTAGCATACTTTTGGCCTAAAAGTACTCTTTTTCACGTGTACAGTCAGCTTAAGTGATATATAATGGGTAGTAAAATTTAAATTCTGTTACAAAAACTTAGGCGATTTTGTACAGATATTATTTATTAAAGCATACTTTTCTTTAAAATGATATTATTCAATTGCATTATCTAAAGGGAATGAAATAAAACAATTAGTACACCTGTGGCTTTTTTTTCTTGAACGTATTGTTTAAAACGTAAACGGCTTCATAGTATGTGAAACATCGGTATTGTGCAGGAGAAGAACGTTATTTTGTAAAACATGGCAAATATCCTTTACCACATTAAAATTTATTTTGAGTTCTTCAACACTTTACGTAAAAAGGGTGTGAACACTAATGTGTGTGTGCATCCCTTTTTTAATCCTATAATCTAAGTGTAATAATACACTGTGTAAATGTTAACAGCTCGAGTTATATGGCTGATATTCCGTAACTTTTGTATACTAATACATTACCATAATTTAAAATTCAAAATTAGTGCTCCCTTCAAACAAAATAAAAAACCTAAATTCATAATTTTAAATCTTCTATAATATCTAACAAATAAATATACACTTTGGATCTCTGTTCATTTTTATATATGTTGTTTTTGAATGATATTGTAAACATTATCTCAATTTTATTCTCATCTGTACGTAATCTGTAAGCATAAATCCAATAGGGTTGCAGGAGGAGTTCAAACCCTTGGGATCTTAAAGTAACACTTCATAGGAGAGAGCTCTCATATGAGAAAGGAGAAAACTCGGTAAAACACAAAGGTCATTTCACTGCACTATAAAAAAACCAGACTGGGACCTGCGCATACCTTTATCACTATTGACGTATAGGTCATCAGTGCACCACATAACCGGCACGACTAGAATCGAAACTGGTGTTTAAGCGGGAAATTCGTCTTCCTTCGGAACTCGATGTTCGTATCATTTCCATAATTCGTATCAATTCCAAGAGTCGTAAAATTATTATTTCCACTAGAGAACCGACTGTAAGAAATCACTCGTTTGATAAGAGGAATGTTGTAGATAAGTAGTGATGTAATTAAAAAACGGTAGAAATCATTAATTTAAAGAAATATATTCTCAGCAATATTGTTGGTTTCGAAAAGGAGACCAGGTTTGGTTGTATAACTCAAAACGGCGTCTTGGATCAAAGCTCTGGGAGCTTTGGTTCAAAACTTCAAACTAACTGGGAGAGCACTTGGACTGTGAGAAGACAAACAATGATTTGCGTTTACTAGATACAAGGAGAGGAACAAAGGAAATTCAGTGTCATACACCTAGACCACCTGGCAAAGTATCACTGCAGACGGTTTGGTAGTTCGGAATGATCAGGTTTAAGGAGGGGGCAGTGCTACGCTAAGCTAAGACAATCGCATACGATTCTTAAGATGTGACAACGCACCCGTTTTAGACAGCTGTTCTAGATGGTTAGTAAGCTGTTCTAGACGTTTGGTGATCTTTCTTAGCGACAGAATTACAGTACGTAACGTTCTAGAAAATAGGCTTTTCTTCTAAACCGTTTAGACTACTCCGCCAGCCTCCAAGCCCGCTGGGTTATTATAATGAAAGTGTACCGGGATTTGAATTTCCCGACGCGGTCAAATATTGTTCAGTGCTGCCAGCGCAATTGGCAACAGTGCTTGCCACAGCCATGTCGATAATTAAGATATAATTGCCACGGCCTTGTCAATGTTCCGGCTCGTGCGACGCGATCCTGTGAGTTGCCGCTAGATCAGCTGCTCGCTGTCCGTTGTTCATAAGCAGCTTAACCAAAGGTTATTTTTGCAAATTGGGACAGGTCATTTTATGCAGGATAGCGGGACCAACTGATCCAGGCTTTGTCCTCATTTCTCTGCCAACCTTCGAGGAGAACGTTCCACTGGTCTGACGGCTGGTCTGCGTGTATATCTTTAACCATGCGTTCGTAATCTGGTAAAGGCGTTGAGGTTAGACTAATTTATATTATTCTGTGTTTATTAGTTATCGATTATGTGTTATTATTGTGTAAGTGTGTGTGTGTGTGGCCCAGACTCATGTGAAACCTATTTCATTGTAAAAATCTTGTCTTTGATCTACACGTTACATCCGTTCTGGAAATAATTGGTGATATTGTATTCAATTGTATTTCGATAAAGTTGATTGAAAGTAATCACTATAAATGAATAAAACAAGTAATGCAATTAATCAGAGTAAATAAGAAGTTGATAAAAGATTGTTATGTGTAGGTGTATTAACTGACGGCTAATCTCCAAATAAAAGTGTTATAGGGTCCCTGCAGCAGCCAGGAGAAAGGGGAAGGAGCGGTAGTCACATCAACACCTGTGACTACCCGCAGAGCAGTGGACCAAGATGCTCGCCGAAGCCGTCAGACCCAGGAAAGCTGATCCAACAGAACACACTGAAGGACACAGATCTGCCCGGACGAAAGCCACTGGACAATCTGCAACACTCCTAGCACACTATTCATCATGGTACCGTTTGAGTTCATCTACACAAGAGCACAGGTGGGAACGTTTTAATTATCACTCTTCTATCAGCATCAACTCAATAGACCCGCTACTCTTGTGCTCAAATTACACGTCTTTGCTAAGAACTTACAGTACTTCAAATCAAGAAGTCAATTTGTTTAAAAAAATTGTAACTGAATGCTTTGTAACTGGTCTGACATACTCCATGAGGGGGTAGTTAAATGGTTTTGTTAAAACATGGGTTCCTCCCTTAAACTATTTCAAGTCTAATCTGTATTACCCTCATTTATTATAATTAGTGTGTAGGGTTATTCATGTTTTCATTAAGGGGTGGGGATAACTTAATTGGTTCGTTATTCCATCTGTAAGCATGTTCGCGTGGTCTCCTTCATGTGGTATACTGGTCTCCTACATGAATATATGTATCACTTATGTCTATTTTATAACAACATAAATTAATGACAATTTATATAAAATGAAACATGATTGGAACATTGTGTCACAACTTAAACGCTAAATAAATTTGTTACTTGTTAAAAGAGTGTTGATTGCAAATCCTGTCACTCTGTTTGGGCTCCAGCACAATTTTCGCTTCCTCTAGGTTGAGTAGACTAGTCATAAATTTTGCGTAGCGGCCAAGTTATAAATACTGATTTAAGTTCAGTTAGACCTGGTGATATTACTAGTGCGGATTTGAGTGATTTTTGTGGCTTAGCAGAAAGTGATTATTGTATTCAATTATTGTAATAATTAATAAACGCAAAACTGTAATAAGGAGACATTTACTGTTGCGTGTTGTACTAAAGTAACTTGAATTATTCTATAACAATGCCTTTAATGATTTCTATCTGTTTTTTGTGTCTAATCAAAATTTGTTAATAAGTACTACATTGCTGTCAGTTGTTGTGTTTCCACTTACTAGTACGACGTGTGAGACCGTGGACTCAATATAATTTTGAGTGTTTAATTGACTTTACATATCTTATATACATTAAGAAACGTATATTGTGTTTGCAGTGTAAAAGAGGAAAATTAAAGTTCTGAAGCGTAATTTACCTCAAAAACAATAGCAAAATAGCCTTGTTAGTGTTTGCTAGAGAAATAAACACTAGTAAAGTCAAGGCAATAACCTGGGTGTACCAAATTTGTGAAAATGGCTTACAAATATAGTACAGATGGTATGTACTGGAAATCCTGTCTGGACCCTTCGTAGCATTTATTTGAGATAATAGGTTTCTTACATAGTATGATTATAAATGACTTGTCTATTCTAGTTTAAAAAGTTACACAAAATACATGAAGACGTCTTTCTTTTAAAGATTTGTTTCACTAAACTAATCGTTTTTAATACTAAATAAAATTAACTTACAAAATTGTTTTCTCAACCTTCCCGTTTATTCTGTTATTAAGAGACGTTATTATTTTGGAGTTATATTATTATTCTTTTAAGTACAATTAATCTATAAATTTATGATTAATTAGACTAGAATGTTTTTTACGCTATCTGTTAAGCTAAATTTTCTTTTTGTCTAACATCTTACTTTGAGTCTGCGGGTTACAAACAAATAGTATGGTACCTTTTTGAACGTAGAGAAAGTAATTATCTTCTTTCTCTGCTTCACAATTTGTATAAGTGTATATCTCATGTTACCTTATCACTTCAATTGTATGACTAGTTACTTTAAAAATCTATTCAGTTAATGTGAGGCTACAGACAGGGATTGTTCCTTTAGCAGCGTTATTTTTGTGTGGTTTGTAGCGTGTGTACATTAATCAACAGAGGAATTGAGTGTTTTAATATTTTCCCTCTGCAAAGACCTATGATGAAGCAAACAGTAATTTTTAATACACATTAATAATTTGTAACTCCTTAAATGTTTTGTTACCTACGTTTTGACCTTTAACAATTACAAGTTTTTTTAATATTAATTTCACTATTTTGTTAGTGTTATATAGTTTTTGTTAAATTATTGTATCCTTACACCATTGCTATACTTGTTTGAATCAGCTGAGTGTTCGTTTAGAAAAACCTATACAACTAGGTAGTTTACAGTATCAGTACTGTGCAAAGTATAAAGGAAAATCTAGTGTATATAGAAAAAACGGTTTACGTTTGACACTACCGAACTCATCAATTCACCGACATGTCTGCTACAGACGTAAATAATACAATTTATTATATGCAATCTTAACTTGATAACAGATCGCATGGGAACTCTGTTATTGGCAGCATGTATGACATGCGTTTGACATGTGTCAAAATGTAAGGATCATCTCCCAACGTAAACGACTTTGTAGCAAAAACAGCAGGGCTGTAACAAAATTTTGTAAGCTCTTTTACATGTAGTATATTAAAAATGTGATAACAAATATTTACATTCATCATAAATTTTTCCAATAAACCAAGCTATCAAAGATAATGTATATCAAGTTGAAGATGAAGTAGGTATTTCAACACAAACAAGTTATTTCTACATTATATATTACATAAAAATATAACTTCTGAATAGGTTTTTTGTTGTTTTATCTCTGTGTACTTGCTTTTTGATGGTTCACGTACTTCCTTAAATATTCATTTACAGTATTCATACTTTCCAAATCTGTTGCTTTCTTAAAATGTTCTTCGTCTGTACGGATGCTACTGACAAAGAAACAAACGTGAGTCTACTATGCATCAAATTACACAATAAAAACACAGATGACACTAAGAAAGCAGATGGAAAGATGGAAAATGGAGGGAGGAGGAACAAAAGAGAAAATAATTGAGACTTCATTAAAATCAATACAGAGAATCGGCCCCACACGGCAACACGATATATAACGGGTTTTAATTTAGTCTTTGTTTACTTTTTGCTAAAATGTAATGTAGAAATAGCATTCGATTTGTCCTTTATATGCAATTATCCTTAATATGTAATTTTATTCACATTAACACTAAAATTTATGGAATAATTTTAATAAACACGAATCCGTACTGACAAAGAACGGATGTCAGTTTCACAATTTACCACACTATCAACTAAATTGTGAAACAAACAAGGTTGTAATTTATTATATCTTTTAAGTAATATGTTTCTCAAAGTGACCAAAGAGTCTTTATGGTTTGTAGGTCTCTATGTTCTACGCCTTCCGTATTTCTTCAATTCCTCATACACCCGGTAACTTCTACAAATGGAAGCAATAATTGTGTCTTAAAATTGTGGTTGTATGTGCATAACCTATTGAAAAGCAGATACTGAATTAAACAGCACAAGAAGGACGTCCTTTCAAAATGCCACTAACAAAATGGATTGAGCAAATGTGTCTTTCCTTAGCTGATTGTGTTTTATTATTATTGTAGTATGTAAGCAGTGGTAGGTGTTCAGCATCATCAGATATGATAGATTTTGTCTCTAGTTGTTTGTTAGTGCCAAATTAAGTTCGTGAACTTTACAGTAAACGAGATATGGTGAATTTAGTGCAGCGGAGTTTTTCAAAAGAATATAATAATAATAATGATTATTCTGAAAGTGAAAGTTATTTAGAAGACAATGGTTACAATGCTGACGAAACCGAAATATTTTGGACATCTCTTGCAAAACAATAATTAGCATCTAGCGGAGAAACTAGTGCTTGAATTTAAGTTAGGAAAGACAAATGTACACTTAATCGCTAAAGAGTGCCCTAATGTAAGTGACACGTTTTTTAGTGTTGTTGTTGAAAAGGAAGACAAAGAAACCCCGCTGTTTTGGGAATTTCACCTGCCTTCCTCTCACTTTTACGCGCAACAAATGCAAAAATAAACACTAATTTGTTTGTTGAATGAAAATTATGTATCATTTATAAATTTATTTATCACGAATTTATTCCACAATGAAAAATACCGCAAAGACAACTATGACAGTGAGAAGTTTCTGCTCCTTCTATGTAGGTCTCTTTTACATCTTTGGGCCGAAATTTAGAATATTATTAACAGGTAACGTCAAAGTAAATTTGCGCCAGCAATTTATGTCACAGCAATCCTGGAGTCAATTGATCAGCAAGAAACAAGTTAAAGAATCTTTACATGAAACAAGTTGGCCGCCGTCCATTTATGGATAAAAATGATTCCGAGCAAAGAGCTACACTCTTTGCTAAGAAGCTTAACTTAAAGTAGAGCTGTCACATTTTAGCCGACGTACGGGATTCACTACCAGTAACTTATAAAATGTTTCAAAAAACTGTGGCCTAACGCCAAAGGATAAGAAACAAATAATTGAACTGGAACTAATGCTGACGCGGGACAAAAATTTTATGTGAAATGATTTGCCATTTCCGTAGAATTCCTGGATTTAAGGTTGTGGTGCGAGTATGCAGCAGAATGGTTGCATAAAACACGGACCCAAGAAGTTGCCTTATTATAAATGACGAACAAAGCGTAAAATGCGTGAATGAAACTGGTAGGAACAAAAATGAATCCGATGAAGAAAAAACGGAGACAATACTGGCTCAACGTATGCTGAAGCGTATCGTCATCAGAGACGTTGCTAGCATAAACGTCAACCAGACGTTAACGCAATCAAGTCCAGACGTTTAGCTCAAAACGTCAATTAAGTCCTTTGCAACTACCGATATAAACAGTAAAAGATCGTGAAGCACTGCGTTTTTGTAAATGTTTGGGAAATGGTGCAAATACTAAGTGATTGTATTCATTATAATGTTTCTCAAAAACTTTGATTATGCAAAGCGTAATATAGTTCTAAATTCTGAGTATGTAATTTCATCTAACTTTTACCTTTACATAGCATTTTAAAAATCTTTTTATTTTTTTAACAGCAGTGTTTAATCGCTTTTACTTTGATGTTTACTGATGTTTGATGTTTGATGTGTTTTGTTTGATGTTTGATGTTTGATGTTATCTCCACCGCCCTCAACCTAGTAAAGGTGACATGAATATAAAATGATTATTCATTAAAATAACAGGTCTCGTGTTATTCAGAATACCTACTAAATGTTTGGAAGAATTTTTTCAATTCTGTATCCATCAGTAACATTTTTCAGTGGTTTTCGTAGCTTTAGATCAAATTATATCTGGTTTACTGAGGTTTTAAATTCTCAGGAATCAGATAAGAGTTTAAAATAAAAATTTTTGTATTTTAATGGAGCTCAAATTTTTGCGTAAAATTAGACAGAAAGACAGTACAGGTGACAGTAATGAACAGCATTATCTACAAGAAACTGCTAATTTAACATTATTATCAACATAGACCCAACTGATGACCCTAAACCTTTTTTAAACTTCTGATAAATATTGTAAAGTCAACATAATGCTTCTATAGCATTCTTCTCCTGGATATCTTATTTCAGAACTCAGTAGAAAAGACAACGATATTTCCAATTAATTTGAAAAACTACAGTAAATATCAACTTTTTAAGTCGAATTAAATTTTAAGTCAAATTGTGTAGACTAGCGTAGCTGTGACAACACGACTGGCTAATCTGCATTAATTTTCATTACACGGGAATAATAAAGTCAACCTAAAATTGTTGTTCAAGCATATTAAACGAGTCAGTGGTTAATACATTCTCTTTGTGTTGAGAAGCAAAATACCTTAACAAATTAAGAATCGTACAACATTGATACCACAAATCATTAAAAATCAATTAAAAATATAACATTACAGT
The DNA here is from genome assembly GCA_034769895.1 of Magicicada septendecula. NCBI lineage: Eukaryota > Metazoa > Arthropoda > Insecta > Hemiptera > Cicadidae > Magicicada > Magicicada septendecula. The sequence continues at coordinate 9,378,717 of CM068375.1, forward strand.
AACCTTTAAAACAAACCATAATATTCAAAACGAATTATGAACAAAAAGAAACAAAAATCCTGAAACATGTTCCGGCATATATAAAATTGTATGTGATGACTGCGATAAATTCTATATTGGACAAACAGGAAGAGCTTTTAAAGATAGATATATACAACATCTACCCAAGAAGAATATCAATAATATAAAGTCCAGTTACGCGCAGCACTTAATAGAATACAACCATAATTACACCAGTTTGGCACAACATTTAAAACCCCTACATTACTAGCGTCCATGAAGCGTCATGGATGCAATGGAAGAATTTATAATTTACAAACCAAGTACTGTAAATTCCAGCATGACGAGCTATTGAATGATATGTTGTCATTTAAATCCAACGTCTTCTACGACACAATAATACGCACACAACAAGGAGAAAGCAGACGACTGCCTGTGAAAGTTTGTGATAACAAATCAGTCGACTTTTAACTTTACGACGACGCGCACGTGTGTGAATGCACATAGCTATGTGTTCGCGTGTATTCGAATTTTGTGCAGTGGTTTATTTTAAACTTAACGACGAGTGATTAATTCATGATTTCATTTTTATAACCTGATGATGGGACTGTGTTCCTGAAACGCGTCGTTACGCAAACAATCAAAAGTTGCAAGGAAGGAATTAGATTTAGGTAATTACCAGTCTATATAATTTATTAAAATACGCAACTTGGAGACCAAACCAAAAGTGAACGTACAACGTAACTGTATATATAAAAATGCTTGAATTGTATGCAAACAGATTATTTTTTAAAATGTTTGTACTGCGATGTTGTTTGTTCTAGTGTCACAAGAATACAAAATCTCATAAGACGACGGAAAGTTAATTGTTAAAGGATATGTTGAAGAATCGGGTTCCTAACGAATTCTATAATAAAATATAATGTCACGACGTCACAGAACAATCTACGTGTTTATCGAACGTTCCAGAGGGATCCAGAATGTAACTAGACGCATTTTGCGAGAATCTTCTCGACTGTGCCGGTCTTCACTCGGGCGATCGGCCTGTGTCAAGGCCGCAGTTAATTACGTAGTTCATACGCACGCTACGACGCAATTAGGAATTGTCTAGATATTCGACTAGCTATAAATACCGGTTTTCAAACGACGTTAAGTTTAGTATGAGGCGAATTTTTGACTGTGCGGTTCGAGAGTATTAGTGCGATATATTTACAGAGCGGTTCGAGTTATTACTGTGTACGATCATGTAGTTATTAGTGAAGTGTTGCGTTTTATATTCGGACGGTATAATTGTAATACAATTAAGTTTTAATATTAGTGGACATTTTATTGCGTGTGAACAATTTTCATTTGATTTGTTGTAGACACTGTGTTGTTAATTACGAACTGTTTAACTGTAAAAAGTAAAGGTGTGATTAGTGAGTTAATTGTTGTCTTGTACTTATTTAGTTTCCACTGTACCTACGACGATCGAGTAGACCGTAGTATCAATAAGTTACAATCATTTGTTACCTGATCATGATCGGTGCGATTATATTAATCTTTAGGAGTAAAATTTGTCTCAATTTTTTATTACAATTTCTACCTGTTTAACATTCATAATTTATAATGTTAGCTACCATAATTTTTGTTATAAATATATAAATTATAATACAGTATAATAAACTGCGTTGCCAGAGAACTGAATAACCGCCAAGGCATCACGCGTGTCGCTTAAGCTAGGCTTATAGTAGAATATAACTAAAACTTATAAATCAAACAAAATCATAAGCATTTGAATTTCAAATTGCTTATGAAAATTTAAAAGTAGTGAGGGACGAGAACAATAACCTATCTTCAGCTGGATTCACAGAGGTGATGGCGCGCGATGAGATAAAAGTAATTACATTTGCATACTGAAGTTGTGTTAGTAATGCACAGTCCGCTTCTGCCTCAAACTGTCTCACTCCCTGCATTACCACGTCTCTCACGTTTGTCTACTTAAGTTGTCGCAGCTACTGAATTCAAAAATGGTGCTTTTCTGACTCTATAAATATTTATAATGGTATAAATGTTCACTGGTATGCTTGGTGCCAATGCCGTTGTGCTTATAAATTACAAACTTAGTTTAGCAAGCTCGTGCGCTTCATATTATTAAACATCACATCACTCCTTCAATTTTTTGTTAACGCTCTCTGAATTTGACAACATTGTTGCTTACAATATATTAAAACAATTTATAATGTAACCGCATCCCTCTAATTGTCACTGCTGCGCTAGTCTTCTCACACCGATCCGCTGCATGGTCCATGTAACTTTCTATCTTTTGAAGTAACACTTAACTTTGTAATTAGACTCTCGACGCTCTAACGCTTTTCTAACAATAAAACAATAAACAAATGGTTTAACTTAAAAAGCTACAATTCTATTTGAAATTAAGGAAATGTAATAATTTGGAAAGGAATGTTTGAGTATATAAACTTTTGACGTCATCTCACAGTAGTCTTAGAGTTTCATGATGTTGTTAGAGATGTGTAGCCACTTACTGGGAACAGTAAACGCTACTTAAATTCATGTTCTGTCGATGCTTTTTTAGCTGTACAGTAACGTGTCTTCTGTTTATTTAATGTATGTTAAGATTGTTGTCGGTCTCGCTATCATTTAACAGAAATCATATATTAATTACTGGCATCTTCTATATTGTTACGACGGTCTACTAGGTACAGTGGAAACAAAATAATTACAAGACACCAGTTAAGTCACTAATCACACCTTTAATTGTTACAGTAAAACAGTTCGTAATTAACAACACAGTCTCTACAACAAATCAAATGAAAATTGTACACACACAATAAAATGTCCACAAATATTAAAACTCAATTGTATTACAATTATACCGACCGAACATAAAACGCAACACTTCACTACTAACTACTTGCACGTACACAGAAATAACCCGAACGCTCTGTAAATATATCGCACTAATACTCTCGAACCGCACTATCCAAAATCTCGCATGGAACTGAAAAACTAAGGCCGCTACCCGATGTATTTATAGTCACGCTCACACACCAGAAGCTTCCAAACTGCGTCTTATCTCTCGTGAACTACGTAATTGCTACGGCCTTGACACAGTCCGAGCGCCCGAGCGAAGCCCGGCACAGTCGAGAAAATTCTCGCAAAATGCGTCTAGTAGCACGTACACCACACGCTTACATCGAGATCTTTCTGGCACATTCGATAAACGCGTAGATTGTTCTGTGCTGTCGTAGCAATATTATATTGTGAAATTTTTATACTTTGTATTGGTTTCGGCTGAATACAACTATGGGTCTTAATGCTGGCAAAATGTTTATTGAATAAATTAATAAATTAAACGTTAAACAACGTTTATTCCTTAAATTGGTTAAATTCCAAATTTTGTAGATTTCAGAATATTGTCGTATTTATGAATTTAGACAAATTTCAATAAAGAAAAATTATTTCGTCTGACGTAAAAAGATGTTAAAGTCCTATGAAGAAAAGTTTAATTGATTGTGAATCCAAATATCAATGGCGTCCGTATAACTGTGTTACTATCACAGCGTCAACGCTGTTCAGAGTGTCGTCAGCCGGGCTGTTAGGCCGTGGTCTAAAGATGTTTCGACCTCGCTATCGGAGACCACCTCTAGTGAAAAATTTGTTCTTCCTCATTCAGAGTCTACCTCAGTACTGGTGTTATTTGGTGTACAACTGCTAAAACAAATTTCGCATTGAAGGAAGCCTTCTTCTACAAAGCGAACAGGATGGAAATCGTTCATCTGGTTGTCCACCGAGTCCGTCTTTCAACCCGCAGAGTTTGAGGTCGGATCCTGAGAACTACCGCCAGGCCAGTGCCCCACTGCTTCGCTCTGACTGTCGACGGCCAATACAAGCCTGACATTAGATGTCTTGAGTGGCTCAGTATCTACCTCAAGCATACTAACTGAATGGTAAAATTGGATTTATAAATTATCAATTACAGAGCTGAAATACCCAATAAGCATACAGAACTAACAATACCAACAAGAGACATATTAACGACACAAACAAAGACATAGACATATACAACCAAACAGGCGTATATAAATTAAAATGCAACGATTGTAATAAATTCTATATAGGCCAGACAGGAAGATCATTTTACTCCAGATTTTCTGAACACACAAAAGCATTATCCAATAACAACTTTCAATCCACATCTACCACACACATCCAGGCAGAAAACCACAGTTACTCCAATATAAAAAACAATCTTGAAATTGTACACTACATACCTAAAAGTCTCAAACTCAACACCGCAGAACAATACGAAATATACAAACACAACAACACACAACCGAACAACATACTCAATGAACAATTACAATTTAAATCCAACACACTATTCGATACAATAATACACAACACATACAATTCAGAATCCCGCGCCAACCCCCTTCCATCTCCACACTCCCACACACAACCAGTCACCTAAAAAACCGTTACAGATTCCCAACGCCTTGACCCATTCCGCATTTATACCTCACTGAGGAAGGAGAAAACTACTCTGAAACGACGTTTGAGGAAATAACAAAAAGTTTTTCACAAGTGAAAATTAATTGCCCAATAAGCACTGTAAATTCCTTTTACAGTAGTTTATTTGTACTAAATTGTTAAAAATGTAAAGTTACGTTTCCGACTTCAGTAATTAAGAAACTAAGGTAAAAAATATTTTAAAACTCAGGTTAGTCAAAATAGTTAATTAATATGTAGGAGGTGCAATTTTCAAAATATTCTTATTTTCGTAATTCATTTTTTTCTAATAAAGAAATAACAGAACAAGATAATAGAAACTTGTCTTTATTTACATAACTATACTTATTATTGTCTTTTTTATTATTTTATAATTGATCCAATGGACAACACCTAACTTTACATCATTTCAGTGCTGACATGTCTAGTTAGTTAATCAATTAAGATTACTGCCACATCTCAACAATCATATCTCTTCAGTAATTAAAGTATTTCAACAATCAAAGTATTTTTTCTAAAATATTGAAAATATGTATTTGTTAAGAAGCTTTATTTACTATGTGTACCTTTCCCTGTTGAACTCATAGAGAGAAAGAGAGAGAGAGAGAGAGAGAGAGAGAGAGAGAGAGAGAGAGAGAGAGAGAGAGAGAGAGAGAGAGAGAGAGAGAGAGATAGAGAGAGAGAGAGAGAGAGAGAACAGGCAGCCAGAGCTTAAGAGAGGTCGTAGGAAAGAATGACAAGGGAAGAGAGAAGGGAGATATTAGTTAGGAAGGGTAAATTTAAAGAAGTTGATGCCATTTATCCTTGTAAAAAGGAAAGCAATTAATTAAAAACAGAAAATCACCCCCAAATAGATTTTTCACATTTTATATAATAATAATGTTTGATGGCATACTGGTGGATAAACTTTAAAAATTGGTGCTGAATCTCTCTGAACGGAAGATTATAATATCCTGTAATTAAATACTACAAGGAATTGTTTTAATTCGTTATATTTATCACACAAAGAGAGATTTTATTATACCCTTAAACAAACTTAAACATGAATTACATCTAACTTCGGGTAATCAAAAGAAAGCATTTGGTTCCATTGTTATGTAAACTGTCTGAGGCTATAATCTAAAGAACGAAGTTGTTAATATCCGCCTGAAATAATTAGAAAAGTAATTGCTATGAACGGCTTCCGTCATTGTTATAAGACAAAGGTTGCATTTAATGTTCATTTATCCGTCATTAATTTGTTTAAAAGCCAGAAGCCTGAAGTACGTGACCTCATTGCTATTATTTTTTCGATATAGAACAAATTATAGACGCTAATAATGTCACAAATTCTGTTCTAAAAATTTACAAAGCACATAACTCAGGAACTGAATTCCGCTAAAATAATAACTTTTTCAAATTATTCACAGGAAAGTAGTAAACATTACAACTATTGCTAAGGTTATTAAACAATATGTTAGGAATTAATGTTTTGTAAATTAATATTTTAGGGGAATTAAATTTGCCAGGATGAAGAAAATAATGACGAGTAGGCGGACTGTAGTTTAATACATTTATTAGGTATAAATGTTATAATTTAATTTCCAATTCGTAAGGTTAGCTTGTACGCATTATGAAATCTGAAAGGTCACATTCGGTGAAAATGTTACATTATAAAGGTGAGGCGCAATTACGCAACATTTGAAGAAAAATAAATGAAATGTTGTAGGGCCTAAGGCCTACATAATAAGTCGCGACATTAAAGAAATGAAATGACAGCCGAAGCAACAAGCGTAAGTCATGTCTGCTGCGTTCGGACGCTCGGAGCACTGTAACTACATGTTCGCCGACGCGAGCATGGCTGGACCATGATCAGATTAGCCAACCTTTCGATTATGCAATTCCCACATTAAATACCAACATTACTGTCCACAATATTTAGACTAATTTTTCTGCTTCCCACTAATTGCAGTATTAAAAACAAACAATTAATTAGCATGTTTTGTTTGTTCATCATCTTTTTTCACAGCACTAAACTTTATAGATTATTGAAACTTTCAACTTGTGAAACTTACTTGTCTTTTCTTCTCGTACGCGTTTCGGCGTGGTGTTCGTCTTCGTCAGCTTTGAGACAAACTGCTATTAACTTGTAACGGTTTTTATTTTGAAAGGTATAGTGGGGGTGGTGTGTGGACGAAGGGGATTGGCGCGGGGATCCAAATAATTGTTAGTTTTATGTGTAATTGTGTCGAAAAGTGTGTGTGATGTATACTGTAATTGGTCGTTAAGTATGTTGTTTTGGTTGTGTTGTGTGGTTTTTTGTATATTTCATATTGTTCTGCTGTGTTAAGTTTCCGACCTTTTCTTTATCCAACAACAATATACATTCCGCGTTTGCCATACACATACACACAAAAAACCACAGCTACACCAACATAGATACTAACCTTGAAAGATTACACTACTTACCCAAAGGTCGAAAACTTAACACAGCAGAACAATATGAAATATACAACAAACAACATACTTAACGACCAATTGCATTATAAAACACACACACTTTTTGACACAATTATACATAAAACTAACAATAATTTGGATCCCCGCCCCAATCCCCTTCCACCTCCACTACACCTTTCAAAATAAAAACCTTTACAAGTTAATGGCAGTTTGTCTCAAAGCTGACGAAGCCGAACACCACGCCGAAACGCGTACGAGAAGAAAAGACAAGTAAGTTTCACAAGTTGAAATTTTCAATATTCTATAAAATTAATAAGCAAGTTTGGTTCATTCTATGTTCATAAATATATGTCTAGAATATAAGAAATTTGTAATTGACAAATACTTATAACTTTTAACAAGAATAGAGAATTTGTCGAGAAGTCCACTTTATTGTTGTTATTATTATTATTGTTAGTATTATTATTATTTATATTTTATAGGAACAAATGGGTTTAATGAAGAGAAGAGGAACTTGTCTTTTATGAAACAAAAGCAGAAGCGGTAGTACTGGTGATAGCTGGAGTGATTCCCAAAGACTATTTGGGTCAAGAGCAAAACAATTTCTTCAAAAGCAAAGATAAATTTGTAATAGACGTGGCAAGAAATCATGCTGTGTAACTCATTCTCCGGTACTGACAACACTATAGGAAAATGGAGTACAAAAGAAGCTGGATCGCATGGCTCATAACGGACTTGACAGAATGAGTTTATCAACACTGCAAGGTAACATACCACTGAACACAGTTTCTTTGTGAGTACGGCAATTATAACGCCTACCCCTACAGTATCAGAATAGTGCAAAACCAAACACAACAGTTCGGCGACTCTCTGCACGAATATAGCTGGCGCTCTTTGCCATACAGGAAAAGGAGAGAATTATAGTTGTAGTTCACGGCGGAGTAAGTAGTTGTGACTCACCTTCGTGGCAAGGAGGAATGGGACTGGGTTACTACATTTATTCATTGGGTATGCAAGTAAAGTGAAGAAAAGCTCAACTTACACGCAACTCGCTGTAGCATAGAAGCGACAAAGTTGAAGGATACCGGTAAGGGCGCAATAGGTTCCACGGTGGAGTAATTCACGTTAAGGGCTTCTAAACCACGTTACGTGATTGGTTGTCTATGCCTCAATTAGAGCTGGGGCAACCCACCAGGGGACACAGTTTTATCTAAACGTTTATAAAACATTTATCCTGTACTACAAAATATTGTTAACTTTGTAATTAATTTTGTCATTGATATTATTATTATTATTATTATTATTATTATTATTATTAAATAAATGCATTATTATTACTATTATTATTATTTAACCCTTAAATTTGTAGTGGCCGTCAATCAATGAAATTTTTTGTGAAGGGTCAAAAATACAACACAAATTTGTGAAGACAAAAGGGTTTGCGAGGATCGGTCAAAAATACAACACAAATTTTACATTATTTGTGTCGACGTTTCGACAGTGTTTATTGTCATCATCAGGAGAATTCTTGCTGACACACATCTGTAAAAGAGACTGTAAAAAAAATATTATTTAACCGTATACTATGGTGAAAGCACTGCCAAAGGTAACTAATCATAATTAGTATACAACCAGATTGAACACGGCAATACTAGTTTGAGTGATATAGAGAGGAAAAGGGAGGAAAATGTTGAAGCAGCCGTAGAGAACACAATTATCTTTGTTACTCTGACCCGTTACGCTTACTGTCCTAATAAATCAATATGCGAAGGAAAAGGAAACCTTTTCGGTGGTCCCAGGGTGTTCCTAACTTTCGAAGGGAATATCTGCACCTCAGGCGGAAAGTCACAAGTGCGTGGACACGGAATCTAGGAGGCACTGAAGATTAGGATTATAACAGAGCCAAGAAAACAATTAAGGATATTATTAGAAGGAAAACCGCCTTTTGGTAAGCCTCTCAGCGAGGAAGCGAATTGTAACCCCCTAGGGAAAGCCACACAAGACTGTCTAGCGCAAGCTCAGAGCTCAGTCAGCAAACCTTCCAATGGACGCCCGTCAGGCCAGTGGAAACCATGCCCCGCTAGAACTAGTCCAACTCATCATCGAGGAAGAACTGAGACTGGCTGTAAGTTTAATGACAAACAGGAAGACGCGGTGCTCAAGACGATGTTCCTGTAAAAGTGTTACAGGGGATTGGATGCGCTTGACTTGATTTGGTTGACGCCATCTAAAACCAGTAGTTGACATAGAATGTCTTCCCCAAGTTACGGAAGCTACAGCGCATAGTGGTGATTAGTAATTGAAAGGATATCTCAGTTTCTCCGTCAACTTACCGTCTGTTATGCTTGTTAGATAGAGCCGGTAATTTGCTGAAGACGTTGTTGATACCGAGTTTGGCAGACTCTACCCGAAGATGGTTCGAGAGGCAAACGTACAATTTCGAGAGGTCGAGATGGTTCGAGAGGTTGAATTTAGAGAAGGCAAATGTACCAATTGGTGCTATAAAAAATGTTGCAAAACTGTTCACGTGTATCGTTCCAGCAGAGGAACCGATATTCAAGAAGGATAGTGGTAGTAGTAACTCTAGATGTTAAAAACGGTTTTAATTCTAACAGATGATTGGACATTAGCGATGATCTTGAAAATGTCCTTCAAGCTGGGTTGTTAGTGGTGGGGATTGCCTCTGCCGACGTTAATGGTCAAGAGAGGAAGAAAGTATACGACCTCAAGGCTGAGGTAGGCGGAGCAACGGCGATCTAACTATCTGTTGTTGCCAGGACCGTTGGAACATCTAAGATGTAGTTGTAGCGCTATGTTAATTGTGAATCTGAGAGAATATCTGGGTAGCCAGTTTCGCGATGTAAAGTACGACACCAAACAGTTTGTCACAGGCACGGGTACTTACGTGGTTATCTTTTTAAAATGTAAAAAGGAAGGAGTCCGGCATGTCCGTATGTCAATTTTGACCGCTCCAATGCCTAAAACACTTTTTGTAGATGGTACGTGGCCTGTGGAGGAACAGAGATATGAGGAGGAAGTTAGTCTGATGACACTAGACAATTTTTGTGGCATCACGTTATCCGACAGAAACAGTTGGAGCCAAGTGACAGCGCGTTTTTGGAAACCAACTGCATCAAAAGAAGAATCATTAAAAAATTATAAACTAATCTGTTGTAGCATGGAGCAAAAGGAGCTAATGAGGAGCCCAATTCCTCATTAATGTGAAGCGCAAGCGACACTGTTCCGACGTAATACGAAAGTTATTCCGTGGTGAGTTGTATGACTGAGGTGAGGTGGGATTTTTGGTAGGTAAGAGTTCCAGACACGTAGCAGTGCCAAACACTTCCCTGAAGGTGAATAAACATCAAATCCCTCAGAAAAATTAATTTTAATGTTATTTTCATTATTATTCACATGAAGTTAAGGGTAAAAATTGTGTAAGCTAACACTTACCTCTGTGTTAAACATAAATTTTTTCTGGTTTATAGAAAGTCAAATTTTTAAGTAACTTCAAACATTCGAGCATCAAAGTATGTTTTCTTAAGCATATTCCTTACAAAAACAATAAGCCTGCTCTTCAGTATAGTTTATTATGCTTGGGATACAACTGTACATGGTTTTGTATACAGTACAATGTTGGTTTATACTGTACAAAGCTGTCAGAGACAACTGCTTCACTCAGTATCAATGTATGCTATTGTCCCCGAACAAACTGATATTCCCGTATATTAACGAAAAGTCATAAAATTCAGTCAGTTCTTCTGAAACACTAAAGATAATTTGAAACAGTATTTAATGACAATCATCAACTTTACGCATATGATCACAAAATCATGCAACAATAGCACTTGCACATTGTTCACTGTAGATTATTGCTATGCATGTGATCACAAAATCATGCAACAATAGCACTTGCGCATTGTTCACTGTAGATTATTGCACCACACGAACACTTTGCACTGAAATGCTAAATACTAAAAGTTTGTTGAAAAATGTAGTTGATAAGAAATATTGTTAAATATATTATATTACGATAAAAAAGAGTACACATGATCAATAATTCCCGCTGTTTCTTTTGTGTTTGAAAACAGATTAAAACGAAAAAGTGCCGGATTTCTACTTACTAAAAATTAAGAATTTTCTACTTCTGTTTATATTCATGAAATACCAAAGACATTTAGCTATTTATTTATTTCCAATTAATAATAAGTGTTAGAGTTCACGAGTAAAACTACTAAAGTATTCTTTTCTCAAACTTTAAAGAAAAGAGTTTTTTTTACAAGGAGACAAAAGAGGATAAATTTTAATTACAAAAAGTAATAGAATAAGGCAGCGCAATGAGATTATAATGAATGGCAAATCACTGAAGCGTTAGGAAAGTGATTTAATCAAATTACTTTTTCTACAAAATACAGTAAAGTTCAATAAGCTTTCATTTCGTTTTTCACTTTGATATACTTTCAAACAGACATTTCACCCGTTCTCATGTATCGTACTCCTTGCATGTCGGTAATGAAATTGTACACTGTCTATTGCAAACACTATATTCAGGATACATATATAGCTTGTAGTTATTTACACTATGTATTTACACAATTACAAGGAAAATCAGTAAAATTATAAATGGATGTAAGTAATATCATAACTAGTTTAACCGGGCCATTTAAATTACAATTATGTATAGTAAAATAAAAGAAAATGTTTACGGTAATTTGACTTAATATACAAAATTTCAATAGGTTAAAACACTTAGTTTGGATTAAAAAGTAGTTAATTACAAAGCTAATCTATTATCAGTCCTCTAGGATAGATGACTGGAATGTAACTACAATACGAGAGAAAGTAATTTTCTGTTTAAAAGAAAAATTAGCTAAACTAACCAAACATAAGTAAAGGTAAAATAGGTTGTGAGGCCCCCCCCCTGTTTACAGCAGTTAATAAGTTAATATAGGATGCTATCTGATAGAAAGTAATAAAGAACAGATGCGATGGGATGCGGTATTTAGAAAGAAAGGCCGGCGCAAGAAAAGAAGGGATGAATTAAAAATGAGGCAATAAGCAGCATCTAAAATTGGAATAGATAGAAAATAAGTACGCAAAGACAAAAAACATGGTTTGGTTGTGTACGTGGTATGGTGAGAGAGAAAATTTCAGAAATGGTATCGGAGATACCAACACAAGGGACGACAACATGAACATCACAAACTTCCGAATTCGATTAAAGTTACTGTTGCAACAAAATTTACAATACACTGAAAACAATAATTTTGCCCACATATAACCACAAGTACATTCATTTAAAATGAAAAACTTACACACATTAATTTGCAGTTAAAAGTAAGTTTACATGTGTAATAGTATTTAACCTACGTAATAATGATAGTAGTGCCAAGTGTCATAAGTTTCTTGTTAGCTTAATGATATCCTCTTAAAGAAATTGCTACCTTATAACCACCTGCCTACATATTTTCTTATGAGGAAGAAGGTAACAATTATTTAAAGAAACATAGCACAACTCAAAACAATTAGCTACATTAAAACGTTAGTGTATTACCATTTTCCAAAGCCCACTACTTTATGGAGAAATAAATAACTAAATTTAATACCTAAATCCAGTTAATCGGAATTACTAATAGACTACCATTTAATACAATGATACACATCGTTTGCACTCTGTAAGAGTGTGACGTGGCATCAGTATTTACAACATATGCAGCATTTCTCAAATATTGTGCAATGTTGTATGTCGTGTACACACACACACACATATACACACACGCGCGCGCGCGTGTGTGACTTAGAATTTTCTGCCATAATTTATTTGTGTTGCAGAAATGTTATTAAAATGCGTTGTATATATTTTGTTTAAGTATACAGTATTTTGTATTATGTTTTAGTAAGTTTATATCATTTTATTAAACCTTTAAAAATTTACAAAGCTGAAAATATAGGGCTAATTTTTTTAACCACAATTTCACCAAAGCAAATGCTTTGTTATCGCGTTTCGGGTTTCGGAACAACCCGTAATTTCCATCGACCAATGTGAACTCTGGTATAGATACTAGCAACGGTTACTCATTAGAATTTTCGGTTTACTCTAATTTTTGCTTATCATATCCCGCTTTTTTCCATGAGAATAGCAGTCCTACGTGTTCATACGCTTGATGTAGTTTTATTCTGTTGAGTTACGTAAACTTCATTAGTGTAAGGATGCGTGTGTTCAAGCGTCTTTATGAGTTACAGCGCACATATGGTGTTGTTACATCGTGTGAGTGTTTTTAATATGATAATGTTTTTGGGCTGGGGGTCATTCCACAAAAATATAACGTCATCGAAAAATGTAACGCTTCCACACTTTCGATTCCCCACAGTCTAGAAATCTTCGGTCATCTGTCGTTTTAACACGATAATGTTTGTTATATGGTAAATATATTTGTTATATAGTAAATATTTGTTATATGCACATTATACGTTTCAAAAGCCTAAAAAAATTATCATGCTTTGATGTTTAGGTTTCGTCATAATTTCTTTATATTTTTTTATGAGCGTGTGTACATATTAGTATGAGCGTATTTCCCTTTGATTTGAGTTTCTTGGAGTTACTTGCCATTTGAATTTACTCAGCCGCGTCGGAAGTAATGAACAGAATGGTTTGTAACTACTATAATGTTAAGTTATAGATGATGATGATGTAATACTGTGTAAGTATATAATTGTATCTATAGTTGTAGTTGTAGTGTGCTTGCAGATACGCTCCGGTATCTGCTATTATGTTGTTTTTATAAAAACTGCTCCAAGTATAATTATTAGGAGTTATTAGTGTGATGGTATAATCTGTATAAGTGTTTATGAAGATTTCACTCTTTCGATTTAAATAAGTTTCGCGGACTTTTTGTTGTATGCCTCCCTCACTTACCACAAGTACCTGTTTCAGTTCTGTTCTGTGACGGTTGTTGCTGAAATACATACATTTAAAATGCACACAAATATTCAATTTTGAATATTCAAAACAGTTAGTACACACAGTATGAATGAATTAGCACATATAGGCAATACTTTAAATTACTCTCTGTTTGAATTCTTCCGCCACCTTTGGTAGAACTGATTTAAAAGAAATAATTTAATTTCTATTTGAAATGATACTCTTGTTCATAGGTAAATAAGTGAAGGTTTATTAACAAATTTTAAAATGGCAAACTTCAAAAAATAATTAACAATCATTTGGCTAATAACCCTTTAAATAATAATTACAATTGATTAATTTTAACATAAAACTCTATCCAGGCTCAATGCTGGTAGTCCTGTCTTTAGTACAATAATTTGAACTTAATAGGTTATGTCTTCTTGTTAATATATTATCAGGTTGTTAGGTTCTTTGAGGATACATGATATCAGTGTCAAGATGTAATATTAATAGAATCAATAAAATTAAACAATGGTTAAAAAATAACGAATAAATATAAAACAATGAAATTTAATACCATATGTATGGTAAGTATGTAATTATCGTACGTCTGGATGCGCACGCACCTTATAACATTCTATAGCAAGCGTCAGACTCGTGGCTTGTACAGTTGCAATGTATCGTTTTATTTTCAACAATGAATTTGATAAATATATATTTTCAAGAGAAAAAATTAATAAAATACAAAAAAAACTCTTGATATGATTTCTATTTAGTTTGGAAACTATTTGAGAACTGATGCAAGTTAAATTAATAAGCTACCGCTACCATTTGAGGTTAGCGATCACAGGTAATGCTATTACAGAAAATGATTTCTTACTGGTTAATATTTCTCAATTTATATTTCTGAACATAATATTAGTAACCTTTTAACATGTTACTATTAAAATTGCTTTATACTTTTGTACGAAAGTTAATGTTATTTATTTCAAAACATCGAATAATCAAAACAAGTTTAGTCAAAAGAGTGTCTAAATGTTAACTCTTGTAATTAGTGATAATTACTTTAAACATACTTTTTATAATTATAAAATTAATTAAAATATTTATTTAATATTTTAATAAGTAAAAATTGACATTTCTTGAAATTCTAATAATTCCATTATAAGTTTGATGCTGCGCTAGTAATGACTCGCGTAGTATCAAAATGTCTATTTCAAAATATTATTTTTGAAAATCAAAGTTATTTAAATAAAATAATGTACTCCCTGTTTATTATCACAACACACGCGAGTACGACCGGGATTATACACTATCGTACTTATATTGTTCGGTAATCCCGCACATATCACTCGGAAGTGTATTTGTTGTGTCAAGGTTATGTCTGTATATCAACTTAATGTCAATGTACGCGCACAAATTTGAAAATAATACTTTTTCATGGTGTCGAGTTGCGTGACCTATTCGTCTGGAAGCTGTTCGTAGACTGTTACAATTTGCCAAAGCGTCTCTCTCGTGTCTGACAAAATGCGTTGATTTGATTGGCTGTAATCACTATAGTCTTCACCCCAAAGGCCTATGTTTTATTAAAATATTTGGTGTTTTACCAAATTTCGACTTTGGTTCCTGGTTTATGTGACGTAAGCACTAGTGTAAAAAATACTTGAAAAGTTAATAATTACAATAATTTCCTTATTGAACGTCCTATCGTTACATGAGTTATGTCATTGAATTATAGACATTTTCTTCTTTAATTTAAGTCTAAACAACACTATTTTATTTACATTGCTTCTCTTAAAATAATGTTTTTATTAATTATCTTGGTGTTTCTTATTTTTATAAGTTTTTGACACCAGATTTAATTATTTTTAATAAAAACACTTTCTAAATAAACTCTTGGAGTCCATTTCTCACTTGGTTTGATTTGTTATTTGGAAATAATTATTTCCTTAACAATAGCTTATTTTAGCGTCATTAGGCGTCCATCTTGGTTTTTATATAAAAGTATTTAAAATGAATTTCCCTTATCTAATACAAGTAATCTTACAATCTAATAATACTAAAACGATTATGTACATGATTTCACACTTAAATATCCTCACATGATTGTATTAAACATAATACACATACTGTCTTCTTCCTCTTCTACCTTTCTCATACAATTGTCAATATAATTTTAGTCTTTTCTAAGTGAATTATATTATGTATTAAATGTCATTAGTGTACATACATTGTACTTAATGTATTACATATATTGGTCAGCTTCTAGCTAGTTTAGTACCCTTCAATTCTTCAATATTGGGTTTGTTCCTATGGTGTCTCAACATAGTGGTCATTTATTTTTCATAAAAACAATAATTAAACTGTTATTGTTACATTATGTTTGTGTTTCTATATTGGTATTAGACATTACTCCTACTTTTGGTAATGTTCTCATTTACTCTTAGATAAATTTATATGTCATATTTTACCTAAGTAACTTACTTAACATGGTTGGTTTATTTGTGATTTCTGTCACTATGGTCAGTTGGTTTCTAATTATTTGCATATATACTGACTGTTTTTATAGTTCTAATCTGTTCTCAAAGTTGTATTGATTTTCCCTCTAACTACTGGTAATATTGTGAACAATCTGTGTTTAAGCTTTAATACACTATTTTCCTTAACTAATGGGCCATACAGTGGTCCATCTTACATCTGATTGTTTGTACATGGTTAGTTAGTTTACATCATTTTGTTTATAATACTGTTGTTATTATGTTAAAGATCTGTTCTCAAACCATTACCAGATATTAGTCTTACTACTGGTAATATTGTTAATCACTTTAGTATTGGTTTTGATATTGCACTTTGCCTATTTGAATTGGCATATTTGTTGCATCTTTGCTATAGCTGTCTGCCATTGCATTTGATTGGTTTTATTTACATGGTTGCATTTTAATGCATTGTCTATTAGGATGTATTGTTATTTATAACAATTCCTTAATTGATATCATTGTTGATAACCATTTGTTTTCATTGATATTTTTGGTTTTCTGTTTAACAGGTACCTTCGCTATGGGTTATGTAACAATGTACCATCTGTTTTAATGCAGTATGTCTCTACTACCTACATGGTATCAGTATGGTCTTTCACAATAATATTTTACTTATTTTGTGACACATGTTTATACATTCCTTCTTAAACATTAATACCTATCTTATTGTATTATTTATGATATTTTTATAGTTATAGGTTGAATTCAATTCAATCCAGTTTGTTTGATACAATGGTTTTTTATACTGTTGTCAGTTCTTTACCAAAAATAAAACATAGTTATATTATTGTATTTTGTTTCATTTTGGTGGACTTATGATTATCTGTGTTAATCACAACTTTATTAAATGCGTCACACTCATTGTTCGTGTCTATTTGACTTATTTAACATCTTGTTGTTTTCATCATGGAATTAACATATTTTCATATACTTATAAACTTCCTCACTATAATTGTTTGTGTGGTTTTATCAGTAGAAATAGTTAGTTATTCACATGTTTCACATCTATTAAGTACGCACTGTTATTGTTTGTGTTTCCTTAAATGCTAAGCACTGTTTTTCATCCTCACATTTGATAATCATAATTTCACTTGTCACTTATATAGTCTTTGGTGCACGTGGTTTATGTTGATTTCTGGTATGATTTATTCATCTTCTTCTCTCTTCTGAGTCAGCTTTCTTGTCCTTCTTCTTTCTTCTTTCTTGTTATTTTCATCGTAGTCATTATCCCTTAATTGTTCCTCTCACTTTTGGAGTTTGTTAATTCTTGTTTAGTCGTTTCCCCTCACTTTTGGATCCTATTGGGTCTATAATTGGTATTTTGTTTTGGCTCATTTCATTTTCTTTCTGACTGTTTCTTAGTTGATGTCACTAAGTTGATATCATCTTATTCATAGTTGGATTTTCATATTAACACATTTGTAGATACACACTTTATATACATGGATTTACTTATCTAGATTTACATTCATATTTTTTCTCTTACTTGCCGTCCTTTAGGCTCATTTTATGTAACTGCCATATTTGGTTATGTTACACTACCGTACTAGACTTTCGAGATATCTGGACTTTTAATAGATTTTAAGCAAGCTACTAATACTTTAGGTAAACTATGTATTGTAGAAAGTAAATTAGCTGGTCAATTTTCGGCTCCGACTTTTACTTTCAGATGCTGCTACGTTTCCATAGGCGTGTTCATTAAATTTAATTATTAGTGCATCGGCCTTACAGATTGAGCAGTCACCTCGACTGAGATGTTTCTTCCTAGTGACTTCAATCTATATTTCTCATCTCAAGCATTCCCTCTCAAGGATTCTAATTGTCGTTATCGCCACAAAGGTAAATATGTTTAACTTATTAATACACGATCGCACGTAACAAATTTTAGTGGAATTTTATAATATGAATGGAGAGAACTCTCTTCAGTGTGAACGTAAAATAAGTACTGAATAATGGCATATAATAATAGGAAAATTTAAAATAAAATTGTGTTTTAGGAAAGCGGTATCAGTAGTGATTATCTTCTCAGTGTTTTATTCATACATATTTCAATATCTCATACTTTTATCTCATACTTTAGTGATTCCAATTTTGTATTTTGAGAATCTGTATTTCTATTTTCTGTCAGAATTGCAGTGCTGTAGGAAGGATGAATTTTAAACTGTATTCTATTTGACTTACTTGACTTAAGTCCTTAAATTCCTAGGTGGAACATAGGGTTTCGGCGAAATTTCCTCAGCATGTTCTGTCCATTGCCAGGGCCTTCACCTCCCTCCACCTCTTGTTCACACCAGCCTGTTTTCTTTCCATAGTCCTCTTCCAGGTGTTCCTCGGTCTTCCTCGTCTTCGGCTACCTTGCGGATTCCGATTCAGTGCTTGTCTAGCGATATTTTCTGGTGGTCTCCTCAGGGTGAGACCGACCCACCTCCATTTTCATCTATTTACGTGTAGTTGGATGGTACTCTAACTTGTCGTATTCTACAATATGTCTTAAATAATATTTTTCAATTGTTTACAAAAGATTTTCACGAACGTTTAATACATCGACTAGATTCGTCTTTGTTTTTCAGTACAACCAAAGTCAACAAGGTAGAAAATTTTGAAGAATAATTTGTTTAGTTGAAAATTAGATAAGAAATTGTTTTATGATATACTTTTATGTCAAGTTGAATTTTGAATCTCAATTATCATGATGGTGTTGATTATTAAGAAAAGTTAACCCCAAGTTATTAAATCTCATAATAGCTTGTTAGCGCTTCGGCTAGTTTTAAGGTAATATTGGCAACCATTGTTAATACAATGCGCGCCTTCCCCCCCCCCCATACACACACATACATACATACACACAAGCTCGGGCTCGTTGAAATGTAACAATGTCACCAATTTTGAACGGTGTGGCATACACATTCATTGTTTCCTACACACGTCAAAAGCATTTGTTGAATTTGTAGCTGACTACACGTTCTGAATACCTTTCTTGCACCAGTCATCACACATTACGGTAACAACGTGTGGTACGACTGGAATTTTTAACAACACGGCAGGGTCTCAACTCACCGGTTGTTATGAATATTCAGAATAATCCACGGTGTCGACAAATGTTCGCCCACACAGAATACTTTTCACTTTTCGGCGAACCACAAAACACATACGCACTCGAACAGTTTACACATACGTGTATGATTTAAAACAATTTTAAAATTACTGAAGTGTGTTGAATATTTTAAAACAATTATAGTAAAGAAATATAAATTATTTTAGTTACCACCTTTATGGAAAGTAAAGGTGCTCTTTCAAATATTATGTTTCATAACAATTTACGCTTAAGATAAAAATTTGTTGGCATATAATATTAATTTTTTTATATGTTTTCAAAATTTGAAATACAATTTTGTCAAACTTATATAAAAATAGTAGAAGAATAAAATAGAGCTGATAGCTTTATATTGGGAACAGAAAAATTAATATGGTAAATCAGTAAAGTTTTAGAGTGGGCAGGACAATATTACGATTTTAAATGTGATTGTTGATAAGATTATTAGAGCCTTGATGGACGTGTGCTGTAATATATGTGGAATGGTTGAATTCTAAATTTTCTGATATACAATACATGAATACAGCTGACTGATGAAGAAGCATTTTGCGTCAAGTTTGTAATAAGGTAAGTAACTGATGAAGCAGGGGTCTTGAAGTATAGTAAATTTACTCCGATTCTTTACCATTTTAACTGCAAAAGTATACAGGTTAAAAGAATATTGTTACAAAGTCTGCTGATCGCCGTATGGTACAGTGGAAAACAAAACACAAGACACCAATTAAGTCACTAAGCACCAGCTTTAATTATCAAAATTAAACAGTTTGTAATCAACAAGATAGTCTCTAACAACAAATCAAATAAAAATTGTTCACACGCAATAAAAATGTCAACTAATATAAAACACAATTGTACTACAATTGTCCCTCACAATTATAAAACACATAATACTTTGCCACAATACTACGAACCGCACTCGAATAAATCGCATCTCAAACTGAAACTGAACGTCGCTGAGTACTTATATTTATACCCCACCGAAATTCCAGAAACAGCCATACTACGCATCAGCGCTACACTAAGAACGTAATTGATTGGGGCCTTGACACAGTGCGCGCGGTTGGCGAAGTCTAGAAAAGACTCGTTAACGCATGTTGAGATCACGTACGCACACAATATTACAGCCGATTTCCACTGGAATATCCGAGACACACGTAGAATGGTGTAACACTTTTTCCGCATTACGTAATAATGTGTAAAAATAAACAAAAAGTTTATACATAAATCCCCTCATTGTATTCTATTTAACAAACCCTTTTTGTTAATTAAATCTAACACTGATATATTTTATTTTATTTTAGATATCTCTGTTACGGAAAGTAATAGTTCCTTTAATTCTATGAACACTTTATAAATTTTTTTTATTTAGGCACACAACAGCCATTTAAGCACTTCTTATGCGCACTAACTAATGTTGTTTTCACAATATTGAGAAGTAATAAACGAAATAAGCAACCTTTTAAAAAGGTACGCATTTAAAAGTAACTATTGTAATAGTGATTATATTGTTCCGCTTTTAAGTTATGATTCTTTGGTAACCACTAGTCAAAGCTCAAAATACATTTTTTTATTGGGAGAAGTAATTACAAATTACTTAAATCTAATTGTTTGTAAATCGATGCATCTGTTGAACGAAACATTAATAACTAACAATTCCATGATATTTCTATTAGAAAAGAGCTCCCATCTGCAATTTAAATTGAACACTGAAAGTTAGTTTATATGCTCTATAAACAAAATGTAGTTTATAAACTCAATAAAATTGTATTCATGTATAAACATAAGAAGTTTATTAACTAAGTAAAAGCGCAAATATGCTTATATGCAGGGTCTACATAAGGGCCTTTAATAAACGTACTGCTTAACATATCTGCGTGGATCAATCAAGTAATATAAAATACGATTCATTATGTTGTAGACACGCAGTTGTAAATTTGTTTAAAATTTACGCACGATGGATGCAAAAATTTATTCACTTGGAAATTTATAAACACTCCACACTCCAAGGCTGGAATTACCGATCAAAATTTATCGAGGAATTATTATGGAGAAGCACTACGCATTATGATGCTTCCTCTATTTACTTCACTGACAGGAAATATTTTTTCTTTACTAAATATATTGTATCAAAATTCGTCCAACATCCCTAGAAACATTCGAGCCTATTAGGTTTTTATTGCGCTGTTAAATATATTAACAGTATGAAACAGAATAAAGTTTGTATCTTTATTGTTCATGTCTAATAATTTTATTACAAAAGTATGTAAATGAATTATATTATTTATGGTGAATAGCTACTTCCTCATGTTGGTAATGAACAATGTAATCTGACGTGTACGCTATTTTATTAGATGTAGAGTATAATGCCATTTTAATTATTTTTTATAATACAATCTTGTGGTTAGACGAAAAGTAGATATACTGTAGTTGGTTAACGGATACAAGATCTCGGTATTGCAAAATTTAATTACGACGTGAAAACTAATTGAAACGAAGTAACCTTCACATATGAAGGCACGCGAAGAAAAGTTGCTAAATTTAAACGGGACAGAAAGGATTGAAAGTAAGGCAAGTGTTCTGTTACCGCCTCACGGTCGCAATTAATTCTCCACGAGGGCAAATTGTAGGTCTATAGTGTGGAAAACCAATCTGACAGTGCGTACGTGTTAGTCGCCGCTACGACGCTAACACCTCACGTAGTCAATTGTAGCTACTGTGGTGAAACCAACCTAAATTCGGTAATGTTATATTGACAATTTTTTATCAAATGTTTATTCAGTATAATCAAACAAAAACAACAAGCATCAATTTTAATTTCATTTTAATTAGTGTGTGAATTTATTTATTTCTGTACCAAAAGTACCAATCGTATGCATAACACCTTTTATTCCATGAAAACTAGTAATACAAGTATTATACGAATCATTGTGTCGTCTGTGTAATAAGACATGTTCATTCTTTATTTTTGTAGTTATCGGATGATGAGTGATTAGTGTTTTTCACACTTAGTCCTTTAATACACAAAGGATTTTTCGTTAAATTACTTTGTACACGTTAGCCTGTGTAATGTTGTAACATAGGCTACATATTTTACTTTCATTTTCCATAAAGAAATGGAAGTGGTGGTGATGGCGAAAAAATCGTGTTTGAGATAAGGGCTGATTCTGATTACACTATCCTCAAAACATGAAGAAAAGTCTTTTTTCGAAAAATGTCTGTGTGTCGGTGTCTGTGTCTGTCTATCTATCTGTGTCTAATGTGTAGAATTTGTTCTATAGGAAACGATAACTACCGTAAATTCAAAACAGAACAAAATAAAGTTTTGCATATGTGCCTGAGTTGTAAAATACTCAAAGCCTGTTGATTTTGGTGAACATCGGTTAAGGGGAACGGATAATTTACCAGCAACGTTTTATGTTTAAACAAAAGTAAAGTAGTAAATTTTTATAAAAAAAGTATCCTGAAAAGAAGGTCATAATAATCCAATGTAAAAGTTAGATGAAATATCTATAAATGAAAAGGGTAGCTGAAGGGGAAGGGGTAATTTTCTATAAATGAAAATGATAGTTGAATGGGGAGGGGATATTTTTTTATACGTGTACTACGTTATCGGCAACAAAGAAGTAGTTTGTTGTTGAAATTCCTTTTCCGGGCTGTTTAGCTTTCCCGTGGTCCAATGTTTTTGGAAAACCATATGTTTCGGCAGTGCCATCGACTACCATCATCAATCAAAATCGAGTGCGTTACCGTGAGGTGGTATACGTTAGTGACCACGGTACTGTGGTTAAGGCTGTAGCAAGAAGTAGTTTCTATGGAAATATTTAATTTAGAAAATTATTTTAAATACAAATCTTAGAACATGGAAGTCATGTATGCTTCTCCATAACGGTATTTTAATATGAAGATGTGTGCGCCTCGTTTTGTATATATACCGTTTTGACATATTTATCTCTCTCCAAGAATGGTCATATATTTATGTCATAGTTCTTGATGATAATTTAACGGTATATATTTTATGTATATATACTGTAACTAGTGGCTAACAATCAAGCAATTTTATTCTACCAAGTACACTAGCACTGTGTAGAATGTGCTCCCATTAACATGCCCCTCATCATAGATTACACATCAGTAATGTTACTATTCACTTCCCTATAGTAGTTCAAATGGTTTATTTCTCTGTAATCACCGAAGAATCAAGCATAAGAATCTCTGCAATAATAAAGCATAAAGAAGTTTTAGTATTATATTATTTTGATGTTTGTAAAGTTTTTTGTTCATATTTAACCGCAAACGTTGTAATGACATCTGTATCTGTTGCCACTGTCGAGTTTCGGGGGATGTCATTGTTTTTAACAACCACGGTGCATAAAAAAATCCACAGTTTGTATTTTGAAAAGTCTGAAAAGTCCGAATTATGTTTAGTGTTAGATTTCTTTGTGAATCGTCAAAGTTTCAGGCCATACACACACACCGGTTTCAAAACTTGTTTCTATAATGATACTTTGTTATAGAGTACAGAGTCACCCCATGTACTGACATTGTCACCCCGTCACATTGTGGAATATCTTTTGTGTACGTGAAATATAGAAAACGTTCAAGGACACCTTATTCTGAGGCTGCTATGGATACTACAAGTATTTCAATTTTATACTTGGATTAGATATAAGATTATAATTTTATGGATAAAATTTTATATCACAATACCCACGTCGATCTTTGCGAGTGAGGCGTGGGTCATGACAATAAAAGGAAAGCAGGAAGATTCCGAGTTCTGAAATGCAGTTTCTTCGAAATACTTTAAATTATACATTGCAAGATATAATAAGTAAAGAATACATCAGAGCAACACTCATAGTAAAGTACATAAATGAAATTATTTCACTTTACAGAAGACAATGGTGGGATCATCTGCAAAGGATGACAGAGGATCGATTGCCGAAAGCGGCACTGAACTATAAACCCATTGGAAGAAGAGACGTGGGTCGTCCAAGGATGAGATGCGAGCCGGAACAGGTTTATATAACCTAATGCTTGAAGAGGAGAAGAAGAAAAAGAATTTCAAGGACACTTCTTTGGATCACAGATGAACATTTTATGGCTCAGAATAATCCTCACCACACTTTACTCTGAACTGTCGTTTGAGATTTGAGTATTTGGCTTATCTCCAACACTAGGTAATTTTTAATTTTTTTTTTTCAATTCTTCATGCGACAAATTCACAAAATTTTTGTCCACACCCATAACTATTACTGTGTATAGTTTCTTTTTCTCAAGTAACAGCTCAATTGCATTAGTCATACAATTCAACTGCTTAATAGTTGAGTGTTTGTCGCGAAGTTCAGATCGGTGGGCTACAATTTGGCCTGCGAGTTTGAAAAGCAATTTTAAAAACAATTTAGATATAATTGGTAACAAGAATATAGAGTGCTTTCTTGTTTGCTACTTTCTATGTTTAGTTTCTTGTAAACAGCATATATTTTTTATCTCCCTGAGAACGGGAGATATAAATTCTCACAGTATAACAAAGAATGTAATTCGGAGAAAATGTTATAGATTAAATAGAAAATTACAAATAAATAATAAAGATGAGGACGAGGTTGTAATCGTTCAACGCAAGGGTTAATTCGAGACTATTTCCTTGAGTCAAAACTACAGTAGTTAGAACGTTATATCAACACCATACATTAATTAACAATGATTTTGAAGGCACCAATTAGATGACTACTAGCGTTGGGCAGAAATATTACATTAAATTTCGTAGAATTAAAAATATTTTATTTTTCCTTGTTACTAAAAAACATATATAAAAATTAAAGAAAAATAGAGTATATAGAAAACGTTAAATAAAAAGTGTATAATGGTATGGACACATGAAAAAATGACACAGGAAAGATTGCCAATGAGAGATTGTAATGGACCCCATCAGGAACAAGGAAAAGAGAAGACCACCTATCACCTGGATAGCAGAAATTCATACTATATTGAGGGAACGAGAAATTGAAGAAGACGGACAAGCAGCAGTGGAAGATGAGAATTTAGTCACTTCTGTAATCTTTGGTTCCGGAATATGTGTAAACACTGTACATATTAATTTTGCCGTAATTAATTTTGTTCTTGTGTGTTTACTATTAGTCCAAACGTTTAAACCATAAGTCATGATACTTCTAACAATGGTTTTAAATATTTTGGATTTAATTTCAGCTTTAATTTGTTTATCTCACAGGATTCAATTTAATGTAGATATTAAATTAATTCTACATTATCCCAAATTAATTCTGAATTTCATATCTTTGCCTTGCTTTCGATTTTCCGTAATTTTTACTTCTAAATACTTGTATATTTCCTTTCATAAAATCTTCTTCATGTCTTCCTCCAATATCAAATCTTGCTGAATGTCACCTATTCCCATGTATTTTGTTTTATTCATATTTACCTTTAGCCTCCGTTTCTGATATTCCTGTATCAACTTTCTAGTCATGTACTCCGTGTTTCAAAATTTTGAGCCAAAAGTAGTTGGTCACCAGAAAACTGTAATGAATAAACTGTATCACCATTAAGTAAAATTCCCATGTTCCTGCACTTTTTTCTTTCTCCGCCAAAACCCTCTATTGCTTTCTCTGTATAAATTTTAAAAAGCGCAGGTGTAGACATGTTGTAATTTAAAATTATGGAGACAAATCCTTTCCTATTATTATTCTCCATTCTTCATGTAGTGTTTTATAAATTTGGTATTGCTTTCATTATATTGGTGTTAATATTAGTTGATCTTAAAGCTGTCTACAGATTGGCTAGCGGTACATTGTCTTAAGCTTTTCTTAATGTCAATAAAAACTAAATGAAGAGGTTGTGCTTGAACTGTTTTCTTTTCAATTATTTGATTTAAGGTGAAGATATGATCTAGAGTTGATTTACCAACCCCAAAACCTGGTTTTTATTCAGCGCCCATTTTATTGTATTCAGCTTCCAAAAAATGTTTAAGTACTTTTCCATAAATCTCACTTAGTGTGCTAACAACTGTTATGGCTCTATAATTTTTGCAATCACCTTTGCTTCCTTTCTTGTGTATTGTAGAAATGAATCCAATCTTCCAACCTGTTGGTACCTCTTCTCCATTCAGGCATTTTACAAAAAGGTTTCCTAATAATTTATGTAATATCTATAACTAAGTACACTGATTATAGGTTTATATTAATAATAATATTATAATAATGTATATAACATATTTCGACCGTTTTTCAATAACTCTGCAAGGACGTCCCCAATTCCAGCTCCCATTCTATTTTTTCAAAATGTTACAGCTTTTTTGACAATATTTGTATAGAAGCGAACATAATCACCATATATTTCTTCTAATTTTCCGTTAATGTATTTCATTTATTCTTCTCTACTCTCTGCTAATAGCTGTTTTAAAAAATCTTCCTGAAACTGTAACTAAATCCCTGAATTTCCCTGGAGCTTCATCTTAAATTGTTTAATATATTCCAGGATTCTGTATTTCTTTTTCCTCTAATAAACTCTTCTACCTTTTGGCATGATTGTTTCGAGATTTTTTTTTTTGCTTCTGACACCTTTTTCCTAACTTTAGCCTGTTGTCTTCTATGTTCAATTTGTATTGAATATCTTTTGTATTCAACCACTTAAGGTATGTATCATTTTACCTTTGCACAATTTTTTATATTTCCTTATTCCAATAATAAAATAATTTTTTATGACATTTTTTTCCTCTCCTAACGCTTCTTCAGTTGCCTCATGTACCTCGTTCAAAAGATATTGTTCTTCATTGTTTTACTTAAGATATATTTAGTTTAAACATTTTTAAATATTTTTCTTCCCAGAAAACCTGGTCTCATTATTTGTATGACGATTTGCTAAACTGAATATTGGTGTTCTTAATTTATACCATAATTATTATATGTTTTCTTATGTATTCAATAGTAATCATTATCTAATTATTTTACTGTGCTTCCTTTACAATCTGTAAGGTTCTTAAACAGTTATTTACGTATTCATAAAAGCCAGAAACACGTCTGCTTACCTTACTCCAAGCAACATAATGGTGAATACGCAGTCCAAGGTTTCGTTATCGAGACAGAACATTAAACAAATAATTTTCTATGAATAATTGTTAACTAAAAAATGGAAAAGCTGTAGCTGCAAAACTGAGACAAAATACGAGATTGAAACGGAACTACAACGCACAAAACAAATTATTACAAAGTGATTTTCACGTATGAAAGTACGCTTAGGAAAGTTACCAAACATAGACAGCAAAGGCGGGTGCGTAAATAAACACGTACTTTGATAAAGACGCATGAACAAAATTAATACTACACGAGGACGTATTAAATCGTGTAGAAAAGCAATCGGGCAAGTGTACATACCACGTGCCGACGCTGAAACCTCACACAGTCAAGTTACACAGTTGAATGAAAAACATGGAATTTGCTCTTAAATAGAACATTATCTATACCCCAAGAGAGATTATTTTTATCAACGTAGAGTGTGCACAGAAATGTTACTTAAGTGGAATGTCATGTCACATGGATCATTGCATTATTACAAATGAATTACTATATTACAAATATAGTATAATATAAATATTACAAGTATAGTATAATTGTATCGATTCAAATATAGAAATTTTCCAGTTATATTATAATATGATTATAGTTAAATTAGGAGGCAATGTTTGTATATCAAGTGGTTAACGAACACAGGGACCGAGTATCACCCGGGATAGGGTGATTATCTCTGTCAAGTGCCAATGGCTTCCTTGGAAAGCAGCTGAGCGGATAGAAGATAGGGCAATCTATTGTCCTAGGGTTGAGAAATCACTTATAAATGCGGAGGAACGGGTATACGTCAACGACATAGAATGCAAAAGGCAAGGTGGGAAACCACTGCATTTAAGATCTGTTTAAGATATCCTCTACGAATGAGAAGTGTTACCCTATACGGGAGTGAATTTTGGACAATTGGAGAAAGTGACAAGAAAAGACTCCAAGGAATTGAGAACTGATGCTACAGAAGAATATTCAAGATAAGCTGGAGGGAGAAGATAACGAACGAGGAAGTCTTTAGAAGACCTCAGGAAGAGAGGAGCTTTCTACGATATTTAAAAAGCAGAAGAGCTAAGTTTGTAGGGCATATACTTTAACGCAATGGGTTTGTTAAGAGAATAATAGAAGGAACAATTTAAGGGGAGAATCACAGAGGAAGACCCCGTTTAGACTACACGAAACACCTTGTGGTCGATGTGAACTGCACATCATATTGTGAGTTGAAAAAAAAAGCAGAGAACCGTAAAGAATGGAGAGGGGTACCAATCAGCCTATAGGCTGCTCACCTAGAAGAGAGATAGTTAAACTAAATAAATTATAATATTAAAATAGTTAATAATAGAAATATTATATTTGGATGTCACTAAGCAATAACGTTTTATAGCAACTCGATACCCTTTACATAATATGGTACTTGTTTACGCAATCGGACGCTAGCCCTTTAGGACAGACTGTTGCAGAGATCAAATCGTACTTCATAGCAGATTTAAGGGGTTCCCGGACCGGAAACTAGTATCTGTTCAGAGTACTCGCCTCCGGCGTTATGAGTGAAGGCAACAACGATTATACTCGATATTCATGTTGAATGCGGTATCCAAGTCACTTGTACGAATTAATAACTAATTTACCTTAAATTGTCCGTCTTGTGACTTCTTATAATTTTTCTATGACGCGTTTCAGAGCTTATGCTCCATATGTTATTATTTATTATGTTATTAGTGCGCACTGTCTTCGTTAGCTGTGTGTGTACGGTGTTTAGTTATGTTATTTATAACAGTTGTGTTTGTTTTATTCGTTAGTGTGTGTTGTGTGTTTTAATAATTTCACCGACGACTCCTATATATTAGGAAGAAGAAGTTTTACCTGATGATGGGAATTTAATTCCCGAAACATGTAGCGGAATATTTAACTACAAGATAGCCTGACGGATCAAATTAAGGTATAATTTCAAATTAATTGAATATTATAAGCGATCTGGAGACTATTTATTTGATACCATTGTGTGTGTGAGCGAGCGCGAGCGGGTGCGTGTCTGCCCGTCAATTTGTCTGTCTGTTTGCTTTAACAGGATTAATGTTCAAGTCATTATTCAAAACTAAGCGTGTACCGTTTTTTGTTAACGAATAGGACGTAATGTAACAAAAGAAATGCTTTTTTCAAATTACAAATCCAAAATTTAAACGAGTTACTAGAAAGAGGAAATATATTAAATAAACACATCTCGAGGCGGTCATTTACCAGAAGGTAAACGATCGCAGGAAAACACAAATCCTTTACTGCGATCATTTGTCAGCTCTTTGTAGGCATAAACTTATTTAATTCCATCAAACGGTGACGTACGATGATTGTTTCACAATTCAAATCATACAGGAGAGCGTGTCTCTCAAGGTTTATAATCAATATCCTCAAAGCTGGAAGTCAGTGATAATTACGCTAAATTAATTTCGTGCAAATCAACATGGTTTAGAAAGAGTTTCGATCACTGCATTTTTATTGTCTCACAGGACAATGAATCCTGCCGCCTGATTGTAATAAGTCGTTGACTAAATCTCTGCGTTTTCTTTCAAGCGTAAGTCCATCATCCTTTGAATTTAGAAAGTATAGAATTAATAACTCTTTTCAGGACGTTTAATTGTATAGAACATAACTTTTACATTTCCATTTTAACTCTTTGTATTCATAAATCGTTTTCATTTGATATGTCTTTATTGCGGTATTTTGTATTCGAAGGTTTAATTTTCACTTAGTTTTTCTTATCTGTGCATCTTTAGTTACATTCCCATTACTATTTATGTAAACATATATAATTGTGGCTTTGTGTTATTAAAAAGTTTTAAAACAATTAGGCCTAGCTGTGTGAGATAATTTTACTTGTTGCGTAATATTCGTAGTACGCGAATATACATTTCAGTTGACAAAGATTTATAAGAGGGTGTTGTGACGATGTAGAGAAACGGTGATGACAAACTACTAAAATTAAGGTAAAAATGAGATAAATCTTTTATAGAAGAAAGGTTTTATAAAATGGAAAGAACAGATGGTATAACTACAGATATCTACAATAGAAAGTGCGTATCTAAAAATGCGAAAATAAGGCATTACAGTACAGTAGTGAAGCCAAAATGCCTATATGCAAGTGGATATCTAGCATTGAATTATAATTTTGACAAACAAGAAATATTGGGAAGACAAATTATTAGAAAAATATTTGGCCTACAAAAACTTCAGAAGGTTGAAAATTAAGAAGTAGTGATGAAATATAGCAGAGTATAGGAAATATAACAAAAACAATGAGAAAAAGGGGACAATTATTTTTCGGACATTTATATAGAATGGACGTTAATAGGTTAACAAAGCACATCTTCAAATATATGTGGGGGAAGAAGTCAACATCAAGTTGTATGAAAGAAGTCCAAAAGGATTTAGAACAAAATAATATAAACGCAGAAGAAGCAATTGAAAGAGAATTTTTTGTGCAAATGTGTTAAAAATAGAATGAGTCCAGGGTACAAGAGATAAAAACGCATGTTCAAAGTGGACTGAAGACCGGAAGAAGGACACAATGAAAAGATGAAAGAATATTGGAGAAAAAGAAAGGAACTAAGAATAAAGAATTGAAATTGGCATGCGGTCCTTAGATGGACGATACAAAAAAAAAAAAAAATGGCCCGATTGCCATTTCGTATTTGGTCAAAATCGGGATTATATTTAATCGCAATTTAAGTGGAACATTTCGGGAAATGTTCCTTGACATGATGTGCTGGTTGACAATGTTGCTGAGTAATTTTAGGATAACCCACGTCCTACAAATTCATACTACTTGCTTTACGATTGTATGCCTACCCCTTTCACGATTATACTGTATTTATAAAGTAAGTGTTATTTTAAGGAACATAATTGTAACTATAAATGTAACATATGTATAGCCAATATGTACAAGTATATCCAATATGTGCAGTAATAAATGTAGGCCTACAGTGAACATAAATGTAACTATAATTAACTTGATACATTATTATTATTATTATGTTTAGATTTTTTAGTGTGGCCTATTATTCATGATCTGGTTGACCGTTTCTCTTAGTTGGCGTTAACAGGGCTTTCTGAGTTTTGATGTTTTCAATAAGTCTAAGCCGGAAAAACACGTGACTACAATCATTATTCTCTACACAGCATAAACAATCCTAGTACGAGGGCTACCTTTTAAGTCTTTACAAACAACCACTAGATTGCGCTAGTGAGATGTGACATTATCATTGTTGAAAAATTTGTCATATGTTATTTGTAAAACAATTGCAGCTCAGATATTGGCCGAGTAGTTTGTTTACAGTGAGCGTTTAAAACAAAAGTGTTTGTGAAAAAATGGAAATTTCATGTGAAGGTTTTCGTTGGAAGATTTTTTACGATTTTAATAAATGCTTAACTCAACAACAATGTCTCGAATCGCTTTGTACAACTTTTGGTAATCAATCACCATCATAAAAGACTGTTTACAATTGGTTTGCGGAATTTCGCCGTGGTCGTGCTTCATTCAGCGATGAATTTCGTGAAGGTCGACCTAAATCGGTTGTTGTTCCCAAAAACATCGATGCTGTGCACAACATGATTAAAGAAGATCGGCATGTGACTTACCGCGAGATAGAGGCATCCTTAGGCATATCGAAGACTGCAGTACATTCGATTTTACATGAACATTTAGCTGTTAAAAAGGTCTGTTCCCGATGGATTCCGCATAATTTGACCGAAACTCAAAAACAGGCTCGTGTCAATTGGTGTAAGGAAATGATCCAAAAATTCGACCGAGGAAATGCAAAATCCGTATACAACATCGTAACAGGAGACGAAACTTGGATATATTCGTACAAGCCGGAAACTAAGCAATAATCAACTGTTTGGGTGTTCCAAGATGAACCGAAGCCAACAAAAGTGGTTCGTTCACGAAGCACTTCCAAGAAAATGTTCGCTTGTTTCTTTGCTTACACTGGACATGTCGCGACTTTAGAGGATCGAAGAACAGTTAATGCTGAATGGTATACAACAATTTGTTTGCCACAAGTCATCGATGAAATGAGGAAACACAACCGAAAACGTCGCATCATTCTTCATCACGACAGTGCCAGCTCTCACACAGCACGTCTAACAATTGATTATTTGAAGGAGGAAAACATCGAATTAATGTCTTATTGGACGTATTCACCTGATTTATCGCCAAACGACTTCTTTTTGTTCCCGAATGTCAAACAAAAAATGCGTGTACAGCGATTTTCATCACCTCAAGAAGCTGCTGAATCCTTCCAAAACCATATTTCTGAGGTACCAACATCAGAGTGGAAAAAATGTTTCGAGACTTGGTTCGAACGCATGCAAAAGTGTGTAAATCTCAAAGGCGAATATTTTAAGAAACAATAAAACGATTTGTATCAAAAAATGTTTTTTCTTTCATTGTCTTTGTAAAAACTTAAAAGGTAGCCTATGTAATTCTATTAAGTATTTAGTACACATTGTATCTTACATACATGTTATTATTTGGTGTTCTGCCTTAAGGCAGGTCTTCAAATGGTAAAAGCTCTCCAAGCTGTCCTATCGCATGCCAATCTTTTCGTTTCTTTATAACATCCTCTGATTTTAATGGTACCTATTAACTTCATTCTTCTACGCCCTCTTTTTTTTCTCTTTTATGATACC
Organism: Magicicada septendecula; assembly: GCA_034769895.1. NCBI lineage: Eukaryota > Metazoa > Arthropoda > Insecta > Hemiptera > Cicadidae > Magicicada > Magicicada septendecula. The sequence goes on from CM068375.1 coordinate 9,411,951, forward strand.
CTCCATGGCAGTTGTAAGTAAACAGTCTCTTCTCACACAATGACCTAATCAATTCCTTTCCCTATTTTCTATTACCTTCGTGATTCTTCTATCTTCCCCTATTCTTCTTAAAACTTCACCATTCTTTATTTTATCAACCCACTTCACTTTTTCCATTGTTCGGCAAACTCACATCTTAAATGCTTCTAATCTCTTCTCATCTCTCCCTCAGTGTCCATGTCTCTGCACCATATAAAGCAACGCTCCACACATAACATTTGGCCAACCTTCTTCTTAAATTCTTTCTAATTTTGCCACACAGCAGTTCTTTCTTCCCATTCTTGCTTCTTTTGGTATAGCAATTCTTCCTCTAATTTCACGAGTGCAGGACATAATATCTTCACTTATCAAGCTTCCAAAATGTTTAAAGAACTCCACCTGTTGTATTTTGTCTTACCCTATATTTATGTTTACCCTTTTTCCTCCTTTGCTAAGCACCATACACTTAGGTTTTTTATTATTAATCCTCATTCCATATTCCTCGAATATTAAATTCAAATTTACAGACATGTCAATTACATACATTTGTTACATTGAATTTTACGTTAAATGTAAATGGTTGTTAAGCCTCGCCAATCGCGTTGCAGAACGAGCAATGTCGTTACAAATGTTGTCACAATTTAGCTAGTCACAGTGGAAAGGAATAAAATAGAACATGTCATTTGCATACTGGAATGTTTCCAGATGTCTAGAGTTGGAACACCAGAACGATGAACATCACAAACTGATTGCACCCAAACGCTCTCACTTCCTTTAGATTTCACTACTTTGTTTAATTAGTGTAATTTCCCACGTTAGTTAATAGCAGTAGTAGTTAGTTTTTGTGTAATTAATTTTAATCTTGAGCAAGCCCAGAAGAGCTTAAGACAGCACTTAAAATCAAAACAAAAGAGATAACACAAACTATAACCAAATTCAAACATTACTGCAATATCTTAAAGATGATTTGGTTGTGCGGAGTCAGTAAATTTGGCGCCCCCACACATAATTTTTAGATATAATTTTACAATAACCTAATAATAGTAACAATAATAATAACAGTCTTCAAGTCTGTTGGATGTTCTTCTTCTGCGACCTTTGTAATCCTGGGCGCTCACTCCAGAAATTTCAGTATAACAATTGCCGCGCGTCGACATTACCTCCCCCAATTCTATTTAAGTTTAGCTTCATGTTGTGTGAATGTCCTGTTTGCTAGATTTCCATTACAGGAGTTGTTTTTAAGAGTGTCACAAATCATAAATCTTTCCGTACTCCTTGGATCCTCAGTTAATATTGCACTTCAGACGCCTTTTGTATAGGTACAAATTTTTTGCTGACTAAATGTCTAAACATCCATCTTTTTAAAGTTAATGACTTTTGCTTCTGCACATACCCATCACCTCCCTTTGTATTGATTTAGAATGTTATAGATAATTATATATTTTTGAGAAGATAACAGTATCAAGAGTCTCATAGTTTTAATTCAATTAATAACCACATTACAATGACCAAAATGTTTAATTTCAAGAGAATATGTAATGTTTTAGACCCTAAAGCAGTGTTACATTCTGCAATAACGTTAACAAGACTTTAAAGAGAACTTACCTTTTTTTATGTACATACAGTAATTTTGCGTTATAGCAAGTAGATATTACAGGAGGAAGCTCAAAGTAATATGTGTGCAGAATATTGTAAACTAAAAATTAGATAATTTAAAATTTCACATATTTAATTTAAAATTAAATAATAAATGAGACACCGATTTACACATATTGCAAAAACTTTTCATCTTCATACATTCATCTTCATCTTCCTGATCTTCATACGTCAGGTGTATTTAGACCAACGATTGACTTTCTAATATTTTTGCTAAAACTTGGTAAAAGTGAGCGTGTATGATGAAACAAATACGCGTCGAGTGAAGTGGAGTCACTGTTTGGAACACTTCACGGACCATTAAACAATCACTCTCTTACCGTGCCCTTTTACTCTGTGACAGTAGACTGAAAGGCAGACAAACATTGAGTACGGGGGTATGTTCTTTCTCACTACATGAATACAATTTGAAGTATTGTTGCGTAGAAACAATATTTTCTTATCTAAAGCTCATGATTACATTATATATAAACAATTTATTTAAATATTTATTATTAAAATTGGAAATTAAAATTTAACAAATACACAAAGTTATTAAATATGCTTTGGTTGTCAAATATAATTTTACTAAATTGGTCGCAATATTACTATACGGGGTATATACTTGTAGGACTTACAAGTGTACTCTCAGTTATTTTTAACATGATAATGTTTTTAGGCTGGGGGTCATTCCACAAAATGTGTAACGTCATCGAAAAATGTAACGCTCTAGGTGATGTTAACACTATACGTTTTCCACACTTTCGATTCCCCACAGTCTAGAAATCTTATTCTTAAAGCCTAAAAACATTATCATGCTTCGATGTTTCGGTTTCCACACTTTCGATTCCCCACAGTCTAGAAATCTTATTCTTAAAGCCTAAAAACATTATCATGCTTCGATGTTTCGGTTTCGTCGAAATTCTTTTTTATGTACTTAGTTGTGTCAGCTGTCTGCAGCCTAGCTTGTCCATCCTTTAGTCGTCGTCGTCGTCGTCAGCCTTTACGGCTTAGGCTAGTAGCCTGTTCCAGTCTCAGTGGAAGTCATCCAACCATCGCTTAAGGGGTCTTAACACACGTCCTTCCCCCTTGGCTGACAGTCAAAGGGTCTTCTTGATAATGTAGTCGGATCCATTCTCTCTACGTGTAAGTTACCGCCACTCTGTTTCGTACCGGTAGATTTTCTCATTTAAGCTTTCAGCTATGCCTAGCTCCTTTCTAATATGATCATTTCTGATAAGACCTCTCCTGGTACAAGCCTTTACATCCCTCGAAAACCTCATTTCCGCTCTTTGTATTCTAGATATATCTTTGGCCTTTCTAATCCAAGGCTCACTACCATTTGAGGTATAGCCATTACAATTATAATATTTCAATTGCGTTTCTTCCATTATTTTCTTCTTTAAATTTTTAGACTCGGGAGATTATAAAACTTGTTTAATTAGAAAAAAAATATTGCGTTGGCTGATATTTTGTTTTCTAAGAAACAAAACACGCTAAGTTGTCGAATGGGACAGGACAACATTACAACACTACATAAAGGATATTATAGAGACGACACTAAATACGTTTAACCGTTTATGCAAACGTTTCGAAAACAAATTTTAAAATGCTTACGGTAATCAATAGGATTATAAAACCACCAAAAATAATTATTGTCTCGCGTAAGAAAGACTTCCTACCAATAAAAAAAGTTTAATGAAGAAAGTTGTGTTAGTGGTTAAAATCACAAGCAGAATTATCACTGTTTGACGATGTGACGACAATCATTGAACGATCTGACGATGAGCTGTGAAGCTTGAAAGCGCTAATCGGAATAACGTTTTTATATAGTGATGTGCAACAGTGATAATTCTGCTTGCAATTAAAAATGGTTTTCGTGATTTTGTTGCTAAGTGCGACATAAATACAGGTTGTTACCCTATCATTAAAAGCATGTAATAATTTGTTTGTCTGAGAAAATTGAAAACATTCCGCTAAGTTATTGCCTTGTTATCTACCTGCAAACTATTAACAATATAACATTATATCTACTTTGACAGGAGTGTAAGTGAAAGAATAATTATTTTTCTCACGTTATAATTAATTTTGTTTACCCAAATATTAACACAATAAATACAATGTTATATTGAATCAGTCTTCGACAACAGTGTAAGAGCAATATTAATCTTTATTCTCATGTTAATATTAATTTCTTTCAGGCAAATGTTGACACAATCAATACAATGATCAAATATATCAGAACTTAATTCAACAACGTTAGTTTATTTGAATAGTTTACTTTAATTTAATACAACAAAAGCAGTAGTATACACGTGTGACAACAATAAACAACCAATACAAGTTTTTCAAGTTCTTAAATTTAGTGTCGTTAACAATCCCCAAGAAACGAACATACACAGTTCGTAAAGACTGTAAATTACCTAAGTGTAATAAATTGCCTAACATAACAAAACAATTAACTAAAAATTACTTAATGTAATAGGCAATATTTACAATATCACTCCTCCGTTTATGCTTATCTCATCAGTATACGAAACTAGAATGTATAAAAAATTGCATACATAATTTAAAATGTATTTTTGATTGTACTAGTAATACAAAATGATAACTGAAAATAAAAAAAGAATTTATATCAAAAGAGGGAAGTATACTATACTGTGATTTCCCTTGTGTTACATTAAGAAGGAAAGGAATAGATTGTACTATCAACTGACCGCACTGATATGAAGCTTTCCGTGTTGCAGCGACTAAATGGTAAATGCAAACGGTTAAAACAGCAACCATAATAGTAGTCACCATATACAGTCACAGTCACAATATTGTAGTCACCATGTTCAATAGTCGCCATAACCATTAGGAACTACATATCCTTTGTAGACCACATTTGTTGAGATTAATTTTTAACAAGGTCAGTCTAGAACATGAATTGTACAAGTTCACTTATACCACAGTGTTTAATGCAATCATTCCTTCTGGACGCCACGTTCTGGTTTTTGTAGGTTCCTTCTACTCTTGTGTGGACATCTTCCACCACCCACCATCATTAAACACGTATACGGTGCACGCGCATATGTATCCGCTGTATTTTCATTTTCCCATAACCTATGACATCCAGTATATTCTGCAGTTTCACCGTGATTCTATCTTTAATTTCTCGTATAGCTCAGCCGTTTTGTGTATTGCCGGGTGTCTTTTGTGTCATATTATCTTTATATGTGGTGTTCATATACTACACATGCGCTGTGTGGTATATTAGCACCCTTTCATAATATGCAGTATGTGCATAATACACATGTCAAAATATGAGTTACCAGTACTTAATATAAAACACACATTTTTTAATGTGATTCTAAACTAAAATACTGCAGACGGTAACTGACCGTTGATAGCTAAGAGGTTTATTAATGACTATTTTGACTATTCATTTTACACGATACAAGAACGTATACAATGAAACAAAATAAGCAAATCGTATAACATTTATAGTCCTGGAATTAAATTCCCCAATATAGTTTTTTGTCAGTATAAAAATAGTTATTCGTCAGTATAAATATACTTTGCCTGTATAGTTATTCAATCGTGCAAAAGTATTAATTTTTAATTATGACTTGTTTGAAGTATTAATAAATACTGTTTGAATTATGTTATTGTTTAAAATATTTTATTAAACGTAAATCTGAATTTGATCATAAATATTTTAATTTTATTAAATTAATTTGATTATATACAATTACTTAACTGAATATGTTAATTCTAGAGTCTTGAAATTGTTTCCAAGTGTTTCTGAAGGGGCGCATAATATGAGGTTAGAGAATAGGGACAATTTTCATCATCTGCTAAAGGTGATTGCACTCAGTTAGTAGCAAATAATACAATTGTTGAAAAAGAAACAGATTCAGTACATCTTTACTACAATATATAACTACACTGATATATTCAGACATTACCAAAATAATACACAAATCGTATTCTTATATTTATGAAGTAATGATTCCTTCTTTCTCACGAATATCCAAATCTTCCTCTCCTACCTTACTAGTCTGCTTGCGCCTAATAAGACTGTTTGTGACTATTAACAACTGCTTGCTGAAATACAAACACGTAGGTAACAAGAATTAGTAAGCGTATCGGCCTCGATAGATCGAGTAATATAAAACGTGGTACACAAACATAGACTTTCATAATTCTACCGCATATAGTGACATATATTGAAGTGTTAGGCTTAACAATGATGCTCGTAATCACACCAACCACACAACAAAATTATTACAGATATATCTTGACAAATTGACAGTTACAACAGAGCTGCCAACTAAATTGCATTGCCAATAATTTTACCCTAAAAATTTAATCCTTAATGACTTCAGTTAAGGAAATTAAATAACATATATAATATTGATATTGAATTTGATATAATGTAGTTCATTATACGATATGACATTTTGAATAGCCCTGGTGTCTTATTAGTTTCAACCTTAACGATACCTTTTAATAATTACATAATTGAACATCCCTATAATCTGTATTTAGCTATAATATATTTGACTATGCTATATGTTGACAGGTATATGTATAAACGTACCAATTCTAATATTTAATTGTTGATTACTCCTTTTATAATTAATTACAAATACCATTACATTATGAGTAATATTAATTGTAATATTGTATAAATTAGGTTCTGTGATTGTATAATTTTCTTGTTGTATTTAAACAAAAGATTTGATGATGGAAAACAAACTGTCTCAACTCCTTTACATAAACAAGGACACACACACACACACACACACACTCAGTTACACAAACACGTTCACTCAAATAATTGTCTGCTGTGTTTGACATTTCTTTTTTATGCATACACAGATTCTAATGATGATAATAAATATTTTCAAAATGTCGATACATATAATTTAAAATTTGTGTTATATTTTCTTGACCGATTCTCACAAACCGGAATAAATTCATTGATTGACGGTCACTACGAATTTAAAAACTTAACGATAGCCTTAACAATACTTGACAAACGATTTAAAAATGAAATGACAAGACTGTGGTAGTTAGTATAAGTAGTCCTTCAAGGTAGCGGTCGTTTTAACTGTTTTAGGAATTATCCTTATACGTGCGCCGTAAATTGGTCAGCAAATATTTTGAGTAAATTTAAATTCAAATTATGCCCTACCACTTTGATGCCAATTCAATAAATGTTTAACTCTTTCTAACAATTGAATGAGACTATTTTCATAAAAAATGCTAAAATAAATTAAAATGTAAATATAGAATGTAAATAGAATGTATGGAATGTAATAGAATGTATAGAATGTAAATAACGCCATTGGGTGTTTTCTGTATCTAAACAATTTTTCAAATTTATTTTCAATTTTTAATGAGATAACATAAGGTAACAGGTAAATAAACTAAATAATAATTTTATTCATCAATTTGGATATGTGCAAATGTGAAACCGTCTTTAGTTTATTAATGAATATCTATTTTACAATACATTTTATACTTAAACGTCACAAACACACACACCCATATTATAATCTGATGTGATTTGATATTACTTAATTGATATTTTTATAATTTTTAAATTAAACAGCCCCACGTTATTGGTGCCAAATTTATATTATGTTACTGTCATGTTATTTTAATTAATGAACAAATAATGTTCTACTCTTTAATCAACCTTAATCACCTTAATCACATATGATGTGATGAATAGAAATGCTTTATTCAGATGCTTGTATGAAATCAGATTTGCTTATTTATTTAAATTATGATTTTCAATCCTTGCACATCATCAAATTTTATTTACAGTATTTACCTTCATGCTCTCCAGTAGCTCTTCGGTACATGAAATCTCTTTTTCTCAGGGTAAAATAAAAATTTTTAACATATTTTCAAAGTCATATGTCCATTTAGTCTGAACATAATATTTAAAATATAAAATAAGTAATCTACATAAGTGTTCTGTTGGATATGTATGTATTTTAGGTTGGTGGGTCCTTGTGATTATACAAAAGAACGACCGAAAATAAATGAACTATATTAGAATAGCACATTAAAATAAACAAAATTGGAACAATTTGTTTTACCATAAAAAAATACGAAAATAAACAAGGAACAATTATTTCTGTTCCTTCAATATTAACAGTTTACAATTCCTCCACTAGGAGTGCTTTCATTGGTTAAATGCTAATGTTGGGTTGAGAAGTTTCGCCATAATGGTTTCTTACAAACAGAATTCACTACACATTTTTAAGACAAAATATATTGTTTTAACACTTTATATCGATTAAATGAGTTTGTGTCCTCGTAAGTGATTATTTTTCACTGTTTTTGTTCTTTTTAAGTGTATAGTCTTTAAATCAGAAGCTTGTGTTTGACCTAACAAAAATTGTATGTATAGGAAAGGTCTCATCACACTGGTCGTTGATTTTTTCAATGTTAGTTCGTTATTTTCTTTAATCACTCTTTCGTATAATCAGTTTGTTTAATATCATTTGCTATTCTTGCTATTTCGACTTTTTTCTCAGATTATTCTAATATTGTATATTATTTCCATTAAAACTCTTACAGTCAATTACCATGATCTTGCTGTCATTAATTCTAACAATAAACTTCTTTCTTCTCTGTATTTGCTTTTACAGATTCACTTCATAAATTTCTTGGCATTACTATGTCTCATAGTGGGTCTAGGGTCGTTTTACCCCATTTTAATAAACTTAGTTAATTATAATCTTGGATTTTCTTGTTATTTTTTCACATAATTAATCTCTATAGACCAAGCCCACTAATTTGAAATTTTATAAGTATTGCTTAAGTATATTTTGATGTTTAAATTATTACTTTATATAACTTATATGTCACTCACAGTTAATGCTATAAAAGGTCTATTTTCCTTCATAATTTTACATTACTAAAACTGGTTCACTTTGCACTGTTTAGTAATTAATCACTGTTGTCTTATGTATTTCACGTTACGTTGCTTTTAATTATTATATTAAAAACATTTGTCTATTTTTCATAATAACACTAATCACTGATTAATTACAACGTTTGTCTTAGGTTCGCTGACCTAAACATATTTCTTTTATTAATACATTAACAAGTGTTCTCTTAATAACTAGTAAAACATTAAAACTTATATTATACAAGTTTCCTATTTACAATTTATTCTATCTACATAGTAAATCTATTCGATCTCTTCTACTGGGTAGAGTATGTCATAGTGGTTAAGTCTTCTCATTGTCACTTATTCAGTTAGTTAATGGGTTGTATATCATTTTATTTTCAAGTACTTAGGTACTTGAGGTACTTTAGGTATTTAGGTACAATGTTTGCTTTTCATAATTCTCTATTCTTTGAACCATTATGTTTCCTAACTAATTATATTTTAATATCTTCACCTGATTTTAAAAAATGTATTCTGCTTTTCTGTATGCTATCTAAGTAAAACTTGCATATGGGTAATTTACTGCTAATTTACAGGATTATTTCGTGTTCTTTTTATAGCATGATCTTGTCATGTTGTGTGTTTACATGATCTTGTTACAATATGTGTGTTTTTGATACACGTGTACACATACTCGTAAACTATAGGACCACACACCATGTAAGATGTTGTGTAAGGACTCAATAGCTGTTGTTTTGTTGTTTTACATTGGTTTCAAAATATATGAAACAAATTTACAGTGATGGGATCACAGACGTTTGGTTGTGTACTACAGTTACCTACGTCTGACTGATTTTTCCACACATTTTTCTCAATTGAAATTGCTCTATTTTATATCGCAAGTCAACGTGTCTGTAAATGCGAGCTTGTAAATTATGTTCTATTTACTATGTAAACTTTCTCCGTAAGTCTCGTTATGTTTTGCTCTAGATATGCTGCACTTTAAACAATATTGATCTATATATTGTAACAATATACTAAAACGGAGTTTCGTTACTTCTTATTTAAAGCCTCGCGTTGGGTTCGTCAATTCTGTAACGATAAAATTCGTATAGGGTTACTTCTAATTGAAATGTAGCCTCACTTCGGGTTCGTCAGCTTGTAACGATAAGAATATTTCGCTACGTACAATGTTATTAGTAATAGGTTACTTGTATTTATGTTGTGTGCCCTTCAATTACACCGCCCGTTGGAAGTGTCAACTTGTAAATAGATGAATAATATAGCGACTAACTCGCACTGGAGTCGTCAATGTATAATTATTAATGTGTTATGTTGAACGGCGTATGGTTTTGTAAATTGCCGCTTGCTCCCACTATACCGCACGTTTCCGTGACGTCACTCACCGTTGCCAATTGTCGTGTCCGCTGCAATTCTGTGAATTTTATTTCCTAAATGTAACAGCAATAATAACAACACACAAATACCATCAAACATATATTCTTACAGGAATCCTTTATTCGGAAAAAACACTGGTTAACTGTTTTTATAAATTTGAACAGGATAATCGCAATTGTAGCGCAAATTATAATTCTTCTTTTTACCAGTTGGCAGGAGTAGCCTAACATTCAGTATTTCTTCGAGACCAAAATAATGCTCTTGTTGTTAACGTTTTTTAATAAAAATATAAATTATCTCAGGGCGTATATGGTTCGGGGATTACAATTAAACAAAATATTACTCTATAAATCAAAATACAAGTTTTACAACTAAAGGATATCACAATGTTAAAGTGTAACGTGCACACAGGCAGTTGTATAATGGTTATCAGTTTTAAAAGGTTATGTCCAGTTCAGGCTTTAATAATTATTATGTAAATTAAAAGTTCTTGTTGTGTTTGAAAAGGTGTTAATCTTATATAGTGTTATTAGTGATTGTTCTTAGTGTTTGTGTTATATGGTTTCTGTAGTTTAGTTGATTATTACTTAAAAGTTGTGTATACAAATGTGGGTGTTGAAGTACAATATAATAATTTGTCAAAATCACCCAATCCTCTTCTTGTATTCTTTCTGGTTGAAGATAGGTCCCACGTACACGTCAGATCTTCTTCCTCGGCCTACGTCCACTTCAGATCTTCTTCCTGGTTCTTGTATCTTCTATTCCATGTAATGGGTATTCTTCTGTTATTGCAAAAAGTTCGTGTAGTGTACCTCTAACTGTATTTATCTGTTTGTATAGTTTTTTCACAATTTATATTATATAATGCAGGACGTTTTAAAAACGCGTCTATCCGCTAAGATCGTTGTCAAAGAAGTCTCATTTTATTTATCCGAAATTTCTGGTTGCTAAGGGTAAACTTGGAATCTGGTTGGCTAATTCGGATATACATTGTCATATACTTTCATTATTTCAAAGTCTAAAATTTGTTCAAAATCTTTAAATTAACATAACTTGTCTATACTGAATGGGAATTTAAAACCATTATCAGCATTATTTTGATCTTCACATTTGTCACATTTAGACACTAAACATGCCTACTTTTACTTAAGAACTATAGATGTTACAATTTTGTTATTGGAAATTTTCTTAAATAACTTGATATGTATTATTTTGTTTCTATATTCCTTGTATACATTATTACCTCTAAATACATCTACCCTTTTACATTTGTTTTACAAAGTTTCTAACATTATTATTCAAAGTTTACCAAAGTTGGTTTCACTTGGCCTATGTACTGGTATTATTTTCATCACCATGTTTTAAAATCTTTAACAATTAAATTAACTTTTAACACTCATCAAAATTGTTTAACATATAATGTTATTTTAACAACACAAAAGATATATTATTCTAATAGTTAAATTCATGCCCACATGGCTATGATTTTACCAAATCCTTGCACAAATAACTGTTTTTTACTCAAACTGTATAAGTGTTTGACACTTAACAAAACATCTTTATATAGTCCATTCTGCTTTGTCAATCAATTTACCATGGTTTAACACCAGTTCTATGGTTATATTTGTTAACACAACATAAAAAAAATTGGAATTAATATCATTAAATTGACATTCCTTTTAACTAACTGTATCACCTGCTACATACAAAAAACACAACACAAATACTATGATATAAAACAATGTGCTTAAACATAATAACATGCACATTTATAAAACAAATTCTACACTAATTAATTGGTCTTTTGTCAGTTAATTTACTAATTACTCTGACACTGTCTATGTTACATTTACTGTTTATATGGGTTTCAACATCTGTATACTTACTGATGTCTAACTTACAAAAATTACAATAAAGTGAACACTGTTGCTCCACCTCACCACACAGTTCTAATAATCTTGTTACACTTACTGTTTATATGGGTTTCACTCTTGTTATAAATGTTATTGTGACCAAGTTATTCCTTGTTGTTTACTGGACAATCTTATGAACGCTATATGTGACAATTATTTGTATGGTCCAAGTATCTATAATCAGGTGTATTTATATTTTCATTATATCAATTAACTTAATTATTTACTAATATTTCTTTTACATAATGTTACATGTTTGGGCCTATTATCCCTCAATTTGTATTTTGATTATCTAGATATTATGATACATTAAATGAAACCATTTGTTTCTTTATAGTACTGGATCATAAGCCGTCTGTCTTTATAATTCTTTATTTGGTCATTACTGAAAATTCATGTCATAATTGGGGTTGAAGGTATTTTGCATCAGTTAGCCATAATCATTAATTTGGGTACGGTCAGTTGTCTTACTAGTCAGTCTAAAATGGTTAGTCATTCCTCTTCACTATCATCTTGGAAGATATTGTTCTTCTTATTAGTTTCTTAACCAAAGTCTTCATTAAATCAGGTACGATATTAGTTGTTCCAAATGTCATGTTACAATATATAAAGATAGATAGTCAGATTTTCTTGTTAAAAGTAAGATAATGTTTTTTATTTCTCTCAGTGTTTCTCAAAACAACGTAGTCGAGATTAAACAAATATAGTGGCCAATTATGCAACATCTAATTCAAAACGATTCAAAAGGATCTTTTTTTAGGCAAAGTTCGTGTGTTCTTCGTATTGTTTAAACTAGCAGCCATCCTTACTATTTCTTTTATGAATTTGCTAATTGCTATAATTTTTATTGTTCGACTAAGCTTTTCGTCATCACTGACATCTTCAAGTTGTTTAAGACCTGAAGATGTCAGTGATGACGAAAAGCTTAGTCGAACAATAAAAATTATAGCAGTTAGCAAATTCATAAAAGAAATAGTAAAATTCGTGTGTGGTAATACTCATATGGCACTTTTGTATGTGTACTCATGTGCGTTCCCTTTATTTAAAGTAAGTTAAGTATTCCATAAACTATGAAAAAATAATTAAAACCATAACGTGTGATGTTTTTTAATGTTCATCTCTTCTAGTCTAAAACATTTTATTTTCCAGAATTCAGATCTGAAAGTTTTCCTTAAATGTTGGTGATCATTTTTGTTCGTTCCTACCAATTTTGCTATCAAGAGCCTGCGAAGATCCTCAATACTTTCTTTGTATCTACATTACTCTGCATATTTAAAAAACAATGTTGCATTATCTCTTTAAATACGGGAATAACCGTTCACTATTTCATTCATACTCACCCATTATTTGTTCTCACCGTCCAATCACTTGTATTGCTAAAAAAATTAGAACGGATACTATAATAACTTAATTCGCTGCACTACAAATCTTCAAGGTATTAAACACATCTATTTTTGTCTTTTTCTTACAAAACAGTAAGAAAATAGCAGTTTCCTTTAAAAGAAAGTAAAGTTTGTGTTCAATTCTTGTATATATTTTTGAAGTTGTAGAAATTTATTCCACTATCCGGCAAAATTTTAATATTCACTTACAATTACGTTCAGCTACACAACATTGATAGTTATTTTGCATTCGTAAATAAAAAATATTTACGTAAACCTAAACCAAAATAAAATTGTCAAGGACTCAAATTATTTTTAACAGGGGTTCAAACTTATAATTCATCGGCACTCCTTATTCACGCTGAACTACTAAAAAATGACTAAAAGAATTTGTGTACAGAAAACAGCTCAGTACGCTTCCGAAGTTGCTTTAAAGACAATACGAGTCTTATTTTGTTTTGGGACTCGTCCATATGGAATCAACAGAACATCATCCGATAGTTTTTACATTGTCTTCATCATTATTCTGAAGTGCTGATTTCGTCATGCACTACTATGAGGAGAATCTTGAGGAAGATTTCTTGGCTGCTGGACGGATTGTGCATAGTTCCCAGCGCTTTCCTCCTTTCCTTACAAAGGGCCGACTTCACATTGCTGTATTTTGGTATTTGGGTCAGCATATCGAGTCCCTGATCGCAAAGTGGCTGGAACTCCTGCCGGAATACCTGGTGAATCTCAGTGTTCAGTTCTTCTCGCGCTCGTTTCCTGCAGTTTTCTAGTGCTTTTGACACCACTGTTTCTGCCAAATGTGGTACACAAAGTGCTCCTGTGATTCCACGATGATTCCGTTCCTTGATTTAATGGACCCTCGACACGTTGTTGATTTTTCTATTGTACACACCCAGAACGTAATGCACTCATTCGAACGTTTGATCCTGTACTGATAGCCTTCGTGAAGAAGTAGAGGCTTTCCTTTCTTCGAAGTAATGATCTCCATTTATATCACAAAAGTCTAAAAATTCACAGCGTTAACGGTATCAACGATTGTCGAGCCACAACAAAGATAGGTGCAGATTAACAAGCTAATCTACGTGTCATGGGGCTTCAGGTGTCATATGGTCAGCAGATTTAAGGTATGCGGGTAGATAGCCACATACCAGTGAGCTTTGCCTTCTTATCAGTCCGCTTACATTGCACGTCTTGTGTTTGAGGATTTAACAGGTCAGCTCCCAGTAACATAATCGTATTTTAATTTTCTTGATTACATTGTATTCAACCGCTTACACAGTCACAAAATCGGTGCATTGTCAATCTGCGTCTTTCATATTTTACGCTTACGTAGAGAGTTTATAAGTATATACCTGTGTGTGTGCGCGCGCGTGTGCGTGTAATACTGTAAGAGAGGAAGGGTGAGAGGGAGTGGGATAGAGTAGTGAGTGCAAGAGAGAGAATGAGTGAGAGAGTGAGTGAAAGGGCGAAGAGCGTGAATGTCGAAGTTTATTTTACAGTATACTAATATTCTGTATAGACCATATACTGTACTGGGTAAATATTATTTTACAGCAATATACGTAATAAGTAATATCCATTGTCAAATTCATTGGTTTACCGTAATTTTGTGTTTGTAATATTTGTAATTCTGTTATTTTGTACATAATTCTCTAATTTATGGATAAGTGTGTTCAATACCAGTAGTAATAATAACTTTTAATAATAAAGGACTACATCATAGAAGATTTTACAATCTGTATTCAGCTATACACATGTATTGCTACCTGTACCAAATCTAATATACATTTAAAGATTACTGCATCTATAATTATTTATAAACATAATTAAGATGTTCTGAGCCCGTGCTAGCCGCTCGTAGCGCCCACTTATCCTGTCTTCTGGAGTTGCTTACATAATGAAAACTGTGACTGTAAATCACACTACAACATATGTATGCCTACTGTCTGTACTAGGTCATACTCTGACCAGGCATTATTCATCTTTTTAAATTACCGTTTACAGTTAATGGTAAAATAGTTTAAACTTTATAGTAACTTTTTTCGTTTCTGCAGTTTTTAGAAGTGGGGACTTCTAACTTGATAGTGAGGAAAAAGTGTTTTATGCACCGTCAAGGGAAACCGTGTGTTCCTTGTATAGGACTCTCATCCACTAAAAAACCCACCTCTAATTCACGCATTTATATCCATCCTGGAAACACTTAGCATATTACTTCAGGATGGACCCTATTGCGCCCTTATCGGGCTCCTTCTAATAAGTTGTTCCTTCTAATAACAATATTAGTTGTTCCTCATCTTCTACTGCCCGTTGAGTGCAAGTTGAGCCTGTCATAATGAAAATGATAATAACAATAACAATAATAATAATGTTTTAGTGGATAGTTAGTGAGGATCGGTCAATAATACAACTTTTAGTAATTTTGCGTCGACGTTTCGGCAATATTTATTGTCATCTTCAGGACCTGTGTATGAAATACAGTAGAAATATCAAACATAACGAAACAATTAAATATTTGGGTGAACGTGTTGGTGATGTGAGTGTGTGCGTGTGTATGTATGTATCATTTTTTATGTGAAGACTTATGATAGTTTGTTTACATCTTCAAATTATCTTTAAGAAAGCGAGCAAATTATAGTATGAGAGAACTTAATTTATACAGTATTACAATTTAAATTACTAAATATAATGTTATTTTAATTAATTAAACAAACAGTAACCAACAATTGGATATTAGATTGGTACAAAAATTGTTTATACCTACAACAGTCAACATATAGCAAAGTAATATATTACCTATAACTAAAACAGATTAGGGGATGTTCACTACGTAATTATTAAAAGTTATTTTTACCATGTTTCACTCCCTACTGGTGTTAGCAAACAATCATAATTTAGAAATATACAATTTACACAATATTGTAAAACATTACTGTATTTCATACACAGGTCCTGAAGATGACAGTAAATATTGTCGAAACGTCGACGCAAAATTACTAAAAGTTGTATTATTGACCGATCCTCACTAACTATCCACTAAAACATTCACTGATTGACGGTCACTAAAAATTTAAGGATTTAATAATAATAATAACAATAGTAATAATAATTATTATTATATAATTTTAATATTATACTTCTAATGTTGTTTGAATATTAATACTATTATTATTACTACTAATATTTAATAATATTTATATATCTATTAATATTGTTTTGGATAAATAGATAGACATAATTATAATATTTCAAACACCTAATCAACACAATATTACAATTTAAATTATTGATAATTATAATAATCCCGTAATTATGTTTATAATAGATGCAGTGATCATTGATTTTATATTGGAATTGGTACAGATGTGTAATTCATGTGTAAATATATGTTATAGCTGAATACATATTGTAAAATATTATAGAATACACTCTTTCCCTCTCATGCTCTCTCTCTCTCCCCCTCCCTCTTGCATTCCAACCCTCTCGAACTCTCTCCATTACTCTATCCCACTCCCTCTCACTCTTTCTCACAGTCTAAAACACACACACACACACACACACACACACACACACACACACACACACAAGTATATACCGTACATATACACTCTGGATTCTACGTAAGCGTAAAATATGCAAGACGCGGTCTGACAACTGCACCGAGTTTAAAACTAATCGAATAGGCCTATGTGTCATTATTAATTACTCATACGTTGAAACTAACTGGTACTAGACAATATTATGAGTGAGGCATTTACAACTGTAAGGTACTTAAAACATAGCCCTATTCATAAACACAAACCACAAGACATTTTGTACATCGTTCGTTTCACCTGTGAAGGTAATTACCACGTGTTTAGAAGGCAGAAGGGTGTGATCTACTAGGCGATTACGTGTTTGCTGTTTCTCTATTGTCCGTACACAAGTCCTGATGACGACACAAACAATGTAAAATTTGTTTTGTATTTATTGACCGATTCTCGCTAATCCTTCCATCGTTAAACATTTATTGATCGACGATCACTATTAAATTAAGGATTTTATTATTATTTTTATTTAGTATTTTTAATATAATTTAATAATTCTACATTACACTTAACTAAATAAATCACAGCTTTATTCTCAAACTACAAATGTGTGTGTGTGTGTGTGTGTGTGTGTGTGTGTGTGTGTGAGTGTGTGTGTGTGTGTGTGTGTGTGGCTGACAATAAGAAATAAAATTACTTATTTTCGCGAAAGTGTTAAAAGTAGTTCAGTATTTCAGGTCTACTGCTGTTTAAAGCAAATGGATGAATATTACCTTATACATTTTTTAGAAGCCTGCAAATTTCTTTCTTTTTTTTTATTATGTATGTAATGGTGCCTTTGCACATGCATCTTTAGCGAATAATCCTCTGTATCATCTCAGGATTTCTTATTTGGTTGGGACGAACAAATCTGAGAAGAGAATAAAAGAAAGTAATTAAATACAAGTGTAATTAAGAAAATGAAAATACGATTTTGAGACGGAGAGTTGAGCTGTATATATGCGTTCAGAGGATGTGCAATGTAACCGGATTGATAAGAAAGGCAAAATTCTACCAAATTCACTAAGCTGCATTTCTGAAATCTGCTGACCATTCGATTCGTAGATGAGCTTGTTATTCGCTCCTTTCTTTATTTGCGGTTTGCCATCGTTATGACACAGTACTTTGTAGTATTAGGCCTAAAGTCGTGGCCGAACGAGTCTCGGCTT
Organism: Magicicada septendecula; assembly: GCA_034769895.1. Taxonomy (NCBI): domain Eukaryota; kingdom Metazoa; phylum Arthropoda; class Insecta; order Hemiptera; family Cicadidae; genus Magicicada; species Magicicada septendecula. The sequence continues at coordinate 9,429,936 of CM068375.1, forward strand.
CGGAACACGTGTATGCGAATGTAAAAAGGCAGCCCTTTCCGAGCCAGGTCGGAAATTTTGATGTAAATGGAGTCATTACTTCCAAGACAGTAAAGTCTCTACTTTTCCACGAGGGATACTAGTACTGGGTGAAATTTCAAATGAGTATATTACGTTCTGGTTGTGTGCGGAGGAACAACATCAGCGTGTGAAGGGTACATCAGAACAAAAAGCTAATTTTGGAAGTACCAAGCCGAAAATAGAATTTAAAATTTTAATAAAATTGTAAAAGTTTAATTTGTGGTAAAGTTATGAAGAATTTTAGTGAAAATACAAAATCTATATCATATACATAGTCTCTGTATATCTATATATCTATAGTCTCTGTACATTTTATGTGTAGTAATTTGACAGGATTAGTATGTCTCAACACTCGTTTTTGATCGCTTTCAAAATGTTTGTGAACCATGTCACAAAAAACTGTATATTCTATTATCAGTTATGTGTATTTGCGAACAAGTGTTCAGAGCTGTTGGGTTGTGCGTCGTGAGACGACCCAATGGTATCCTAGTACCGAGCCTCCTGTAGGGGCTCCTGCCTAGTGGTCCTGTCCAGACGGAATATTTTTAATTAATTTTTAGTGGTCGCTACAACGACATGCTCGTACTAGGTCGACTAGTACAGTATTTGTCGAGGCCGTTTCCATGATTCACCTGGACGTTTTCGGTACCTGCCAAGGCCAGCTATGAGTGGGTTTGTCTGGGTCCTCGCAGCTCGGACGTAAAATTTACGTGCAAGTCGCCTTGCGGTGTCATCCAAGGAGCGGACACCGAGTCCTCTTCTCAGGAGACGAGAAGAAAACCGATAGGGACTTTGGCCGCTAGCCGAAGACCTCTATCGAGAACGCTTTGCAACCTTCTTTTATGAACGGTTGCGAGGTAACCCCAGACGGGAAGAGCGTAGGTAATGATCGGCAACAGGTACGCGTTGACGATCAACTTACCCAGCTTTCGGGTCATAGCCTTGTTGGCAAGTATCGGAAACAGTTGCGCGAGACGAGCGGACGCTTTCTTTCGCATCGTCTCAGCGTGGGCACGCCAGGTGAGCCGACGATCAAGGTGGACACCGAGGTACTTTACTTCTCTCGACCAGGGCAAGTACGTTCTACCGAGTCTCACTCGGCCTCGTGGTTCTTTCCGGCGCTTTGTGAATAGCACCGCGGAGCTCTTGGTTTCGTTGACGGCAACTCTCCAGCTTTCCGTCCACGTCGAATACGCATCGAGTGCGCGCTGAAGTCGTGGGATAGCAAAGTCTGCGTTCCGATCGGCGGTGTAGACCGCCGTGTCGTCGGCAAACAGAGCCATCTGGACTCCAGGCTCTCTGGGTGCGTCGTTGACATACACGGAGAACAGGAGAGGCCCTAGCACGCTACCTTGAGGTACCCCGGCTGTAATACGTCTCTCGGAAGAGACGTGGTCGTCTATTCGCACGCAGAAAGTCCTCTCCGTCAGAAAGCTAGCAATCAAGCGAAGGTAGCAATCTGGGAGCTGGATTTCCCGGAGCCTGAACAAGAGCCCGTCATGCCAGACACTATCAAAGGCCTTTTCCACATCTAGGAAACAGGCGACAGTCTGCTCTTTCCGACACCCGGTGCCCGTGATGTATTCCACCAGTCTCATCAGTTGATGAGTGGTAGAATGCCCCACACGGAAGCCGAACTGTTCGGGGACCAGTACATCGAAATTTCGTAGATAATCTAGTACTCTCCGTTGTACGAGACGTTCGAGGACCTTCGCGTGGCTGACAGAAGACTAATGGTCCGGAGGTTGCCGGGACGGGAAGCGTCCTTTCCCTGCTTCGGGATCACTATGACCGTCGCCTTACGCCATTTCTGGGGAAAATAGGCCAGTCTAAGACACGCGTTGAACAGCGCGACCAAGAAAAGTACTCCTCGCTCCGGGAGTCGAGTAAGAGCGGCGTTCGAGACGCCGTCCGGGCCAGGAGCTTTTCTCGGCACGAGTTCAACGAGCCGATCTGTGACCTCTTCCCTAGTAATGGGTTCGGGCTCCGCAGTGATCGGAAGAGACAGAAAGTCTTCCACTTCGTTCTCGACTTCTTCGTCGAAGTCCCAGTCCATGGGCGGGTTAGGTGCGAACTGTCGCTCAAAACACGCGCCCAAGTACTCGGCCTTCGCCTCCGGGCGAGCCAGGAGTTGACCGAAAGTTCCAGCAATGGCCGGGATGCGAGGCCGGCGCCTCTTCCCTACCAACGCCGAAGGTATCAGGTAAGGGCTACTTTCGTCCGATCCGTCCCCTGCTTGGGCCACGGCGAGTTCCCAACAGCGTCTCCGGTAGGCCTGCATTTCACGACGTAAAATGCCGGTCGCCCGGTTGTACGCTGCCTTGTCGGCCGGATCACGGGTCCGCTGCCAGCGTCTCCGGAGGCGATTTCTCTCGCAAGCGAGAGCACTCGTCTCCTCAGGGATCCGCTGCCAGTGAGGCGTGGCGCCAGGCTTCATCCTGGAAGACGCGTCGATCGCAGATACGACAGCCTCGTCAAACGCGGCAACTGCCTCGTCGACTTGGCGGACGGTTTCGAGTGGTCCCGCGTCTGGCAATCGGCGACTTAAGGCCGGGCCATAGCGGTCCCATTCTACCACCTTCCTGACATCTCTGGGTACGACGTGCTGGGTAGCGACGTGTATCAAGATGGGGAGATGATCGGACGATAGTTCCGTTAGCGCGGACACATGGACCGGACAGTCAATTCCTTGGATCACCGCTATGTCCAAGACATCGGGAGCCGCGTTGCGTTGTGAGGGGTAGAACGTAGGTTGGGTAGGCCCAATCACTTGTATCCTGCGAGAATCGGCAAACCTGCGCAAACGTTTCCCGTTTGGGGCAGTCAAGCGACTGTTCCAATCGCGATGTTTGCAGTTCAGGTCGCCGGCCATGATGACCCTCCTGTGTGCATCGAACGCGACAGCTAGATCGGGGTGAAAGAGCTCTTTTTGCGGCGGTTTATACGCCGCGACCATCTGTACGCCGCCTAGAGTGTTTAACAACTCCACAGCGGTGCCTTCGAGGTGAGTCATTGCAGGCAAGACGACTCGGTGATGCTCGAGAGTGAGCCTCACCGCGACGGCAGTACCGCCACCAGCAGTGCCCGGCTGTCGTTTCGATAGCACACATAGTTGGCCAGTCGTAACCGACTCGCAGGAGTCAAGTGGGTCTCATTGAGAAGGACTACGTCGGGTTTGAGTCGGGCCAGTAATTCTTGGAGTTCCTGGATCTTGTTGGACAACCCGTTGGCGTTCCAGGAAAGAATTGAGAGATCACGTTTGAGGACCCGACTCATAGAAAACCTACACAAGTGGCGGCTTCCACCAAGAGCATGAATCTCTCGGTTGTATCGGCAGTCTCCAAGCGGGAGCGGATGGACCTTAAGGTCTGGCCAACTTTGCGGAGGTCGAATTCCGCAAGGAAGTCTTTGACGACCTGATAGTCGTCTGGAACGGTTTTTGAGGCAGAGTGCCCGGAGACTGTTTGCGCGTAAGAGCGCCGAGGCTTGTCAATCGGGGGATTGATGGAAGCCAGGGGTTTCTTGGGCCAGGTGTAGCGCCTCTAGCGGAGGTGTTAGGAAGAGGGACAGATGCGATAGCGTCGGTCTTCACGCGCTGCGCAGGCTGTCTGGACTGTGCGGCTGGGTTGGTAAGAGCCCGGGATCTAGCGCCACGGGGCTTACGTTGCCGCTTCTTTTTGCGTGCGTTAGGGTACCGCGGGGGCTGGAGGTCAGGCGAGGCTGCTTCTAAAGCAGGGGCAGGATTCTCCGGTGCTGGGGAGGGTTGAGAATTCTCAGGCTCCACAACCGAGATGTTTGACAGTGGCTGGTCTGTCTCACTTTGTTTAGAAGCCGCGAGGTTACGGCGCTTTTTCGCCTGAGGCGGGACAGGGGCCTGGGAAGGAGCCTGAGATGGAGATGCCTGAACTACAGGTGTCTCCTTCGGGCCTTTGCTACGTTTACGTTGCCTGTTGGCAACTGCGGCGAAAGACACGGCAGCCGTAGCAGGAGGCGCAGGGCCTGGCTGCTCGGTTGCAGGTCTGGAACCAGCTTCCGGATGCCTTGGTGGTGGCAGGCGCCCTTTCGGCTTTCGCCGCTCGAGCTCCCGCTGAAACACCGGACATGCCCGGTAGTTGGCGGGGTGACTTCCGCCGCAGTTGATGCACCTTTTGAATGCAGGGGCATCACCGTGTTTACTAGCGTGAGGTAGAGAGCACCTCACGCACGCCGGAGCGTTTGAACAAGTCTCTGAATGGTGCCCGAAGCGTTGGCACTTGTAGCACTGAGGCAGCGTCCCGGGAGCGCGGCTTCTTTCCACTTTTACGCGGAAACCAAAAAGCCGCGTAAGAGAGAGTAGGCTTGCGCCTGCCTCGCTGTTCTCGGCCATGATGCGAACCAGGGGAATTGGACGCCTTGGTCCGGCAGGAGCAAATACCCGATGTACCGCGCGAACCGGATAGCCCAGCTCTCGCAGCTCATCGAGGATTTCCTCGAGAGGAGAGTTCACGTCCAAGCCTCTGAGGATAAGTGACAGAGGCTTCACGTGTTTCGGAGTGAAGGTATGGTATTGCAGGTCGGCGGATTCAACGAACGCCATGACGCTGCGGTACTCGTCCATTCCGCGGACAGCGATCTTGACAGTGTCGCCCCCAAGGAGCTTCAGGTCAACGCTGGCCGGGGAAAGTCCGGGAGCCACTATGAGTCGCCGGTAAAAACCGGTGACCTTGTTCACGCCGTGAACGAACACGGGCGGGATGCGACGAGTGGCCGGCGGTGCTTGGGCAGCGCAGGGCACAGTCGGCGCCGAGCCGGATTCGCCATCGGCGGGGACAACTTCCATGGCGGACGCCGAGGAAGAGGTTGAGGAGGACCGGTTCCGCCTCGGTTTCTTAACCGGGCGCCCCCGTGGCCCAACCGCCACGAAAGTGTCGGTCTCGTCACCGGGCAGCGGAACCGTCCGGGGATCGACTACTTGGTCCGCATCCATAGCCGCAGAACACGGCGAATCGCTCGTGTGGGGTATGGAGGAGGCGAGCGACTGCGTGCTCGTTGACGCGCCCGGAGCGGGCATTTCCGCCAACGAGCGGGAGGATTGCCGACCAGAGGCAGCCAGGCTGCCTCCGGCGGTAACCAGGGACCTAGGGTCCGACCCGAGCCGGATCGCAAGCGGGACTGAAACGCTCAGGCCTACTATGAGCTGGGCAAATGAATTCGTTAGATACCTCTCCTTACCAAGAGAGGTGTTCACCGGCCTCTTTACCTAGGCGATATCCAAGCTCGCTTACCACTGGTGGGGGCTCGCAAGGATCGTCCTAGGCAGCGCTACCTAAGAGCCTGAGCGTCAGCGGGCTACATGCGCTGCGCAACTTACAGCTCTGGTAGGCCAAAAGTGCTTCCTCTTCAACTGCAGTTGGTGGTCCTGAAAAAGGTCACTCGGCTGGTGGTCCTTAGAAGGTCCGACGACCCAGCTGTGTGTGCTAGCTACTCAGTTCACCAGCCAGCTGAGTTTTCTTCTTCCTTCTAAGGCCTGATGTTATCCAGCAAGCAGGGCAGCAGATGTAGTTTGCCTGTCCTCGTCAAGTGAAGGCAGCAGGGCAGCAGCTGTACAACAGCGAGTCGCTTCCGAAAACGTCCAGTGAAGAGCAGATCCAGAGAGGAGGTCCACCACACCACGAAAGTTGCCACAACAGCAGGGTCAGGGGCTGTGCGGAACGAAGGGCTTGCCCGTCGCCCGCTCGTGTACTACGTCCCGAGCTTCAAAAGAGCTCCTGCCGTAGGGACTACTGATGTTCTGGATTTAGGGTGTGGCCTGCTACCGGCCGTGGGTTGTCAATTAATTATTTAATTGAGGGTGAGTGTTCGCCGAGGCCGGGTCCAAGATTCTCCTGGCACAGATTGGTAGCGACCGAGGGCGCTAATGAGATGGTTGCCCTGGAATCGGGCGGAGCGACGATAGAATTTGCGGGACAGTGTCCGTATAGTGGCGTCCAGGGAACGGACACGCAGGGATTCACGGATGGTTTTGTTAGATGTCAGATAATGGGCTTTGCATGCCCAGCGCAATCCTCGGTCGAGGAGAGACTGAAGCTTTCGCTTATGGGTTTTGGCCAAGTAGCCCCAAACGGGCATCGCGTAGGTAACCATCGGCGCCACATACGTGGAGACGATAAGCTTCCCTAGGCGGCGGGTCATGGCGTTGCTACATAGTATGGGTCTGAGTTGATAAAGACGATGGGCGGTCTTTCGGGCTACTTGCGCAGAGTGTGTCCGCCAGGTGAGACGTCGGTCGAGGTGAACCCCGAGGTACCTGACCTCTCGAGACCAGGGCAGAAGTGTGTCGCCTACGTAGAGTCTGTCGGGGAGCCTAAAGCGTCTGGAGAAGACTACTGCTGTGCTCTTGGCTGCGTTGATGGCAACTCTCCATTTCTCTGCCCACTCAACATATTCGTCCAATTGCTCCTGGAGCCAGATAACGGCCGTCTCAGCACGACGATCGACAGCATACACTGCCGTGTCGTCGGCGAACATGGCCAACCTGGTGCCAGGCAACTTGGGCACGTCGTTGATGTACACAGAGAAAAGCAGGGGGCCCAAGACGCTTCCCTGAGGGACACCAGCAGTAATAGCCCTTTCCGAGGAAAGGGTGTTATCAACTCTCACGCGAAAGGTTCTGTTCCGAAGAAAGCTAGCAATCAGATGAAGGTAGCAATCCGGAAGCAGAATCTCCGTGAGTTTGTAAAGTAGGCCTGGATTCTAAACACGATCGAAAGCCTTCTCGACATCAAGGAAAACGGCGACGGTCTGCTCTCGCGAGCAACCGGCCTCGGCCACGGTCTCCACGAAACGCATCAATTGATGCGTCGAGGAGTGCCCAGCACGAAAACCGAATTGCTCGGGGACCAGAACATCGAACCGTTGAAGGTGATCCGTTAGCCGCCGCTGGACTAGTCGTTCGAAGACTTTCGAAGTGGACGACAGCAGGCTGATAGGCCGGAGGTTCTCGGCGAACTTGTGGTCTTTTCCCGACTTCGGGATCATCGTGACCGTAGCCGAACGCCATTTCTTAGGAAAGTAGGCAAATCGGAAGCAGGCATTGAACAAATCGGTCCGGAAGTCTCTGTAGGGCGGTGTTGGTAACACCGTCCGGTCCAGGGCTCTTCCGGGGCCGAAGCGCTAAAAGCCTGTCCGTTACCTCTTCCACCGAAGTGGGTTCAGGTTCGGATGTGATCGGGCTGCCGAGAGAAGCCTCAACTTCGACTTCTATCTCCTCGTCGGAGTCTGGGTCCCCGGACGGGTTAGGAGCAAATTGAAGCTCCATGCCACAACGCAAAGGGACGGACTGTATTTATGTTAGATACACACCTATATATTGTGGCAACAGCGATTAATTACGTGTGCTCTCCGGTACCAGCGACACGGCGCGTGACACCTGAAGAATACGAGGCGAGCCAATCCGGCATCAGCAGCCGCCGAGACGTGACCAACTACGTGTTCGGAGCTAGCCAATCAGCGATCCCGGTTAGTCAATAAAACCCGGGCCGGCAGAAAATTTTACACACCCAGTAGCCGTCATCTCGGTTTTGGAGCCGGAGAATGAACCCTCCACCTCCGCGGAACCTCCTACTCCCGCCTCGCCACCCTTGTCACCTCCGCGATTTCCACGAGCAGGCATCACAAAACCCAGGAACAAAAGGATAACCACACCGGATGCTCGGCCCCGAGCTCCTGCCGGCCCACAGCCCAAGAAAAGTCCTGCTTCCCGGTATAAGTCCGACGAAGCGCAACAGCGTACTTTTCCTGCCGCTGATTCAACACCGTCTGGCCCTGGTCCTGTGGCTTCCACCACGACCCGATCTGCCGTAAAACCTGGTCGCTCTTACGCGGCCTCAGTTTCCAGGCAAACCGCCCAGTCCGTCATTTCCGATGACGCACAGTTCGTCCGCGACTTTCTGTCTGGCTACGACCTCAAGAAAGTCGCATCTACCTTCAGGTCCATCCGAGACCGCCTGGAAACTGCCGACCCAACTGAGAGATTCATGCTCTTGGTGGAAGCCTGCGAAGTCATAGGTCTTCTATGAACCGAGCCCTTAGACGAGATCTCTCGCTCGTAGCCTGGAATGCTAACAACATCGGTTCCAAGCATTCCGAACTTCTTGAATTCCTGGCTCGGTTCAAACCCGACGTACTTCTCCTCGGGGAAACCCACCTGACCCCGGCGAACCGGTTTCGATTACCAAATTACGTGGTCTATCGGGATGACCGAGTTGGCCGACGAGGAGGCGGCACGGCGATCGCGGTGAGGACCTCCATAGGTCATCATCGTGCCGCTTTGCCGCAGCTTACCAACCTAGAGGCCACCGCCATTGAGGTCCACGGAGCTTTTGGCGGCGTCCTCGTGGTTTCAGCTTACAAGCCCCCACAAGCTGAACTCCTTGTCGGCGACCTGGACGTCATCTTCGATTCCCATCGGAGGGTAATTTTGGCCGGCGATCTGAATTGCAAGCATCGCGTTTGGAATAGTCGCCTGACTACTCCGAACGGGAGGCGCTTGCTCAGTTTTGTTGAATCGCGCCGGGCGATGGTGTTTGGTCCAGCGCAACCCACGTTCTTTCCGTCAAGGCCTAACGCGGCTCCCGATGTTCTGGATATCGCGGTGACCCAAGGAGTTGTCTGTCCGGTCGAGGTATTCTCACTTACGGAGCTAACATCCGACCACAACCCTATCTTGGTACACGTCGCTACCCAGCACGCCTATGCACGTTCTGACAAGAAGAAGGTTATCGATTGGGATCGCTACGGTCCGGCCTTGTGCCGTAGATTGCCGCCAGCGGCCCCACTCGATTCCGTTCGCCTCCTAGACGAAGCAGTTGCGGGAATCGAACAGGCAATCATCTCGGCTGTAGGCGTGTCTTCACGTACGCGAGCTGGCTTCACGCCTGACTACCAACGCATCCCTGAGGAAGTCTCTCTTCTCGCTCGCGAGAGGAATTACTTCCGGAAACGTTGGCAGAGGACCCGTGATCCGGCCGATAAGGCAGCATACAATCGGCTCACCGGACGACTGCGCGGCAGTCTGAAGGCGTTCCGACGTAGCTGTTGGGAACTCGACGTGGCCCGAACGGGGGATGCGGACCCGCAATCTCACCAGTACAGAATACCTACCGCATTGACGGGACGGAGGCGCCGACCTCCACTTCCCGCCATTGTTGGACCGTTCGGTCGACTCCTGGGTCGCCCGGAGGAGAAGGCCGAGTACTTGGGCTTGTGTTTCGAGCGTCAGTTGGCTCCCAACCCGCCCATGGACTGGGACTTCGACGAACAAGTCGAGATGGCTGTGGAAGACTTTCTGTCTCTTCCGATCACGGCGGAGCCCGAACCCATCTCTTTGGAAGAGGTCTCAGATCGGCTCGCTGAACTTCAGCCAAGAAAGGCTCCAGGCCCGGACGGTGTTACCAACACCGCTCTACGACTTCTTCCCGAGCCTGGAGTTCAATCCTTGACTGATTTGTTCAACGCGTGTCTTAGCCTGGCCTACTTTCCCAAGAAATGGAGAAAGGCGACGGTTATCGTGATCCCGAAGCAGGGAAAGGATACCACCCGCTCGGAAAACCTCCGGCCTCTCAGCCTACTCTCCGCTACGTCCAAGGTTTTTGAGCGCCTCGTACAGCGTCATGTACGAGAACATCTAACCAACTTTGACGTGCTGGTCCCCGAACAGTTCGGCTTTTTCGTGTGGGGCATTCGACCACTCATCAACTGATGAGACTGGTGGAAAGCATCACGGAAGCCGGGTGTCGGAGAGAACGGACCGTTGGCTGTTTCTTAGATGTTGAGAAAGCCTTCGACAGCGTATGGCATGATGGCCTGTTATTCAAACTTAGGGAAGTCCAGCTCCCGGACTGCTACCCCCATCTGGTTGCTAGCTTTCTGACGGAGAGGACCTTCTGCGTGAGAGTTGGCGATTCTGTCTCTTCCGAGAGACGAATCACAGCCGGCGTCCCTCAAGGTAGTGTTCTAGGCCCCCTTCTGTTCTCGATCTACGTCAACGACGTGCCGAGACAGCCTGGAGTCCAGATGGCCCTCTTCGCTGACGACACGGCCGTATTTACGGCCGATCGTCATGAGGGCCGTCCTACGACTGCAGCGCCAGCTCGACACGCTCGTTGACTGGACTGAGAATTGGAGAGTGCAACTCAACGCTACCAAGAGTGTAGCCGTCGAATTCTCTAAGCGACGGAAGAACCCCGTTAGGCAACTACGTATCGGCAGAACGTACTTGCGCTGGTCCAACGAGGTCAAGTACCTCGGCTTACACCTCGACCGTCGGCTCACCTTGCGTACCCACGCACAGACAGTTCTTAAGCGAGCATCCACTCGCCTGTGCGCACTGTTTCCACTCCTGATCAGCTCAGCCATGACCAGGAAATTGGGTAGGATGATCGTCGGCGCGTATCTGCTGCCGGTCATTACCTACGCCTGCCCGGTCTGGGGTTACCTCGCCGCAATGCATAAAAAGAAGTTGCAGAGCGTCCTCGACAGGAGGCTTCGGCTAGCGGCCAAAGCCCCCGTCGCTTCTCATCTCGCCTTCTAAGGAGAGGACTTGGCGTCCGCTCCTTAGACGACACTTTCAGGCGGCTTGCACGCAAATTTTATGCACGTGCGGCGAGGTTCCCAGGCAATCCTCTAGTGACTGGGCTGGGAAGGTACCGTATACGCCCAGGTGATTCGTGGAAACGCCCTCGGTGTATACTGCGCTAGCGTAGGCTAGCACAACAGCCGAGAATCGGCCTGCTATAGAGCACGCGCCCTACTTGGGCAGGGCCACGAGGCAGGAGCTCCAGAAGGTAGCTCGGAACTCAGTTACCGTGCGGTTCGTCTCTGCGACGCACAACCGCAAAGCCCAGAGCGAAAAAAAAAAAAAATTTTACACACTTCATCGCCACGCCATCGGACGCACTTCATCTCCTTTCCTCTCTCGGACGTCATCGGCGCGGAGTCAGCCGGAAGGAACGGCCGAAGAATAGAACCGGCGTTCTTGCGTCTTCGCCCTCCAGTTCCGCGCCAGCGATGGATTTCGCTGGGCCGGCAGCCGACTCTACAACCGGTGCCGAAAGAAGAGGAGGACTGTAGTACGCCACGAACAACAGGCGCAGCCGCCGAACATCTTAGCGCGGCACAACCAACATCACCGTTCTCGCCACTCGGTCCTTTTTAGGGCCACCAAAAAACACTAGAGTGTACGATTGGCGCCATTTGTCATGCGGCAAGCTTTTTGTCCGGTGACAATATATATATATATATATATATATATATATATATATATATATATTGTAACGTCACAGAACGTTCCATAAAAAGAAATCATTTATATAGTAACTTAGCATAAGAGGAAAGTGAAGTGAACAGTATCGAACCCAAGTAGTCCCAAAAAATTGTGTAATTTTGTATAATAATTATTTCTATCAACTTGAAAAAACGACCAAACTATGACTAAGACAAAACCCCATAAATATTATTAAAGTGAATAAGAGTGAAAAAACCATAAGACACTATAAGAGAGAGAAATAATGTCAGAATCTACCAGAATAAAGTCAATAATCATTAAGTTTTATAACTATGAATAGAGTATTAAAAACTATTTTTTGTGAATAAATGGACATGATCCATCATTATATTATGTGATGTAAATAAAATAAATGTATTAAATGACTTAAATACATTATTAGAAAGAGTTTAAGTTAAAATAAAAATTGTATATTTGCAATGACAAAAAAATATTAATTTGTTGGATTTGAGACCATACACCAAGATTTCATGAAAAAATTAATTATTGTCAGATTTAAATACAAACTATATGTAATTGTCAAGCAGACAATAGTGAACAATTTATCTTAAATAAAGGAAGCTGTCAAATGAATAAAAAGCAGCCAAAATAGCCAAAAACAGTGTTAACTAAAAACATGTAATAGGCATCTAATATTGTATAATTTATGAATTTAATGTTGCCAAAATGCAACCAAACTGTATTAGAAAGCTGTAATATGATATAAAGCAACTATACTAATATACCTGACCAACTTTAACATTGTAATAGTCAAGTCAGCAAAATATTTACTTATACATGTATGGCTGAAGCCAATTATCCAGTACAAAAATAATCATATCTAGCTAAGTACTTACATAATACTAACAAAAATAAGATAGAAAGGTACAATACATCAGAATACCTTAATAAGAAACAAACTCAGTTGAAAGTAAAGTCAATTCTAAAAGAATTTAACTAATTAGAGTGAGATTTGTCACACCATAAAAAATGACATCTCAAGACAATCAATGATGCTATGTCATCTTGTGATAAATATAATATATGTACAAAGTAACCAGGTATCACAAAAGATAGACAAAGTAATAAACTCTGTGTGTATAGTGGTGAAATAATACATATATTAAGGAAAAAGACTAATCATTGTATTAGAAAACTGACAAGAACCTAGGCCATGAGCAGAGGCCATATAAAATTGTATTTATTTGTGTTTTATTGATGTTAAAATTTGTTTATTTTGTTGTAGGAGAGTAGTAGTAGTAGATGTTCAGCTTGTGAAGGGAAATTTATAACTCCACAACAATTTTTGTTATAAATATTGAGTTTTTAATGACTACAACTCAAGGTGAGGGTTGTATATTGTAATGTTTTTTAGACTTAAGTTAATTAGATACCAATCATATTTAGTATCGCTAGATTCAGTTAAAAACAAGGAATTTAAATACATTAATGGCATACAAATTGTAAGTACTAATGTGAAACTGTTTGATAAATACCAGTGTAAATTTTGAAATATCCATTGTATGAAGAATAAGAAATTCGTTCTAAAAGCTTCTACGGAAGTGAAAATTGTTCTATGACATTCCATTTCGTTTATTCTCGAACAATCTAGAAAGAATTTTTACACAAATATACCGGAAGTCGACGAAAACAGTCATCCCGATTTAGTATAAAAGCGAGACAAAATTTGACCGAAAAACACTTGAAGATTGAACTCCAGAACTGATGCATCTCACACAACACTGATCAACGCAGCTAAGGCGAAACCGAGAGGCGAGAAATCGACAAGACACGGCAGGAAGGCTTTTCCCGTACATAGACATAACCGACTGACTTAACCTCAACGAGAGTCTACGCCAAAAAATATCGCTGAAATAGAGCAGCGATACGGCAAATTTTAATAGAAAGCACGCAGCCAGAACGTCGACGGCCCAGGAGGGTCCCAACATTTAAATAGAGAACGAATTCTGCTGTGTTCGCATTGACTGACTAACGTGACAAATAATTCCCCCGAACGTAAACAAACAATACATCTAAGCCTTCCTCAAAACTGCATGGGAGTCAGCGCTGCGGTGGCAGATTTCTGAATCAACGCTAAACAGATGATTCGTAGTGGCGGCGTTTGAACGAGATTTTACTGCCAAACGTTTTGACAAAAAGTGCGGAAATAGTAACGATCGCAAAAATTGACTTTAAATAGATTCAGTGTACACCCGAAGAGGCGAGATCGAGAAACTACCCGAAGGAAGTGTCCAGTGAGAGAATAAACGACCATTGGAACGTGAGTTACCAAAATTAAAGTCATTTGTTACCTGGTTACATTTATCACACAGTTGTACTTTACACGCCACACATACACCTTCAAATCACTTAGTTTTTTCTTGTAAGGCATCTAATTGATATGTCTTGGTAGTTCAAAGGAGTCACGTCCTGAGAGTAAAGTTTTTTCACATATTAAACTCATGCTTGTCAACTGAGTCAGAATCTGATATACTAGCCGATACTTGATTGGACATATAAAAAATTGTCAATAATAATAACTTGTAAATTTTTTTCTCTGCAATTTCATAATTTTTTATGAATGATAGTCCTTCAGACGATTTGTTTGTTTTTAAAGAATTATTAAACTTAACTGATTTTTCAAAGCTAAACTGACTTGTTTAAATTTTTTCGTAGATTTAAAAATTTTATCAATCATTTATTTTTTCTTGGAACAAACGTTTCCAAGTGGCGCCCACAAAAAGCATAGTTTTAAGTTGTGTTACAGGACTACATCACTGCAGAGGATCCAGTCAACAGGGTAAGTGACAAAAGTGCGCGGAGGTAACGCCCGACACACAATTACAACACTTTTACATTTTAAACAACACCCTCCCACTACTATTTCCTTTTTGTTATAATATATATATATATATATATATATATATATATATATATATATATATATGGAAACATACATAAACTGAAAATTTATGACTAAATTATTATACTTAAATTATTCAAGTATTGTGATTACAAATTCAAAAAGCCAATGCAGAACTTCCAAAATTATAGTATTTATTTTATGATTGTCTGCTCTAAAATTGTAGTGTTACTAATAAAATAGTATTTATTATTAACTAGTATTAAAACTAGTATAACTAGTATACTAATTATAAAACTAGTATTAACTAGGTTTCGTAATTTTTCTAATATAAAAAATTGCCTAATATTAACATTTATCTAACTTAATAATAAATGTGCAGTATTTCGTTGAAAACAGAGTTCTGCAGCTGCGAGAGCTTACTAGTGGTGTGATAATGTCCACATACAATCAATTTTGTACATATTTTCGTAGGACCACTAGTGTTGGCTACGGAGTTGGACAACAACGGACGGACAGAGATATGCAGCCAGGTGTTACCGCGTCTAATGATGTATAGATAAGCTCGGCGCACAGAACACGGGCTTATCAATATCGACGCTCACAGCACGATTTCATCGTTGGCGCTCAGAGCACGGGCGCTCTGAGCACGTAGCCGTTTTCATGGGGTGCGTGGACACACACACACACACACACACACACACACACACACACACATTGACATATATAGTCACACGCGCGCTCTCATGATCATTTATGTTGCATCTGAAGAGACTTGTTCAGAAACTTGCTAAAAAGTATTACCAAACTGTATGGTTAAATTAAGTAAGATAATTAATATTTCTGTTCGACTTTTAAACTGATGTTTTTATTATTAGTACTTTATGTAATCACGTTTCCATTGGCTTATAAAGCGTACAGCAGCCTGTAATTTGATGGAAGGTACACACCGGAATTAATGTAATTTATTTAGAGGAAAAACCAGTGCTAATTATACAAATGCTAACATACTGACGTTACTAGTAATTATTTGTTATGTACTGTTACATGTTAGTAAGCGTTCTCTTAAAACGTTAGCTTAGGCAATGTGTGATGTATTCACGTGTTTGTTACACGTTATGAATACAAATACATTAAGTGGGTATTAGACTCAATTAAGCATGTATGTGTGTATTTCTTAAACGATATTAATAATTGTATTGCGCCATGTTAGATATGTTGTTACCATGATTTTCACTTTTTAAAAGTTTGTTTAAAAAGTTATTACTGATTGCAAAGCTGCAGCGTCAGTTGAACCAGCTTCCGGACTGGCTACGGAAATGGCGGGTGACGATCAACACGGAGAAATCCGAGGCGATCTGCTTCACCCGTAAGTCCATCTCTCGATGCCAGCCCCTCTCCCTAGCAGGGAGACCCATCGCCTACAAAGAATCGGTGAAGTATTTAGGCGTTCGGCTAGATCGTCGCCTTTGCTTCAACGCCCACGTGACGGAAACCCTTGCCAAGGCTCGCGGCGTCCGAGCCAAATTATCTCCTTTCCTCTCGTGTCGCAGCCGCCTGGCCATGCGCACGAAACTTACCATCTATCTACTATTTCTCAGGTCTGTATTGACCTATACGGCACCCGCCTGGTGGTCTCTTTTATCCACCACCAACAGATGTAGGCTGGAAGCTTTCCAGTCCCGAACACTCCGATCCTTGACGGGGTCCCCTTGGTTTGTAAGGAACGACGTGATTCGAAGGGGTCTCCGTGTTCCTACCTTGACTTCCTTTGTCCGGTCGCTGGCTCTAACTCTCTTTGCTAAAGCCTCGACCTCCACCTTCCCGTACCTACGAACCATAAGTGCATCAGAACCACCACCGCCCATTCGGGTCAAGCGCCCTCGGGCGCTTCTTGATGACCCGCCATAACGCCATCCTCTTTAAATTAAACAAACACAAGTAATCATCAGTCCTAGACCAGAGTAGTTCACCAAACTGTCCTTCTCTCCTTCCTGTCCACCTCCTAGCACGCTGAGCCGGCTGCTTGTCGCTGTCATCAATCACTGGCACGGAGGCTCTCAGCCTCGCGGGGAGCGACCGACGCCCTCAGGGCGTCTGCTGACTGGACTTGAAACGGGCAACATCTGTTGCTCGAATCGGTACCAGCGGCAGTGCATTAAACAAATAAAAGTTATACTCCCCCGCCTTCTCAGTTAACTGGTTGGCGGTTTCCTTTTCCAGTTTTAGGTAACCTGTCGACATGTACCAGCACTATGTTTACTTCTGGCAGCCATTGGACACGATCCAGATGCTGCAATCAAGCCACGGATGCAAAGACACCCCGCATCCATAATGCAATGTAATATTACTGATTTTACTATGAGTTAAAAAAATTCCGTTTCAAAACATACCAGGTACACAAAGCAATGTGTTGATAACATACCTTTTTACACATACGTTTGCATTTGAGAAGCATTCTTTTGTAAATAAGGTATGTTGTCTGCTGTTACTCGTGCTACATAGAATGTACATTCTGAACACTGTACACTGTACATTAAACATTCTTTTGTCTCGTAGCAGAGATCCTTGTAAAAGAAAGACTGTATGAATACATTCCGTTAGTTCATGTTTCCAAAGTTTTCCTGTGCTCAAATGTGCATGCAAGGGTAAGGTACTATGGAAACGAGTGCTTGCTTGTGAAGGCCAGAAACTAAAGCACTTTGTTCTTGACAGTCCTGTCGACCGTATCTTTGTCATTCAGTTTTCCATTTGTATGCATCACTATCTGTTTCCAGAGGAGACAGCATCTACTCTCAACAGTTTCCCTTATATCGCATACACATTGTTTCTTATATAATTGTAGTATTTGTAAACATTTGGTTACTCACCGTCTTTTGACTTCTTTAAACTTCCAATAACAACGCGTTTCAAGGACAAGTACTCATCATCAGGTTACAAAAACGCTAATTGTGGCGAAGAAGTCGTCAAAAATCAAAAATTCTTATTAAATATTATAACGTCTCGTCGTTATAATATCGGGAACCTGGTTAATTGGCTCAGGTCAATTAAACAGGCTGCCATAATCTTAACAAACTCATAAATAACTGGAATGTAAACAAATGTTAAATAGGATCCCGTGAATTGAGGAATATTGACAGGGGTTTGTAGATTTATTCACTCACCTTTTTGGACCATGACATCTCTTTATTTTTATTACTCTTTTATGTGACGAGGGGTAGTTACGGATTTATTTAGTTTTGTCAAATCTAATATTATTAACTGCTACATTGGCAAATCGGCAGGTTACTACCGATTTGGGGCATGGAGAAGGGTTCATTCGTACCTTATTAAAGCCAATATTAGTATAATAAAATTTTTTTTATTTTTGTGGGATTTAGGCTTATTAAATCGTCACAGTATCACAAAGCACTTCACGCCACGTCGCCACGTGCGCACCACTACCCACGATAGACTGCATCGTTATCGTCCGAGATTATTACTGCACCGCGATTGCCCGTACGTATTTCAATATCAATGGGTGTATTATGTAGACGGTTGGATTTAAAAGAGAGTTTATCGTTAAGTAGCTTGTCTGCTTACACTTTCGAGGCCTTATATATCTTGTACTCTTCTATGGCGTCCATGAACGCTCCTTTTTTACAATTATAGAGCAATTTGAATTTATTTGGGAAATCCGTATAGTTGTGATTGTATTGCATCAGGTGGTGAGCAAAGTTAGATTTAGTCTTCGAAATGTCCCTCTTCGGTAGGTGTTCTTTAAAACGTTCGACCGACCGTCTGCCGGTCTGTCCTATACAGAATCGGTCAGAGTTGTCACATGCAATTTTTGTAAACACCGTTTTTCTCTTTATCAGCGATATGAATAGTTTGTCCCAATATCTTACGAAGGGTATTCGTAGTTTCAAAGGCCACTGTGATGTTTTGTTTTTTCAACTTATTTTTAATTATTAGTGGCATTATGTTCGTGTACTCTGTGGTTATAAAATTATTATCTCTCTTAGTCGCATTAACCAATTTGCATTTATTATCAATTTTTCGTGCATGTTTTCTTATGGGTTGTCCGTTATATCCATTAGCCTTGGCAATGCTTTTTATAATATTCGTTTCTTCCAGTCGGTTTTTCTGCTCGAGGGATATTGGAAGCATTCTGTATACAAATGCGTTAAATGCAGCAATTGCATCAGAACCTGATGATGCGGATTTATCCTTGAAACGCGTTGTCATTGAAAGTTTAAAGAAGTCACAAGCCAGTGAGTAACTATGTGTTTAGAAATACTACAATTACATAATTATACATAATTAAATTAAATAATTGTACACGTGATTTGGAGACTACAATATAATGAAATTGTTTCTTACGTAAATTATAGTGCCACAAAATAACATTGAAATACGCCTAACGTTTATTTTAGATAAAATTTAGAGTTTACAGTTTCATAATAAAAAATGAAAAATCATTCATTAGCTAATATTTCAAAAAATGGTTACCATATTTTACTCTATCGCAAAACAAGAATAATAATAAATTTTATTGACTTATTTTAAGTTGTTTGTTTCACACTTCTTAGTCGATACCTGGATTTTGAATAGCGTGATTACTGCAGTTATCCTTTCTAATTGAGTTTTAAAAAACAATGCGTCTTTAGATAGTGTTTATTGTATAGTATATAAAATTTGTTGTTGTATTCGTTCAGAAATATTGTTGAATTTTTCCGATTTAGAAATAATTTATAAGTCAACATTCTTGTTGCTGTATGTTTCGTGGTATTAAATAAAATGCACTAAATTATAACTTACAACAAGAGGAATATTAAAGATTATCAGATTAAACGTTTAGAAGAGTTATAGAAAAAATTATGTTACCATCATTTTCCAGGTGTTGTTAAAGACCTGATGCAAAAGTTGAAATTATTACTTCTTATTTACTATACATCACATTGATATTTTCATTACATTTTACTCAGTAAACAACAACAGCATGCTTGACGTTGAAGTTTCTCTGTTTCGTTTTCCACGTTGTGTCATAAATGACGCAAAATTAATAGAGAACGTTAATAACAACGAACGAGCAACATCAAGTGTTGTGTTTCAGTGACATATTCAACATTGTTATGGACAATTAACAGTAGAACTAGTGATTAAAATGAAAACCGTCTGTCGTTGTCGCCACATGAAGGAATATGTGGTGTTGAGCGCATTGTTGCGGGTGAAATGGCTAACTGCCTCTCTCTCACACAACACACACACACACACACACACACACACACACACACACACACACACACACACACACACACACACACACACACACACACACACACAGATGCATAGCAGCAATGAATCCAAGTCACACAACAAGCAAGTGACAATCATTTGTTACTATTGTTTCTGATTAGTCCCATTACTCCAATTATTGTATACAATATTGACCTATGTATACAGTTTAGTGTGGTCAACACTAACATTTGATATTAATCACTGTTTTGATTCTCAATTGCTAATATTTGTTTTGTAACTATTACAAGTTATCCTGAATGTGTAATGTAAATATTTTAACAATGAAACTTTATCAAAAAGGCGAGAGCGTTCCTCCGTCCGTTTCTTCGCTGCCCAATCAGGTGCGTGTCTCTGTCAAGGCCGCACAAAAGTACCTTCCAGAGCGTTCAGGAGAGCATTTGAAATACGCATTATGCTGGTACGCTGCAGTAAGTAGGATAGTAATTGTGGAACACCTGCGCTACCCATACCATCCGCAGCAGCTGGCTTTGTCAGTTCAGTTTCAGTGAGCGATTTCTTTAGTGCGGATCGAGTAATTAGTAAAAAAAGTAAATCTGGCAGTCGTGGGACTGCCGACAGAAGTGTTAACTTAAATAACATGGTTACTGAATAATATAAGTTGTCTTTATAAGTGACCGTTCTGCAATATTAATAATTAATATAAAAATTCTGAGCGTGTCGTGGGACACACGCCAGAAGTGTGGACTTCAGTGTTGAGTGGGAAGTGAACTGATTCAACGAGTAAAATATTACTCGTAGGTATGTGGGGCCTATCTGAAATAAGAGATTTTGCTATAAATAATAGTTTGCTATTCAAATAAGAGTAAGCAGATAATTAAATGATATGAGGGGATAGTAGTGTTTATGTGTGTTTTATTATGAGAAATCGAAATTTACAGTGATCATAAATACACATTTGTTTATACATCACACTACGTTTTATTTTCAGTAGTCAACATAAAATATAAATAATAGTCATACATAATGTAGGCCTAATAGTCATACGTAAACAAATAATGTGTAAGAAATGTGTTTTCCAATGTAACAATATGATTTACGCAATATTTAGTTGAATAGTAGAATGTTATAATTATTATATATTTATATTATAATTATATATTATTTATTTACAATATTCATGGCATATATTATATTATAATTAATGTACGTAGTAGAATAATTAATTATTTTACAATTTATAAAATAGCAAAAATTCTAAATCGAATTTTGACACATCAAAAACTTCCAGTCAAATACAATATAAAAACCAGAATCGAACTCATGGCTTAACTAAAAATTGTTACGGATTCTCGTCGCAATCCTTTCTGATGACGTCACATTCTACGGATTCACTCCCGTGTAAATTTTTTCCCTCTCCTCCGCTATAAGAATTTAATACTTCATAAAGTGATTATTTTATTATAAGTAGTGTGGAACTCTTAATAGTTGACATTATTATTGCATGTGGACAAATTTAACTTGGATTATTATAGGAGTTGATTATAAATTGTTAATTGTGGTTAATTAAAACTGGTAATTAGTGACTTCATTGATGTCTGTATTTTGTTTTCCAATGTACCATACGACGATCATTGTGACCATCGTAACAATATTATTATTATTATTATTTATTCAATATTTACAACAGCATTATATACTGAAAAAACTATATATTTTATGCCGGATTTGGTAGAAAACGTATACCAGTTATAACTTTTGGTTAATGGAAAGTTCTAAGCACTTTTCAACTAATCTGCCAAAATCTGTAATGTCAACGTGTAACTACAGAAAACAGAGAAATAGGCCTACTTTCTTTGGGACCTATACAACTACTGTAATTTAATGTGATTATATAATTTAATATATTCAATATTGTTACGATATTACAGAATAGTCTACGTATTTGTCGAATGTGCCAGAAGAATCTCGCTCTAATGTATGTGGCATACGTGAGTGTCAACGCATCCGCGAGAGTTTTCTCGAAACCACCAGCCGTGCGGACTGTGTCAAAGCCGCAGTTAATTACGTAGTTCACCGCTAAGACGCAATTTCGAACGTTCTGGTCTGTGAGCGCGCAGGTATAAATACATGGCGGCAGCGGCTTTAGTTTTTCAGTATAGCAGCGATATATATTCAGTGCGGTTCGAGTTATTATCGGGCGAGATTACTGTGTACGTTCAAGTGATTATTAGTGAAGTGTTACGTTTATAATCGGGCGGTATAATTGTAGTACCATTGTGTTTAATATTAGTGACATTTTATTGCGTGTGAACAATTTTTATTTAATTTGTTGTAGGAGACTGTGTTGTTAATTACGTACTGTTTAACTGTAAAAATTAAAGCTGGTGATAGTGACTTAATTGGTGACTTGTACTTCTTTTGCTTTCCACTGAACCTACAACGATCAAGTGACCGTCGTAACAATATACATTAATACACGTACTTTTACGCACGCTACGTACTGTATGCGTATTTTTGTATAGTGTGAATATGAGTAATATGTTTCTTTAATATATAATAAAAATTTCAAAAATGTGTAGTGTTCCAAAATAGATTTCAATTCCAATTTTGAGTAACACAAGAATTAAATACGACGGTGTGACTAGCAATATGTTAAGGGCACTTTTATTACTAGACAATTTCTATAAACAACAACTAAATCCCACAAGCATATCTGTACTAAGCTTTCAGATAATTTACTCTAGACACCAATTTAATTAAAACAGGGACGGTTAAGTTCTCCGTTTCAAGGAGTAGTTAATTAAATAATTTGTTAAAAAAAATCTATTTTGTTAGTCGTACGTGAATAATTTTTCTTCAGTTTCGTTGTCCATGACGTGTCCGTTACTTAACTAAATACAACTATTACATTAACGACTCGGAACACAAAGATTTTTATGAGTAAATACATAAAATTTTATCTTACAACCTGAACCGGTTTTCACTAAAAAGTGAACCTCTGAAGAAGCTTTTTAAAAGTGAAAACCTGTTCAGCTTGTAAGGTAAAACTTTGTGTTTTTACTCATAAAAAACTTTGTGTTCCTAGTCGTTAATGTAATAGTTCGATTTAATAATTTTTTAATACAGTAGCGAATCAATTAATTAATAAATCATTAAAATCGGTAAATAAGTAGCAAATATCTAATTAGAATTAATTTTTGATGTGTATTCCTATTACTAATCAGTAATAATTGTATTGTTTGTGTATTGTAATCCTAACAATATACATCGTCTCCGTACCACAGTTTTAATATCGACACATGTAGATGTCAAATCCCTGTGGGTGGAACATGTGATTTAGGCAAAAACTTCAACACCAACACTTTTTTACGTGACAGGACTAATTAGTTTAGTTCCCATCCTTCAGCCTACACCATATGTTTAACCAGTGATTAAACAAGCTGTTAGTGTGCGTTATCTACATTATAAAAAACTAATATAATCTACAAACCCAATTACTTCGTCTAAGGGATTTCTATTTAACATTATTATTAAAAATTGGCCATTTCCTTAAATAGAAATCTGTTCCCTATATTAGAACTTTTAGTAAACTTGCGAACATAGTCGTACTATGTAATTGAATACATTTGTTTTGGTGACAATATTAAAAGTGTAGGTAGTATATACATTCGGGAGGTTTTACAAAATGAAGAGAGTTATTATGTAGTCTACTGTACCCAATATTTTGGTTATCTATATTAACATCTGTGAACACCACTCCATGTATGGTTTCCTAATCCCAGCTTCTTATTAAATTGGTATAATTCACTAACTGAAGATTCTTGTTTAGGCATATGCAAGTTTATTGCACCACAGGATTTGTGACGGTTATGTTAATTAATGCCGTTTGTCTGCTATTAGTTAAGTCATCATGTGAAAAGATAACAACACCAAATTTGATGCCATAATATTTCAAGTATCTTCAGGTAAACTGGAAATAAGTACAATCAAATGTTTGGCCACAACAAACACATATCGTCAAAATATCGACAACAAATAAGATATTAGTAACCAAGTACTTAATCTTGTATATAGAAACACCGTACCGCTGAACAGTAGGGTATAATTCTTTCTTTGGCCATAGGAAATATAATCAATGATAATGCGTTGTTAATATGATCACAAAATGTGTAGTTATTCCCTGCCCTACCAAACGACTAAAGTGCTATTGATATCCGTTGTTTAGATTTCTAGATATTGGAGTTAAATAATTTGTCGTCTATCCAACTAATGAAATATGACCAGTGCTGGGGATAAGAACGAATCTGCTGATGACCATGCCACCCGACAGTATACTCAATTTTTACAGAAAATAAACTGAAATTAAATATAGTCATAGCAATTCCTAAATATCTGGTTACTAGTACATTTTTTGATTTTTGTAACAAATAATTACTTTCAAAACAAATCTTTAGTTTTGAGAGCTTTTGTTTAGGTAATCTTGAAAACAGATTAACAACGTCAGAACAGATTAACACTGTCAGTCGCAGACTTTTCTGTTTGCTGTGTTGTTCTCCGTTAATTCGCATACTTGCTAATTCCTACATTTTGTTATGCAGATTGTTCCAGTTTACTAATTTATAGCTTTTAAACGTATGGCTTTTGGACGTTCTTCAGTAGTTCAATAGTTAATTCCCACTCCTTCAAGAGTCCAGTTATTTTTTGGTAGGTACAAGTACCTCAGTGTATACCTTAAATTAAGTCAACAGTTTATTTACGTTAATTTAAGTTTATATATCGTTAACACTGTTATCTTCTATTATCGTAAAAATCTGTTGTTGTTCCTTGTTTTCTCTTTTTTCTATAGCATTGTTATTATCAAACATCGTAGTCCGGAGGTTGAGTGTCAAATTCCAAGTTTCGAATACTTTCGCTAGATCAATAATACTGTGAATGACTGGTAGAACTACCAGACATCAACAGTTGTGCGAACTCAAAATAACAGGCTACTAAATTATTCCTCAGGCTTTCACGGCCGGTGTCAGATGAACTATTCATGATATCCGGGCTGTTTGGCCGTGGTCCATGGTTTATAACAAAACCAAACGTTTCGGCAGTGGTATACCACAGTACTGTGGGCCTGTACGTAAACACCCGGCGTGCAGGATTTTTATACCACTGATGATGGCAGCCAGTGGAGCTGCCGAAACGTTTGGTTTTGTTATAAACCATGGACCATGGCCAAACAGCCCGGATATCATGAACAATTAACAGGCTACTGTTAACGACTATTCATTTAGGATTTTATAATATTTCATTTCCCAAGGTTTCCTATATTAGCGATACAGGGACGCGCTATTTTGGCGTTTAGTCTTCAGAGTAAAATCGAGTTATTGAAAATAATTTTCCACCTAAATAAATTTGCTGGAAAACTCCGGATATTTTGTTGAAAACAATGTCATAATCGTTTAGGAACATTTAGTAATATAGGAGCTATTAACACTAGTAAGGATAAGACGTTATTCTTGACCTACATATGAAAAAAATGGATACTGATTTGACGAAATCTGTAAGTGTGTTTCTTAAGACTTATTCAGTTTATATTTGTTGAGTCATGTTATTTAACGTTTCCTTAATCCCTGGTGATCTCTCTCACACGGGCGCTAAACTCGCATTCATCTTACACAATGCAGGATATTGCTAGGTGTATTTTGTAAACAGAATGTTCGGCCGTATGTTAAATCTATTGTTACAAAAGTAAAATATTAATTACAAACGTTAAAACAGTTTTTTATTACAATTTATGCAGTTTTACAATATTAGCAACGTTAATTTCTAAAATTAGACTATATTTATAACGTTACTCTGATAGTATCCCAAGAGGTTTAGTAGAACTTTTACTGTACACCAAAAACTAAAATTTGGCGTACAAGCTACAAATAATTGAATTCTTAAAAATGTACCTGGAGGCTATTCTTATCATTTTAAAAATAAGTAAAGAAACTAATGAATATATTCCCAAATAATAGGTTAGGTTATGTTAGGTTGCAATGGAAATACAAGGGCACTGAAAACAAAATTAGGAAATAAAACTTGTTTGTGAATTTTAAGCAACTACTCAAAATCCTAAAATTGTAGTTAAAATTATAATTTAGAGGATAAAAATAAAAAGTATCTCTTGTGCATCATAACGATTGTGGTGTCTTTGTTATAGTTTGTACTATGGGGTGATATACTCTTTCCATCATAGAAATCTTACATGATTTCGTCTGTCAACATTTCACGTAATCATTAGTTTATTTAAATAATATTATAGTTAACAATATAATAAATCTATTGTTATAATATAATAAATAATAATATAGTTATTCGATTGTAAAGTTAACGACTAACAAAACAATACTTACGGACATGAAATATGTCTTCAATAAATTGTGACTGGACAGCGTTTCAGGAATAAATTCTTGAATAAACTTTCTTCGTGTTTTTGTAGTAGGCTCCAGTTATTGGAACCTTTCCAACGCTGATATAGCAGTGCCTACCATTTGTGATTCCCAAAACAAACGATAAATTTTTGTTTGTCTCAAACGCCTAAATAAAACTTCTTTGCAAAGCGATATATATATATTCGGCAATTTTATCTGGTAATAAAATAATAATAAAAAGTAATATTTGAGTTACATTTCTGCCTACTTTCAAATATTGTGTTTCCTAAACTACTTAGTCGCATAAGACGTCATTTAAAACTATAATAAAATCATGATAATCTTGAGAATTACTTTTATTTTTTTTTTAGTCTATGATTGGTTATGGCTGCTTGTGGTTCCAAATTTTGGTAGTTGCAGTTGTCGGTTGAGTGTGTATGGGGAGCGGTTAAAAGGTGTTAAACTATATCATCTTACTACACTATACTATATTACTATAATTTTATAACCTTAAGCAGAGAATAAAGTTTATCTTGGACCAACGTAAACACTAAATCTGACACAACTTACAAATCAAGAAGGCTGTGCCGATTTCATGATACAACTAAGGAAGCGCTACAATGCTACTAGCGGAGCGTTGCGGAAGCTTTGCAATCATCAAGCTCAGTATATACATTAATATTATGGTAAATTGAATAATAATGTCAGGAAGTAAATAAATATAATTACAACAAATAAAAAATTTATTCAGTATCTTGTAAAATGGAAAAGACCATTTATATTGACAGCCAGAAGATAACGTTGCCATAAATTTGATTGCCATTTGAATTGTACGCAAACATTGCCGCATAGAACCTAATACGATTTCTGTTGAAACTGATGGTACTTTTAACTGCTTCATACTTTTGCATATTATTTTAGAGTTTAGTTATTCCATATTGGTGGTAGTGCACCGCTGCAACCATAACACCAGCCGTCACTGGATTATAGCTGTGATAAAATTTTAAACGTTTCACCTGTTGTGTTTGGAGTAGCATTGTCCGTAATACTTGTCATCACTTACAATACAATATTTTAAACAATTTTGCTAGAATTTAATTTTCTTCTAAAATTATTTTTAAAGACCAGATAGTTAAACTTTTTTATGCTTAGGCAATGTGCTTATTTTTTAAAACCTCGACAAGATATAAAATGTTATAAGGTTTCGTGCCGAATAATGCATTAAAAACCATAATTTTAAACATTTAGAATTTTTAAATAAACATTAAAATTGATTAGATACTAAATATTTTGTTTTATTGTAAGTTTTATTATATACATTTCTAAAGAATTATAAAAAGTTTAATTCTTAGATTTAACTCTCAAAACATTCAAATAATTATCATAGTACTTTTGTTACACCAACATTTAACACTTTTCAAAAAGAGTCGATGTAATGAAGCCAGGAAAAGTGCAAACATTGTAGTTCGCTGCAATAAAAATTATCGACATGAAACCTTTCGTTTTGTCTTCTACATAGTGTTTAGACAGAATTAAAACAACTGGTGGGTTCTCGTACGACCTGAAGGGTACAAAGAAATCCAGTTAGTGCCAGAAAATTAATTTTTAGTAAAGTATTTGGAATACATTTATAAAATTTTGTAAAGTGTGTTTTACAAGTTAGCCGAGTAAGAATTTTAGGTCAACTTTAGTGTACAAAAACTAAGGGAGTAAAACTGAAAAATTTAGAGGAAACAAAAGCCACAAAATAGAAAAATTAGTTTTTAGTAAAGTATTTGGAATAAATTTATAAAATTGTGTAAAGTATGTTCTACAGGTAGCCGAGTAAGAATTTTAGGTCAACTTTAGTGTACAAAAACTAAGGGAGTAAAACTGAAAAATTTAGAGGAAACAAAAGCCACAAAATAGAAAAATTAGTTTTTAGTAAATTATTTGGAATAAATTTATAAAATTGTGTAAAGTATGTTCTACAGGTAGCCGAGTGAGAATTTTAGGTCAACTTTAGTGTACAAAAACTAAGGGAGTAAAACTGAAAAATTTAGAGGAAACGAAAGCCACAAAATAGAAAATTTAGTTTTTAGTAAAGTATTTGGAATAAATTTATAAAATTGTGTAAAGTATGTTCTACAGGTAGCCGAGTAAGAATTTTAGGTCAACTTTAGTGTACAAAAACTAAGGGAGTAAAACTGAAAAATTTAGAGGAAACAAAAGCCACAAAATAGAAAAATTAGTTTTTAGTAAAGTATTTGGAATAAATTTATAAAATTGTGTAAAGTATGTTTTACAGGTAGCCGAGAAAGAATTTTAGGTCAACTTGAGTGTACAAAAACTAAGGGAGTAAAACTGAAAAATTTAGAGGAAACAAAAGGCACAAAATAGAGTTTATATTTTTCTAACAATATTGAGAATTACACAGATCTTAAGCGTTGTTTTACAAGTTAGCCGAGTAAGAATTTTAGGTCAACTTTAGTGTACAAAAACTAAGGGAGTAAAACTGAAAATTCAGAGGAAACAAAGCCACCAAATAGAAAATTTAGTTTTTAGTAAAGTATTTGGAATAAATTTAGAAATTTGTGTAAAGTATGTTTTACAGGTAGCCGAGTAAGAATTTTAGGTCAACATGAGTGTACAAAATTTGAAAAATTTAGAGGAAACAAAAGGCACAAAATAGAGTTTATATTTTTATAACAATATTGAGAATTATAAATATCTTAAGCGTTAAATGTAAAGTACGCATTAGAAGAGTTTTATTTTGTAATGATTATCGAAAAAACATTATGAAAAGTATACATACCGTTAAACGTGACTTTGTTTTGAAAACTGATTTGTGACGACACTAAATAGTATCGCAATGCGTACTATTTATCAGTCTTGCTGAAGTTTGAAAGTGTGACCACAAGACTTTCAGTTTGCGACCGAACGTAGATGAAGTGTTGTAGAAACAGATACGACAAATTAAAGAGTACATTCACTATTTAAACAGCAGGCATTACCTAATGATTTCCACATCTTACAAATCACATGTCAGGAAACGTTCAGCGAAAGTGGTTGCCTGTAAAATAGGGCCACTTGTGTTTATTTTTTGGAGAGTGTTTTTTAATACTACCTTAAATAGAATTTTTAATACTACCATACAATACTATGCCTGCGATTTCTCGAAAAGGACGACCAAGGTACAAAGTTCTTCCGTTGCTCGAGGAATGTCGATTTGTTCTCAGTAAGAATCATTTTTAAAGGAAGCGTGAAGAGCACAGAGAAACCGAACGCTTATTCCGTTTGATAAAATGGTAAACGAGAGCAAATGTACAGTATCACGGTTTGATATTGACTCGATAATTTCTCCTATAATCGATAATTTTCACACACGGAAAATATAGGCTACAACTGACTACACTTTACACATCTGTACACCATTCGGCAAGATGTTATACGGAGACATAGAATTTGTTTTACAGAAGAAAAGATTAATTATTAGCTGTGTCGAAACTCCTTCTTAATTTGCAGAATAGACATGGCATATGCTCAAAATTTATTGCATTGATAATACACTGAGCATTACTGTCTTTGTAAAAAATGTGCTTAGAGACAAGTATTTAGCGAAAACTACGAGTGTTTGTTACCTTATTATTTATAATTTTTAATTTTTTTTAGGCGATTTTATTACGGCTGGCGCCGCCTCTCGCATCCTAGCTTTCACTGACGCCGGTCTAAACAGTTCTGTTCTGTAAGTCCTTGTCTTGCATTCATTGCATCTTCGACGTTCATTTTCAATGAATGTTGAGGTCTTTCTTTTTTTCTTCTAGAGGGAGGAGTCCATTCCCACACCGTCCTTGACCATCTCTCGTCCGACATTCTTTTTAGGTGTTCAAACCAATTCAGTCTTCTTGCTTCTATTGTTTCCACAACGTCAAGTTCGATTCCCACTGCTTGTCTTATCTCTACATTTTTCCCTCTATCTAGACTTGTTAGTCTACAGAACCTCCGCCAGTAATCCATCTCCATAGCTCTTATATTTCTTTTATTAATTGCCCACAGTTCTACTCCATATAGGCCTATAATTTCGACTTTAGTTTCATATATTCTGATGTTATTGATCTTTATTATTCGTGGACCCCAAAGCAGACTGTTTAATTGTTTTGCTTATGTTTTAGCTTGTCATATTCTTACTTTTATTTCTTGGTTGCTGTCACCGTCCGATGTCATTGTTACACCCAAATTCTTGAAGTTTTAAATATTTTTTATCACTTTTGTTCCTAGTTTTAGGCATTGACCTTCACCGCCGACTATAAGGTACTCAGTTTTTGAGGTATTTATTCAGAGACCCCATTTCGCATATTCTTCTGCTAGTTTCATAAGCACATAACTTATATAAATTTCGTCTTCTGCAATTACAGCCTGATCGTCTGCAAAGTTTATTGTAAACATCTTGTCACTTCCAACTGGTACACCCATATTACGGCATTTTTTCCTCCATGATGTTAGGGCTTCATTTAGATAGATATTAAACAAAGTCGGAGCTATGCAACAGCCCTATTTCAAGCCCTTACTAATACTTATATTGCTGGATGTCCTTTTTTCTATTTTATGTTGAGCTGTCATATCTTTATATAGTTGTTTAGTTGCTTTTATATACTTACTACTTTATCCTTGAATCTGCATAGCTCTCCATAATATTGCAAGCGCCACGCTGTCATATGCTTTAGATAAATCGATAAATATAATATGGGTTTGTAAGTTGTGAGCCATCATTATATCCGCAACTTGTTTGAGTGTAAAAATACTATCAACACATATCCGTTGTGCTCTTCAACATCTTTCATTTCTTGCTTGATTCTATTTTTGAGAATCTTACCATATACTCTAGAAACAGAATTTGTAAACAGAATTCCTCTGTAATTACTGCAGTTTTGGCGGTCCCCTTTTTTATATATATTGCTGATATGCGCCGTTGTCCATTCTGATGGTATCTCATCTCCAGTAAAGAACTGACTAAATATAAAGGCCAGTAATTTCTTCAAAATTTCAGGTCCATTTTACAACAACTCGTTTGGGACTCCTCCTGGTCCAGTTGATTTATTATTTTTTAAGTTATTAATTACCTCACGAACTTCTTCTGCAGTTATTATGTTTTCTTCGTTATCATACTCTTCTTCACTATTATAGTCTTCCTCAGGTAAATTTTCTTCCAGAAATTCCTGTCTCGTTTCCGTTAACGAGATCGGTATAATGCTTTTTCCATTCTCTTTCTTGTATAATAACTAGCCTACTAGATTCCTGTTTGAGACTTTTAATTACTTTCCAGACAGCTCTTAACTTGGTTGAGCCGATAGAAGTGTCTATTTCTTCACACTTAATTTCTCATGATTCATTGTTCGCTTTTGAAATTGATCTCTTGATTATTAAATTTTTGATAACTATTTAAACGTTAGTTTCAAAACTAACTATCGTTTTTCCTCACTCTTTTGGTATTAGAAGGCAAGAATTTATTACAACTGATCTTGTTTTGAAATAAGTCGTATCCTGAATCTATGCAAGGCATCAATAAACAGAACGTTATTTTCTCTATAATAAATAATTCTGGAATCTCAAGAAGTTTATTGTCAGATCTGCTTTTAATCTTGCAGAAAGGGCAATTAAAAGGCAGAAACCCCGTATCTCTAGATTACCTATTAAAAATAAATTACATGTATTACATGTACGTTTAATTAAAAATTAAAATGTAGTTAGATATTTATTATCAAACTTCAAGTACACGGGACTTCATAAAATATGTATTAAAATAGTAAAGATGTTTAATGAGATAAATTTATTTTTTTAACTTGGTTACGTCTTACCAATGCAATTTACAAAAACTAGAATGAATGAGAAAGTTTTAATATAAATTGTACAATGCAGTATAATATTAATTTACCATTGAAAACATAAATTATACTGTACGTAGGTTTTGTATATTAATGAGCATTCCAATATTTTTTAAGGAAAATATCTCTTACTTTGTATGTTTATAACATTTCTAGATTTCTATTTAAAAAAAAAAACAAATTATTCCAAAGGCACAAAAGCAATTTAGTTGAGTCAGAAGCTTCACAAATAAACCATTAGGAGTGACCAAGACTATTTTGTAAGAGCATGACAACGTTGCTGTCATTTGACACTAGACATTTTATTTTTCCTGGTTTCTTCTGTCGTAGAAACACCTATAGTATACAAACTGATAGTATCATGCTTTTGTTCCAAATCTAAAACTCAGTATATATATATATATATCGTATCAGTTCTACGTTTGTTTTAAAACAAAGTTCGAATCAGACACTGGTAACAAACATAATATCTTTGATTTATCACTATAAAGGCCTATATAAACGATCGTTGCGTGCCTGAGTGCAAAATTAATACTATTACATATTTACCAGAAAATTTACTTTTTCTTTCGGCAAAAGTTAAAAAAAACGCATACAGTAAAACAGTCGTAAACACTAACCAAACAGACAGCGAAGACAGAATTGTAGGGCTGATTAGGAGTGAACAATATAACAATGTGGGCCCTTACTAAGGATACATAGTAGCGTTCATCAAAAGTTACAACTCTTTAACATGTATTCAAAATTTTGTGGTTAATTTAACGTATTACATTAATTTTATAGGTTTTTAAAAATCAGTGATATTACGACTTGTGATATACTTAAAATTAGTAACATGTTATGTTAATCGATCTGTATTATTTTTCAACAATCGATTAGAAACAAAGTGTTGAAGACAGCTTCTCAGAAAAGGGATTGTTATATTAAACAATAAATGAGTTAGCAGCAATAATGAAAAAGACAAGACTATGTTTTACCGACTTCTAGCAATGTGCTTCTATGCTGATCTAAAAGTCCGAGAATTACCAACGCTTATGTAGTGATGTGCAGTTTCATCTCGTGTTATTATATCTATCTTAGTAGCAAGTTTCAAGACTAAGCAATAACAAGAGTGTAACAATTTGCATTTTGCTTTGAAATGACTACAGTGATGGTCTTAGTAAAGGGAAGTGTTATTACAGTTGCAGCTGTTGTAGTTCTACAATTTGTTACTTCTTTTAAAGAATACGTCATTAGAAATTGTTGTACGGCCAGTCTAATTTTGTACAACTTATTATAAACTTATAAAGAGGGTTTTATTCGAATTAATTTAAAATTAAAATTTGCTATAGGTTATTATCTTAACAGCTAGCCTTATCGATTAATTCTACCAAGTCAAGAACAGCTGATGAATTCAGTCGCCTATTCTTAAAAACATAGCCCTGAGTCTTCTATCTCCAAAAATGTTTAAACATGGAAACGTTGGCTTTCTGGTTCTAAGTATGACAACATGGCTTTCTCTATTAAAACTATTTTGGAATTTGTGTAATTATAAATTATTGCAACACGTTACCTTATAATGAAGGAAACATTCCGGGTTAGCGAAAGACAAGGTTAAACCCTAGGTCAGTTCTTAAAAATTATTAATTGTAACATTTAATAATTAATTTTTTCGATTTTAAAAAATATAGGTTAAAAAATGTAAGTAATTTATAACCTATTAAAGTATTACTTAATATTAGGTCAGCTTAACAGAGACGCGCAAGTATACTTACTGACAAATATTGAATCAGTCCGGCTGTAAAGTGGTACTTTGATAGCATTGTTTCTTTTCATTGCTTTTCCAGGGCACTATCATCCTACCTCTTAAATTGACACCCTCTCAGCCTCCTTTCAAACAATCCCGTTTCTCTCTCTGTACCTTTTCCTCCAGTTTCTATATTAAAGTTTTGGATAAAGATCATTGTAAAACAAAGGTGGTTTTGGTCATTTAAAAATACCTTTTCTTGAATTCCGAGAAGGTATTTTTGCTTCTTATAAACACTTATAATTTGACCTAAACATTAAGTAATAATAACATTTGTTTAAAAATAGAAAAATAAATGTATACTTAAAAATAAAATGTATACATTTTTGCAAATAGTATAATTTTATAAATATAATATAAGCATTATTTTTATATTACCCAACACCATTGTTTTGTGGTACCATTACTGTATTTTTATTATTGAAAATTTTATAACTTGCATACCATTAAATATTTATGTTTACAAAAGGGTAATCCCCTTTCAGACTTTAAATAATTAAATTGTTTTGTTACAAAATTCTGTTGTAGCGGCCCACATTGCTAACACCTCTGCTAATGTTACATTCCTTAGTTTAGCAGATCAAGAGTAACAGGGTGTGTTTGATTTACATTTACTGGTAATTGATTATTTTTTTGCTCTGGAATTTTCTGACAGTCTTAGAGCACTACTATACTTTTGAAATTTGGATCCCCGAAATCTGTGGTAACCCCAAGGTAACTTACCCATCCATTCTCTACGCATTGTAAAATCTTACAATACATGGCGTCTGGTAACACAAGTTTGTATGGAATAAAAGCCATTCCATAGCACATAGTACAGTGCTATTACTATACTTATTATTTGATGAACTAAGAGTAAAGATACTGATATTCTTAACTATTGTTATTATTCAGAATTATTTATACTGCTTTAATGACGTATGTTTTTTATTTATTATTCAGAATTTTTTGTGAAACTATTAAAAATAAATTCAATTCCTTTAAAATTTCTGTATAAACATCAGCGTTTGTTTCCGTAGAACGATAAGAGGAGATATTTTACTGAAACAAATGTGTTGTTTTCTCAACGGGCATGGCTGCAGCAGGAGTAGTCCTGTATCGGAAGGGATCAACCCTGAGTAGGACTTGAATTGCATTAAAGCAGTTCAATCTCATCTGTTTTTGACTTACGTTTCCAAGCTCGTTTAGTTACCTCTGGAATGCTACGGCAAATTCCATATAACCAATATTGTTCCTTACAACGTGTTTTCAAATAGACACTTTTTTTTAACTCCTAAAGGCAATGCCTTGTCGCTGTAGCCACGTCACTCTATCCCTTGCGATATTCTTCATTTCTCCATAGGACCGACACAACGACACTCATTGTGCTGCGGAAGTATGCAGTTCTTGGTCTTCCTTTGGGCTTCTTCCCCACTACTTTGCCCTCAAAGATGTTAGTTAAAAAAGCACTATGTCTGATCACATGCCCTATCAACTTAATCTTCCTCAGCTCTATACTCCTAAGCAGTGTTCTATTCTCATTTATTTCCTCTAAGATCTGTTCATTCGTCTTCCTATCTGTACAACTAGTTTTTGTCATTCTCCGCCAAATCCACATCTCCATTGCCTGAAGTCTGTCACTCTCCACCTTCCCTAAGGTCCACGATTCACACCCGTAAGTTAAAACACTCCATACAAATACCTTAACAAACTTTTTCCTTGTTTCAATACTAATATGGTTGTTTGTTAATAAGTTCCTTTTGCTCTGGAATGCTTGTTTTGCCAGAGCCACTCTCCTCTTAATCTCTGCCAGACACTTATTCCCACTTGTAACTATGCTACCCAGGTAACAAAATTCAGTAACGTGCTCCAATATTGTGTTGTTCAACATAATGTTGTTGTTGGTTGATTTAATGTCTTCTCTTTTTTTAATTACAACCATTATTTTAGTTTTCCTAACATTTATCATCAGTCTCCAAGCGTGAAGAATTTTGTTAAACGTACCTAACATTCGGGTCATATCTTTTTCTGAGTCAGCCATCAGTACAATATCATCTGCGAAACGAATACTGTGTATCCGTTCCCCATTTATTTTAATTCCCCTAGAACTCCTTTTCATCTGAGTTACAACATCTTCTATAAACAAATTAAACATGTACGGTGACAGTGGGCAACCTTGTCTTACCCCTCTTCTTATTATTGTTTCCTTTTTACATCCATTTATGTCTATTTCAGTACGTTGCAACCTATAAATATTGAAGATTACCCTTCTAACTTTCCAGTCAAGTCCCGACTTCCTCATAGTTTGAAACAACAGCTTCCAATCAACATTGTCGAACACCTTCTCGAGATCCACAAATACTAAATAGGTTTTCCTATTCACTTCAATTCTCCTCTCCAAGATCTGTCGCAGAGCCAAGATTGCTTCTCTGGTTCCTCTACCTGCTCTAAATCCAAACTGATCCTCCTCCAAAGTGTGATCAATCATTCCTTCCAGTCTGTTCTTCACTATGTTCAGCAAAATCTTAGCAGCATGAGATATTAAGGCTATCGTTCTATAATTAGCACAGTCGTCTACTTTACCTTTCTTGGGTATTGTGATTGTTCTTCTTTTAATGAAATCAACTGGCAATACTCCCTCTTCATAGCACCCAGTAATTATTCGAAATAGCTGGTCTTTCGTTCTCTCCCCAACATTTTTCAAAAGCTCTGCTGGTAGACTGTCAGGCCCTGTCGCTTTTTTCATACTCAGACCTTTAAGGGCATAATCAAATTCCACCCTGCTAATTGGCGGTCCTACCATATCTCTATCTACGGCATTCTCATTTTCTAGAAACTCTTGCGTGACTACCACAGCTTCCCCGTCATATAGTTCCTCTATATACTCCTTCCAACGCTCGCTGACCTTATCATTTTCGAAAAGTATTTTACCATTTTTATCCTTAACAAGAGTACTTCGAGTCTTATGCTTCCACTGTAACGATTTTATCCTTAAATATGCCTTATCACATTTTCCTCTACTGAAATCATCTTCTATTTCAAGACTTAGTTGCTTCATCCAATTTTCTTTTTCAATGCGACACATAGAGGTAATCTGATTTTTTATTCTCTTGTACTCCTGATAATCCTTATTTCTCAGCTTATTACGCCTCCTTATTAGATCCAACAATTCCTGTGTCATCCACGGTTTCCGTGGTTCTAATTTTCTCCTCCCTAGAACACGCTGTGCTGTTGCAATTATTCCATCTCTTACTTCCTCCCAACTTGGCCTTCCTTCCATCAACATGTCTGTCTCCTCTTCCAATTCTTTTACTATTTTGTCATCGGTCAGTTTTTCTAAGCACCAGTTCTTTTGTTTAGATTTCCTGATTTTCCTAAATTTAATATTGCACTTGGCCATAACGGGAATATGGTCACTATCTATATCCATACCAGGATATGAATGACTAGATTTGACTTGGTTCTTATATCTTTGTCTCACTAGAATATAATCGATCTGATGCCTCCTAACATCCCCCGGTGCTTTCCAAGTGTATCGTCGCCTTTTGGGGACTTCGAAACATGTGTTCGTGACGATCATTTCATACTGCTCACAAAACTCAAGTAACCTTTCCCCTCGTGCATTGATGTTCCCCAAACCAAACTTCCCGGCACATTTTTGACTACTGTTAGCACCAATAGATGCATTAAAGTCGCCCATTATAACTACATTATCGTCTTTCTTTATTATCTTGAGTAACTTTTCAATCTGTTCATACATTAATTCTATATCTTCATCGTTACTACTTGTTGTTGGAAAGTACACCATAATTATACACAAATCAACTGGCTCTGCCCTAAGTTTAATCATCAGTAATCTATCACTACTGTGACATGTATTCAAGACACTACTCTTCCATTCACCTCTTAAGAACAATGCTACTCCATTTCTTCCTGGGTCTTCCTTTCCACTGTAAATAATTCTGAAATCACCTGATACGAAATCACCACATCCTGCCCATTTTGTCTTGCAGACACCTAATATATTAAGCTCTGCCTTTATCATAGAATGCTTTACTTCTTCCATTTTACCAGGCTTCAGTAATGTTCTAACATTCCAAATGCCGATTTTGCATCCATTTTTTCGTTTGTAGACAATAGGATTTACTTCTTCAAAATTGACGGATGAAAAAGTACCCCCCGGAGAACCGAATGGGGGAATTGAAACTCCGGAATATTTTGCATTAGACGTAGCCATCATGCTAAAAGCCTGGGGATATCCTCAGATCTTTAATGCAGTGGTTTCCCGTTGCCTTCTGCATCCTATGCCGTTGACCATCTCTGGTTCATCCGCCTTCTGGGGTATTTTCACACCCCAAGGACAAGAGAGTGCCCTAACCTACTACCCGCTCATCCGCCTTCAAAGAAGCCGTTGGTACTTGGTAGTAGGGAGACCACTTATACCGGCGGTCACTCGGTCGTCAGAGCCTCGTTAGTGTGAACAGGGTGCACCATGCAGCGAACTTCCGCTACAACTCGTGAAGGTGAGGCTGGCGGTTGTATAGGAGAGGCTATAAGAGACGCATCCTATACCTTACACCCTAAATAGACACTATTACTGTAAATAGTTTTAAATACCAACCAACAACAACTACGAAACGAGCAAACAAAATTTTTCGAATATTCTATTTTATTTACTTAACTTAATTCTTGTTTTCCATTTTAATTATATTGTTTCTTCATACATTCTCCTATTATACTGTCGCAGTCTATGCCCTAATCTTTGTTTACCAACTCTTGTTTTTACATATGCTCATGATTATCAGAAGCATTTACAAAAATGAAGGATGCTAGTCATTGGCAAGCATATAATCTTTACTATTCTTGTACTGGGCTAGTCATAGTAGTGTGTTATCTCTGCCAGTTTTGTAACAGCTTTGTTAAGGGGTATCTGTAAGGCATTTTCGTCAAAAAATTCGTTTTTCATTTTTTTGTTCCAAATTAATGTATGGAATATCTGCTATTGTTTGATGTTAATTTTACATTGGTCGGACGACTAGAAAATTTTGTACGATTTTTTTTTTTGTGATGATGTCAGGGATAAACTCAGTCGAATATGTGACAAATTCGGGCTTATGCATATTTCGGTTTGTTGCAATACACAGAACAATTGCTTTTTGTTCTTATTTCACTTTGTATTTACACTACATATATGGATGAGCTTAAACCTACATTTAGAGTCCTGGCTAACCCAGCACTTTAAAAAAATGTCTCCACCGTAAAAGTCAAAATCCCAATAAGTCGGTAAACAACATAATTTGGTCGCGCATTCCTAAAACTGTTTTTTCCCTACAAACATTGAATTTTGAGGTTTATGATGCAGTTTCATGCTTTAATAGAGGTTTAGTGTTGAAACAACTAGGCATGTCAGTAGGAAAGAACTGTGCTGAAATTATATTGTGTATTGATATGAAACGAGTGCGGAGAGCTGAACAAGCAAC
Organism: Magicicada septendecula; assembly: GCA_034769895.1. Classification (NCBI taxonomy): domain Eukaryota; kingdom Metazoa; phylum Arthropoda; class Insecta; order Hemiptera; family Cicadidae; genus Magicicada; species Magicicada septendecula. Next base: position 9,468,912 of record CM068375.1, read on the forward strand.
TGTAGAACTACAGAAAGAAGCCAGGCAGGAGAGAGCAATGGCAAAAAAGGAAGCTGGAAGAAAAACAAACTGCAGAAGACACAGATAAACCTTCATATTCATCATGACTTTATTATGCATCCTTATATTGATGATTGATCTTCAATAGCTGTTTTCCGAAAATTGTTGTTTTTCACACAAATGACCCATTATCTCACAAACTACTACAGATACAGAGCTCACATTTTCTGTACTTGTGTGAGGTAAAAGGGTACAACTTTTAACACAGGGATTTTTTGATACAATGTGCCTGCCACGAGAAATTATAATATGCGATTTTTTTGAAGTGTTAAACATCTTATTGGATTAAAATTTCTTAAATGGTTGAACGTAAGCGTATCTTAAAACCCCTGTGTTGAAGATTCTATTGAGAGCCAATCAATCAATGGTAAAAGTTTCAAACAGCTCAGTTAATTAGTGTTTGAGAAAACGAGTCATGAGATATAGTAAATTAACATGTGCGAAATAGGGTTTACAATCGCCCCTTAAGTAAGTCTGTGAAACTCATAACAAAAGTATAACACAATAATAATATTAAACCATGAACACCTTCATATTACAGCTATCTAAAAGATCAACAAGTTCCTTTAATGGCATCGTCAGTTTCTTAGAGCAACAACAGATTTCTAGTATTGTTGGACTCAAGGGATACAAACGTTTGACGGAAACTTTCTGGAATTAAGGCATTAATGAAAAATTACTATTATGGAGGTACTATGTTCTACAGGCTTACCTTAGCGATATTTTATGAATAGAGACCTAGGATAGGTTTCATTACGGTGGTGTTGGGTGCCTTCATATTTTGATGTTATGAACATTTACTAACTTTATTAATTGATTGTTTATACAATTCATATTAACTTACTCTCGCTTCTTTATATAGCTCTTGCGTGTTGTGCCGGGATTTAAATTTTCCCAGCATGATTTAAACTTGGAAGACCCCCAAAGTGCGGCAGTGGGGGCAGCCCAGCTACCATGATCATCAAGGTTGCTCGCGCTACGGCGATGTAATTTCAGCTATCCGCATCTGCTGTTCGGTTAAAATTCACAATCCTCAACAAGTTTTTGTCTGTGGCATGGTCGGTTAGAAGCCTACAAGCTGCCTCATTGCATCTTCAGCCTTCCGACTGGGCGTTTCGTGGTCTGACGGCGTGGCAAACTACTGGTTCAACTTACTATGAGTTCGTAAATTTATAAAATGCCTCAGGTGAGGATCATTACATTATTCGATGTTAATTTAATAAGAGGTTATGTGTGTTAATTTAATAATGAGAATGCGTGTTACTTTGTGTATGTGTGTGACTCACACCTTACTTCCGGTATCTGGGAGCACGTGGCGACTTTGCACTTAACTGCCGGAGAAAATTAAAAGTAAATATGCAGGTAGAAGTAAAAGTAAATGTAAAAGTAATTTAATGTAAATCTTAATGAAAATGTAAATGTGAATTTTCAAGGTTGCTTATTACACAGAACAGTATTGGTAATAACAGAGTAGTAGTGTGGATGAAAATTGTGACAGTGTGTGTGTGTGTGTGTGTGTGTGTGTGTGTGTGTGTGGTGTCTGTGTTCCGAGGCGAGAGAGAGTTGTAGTAGTTGTATTTCCTGACGGCCCACTACAAATAAAAAATATTACAGGGTCCCCGCACAGCCGGGAGAAGGGAAATGCGGAGATGATTACACCAACATACGTCACCATCGGCAGAGCTGTGTACTAGAACACTCCCCATTGCTGTCAGACTTAGAAATACTCCAGAACACCAAAAGGACGGCTGCCCAGAAGGAGACAAGCAGGAGCTTCGGAACTCACCAGTACCAGTACCAACACTCATCATCACAGGCTCTACTTGGTATCATTAATTCTCCAAAAGTACAGGTAGGTGGATTCCATTTATTAAACCTCGACAACAACACTCCACCGGTTTTCAAAGCATAAAAGGAAGCATACATATAAACAATATTTTCATATTTATAATGATTAAAATTTTGTTAGAACAAGTCCTGTGGATATAGGACTTCTGATTTACGTATATTATTAACTGTGCTAAAAGGTATCCACTTGTTATACTGTTTTATTAATTTTTATTGTTACTATTATTGATAATTGTGATTAATACAGATTGAATATATATATATATCCTATATACATATATTTGTTGATTAAGTGAAAACTAAGAACTGCTATGAATTACACAAGAATTAAATCGTTTTATCACTGTATGATATTTCAATCTAGCAAAATATGTTATGATAATGAAACGAGGAAAGACTAATAAAAAGTTGTTACGGTTTAAATGAGTGTTTTATTGCAAGTCCTGTCACTCTGGGCTCCAGCACATTTTCGCTCCATCTAAGCCAAGCGTCTAGTTTTTAAATTTTACGTAACGGCCGAACTGGGTCGTCACAGTGTACATATGGTTCAAATCTGTCTTCTCTCTAATTAACTTCTATGTTTTCTCAGAGATCCGTGGTTTGACAGGTTATCAGTCAGTTGTTATTTTGTGATTTCAATGTCTCATAATTTTCACATTTTCCATGTAGTCTATGATGACCCTTTCATCCATCTATTTGTGGTGTCAAGGTATTAAGGGCTGCCTGTGTTGCCTTTGTATATTTACCATTGTGCTAATTATACTAAATATACTACTAATTATACATAAAATATTATGACGTCACAAATTTTAAAAGCATTAGAAGCAAATAAAGTGATTTGATTGATGTCCCTGCCTAAACAAAAGTGTAAGCGCTATAATTTGGTGCCGTCAATCACATCCTAACGTACAGACAAAACCCGTCCTATTGCAAAGCAATGCAAAGTGTTTCTTTTAAAAATATAATATATGCCACTGATTTATGTTATAAAGTTTAAAGTCCGTGTGTCCTTCCAGTGCGGGGAGAGGTGCGCGTTTACGCTTTCCCGTTAGACCACTGGGAATCCGCCAGTCATTCGGTTCTCGGCAGGGCCATCCATCTGTGCTCCAGCTAGCTCCCAGTTGGGTCTACGGAACGCCAGCATGTCATGACGCAACTTGCCGGTCGCTCTGTTAAACGCAGCCTTGTCGGCCGGGTCACGAGTGCTCTGCCAGTGTCTCCGGTGGCGATTCCTCTCGCATGCAAGCTGAGACACCTCTTCGGGGATCTGCTGATAGTCGGGCGTGAGCCCCGGCTTCATTCGGGAGGACACGTCCACCGCCGAGACTACGGCTATGTCGAACAAGGCAACTGCCTCATCGACATGCTGGGTAGTGTCGAGCGACACATGCTTGGTACACTCAGTGATACGCTCAGGTAGGCGGCTACTAAACGCCGGACCAAAGGTAGAGTGCACACTGATGGGGCAATGGTCCGAGGAGAGTTCCGAAATAACGGAGACGTGGACCGGGCAATAAACACCCCTGACCGCAGCAATGTCCAGTACGTCAGGGCGGGAGTTAGCCCTCGAGGTATAGTAAGTAGGCCCGGTAGGGCCCATTACTGTGACCCGAGCCGCATCAGCGTACCTGCGTAAGCGGTTCACTAATCGGCTCCCCCAATCAGGGTGCTTACAGTTCAGGTCGCCTTCCAGGACTATCGTCCTGTGTGAGCCAAAGACGGTCTGCAGATCGTTCGACAGGAGCTCCGTTTGTGGAGGCTTGTAGTCAAAAATATTTAAACTCACGATACTTACAACTATTAAAAAAAATAAGTATATTACAAATTTTATAACGTGTATAAGGACGTGTTGTAAGACACACGCACAGAAAAAAACAGTCGAATGCAAGCATCCACGCACGCACACACATTTGTATATCAAAGAACGTTTTTTCAAAAATTCAATCTATGTAGTTTATAAAAGAAGATTAACATCTTAAACAAGATTCAAATGAGAATTAAATATATTTATATGCATGTGAACGTCTAGTTAACTGGTTGTTGAAAATATTTTTGAACTCTAGCGTAATGGTTAAAGTTCCTTTTTTTTTCATTAGAGGCTTTCATAAATCTTAAGTACAAATGTACTTCAAATGTAACAGTTAATACTTATAAAAATTAATCATGACTGCAAACATAGAACAAGGAAATAGAGATATTTACTGTATTGGCAAATTCCAAATTTTCTTATGCCTCTGCATGGTCGTATTTTCGGTAAGTAGTTTGGGAACATTCACTGCTCCAAAGTAGACAGTAAAGTGTAACAGGAAATGCTTTTGTAGTTGCTTTTCTAGCAGCAAAATCTGCCGACTGTTTTGGCAAGAATTTGTGTTTGGTTGTTTGAGAAATAAACAAAATTTTTATATTGTTTTGCGAGTTTCTAATAGCATGCAGAGCCCCGTTAGCGTTGGAAACATCCCAAAAATGTCAGCTTATTTGGAAGACACCAAGAAAGTTTTGTCTAAAGCTTTATTTGTAATGCTGCCCAATCACAATTTATAGCAAAGATTTAACCGACTCATAAGTTTTGTTTTGTTCAGTGATGGCTTTCTTATAATCAATAACGTCAATTAAGTATCACTAATTACTCCAAAGCTAATGAAACAATTGTAACAGTCAGGTTTAGGTCATTTGTCTGTAATTAGTATTATGCTCCAGATTAAAGCAAGGAAGAGAAATCAATAACATTTTATTAAAAATTTTAGGAAGTTATTTCCGGCATAAAAAAAAAACTGATATTCTGATAATAACTGGTATATTAAAAGCAACGTTGAAATCGTACCTATACGTAAATTGTAGAGAGCTTTGGCAATCAGTGTTAAATGAAAATGGCTTACGATTAAAACCGTCCGCTATGTACGCTAAATGAAACGTTTTTAGATATAAAGACAATCAAAACTCACACATAGGATACAGGCTAAAACTCACATATATATTATGTGATAGTGAACAAAATGTTAAAGTCTGCCATTCAAGAAACACGTGTTTATACGAGGACACACACTCATATCACTTTACAAGGTTATCGAAAATAAAATTACCAGCACAACGGAAAAAATATTACACAAATATAACACTATTCAAGATACATTTAAAGAATAAATCCACTAGAAAAATGAAATATTACAAGCTTTACCAGCACACATTAAATGGCTACTTATCGACTGTAACAAGAAGTAATAATGAGATGATGACTGGCGTAACATTGAGAACTTTAAAATAAGGCTGGTTATGAAAACGATGGAAAAATCAGGAACAGATGTGGCGTAAGAATATAGAAGGGTCACTTGGACAAAAACAAAAAACGTACCTTAAGTTGGTTTAATTTAGGTATAAAGAATACAAGAATGAATACGATTATCATCGGGATAAACCAAAGGACTTGTCAGTGAAACACACTAAGAATCTAGGAATAAATAACAATGTGACATCTTAATTATAGTAAAAAACCTTTGACCATGTGAATGTAAGAGAGAGGAAAAATAGCTCCAACATTATTTTACAATTTACATGATTGTTTATATGAGAAAGGTGGAAAAAACAATGTTGAACCTTTAAAAGTATTGAGGGTAGTGGAATGTAGAAAGGGAACTAGTTTTGACAATAGGAACAGGAGGCAGATAAATTATGACAAATAATTCGTTTGTCTGAGACTTCTACGGTGCTTTGAAGAACGCTAGAAAATGTGTATAATTTGAAAAAATTGGATAATCTTAGGTTATATCCTTATAGAAGGATATGGAAGGAGACCAAAATAGATTTGCAATATTAAGATATGTCAGTTTCTTGAACATACCCAAAAAATTATATTCTGCAGTCATTTACAACCATTTGTTTAGTTAAAAAATAGTTTTAAGGAATAGATATTTTGTAAGGCTAAAAAAGATTTTATAATGAAACGGAAGGAATTCATTCTACTCACTTTTCATTGATTACAAATAGGCTTTTCATTGGGTAAACAAAAAGAGGTTATGGGTTACAACGAATTGGAAATGGTAACCAGCAAACATAATAAGTACCTTTAAAAGCCTTTACACATTTAAAAACAGTCAAATAAAATTCGATACACCACGTCACTACAAGCCCCCAAACCAAATCAAAACCTGAAGCAGCATCCTATGTTTGGACATGTACATATGTCCAAAGTCCAAAGTTCCAAAATCGTATTATTTCAGAAATTAACAACTGTAGACTTTAGTTCCAAAAATTGTGAGAAACGTTTTAGGGTAATAATAACAATTAAAAATACAAATCATAATATTTTATTTTAAATATAAATACATTCCATATTAGCATTGAAGCGTAAAATTTGATTTGATTTGTATCCTCCCAAAACATATGTATATACGTGTGCCTAGGCGCTCGTGTGTGTTTCTGTGCGCATGTGTTTTATACAAAAGAGTACAACAAACATAAATATAATAAGACTTAAGTTAACGGAATTTGTAACTTCGTTACTAGTAAGTGGACTATATTTATTGTTTACCAAATATTTATGATATAACATAAAAAAAATTAATTATGCAAGACTCACATTGTAATGCAACTTTGTAGAGGATTTTTTTATTGCGTAGAAGGAACAGTAGCAGGTGTCAGCTGTCAGAAATGATATACGTTGGAGTCGACCAGCCGCCGTTCGGACAACGACACGTGCGACACATTAGCGACTTAGTAGGTACAGCTAGAGAAGACCATGTCTCGGTGATAGCAGATGTTCGGCGTAAGAGTACTGCGTGGGAACGAGCTGCAGTAACAGAAAAACCAAAGGAATACGTCTTACCGAGCCAATTACCAAGAATACGAATACGATGGCGACGCGAGTATTGTCAGGCCACGTGTGGGAACATAGCGACGACACACAGATGTACAGAGTTCACAATGGCAAAACTAATACGGACGTTACATTAACAAAGGACCATGCATGGTGAAGCAGCGGGGAACTTGTTTACCAGCTAGAGTACGGGCTGAGCAGGAGAGCTGCAGAGCAGATGTGCCTTACCGAGAAAGCAACCTCCGTCAGCGTGTGAACGAAACGAAGGAAGTAAGGGGACAATACTGCAATTGGTCACACCTAAACTAAAGGGCACACGGGTAACTGGACAGCAATTAGTAGGAACGAGCTGAATAGAAATACAAGAACAATTCGATGATGGACAAGCGTGAAATTCGGTCTTTCGTCTTACAGCAAGGGAGGAGCGAAACAGGAAGATATAAGAGAAGTGATCTAGATGAGCCTACCACGAACTAGAGTTTGATAAAGGCGGTTCTTTAGAAGACGTTACCAAGGAGACAAGGGTCTAGAGCGAATAAGGACGAAGCCAGGAGTCTAGCTAGAGACTCAGGGAGGAGTTTTCGTGGAAAATGAAGACGAAAACCAATAAGAACGTAGATGGTGGGAAGGAGTGAATTGGATGCAGGAAAGTGGAAGGACTCAAGGTATAAATACATGTTGACGACGAGCAAAGGGGGCTTATATAAGTTTTTGTCTTAGTATAACTTTGTCTTATACATTTTGTGTAAGTATTTTATTCGTCGGGAGTCTGTTTATTTCGCCAGTACAAAATCGGAAGTCTTATTTTAAGTCTTAGTAAAAATAAGAGTCTTAGCTATGGAGTTTTCTCAATAGTAATTTTGGGTTAATCTTAATCAGACGATCAGACGATTTGGCGATCTTTTGGGTATTATCTCAATATACTGACGAGTCGTAAAGTGGGGAGTAAAATGTTGATGGTGAATCGCAAGATCGTATTGTACGTAACGACGTAGAACTTAAAAAGAGAGTTAGTTCAAATTAAAAGTTTGTGTAATAACGAGTTGTGTAAAGACGCTCAAAAACTCTTATGGTGTGAATAAAGTAGAGACATTGTGCGTAATCGTGAAAGATAATTCAGAAATATGAACTAAATATCCCGATTGTGTGATGAACTAATGTACTATTTACGTCGGTTAACCATGTCAGATATCGTAATGAAAAGGTTCATAAGTGAAATAACTGTGTCGACTAAATAAATTACAAAAACAATCAGTACTTGTTAACAAAGTGGTAAAGTTACAATCACTCGCGAATAAGTCGTGAAATGAATAATTCAAAGCTAAATGATCGCACTAACTAACTTATGTTACATATATAAATTCTAAACGAGTGCGAACTAACAGAACGTTGACGCCGGAGTGCAAAATCTCAGCGATAGTGAATAGCGTATCTTTCAGACGACGATGAGAGTGTCCACCAAGTCATCAGTCATCCTGAGGAGTGAGGGAGAGAGGAAATCATCGTAGACACACGCTGTAGTGTGTGGATACTTACCAAAAGTAAAACATTTATGTATCACTTATGTCTAGTAGCCAGTGTCCTGTTCCTCACAAAGAACACACCTCTGATCTAGTTAGAAATCATATTTAAATTCATTTAGAGCAAAGTTGAATGATATATTGCGAAACGCAAAATTGAAACATGAATCCATTAATGAGAGAAATTTTGTAATGTGTAAAGAAGTCATGATTTAACTACTTATAATTAAGTTATCATAACGAGATGAATCCTCATAGAATTAATGAACGAATTAATAATATAATGTATCATATATTATTGCGAAATAATGTTATATTTAATTTCAGAAAATGATGACCACTGCAGAAGATCTTAATAAATTATTGTTATTAATGCAGAATTTGGTGTACAAGTCGAATCATTTATAATCACTCTAGTTAATACCAATTATCTTACGTAATTACACGTATATACAAATGACACCCAACGAGTGAAATAAATTAGGGATAACGTAGTAACACTCATAGTAAAGTCAAAGTTATCTGACTGTTAATTAATGGTACTCTTCACACTTATTACAGGTACACATTTAATTAAATGTGATATACGCATTAACAGGCATATCTACATATGACGCCCATAGAGTGGGACTAATTAATCAATCTATTCGCAATAAAACAAATTAAAAACTTATTTGCCTGAGATTGCATCATTATCAAATTTGCATTGATATATTTGATATATATTAAATATCCATAGTTATCTATGGCTTCCCAACGAAGGACTCGAGCAGCATAAAAGGTAATTACAATTTATTACTTTTATTACATTTATAATTTATTAACATATGCATTTATTTACATATTTGTAATATACTTAAATCATTACAGGGACTATATGGGATGACAAGCTTATCAGTTATCGCGTTGATAATTTTCATGATTATGTTGTTAACTATAATGATTCGTTTATTATAATCAATAATGCGCATTCCCCAAGTTTGCATTTTGAAAAATTATACTTCGTCGTTTACCGCAAAATATGTAAGAACAATTCCAGGTTATTAGTCTCTGAACGTATAGGAGCAGACTGTATGCTGTAATCATTACTGTTTAGTTATTGCTTTGCAGTACTGAATAGCTTACAGCAGTCAGATAAACGTGTTTGACGTTCTATTCCAAAATCGGATATTGAGTTTGGCAAAGTTACAAAACGGAAACCTGCAGTCTGCGGTTATTGCCTCTGGCAGTACCATGCTAGCGACATTTCTTTGTGACCTTAGTATATGTGAATCCTCGCTCTTGGTAAGGAAGTACAGTATTTTGTAGGAAATGCAAAGTAGGCCTACAGGCAAGTGAAGTACTTAGTAAATATTAGTAGTTTATTATAGTCGAATCTTAAAATTATGTAAAAGCGGATAATTACATTGCCAAATTATACAATTCTGCAAACTAAATCTTTAATTAGAACATAAAAACAAAATAAATAGACATATTGTCCGTATATCCGATTAGGCAACTATTCTAAATGTTGAAGTTGCTAACTATGATTTTAGTAGTTATATTCTAGTTGTTACATCTAAGCATTTTGTGCAAAAGGTAAATAAGTATTATAACTGATATTTCATGAGATTAAATTTGTTTCCCTCATACATACATCATTGTATATCATGTTAAGGTTAATTACATGCAAGGAGTAGACACAAGTATCAGGTGGCTGCCTGTTTCGACTTCAAACTTCATTCCATCTTCTGTGGTGTTGCCCTATAGGCCTAGCCCTTATGCTCGTGGGCTATAAAATATTACTTGCTTGAAACATCGTCATCCAATCTTAGTAATTTCTCAACAGCTGCTTAGTGCGTAAATATCTAAATCTCTTTCTATACCCAGTTGTTACTTACAGTCATATATCCAGTACTCATTATCTTATGCATCTTGTGCCACGTATATACTAAATTTAATACAGTTTATAATATAAATCATAATTTTCATAATAGATGATGCTGCAACTTAAATATGGAAATGCAATACATGTTCTATCCTTAGATTGTCGATAACAGACTTTGTGGTTGTTGAGAGTATTGCTTTGAACGCGATAACTTTTACCGATTGTTTGAAACAATTACAGTGGAACTTGGTTATAACGTCATTGAAGGGACCAAAAAAATAATGACTTTATGTCCGGGTAACGTTATAAAAGAGTCGTTATAAAAGACCCTTTTTAATCACTAGTAAGTAAGGAGAAATAAAGAAAAGATCTTTGCATTATTAACATTATCCGTGATATTTATTTTAAAGTTTACAAACTGCATTTCATTTATACAAACAGCATGAAGAATATTTTAAAAGATCAAAATGAAAGTACATGTAACTTACATTTAGGCTTACTGTCGGAAGTAATCCGTAATTTTCTTTTGAACGCTCCTTTCTGAAAAATAAATTCTTTCTGTTGTGCTGTGGAGATGCTGCGCTGCATTGAACGTGTCGTCAGACGTCTCTCTAAAGCAGTAAAATCATGAAAAAGTTTCGGCGGCTCTCATTGCTTCCTGTACTGTCGGACAAACGATGTCGGCATCCTCCTCTTGCTCAGCATCTTCTTCAACACTATCTTCTGGTTCTATGTTTTTTACTTCCGCGATAATTTCTGCGTCACTCAACACTTGGAATGTTTCTACTTGGTCATCCACTGATGCATAGGAATCAAGTTCATTTCCAAATTCATTTCCGTCGAATTTCTTAATCCACTCCGAGAGCGGCAAGTCGTAGTCTTCGTCATCATCGGGTAAATTGTCATGTACGAGTTGTCCTTTACTAAAGCATTTTGCTATCGTCTTCTGTGTTACACTCTTCCAAGAGTCGTCTAGGAATTGTATTGCATCTAAGAGTGAAATTGTGGCAGGTTGCGCCGTGTCCATACAGAAAATAATTATTTTTTTTTAAAGTTGCTTGCGGTAGTGACACTTTAAGCTTCTAATGACGCCTTGGTCCATAGGTTGCAGGACACTCGTACAGTTGGCCGGTAAGAAGACCAGATTAATGTTTGTCAAATTTAACTTTGGATGGGCTGCACAGTTGTCAACTAGAAGTAGAATTTTTCTGTTTTTCGATTGCAGTTCTTTATCCCACTTTCTTAGTTCATCTTCAAAAATACTAGAAGTCATCCACGCTTTTTTGTTGGCAGTGTAACTTACAGGAAGTTTTTTGATGTCTTTAAAACATCTAGGATCCAAACTTTTACCGATAACTAAAAGTTTCCTTTTTTCGGTTCCCGTCATGTTCGCACAAACGAAAACTGTAACTCTTTGTTTAGAGAGCTTCCCACCAACGCACTTTTCATTTTTAAATTTGATAGTCTTATCTGGAGTTAATTTATAAAAAATTCCGGCTTCACCTCCATTAAAGATGTCTTCATCTTTATATGATCGTCTAATTTGTGGCCAAGTGTTACGCACCCAATCGCCTGTAACGTTCAGATCTACGCATTTTGCATCACCACAAATTTTTGCAAAGGAAACGAGTGTCGGGCCTTAAATCGATCTAGCCGTCCGTTGGAGCACGTAAAATCAATACCAAACAATTTTCCGAATTCTGTAACTTTCTCTTTCAGAATTGGTCCACTCACAGGAATATCTGAACATCGACACTGTTTGAACCATTTCAATAATGCTGCATCCACATCACCATGTTCGCATTTCCTAATTTTTTTAATTCTTTCTCCATCTGGCGCTGGCGCCGGCGGTCCGGTTACAGTGCTTATCGCTTGCATACAATGTATGTCTGTAGCCATTGGCGTAGCGCGCGCACATATATACGTTTATATGAAATTTAGAGTAAAATATCTGAGAAATTTTTGACGCTATAACAGAGTGGTACAATATTTAGTGACGTTAAAACCGGGAATTTTTATAATGTTAAAGATATCAGTTTGACCGGACTTATGACAAAATAACGCTACACCCGAGTTGACGTAAAAGCCGAGGCCGTAATAAACAAGTTCCACTGTATATACTGTAGTCTCTGGAGACCACCTTTGTTTTCATAAATAAGGATCAAGATATCAGCAAACTTCAGAGTATTAATATATTTGCTGGGATTTAATTTAACGTCCTGTTATCTAGTTTAGATTTTCATTCTCTTAGAATGTACGCCTGTTGAACTGTAACTTTGGACTTTGTTCGTGTGTTGTATTAAATATAGGAGAATAGTAGCTAAAGTTTTGTGTAGTAGAACTTTTAAACATTGTATTTCACAACAAAGTCTGTTAGTGGTAATCCGACACCTTTAAAATAGTTTAGGGTTATTTCGTGAGCTATCGTTTAGAGTTTTTATTTCACTTTAATGTTCAGTAGTGCGTTTGCTCATTACAAGTACTATAATTACTACAATTCTTTACATATCACACCAAACACGTCGATATGTTTTTGTACCTAAGCATGCACCATTCCATAACACGAGAAATCTCTACCTTAGGAACTGCATTATTGTTATGAACAGTCTATAAATATTGTTTCTATAAATTTGTTTAGAACAAGTTAGCACTGTGTTATAACTGGAACAAGTTAGCAGTTTTGAATACATGGGCTTACAGTGTGTCTTATAATGCAAGCAACGACTTGGTGAATAGGTTGCATAAGTTTAACCATCAGGCGAACCCTCAAGTCAGCAAGTAAAGGAACACGTCTAAAATTCTACAAGGTGATGGCTCTTCCCACACTTCTTTATGGGTCTGAGAATTGGCCTTTAACGAAAGGCCAGGCCAGTTGCATCAATGCGGCTGAAATGAGATTTCCCAGGCACGTGGCATGGTATACTCTCCATGATCGTAGAAGAACCACAGATATAGGGCAGGAACTAAATATTATGAGTATACTCGACAGGATCGCCCAGTATCGGCTGAATTGGTGGGAACAATTTTGCCGAATGGATGACTGCCGCATCCTCAAAACAACTATGGAACTATAATCCGAGGGGACGGAGAGGTGTGGGAGGTCCGAGGAAGCGCTTTAGTGACCAGCTATATTATTTGTCTATTTGAGACCGGAACAAACCATTCTTGGTTTAAACCTTGAGGATGATGATGATGATGATGATGATGATAATGTTATTTAATATCTTCAAATAAATTCACTGCAAGTAAGTTTGTTTTCATCTGACGTACGATCTTTCGATATTAGCTACAATCTTTCGATTATAGAAAAGAAATATTTTTAAATTTATTGTGTATATTTTCAGAGGTTTGTTTGAATTGTATTGAATGTTTCGCTTACAATAGATTTAACGGATAATAGATTTTACTTCGATTCCATTTTCGATTGTAGTAATGATTATGTAGTCAGCTATTTATTACACATTTGTTGTTTTATTTGATTATTCTAATAAAAATATGATTTCAAATAAATCGTCTTGTTTTCTCTTTATTTGAATTTGTTTTATAATTAGTTGATTATTATTCTTGTGTTTGTAAATATTAAGATTTCCCCAGATATTCATTGTAATACCTTTTTGTAGGTTTTTAATTAATTTAGCATTTTGAATGTCCAGAAATTATGATTATTGTTTACACAGTGTGTGGCTAAATTACATTTCTAAATATTTTTAAAACCGCATTGCGATGTTAAATGAAATTCTCGGACAATTTTTTCTTCATCTGGTCTACGTAAAATTTATTGCAATCTGGACATTCTATTTTGTATAACTATTTTTATTATGCACGTTGAATTTAGTTTTGAATTAATTGAATGCTGCCATTTTATGTTAAAAATGATGAATAGATGTATTTGCAATGATTAAATTAGTTTGAGGTGGTTTTCTGTATACAGAGTATTCAAATTATTTGAAGTTCTGTTATAGTTAGGTCTAAGTAATTCCGTTTATTATTTGATTGTTTTCCTGTTGTAAATTTTATTTTATTTTGTAAATTGTTAATTAAATTTAATATATTGGAAATATTAATGTCTTTCTTTTGGAATGTATATTGTGTGTCATCAACGTATCTAAAGTAGCATTTTAATGGGTTCTAAAATTTTATTATATTTGTTATTTCTTCATCAAAAGTTTTAAACTTATTTCGGAGATGTTAGCGGAGATTGGGGCTCAATAGCAAGTCCATCTTTTTGATGGCATAGTTTGATATTATATTGGAAATATATTACAAAGATGTTACAATGTTACAACCTTTAGAAAACTCAAAGAGTTACTTAGAAAATTATAATGTTGTATAGTGTTATATAGATTTTACTGATGTCATTTTTATCGACTGAAGTCCCGCTTATCAAAGATTTCGTAAATGTGTACAGAATATTGATTACCATTTGTATTTTCAAAACCTCAGACCCACTCAGGAACACATAGTAATTCATTCTGAACTTAATTTTATTGAATTTGAGTCAAAACGCATACAGCCAATTTAGCGAAAAGTGTTATATCACATACGCTGGACAACATGAATGTACAAATTGTGGTCTAAACGTTCAAACGTTACTTCCTACACAGAACATATTTACATACTGTTACAAACACAATGTAAATCCTTGTTAAAAAGACACTATGATCTTTGACGTTCAAAATTTTTGTTCATATGGAAGCTCCTTATGCTGCTCAAAACTGCGATGACACGGCAATCTGAGATATCATTTCTGGATCATATTTAAATAATATTAATTATAGACTACTGGCTGCAGCTATATATTAGTTCTACCGGTAGCTTGACCCTATTATGGCACCAGTTTTGTTAATGATTAGATCAACGTAGTGGACCACTTTGCATAATTTTACAGTCTTAAAAGTTATACCGTTTTTTAATATTCTCAGTGTTTTGAAGTCGCATTACTATTCTTTTTTGTTGAGTGATCTATGATAATCACTGGTGTCAAACCCTATAATTTTGTCTTGTGAAGTGCTTATTAGATTATTTAGGCCTATGTTATGAGTTAAAAAAACTCGTACCTGTTCTTTCTATACAAGTTTATAATTTGTTTATCACGGTTTTTAGCTGATTAAACATACCACCGTATGTTCAACTCTAATCAAGCAAATATTAATTCGCTAACAACGGATACCAGACGTTCACTCGGGAGTATGTATGCTGCACGACTTTCACTTTTTACTCTTTTGATGTTTTGCTTCTAGAAAACATATCGTTTTAAAAAAAATGTGTATTCTCTAAAACCAACTTTACTTAGTGTAATATTTATCTCCTTGCTGTTACTCAGTTTCTCGTTGACTTAGGATCTGAAATACTTAAAGCTTCTCCACAACCTCAAAGAAATAAGGTTACCTTTGTCGTAGTTTTCGTTTCTTTACAATCATGTAATAAATTAATTTTGTAACTACTATTTTGTTTGTCGTAATTATTTTATTATCTTCTACAATTTGGAATGTATGCTGATGCTTTGAGAAAGGCAGCACAACATCTCTAAAGATAGTAAGTCAACCATTGTAAAAGATACTAGTGGCTATATAGTCTAGACAAAAGAAGAAATGAGATGCAAGAAAGGTATCTTAATTAAAATCACTGGTTGTGTAATTAAAAACAATGGTTGTGTCAGAAAATTCGGAGATTATTCTAATCATTACGAAAAAACGGTAACGGTAACAGAACCGATTAAGTGGTACAGATCAAACGTGTATTTGTTTCTGTTAACAGAGTATTACTTTAAATATAATAAACACGCGCGTTAAATCATACAAAATTGTAAAGCTACGTGAACGATGTATATTATGAAACAGTTACATGCTACATTATTATATTGCATACACAAAGGACGTGCATTTTTTTTATCACAGTTCTCATCAGCATTTCCTATAACCAAGCTACAGTTAATTAACACATCAGTTGCATTGTTACATATCACAAAGTGTTACAGAGATGAAAAGTACTGTACAGCCTAGTTATATCTATCTCTCCAATTAAATGTAAAATGTAATAATTACAGAAACCATTCAACATTTCCCCTACTACCTTATGACTGCAGCACCCGCAAATCATAATTAATCCTTTGTTAGTATTTATTTGAGTTATAAATCAAGTCTACATTAAAATATCAAAGACCATTATTAGAATTAAGTACTTCTGTATTAGAAGTAACTACTTGGTGTCTATATTTTACTCTGCCTTTAAAAATTGTTGGTACGCCTAATGAAAAGGAACAAAATTTTAAAGTGTGGAATAAATTAAAAATAACACCGTTATTATTAACACTTGTCTGAAACAATGAAAATCATATGAAAATACTTAGGGTTATCCCAAACGTTCCACACGTAACTAAGTTAATATTCACAACGCTAATAATTACAGTGTTTTCAACACAAGTAATGTTTTAACGCCTAATTCTTTCACTTGTTGTTTGTAAAGTGTTCCCTGGAGAGCTAGTTCATAATTGTCAACATATTTAGGAAAAGATAATAAAAGCTCACATTTGTGATGTTAGACCAGCATTTTCGCATTGTCAACTATTGTGATGTGGACGAGAGAGGCAACATTCCGGAAACAATAAACAACAGTTCAAAGGAAGCACATACTGGTTTGGCTCATCCAGTATCAAAGTTTTCACTAAGGATTGTTTTATACACTGTTAAACAAGATAAACTGAACTTAGTGAGATTTTGTCTTTTAATTAAAAAAGTTTTTTTTTTTATTCACAACAAATCCTCATATAAGAACTTTTTGTGATTGGAAGATTAAAATCGTGGTTTTAATAACGCATAACGTTTAGTATAATATCACAAAATTCTGTTTTAAGGTGTTTCATAGTTTTAACAATTCACAGGACTGTTAGTGTAATAATATAATAGATAACAAGTCTCTCGTAATTTAACGGATGTTAGGAAACTGCCGCCCGCTTAGACTATTTTCTCGGGTTCTTCGATTTTCAGAAGACCCTTGCCTCTGCAAGCCGATTGGTATAATTCTTTTTCTTTCTTAGTTTATAGCCATTAAAGATTCACGTGATGTAGGTCAACAGGCACGGTAGAGTAACAGCAGAAACTAAAAGCATTTCGACTGATTGGAATGTACATTTTAAACACGTCCCATTGCACTGCACGTTTTGTTTCATAATGTCCGTTAACACCTTGTTTTCCCTGTAGAATAGTTATTAGCACATAACATATTGTGCAACGTCATGGCAGAGCATTCTCTGACAGTGTGAAAATCGAACAATCGCCACAGAATTTAGATGTACTTTTTTAACGGCTATTCAAATATTTTTCAATTTCATGAACTTTGTTGTGTAAAAACCTTGTCTGGTCCGAGCTTCCATTTATTTATTTGCATATTACTTTATAGGCTGACCTCAGTGGCAATATTCAACAGTAACAAAGCTCCAAAATATAAAGACAACCACACGACAACCCATCTATTGTCAGTAGTAATCAATATTCCCGAATATTGTAACAGTACATATGTCACCACATCCACCTAAGTACTGAAAATTAATTTAAAGGCCACCACTAGAAAAATACATTAAAAGATCTAGAATACCACCAAGTATACTAAAGAAAAGTACCATAAGTTTGAATAAGTGAAGTATCATTGAAAGGAATTCACTAGTAAATGCACCTAGAAAGAAGAAAAGAAGAATAAAGACGAGACGACCGACATACTATACCCAATAGATCAGTAAGAAGGACACAACACAACAAAAGAAAAAAGAAAAATCAGTAAGAAGGACACAACACAACAAAAGAAAAAAGAAAAATCAGTGAGAAGGACACAAGACAACAAAAGAAGAAAGAAGAGTCAGGGAGAAGGATACAACAAGAACAACTTCAAGAAAGAAGAAGGAAGAAACAGTGTGAAGAAGACAAGTGAAAACCTCATCATGTATAAAATGAACAATAGTGAGGAGGAGATCAGTGAAGAAAGAAGAAAGAAGAAGGAAGAAACAGTGTGAAGAAGACAAGTGAAAACCTCATCATGTATAAAATAAACAATAGTGAGGAGGAGATCAGTGAAGAAAGAAGAAAGAAGAAGGACGATAACCAGACCAAACACAAGAATAAGGGAAGAAAATTGAAGTATAACAAACTAACATAAACATTGAAAGAATAATTGTATTAAAAAGAAGGAAGAAGTGTTAAATAATTATGTGATACAAATCCCTAAGCTGTATAGTAAAGTCAACACTGACAACAACTCATTTAATGAACACATTTATTGTTTATGTGAAACACATTATTGTAAATAAGGATTAAATATTGTAAATAAAGAGTCACAAGCAACCTGAATGAGGACAAGATGAGTTTATGATAGCTAAATGATGTGTAGTTATAGAATAAACAGAGGAATATGCAACCAAAATAGTGAATGACCAATTGTACAGTGGGAATGATGTATATACAAACTCACTAATTAACAACAAATAAGATAATACAGGAGTAAACTAAATGTGAACTATTGATAACCAATAACCAATGTACAAACATGAAACGAAAACCAGTCGAATAGACTAAGATAGAAATACACAGCCATAAACAACACACTAATGTTTACTGAACCTATGACATAACCTAATCTGGGCATTCAGTTTCCAATAAAACTTGATAAAAAATGAATCAAAACAATGTTAGACCAAAATGTAATGAGTTAGGAAGTAAATAGAGCATATAAGGAATGTTTTGTACACGATAGCTAATAGTATAACAGGATATAAAAGCTATATTTATGTAATACAAGTATGACCAAATGCTGGTAATGGCAAAGTGACACTATGCAACCAAAATTATGTAATAAACACATTGTACAAAGAAAGTAACCCAATTAATGATTTGATGTCAGACAGAATATTATTCATATGAGCAATTGCAACCAAAATAACCATTTAAATCGTTTATATAAATGTAATTATAACTAAACCATTATGACAAGTAGCTGCAAGTAAAGTTTACAGCAACCAAACTTTGCTAATAACAGGGTCAAATGCAGAGTGGACTGCATCACAATAACGATAAGGTCCTAGTGACTATTTCAGTTATCAATTAGAAAACAATACAACTAAAATGTCTATGATATTAAGCATACTACCAAGTAACGCCATATAGGCATAACAAGCCTGATTCATAAGTGATAGTTAAGGCATTAAACAAATAATGTAGGGAAAAAGAACACTATCAGTAGTGACATAACCCATCAATATTTAATTACAACATGTTAAAAGCTAATTAAATACTCTTATTACTGAGTAATAAGCAAAACAAAAATGTATGACAATAAGTTTAAGTGTGAATCTATGAAAACGGACATAGTATTAATATTAGGACATAGTTTTAAGGGAAAATTGTACAGTAGCTTAAGAATGAGACATTACAATAGAAAATAAAATAAAAACCATGAAATATTAATAATTAATGGTTTAGTGGACAATAAGCATAAATGCTAAGTGCTAAGTCAGCTAACCCTAATCAGAAATATATGATAAGGGGACTCAAATTAATCGTCTTTCAAAAACACGAACAATGAGAGTAAGCACAACATTCTCAGTACAATTATAAGAAAGATATTAGACTTTTAAAAATAATTGTATTGTGCTTAGCCCTTCCGCGTGGGCGTGTGAACCAGAATTTGTTAATCTTGTTCCCAAAGACTGACGCTTATGATAGCGTCTATTTTGACGACGTCTACCGTAAATAAACGAATTGGAAAAAACTGACCAATCAGAACCTATAAAAAATCCGAAATTCATCATTCCAACAGAGGAACCACACACAGTCCTTCAACAAGAACGAAGCGGACTGCACGCTCGCCGACGCCTCAGAAAAACGTGCGTTTGACAGCAACACAGCGTCAACCATATTAACCTCAAAGTGAAACATAAATTACCTACATTGAAGAATCAGTGCAGTATATTTACAAGTGTACTCTATTCGGAGTTTATGCGCATAGGAGTGTGTGCAGTGTTGTGATCAAAGTTAAATAATTAATTAATAAATTTTAATTAATTAAAAAAGTGTTTATAATCAAAAAGGTGTAACCCTTCGAACAACGAGAGACGCAAGTATTCATAACCACAAATATAATGTTATGATTAGTTTATAAGCATAATAACTGAACGCTAAAAGCGATAAAAATTGAAATATAGAAACAATTAAATTCCCTATCCTTAACAGAAGGGAACTGATAAAATACAAATGAACAATGTTGAAATTGAACGTTCTGAGTAATGACAGTTTTAACTATTTGTATACAATAAATACCTAGGATAAGTAAAGACATTGTAACATCAATGAAGAGTATATGTGCTCTTATGCTATCAGTAGACTAGAGTATGAAATATTTTGTTCCTAAATTCAAATAATAGTTTTCGCCGGAGTGCGATAACTATAATAAATAAATTACCATTACCTGAAATAGGAATATCCAATTTCACAGATGATTATAGTACCTGATACTGGATTATCACAATTACTATTAATTAATAATAAATAATTCACTACTTTTAACCAAATAAGGTTGCACTAAACAATATATAAAGCATGTGCCTAACTATGAACAGTAGTTCATATTTTATCTTTTTTCATTAATAATCATTGAATTTTTATTTTATATGTTTGTTCTAACCGTAGCTATTATTTCAAAGAAGTGTATTTTGCAGTCTAAAAGAACCTACTACTTTTATTATTATAATCATTATTCAATTTTAAAGTCGAACATTACGACATAACCTATATGTTGGTCAAAACACATTGTATTACTAACCGGAGGCAGTCATGCCAACTAGAGTTCATCATTTGTTTTAGAGTTCATGTTCACTTTTAAAATATTAATTGTTAACCAAAAAGAAGAGCAAAACGCCTTATTGTATTGAATTTCACTGTGTGTTATTTGAATAAATTACCATTATTATTTTTTACCGGTGAAAGAGTTGACTTTTATTGTATCAGTAAAAATACAGCTTAGAGGAGAAAAACGAGGCGGTTCGTACCATGCTGAGGATGCGAATTATTCAAATTGAATGATTCCATGTTTTGTTTACAACCGCTCAGATCAATATATTTACAATCTTATACAATAATACTATACATGAGTTATTATGTGTACCATGCCTATGTTTGTGTCTGTTAGTGTATAGGAAGAAACAACTGATCTCCTCACAACCGCTGATCAACAAAGTGTCAACGGAACGTCAAGTGGACATCCTAACAGTGAATATAATACATAAAATTAAACTATTTAAACAGACAGCTAATACGACGAAAAAACAAAGAGTAAGTACCGACTTATTCAATCCTGGATTCAACAATAGGTTGAATTGAGGGGAATAAGTCCCTAAACGGTAAAATAATAATAAAATTTGATATTGAACAATAACGATTAGCCAAGAGCAAGACCCATTAACAGTAAAAGAACCCTGAGACTACTTAATAATAATAATAATCAAACTATAAACTATAGACGCATACTCGTCTTATAATAATATTCATTGTTGCAGTACAAGAATGAAGTATAAGGTAGGGTTTACGTAAACAATTTTCTTGACATTTAAACATTTATATCTAACTTTAATACTAACCCTAATTTAAAATATTTTTATTCTAAGATTTATTTTATTGTAAACATCTTTAAGTATGAAGTATTACAATGTGGCAATTCAAATAACAACCTAAATCCTATTGTAAAAGTGAATATTGTTTACTTGCATAATACTTGTTTCGTTTTCGATTCAAAAATCTAAATATTCAATGAAGCTTATATTTACACTTAGTACAGTAAAACGTTAGCACTACATAATAAAGTATACTAGTTTTGCTTATATACTTACAGTTTATTATAAGCCTTAATCACAAACAGATCGTCAAGTATTATCTACTTTCCAACACTATCTGCGTTATAAAAGTATACCTAAATGCCAAGAGAATTCACTGAGGAAGTATTAAGTTAGATTCTGCGACGTTAGTAGAAGCAGATTTAAGGTTAATGCAGTACACTGATGTTATGGTAACCTGGCGATAAGTAAAGACAAGCTGTTTTGGGACCGCAGATAAGAATAGTTTTAACGACATACATGTGCAGGAAAAAATATCTCATTAAAATTTAGATTTACAATAGGCGTCATTTTGTCAGTATATTTGACAACATAATAACCTAAACGTTATAACTGAAAAGTGAAACAGTACATACAAATTTATGACTTGAAATTGTATTTAAAAAAATATCGTAACATTAGTTTATTTTACGCAACGTTCGATCAAAGCATTAAGATTACGAAGATTAGAAAATATTGAGTATTATTGTAATATTCAGTTTTATAAAAATGTGACCTGTTGGCCCAACATTGGTTTCTTCATACCACGCTATACATTTGTACTTATACAAGTGCAATAGAAATCTTAAAAATTCAAACACTTTTTGTTACAGTCTATTTCTTGATGCATATATAATATATTTAGTATTTTAATTACTTTACAGAAAGATGTTTCTGCCTTGAGGAATTTTAAAAATATTCAAAATAAATGTAATCAGTAATGCACACTTGACAGGTTCCGTTCGTATAATTTTAAAACCTTATAGGAACTACACTTTATTTCTTGTAGAAGAATATTCTGTATTCAACGTATTAAGATTAGTATCAGTTTTGATTAGATTTAAATCCAAGCGTTTATTGAAATAATATAAACATAAAGGTGAGCCGGGGTTTGAATTTTCCCGGCGCGGTTTTTAAGCGATCAGTGCCGCCAACGCGCTTAGCAGCTGTGCTCGCCACGGCTACCTCGATTATTAAAATGTGATTGCCAAGGCCGTGCCTGCGCCACGGCAACGCAATCTAGCAGGCCTAGTCAACTGTTGTTGACAGTTCCTTGTACGTTGTTAATAAGAATGTTACCAAAGTTTATGATCGGAAAATCGGAACAGGTCGCTTTTATGGCGGATAGTGGGACCGACTAATCCAGGCCTCATTCTCATTCCTTCGCCAACCTTCAAGGAGAGTGTCCAATGGTCTGACGGCCCAGGGTAAAGTGCTTCTTAGATCATTCCACATGACTTCGTAATCCAGTAAAGGTTTTCAGGTTAGGCTCAATTATATTATTCTATGTTCATTTAATGAGGGATTATGTGTTATGTGTGTGTGTGTGTAGCCCAGACGTCTGTAAAGCCTACTTCATTGTAAAACCTTTGTATTGTAAAATTGACCTACACGTTACTTCCGGTCTGGAAACACGTGGTGACATTGTATTTAATTGTCTTTTGATAGTTAAAAGTAAAATATTAAAAGTAATGGCTATAACTGGATAAAATAAGCAAATAACATGTTGATAAAAATTGTGACAGTGAGTGTGGTGTCTGTGTTCCGAGGCGAGAGAGTGTATGGGTGGGTGTATTGACTGACGGCTAATCTCCAATTAAAAATGTTTTAGGTCCCCGCACCAGCCGGGTGAAAGGGCAAGCAGAGGTAGTGACATCAACACCGGTCACTATCCGCAGAGCAGTGCACCAGGATGCTCCCCGAAGCCGTCAGGTCCAGAAATACTCATCCTACAGGACACCGAAAGACCCACATCTGTCCGGAATGAGACCCGCTGGATATTCACCACATTCTAAGGACAGTCTGTAGCACTCATGTCACACTGTTCAGCATGGTACCCTTGAGTTATTAAACATAAGTACAGGTGGGAGCGTTCTAATTATTATCCTTCAGGCAACAACAACTCAATAGGATGGCCCCCTGCTGTTCATGTTAAACATCTTGTTTAATGCTCTTAAAGAAAATGGTACAAGAACTCCAGCTGTTTTAAAAAACTTGTAACTGAATATTTTGTAATAACATAAATTAATGGTCTTAAGGAAAATGGTACATGATTATAACAGTTTGTCACATGTTAACACTAATTAAAAATTGAAAAATTGTTACTTGTTACAAGAATGTTGATTGCAAATCCTGTCACTCTGTTTGGGCTCCAGCACATTTTCGCTTCCTGTAGGCCAAGTAGCCTAGTTATTAAATTTAGCGTAACGGCCTAAGTGGCCAATACAAAGGTTTCATACTTCAAAAGGACACACAGAATAAAGAAACTCAAGCTTTCATTAACGTGCATTGTTTAGCAAAATACTACATGTACGTATGTTTACAGGTGTGTAAACCAGGGCTTTGAGAAGTTTAATAATCTACACAAACTTTGAATACACAGCTTCAACAGAAAAACTTCAGTTGATAGGGATGTATGTGGTCATATTTTGAAAACCCCAATTTAGCCAAGGGTTGTAGAGCACGTTTTCATGTTAACGTTGGTGTCATGATATTAGGTGTTGCTTAGATTTTAGAAAGATTGATGGAAATATTAGCTACTATCTTTCGATTACAGGAAAGAAATTATTTTTGATATACAACAAGGAAATACAACATCCTTCCTCGTGAAACCTGACAATAGCAAACGTAAGAAGACCAATAATGAAAGTTCACATTTATTTATAGAACATATGTACAGTGTAGCATTTACAGAAGACGCTCCGGCGAGATAAGTCTGAACAGTTTAATTTACCTATGAGCAAGACGTGTATAGAATCAAATTGTAAGTAGATAATTGAGCAGATACTGTACATTCATGGGCAGCCAAATGTTACAAAAAAAAAACTTTGTTACGTAACTAAATTCCTTACCAGAAATTATAAGTTTAAAGCAACATAGGCGTACAAAGAAAATACAGAAAATTAATTTTATGATAACTGTGAATGGACGTTGTTGCGACTCGATAACTTTACAGGAGTTTTCCGATTTTAAATTGGTGGAAAGCACCAACTACAGACTTCATATAAAACAGCTTAGCTGTTGTGTATTTATAGCACAGTGTTTGACTAAATGCGTATGGGGACGCGCGCGCCTAAAGTTTTAAACATTAGGTGTTTTTTAGAACATCTATTTGGTTCAAATAAAAAAATAATTTAATTTACCTAAATATATGGATACAAAATTGTTTTGTTTATTCAATAAAGTGACGTGATATTCATTCACTCGAAATGGAAATAAATTGAAAAGAAGGGATTCAGATTTATCTCCGTTGACGTTATTTATATTTCATATGTTTCCCTCTGAATTTCATTTCAGTGTTACTACAAAAAATAATCTCGATTCTTAGAACCACTTTAATGCTTACTGTCAGATACAAGCAAACTAATCGGTAGAGAATCCAATGCCAAGTTTAATCTAATTTTTCGTAGAATACTTTACTGTATGCAAAAGTATAGCTTCTAGAACAGTCACCACGATATAATCTCCGAACAACTCTTTCGTACCACACACTGCGAAATATATCATATTGAATTTAAAATAATATACGTTTACACACATAATAATAATTCAATGCAAACCGCGTCCTTATAAAACCGCAGTCAGTCATTCAGGAAGAGATTTTAGGTAAGAGTTGTTGCAAAATTGTTTAAGTGATGGTTCCCTAGTCATTGCTAAGCCTATTTTTGTAATGTCAACTAAAATATAATAATGAGAATGGACATACAATTGTTACTAGTGACAATAATATTTTTTACAGAAACAATTTTTTAAGTACAGATTACTGGATAAAATTGTGATTAATTGATTTCAAATACAGAGTGAAAATCATTACTTTCCATGTGAATTAAATAACAAAATATTATTAAAATAACATGAATATTATTAGAAGGTTGTGTAAACTTAAAAATATCATATTCCCAGTAGTATTTCTGTTTTAATTTAAAAGAATTGACTGCTGAAAACGTTACCGTAAAATATTAATATGTATCGCAACAACACTTTTCAAAATTTCTTTAAAATATAAAATTATACTCACTTATTATAAGTATAATAATAAGTGATAATAACTAAAGTTATCGAGTCGCAACAACGTCCATTCACAGTTATCATAAAATTTATTTAATTTTTTTGTACGCCTATGTTGCTTTAAACTTATATGAATCTAGTATATCTAGTGAATATAGTAGTATATGTGATTTAGTGACACGAGAATTGTGTATTTTTGGGTTCAGAAAAACAAGAAATATAAACTCTTTTGTATCTTGGAAAAAATATTTATTTTGTAGTGTTATTTCGAACAACAGTATTTTTACTTTTGTTCGTTTCGATCTTAATTTTGTAGTTTTTCTTATCAAACATCTCTCGTCACTATCTTTTAACTGACAAGTTTGGCTGTAACCTGCTAATTGCTGTTAAATTAAAAAAAAGCCTGTAATTTTGAAACCTGATTCCTAAACAAGAAATATATATTATGCAGTTACAGAATACGATTTGAAAACGGAAATCTTATTAAGAACTGAGTGAGTAGCATGTCAGCAGAAATGTTACACATTCTATATTGTCTATACAAGAATGTCAATTCAACACTTAAAATTCATTCTTAGAGAGCTGCTTCTTTCGTTCGATATATGACAACAAGAGAGAGAGAGAGAGAGAGAGAGAGAGAGAGAGAGAGAGAGAGAGAGAGAGTATTGCAAATGTTGTCTTTTAGGAGAGCATGTACAATAGCGTGTATGCTATTATGTTGACGTGCTATTCTTAACATTTGTCGTAATTGACTCTCTTGGACACTGTCAGTAAACATAGTGTGAGCAACCCACGTTTAAAAGTCCTCCGAGTCTTCGGAATAAGCTAGTCAATCTGTCGACATTTGGTTCAAACTTCTAGAGGGTTTCCCCGTAACGCTGTCGCCTCGCTTTTAGTTGTTCATGGTACAGTTCGCACAAATGTTGGTCACCGTACAGTATTTACAGAGCTTTTGTAAATTCGGCATAAGTGTTCTGGCTATCAGAGGGCACTTTCTGTATTAGCTCTGCGGGAGGTCCTTTTATGGCAAGAAGGAGTAGGTGGCCTTTCTCTTCTTTTGTGCGTTTATTAAACGTGCGGCAGCTTCAAATTGGCGATGATAAGTTGCCCAGTAAGTGGTTCCATCAAATGTTGGGGCCTTTGGGAAAATTGGCCCTACCAAAGTTAATGGAGTTTTTTGATTTCTCTGATATTTTGAATCTTCTTCAGCATTTATTTTTGGCTTTTCTTTATAAAATATTTTTTTCACCAAATGTTCGACTTCCTTTCTAATTTGTTTTGTTTAATTTCTAATAGAATCTTACAAATTTGCCAAATTTTTTTCATAGCTCACACAGATTTTTCTATTTTAGATATTGTAAATATAATTATTTCACTACGACTCGGAAAAAAATACTTTTTATGTGTAAAAACGTAAAAGTTTTACCTTATAACCTGAACCGGTTTTCACTTTTAAAAAGCTTCTTCAGAGGTTGCCGATGGTAGCACTGTCCGTCTTGTTGTTGGCGACGGAATCGATTTTCGAAAGATCGATGATGTTGTGTGTGTGGGTGTGACATGTTTGAATAATGCGTGTGATTTGAATTGTGTCTGTTCATTTAGGATGTCGTTTTTATTTGTTTCCGTGTGTTTGTATATTTGCAATTGTTTCCAATCGCTTACAAAACTACTAACAAAACAGAACACACACTATCAAAACACACACACAAAGCACAAAACAAATTCGATCTACCTGGTATTTACAAACTAAATTGCTCAGATTGCAACAAATTCTACATAGGCCAGACAGGACGTAGCGTCAAACAAAGATACATTGAACACACAAAGGAACTCCACTCCACTACGGAATCCACATTTGCAAACCACCTCATCGAAGGAAACCACATATACAAAAACATCGACAATAACATGAACATTCTACACGTACACACAGAAGGCTGAAAACTAGACACTCTAGAACAATTTGAATAAATAAATTATAAATATAATTATAAATAAATGGCAGTGTGATTTGTTATAAAAAAGTCAAGAAAGTGTCTTAAATGTTAACTAACTGAGACGGGAGACTAGGTTTTATGGCGTCGAGAATGAAAACCTAATAGAATTGTTGCACTAACGTGAGACATGTAGGAACTGTGAGAAAGAAAAACAAGACAAAATTAGCTTTGTGACAAGGTACCGTAAAAGTTCAGCAGACCAGTAGTACACCATTGTCCACTACCAGGTTATGATCTACTCTGAATTTGTAAGGTACAATACGTTATACGACAACCGGCCAGGGCTAAAGACCTACATCCAGAGCTTTGGGAAGCCGAGCTAATCAACAAATTATGCTATCATTTCCACTCATGCAGGTTGCAGTCATAACAAGAGGTAGTAAAAGGCTGAAGAATCTACTGTTTTATTGTTGTAGTGGGAGGTCATGGTGATTAAGCATCGGCCCTATTAGAGCGTTTGAGTCTACCAGAGCCAACCTGTAGAAAGGAAAAAGCAAACTGAGATAGGAAATTAGTGAAGAGACTGTCAACTTCAGCAAGCATAATAAACGCCTGTGGTTACACTAAAGAAGGTAACAGTGAACAAATTCCCGAGTTCAACACACACCAGTCCATAAAACAGAAGAGCAAACACAACAAAAATACAAACCAGAACGGGTCTGTTGCTACGGTAAGTAGCCACTGGAGAATTATTGATAAATTGTAAGGAAATGATATGTGTATGCGAGAGGCATTATTGGATACGACGCGAATAGTCAAATTAATAAAATTGTGTACAGGCCAAACTGCCCCACGACGGTAACTAAAATTACGACGGGTCGTGTATCAGGAAACGCTAATAGACACTAGTGCAAAAGTATCAGTGACAAGTGAAAAATTTTTATAAACAAAATAAAAGATTTAATGAAATTAGCAGGATAGCAATTATATTTAAATTTGACTTTTATGGTTGCAGCTCACGACAGAAAAAGCCGGTTTCTGTGGAAACATTTATTTTTCTATCTTTTCTTAGGCCTACCAAATTTTCTTCTGCCTGTAGGGTTGTAAAAGTTTGGAACAAGCCGATAAAGGCTAAAACCGTTATAAAAGTTATAATGCCATTTATTTTTCAATTTGTCTTATAAAATTATTTTTATAAGGCGCACATAAAAGCGAACTAATAAACATTCGACCTCACAGCACGACAATAATACCATGTTACTGAACACTGCTTTTGCTGTATTAACCTCTGAAAAGGTAAGTATTCCGAGATTTTGCCAAAACTTCATTTTCAGCAACCGATGAGGTACAAATGCTCAGAAATTTCCCCTCCCAAAGTGGCATTTCAATTTTTTTTCTTATTGGTTTTATTCTGTCTAGTATTGTTTGTGTCAATTTCTCTTATCCCTAAGGAAAGTAGGTATACATATCACAAAAAGCTGTAGAAATAGTACTGCTTGTTAAAGATCATTGAACATTAAAATGCCAGAAACAAAAAAATTAGAGATGTATCTTTTTTGGTTAAGGAGGATAGAATAGGGCAAAAAACATGTTTTTAGAGTCCTTTTATAAGTCATAATATTATGTTGTTTGTCAAGAAGCAGACGAGCGCACACGATCACGTCTGAGAGCACGTTAAGTAAAATGCTCCAGTGATGGAGGCTTTCATTAACGCGGTTCCAAAAGCATATGCGACTCAATAGCAGACAAGCGCATACTATCACGTCTGAGAGCACGTTAAGTAAAATGCTCCAGTGATGGGGGCTTCATTAACGCGGTTCCAACAGCATATGCGACTCAAAAGCAGACAAGCGCACACGATCACCTCTGAGAGTACGTTAACTAAAATGCTCGAGTGATGGGGCTTTCATTTAGGCGCTTCCAAAAGCATATGCGACTCAATAGCAGACGAGCGCACACGATCACGTCTGAGAGCACGTTAAGTAAAAGGCTCCAGTGATGGGGCCTTTCATTAACGCGGTTCCAAAAGCATATGCGACTCAATAGCAGACAAGCGCACACGATCACCTCTGAGAGTACGTTAACTAAAATGCTCGAGTGATGGGGCTTTCATTTAGGCGCTTCCAAAAGCATATACGACTCAATAGCAGACGAGCGCACACGATCACGTCTGAGAGCACGTTAAATAAAAGGCTCCAGTGACGGGGGCTTTCATTAACGCGGTTCCAAAAGCATATGCGACTCAAAAGCAGACAAGCGCACACGATCACGTCTGAGAGTACTTTAACTAAAATGCTCGAGTGATGGGGCTTTCATTTAGGTGCTTCCAAAAGCATATGCGACTCAATAGCAGACAAGCGCACACTATCACGTCTGAGAGCACGTTAAGTAAAATGTTCCAGTGATGGAGGCTTTCATTAACGCGGTTCCAAAAGCATATGCGACTCAATAGCAGACAAGCGCACACTATCACGTCTGAAAGCACGTTAAGTAAAATGCTCCAGTGATGGGGGGTTTCATTAACGCGGTTCCAAAAGCATATGCGACTCAAAAGCAGACAAGCGCACACGATCACCTCTGAGAGTACGTTAACTAAAATGCTCGAGTGATGGGGCTTTCATTTAGGCGCTTCCAAAAGCATATGCGACTCAATAGCAGACGAGCGCACACGATCACGTCTGAGAGCACGTTAAGTAAAAGGCTCCAGTGATGGGGGCTTTCATTAACGCGGTTCCAAAAGCATATGCGACTCAAAAGCAGACAAGCGCACACGATCACGTCTGAGAGTACTTTAACTAAAATGCTCGAGTGATGGGGCTTTCATTTAGGCGCTTCCAAAAGCATATGCGACTCAATAGCAGACGAGCGCACACGATCACGTCTGAGAGCACGTTAAGTAAAAGGCTCCAGTGATGGGGGCTTTCATTAACGCGGTTCCAAAAGCATATGCGACTCAATAGCAGACAAGCCCACACGATCACGTCTGAGAGTACTTTAACTAAAATGCTCGAGTGATGGGGCTTTCATTTAGGCGCTTCCAAAAGCATATGCGACTCAATAGCAGACAAGCGCACACGATCACGTCTGAGAGCACGTTAAGTAAAAGGCTCCAGTGATGGGGGCTTTCATTAACGCGGTTCCAAAAGCATGTGCGACTCAATAGCAGACAAGCGCACACGATCACGTCTGAGAGTACTTTAACTAAAATGCTCGAGTGATGGGGCTTTCATTTAGGCGCTTCCAAAAGCATATGCGACTCAATAGCAGACGAGCGCACACGATCACGTCTGAGAGCACGTTAAGTAAAAGGCTCCAGTGATGGGGGCTTTCATTAACGCGGTTCCAAAAGCATATGCGACTCAATAGCAGACAAGCGCACACGATCACGTCTGAGAGTACTTTAACTAAATGCTCGAGTGATGGGGCTTTCATTTAGGCGCTTCCAAAAGCATATGCGACTCAATAGCAGACGAGCGCACACGATCACGTCTGAGAGCACGTTAAGTAAAAGGCTCCAGTGATGGAGGCTTTCATTAACGCGCTTCCAAAAGCATGTGCGACTCAATAGCAGACAAGCGCACACGATCACGTCTGAGGGTACTTTAACTAAAATGCTCGAGTGATGGGGCTTTCATTTAGGCGCTTCCAAAAGCATATGCGACTCAATAGCAGACGAGCGCACACGATCAAGTCTGAGAGCACGTTAAGTAAAAGGCTCCAGTGATGGGGGCTTTCATTAACGTGGTTCCAAAAGCATATGCGACTCAAAAGCAGACAAGCGCACACGATCACGTCTGAGGGTACTTTAACTAAAATGCTCGAGTGATGGGGCTTTCATTTAGGCGCTTCCAAAAGCATATGCGACTCAATAGCAGACGAGCGCACACGATCAAGTCTGAGAGCACGTTAAGTAAAAGGCTCCAGTGATGGGGGCTTTCATTAACGTGGTTCCAAAAGCATATGCGACTCAAAAGCAGACAAGCGCACACGATCACGTCTGAGGGTACTTTAACTAAAATGCTCGAGTGATGGGGCTTTCATTTAGGCGCTTCCAAAAGCATATGCGACTCAATAGCAGACGAGCGCACACGATCAAGTCTGAGAGCACGTTAAGTAAAAGGCTCCAGTGATGGGGGCTTTCATTAACGTGGTTCCAAAAGCATATGCGACTCAAAAGCAGACAAGCGCACACGATCACGTCTGAGGGTACTTTAACTAAATGCTCGAGTGATGGGGCTTTCATTTAGGCGCTTCCAAAAGCATATGCGACTCAATAGCAGACGAGCGCACACGATCACGTCTGAGAGCACGTTAAGTAAAAGGCTCCAGTGATGGGGGCTTTCATTAACGCGGTTCCAAAAGCATATGCGACTCAATAGCAGACAAGCGCACACGATCACGTCTGAGAGTACTTTAACTAAAGGCTCCAGTGATGGGGCTTTCATTTAGGCGCTTCCAAAAGCATATGCGACTCAATAGCAGACGAGCGCACACGATCACGTCTGAGAGCACGTTAAGTAAAAGGCTCCAGTGATGGAGGCTTTCATTAACGCGCTTCCAAAAGCATATGCGACTCAATAGAATAGGTAGCAGAAGTAATTTAGAAAAAAAAACAGATTTAACTAGAATTTGTCCACAGCTTCCGATTTACTAAAAATTATATGTTTCTGAGAATATATGTCAACTTTCAAACTTCCGTAATACTGGCAAAATCACTTATATACCTCATCGTTTGCTGGAAATTAAGTTTTGGTAAAATCTCAAAGCACTTACCGTTGCTGCGGTTAATACCACAAAAGCGATCTTCAGGAACGTGGTACTCGTATTATCGTCGTGCTGTGAGGCAGAATGTTTAGAGGTTAGGTTTAAGTGCGTCTTATAAAAATATTTTTATTAAATATACACATTTTAATAATAAATGTTTCGTTATAAACTAGCTTATCATTGTCGTAAGTTGCACTTACAACAAAAGTCAAGTTTTAATATAATTATTTTCCTGCTAATTTCATTAAATCGTTCATTATGTTTAGAAACAATTTTGTCACTAGTCACAGATACTTTTGCGTCTATTATTTTTTCTCTGTTGTGTAAACAAATAGTTTTTCAGCTCGTGTTTCTTTGATTAAGTTATATGCTGTGTAGTAAACAATTAAACGTATTGTAAGTAACCAGTAGAATAATAGTGAGTAAATTAAATTCTATATTTGAAACACTTTTTTATACGTAATTTTTGCTTGATCAAAATTTGGCAATTTCGTGAACATTAGTACATAGCCGATGTCGTTTTACAATTCTGCCCGGTCGTAGTCTACCATCTCTGGCACTGACGGTACATAGTACAGATTGATAATGAGAGCACATACAAGCGCGAGTTCACTACATTCCATTGTATACTACTAAAAATATTTACCTCTTTTATTTGTCTAGTTATTGTGTTTATTTTTTGCATCGAAATACGTGTTATATTTATATGTACTAATTCATACATTTTTCAGGCAGTCACAGGGGCGGTTGCATTCCAGATCTTCCGCGAATATCATCAACTAAAACGGGAACGTAAGTTAATTTATTTTCTATTACATTATTACAATTATAAAATTTTATGCTTATAGTGAATAATTGTTTTTAGCACTGTGGACCTGCTTTTAAATTCATCCTAACTCAAGACAAGATAACACCCTTTGCGTAAATTTTAACATCTGCGACCGGAAATTTCGTGTCAACAAATATAACATAATTGAAAAATGAAAAAGCTTTCTCATTTTACGCAAGAGCTGGTAACCTAACGTAACCTAACCTAACCTAACCTAACCTAACCTAACCTAACCTAACCTAACCTAACCTAACCTAGCCTAATCTAACCTAACCTAACCTAACCTAACCTAACCTAGAGACACATTATTTGTATGTTTTGTGGCATTTACCAGTCTAGTATGGCAGTCATTAAAAGTATTTTCTCTCGATTTAAGAGATTCTTCTGCGAATAATCAACTTTACCACCCGATACAATCTCTCTGTCTTATTCTTAATATTCCAACTCTTTTTCCAGCTATTGGGCAATTATTTGGAGCTTCCTTGTCTAATCTGTCAGCATCCATCCAGTGAACGTGGTCGTTCTACAGTCGTCACCTTTCCCTTGACCAGTCGACTGTGTCTGTTAAACAAGTTGTAACACTTTATATATTTATCATTATTTGTTTAATAAAATATTAAGCATTAAGACATCCTAATTACTTATTAATTTTTTAAAATATTTATTCTTAGTTTACCCTTTTACTAATTTTGTTTTTTCACAGAGAATTGGAATGCAATTCTCAAATTGGAATATTAAACTCTAAATAATTCGGAAAAATAGTTTTTGTTAGTCTTTAAATGAGTTGTTAGTTATATAATTATACTGCTATTATTATTATTATTATTAAATTAATATTATTATTATTATTGCAATTATTATGTTAGCTGTTGCCATAGTCATTATGGTATAGTGACCAATTGTCATTATTATTTATTTTACATATAACCTGCCCTACCTTTATTTTACAGACTCTGAAAAACGAAAACGAGGATTTTAAGAGAAAGAACCAAATGACGTCAATAAACAATGACAAAAGGCGCATACTTGTGAACACGTTAGTCGAAGAGAGTAAAAATCAAACGTACCGCAAGAAAATTCTTTTTGACCGACGTGCAAAAATAACAGTGCCACATAAATAGTTGACATTAACAACACTCGTTGAAGAATTTTGTCACTAGAAAACCTAAATTGTCATCGTAATAACCACTGTACCAAAATTGTATTAGTTATATATTGTTGAAGTTATGTTAATAATCAAAACCAAATTATTAACAAAAATCAACACTGTATAAAATTATATATAAACAATCAAAACCACCACCGTTACTACCACCACCAATCACCATTCTATATTAAAGAATTCAACACTAACACCTGTAGTGTTTTAAACGGTGTTTAACACATAATTATGTATTATATTTAATTTCTTTTTGTATTATATTTTATGTTATGTGTGGGGCGTTGCTTTATATGGTGCAGAGACATGGACACTGGGGGAGGACGATGAGAAATTATTATAAGCATTTGCGATGTGTGTTTGACGAGCAATGGAAAAAGTGAGGTGGGTTGATAAAGCAAGAAATGATGAAGTTTTAAGAAGAATAGGAGAAAAGAGAAGAATGCCGAAGGTAATAGAAAATAGGAAAAGAAGTTAGTTAGTTCAATGTTTAAGAAGAGACTGCTTGCTTACAACTGCCATGTAGGTTATCATAGAAGGAGAAAAAAGAAGAGGGCGTAGAAGAATGAAATTAATAGATATCATTAAAAGCAGATGGTGTTACGAAGAAACGAAAACACTGGCATGCGATAGCACAGCTTGGAGAGCTTTTACCATTTGAAGACCTGCCTTAGTTCAGAACACTAAAAAGAAAATTTAATGACTATTGGTCTGGTATGTATGGAATTGGAATAAAATGTGTATAGAATGTTTACTGAGTGCTCCACACAGGTGCTCTCTCATTGCTCATTCTCTCTCTCTCTCTCTCTCTCTCTCTCTCTTGTTTATTTCAGTTAATTAAACAATTTACATTTGTAGGCGTACGTGTAAAACGTTATAAAGTTACACTGAGTTGAAAGTATTATACGAAAAAACTCTATCCATTAAGGAGAACGCAAATGTAAAAGAGAAATAGAAAATGTTGGTTGCTACCGTTTGTTACATTCGCAGTGAATAGGTCGATATGTTTGATGAGTTCTAGGGGAACCGCAATAACATATCGGTTATCTCAAAACACAGACCTGAAGGAATACAAGACTTTATACAGACACCGATCAATAGGGTGACATAAATATACAAAAACAAAATCTTAAGTCACAACCTTTATACTGTAATTTTAATAATATCTTAGTGTCAAACGATAATACACAAAATTCTATTAAGTAAATAAAGATGGAAAGTTAATATTTATTGTATTTTATTTTTGCAAGTGATGCGGGAAAATCATATTGTAGCATCTATGATACAATGTATATACTGTAGATGCTTATTGAGAAATGTGTGTGTGTGTGTGTGTGTGTGTGTGTGTGTGTGTGTGTGTGTGTGTGTGTGTGTGTGTGTGTGTGTGTTGAATATGGAATATTAAAATTGGTACATACATTTGTAAACGATGAGAAAACAAAAGGGTAATATTACTTGTTTTAATTTTGTTGTTTTCTTCTGTATGTTGGAAATTACGTAAGGTTTGATTGAAAAACAGGTATACACGCGAAAACTAAGAAGTCCACACAACATATGAACAAATAATTTTCCACCGCTCGTGTACATTGTATGAAGAGTGTATATCCGAATTTACTTATAAAATATAATGTATACCCAAATTTACTTACAAAATGGTGTATACCTAACAATATACAATTCCTATACGAAAGGGAACATTCAGTTTTGTGTGCAGTGACTTAAATTTAATTTCGTGAATCGTTTACTGGTTCGCCTTCCTGTGCACAGTGTTACACAGTTTATAAGGGCACTTACTGTGACTTAACTACAACGATGGTCTAAGGTTTTCTTGCTAAACATAATGCAAAATTATGTCATCAATGTGAGGAGATTTAATCTGCAAAAATTATAACATAAGGAAACTATTAAAGAGGACTACGCAGAGAACCAAACTGAGAGTGAATGCGGGAAAATGCTATTGTTGTGAAGAAGTAAAGCAAATAAAAATTTTAAAAGGCATTGGTTTTTTAAGTAATGTTTGTTTTCTAAAATAAAATTTAAAATAAAAATAAAAATTAAAACTCTCTGTCTGAAAATTAGGTTTCATATAGCGGACAGTGTTGCAATCAATATTGTTCCCAACAGAAACACATCTACTAGGGGACAATAGGAAAAGTTAAAAACTGTAACCGGGAGAAAAAATTATTGCTCGACAAAGCCAAAGCAAATTTGTCTCAATCGGGTTTGGTTACCGATAGAATCTTTATAAAATTTTAACTTTGTTATTTTACCTTTTGTCTTATAATTGTAATTATGACTCCTCATGAAATACGTGTAGTGTCCTTGTAAGTAATAAACTATATTTATTTCAATATATTTAATGACTGTAGAAATTAAGGTAATTAACCAAGTATATTATGTAGCACAAGAGAAAAATTTTATTTAATTAATTCTAGAGGGTACCTACTGTAACAATCCTTTACATTTAATTGAAAGTTATGATTTGTCTTTAATTACTGGAGAAAAATTAATTAAAAATTAATCTTTGCTTTAGAAACAGTTAATGACCGTCTTCATCAATAACGTTTCGTTGAGAGATTAGCAAGTTGGCACTGAAGAAAAATAATGATACTACCTCTCGAAATGGAGTGGTCTGTAAGGGACGTTGAGTGAAGCAGCAGTGTCGACGGATTGATTGTACAGTGGCGTCATATCTCTTACAAACGAAATACAACCATATCATTAACGACTTGGAACACAAAGTTTTTTATGAGTAAAAACATAAAGTTTTACCTTACAACCTGAACCGGTTAAGATACCTCTGAAGAAGCTTTTTAAAAGTGAAAACCGGTTCAGGTTGTAAGGTAAAACTTTATGTTTTTAATCATAAAAAACTTTGTGTTCCGAGTCGTTAGTGATACAGTTGTATTTAGTTAAGTAACGGACACGTCATGGACAACGAAATCCAAGAATCATACAAACGTTTCTCTTTTAATATTCCATGGATTGACACATTAGTATTACAAGCTAAACAAAAGTAAGTCACTAAAATAGACTCTTTTGTAAAAAATTAACACAAGATTATTAAATCTTTAAAATAGGTTAAGATATCTGTTATTCCTTCCTTCAACTTACTTTGGTCGCTAGGCACTTAGCGACCAAAGTAAGTTGCATGAAGGAATAACAGGTATCTTAACCTATTTTAAAGATTAACTATTGCAACTTGGTGACCATACACACAATGAACAAGATTATTCATAGATATAACGTTATAGAATATAACGTTCCATAGATTGAGACTTTAGTATTACAAGCTAAACAAAAGCATGTAACTAAAATAGACTCTTTTGTAAAAAATAACACAAGATTTAATATTGCAACTTGGTGACCATACACACAATGAACAAGATTATTTATTGTGAATATTATTATAATTATGTAGTGAATTCATGAAAGATTAATTTCTACTAAGTTTCGTCTATTTCCATTCAACTGAGGTATATGTGCAAGCCCGCGTAACATCAAAATTGGATGTGTTTGTTTTAAATGTGCTTTACTTCATATTTTTGAATTTAATCAATAACGTTATACCTTATTTTGCTTATAGAATTCCGTTTTGGCCAAGATACGTTTGTTATAGTACAGTTTAACCAACATTATCGTTCATTGTATTAAAAAAGCTTCGACCTTTTCCCTCACAGTGTCTACTGCTGACGACAGTAAACTAAAACGCACTTTATATTAGGCTTATATAGTTAGAAGTAATGTGAAATCGAATTAATATTTTAAATAGAGAAGCATACAAATGCAATACTTTATTTTGAATTTATACAATTTATATGTGTTAAAAATTTGTAAAAGAAATTTATGTTTATAATAGTAACTTTTGTTCCTTCTGTTACAATGTATTACACAAAAGTGTAACTTCA
Organism: Magicicada septendecula; assembly: GCA_034769895.1. Classification (NCBI taxonomy): domain Eukaryota; kingdom Metazoa; phylum Arthropoda; class Insecta; order Hemiptera; family Cicadidae; genus Magicicada; species Magicicada septendecula. Next base: position 9,507,473 of record CM068375.1, read on the forward strand.
AATATTCGCAAACTTACACTTCCTTTTATGGGCATTAATTCTACACGTAAGCAGCAAATGCCTGCTACGACTAACTAACCTCGACTAAATTTTTAAATACTAAAAAATACGTGTAAAAATGATATGAAATGATATGCGCAAATTATTATGCGCAATCTCATTAAAGGTAAGCAATACACTATTATGTTCAAGAAACACAAGTAAATGTGAAATCCTGGGTTTTACCTATGTAGACAGAACGCCGTATAAATAATTTTGTTTTAAGAATTAAGTTAAATCGAAGAAAAGCCGAGCCTGTTAAACTGAGATAAATTTAAACACGCAGTATACACGACGAAAAGTTAAACGAAGTAATCTCCACAACATGTGACAGCACGCGTAGGAAATGTGTACGACAAAGGAGAGAAAGAGAGAGATAGACAGAGAGAGTAGTACGACACGTACTTTGTTACTGCCACGTGGGCAGAAAGATTCTACGCAAAGGGAAATTAATCGGGCTGTATGCAGATAGCATTTACCGACGCAACAAACTTAAAAACTTAATTTACAGTGTGAAAACAGAGTGTTTAATTTAGAGAGTCGTAGACAATTTTGAAAACAATTTTACACAAGTTCAGAAAAAACATACTAAGTTGTAACCAACGGCGTCTGTGTGTGTGTGTGTGTGTGTGTGTGTGTGTGTGTGTGTGCGTGCGCGAGTTTCTAGCAACATATAGAAACACTGCGTAGATTGCGACTCTGAGGAAAAATAATATTTAAATTGTCAAAAGGTTTTAAAAAATAGCTATCGAGTTTTCAAAATTTAAAGGAGTGGTTAGACTGTAAAACAGTATTATAACAGTAAACAAACATTGTAGTAATATTATTATTATTATTGTTATTATTATCAACATCATCATCTTTACAAAATGGTATAGGGAAGGTGCTGCCTGTTCCGGCTTCATAAATCCTCCAACCATCTCTTCCTGGGCATATCCACACATCTGTATCGTACTGCAAATGTTATTTCCGGCCTTGTTTGGCTAGTATGGAATCTGACATTCTTTCTAAGTGTTCACTCCACTGTTGTTTGTAATATTTTAATTTTTTATTCAAGTTAAAAATTTTAACTCTCCTTTTATGGCTCATTTTTTATACGGTCAAATTTAGAACGCCTTTTAATTCCTCTCCAGTTTGCCATTTGCGAGGAATGTATTTTACTGTCTTGTTTTCCGTAATTCACACCTATAAAAACAGTACAGGGGCTGCCATAAATTTGTAAAACTTTGATGTTGTATTCGACGCAACTTGTATCTAAAACTACGGTTTACTCTTCAACAGATCGTCTGAAACTTACCTCTAACGTAACATCAATATCACAATTTCTACCATAGTCAGTATCATTTTCAAAATAATTAAACTGGTTCACCTATTCTAGAAATCATTAATTTCGATCACTAATCATTATTTTGTTTTTTATTGGCTCCTTACTTCGAAATGCAATTACCTTTGTTTTCATTATTGTTATTGTATTGTTATTGATATTATTTGCTTACCCTATAATAATAGTCATTTTGTATGTGTGTTTGGGGTTTCGCAAGTGAGGGCTTCAGGCCAACGACCTATTACAGGAGTGCTGCCCGACAGATGTTCTTCTTTTCACCTAAATTCTAGTTCATTCAACGACAGTTGAAACACGTAACATTAAGACGCAAAATAATATTTTTAAAGCCCATACAGTAATCTTGCTGCTTTTAGGAAGGACAGAGTTCTATCTATCGCTAACAGATCGCTTCTAAGGTCTTCTTTCAGGTTACCTTTTACTGTGTGTCCTCTGCCTCAGTTTCGCAAGAGCACTACAGTATTCGATGATGTGTATGTTTCACTGTAAGTGCTCCGCCACAAGTGTAGATGAGACGTTCTTGTCCTTGTAGGAGGTACGAAGACGCACGTTTGTGTGTCCAATGCGCAGTATTATGGTACGAACTTCTGAACACCTGTTACTTGCCATTTACGGACGCTCTGCTTCACTGCAGAAAGTTTGCTCTGGCGTCTGTTCTACGTCTGCTGCCACACATTAATGGTAGCGCTTGTGGCGGATAGTTTTGCGTTATCAGATCGTATAGAAATCGCAACGACTCGTAGGCTCGTATAGGAATCGCAACGACTCGTAGGCTCGTATAGCAATCGCAACGACTCGTAGGCTCGTATAGCAATCGCAACGACTCGTAGGCTCGTATAGCAATCGCAACGACTCGTAGGCTCGTACAGCAATCGCAACGACTCGTAGGCTCGTATAGCAATCGCAACGACTCGTAGGCTCGTACAGCAATCGCAACGACTCGTAGGCTCGTATAGCAATCGCAACGACTCGTAGGCTCGTATAGCAATCGCAACGACTCGTAGGCTCGTACAGCAATCGCAACGACTCGTAGGCTCGTATAGCAATCGCAACGACTCGTAGGCTGTCCCAGGCGTTTCACGTTGCAGAGTCAGCTCCTTCGTTACCTTCAATACCCACACGACCCGGACACCAAACAAAAGTAAATGATGATCTAAGATCTTCTAACGCAAGGTCATTATCTGATGTAACAACGAATCCACTGTGTTCGGACTGTCCAACGCAGTTAAAATCTTAGTGAACCCCCCTAAAAATTGTTTCAAATAACAAATTTCCTATCACCCCGGTTGGTCAAACTTTGTACCCATGTGTACTTTGTAATCTAAATACTAGGTTGCTAAGCGCGCAGATGACGTCACGTTTGTTCTTGTTATCGCCAGCCGAGATTCAGACCGGCTGACTACAGAAAAAATTAAATTAGTTCTACTATAGACTCCGAGCTGATCACTCGTTCTCACTCGCCGCAGCGGCTACATACCGTTCTTTTTTCAGTATTTTTAATTCTATTAGCATGGACACCATGCGACTATTTAGTTAGGCCATCTAGGCTTTCGGATTGCAATGCAAGCCCCCGCTTTATTTCTATTCAATTCTCCGGCACTCATGCCGTGTTAAAATCTGCACGCTTCAGCAATCAATCAATTATTTCAATCTAAATTTTAATAAGAAATCAAATATGTCGCCTTGACTCAATAAACCATTACTTTCTGAAACATTATACAGTCCACTCAATTATTTCATCACAAACCAGTAACTCCAATAGCGTTCCTAAGAACAACTCAAGAGCTTCTAAGACGCAACACCGGTGTTCACACAAACAAAGAGCCTGCCGCAACGCGCAAGGTTCAGCAGTGTAATATACACTTGCAGCTTTGGACAGCTTCCAGGATTGGGAGGCGCTCTCGATGGCAAACGCACTGACCACTCCGCTCTCCGTTTTTGATCCATCAATGGTGTCTTATTCGACGCATTCTTCCGAGACCGATCAAAACAGGAGTTTCTACTGGCAACATCCAGCCGGCAGTTTGTTTTGCAAGCAGCCAGGGGGCACTTCGCACGGAACGTACGCCAGGGCTCCCCCCGGCACCTCGATGTTGTAGCGCCGGGCTTCATTGAGCCCACGAATGCCGGCTGGTCTGGTGAACGACGAACCGCAGTTGTTTGCCAGCAACACGTGGTTTATGTTGCTCGGTAGTGCTAATATTTTTGCCACATACCTCAGCAACAGCAGTTAACGTCGCTGATCTAAAGACGTCATTCCTGCTTCACAATATATGCTTTGTGCAGGGGTAGTACGCAACGCTCTCTTATAACAAAATTGATAAGGCAACACGTCATCGAAGTCACTGCTTACATGGCGGCACAATACGAATATCAGAAACGACGTTCGTCAACATCAAATTTTTACATCCGTTAAATAAGCTGGGGTAGAGTACAACGGCTGTTTACATACCCTGTATTAGTGTTCTAGTAAGCACGTGGTTTTTAATTGTATCGCCTAACCTTAAACTTAATGTTTGAGAAAAGCAAATGTCCCTACAGTGACAGTCTCAGTATTGGGTCCTTCAGTCTTACGACTGGTTTGCACCCTCCCCGCATATACCCGTGGTGCGTGTGGTACGGGGACTCTCACAGGTAGGCCTATATGGGACATTTAGAGTTTAACGCCGGATCCGAACGTCATAGTTGGGGAGTGGTTATACTAGGCAGGATACTTCTCGCTGGTTTGCCATTACCTTTCGAGGGGGATCATCAGATGGTCCCGACAGGAATCGAACCCGCGCCGACAGCATATGAGCGCTAGCCACTACTCAACGACCGCTCCACAGTGACAGTAACGTACTGTATTTGACAATAGATTCTATGCAAATCCGCTTTTAGCAAGTTTTACTGGGTAATGAAAATCAGCGTAATATGCGGAATTTGAGCTCAGTAAAGTGGTTTTCTTTATAATGTCTCTATATAGCCTACGACATGTGCGTAAACGGACCCGTTTTAACGGGTTTCTACTAAAACCTTAGTACCTTTTAAATAAAATTAACAGTTTATAATTTTGCTAATTGATACATAAAATCTTAAATACCGTTAGCTTCGTATTGTTTAATGACATTACTGTAAATGTAGCAACTATTTTTCCAGCAAATGAATTATCAACCCGCTTGCATTATTAGGTTTTTTAAATTAACTCAACACTCTTTCATTTCTGCACGTCCAGTAATGAACTGCGGTAAAGTCGCCGACCCTAAAAGTAGTCAGGAAAACTTCATTATCTCACTGCGTGAGTTGACTCTTCTATAAATTCAATTACTGCAAATATTGGACTTGCCATTGCACACATACGGCACAGCGTTTTTCAATTCCCAAGTCTACTTTTAAATTTCATTGGAAGCAGACACGGTTTTAAAACTACACAAAGGATAATATTATTATATTCTGCCTTAAACGGTAAAGCGTATTCGAAATACGTTATACTTTTCGTATGAAATAAGAAACCCTCAATACATGTTGATGTTTATGTAGTAAAGATAATATTTAATATGTTCGTAATATGAAATTAAAATTGTTATTTGATTCAAACGGTCAGTGTGTAGATTACTCAGGAATAGAAATTTTATGCATGGGGTACAGTACTTTACCGCACATTACATTAAACATACTTTACACAAAATACAGAGTAGATCATAATTCGCTTAACAATAAACAGTGTCTTTAATTTATCAGTAGTTTTGAATAAATGGTAGTTGGTTTCTTGTACTCTTATCATCGAATAGAAGTTACTTTACAACATTTGTCAGTGTTTACACTAAATGTATTGAGTAGACCTTTTAAAAGACGATTCAAAGAACATTTACCTAAAAAAGAATTTAGTAAAACAGTGTCAAATTACGCGCGCCATCTGATGGACAACAACCATAGTTATACTGATTTCACAACGAACTTTCAACCCCTCCATATATGCAGAAAAGGAAATTATATGAATGCTGTCGAAGAATACGAAATATATAAAGCTTACAAAAATAAAAAAACAGAAGAAGTCATCCTTAACGATCAGCTGAATTTCCAGTCCAATCTATTATACGACACAGCGATAAGAATACAGAACAAGGTCCATAGTGCACGACATATAACAACATGAACACTGCAGTCGACTATAGCATGTCGTGGTGCGCACCACCGATATCGTGTGTGTCTAAAATCTGGGTATTTTATGTGTTTTTATGTTTATATTATATTTATTGTTATGTGTAGAATTGTGTGTACAGTGTTTTTAATATTTTAACGATCGACGAACTTCAACAAGGGATATCCTGATGATGGGACATATGTCCTGAAACGCGTTGAATGAAATATAGAGAAAAGGCCACCAGACGGACAAGAAAAAGGTAAACTATTTTACTAATTATATACTATAAGTGGCTTGGATACCGAAAAACATGGATCTAAAATTGTATTGATATCGTCAGGGCTTGTATATTGGCAGTACATAATTTATTATTAAGTATACACATATCGTGAGTGTTTTTGCTAAATGGGTGTGAGTATTATAGAAATGTTTACACGTATTATTAATCGTATGTTGTTAAGATGAAATTGTAATATAAAATAAATGTTAGCAGTAAGTGTAGCCTTATTAATTCTTAATATAGTAGTCACAGTAGCCTACATCTGTCCGGATCCTGATACGATAAATTTGGCGTGACACGTATGTTTTAAAAGCGTTTGTTGTAATGGAGCGCAAACCACAGAAAATTTCATAAATAGAACTTATGAAGAAATATATTTATTCAAAGAAATTATCACCCACTTTATATTTGTAGCGATATGTAAAAATGTATCACATTATTCTATATATTGAAGTAATTTGGATTACGAAACATATCTCCGTCGTCTGGAGTTGGTTGTTTTAAACAAATGGATGGGACTGGTATAAGGGTGGTGGCGTATCTGCTTGGTTGCCTTGTATATTTCAAACTCCTCTACCGTATCTGCATACTTAAGGAATTTTAAGCTATTACTACTTTTTATTTTCATATGAAATTCGATTTTATCATTGATACTATTCATGTAGTGTAGCAGTCTGTCAGTGTGCTTTATCTGTAAGCACTATCAAAAGCCAGGTATTCTAATATCGACGTTAACTGCAGAAGTGCACAGGCTTCATAATCTCCTCAAACTCGGTGCAATTATGAATTTCATTTTCAAGTGCAATGTAAAACTAGACTTCATTTTAGTAATTTTATTTTTTGGTAAATATTTTTTGAATCGATTTATGCAGTTTTTACCAGTTTGTACAATGTAGAATTTAATCAAAATCAATGCGCTGCAACATGTATACATGTGAGCGATTATCCGTTGCTTTCTCAGTCCTCAGTTTCAATATACTTTTCTAAATGTAAGAGGTTTTAAAGAAAATAACGATATCTTAATTTTTATATTCATTACATACAATATTAATGTGCAAGTTAGTGTACACGGCGTTAATGGAAGTGTATTAGTGTATTTATCTTGTCTGTTTTGACATTTATATTTTGTCTGTTCTTGTGTTTAAGTATTAATTTATCAGTTATTTTTATTTTGCTACCCGTTTTTCACACAAGAAAACACAATTATTTCAACATATTTCGTCTTGAAAACCTTGGTTCAATGGTTTATTCAACAGTCTATGTACCAAGTTGTTAAATTTTGTAATTTTTTCTGAAAAAGAATTTTGTGAATTTCCATGTATGATTATATCTGTAGTGGCTGGCTTACTATATGTTTTATATTTGAATGAATTACTTATTTTTTTGTACTTGTACTAGGAATTATAGGCTATTACTACTTTTCATTTCCATAGTAAATCTGAGTATTTCATTTATTCTATTATATAGTAGGGTAGTCTGTCAATTTACCTGTAAGTACCATCAACAACCAGGAGTGTGTCATCCACATAGCGTATGAAGGAGATTGTTGATTTGTAGAATTTATTGTTGGATGAAAGCAAATATTTATTTTTTACCACTTGAGGTATATTTCTGTCAACAATCCACTTAAGATGGAACTCATAGCTAAACCTTTCTCTTGTGTGAACCTTTTTTTTTTTATCAAAAGTGAAAACATTTTAGTGGAATAGGATTTTTAACAATGATATAACTTTCCTGATAACCATGAAGCTCAAAACACGGTTTGGAGTAAGAAAAAACGTTTGTCTACTAGTATCCAATTACGTGACACACGAATATGTGCGTGTGTTTGCTTAGCTGTATCATAGATCCTGATTAATGTACTCAAGCTACATTAGACTTGGCACATTAGTTCTGTCAAGCTGAGTAGATAAGTATGAGGGTAAGGCGCGTTGCCAAATATTATAATTGCAGTTTTTGTTTTCGTTGTGGAGTTTTTGCAAATGTAATTGTATGTCTAGAGACTGCTATGCTGTCGTGTCTTATTTCCGAATAAAAAATATTAGCATATGGTTTGCATATATACTTTAAGCAGAAATGCAAGTGACCCAAGCAGTAATCGTGCTTAACGCAGTAATGATTAAATTCCAGTTTACTTTATACATTATTATAGGCCTATAATTCAAACACTTTTTGCTACAGTCCGTTTCTTGATGTATATAATAAAATAAAAAATATATAATAAAAAATTTGGCCACATTCACATAAATAAATAATAAAATTACAAAGCTAACAAAACTGTTTAAAAACACAGACATTAATATAGCATACAAAACTAAATAAATTAGCTACAAAAACTAAATAACCCACACATCAAAGATAATACAACAACCAATGCTATATACAAAATTGAATGCCAAGATTGCAATAAATGTTACATAGCACAAACCAAAATACAACTGAAAAAACGTTATTTTTAACACCTAAACGCATACAAAAAACCAGAAATATACAAATCTAATTTGGCCACACATGCAATAAACACTGGACATGAATTACCTGACATAACCAACATGACGCTAATAAAACACATACCACACAAAGGAACAAATGAACACACAAATGAACATTTGGGAAAATTTACAAATATATACAAACATAAAACACAAAACAAACTAATACCTGAACAAATACAAATCAATACAAAACATGACACAATTTTCAAAGCACTCAACATCAAAAATACACAAAATACTAATACGTACACCACAATCATACACAATAATACCACTTTAAAGTACCAGAGACCAACAAGAAACCACAATAACGGCAAGCCAACAGACAAGTACATCACCAGACGCAAAATCACGAAGGCTGAGGATCAGAACACAATGGTTCTCGAAACATGTTGCTAATAAGGAAAAAATATCTTGAGGTAATTTCTTTATAAATATTAAATACATTAATATATAATTAGCTAATTTTTTCAGATAATTTTATCAACATCGTTTGATACGAAAATATTATATGATTTAACCCTTTATGTCCGTTAACGATACGAGATATGTCATTTTATCAAAGTGTTATCTGACAGCAGAAACAACGTTGTTATAAATCGTTTTAGAATTAATATTATCGGCAGCGATTCTATAAAATAGTGTCGTGGTATTTATAGTTTATTTATAAATTGAATTGGATGAAACTTCTTTTTGCTCAGAGTTTTCACATTTGGTGACAAAATACATTTAATACTTTATAGAATTTTCTAATAAATACTGTATATTTTATGATATAATCAACTTAAATTGGTAAATTAGATAGAACCCATTCAAGACATAGAAATGCTTTTTAAGCGTTCCGTTTTTACGAAGTAGATTATCTAATTCCTCCCTCTACACTGGAATACCTGCTATACTGAATGTCTAACTCTCAATTGATTACAATCTATTTTCACTCTCACATTAAACAATTATCTGCTTTTTGTTATTTAGATAGAATATTTAAAGTAAAATATTCAATAAATAACTGTCAGGAATTAATCAGTTGCGCTATATTTTATATTTTAGTTTATATTACTATATACATTAAGATGTGTATTGTTTCCAGTTTTCATGTAGGCCTATGTGTTTCAGTTAGTGTTTTCAGTCTGCTGATCACTTTGTTCTGTTCGAGGTTTCAGTGTTCATACAATTCCCAAATTCACATTCCATAGTTCACATTTCTTTGGAGAGGAGGGTTGGCCTCGGTAAAAACTAAGCAATTAGCAGACTGCTGGGAAAAATTGTACGCTTTAATATAATTATTACTGGAAATCATTTACAAACATCAGGCACAGGATTATTGACACTTCCCTCTCTCATTCTCATTGAGAATACACATATATAAGTATATTCTTAAATAATATGTCAAAACATGTCAGAATCAAACTAATTACTTTAAATAAAAATAAATACTCAGTAGTATGCAGTAGTAATCTAACAATCGCGTATATATTTAAGATGAAAATCAGGAAAAAAAAGTAACTTGTATCAAAAAAGATTAAAATTCTGATGAAAATAAAAATAGGAAATTTATTAAAACGAAAAGGAATTATTGACCTTACCGATTAGATTTCTGGTGCTTACAATTAAGTTTAGTCTTTATCATTAACATTTACATAACACGTGTAAAGTGGAAAATAAGGAAAGTGTATAGAACGCACGAATTTAATTAACATTTATTTTAAATTTATATAAATTAAATTATAGCTTTACAAAAAGCCTATAATCAATTCGATGTTTTTAAAACTTAATACAAATTAGTTCTGTAATAGTAATTTATAAAAAATAAAAAGAATCAATATCATTGGAAGCAAAATATATTATTCCACTGAAATTGGTATGAATGTTTTAACAAAAACGTGTTTCGAAAATCTATTTTATTAATTGTATGATATGGTTAGTTTACTTATTATCATTATATTTAATACTTTTTAAAAATCTTTGGATTGAAATCTTAAAAATGTGTTGGCTGGTAAATTAGTGCGATTAACATCTAAATGTATTTTTGTTAAGCACCTGACTCAAGTAATTGTTCAGCGTTTAAAAAATAATATATTTTAAAGAATATTGCGTAACGTATTATAGATTTTTATTTGCGTTTTGTTTACAACGCAGAATAAAAAAATTAAAAAAAATTATTTGGCTTCCATAACAAGTAACAACAGTGTTAACAAAATTAAATTTTTACTGCTTATGTATTTTGAAAACGTATCTTTACTAAAATACGAATAGAAGACTAAATCGTGATTTTCTAAACAAATGTGATATATCAAAAAAAGAGTCACACACACACACGCGCGCGCGCGCGCGCACATATAAATCCGTAAGTCTCGCGGGAATTGAAAAGGCGATTAAATCTTGACTCCGGTAAGTGTGAGAGGAAACTCGTGTAGCATCAAATCCAGTTTTCTCCCCATCAGTAGGGGAAGCTGTCAAGATCCCAAACATTTATCACGTTTCAAGCAATGGTATATGTAGAAATAGCTCAAGCCAGTAAGTGTATTTATTTTTATTATGTCATATTTAACTTAGGATAAAAATTGGCTAACACTGCAAATAATGTTGATTGCGTTAGCAATGAATAACTCTAGATTTGAGTGTGCGTAATAAAATAGTAGTAAAATAATACAGGTTATTTCTATACGTTTCGTTAATGCCAGGCTAATAATGGTGTTTCTCAATTTACTAGAGTGTCTCTAGTTTAAACTGTCCGTTGTACCTGTATAAAAGTAGAAGTTGGAAAAAAATTATTACATTGTTTTACTGCTCTGTTAAATGTGTACTAATTTTTAGTCTTAATTCAATTTGCAAATGCATTACAAAATACAGCATAAATTAATGTAGCTTAAAATTGCTTTTCATCACCAGTTTAGTTGCGCAAAGAAATTTAATTATTAATTAATTAAATTTTAATTACAAAATACAATGATGAATTATAAAATGAAAACAACCTACATCAAAATTTTGTCAAGTGGTTTGGAACTAAACCTTCTAGATTACGTAACTTAATACTCATTAGAAATTGAAATATATTTATTAGAAATGAAGCAACGACAGGCTACTAAAGTAGCAGATACTAGTATTTACTTGACATATGAACTACGTAGTGTGTACCTTAAAATTATAATGTTTGATGACGAGGTTTCCTCTTACACCCTAACGAAGCATAAATTTTACACACTGGCGATCTGTATGCAGTGTGCCAAGCTCTTGCGAGAAAACACCGTGGTGAGAGAACATTTTTGTCTATGCTGTTTACTAAGCTTTTTAACTTAGCCAATCCAGGCACAATGTATTCGCCATTGCAACATATAATGGCATTATACCGTGCTATAGGCAATCTATGTCTACTTTTACTTTAGTTTGATGCCCGTTTCATGTAGATATAAAAAATAATGGATACATTTTTTTGATTTTTCATTGGCTTTTGGCATTACTGATGCTGCATCGGGAACTGCACACAACACAAAGTTAGACGCGATTGCAATACGACTAGAGGACGCTAAGATAGCTGCCACAACCGCTAATATTAATGTGTGGCTGCAGATGTGGACCCCACAGTATAGGAAACAGTGAAGTGAAGTGAAGCGAAGCGTACTTAAACGGTAAACGGCAAGTAATCGCAGATGTCGTGATCAAGTGTGCCTCAGCAGATAGTGAATTCGGCACCAAAAATTGACGTCTTCGTGTAAAAACCCCCGACACATATGCAGTTATGCCGGGGTGCATACGGTGAAACATATAAGTTATAATTACCTTGCTGACAGCGATACGAAGTTTTACGTAACCCGGAAAGAGATTCTGAAGTGAACAGTTAGATAAGTCTGTTCTCCCTAAAAACAGTACGTTTACTGTATCGGTTCAAGTGGATTGTTTTGCATCTGTGTGTGTGTGTGTGTGTGTGTGTGTGTGTGTGTGTGTGTGTGTGTGTGTGTGTGTATTTTCATTGTAAGTATGTAGACGATTGTTAGTGATATACTACTGTTAATGATATGTAGGTGAGAAACGACTAACGAAAGGAGCAAACGTAGAAAACGCTTTGACATAGTTGTGTTAAAGACCAGTAGTTGTCCTCCAAACATAAAAAAGTAATAACATTAACCTTACGACAATTTTGCGTTGTTAAATTAGTTAAGGATAACAGAATCTTACGCATTCTATTGGCACAAGACGATATAGAGTTAGTGATATGCGTAACGTTTGGTAATTGATACAACAATGAAAACTAGTAATGGAAATGCTACTGTACTGTCAGTTCTTTTATTATACCTATTATTGTCTTCACTTAATAACAATGAAAACTCAACATTAGTAATGTAAATGCTACTGTACTGTCAGTTCTTTTATTATACGTATTATTGTCTTCACTTAATAACAATGAAAACTCAACATTAGTAATGTAAATGCTACTGTACTGTCAGTTCTTTTATTATACGAATTATTGTCTTCACTTAATAACAATGATAACCCAACACTAGTAATGTAAATGCTACTGTACTGTCAGTTCTTTTATTATACGTATTATTGTCTTCACTTAATAACAATGAAAACTCAACATTAGTAATGTAAATGCTACTGTACTGTCAGTTCTTTTATTATACGTATTATTGTCTTCACTTAATAACAATGATAACATCAGTGTCTCATATTCCAGCCTTCTAGCTTTTAAATGGATTAATAGCAGATAAGGAAACATTCAATTCAACTCCCATTGAAACAATAACAAAAGGCTTCCATTTCAATTACTTTCTAATTATTTAAAGTAGATTTTAATGACTTTTCTTCTTTTGATTATAGCCTAAGCCATTGTATATAACAATGGAACCAAGTGTTTCCTTCTCATTACGCGTGGTAAGACACAATGATCTTTGAGTTTGGTTAAGTGTAGAATAATGTCTTTCTTTGTGCCTTAAATGTAACGAATTAGCATCAGTTCCTTACAATATTTAATTACAGGAAACGGCAGCATTCCTTTGTGCAGGAAACTCCCGCACAAATTCATGAGTGCTTAACGCTTATCCATGAGTATTTTATAAAACGTCATTACTCATTACAAAACAGGGAGTCTAGTTTTTGTTCCACCTTGGCGGTCTTTAATTGAATTGCTTCCCCTATCAAGGCTTACTAACTGGTCTCATTACCTCCCATACTAATATTCCTTTTAACTCAATATTTCTCTAGTTATTTTCTTCGTTATTCACTCATTGCCAGTTTAATAATATCCTGTGCGTAGATACTCCTCTAACGGTGACGCTGTCCGGTTTTGAGACGTTCTCCTCTAAGCTTCTCTGACCTCACAAGTTCATCCTCGTGCAATTCTTTCTGTCCCAGGCTTTCAAATTCTTTCATAGCCTGTTTTGTTTTGCCTATTTTTGCCATAATTTCAAATGACAAATCATGTCACATTATTTTTACCTGTTCGTAGCCTAATTTCTGTTTTCTTGTGTGTTCTCGTCTATTGCTTACTTGTTTCCCGTTAATCCTGTTATTCTTTTAATAAATATTGTTTAGCGTTTTCAAATTTACATAATACTTAAGAGTTTATCTATTTCTAAAGCGTGTATCATCTCATTGTCAGGAACAATAATTATCAAATTTTCTGCACCGTACATCATTAAATATGATCCCTGTCCCAGTCCCAGTCTAGATCCCGTCCCACTTCAAACAAATCAATTTGGCAAAACAGCAGTGTTAATGCCCTTTGTAGCTTATCTTGTCCCTCACTGACGATGATGTTCAGCCTCTTATATTTCTTTTACTGGGTAGTTTACACATTTCTTTCTTTCGAGTGACGAATTGTTTTTCAGTGTCAATATTGCTTTTTATAATATGTATTTCGATGTTTGCTTATGCTCGTATTATTTACCAGTTAAAAATAGAGTTTGCGGCAGTGACCAAAGAAAAGCAGAATGTTTATATTCCAGTTGATTGATAAAGAATAATGACGTCCACGTTAAATCGTATATGAGATTATATTATTACACTAATTTAACAAGTCATTTGTTGTAAATCAAAAACGATGTAAGTTGATAGTCAAATATTTTTGTATTTTTATTTTGTAGTGTGTTTTAGGGAACTCGTGATCTCTTTACAACATAAATCATTATAATAAAACATAAATATTAATTAAATTACTCTAAACCTATGTACATTTTTCTTAAATTGTTGACCATTATATAAATTCATAAAGTTACAGGTAAACACAGAAAATGAATAAGCTTTAACAAAGTTGTATTACCTTTAGGAATATTTAACCAAACCATAGGATATAATATAATTTATGCTTTTTATTCTGTACGTCATAAGTTGGGGCACCGCGTAACCAAAAACGTTTAGGCCTATTTTATTAATAACTCGTAATAGCCTAAGTATAAAAGTTACATTTATTATATAACTCTTATATAGGAATGAGTTTTATATAAAAAATTACTAATTTTTATCTAAGTTAGCATTTTTTAAATGTTGTCTACTTTGTAAAGAAAATATTTCTTGTCATCATCACTATCATCTTCACGGATAAAACCAAGATGGTTTGTTCCGGTCTCAAATAGACAATGATTAGAGCTGGTCACTCCAGCGCTTCCTCGGACGTCCCACACCTCTCCGTCTCATCGGCTTATAGGGCCAGAGTTGTTTGAGGATGCGGTAGGCATCAATTCGGCAAAGATGTTCTCACCAATTCAGCCGATACTGGGCGATCCTGTCGAGTATACTCATAATATTCAGTTCCCGCCGTATATCTGTGTTTCTTCTATGATCATGAAGAGTGTACCCTGCCACGTGCCTGAGAAATCTCATTTCAGCCGCTTAGATGCGACTGGCCCGGCCTTTCGTTAATGTCCAATAATTGGACTTTATTTTCAAATCCTTAAAGAAGTGTGGGAAGAGCCATCACCTTGTAGAATTTTAGGCCCGTTCCTTTTCTTGCTGACTTAAGAGTTCGCCTAATGGTCCCGCACATAACGTTGAACGTATGCAACTAAGTCGTTGCATGCATTATAGAACACACTGTAGCGCAGGTATTTAGAACTCTTAACTTGTTCCAGGACAGTACCATCTATAACAATTTGTTGCCCGTATTGGATCAGTTCCACGAAAAGCCATCACCTTGGTCTTACGGGTGAATATCTGCAATCCAGAGTCTTTGCAGATTCGATTTAAACATATTTATTGTCTTTCAAATATTAAAGACACTTCACAAAATGCACAGTAAGTCTCAAAACACAGTATACCTTTATAGCTCTTTTCAGCCTTTATCAAAATTGCCTGCATAAAAAAGCTCCATAACAAATACACATTGAGAAACGCTTCCTGAAGCCACCTCATAGTCAGCCATACTATGGCCTATGGTCTCCACCAATCTATTCTGTAAGTTTTTCTTGACAGGTTTATCATTGATGTGGAAGGTAAAACAGTGTGTACGAATAAAACAGTTCGAAAGGATGTTTTCAACAACTGTAATTAAGAATCTAAATCTGTCCCTTCAATGATTCGGAAAGGATTTCCTTAATCAGAAACAAATTACACTTGCCAATCAAAAATAGCGTATACTTAAAAAAATTGTTTTAAAGCAAATGTCAGGGATTCCATTCGGCACGGTCGACTTGTTTGTTTCCACACTTCAACAAGCATCTACTAGTTCTAAAGTAGAAATAAGTGGCACCACATATTTTCTTTCTCTTCCTCTAGGTGATTTTTACATTCAACGTGATATAGGAACAACAACACGGCAAGCACTTGCAGAAGAATACGTTTCAAATTCTTAATTATGAATAGTTGTTAACTTTCCGCCCTTCAGCAGCTGTTCTTGTTTCCCTTCATATATTTTTTGAATACAGAAGGTAGGATCTTAACCTTTTTTTATACAGCAGAATATATGTTTCATGAAAATATTCTCTTGTCTTATAGATCTATGTGGATCTGAAAAGTAACCTCGATACACAAATACAGAGTAATATACAAGGTATTTTAATGTGAATAGACAGAGCTCAACTGTCTCCCAACGTGTTTGTTTCTCTCTTTAATAAATAAATGCAAATCTTATACTATACAAATCATATACTTATCCTCCTGAGCTTGTCCGTGACTTTAATTAACATGTTTACATCATTTAATGTATTTTGTGCTTGAGTGAATGGTCCATCACTTAGGCATGATGGTCATTGAATTGTCATTGATTTGGGTGATTACGTTTACATAATTTAATGTGTTTTGTGTATGAGCGAAAGGTCCATCGCTTAGGCATGCTAATCAATAACGTCGTCGAGCCCTGTCTCTTACCCCTGAAGACAATGATACTAGAGTTCCGAGACTCGTGGCACCGTGATCTTGTATACGTACATTGTTAGCAAAGTAAGTACAGCTAATGAAACAGAACACCTAAGCCTCGAACAGCTTCAGATCTAGCATCATAGTTAAAAAAAGTCGAACTAAATAAGGAAGATTTGGTGGAAAGTATAGAAAACAGTGCTATTAGAAAGAAAAAACTTTTCATATCTTTAATGGAAACACATAGGGTAGAAGAATTAGAGAATTGAAAGATTGATTGTATTGTTGCAGACCACTGAGCGATGAGGTCGCTACAAGCTTATAAAGGGTGTTCCATATAAAACGCAACCCATCTATGTCAGTAATTACATTTAAATAAAAAAGGCATATGTAAAGTATTTAATTAAATATTTTATTTCCAAACTTTACAGTACTTAAAATTCTAGAGTAAATTCTGGAAGTGGCCGCTATCTTCATGAATACACGCTTCCACCATTTTCACTGTGTTTCTTGCAACTTTTTTTAGAGTATTTGGGTTGATATTTTAAACAGCTTGTTCGATATTGACATTCAGTTGTTCAAGTGTTTGCAGTTTGTTGCTGTAGGTGCTTGTTAATAATAATTTTTAAAATGAGTGCTGCGATTGAAAATCCCGCGAGCTGTGAAGTGCGCTCAGTAATACGATTTCTGCAAGCAGAAAACTGCAGACCGGTGGACATTCATCGGCTACTGTGTGAGGTGTATGGGAAGAATGTAATGGAGTAAGGCAGTGGTGTGTTCTGTTTAAAAATGGCTGCACCAATGTGCACGATGATGAGCGGAAGTGTGTGCAGACCTTGTCAGCAAGGAAAATGATGGTGACAGTTTTTTGGGACAGAAAATGGGTTCTCCTGGTAGAGTTGATGGAACGGGGTACCACAAGCAACACCGAGGTTTACTGTGAAACCTTAAAAAAGCTGCGGAGAGCAATCCAAAACAAGCGACGCTGTAAGTTGAGCTCCGGGGTATTGTTCCTCCACGACGACGCCCGACCGCATACAGCATCACGAACGCAAGAACTTCTGGGAAAGTTTGGATGGGAGCTTTCAATCATCCCCCATACATCCCTGATCTGGCAGTAAGCGATTATCACCTGTTCATGCGTATGAAAAAGTGGCTGGCAACACAGCGCTTTGAAGACGACGAAGAGCTGAAGGCGGGCGTTAATGAATGGCTGAAATCACAGGCGGCAGATTTTTACGATGAGGGCTTTCAAAAACTCGTAAATTTTATTAAACTCGATGTCTTGTTAGGTGGTGGTTTATCACGGTACTTACGGCAAAAAGATTCTTGCACTGCAACCACTGATCGCGTGCTAAAGTACGACTCAAGAATAAAAACACGTTCGTCTTGAGAAAAAACCATTTTCTCTCTAACAATGCACTGAGCGTTATGATCGCTTTGTCATAGGTATCAGTGGCAGTTTACTGCGCCGGCACAATGTTCGATTGTCGGACGAGTCTATTCCAGTAAAACGTAGGGGAGTTTGGCGGTAAATTCAAATATTACAGAAGGCTGATTAGTGGGTTGCGTTTTATATGAAACACCCTGTATATTCGCCAAGAGTAACATTGAGAATGTGTTTAACAACAAGCCGGTTTATTACGAGCTGTAAAACCATTAAAACAGCACATATTGTGACATAGAGCCTGCCCACTCTGTACAGTTATACAGAACCGTGTAGGCTTCTTGATACAGATTTACCGGTTCTCTATATACTGTTGCGACGGTTCACTTGGTCGTCGTATGGTACAGTGGAAAATAAAATACAAGACAACAATTACGTCACTAATCACGAGCTTTAATTATCACAATTAATCAGTTTGTAATTAACAAGACAGTCGCGCACAACAAAACAAATAAAATTTTTCACACGCAATAAAAATGTCTACTAATATAAAACACAATAATTGTATTACAATCGTCCCGCACAACACACAACATTTCGCCACAATACTACAAACCGCACTCCAATAATTCGCAACTCAAAACAGAAACTGAACGTCGTTGTGTGTTTGTATTTATACCCCGCCCAAAATACCAGAATATTCCATACTGGGCATTAATAATAAAGGAAAACATTAGAGCGTAATTCATTGCGGCCTTGACACAGTTCGCGCGGCTTATGGCACAGTCTAGCTAATGTGTCGAGAATCACGTACGCCACACATATTACAGCCGGATTCCTCTGGAAAATTCGATAAACACGTAGACCGTTCTGCATTGTCGTAAATAAACAATATTTATATAAATATTTATATTAATATAAATAAATAAACTGCATTGGAATAAATGAACACTTGATATAGTTCTACAGACAATTTTTATTGTCCTGACAATTGTTTCACCCGTTACGGCAGCTTTAGAGTTTCGGTTAGAACTGGCAGAGTTTGGACATGTATGTTAGGCGTGGGAGGCTTGGGGGTAGTGTATGACCATTTGAAAGTCACAAGTAAGAGGTTAGGCAAAGGTGCGTGCTCCACTGTTGTCAACAATAATTACTGTTCTTCGTATTGTTTAAATTAGCAGCCATCCTTACTATTACTTTTATGAATTTGCTAACTGCTACAATTTTTATTGTTCGACAAAGCTTTTCGTCATCAGTGATGACGTCAGTGATGACGAAAAGCTTTGTCGAACAATAAAAATTGTAGCAGTTAGCAAATTCATAAAAGAAATAATAATTACTGTTACCGGCTAATTATGAATCGTATACATAACATTTTTGACAGAAGAAAATTACAAGTTAACAACTTGTCCCTTAAACAAATGTAAGTCTTACATTAGATTAATTTAAGTTTAAGATAGGAAGTAATTTAAGTTTAAGAAAGGAACTAATTTAAATTTAGATTCTAGTACTGTACTTTTGTTTATAAAAATAAATTTTAATTTACAAAATTTATTTTATAATAAATAATTAAGTTCCGTAAATAATATAATACCTTATAAAATTTAAAGAACAGCGACAGAAGCTGTACTAATTTAAAGTGTCATGCTGAGGAAATAAATAACATTTTTTATAATATAAAACTCTGCACGCGCTGTGTGGGCGGCAGGATTAAGCAACGCTCTCGCAACTACTCGAATTTCCTGGACGCTCCTTCACGAATATGGTCGATTTTTCTACCAGTATCCAGGTTATTTTTGTAACATATTGCAAAATATATCCGTGACATGAAAACAGAATTCAGGATCCCAGTTAGTTTAGTTAAGGCTTTCGATTGATTCGGCGTTATCGGAGTTCGTGGTTATAGTGACTCGTGTGGCGGATTATTCTGTTCGGCCATCTGTGATTTGTGATTTGTATTATTAGTGCTTCACTGTTGTTTAACTTCTAGTATTGTGTGTTATATCAGTGTGTGTTAGCAATCTTAAAATTAAAGTATTGAGTTTGAAGTAAATGTTTATCTGTAGATGCAATTAAAGTTTTAAAAATTGACTGCAATATCGCTTCAAATATTGATCCCTGCTGTTTAGACACGACGATCCGAGCAACAGTCATAGCCTTGGTGTCAGAACGGAGTATATCACTTTTACCAATGGAAACTGAGGACAGTTTGTAAAAGAGTTTAGTGTGCGTGATAACTGATTTGTGAAAACAAATAATAGTCAGATAATGGAAGCAGTCCACTAAACAATGCTACGAAAGCAGAGAAACACCGCCAACGGGGAACGGAAAAAGCAGAGGATCGACAGAAGGCGACATTCCTTGAAATTTATTCACCATATTACCATGCGTTACATTGCTTCATTGCATACATTCAAGTTTTTTGACCCATTGTGTTTTAAGTATAGATCTATCTAGCCACTATAACACAATTACGTTGAAAAACATAGTGTGGCAAAATTGGAATACAAGAGATGGACGGTTACATCTAATGCAAAACTTTTTCGATAAAACTCGGTAAGTATATTTTTGAAACAAGAACTTTCTGGCGCAGAAAATGTAAATTAACTTTCATTACAGTGGACAGAGTGAGAGGGTAACTTAATAATAATATTAAGATAGGAAATCGCTGGAGCGTTAAGACAGAGATTTAATAATATTACGTTTATTGAAAGAATATAATTTTATATTCCGTATCTATTATTGGAATTTTTTCAGTTCATTCTAAATTAGAGTTTTCTTTATGAATATGAATTAATCAGAAACGTTGTCCATTTTGTACACTTTTTTGAACATTTGGTGTTAAAATAAAATTTTGTGTTCTGTATTATCTAAATTTCTATATGAAAGATGAAAACCAGTTTCGGATATTTAAGTTATGAGAAATAATAATTTACTGTTTTAGACAAAAGCCATGTGAATGTAATGGGTTTATAATTTTACGGTAACATATTTTCTTATGTCATTCAGAGGTCACAGTAGTTACAAAAAAAAATACCAGAATTGATAAACATGTCTACGTTAAGTAGCCCCATAGCGGTTAATTTTAAGTACCCGTTTATTTTCGTTTTCAATGGAGCCATTACAATATACGTACGTATATTCTACGCAGAGTTCTTTTCACGTTATCTACGTATATTCCCGCTCATTTCAAGGAGCAGTAGTAAAACCTACGTATGTTGAATTGAAAAGGTCTCTGATACAGTATGTGGCTTTACCTAAATACTTTTTAAATAAACACCTGTGTTGTACATATATTTATTGAAATTGAAAGATTATGCAATAAGTCAAATAAACAAATCAGATTAACTGTTAGAAGAATTTATTGTTAAGCTATTTTGCTAAGTTACATTCTAATTTATGAGTAAGTGTAGTCTCCTTTAATTTCGATGTTATTTTAAAATTTTTTTATAAATATATATGACTCTAATTAAATTCACATAGTACATTCGCGTATCTTGTTTATAAAGTAAAAATTTATTCGAAATTATAAACTAATATTAATTAAAATGTATTACAACGCATTGGAGCAAACTCTTCTTCCTTTAATGCAAAACACACACACACACACACACACACACACACACACACACACACACACACACACACACACACACACACACATATATATTGCATCGATACAATTTAAAACTGCATAGATAGGTAATATAGAAATTATTATTACAACAGAGTCTATATCTGGAGGTAGGAAAATTTATTAAATTAAAACATTAAAATTTACTACTGTCTTGTTAATTTATACTATAAAATTGTTTATTTTTAAAATTTGTCTTTCAAAATTGAGTCTATGTGCTTGCTTTACAACTGTGTTACTTGATGCGTTGAATTCCACTATTTTGCGAGCCACCTCGACTGGACCGCTGTGACTGCCGTCGACCGATGAAGATCACTAACGCTGACAATTTATGTTGAAATTTCACGTCTTTGCGCACACGCATACTGCGATATTAACTGATATAGTTTACAATATAAATTTACTTAATCTCTGGGATTTAAGCCTGGGTAATGTAGATCGTGTATTGATCTTACACAAACTCCGGTTTCTTAAAGTGTTCTCGCCAAAATATCTCGGCAGATATTTTGGCCCTACTCCGGAAAATCTTCTACTATCCGCGAAAAGCGGTAGAATGATCTATTTATTTTTATTTGAGTTCTCTAAATGGTATTGGTTTTGAAGACCTCGAACCGTGAACCAACTTCTAAGTCTACAGGAAAGAAGACCTGTCTTATCACGAAAAACTCGTGGCAGCGAGTACGTCTTTCTATAACGAGTCCTTAGAAGAAACTGAGCGAAGTGCTCTCGACAGAGGACCAACTCAAATAATTTTTAAACCCTCTGATTGGTTGAAACTTTAGCAACGTTACAGGTGAGAACAGAGATAGAACAAAATCAGTCCGGCTTAAACTCTATCCGATTCTGCAATGACCTGTCTAGATTTAATCTACAAATTTTATTACTTTCTAGGAGATAACGAGAATAAAAAAAGCTTGAATTCATTAAAAAATCATATAAAAATTATAGTTGTGGAGAACTGAGTATATGGAAAATGTAGCTTACAACCATGAGAATACTCTGTCCAAGTTTCAGAACGAAATGATAATTTTCTTCAGCCAATTATTATTTCTTCAGAAAATGACATGCCCAAGTCAGGTCTTCAACGATGTTATCAGGAAGCATGATTTTCCATTGCCCATCAATAAGCTTATATAATGTATTATTAACAATTTGGTATTTTGTATTTTCCCTATCTTTAATTCCTTGACAAATTTTCCTTAACTTTTCATCACGTTGTTGTTTGATACTAATGTTTTCAAGTTGAGTTTTTAAATTATCGGGTAAAACATATTTAATTGCTAAAATTTGTATTTCATTCTTAGTCGCAGAATAGTTTTCTTGCTCTACTGGCGGATAACGACTTACCGTGTCGGCCATTTTATTTTCACTTGCCTTACAGTATTTTATACTAACGTCGTACTCCTGTATTGCCATAATCCAACAGGATACACGTGCATTTGCACAGTTTACACTTAAGAAGAAATGATAGCGCTTGTTTATATGACAAAATCGCAAAATGTTGCCGTACAAGATAGTACCTAAATTTACTTAGACTATAAACTATGGGTAAAATTTCCTTTTCGGACGTGAAATAGTTCTTTTCAGCACCCTTCAAGGATCTGTTGACATGCGCGATGACTTTATGTTCGCATTTGTCATTCCGTTGGTACAATATTCCACCTATAGCATAGTCTGGAACGTCGCAATTTAATACGTACGTCCCGAGACTAATT
The DNA here is from genome assembly GCA_034769895.1 of Magicicada septendecula. Lineage (NCBI taxonomy): Eukaryota > Metazoa > Arthropoda > Insecta > Hemiptera > Cicadidae > Magicicada > Magicicada septendecula. Next base: position 9,530,780 of record CM068375.1, read on the forward strand.
TAATACGATAACGAGAATAAAAGAAGCTTGACTTCATTAAAAAAAACCATATAAAAATTATAGTTGTGGAGAATTGAGTACATTGAAAATGTAGCTTACAACCATGAGAATACTGTGTCCACATTTCAGAACGAAAAGTTAATTTTCTACAAAGTTATTAAGTAAAATGTACATCACCCGCGCACTTACACTCAAATATTTTACATGACATAAAAAAGAATAAAACTGTGAATATTTTGACGTAACATATTTTTTTAAAAATAGCTTGGTTCAAAACTTATGACTACTTTACAAAGAAAGAACGAAATCAATTTAAAACATGTCTATGTCCATCAAAAAATGTTATATAGCATTAGTATTCCACTTAAATGAACTTCATATCCTGTGTACTGTTGCAATATATAATTTGTAGTATTCTTCATATTAGAGTAAACTATGCTGTAGGATAAATGTTGAAAGTTACCATTACTAAAGCTCAAACTCAATGTCTTTACAAAAATTGAAAATAAAGTTAATTAGGTTCAATTTGGCGGTTAATAAAGTGGGTGTTTACAACATGTATATTTTCACAATATTATAAGTTTATGTGTAATCCGTAAATCCGTATCTACAGAATTTAAGGCGTATTTTATTTCACGACCATTCACTCTTATGGTGTAGTTCAAAGGAGAGAAAATAAACAGGTTCCTCTGTTTACTGAAATATTCTCCAGTTTTAGAGATATTTTTTCAAGATTTTAAGGCCGACTGTAATGTGAAAAATATTTCATAACTGTTATCCTTCGCTGGCGATTAACAGTATCTATATTGTCATTATATGAAAGTTTCAGTTAACTGTCACTCCCTCCCTGTCCCGTCACCATCACTCACTCCCTCTCTTCACACACACACGCACACACAATCATTCTTTCTCTTTTTGTCGTACTTTATGAACGGGTTTCTTTTTCTCATAAACGATAAATGACATTTGATAGAAGTCTAGTGTTGTAAAGTATGAGTACTGTCATTACATAATTCAACAAGAACTCGAACGTCAACAAAACAAATATAAAACGATGACCCCTCCACCAACTCGCACACGTACGATCTCTTTATATGTCATCGTAAAAGTTAGCATACTTCAGCCTACGTTTGAGCAGGTGGTAATGCCCACAAGTCCTCTTCTTAAAGAATCGTATCGTAAATAATCAAGAATAGCGTATCAAGGAATTTATCTCTCGAAGTCCCTTTTAACTAACTACATTACGCACCTCAGTTCCATCTTTAGAATTCTGTACATAACCATATCTCTTATAATTTTGGTATAAATTTATTTAGCTATCCTGCTATTTCAGTTATCTTAACAGACTTTTATCTCTTACTCTCCACAGTTGCCGTCACCATGTACATAATGTAATTATCGTTCTGCTATTGAATGCACATAGAAACTCTCCACGCAAAACTATATAATATAAGTTGTAGTATGTGTAAATTGCTGCTTGATTACATGGTTTGCTTGACAAAATTTTTTAACAGCTTAAATTTGTTATGACATTTTTCAATTACTAACTCTACAAAAGAATAAAAATTACGTTACTGTTTTGCTGGAAAGTGGGTTAAGTTGCCAGATAATCCTATTACTATTCTGACACAAATCAAATGCGTGTCATACTTGCTGTCAATAACAGAGTCGTTTGTGATATGTAACCATTGTGATATTGAATGTAATAAATTTTATTATTTACGGCTGTAGTAGACAGGTCGATAGAGTGACGTCATCAGTAATGTCAAAGATAGAACAATGTACAACGTACCGCACGGACCGCCCTGCGTAAAACACCCTTCCACGTCCCACCGGTCCTACCGCTATTTGGTGCACAGCAGCATTACCACCTACTCCATTATCAACTACACACACACCAGCATTATTAACTACCACCTCCTTGCGGCTCTTCGCCAAGAGGCGACGGCGGTAGCCCTATGCGTCGGTGATCGGGAAATACCCATCTTCTTGGCGTACCTGGTGCCTGGGCGCTGCGGGCCCTTTCTACACGAGGAGTGGTACACCTTTTTCTCCTATTCTCCTCCTACAATCGCTGCCGGAGACTTGAAGTCCAAATATCCTACTTGAAACAGCCGTGTGGCAGCAGGTTCTACAGAAACTGGTTGTAAAGAAACTGGCCTGTCCCATAACTCTGCATGCTGGATCGGACCATTCTTCCGATCACGATTCAGTGCTTCTCACTGTTCGGGCTACGTTGGATACACCTTTTCAACCTGCCCGTTATATCAGGAGAGTTGATTGGCGCTCCTACCACGACGAACTTCACCGAACAGTGAACATTTCGAACAGTCGCCGGTCCCCATAACTACTCCACCTGATTGACCGCATGGCCAAATATCTTCAAGATGTCGTCCGCTTTGGACAAGCACACACACATCTAGTCCTTGAGACTAACCAAAGGTTTGAATTACTTGAAGACGTGCTTGTCGTCATCCGCAAACTGCGCCAGTTTTGCCGGAGGTGACAACCAATCAGGGGTCGTGCTATGAAACGGAGGTTCAACGCACAACCGACCTTGTCAGGCAGCTTCTGCTTGTTGGCACAGCACATGGATGGGACACGTATCTCGAGTCGCTGGAAGTCAGACTCGAGTCAGTCTGGCAGGCAGGAAGCCGAATTAGTGGCGCAGGAAGTACCCTCCATTCCCTTTTTTCTCCGAATGAGATTGCGTACTCTATGGAAGGAAAGACTGAGTAAGAAAAGCATTGTTATAGTATTACATTTACTTGTGTATCAGTGAATATATAACTATTTCCTCCATCATTTTCTATGCAGGTAACTCGACGTTTCTTGCATCAATTATGTATTTCAGTTCATGTGTGATGTAACATGCATTGAGGCTTACACATGAAGCTTCATAGACGTGTAACTATTTCATTCAAACAATAAACACAAAATCAGTCTTTGAATATAATAATTTGGAAATTAATTTTACATGTTCTATAACACGTAAAGATTTAATAAATTTACACATTTCAAAATTTAACTTGCGTGTGCACATTTAATTTGGAACACTCGTAATTGTATTAATAAAATGCAGTTATCTACATACAAAAATCAATAAGCTTACTAATATTGTGTCTTAAAACTTTTAATTATTTTAGAGTAAAAAAGTAGTTTAAATTATTTACTGTCTTCAACTTGTATTAAAAATGATTTAACCATATTGGCAAGGTTAGTTTGTGTCGCAAGGATAAACACGTTTCTGTGACTAAGACATAAAGAAAAAAAAACTGAATTTAATTATTTATAAATCTTTTTTAAAACTTCTAAAAGTTTAACCTACATTGAATTATTTATTGCTGAATGTAATGTTATAGTTATTGCTAACGTAATTCACAATTCATTGCAAAACTTGCGTTTGTGGAATTTCCTGGTTGTTACTTGATAACAAGCAAGTAGTAATAATTCACTTGCTGGTAATAATTCATCGTTCAACCGAGTAACAGGATGAAATCTTTCTAAGGTACCCTAGTAATACTTTATAACTTTGAGATTAATTGCTGCGCTCTACTAAACTCGAACTACCAAACATCTTGGGGAACAATTTGTACTGTACTACTGCTTTTTGTATAACTAATAATAACAATATTTTTATTGTTATATTTTTATTATTTTGCAATTGTTTTCATATAATCCGATTTCAGTAGTTACGTTGTTACTATTCTTCCGTTTAGAAACTTTAAGGGTAATGGTAAGGATAAGCTATGAAGGTGAATTTTATTTTGGTGTTCTTGTAAGCAAACACTGAGTTACTTTTCTATTTTGGTTTGTAATGTTTAAGCACATACGACTAAAGATATATAGGACGAAATTAATAGTTTTCAGGATTAGTTATGCCAATACAGTCATCAGTATACAATATGTATGTATTGATGATGGTCAATCCATCTTCTGCAATTCCTGCGAGTTAAAGTAGGTAATTTCTCCTTTTTTGTTGATTCCTTTGCTACTCCGACAAAGAATTCGACGTACTCCTGTTATATCTTATTAAATACATTCTTTTTTGATTTCTATATTACATAAATAAGTTCTTCTGTGGCTTTGTTCCGTGATCTTATATTCTACATTATATAATTCTAATTTCCAATTGTTTTACTTCGGTTGTTCATACTAGGACAGAAACAGGAAGCAGAGCGGGCAACTGGATAAAGAATAAGTCAATAGAAGTAATACTATTAGGAGATAAACCTGCTATAATTGTTTTACCCTAGAATAAGCTGGTACCACTTCGACCCATTAGTAGCCAAACTGATACTCCGCTACATATAACCGTGGTAGCGCCAGAATGGCTCTAACAACTCCTCTCAGAGACAGACCTGTAAGCCTACTTGAACTGGCGTAACCGGAAAAGGTTAACAATCTAAAGCTTCTTAACTAACCTTATTTGTATTGAATATTTCTATAATTTGATAATTTCTAAGCACTTTAACTAAATTTCTACCTCCATACATATTATTGTTTTTTCTGTTGTCTAGCATAACTACAGTTCTCACTTATTAATTTGTGAAAGCCACGATTAATAATTAAATAATTTTCTCCGTAAAGATTATTTTTTAAGTCAAGGCATTCACAATCTGGATCATCTGCACTCTTGCTCTGGACAGTAGATAGTTATTCTATAGATGAAAAGACTATAGTTTTATATATATTTATATTTCTTTTGCTACAGAATATAATCTATATTTTTTGAGTTAAAAACTAATGTAAAATATGGTAAAGTCTTCAGAGTTTTTCTGACCCAAAGATCAGGTCATAATGGAATTTCTTTGTGGGTGGTTATTTGAGGTAGTAGTTTAATGTCTGTGTACGTAACCATACCTTCTTCCAATTCCTAGGGTGAGCTGATGTACTATGCACTATTGGCCGCACCATGGTAATTTTCAATGTTCTTCTTTTAAATGTATCCATAATGCATCCATGTTTTTATGCGTCTCCATAACCTTTCAGACTAGAAATAACAGTCCAATGTAGATATAGAATAAAAAGCTATTAGGCTTCATAATAAAGTGCGTGGAATTAACGAGAGTGTCATAAACAGTAAAATGTATTTCAAACATCCTACTGTTCAGACATGTTACTTGCCCCAACACCAACAGCTTCGGATTATACACAGCTTATGCACAGCCTCTCGTCTTCCTTTAATATGTTCATTCCACTTGGATTGCTCACAGAGTGTCTATGTTTAACTTAGAGTTCGGAAAATCTTACACATCAGTCAAGTGATATTTTGAATATTACTGGTGGAAACGACAGTTTTTTATGAGGTATTTATGAGTTCCTAGTTATCTGCTTTAAGAAATTTTAACAAACTTCAAACGGAGTACAATAAAATAATATGTTTACTGTGAAACCTGCTACTTAGTCAGTGAGCTACTGAAAAATTAAAATTTGGTTATTAAATATAAGTTAAGATAGGGAGATTATTAACACAGTGAAGATAAGAAAGCTTCAGTATTTGGGACATCTCATGAGAAATTAACAAAGATTTTACTCATTGCAGTCCATACTAGAGGGAAAAGTACTTACTTGGAAAAAGATGAGTTGACCGACCGAGAATATCATGGCTGAGAAACTTAAGGATCTGGTTTGACATAGGTACAACTGACTTATTCCGTACAGCAGTGCAGAATGTAAAATATCCTCTATGATATCCAACATCCGAAACGGATATGAACTATCAGAAGAAGAAGAAAATATAAGTGAATGCTGGTTTCCAAAAAAAAAGCAAGATGAGAAATCCAACGTTTTAAGCGCTGCGATGTGGAAATGCCAATGTACATGCGTGCATTTAAGTATGCACCCCATATGTGAGTTACATTAATCAGCTGTGCTGTGTGAGCGACTAATGTTCCATGATTGATGATGTTGTAAATTACCGTCTACCTTATGTTGTGTCATAAATCAATGTGTAACGTTCACTGAAAGGACTTTGATCTACATAATATTCCTACAACATGCAAGTGTTATATTGACATTATAGGCGCTTTATGGTCGATGAAAGTATGTATCTTTTAACATAAGTCACTGATTTCTTTTATAAGAATTGTTTAGAACAAAACAGATTCCCTAAACTTAACAAATGTTCCCTAAACTTATGTTATGTTGCATTTCTATTTATATTATGCTAATGACAATATAAAAACAATTAATAAAAAGTAAAAGTACCCTTATAAAAATACGATAGAATATGTTCAGTTTCTAAAAGTTATTATTGTTTGGCTCGTCTCCAAATTGTATACAGCAAATTCCTACACAGTATCCTACTAATACAATATCCTATTGGTTACAAACTTATACAGGCATATATATTGTATACGGTTACCAGAATAAAACATTACTTTGTTATTTAAATAAGCCAGGCGCATATCAATGTTTCGTTTAAAAGCTTCAATTTGTAGCATGTGAACTTATAGGTCGGTTAATCTTTCCCGATTACCATCAAGCGGCTGTATGGTCAGGTTTCATTTTGTAAGCTGTGTGATACAGAAGAAGAAGGTGTTTATTTCCTTTATGTATTTGAAACCCTAATGGGCCCAGTTGATGAACTAATGAGTTAGTCAGGATTCGGAGTATCAGTTAAGACCCACATTCTACACGGACACTGCCAAGTGTTAAATATGCACTCTACAACACTGACGACTTTCTCTGACCTAGATTCTGCTTTAGTATATCATCAAATTGATATTATTGTAACTAAAAAATACATATATTCATATAACTATAGGGTCATAAATATGTTTTATGATGAGTATAAAAATTTCATATTGAAATATATATAATAAGATTTTGAATATTGGAGACTACACAATGGACATTTACTCCCCGCTTTCTAGAATCTTGAAAATAGCTGTCACAAAATTTACTGAAATTTTAAGTGTCTACCCATTTCTTTAAAAACAGTTTTCCAATCCTCTTAGGAGTAATGCAAAAAATGCACACTAATGATTGAAATTATATTCATATGTAAATCTATGTAAAATCATATCTCAGTGAATCGAGTATTATTTACCTGCTAATTAGTTTTTAAATTATTGTGTATATAAATTTTAGTTACCGTAGCAACTTCTTTCTCATTTAACTTCGTTTATTATTTTTCCAACAATACATACTTCCTAAATAATAAACAAAATTATGACTGTTGCACAACACTATAGAAAAGTTATTCCGATTAGCGCTTTCAAGCTTCACAGCCCATGGTCAGATCAGAAATCCGAAACAGAATAATTTTTCTATAGTGGTGTGCAACAGTGATAATTGTGTTTGCGGTTATAACCACTGACACAACTTTCTTAATTACATTCCTAAATAATACTTTTAACGTACACTGTCACGTTGGCCTACACTAAAACGTTTCTGCTACAGGATTTTAATGTAGTAAATGTTCTAATTAAACAAATTCTAACTGCCTTAAATGAAGTTTATTAGATTTATTCTAAATTATATTTACTAGTTTCAAAATTACTTAGAGCTTCTTAATGATTTACTCATTAACACTCTGAAGACAACAGAAAAAATATTGTTGTGTTTTATATTCTAACATAATAAAACCTAAATCTGCTTTAAAATAATTTAAATTTTCTGCCTTCCTACCATGTCCCACAGTAAATCAAACATTAAATTTTGTTTTGATTTTGTAATTTATATTAAAGTAGGTTTTCTATAACTACTTCTAATACATGTCATATACGTGTGAAACAGTGAAGTCCTTTATATTATTATACACATCAATGAAGTTAGTTAAAATATTTTTAATTATAAGTCAGGTATAAACTAATTTTCTGTAAAAAGTTACTGACATACAGTTACATATGCTATTTCTATGTTTTTTTTAAAATAAAACAAAAAATTATTTAACTTATTTAAACTTATTTTAAATTTATTTTATTTAACTTATGTAACTTAATCATTATTTAACTTATGAATTTAACATTATATAGTGTGAAAAATAGTGTACAAGAGAAATAGTGTTGTTTAAGAGACATTGGATATGTTACTTTGGAAATAATTTATAAAAATTATTTGATGTCAAGCTACTAAATTCGCTTTAAGAATTACGCAGAGGAGGTCGTAATTATACCATGCGTAGTATTTGAGGAATTTACAAGCCAACATTATTCAAATTTTGTTATTTATCAAAGGGGAAATTGCGTCCTTGCAGCTTAATAATAGTTAGAATGTTCGTATAATAACTTTTATAATATAGTGGAATTCTCTACCCATTAAGCGATCTCTGTTGGAGTATCTTATTCTTGATTTGCTGTCTACAGTACCCCTGAAAGTATATCTCGTGACATGATAGTTTGACCTGTCAAGTACAGGTTGTGAGCTTTTTCTAAAATAAACTGATTCATATCTCGGAATGATATAATAGCACATTATAATGTTATAATAAGTGATCTCAGTTACTTACAAACATTTGGTAATAGAATTGTTGACTATACGAGATTTAGTGAAAACCCCAAGCCAGTTGTATAAGAATTAGCACAATTATTACAAGTATTACAATATGTATAAAAATGGAATAATCAAGACAATAATTTAGCCCTACGTTTTAAAAATCGTTTGTTTGTTTATATGCGTCTCCTTTAAATATATGACCCGTAGTAAAATACTATGAAAAATAATGTAACGTATATATATATATTACTATATGGTAATAACTGACAAATTATTTAATTCTTATTTACCTTGTAAATTACTGATAAATACATATTACATTTACTTCATGAACGTTGTAGTACTAGAATTAAAATTTCAAAATTTCAAAACATACTGTGTGTAAAGTTTAATAAAACATATTTTCTTAGAGCGTGCACTTTGTGGTTTCCGAGAGAGCTCAAACAACTTCTAGTATTTGTGAAGTGTCCTACTGGCAATCTGGCAATCTACAATCTATCACTTTGTCGGGTAGGGTAAGTCGTATGGAGTTGATAAAATACCCTTAATGGTACCCTCTCTGTATTATGTTATTGTTTATCTTTCCGGCATTTTTAGAAAGGCCAGTGCTACAAGAATTGTGAATTAGTGGTAAATCTGTAGCCAGCGTATTTAGTGAGAATAATTAAAGCTGACAATTGCAATAATTGGTGTATATAAAATTTTTTTAAAGTTAAGGTTATTTGTTTGTGGATAGTGGCTAATGGATACACACATAGCCTATTAATGTAGGGATACGATTGCGACTGCTGATTTTGCTGCTTTGTGTATTATTCGATGCAGAAGACAGTTTCTTGCACGTTTGTCCTCGTACCAGTCGTGTCGTCAAAATTATAAAAACGATTAATTGCCACAAACAAGAGAAAATAGATTGCTCTAATTCAGGTCATGAAAACAATGTACATGATTTGGAGGTCTAAATATAATGCTGCACTTCAAACTACAAACCGTATAAAATGTATAGAATAGATTACAAACATTTCTTTTAATAATAATAAAATTTTGTAATTGATTCACTTAAATATTAAGAAAAGAGAAAAAGTTATAAATGGATTCACATGTCAGAAGGTAAGAAACATTTACCCAAACTTTTATAGGCATCCAAATTTTTAAACCGTTATTTTGTTTTGGTTTCACGCTAGATTATAAATACAGAAACGTGTCAATTGGCAACGCAACTGTTGATGTTTCTAAAAGGAATTGAAATACCATTTAGTATCCTTGTTCATATCAGAAGGGCACATAATGTATTCCCCTATATATGTGTGTGGGAAAATTAATGAATATTACTAAAGCAAATGGTAAAAGAGTATCGCTAATACTAAAACATGTTGTTGGATGAAAATGTTATCACCGTAATTTACTGGTGACTGTAGTGTACTTTTCATTTTCACATTTACACATTTCCTGTTTATTATCAATTACGCAACTTAATGATTTCGCAAAATTTTAAAAAGTACTACAATTAACTAAATATAAATTTTACGGAAAGAGAAAGTTAGGTAGGTATGCGGACAGAAAGAACAAAATGTCTGACGACAGATAGTTTAACGCAGTGCTAAATGGGGTAATAAAGTGACAAAAAATGCAACTGCCTTCATAAGAATATAAAGAAAATCTTCTGTGATCGGCAAGCAACGACTTGTATACTGAAAACAAATTATATAACCTAAATAAACGTTAACGTATTTATGACGAATTACGAAAAAGAAATCTTAAAACGGAATAACCTAAATCGTTTGTCGCCCCCCTGCCCTAAAAACTGACTTTAGAACCACTATACAACTTGATGTCGTTATACGGCTGATTAAGACAATGTTTCAAGTAGAAAAGAATTTACCATTATACAAGATTGACAATAATACAACCTACTCCATTAAATAGTTTCTCTATTATTCTTGACATTCTAGATTCTCATATGAAAAGAATGTATGAAATATCACTCTTAGTAATCATAATGCATTGAGTATTTCCTTGTTACTGCACGAATCGTGCGAGTCGTACGTCTACAATTTGATATCACGTTTATAAATTAATCACATAAATTAATCACTGATTAGCGTTTCTTAAAAAAAAGACAGTAAATAAATATTGTGTTTATATTTACAGAAAGTGTCCTCCACTTAGAAGAAATTTATTTAAGCCTTTATTATTTATGCTAGAGATTATCTGCTTTATTCTGAATTCCATGGCTATAAACTTCCTTTAAAAATCAGTCCTATTTTGGATTATAATCAGTTACGAAAATGTAGCAATCTGATTATGAGTTCTAGCGTTTGTATTTCTGTGGCCTGCATATCAAATAGTTAGATGTTGTACTTATAAAACAGTACATTTCTACACTGAGATATAGCAGCACAAGAATGTTTACTATGTAGTTGAAGTAAAAAGAATTTGTTCCGCACAAAGCACAAATACACTCGCGCGTAAAGTAATGAGCAATTAAGAATTAATTTTTCATAAGAAATTATTGATCTGATGCCACCGTGAGCTGTCATCTCACCTAGTATAAGTTAACTCCTTCATAATATTTGTTGTGCTGTTTATGAATGCCTACGGATTCGTCGTGGACTTAAGAGAGAATGTCCTGAAAGTTGGCCAAGGGAAGATAAAGCTTTGCATGGCTAAAATGACAGAGTCTACCAACCATTCGATTAAGCGAGTGGCATTAGTCGAAGAAAAAGTCAACAGGTCTGGTCAAGAGGAGCCCTCCCTATTTCAAGCGGAAATGTAGGAAGCAGTAGCAGAGGAAATACAAATAATTTTAACGACAAAAGACGTGATTGGAAAGCCAACTATGGGTGTCGAGACAAAACTTTTGGTTGATCCTGAGCTGATAGAAGCGCCCGAGGGAAAAGTGACTGAAGATGAGGTTACGCAAGAGGTTGTTCACGAGAACCAAACAAACTTGGATCGGCCAGTTGTATTTAGGTAATCAGTCCATGACGCAACGGTAGTGATTCCAGCGAAACTAGTGGTTGCAAGAAAGACTCTCATTCCTGGGAACGTGATGTTCGGATCACACGAGACTGAATTCGAAGAAGGGGAAAATTGTCCTTCGCAAGGACGTCCACCTAGATCGCCTGGTCGAGTATTACTTCGGAGACGGTTTGCCAGTTCGGGACGAACAGGCTTAAGGAGGGGGAAGTGTTGCGGTATCACGAACAATCTACGTGTTTATCGAACGTTCCAGAGAGATCCAGAATGTAAGCGTGCGACGCATTTTGCGAGAATCTTCTCGACTGTGCCGGGCTTCGCTCGGGCGCTCGACCTGTATCAAGGCCGCAGTTAATTACGTAGTTCACACGAGAGATAAGACGCAGTTTGGTAGCTTCTAGTGTGTGACCGGGACTATAAATACATGGCGGTAGCGGCCTTAGTTTTCAGTTCAATTCGAGATATTGGATAGTGCGGTTCGAGAGTTATAGTAGCGATTTACTGTGCGCGTTCAAGTGGTTATTAGTTAAGTGTTGTGTTTTATAATCGGACGGTATAATTGTAATACAATTGAGTTTTAATATTAGTGGACATTTTATTGCGTGTGAACAATTTTCATTTGATTTGTTGTAGAGAGTGTTGTTAATTACGAACTGTTTTACTGTAACAATTAAAGGTGTGATTAGTGACTTAATTGGTGTCTTGTACTTATTTTGTTTCCACTGTACCTAGTAGACCGTCGTAACAATATTATATTTTAGTATACGTTTTATATTGCATATTATATTTATTTATATTTAATATAATATATTATACATATTTATATTGCATATATTGCATATTAATATAATAATACGTTTACTTACACATGCACAAGAATATTATGCAGCACATAATTGTACTCAGTACAATGTACTATACATATAATATATAATATAAACATACAATAACAGTACTGCAGACGCTTATAAATTCTTACAAGGGACTTTCCCTCCAGAATAGCAAACATCTCAACTCAGCCCACACAATTGCTTCCAACTAAGAGACAGCGTATTGTTCCCTGGCGGTACGTAAACACCGTTAAGGGCAACCTTATAATTGTCTCGTTCCAATATTAGCTACCGCCAGTGACGATAGACTAATGGAATTTGCGTAACTGACGGAAAAAGGAATCTGATTTGACATACGAAACCCCGTACAAAGCAACACACAACTACACGCCTGTACACATAGATATTAACTTGTATTTAGTATTATTTACACAAGTCGTGTGTCCGCATGATACAGGAAAGTTTACTCGTGAAGAAATTATTGTTCATGTATGTAGTTGTTATTTCAATAATTTTGAGATGTTAACATTTGCACCAGGTTGTTGGCCTTTTTACAAATATATACCCTTATACATTTTCTCGTTTAATCATGATTAGTTAAATGGCTCGTAGACAAAAGTAATTACATCTCTCCTTAAATTGTATTACACGTTCTAAACATTACAAACGTAGTTATTTTTTTGAAAGAAGTGTGTAGAATAGTATAGTATTATTATAAATAGTAATGTTTAGAGTACTTTAAATATATGGCTAAGGATAATTATTCAAATAATGTAGGTTCTCATTTAAAAATAGACAACTTAAATGACACTAATAATTAATAAGTTATTTCTAATATCCATCCAAGTATATTAAATTTACTAGTCTTATATAATAAGATGTATTCACAAACAAAATTAATTTTGGCATTAGCCATTTACATGTAATTAATGTTTAGTTTTTAATTATGTTATGGATTAATTTACTGAATTGGCGTGTACTAATTTCGGGTAAATGAATTGTGCAAGTTATATGGTCTTACATTTTATTTAATTACAGTTTTAGTATGATGATACAACGTTATCCTTTTAAAGTATCCAGTCAGAATTAATCTTTACTATTTTTCTTTTTAGACACACGCCGAACATCACAGTCAATTTATCCAGATCGCTTAGTCTCACTCGTGTGTAGTAAATATTTTTGTGAAGAAGAATGTATGTTCATTACACATTACTAGACATGATAAGCTAAAAGAATAAAGTAAATGTATACGTCAATATTTATTTTGTGAAATTAGGGTTTATATAATAACAGCTGAAGGCCTTGCACAACATAGTCATGGCTAACAGACAGCTTTCTAAACCAACGTTTATTAGTTTACGATTTTCACAGTTCCTCCTATTATTTAAATCTGTTTAAAAAAATATAAACTCTGTTTTTGCTTCAGTATTTTTTTACTTTACTTTATAATATTTTCTTTCCGTCTGTAATTTCCATTTAATCGTTAAGAATATTTTCTGAATTTTATGACGTAAATATCTTTGATTTTGTAACATTTTTAACCAAAAAAATTAAGGATAATAACGTGCTGACAGTATTTTACGTATGTGACGTATAAACATTGTGTGCTGCTTAAAATAATCGTAAAATTGTATGTCAGTAGTTTTTTTTTATAACGTAGTCAGTTTTTCATGAATAACAGTCGTTAGTTCAGACTAAAATTAAATTAACGTAACGAAAACTTATAAAGCAGGCAAAACAAGTAATAAACAACTATGGAACCCAACAAGTTTACCGTTACCTTTGACAAGGCAATACAACCAAAGAGGCAACCTACCGCTGGGGCAGACGGAATGTGTAGTGAAGAAGTATTTTGATATTGTATAATTTTTTTTAGAATTGTATACTGTAGTATGAAGCATATTCTTTAATTGAATTACTACTTATCTTTAATTATATCTTTAATTATAGGTGTGCTAGCTACTATATAAAAGATTAGGCTATATTTGAAATATGAAAAGAATCAAACCCGTTCATTTTTTTCTAAATAGCTAATAACCAATTCACTTCAGAAAAACATAAAAAAATATAGTGTATGTGTGAAAATTACAATGAATTTATATGAATTGGTGGAATAATGGACATTTGAATGAATTAACATCTTGAAACTTTGAACCAATTTACTCGCAAACTACAAAATATTATCGTCCTTCTGTTGATACGATTTTGTCATAAACGGCTGACACATTAAAAAAGCTATAGTATTTTCAATGGCAGTTTGCTGGCATTATAGCCAGCACTGCAGTGTAAGAAAATATTGACGCTTGTGCTTAAAATATAATGTGTTGCTAACATCGCGTTCGCGTAAACGATTTACTTATTAAATATTGATACTTTTGTAGATTTTAACGTGGATAGACTAAAAAATGGTAATAATTGCTACTTTAAAATATGAGATAATATCAGTCTATCTGTACTGCGCACTGAAGGAATTTTTACATGGATGAGAGTGTGAAAGAGAGTGACGGGTGGCCAATAATGCGTCTGCAACGTCGAATCCGTATTGAAGCAATGAAGCGAGGTACTAATATTGCCGCCAGCACTTCTGGCCGTAATCCAACTGTCAACTGTGAACAGTTGGATTTACTGTATTGTATTTAGTTTACAGTAGACAGTGTCAGCTGTGAATTACTTCTATGTGGCGCAGTAACTATTTATATGCAATTTTTATGTACTCTTGAAAGTTGATTTGCATAAAATAGTGTTTGTACTTATTATTATTATTATTATTATTACCATGACAAATGAATAAGAATAAATAGCATTATTCCAATATTAGCAACAATCTAACAACAAATAAAAATATCTTAGCAACAAAACAACAAAATAAGGTTAGTATTTTTGTATGTAGACTTACTGAATTTAATTCATTGGTGTACCAAAGACAGGCTATAGATAATTTTCTCATATTGAACTTAGAACTAAAGAGAATATAAATGTATGAAAGGATTTCTAATAAATATCCTATCTCTTCTCTATTACAGTTTCAGGCTGTGTAACGTAACAATTTAAACACTTGTACGAACAAAAAAATCTACTCTTTTTACGAGTTCCGTACGGTATGTCGGATTGTATACAAAAAAATCCAAAGCTTTTTGTATTAATAAAAACTAAAAATCCTGTTCTTTTAATGTAAGTTTCTTGGTTTTTCTCCGACAGCAAAGGTTATACTATAAACGCATTCTAATTATAAAACGATTTTTACTTATGTTGGTAGTGTTGCGCAGTACGCGTTGTTTTTTTTTTTTTTTTTGGGGTGCTGAGTCAGAGTTTCGTAGTGGGATGACTCTCCGACAAGGCAGATATCAGTACTACTACGTTAGTGGCTGCCTTAATCTTACCACCAATATTACTGTTAACCGGTGTCCAACGTTACTCACGATTGTAATGCTGAAACAAGCAACATTAAAAGCAATGCATATTTTCACACGTGCTTCCAAATAAAACGCATATTCTATTTATAAACTTGCAGCACACAATGTGATAAAATAAGACTTTAATAACAATGTTTTTAAGAGAGAAATGCATTAGCAAAGAACTGGTATATTGTATTTGTAAGTAAATAAAATATGTACTTTAGAAAATATTCTTTGTGGTAAAGAAAAAACAAACCTTTTCATTAAGAAGTAGATGAAAAGTAGTGCAGTTAGTAAAATAGATTAGGTAGACAAGAACATAGTTAACTGTTTTTGGCCTGCCTTGATATGTAAGATTAGTTACTAAATACGTGCGTAGTTAAAAGTATCTGATAGTCTCAGTTTGAAAAATTAACGTATAGCAACTATTAAATGACTCTCGTAATTCTATCAAGTAGATTCTAAGAATTTCTAAAGGTAAAATAGGGAACATTTAAATAAAGATACAAATCCATAATAAAATAACTCAAGACGAAAGAAGGGTAATAAACAGTTTACAGTTATTGGATAATTAGTAGAATTAGCGAAAATATTCAGACCAGGATGGCAATCGGGGAGAGCGTGTAACCCATGCTTTATAGTCTGCAAACTTTTTTAATGTAGTCTGCAGTTTAAGGCTTTATGACAGTGGATAATAAATGAGGATACAGAAAACGTATTTATAAATGTTAGAGAAACATTTGTAGATTTATTATTTCTATTCTATAATAGTTTTTTTTTTATTTTGGGGCAAAATAAATTGCGCTCCCAAATTCCCATGGATTCTAGTAAATGGTTATTTAGAAACCGTAATTTACTGCTTGGCATTATATGCGGCCAGCTCCCCAGTAAAATCCTACATCATAGTTTTTAGTTTTTAAACTACTTCATCGTTGTTTACGACTACGTCCAGTCATATTGTTTCATTCTCTACAAAAAGTTAGGAAATAATTTAAAAAATAGTAATTTATTGATTTTTGTGTAGTATAGGACGCGAGAACATTTGTAGGGGTTCTTCAAGACTTCATAATATTTTCAGGAAAGTAACGGATTTCCAAATTAAAAACATATACTTTTATGGTGATTAACGGTGAGTATGTTATTGTTGGCACAGTGACATCTGATGTGCCCTAAAGTATATTAGGAAATGCCGAATGAGGTATACGTATGGGCAAACAGGTTTAATGGATGTCGTCAAATACGCTACATACTGTCAATTTCAGACCAAATGTGTGACTATACGTTTGATACCTTTTACACTGTGGAACGAGGGCAGTTCTTTTGCTCAGTGTTTCAGTTCTTATTCTTAACTCTGAGATGTCATCAATTTTATAAATTTCTTCCATATTTTGCCTTCTGTCAAAAGGCAGCATGAAAAGCAGAAGACAGAAGATTCTTTTTAAAAATTCTCTCGCCATCTCTCTCTTTTTTTGCATATTTGTTACATCTTGATTTTTCTCGCCCTAAAAAAAATTGAAAAATTGAACAATTTCTGTAGGCTGGCATTCCGGATACATTCATCTTGCGATTACCGTAACAGATATTACATTTGTAGTTTCACAGGTAAGTATTCCCATCCATCTTCTGTTATTTGGTGTCTAAGGAGTCTATATTATTCACTACATTGATTTCATAGATGCCTCGTGGCAAAAATGTAACTTTACACCAAATATTTGGTTATTAAATGCCACTGCTATATCCCTTGTTATATGTCCGTTCATTTCTTCCTATTAATATTAATCGGTGGCGAATGAAAAATTTTTCTTCCTTCAAAAATTTTTTTGTCTGTCCTTTCTCTACTTTGTAGTTGTTGATTTGGTGACAACAAGGAGGTAGTACGGAAGACATAGCAGCTTTTCGTTTTTTACTTTTCTTTTTCTTTTCTTTTCTAAAATTCATTTGGTTTCCATTGATAATTCTTCTTCTTCTGTGAAATATTCTTGCTTTGTCGCAGACGCACCTACGTTTTCTTACATTCCTTGCTTTTCTCTACTCATTAACAGGTTTACTCTGTTATTCATGTACTATGTAATTCATAAACCAAAGTTGCATTCATAAAAGATTGTTGCATTCAGCAAAAGTTGTTTTCCTTTCACTATAGATATATGACTCATTTTCTGTTTGTGTTTGGTATTAGGATAATGGTACTATGATTCTAGTACAACCAACTCCAACAGAACCAATTCTTCATATTTTCATTGTATCTCTGACACCGGGCAATAGAGTCTTTCTTTTGCTTGGTAGAGTTCTAAATAGCGCCGATCTTCTCGCGGCCGCATTGTCATTTCTTTCCATAAGTATTTGTTTCCAGTTTTAGGCCTTGTGTAAATCATGGCCCTCCCTAGAGTTTATGGGGCCCGCCTCCGAAGAGGGTGAACTTCCCAGTGTACCTGGCCTGCTATCTCAGGTAATACGTCTGTGTGTGTTGCCATTCCATTGATTAACAACTGCGTTTTAAGCCTTTTACCAGGCAAAAGAATAAACAAATAGTAAAAATAGAGACTCCTCGCACTTGCATAATCTAACGATTTTCATAGACCAGCTATGAAAATAAAAGAGAAGGATCACACCTGAGATAAGTTGTAGAATAGTGTAAATCTAGCTAGGGTACCTACTCTGGGATCACTATTTTCAACACTCACTAGTTTTGAGTCCCTGTAGTAGTGAGTATCTCCCTGAATTCATATAAAATCGCTGATATCCATTTAAATATAACTGAATATAACAATTGAAGTTGTTGACAAAACGGAATTTATGAAACTATAATGCATGTGTCCCAAATGAAATGCCCGATACTTTTTACACTGTACCTAATTACTTGTTAAATTGTAGCCAAATATCATCCGGTGCTGTAGGATGAGAGCTTGCATTCCGTACCGTTCATTCGTCATGCAGTGCTGTAGGACTGGGCTTAAAATCGAAATAACCTAGCTGCGTCTGTTTACTGCTGGGAGTACAGAACACACTCAGTAGTAATACAGCAGTCACAGCTGGAACACACAGTGGAATGGTTTTATCTGGAGTACAGTTAAGGATGTTGCAGTCCTCGATAGGCTACTGAGACGCCTTAATGCTCGAGGAAAGATGATGTGTCAATCACAAATTATTTTGGTTGTCTTGTAAAAATTTGAAAAAAAATATAATTTTACTGTAGAGTTACGAAATTTAGTTTATATGTAAACTGTAAAATACAGCCAAACATGTTTTAATTTATTTTTTTGAAACTTATTACTCTCTAATTATCATGCGACTAAAATATATGTATGTAATATCCCCCAATTAAAAAATTGCAGATTCAGCAGAAAATTGACGATCTTTATGTTTACGTATTATGTTTTCTGTTTGTTTTAAATTATTCTCACTTCTTTTATGTTTTTAAAAAGTTTAATTTTTCAGAAGTGAGCGTTTACGTATATGAATTATGTGTGTTTAAAACTATAGCTGTCCCTAAGTTTACGTTGCCTTTCTTATACTAGATAGTCTGCAATTGTAAATCTATTTAAGACAGAAAATGAAATACAAATTAATTGAATTAAACAAAATATATTTCTAAATTTTAGGCTTTTGTTTTTTTTTTAAATTAGAATGCATGAATGAATACGAAGCACTGTATTTTCCGAACTGATTGTTTGACAGCATTTTAGAACTAGCAAGTATCTGGTTCGAAGAACTTAAAGGCTTGATGATACATAGTTTTTACATTATTTAATTTGTGTTAAGCTACATGCAATTTTTGTTTTCATTTGTTTTTATAGAAATGTATTTAGATATTTAGAAAGAGTAGGCTTACAGAAAATACGAATGAAACCTCGAACATTTTATTTTGTCGTGTATATAGTATTGTGTGTTTTTGTAACAAAATTTATTGTCTGGCCAAGCGGTACCTTAACTGTTTGCCGACGGTTAGAAAGAAGCTATATATCATTGCTTCTGGCTTTATTAAAATAACAAAGACAGTGGGGTGAAAATATCATTTCATCGTTCTGAATTGCATATTTAATGTGTAAGATTACATTATTTGACCCGAGAAAAATGCAAATTTCACAAACCGATGAATCTGACTCATGTGTTTCAAGATTTCATAGTTAGTTGAAACACATAGTTATCCAATATGATTTTTACTTCCATATTCCTTAAGGAATGGAAGTATGGTGATGGCAAAAAAAATCGTGTTCGAGATTATTGCAGATTCTGATTGTACTACACTCAAAACATGAAAAAAAGTCGTTTTCCGAAAAGTGTCTGTGTGTGTGTGTGTCTGTGTGTGTGTCTGTGTGTGTGTCTGTCTGTGTGTGTGTCTGTAGATTTTTTTCTATGGCAAACGATAACTGCCGCAAATTCAAACACAATCAAATAATTTTTTGCATATAGCCCTGATTTGTAGAGTACTAGCGACCGATTGTTTTTGGTGAAGATCGGTTGAGGGAAAGGGGTAGTTTACCTGCAACGGTTTTTTTTTATCAAGGGAAATTGTTTTTTTGGCAAACGATAACAGCCGCAAATTCAAACAGAATCAAATAATGTTTCGCATACAGCCCTAAAGTGTAGAGTTCTCAAGACCTATTGTTTTTGGTGAAGATCGGTTAAGGGAAAGGGGTAGTTTACCTGTAACGTTTTATGTTTGAACGAGGGTATTTCCTATGCCAAACGATAACAGCCGCAAATTCAAACAGAATCAAAAGATTATTTGCATACAGCCCTAAATTGTAGAGTTCTCAAAACCTATTGTTTTTGGTGAAGATGGGTTAAGGGAAAGGGGTAGTTTACCTACAACGTTTTTTTAACAAGGGTATTTTATATGGCAAACGATAACAGCCGCAAATTCAAACAGAATCAAATAATTTTCTGCATACCGCCCTGATTTGTAGAGTACTCAAGACCTGTTGTTTTTAGTGAAGATCGGTTAAGGGGAAGGGGTAGTTTACCAGCAACGTTTTTTATGAAGCGTATTTTCTATGGCAAACAATAAGAGCCGCAAATTCAAACAGATTCAAATGATGTTTTGCATACATTTAGGTATTGTAGAGTTCTCAATACCTATTGGTGTTGGTGAAGATCGGTTAAGGGAACGGGGTAGTTTACCAGCAACGTTTTATGTTTTAACAAGGGTATTTTCTATGGCAAACGATAAAAGCCGCAAATTCAAACAGAATCAAATAAGTTCTTGCATACAGCCCTGATTTGTTGAGTACTAAAGACATATTGTTTTTGGTGAAGATCGGTTAAGGGAAAGGGGTAGTTTACCAGCAACGGTTTTTATCAAGGGTAATTTTACTTCCATATTCCTTAAGGAATGGAAGTATGGTGATGGCAAAAAAAATCGTGTTCGAGATTATTGCAGATTCTGATTCTACTACACTCAAAACATGAAAAAAGTCGTTTTCCGAAAAGTGTGTGTGTGTGTGTCTGTCTGTCTGTCTGTGTGTCTGTCTGTCTGTCTGTGTGTCTGTCTGTAGATTTTTTTTCTATGGCAAACGATAACTGCCGCAAATTCAAACAGAATCAAATAATTTTTTGCATACAGCCCTGATTTGCAGAGTACTCGCGACCTATTGTTTTTGGTGAAGATCGGTTGAGGGAAAGGGGTAGTTTACCTGCAACGGTTTTTTTTTAGCAAGGGTAATTTTGTTTGTTTGGCAAACGATAACAGCCGCAAATTCAAACATAATCAAATAATGTTTCGCATACAGCCCTGAATTGTAGAGTTCTCAAGATCTGTTGATTTTGGTGAAGATCGGTTAAGGGAAAGGGGTAGTTTACCTGTAACGTTTTATGTTTTAACAAGGGTATTTCATATGGCAAACGATAACAGCCGCAAATTCAAACAGAATCAAAAGATTATTTGCATACAGCCCTAAATTGTAGAGTTCTCAAGACTTATTGTTTTTGGTGAAGATCGGTTGAGGGAAAGGAGTAGTTTACCAGCAACGTTTTTTTAACAAGGGTATTTTATATGGCAAACGATAACAGCCGCAAATTCAAACAGAATCAAATAATTTTTTGCATACGTCCCTGCGTTGTAGAGGTCTCAACGACTTTCGATTTTGGTGAAGATCGGTTAGGGGGAAGGGGTAGTTTACCTGCAACCTTTTACGTTTTAACAAGAGTAAAGTACTTGAAAATTTATTTAAACTTTTTGAAACAATGGTAATTGTTAAAAATAAAATAATTTTGTTGCCAGGCAATAAAATTATAATTTTTTCATTTTAATATAATATAATATTTTTCATTTAATACAGCAATAAAGAGGCAGGTAAGACACAGCCTGGCTGTTTGTCTGAAAATGATTTTAAATATAAATCTTAGAATATGGAAGTCATGTATGGTTCTCCATACCGATATTTTACTTCCATATTCCTTAAGGAATGGAAGTATGGTGATGTTAAAATATCGGTATGGAGAACCATACATGACTTCCATATTCTAAGATTTATATTTAAAATCATTTTCACCCAAACAGCCAGGCTGTGTCTTACCTGCCTTTTTATTGCTGTATTAAATGAAAAATATTATATTACATTAAAATTAAAAAATTATAATTTTATTGCCTGGCAACAAAATTATTTTATTTTTAACAATTACCATTGTTTCAAAAAGTTTAAATAAATTTTCAAGTACTTTACTCTTGTTAAAACGTAAAAGGTTGCAGGTAAACTACCCCTTCCCCTTAACCGATCTTCAACAAAATCGAAAGTCATTGAGACCTCTACAATTCAGGGACGTATGCAAAAAATTATTTGATTCTGTTTGAATTTGCGGCTGTTATCTTTTGCCATAGAAAATACGCTTGATAAAAAAACGTTGCTGGTAAACTACCCCTTCCCCTTAACCGATCTTCACCAAAAACAACAGGTCTTGAGTACTCTACAAACCAAGGCTGTATGCAAAACATTATTTGATTCTGTTTGAATTTGCGGCTGTTATCGTTTGCCATAGAAAATACCCTTGTTAAAAAAACGTTGCAGGTAAACTACCCCTTTCCCTCAACCGATCTTCACCAAAAACAACAGGTCTTGAGAACTCTACAATCTAGGGCTGTATGCAAATAATCTTTTGATTCTGTTTGAATTTGCGGCTGTTATCGTTTGCCATAGGAAATACCCTTGTTAAAACATAAAACGTTACTGGTAAACTACCCCTTTCCCTTAACCGATCTTCACCAAAAACAACAGGTCTTGAGTACTCTACAAATCAGGACTGTATGCAAAACATTATTTGATTCTGTTTGAAATTGCGGCTGTTATCGTTTGCCATAAAAAATAAAGGGTATTTTCTAAAAAACGTTGCCGGTAAACTACCCCTTTCCCTCAACCGATCTTCACCAAAAACAATAGGTCTTGAGAACTCTACAATTTAGGGCTGTATGCAGATAATCTTTTGATTCTGTTTGAATTTGCGGCTGTTATCGTTTGCCATAGGAAATACCCTTGTTAAAACATAAAACGTTACAGGTAAACTACCCCTTTTCCTTAACCGATCTTCACCAAAAACAATAGGTCTTGAGTACTCTACAAATCAGGGCTGTATGCAAAACATTATTTGATTCTGATTGAATTTGCGGCTGTTATCGTTTGCCATAGGAAATACCCTTGTTAAAACATAAAACGTTACTGGTAAACTACCCCTTTCCCTTAACCGATCTTCACCAAAATCAACAGATCTTGAGAACTCTACAATTCAGGGCTGTATGCGAAACATTATTTGATTATGTTTGAATTTGCGGCTGTTATCGTTTGCCAAACAAACAAAATTACCCTTGCTAAAAAAAAAACCGTTGCAGGTAAACTACCCCTTTCCCTCAACCGATCTTCACCAAAAACAATAGGTCGCGAGTACTCTGCAAATCAGGGCTGTATGCAAAAAATTATTTGATTCTGTTTGAATTTGCGGCAGTTATCGTTTGCCATAGAAAAAAATCTACAGACAGACACACAGACAGACAGACAGACAGACACACACACAGACACTTTTCGGAAAACGACTTTTTTTCATGTTTTGAGTGTAGTAGAATCAGAATCTGCAATAATCTCGAACACGATTTTTTTTGCCATCACCATACTTCCATTCCTTAAGGAATATGGAAGTAAAAAAATCGTGTTCGAGATTATTGCAGATTCTGATTCTACTACACTCAAAACATGAACAAAAGTCGTTTTCCGAAACCTGTCTGTGTGTGTGTCTGTCTGCGTGTGTCTGTCTGTAGATTTTTTTTCTATGGCAAACGATAACTGCCGCAAATTCAAACAGAATCAAATAATTTTTTGCATACAGCCCTGATTTGTAGAGTACTCGCGACCTATTGTTTTTGGTGAAGATCGGTTGAGGGAAAGGGGTAGTTTACCGGCAACGGTTTTTTTTTATCAAGGGAAATTTTTTTTTTTGGCAAACGATAACAGCCGCAAATTCAAACAGAATCAAATAATGTTTCGCATACAGCCCTTAATTGTTGAGTTCTCAAGACCTATTGTTTTTGGTGAAGATCGGTAAAGGGAAAGGGGTAGTTTACCTGTAACGTTTTATGTTTTAACAAGGGTATTTCCTATGGCAAACGATAACAGCCGCAAATTTAAACAGAATCAAAAGATTATTTGCATGCAGCCCTAAATTGTGGAGTTCTCAAGACCTTTTGTTTTTGGTGAAGATCGGTTAATGGAAAGGGGTAGTTTACCTACAACGTTTTTTTAACAAGGGTATTTTTATGGCAAACGATAACAGCCGCAAGTTCAAACAGAATCAAATAATTTTCTGCATACAGCCCTGATTTGTAGAGTACTCAAGACCTGTTGTTTTTGGTGAAGATCGGTTGAGGGGAAGGGGTAGTTTACCTGAAATTTTTTTTCCTATGGCAAACGATAACTGCCGCAAATTCAAACAGAATCAAATAATTTTTTGCATACATCCCTGAATTGTAGAGGTCTCAAGGACTTTCGATTTTGGTGAAGATCGGTTAAGGGGAAGGGGTAGTTTACCTGCAACTTTTTACGTTTTAACAAGAGTAAAGTACTTGAAAATTTATTTAAACTTTTTGAAACACTGGTAATTGTTGAAAATAAAATAATTTTGTTGCCAGGTAACAAAAATAAAGTCATTTTGATTATAAAATATCAATATTTACAACAAGAAAAGAATTTTCAGTTTTCAAAATTTAAATATATTTTTATAAAACAATGGGTTCTTCATTGAGGTGGGGACCATGTCACTCACTCCATCTCAAGCCTCTCCCATTTTGCAGAAAAAGAGGACCCTGTCAAGGCTGATACTTTGACGACAGTGACAGGGCTTTCCACCAAATTCAGCAGAGTGACAGGTAGGCCCAACTCTGATTGGCTCCTCAGATTTCCCCAGCGTTAGTAGGTTCTATGAAAATATTTTATTTCAAAAATGATTTTAAATATAAATCTTAGATATGTTTCATAAATCTCATGTTATATGTTTTAACATGGGTAATTTTTTATATGACGAACCATAACTGCCGTAAATTCAAACAGAATCAAATAATTTTTTACATATGTGCCTGAGCTGTAGAGAACTCAATGTCTGTTGATTTTGGTGAAGATCGGTTACGGGGAAAGGGCAGTTTACCGGAAACATTTTTTGTTGTAACATGAGTAAAGTACTTAATTTTGATAAAGTATCCTGATAAGATCTTAATAATCCACTGTAGAAACGTAGATGAAATATCTATAAATGAAGAGGCTAGTTGAACGGGCTGGGGGTAATTTTCTATAAATCAAAATTATAGTTGAAGGGGGAGGGGAGGGGATAATTTTTTTTTATATGTGTACTACGTTATTGGCAACAAAGAAGTATTTTTTTGTTAACATTCCTTCCCTGGCTGTTTGGCTGAAAATGATTTTAAATATAAATCTTAGAATATGGAAGTCATGTATGGTTCTCCATACCGATATTTAGAATACATTACGGCACCAGCTGACCCACCGACTTCTCAATCACTTCCGGAGTACAAAAAGAATCCATTACTGTTTCTACTACCAGTAATTATATACTACTACTACTACTACTACTACTACTACTACTACTACTACTACTACTACTACTACTACTACTACTACTACTACTGCTACTACTACTACTACCACTACTACTACTACTACTACTACTACTACTACTACTACTACTACTACTGCTAATATTACTACTACTACTACTACTACTACTACTACTACTACTACTACTACTACTACTACTACTGCTAATATTACTACTACGACTACCACTACTACTACTAATTCCCCCAGGGGCTGAGGCTTTTGAGACTTGATTGACGGACTCGGGATTTCTCTCTTTATGTTTCCTCACTTTTGTTGATGCGCTTTTGGCTGGTGTCCCAATAATTAACGGGGAAGAGACCCATGAATAAGAGTACTCATAGAAATACTTAAAAAGAAATAAACGTTTACGCTGTAAGTGGTTGGATTCCCAGTATTAGCGTCTGTCAGGGGTGAGCTAGTGTCTCCGGGACTTCGGCCTTTTCATCCTGCTACCGTAGTCACTTTGTGGTGGGTCACTTAGCTCTCTTAGGACAGCATGTTAAAGTTGTGCAAAGAAAAAAGTTGAAAGGAAAAGGAAAATACTGACAAATTATTCAATCTTTATGAAAGAGGTTCTAAAACCCACAAGAAAGCAAACGTTTTTATTCATGATGATGCCTCGCTTTAGGCTTTGTTTCAAACCTTAGGGTACCAAAAGGTGTAGTTCGTCGATCGACATGGTTTACATTTTCTTTTCTATATTAACATAGTTGCTTCCGTTAGTTGAATGTATGCACATTTGTCGTCACTTTTTGGCCAATATTTATGGTAAAATATTTGGTGTTCTATGCATGCTGTAAGTTTTTTGTGCATTGTAAGGGGGGACAATTTTCTTTCCTGGTAGGGAGTGTTACTTGTTTCAGATTTCAATGGTTTTTAATTATTTAATCATTTTATTTATGCATTATTTGACTCTTTTAGTAAATTACGTATTATTACATAATTTAATACTTAACATGTAATAAAGCTGAAACGCAACAAATGTGAACAAATAACACACGTAGCAAACAAATAATAAAATATAAACAAATTCACCAACTGCAACCCACGTGTTTTGCTATGACGCTGGCTGCTACTACGTTGTGATTCGGATTAAATAAAATTAAAAAAAAACAACGCGAAATAGATTTTACTATCTACGTAGATAGAAATATGAAGTACATAAACAATGGAATATTTTCATAGTGTTCCACGTAGCAATGTGTGAGAGTCAGTACATTAATAAACAAGTGTCGCAATTTACCACACTCTCCAAAACCTTTGCATTATAATTTTATGATTTATGAACTAAAAGCATTAATAATATAGGTCAATGTAGCGAGTGTGTATTGATCATACACTTGCGAGCGCCCGGGCCGACACACACACACACACATCACCACACCACACCATACCACACAGTTCATTTAGAATTATATTCTCTTTGAAATGGTAGCAGCAACTCTGACGAGAGTTTGTTATTTAAATGAGTGCGTTGTGCGTTTGTTGTTAATGAATGAAGGGTCGGTTAAGCACAACCGGTGGAAGCTTCCAAGCAAACGTAACTCCTCATTGACTTTCCTGGTGTACACATAACACATTGTTGCCCTACAGCCACAGCCGAACCTAGCTACACACAGACTGACATATCAAGCTTGCAGTACTGGTTAATAACTTTTTTTCTGTTCAATATACGTTTTAAATTTTCTTACACCGAACGTCTTGTTCATTCAACGCTGAACCATCGTCAGTAGCCAAAAAGTATTCTCATTTTCAATACAAACCTATACCATTGCCATTAATCACTTTGCTATCATGGCACAACGGTGGATTACCTTCCAAATGTAGATGAATAAGTTACGTATACTATACTTTTCACAAGTTCATCGTGTTTCTGAATACTACATACTGAACAGACTTGAACACTCACTTTTCGTGTAAAAACATATTTTCAACTATCTGTTACTCGTGGCTTCGCATGCAAATATTTCACTTTTAATAAGTATTTTAATATAATTTTTATTGTCTATGTCTATCTGGCGATCTGTCAGCGTGTATAACAATTTTGTACTCATTAGTCAAATTCTCTCTAAAGCTGTTTTCAACACTTGTACTATTTTCACTTGTACTAAAATATTATGTTGGTGCAACAGCCTTTGGAGATTTAAAAGTAACCGTTTATAAAGTTTTTGGATATATTTATAAAGTACTTGTTAAATCAAAAACGCTAAATTCTTTATTTTAATTCTTACTGTGTTAAAAGCAATATACAACACATTAAACGTTATGCTTTCCTCAAACATCGCTTTTATTTATTTGAACAGTAAACTAAAAATCAAAAACCTAACCTCACAAATGAAAATAACACGTATTTTCGCTTCGTACTAAGTAACAGGACAATTTATAATTAGTACACTTTTTCTTTCCACTTCGTAATATATCGAGACAATGGCATATTATATAAAACATCGAAAATGTATTGCAGGAACGGGTAAATATACAGTTCCGATTCTGCTAAATAGCTTTTGTTTATTTACTTGTTACTATGGTAATTAATTCTGGTCTCCATGATGTTGTTGACATCTGTATATGCGTCAACAAAAGGCCTAACTAAAAGGCTCTAAATCGTGCGAACGAGGCAAAATATCAAATTCAAAGTTAGACAATGTTTTTCGCCTTATGTCAAAGGTTACCTGTGCAACGTTTGGTGGCAATCGGTGTAACGGTGTGGATTTGTATTCCGTACACATAAATCCTTAGACTTTGAGTTTTACACACACACACGCACACAGATAAATGACATGGCGTGCGTTAATAAAAATTAAATAAATACTGAGTGACTTGGCACTACGCTAGTATCTACTCGTCTGTTTGCAAAGCTAGTGGAAGCCATTGCGGTATCCTCTAACTACGAAGTTTTTGCCCGCCCTTCTCGGTCTTCCAGCATCACCAGTTATGCGCAAATCCCTCTCTGTCACACTGTCTTCAACACATCTATTGTACAAAAAAATCTGTATAATATTTACCTTATTTCTTCCGTCGTGTGACTTCGTGTTGCGTTCGATTTGATTTACGCGTTTCGAAACATATGTTTCGTCTTCAGAAATAAATAAAAATTCACTCTTGGCGAGGTCGTTACATATTAAATTTATAAATATTGGAAAACGATACGTTTTATTGAACACACACCAAAGCACAATCTGAAGGGTCAGACAACACTATCCAACATAAAATCCAACTATGCACGTCACTTGATAAACGAAAATCATAAATATACAAGCTTTAATTCCAACTAGAAACCCATATATTTTTGTAATAAAGGCACTTACATGAAAGCCTTGGAAGAATTCGAGATATATAGAGGGTACAATGACGTACACAGTCGTGACTTCGTGCTAAACGATCATTCAAATTTCAAATCAAACCCGCTCTATGATACCGCAATAAACCTTTTTACACAATAGCTTTGATAGTCAGTGTCCGATCGGTCCGACTCGAGTGCGCACTCATGTAACGCGGATATGTGTGAAATCGTTTTCCAATATTTTCAATTTTAATATGTAACGACCTCGCTAAGAGTGAATTTTTATTTATTTCTGAAGACGAAACATTTGTTTCGAAACGCGTAAATCAAATAGAACGCAACACGAAGTCACACGACGGAAGAAATAAGGTAAATATTATACAGATTTTGTCAATAAGTGACTTGGATACCAATTCAAACATGTCTTTCATATTGTATAAAGTAGATTTTAATTATTATTGACACTATAAGCTATTGACACCTCTATTTAAGAGACAAAAATAGGAAACATTAATTTTGAAGGATGCATCTCGTTTAAAACAGGTTTAGGTCTACTTCTGGAAACACCAATAAGTGTAAGAAACAATTATATCAGAGTCTTCAAATCGTGGGAAACATGTAACAGAATTACAATGTATCTGCTCTCAGTTTGGGTTCGCGTAGGCGCACTTGTAACTACATGGGTGTGTCTGGTTAAATTAAGTGGCTGAAACACATTGATTGCTGATACAAAACAACTAATTAGCTACCAAAGTCTTTACAATTGTACGTTTGTTAGAAACGCGACGTCTTTTGTGACTTCAGACACCGACGTTCAAGACATCGAAATCACGCAATTTTTTAATGTGTTGGCGCATTCAGTAGAAAATTTTGTTTCATACCTTTTTGTATTGAATACAACTGAATTTTGTGATTCGGAAACTCTTGATACTATAGAAGAGAAAAACACTGGTTTCAACGACTTGGGTTTAATATCTAGCAAAACAGAAATATACTCCTCCAGAACAAACCTTCAGAAACACACAAAAGTACAATTATGGCATTGAAAGTATTCTGTTGTCTGTTTGGTTACTGGCGACATTTAAGTTGTCCACCTAGGTTAGGCGTATTAAATTTTTTTTTTAACAGTTATTCACTTTCCAATAGAAACATAATTTCATGTTAGGCGATAATATATATTTCCTTTCCACTCAAGAGAACAATCTCTTATTTTCAGATGGATGTAAAAGTTTAATTATTATTTCTACTTTATAAAGTCTACCATGAGTTAACAATATCTGCTCTTGTAATGTCCTTATTAACAGTACAGCTTGCGTCTTAATGTGAGTATTATGTTGGCTCGTTAACTTACCTAAAATTACAAATAACAGTTCTTTATGTAAATGTGTTGATATTATATCGCGAATAAATTTTAATGTTGTAAATTTCATATAATGTAATGAAATCGGCGCCAAAGGCCACAGGGTGACTACAATCTTAATTAAATCCACGTGTTTTGACTGCACATCACATTGCTTACAACAAGAAAGATAATCGCAATAAAACAGTTGCTTGGCGTTACCATTCCACTTATATTATTATACAGTAAAACAAACATGATTTGCAATTTACGTCAAAACTATTTTAGAATCCGCTATGTATATGCCCGTGACAAGTCAAACGGGGGCATTAAAGCCTCCATGCTCATAATGTAACAGCCTCTCTGCGTGAAATTACTTTAATAAATTGGCAAACATTTTGAGAACATTTATTAATTTTTGTAAATTGACGGAAACTAATATTTATTTAAAAAAGAGAGCTAGTAGTAAATATAGTTAAAGTGCTAGATATTCAAAATTTGTTATTTATCATGTAATAGTGAGGAAGAAACCAACTTACTAAACAATGCACTGGTACAAGGCTAGTGCATTGGTTGAAGATATTCATGTTTACATAGGTTTAGTATGTACACACAAACTACTATTTAGTTCGGTAAAAAAGTTGTATTGGAAAGTTGGAAGCAGTTAACTTTACAAAAATCCTCTTACGTACTGTCGTTGAATGAATAACATAAGAACGGAGAGGAGACTATCCACTAGGGTGTGGCTGTAGTCATTCGGTGCAGACAGCTCCTAATAATAATAATACTAAACTATGTACCTCCGTGTGTATGTGTGTGTGTGTGTGTGAGTGTGTGATTAGTTAAATGTTAACTACTAAAAGTTTTTCAAAATTTTTGGCTAAATTTTTGTTTTAAATATGTCATTAATACAGTAGTTAACATTTAACTGGAAAAATAACCTAGAAAATAATTCACTATAATAAAAATTATGTAACTAGATGTTATTTAATAAAGTAATTTAAAATTATAGTTTTACGGTTGCAAGTTATAACTTTTCACTGCAGAACTCAAAATGAAAGTTCTTTTTTATTGACTGAACCATTAATATAAATGCGTAAAAATGTGAAATAAATGGTTCAAACATAAATACCTTTAATTCTAAATAGTTTTGTCATTATTATTTTTGCACTTCTTCCAAGACCTGGACATAAAATGTTTTAATATTTTTATTTGTGCTGAATTTGCATTGGTAGCTGAATGTGAATTACTCTACACTATTCGTTCTAGGAACATTGCCAATAGGTTGGTTTTGTACAACGCTCTTGTTCAACCTACAAAAGCGTAAAACGTAACTATGGATGCTTTGTGTACAGTATTGGCAACGATATCAATTAACTGCCTGCAGTTTGGAATCTGGTGCACACTTTTCGGTTCACACAATCCCTTGATACAGGTCATTCTGCTGTATCACATCAAATGGTTTGTTGAAAATAGTCCCTAAAGCAGACGCTAATTAAAAATCTTCGTTTCACTGCCTGGAAACGTGAATTTAAACTACAATATTATATATATATATATATATATTATAACAAAAAGAAAGGGTGTTGTTTTAATGTTTGTGTTGTAATATGTCGGGCGTTACCTCCGCGCACTTTTGTTACTTACTCTGTTGACTGGATCCTCTGCAGTGATGTAGTCCTGTAATACAACTTAATACTATGCTTTTTGTGGGCGCTACTTGGAAACGTTTGTTCCAAGAAAAAATTAAATGTGATTGATAAAATTTTTAAATGTATGAAAAAATTTAAACAAGTCAGTTTAGCTTGGAAAAATCAGTTAAGTTTAATAATTCTTTAAAAAAAACAAACAAATCGTCTGAAGGACTATCATTCATAAAAAATTATAAAATTGCAGAGAACAAAATTTTACAAGTTATTATTATTGACAATTTTTTTATATATCCAATCAAGTATCGGCTAGTATTTCAGATTCTGACTCAGTTGAAAAGCATGAGTTTAATATGTGAAAAAACTTTACTCTCAGGACGTGACTCCTTTGAACTACCAAGACATATCAATTAGATGCCTTACAAGAAAAAACTAAGTGATTTGAAGGTGTATGTGTGGCGTGTAAAGTACAACTGTGTGATAAATGTAACCAGGTAACAAATGACTTTAATTTTGGTAACTCACGTTCCAATGGTCGTTTATTCTCTCACTGGACACTTCCTTCGGGTAGTTTCTCAATCTCGCCTCTTCGGGTGTACACTGAATCTATTTAAAGTCAAATTTTGCGATCATTACTTTTTCCGCACTTTTTGTCAAAATGTTTGGCAGTGAAATCTCGTTCAAACGCCGCCACTACGAATCATCTGTTTAGCGTTGATTCAGAAATCTGCCACCGCAGCGCTGATTCCCATGCAGTGTTGAGGAAGGCTTAGTGTATTGTTTTGTTTACGTTCGGGGGAATTATTTGTCACGTTAGTCAGTCAATGCGAACACAGCAGAATTCGTTCTCTATTTAAATGTTAGGTCCCTCCTGGGCCGTCGACGTTCTGGCTGCGTGATTTCTATTAAAATTTGCCGTATCGCTGCTCTATTTCAGCGATACTTTTTGGCGTAGACTCTCGTTGAGGTTAAGTCAGTCGGTTATGTCTATGTACGGGAAAAGCCTTCCTGCCGTGTCTTGTCGATTTCTCGCCTCTCGGTTTCGCCTTAGCTGCGTTGATCAGTGTTGTGTGAGATGCATCAGTTCTGGAGTTCAATCTTCAAGTGTTTTTCGGTCGAATTTGGTCTCGCTTTTATACTAAATCGGGATGACTGTTTTCGTCGACTTCCGGTATATTTGTGTAAAAATTCTTTCTAGATTGTTCGAGAATAAACGAAATGGAATGTCATAGAACAATTTTCACTTCCGTAGAAGCTTTTAGAACGAATTTCTTATTCTTCATACAAAGGATATTTCAAAATTTACACTGGTATTTATCAAACAGTTTCACATTAGTACTTACAATTTGTATGCCATTAATGTATTTAGATTCCTTGTTTTTTACTGAATCTAGCGATACTAAATATGATTGGTATCTAATTAACTTAAGTCTAATAAACATTACAATATACAACCCTCACCTTGAGTTGTAGTCATTGAAAACTCAATATTTATAACAAAAATTGTTGTGGAGTTACAAAGTTCCTTCCACAAGCTGAACATCTACTACTACTACTTTCCTACAACAAAATAAACAAATTTTAACATCAATAAAACACAAATAAATACAATTTTATATGGCCTCTGCTCATGGCCTAGATTCTTGTCAGTTTTCTAATACAATGATTAGTCTTTTTCTTTAATATATGTATTATTTCACCACTATACACACAGAGTTTATTATTTTGTCTATCTTTTGTGATACCTGGTTACTTTGTACATATATTATATTTATCACAAGATGACATAGCATCATTGATTGGTCTTGAGATGTCATTTTTTATGGTGTGACAAATCTCACACTAATTAGTTAAATTCTTTTAGAATTGACTTTACTTTCAACTGAGTTTGTTTCTTATTAAGGTATTCTGATGTATTGTACCTTTCTATCTTATTTTTGTTAGTATTATGTAAGTATTTAGCCAGATATGATTATTTTTGTACTGGATAATGGGTTTCAGCCATACATGGTATAAGTAAATATTTTGCTGACTTGACTATTACAATGTTAAAGTTGGTCAGGTATATTAGTATAGTTGCTTTATATCATATTACAGCTTTCTAATACAGTTTGGTTGCATTTTGGCAACATTAAATTCATAAATTATACGATATTAGATGCCTATTACATGTTTTTAGTTAACACTGTTTTTGGCTATTTTGGCTGCTTTTTATTCATTTGACAGCTTCCTTTATTTAAGATAAATTGTTCACTATTGTCTGCTTGACAATTACATATAGTTTTTATTTAAATCTGATAATAATTAATTTTTTCATGAAATCTTGGTGTATGGTCTCAAATCCAACACATTAATATTTTTTTGTCATAACAAATATATCATTTTTTATTTTAACTTAAACTCTTTCTAATAATGTATTTAAGTCATTTAATACATTTATTTTATTTACATCACATAATATAATAATGGATCATGTCCATTTATTCACAAAAAATAGTTTTTAATACCCTATTCATAGTTATAAAACTTAATAATTATTGACTTTATTCTGGTGGATTCTGACATTATTTCTCTCTCTTATAGTGTCTTATGGTTTTTTCACTCTTATTCACTTTAATAATATATATGGGGTTTTGTCTTAGTCATAGTTTGGTCGTTTTTTCAAGTTGATAGAAATAATTATTATACAAAATTACACAATTTTTTGGGACTACTTGGGTTCGATACTGTTCACTTCACTTTCCTCTTATGCTAACTTACTATATAAATGATTTCTTTTTATGGAACGTTCTGTGACGTTACAATATATATATATGAAAGCTTATGTACACAAGAGTAAGACATGATTATCAACACATTAAACTGAATGAAATGAAATAAGACTTATTTCGATATTAACGACTTTGTCTTGATAAAATATTTAGAGTGTTGTATAAATAAAATTCCGTTCAGTCTATTTATATTCAACTAATGAATTAAAAACTTTATGACTATAAAAAAAGTTAATTGATTCTAGTTGGCACCAACTTTGTCACTATTTTTTCCTACACTGCTAATTACTTCGTCCTTGACGAGGCCTTTCGGTGTCTTTGCCACCTGTCGGTCTTAAACGGCCACCTTCAGGTGTCGTTTAAGTGCTGAAGATGGTGGAGACACCGAAAGGCCTCATCAAGAACGAAGTATTTAGGAGTGTAGCAATAAGTAGTGAGAAACTTGGTGTTAATATGGCCACTAATAAAACTAACGAAACTGGATTCTAGTTAGCTTTAGAGATTATTATTTGATTTCTAAAAATCCATTTTTATTTATAAGAGGACATCATGTTTTCATAGTAAATCATTTGTATTTTTGAGTGAGTTGTTATTTTTTTTTTACCGCTTTATTTTGACTTTTTTTGTCAGCAAAATGTTTACCATAGGAAAGTCAGGAGCACTACTACCAGTAATGACATAGTAAACTCTTAATTATAGTCATTAGAGGACCTAATCTCTCAACACGTAATTAGGTAATAAAAAATCTGTACATACAGTTCTCTACAACTGTGTATACAACGATTTAGAATTCGTTGGAATGTGAAAGTTGAAAACGTAGTGAATACAACAACCATGTAATATACATGTGGACAATGTTGTTTGTTCATGGGCCTCTAGAGGTGTACTTAACCTTCCGTCGGGCGCGGCTGATCTGATTGATACTCGTCTTGCGTTTTTTTGATCCATTTGTCTCTAACAGATGACAGCATCACCTGTCTCTCAGTAGCTTAACATATTTCTACCCTTTATCTGTCAACAGCGTTTAGTATGCCAACAGCTATTGCAAAGTGAAGATAGTGTCTGTTTGTTCAATTTGATACACTGCGCCTGTGCATGTTATATTTTTAAAGGTTTACAATTGTCTTGTTAAATCATTTTCATTAGTCAATTTTTCATATTTCTACTCATATTGATTCACTGTTTCAGTCTAAAACAATTTATGTTTGTAAACAATCACTGTATACCGCAATACAAGACTTACAGTAAAGTTTTCTCCGCAATACACTAAGAACACAACAATAAACAATTGCAACAAAGCAATGTTTGCATAAAACAAAATAACAAAATTACCTGTCACCCAGAGCTTGTTTTAATTTCGCCTCTAAAATAACGTCACATATTTGAAGTATTTCTAACAAAAGGATCATGCGACAATAAAGTACCTTGTGATAGATATTTAAGGATCAGAAATTTTCTGATTTTCATAAATATCAACTCCGTTAACATTTTTACATATTTAATGTTTGTTTTTAATGTTACTAAAGCACAGTATTTATAGGAAGTAAAATCAGAAATTTTTATGATTGAGGTATAGTTTCTCTAAAATAAATTTTCTAAAAATTTATTTTCTAATAATAAGTGATTTCTAAAATATTATCTTTTATAAATATGTGATTTCTAAAAAATCATTTTTTAACAATATGTGATTTTAAAAATTATTTATAAGGATATGTTTTCGAATACGTTGTGAACTTTGCTTTATTAAACAAGAAAATTCATTGCTCTCAAACGTAACCTTTAACGTCAACAAGGCTTTTGGAAAATAAATTATCAAGTAACGTTTGTACGATGGTGGTTGAATTAGTAGCATCCCGAAAATCAAATATTCTACACGTTCTTTGGTTCTTCCACTATTACTGAAGAGAAAGTAAAGGACGGACTTACTGGAAATGTAAAAAGTGTTCCGACTGTTCAGCTACAGCTATCACATCTAATGGCGATACAGAAACAATTGTTCATAAAGGACCAGATACCTATAAGCAAACAAAAGAAGGCGATAATTTCTTCATTTATAACTCTGAAGGGTGGCACAATCGCCTTCAAGTCATTGTGGGACGTAAACACCCAAGTCTGTATGCCTTTTTCAATGAAAGTATAAAGGAGCAGGCAGATACAGAAAGCATGTTGCGACAATTGACATTAGCACAGAACAGACACAGTCAACATAAAATGTGTATTAGTCGTCAACTGTGAAAAGATTCTCCGATAAACTCTTCAACTTTGCCACATACACGCCCTTTACGTAGATAACGTTTCGACATTTGATTAACTGCCATAGCTAGACTCCTACTGTATAAAAATCGCCCTATTATATAAAATTGTTAAATTTACAATTGGTACATTTTTCGATTATATTGGAATATTACATATTAATTTACATTATATTTCTAAATAATAAGATTCTATTATTAAGATTCTGTTCTCAATAGGCTATCCTAAACGTGTACCTTACAAAATTTTATCCTATCATATCAGATTATAGTACTCTATTTTATCATACAGTCATGACTACCTGAGAGAGATATGAACGTGCCAGCAAACCCAATTTTCCTTGGAGTGAAACTTAATGCTAAAAGTGTGAGGCCCAGTAGGTAGCCAATTCATATGGAATTCGTGTCACGTAGTTATTTACAAAACTGAACAAAGTATGCTAACTACTTCAACATTAATGTAGCTTAAATCTTATGCAAACCTATCATACAGATTCAACTTCATAATAAAAAGTATTAGCTATTATTTCATTGCACAACTTTGAGTTATTGCACAACGCATAGATTCACACCATTAGTCTTAATGTCAGAAGCAAGACTGTAGAAATACACCAAGAAAGTGCAATATTGTTTAGAAGAGCAATTGCTCAGCGCCCTGTTTAGTTGAAGCACTATGTTATTTACATTTAAGTACTTGTAATACGTGTCATTGGTAGGAGGATTTAAAAAAAATTTGAAAACTCGCATCTTGTGTTTTCGCAATTCACAGTAATTAAGTTCTAACATCATTATATTTAATTGGCCAACCTGTGGTTGCTCACGTTTAATTTCCTCCTCTATTCAATTCTAAAGGTCGTTTTACTGATACATTAAACCAACCATCGTACATAGTTTCTCGAAAACACAAGCCTCATTGAAGTAATTCTATCTGTAAAAAATAATTATTTTTTTATTTTTTGTAGAAAATAAAATATGGCAATTTCAAACTTTTCGGTTGTTAACATCCTATTTACAGGAACGAATTTAATTTATTTAAGCTTACAGTATATGCTTATATTAATAATACTTTGCCATTTTATATCAGATTTATACAATGTTTATTTAATATAAGTGGATATAAAATGATTTGCTTATATTAAAACATTAGGTATGATTTTAAATATATGATGCAGTTGGGGATTCATGACATTGTGAGACTAAATTTAGTAGGTGTACGTGGGCAAAAAATTTAATGTGTTACAAATACTTACTGTCTTTACAAGCTAAAACAATTATTTTATATAATACATGGGTATTTAGTAATTGTCTCTGGTACACAGGAACAGCTATATATAAAATGAATGTTATAGAAACGCAGCTGCAAGAGAGTTTGTGTAGCTTTGATAACAGAAAGCCGTTCTTTAGACATATCTGTTTTTAAAAATTCTCAATTATTTTGAAAGTATACGCGGACCAAACTTAGCACAGATTTTAAATCACTTATTAAATGTTGGTTTTTATTACATATAAGACTGTAAAGAGATATTAAAAAAATAACCTCTGCTCAACAGTCCCTAAAAGACCAAGGCCGCGCCTTTTGTGTTTAGTGTGACGGTTGCACGGCCAGTACAACGCGTCGCCAGCCGCTAGTTGGAGTATCCGCAGACAGGGCAATGAGATATAAAATGATAATATAATATACTAAGTTTATTATTATTAAACTAAGTGTAAATTAAGTTAAATATATTAAGTATATTCTAAATACATTAAACCAACACAATATCTTCAGAAACAATGATAGAAATAAAATAATGAAGTATGCAAATATATATATATATTTCGCTCCAGAGCGTCCTTTTTATTACACTCAATTTTTTGTTAATTATCGCGAACTCATGACCATATTCGTCACATGAGCAATCTCATTGTTTGCGTAATTATTTTCTGGTCACTCACATATACCACACATATTAATTACTCTTTAATTACACTAGTAATTAATATTAATTAAATAGCATAATTAATATTGCACCTCTGGAAATAAATTTTACATTACCATACTCGTTAAAAATCCCTTAATGTAATGGTGTCGTTATAATTGGCGTACGTCTTTGCGTACAGGTTTAACACAAGTAATTAGTTTATTATAATCCTGTTAAGACCTGAATAATTGGAACAAACAAATCGTAGCACATCACCCCATCGCGTCGTTCAAAACAGGTCACAGCTGGCTCACACACACAAACACACACATGCTGTATCCTACGCGGCGGCAAGTGTACGTTTTTCGACAGGTCAGATTTTGTCAATTCCTGCATTTTCTTGCACAAAACTGTCTAAAACTGTTCCTTATACTTTCTATGCTAATTACATATTAAACATACCGCCTTGGGTAAATATGCAAATATATCAATTATATGTATTGTTGCAATATATTTCTGATATTTAATGTTCATTTATCGTTTTCAAAAATTTATTTATGATTTAAATATTATAAATTCTTATCCACGCATTTCACAAAAATAAAACTTTTCTAATAAACAATTATAATTAGTTTTGAAATATATGGAATTGTACGTGTGAAATTTCTAATTAAATCTTTACGTAGGGCTAAATGTAATATTAAAAAGTATAGTATAGATATAATAAAATTTTTACTTGTCTAAGATGGTTACAAATTGAGTTTTTAACAACGAGATATCCTTATTCAAAGTTTTAAAGTAATAAACGTGTACTTTGCAAATTGGGTTTCACAGAAATGAGTAATGTACGAAGTTTGAAAGTTTAGCGCTCATAAGAATTGCTACAGTTTAGCGCTCACACTGCTTACGCTATGTGAAAAGAAACTTGTGCAAAATTGTCAACATTGAAGTATACATCCCTAATATTCTTGTTAAATGTTTTGAACAAATGCTTCATACTGGAGGACGTTTTGCCTTAACCGTCTCATCCAGTTACACGTGTAACGCTGTATACCTGTAATGGCTTACTTTTTTTTTAATAGTCTGTTAGGAAGTAACCTTGTGAATAAAAAAGAAACACAGACGCCATCACTTTTTTGGCTGAAGGAACGGTTTCACTTTCCATCCGCTGTCACCCCTTGTGTGGGCACGTGCCCTGCTTTATCTCTAGTATCTAGTGGTGAATCCGTGTTCCGACAACACTGTTAAATTGTTACATAAGCTCGTTTGGATTTCCATTTCAACATGCCCAAACGTAGCTTAGAGACATGCACGTGAATACGTTTGGGATAGACCCCAAAAGCGGCGCTCATAGTAAATACGGCTGTATGTGTTTGGGGCACTTTCTATTTAGATGCTTACAATGACAATAAGCTCACATATATTATCGCATCAAACATTAAAGACATATTTTGGATTTTTTTGTTTTCGTGAAATTATTGGTATTTGTGAGTATTTCTGTTCCGTTCAACATTCCTTACAGAATTTCTTTATTAACGCAAGATATTGGATTTCACTAATTTTTTAAATACATAAGTTTGTTTACTTTACTTATTTACAATAATACAAACTTTACGAAATATAAATTATAGCAGTTTTGAAAGTCATGGTATACCGTCTGACGAATCGAGCTTGCGACCAGTGTAGCTACGTGATAGTTATATGTCATATCATAAAGTTTTCGGTCTCTTTTTGTATATTGATAATTATATCCTGGACATCCTGTTTTTGTTACACTGAAAACTCAAAGGTGCAGGTGCCTTCTTATTTCTTTCTCAATTTAGCAATTAATTCAAGTACGTTTGTGAATAAGTAACCTAAAACAACTTTAAGACTATCTTGGTGATATAAACAGGTATAACCAAAAATTTCTTTCAGAAACCTAAAAAATCAAATCAACTCCGTACACAATTCGCTAATCAATAAATTTTAAATCAGTGAACAAATATAATATCCAAAGTACATGCAATTTCATGTGTACTTGCGTGTATACGTTTGGGAGAGCATATTCAAAATATTGTTGCTGAGTAAGAAAATTTCTCAAAATTTACAATAGATTTGTAAATGTTTCGTTTAATGAATTTGTTATTTTTTAAAACAAAATAAATTAGCCTTTGGAGAAAAAACATCTACGCAGCATTTTCTTGATGCTAACTCTGTTCCCAGTGTTGGATAAACATAGTTGACTTCATATTCAAAAACTTACGTTAATAGTTCCGTCGGTGACTTACTTTTTTTTCGTTACGACGCGTTTCAAGACGTATGTCTCATCATCATCTCATCACTCGATAGGTGAGGTCGTCAATACATTAAAATAAAATAAATAAACGAACACATAATTTATTATTTAATTTATTTATTTTATTTTATTTTAATGT
This sequence comes from Magicicada septendecula, assembly GCA_034769895.1. Lineage (NCBI taxonomy): Eukaryota > Metazoa > Arthropoda > Insecta > Hemiptera > Cicadidae > Magicicada > Magicicada septendecula. Next base: position 9,572,126 of record CM068375.1, read on the forward strand.
ATTGACGAGTGAAACACCTGGTGATGAGACATACGTCTTGAAACGCGACGTAACGACAAAAAAGTAAGCCACTGACGGAACTATTAACGTAAGTTTTTGAATATAATTTCAAGTCACTTGGATACTTGTGAAAAATGAACCTAAAATAGTTGACTTTTTAGAGGTGGTCCTAATCAAACACTGTCCCACATTTTGTACCTAATTTAAATAATATCATTGCTAGTCTTTACACTAACGTTCAACAATATTCACTCCGTTTATAAATGGATTTGTCCATTTTAAGGATTACAGCCAAAATACGTTCCTTGATATTACAACACACAAATGTATAGTACGCTTATTAAGTAGGTTACCAGTGTGTTCAAATTTTCAACGTCGACCGATACGTAATATTCTGGGGATACGTGTAGTTGTGTATTTACTATCAGAGAATATTTAGTTTTCAGTTCTTAGTCTTAGTTTTTAGTTAGTCATCATCATAGGTTCATCTGCTGTATAGCAGGTTTTCTTTATGAACTCCTCCACTGTTCTCTGTCTTCTGGCAGCCTTTTCGTGGTAATGTACTTTTCTACCTTGATGTTGTCCATCAACTGTCGTCTCTTTCTTCCTCTTCTTCTTTTTCCGCTAACCATGCCTTCTAGACTGTCTTTTATAATAGTATTTCTTCTTAAACAGTGTCCTATCCAGTTCTTCTTTCTTTTCCTTATTGTTTTTAATATTTCTCTTTGCTCTCCCACTCTTCTCAATACTTCCTCATTCCGTATTCTGTCTCATTCCATTCTTCTCCACATCCACATTTCAAAAGCTTCAATCCTTTTTTCATCTTCCTTCCTTAAAGTCCATGTCTCCGCTCCATACAATGCCACACTCCATATATAACACTTTGCTAGCCTTTCCCTTAGTTCTTTGTTTAATGGCCCGTTTAACAAATTTTTCTTTTTATTGAATGCTCCTTTTGCTATTGCAATCCTAGTTTTTATTTCTTTCGTGCTTTTTATGTCATCTGTAACTATGCTTCCCAAGTATTTGAAACTGTTTACTTGTTCTATTTGTTCGTTATTCAGTCTAATATTTATTCTTTCCCCTTTTCCACCAACTACCATACATTTTGTCTTTTCCTCATTAATCCTCATTCCGTACTGTTCACACTTACTGCTTAAGTCATCTAGTATCGTATCCTCACTTTCACCTAATATTACCATATCGTCAGCAAATCTTACACATTCAGTCCTGCTTCCTCCTAAGCCAACTCCTCTCGTTCCTTTAAAACATTCGGCTATAATGTCCTCTATGTACATGTTAAACAAGGTTGGTGACAGTTCATAGTTAGTAGTTTAGTTAGTAGTTCAGTTAAACTACGCAAATTAATTACGTATTGAGAATATTTCATTTCACTATGCTCGTTGATCAAGGAACGTTGGATAAATTATAGGAAGTAAGAGACCAGGAAGTAGGAATATTAATTTATGACGCTTCCTGAATACGCATTCGCCGGTGTGTTATGATTACTCTACAAAAAGTGAATGCATCCCGCACTTCAGCTATACAAAGGACGCAAAGGAATATATTGCTTTGGCTGTCAGGATTGATTGCTCTATGATTAATTTGGAACGTAGTTCCTGAGATCACTTATAGTTTCTATAAGATACATACAGTAAACTTGCAGCGACTAAGTATTTGTTGAATAACAGCAAAACCAAATTTAAGGAGAAAATAGTCTTTTCATTATTGTCTTTCGAATAAAATTAAATACTATGCTTGATATGACTGATTAAAATATTATCTTATTGGAAAATCAGGTTTTTAAATTAATTGGGTTTTGAATCTGTAATGTAGGCCTACGTAAAACTGGGTATTATTTTTATCTGAGATATTGCTCTGAACAGCTCAATTTGAGAAAAATTTGTTTCTTTTTAATCGACTGCAACTAACTACTAACTACTTGTTTAGTTTATGAAGGTTCGACGAACATTCCATAAATTTGATTTGAGTTTTGAAATAATAATCGGACACAATATTAACTCTGGAAGGTATTACGTACTTGATATTTAAATTGTACGGTACAGGTCATTCCGTCATTCAGTCATACTTCTTAAATTGTTTTTTTAGGAAGTATAAGCAAGTAGAAATGTTAAATTTATTTTTGTTCAGTTTTTATCTACGTTTTTAGCGCCTCTCCTTTTTTACTGAGGCACACTTTGCAGCTGCTATTCTAATACAATTATATATTCGTTATTATCTCCAGTGTTTATTTATATGAATTTTAATCCGGCTTTTCATTTTTCTTCTATTGCATTTTAGAGTTCGTCATAATGCCAATTTTTATTTATTTCATTGTTTTTTAAGTTTTGACAATAGTTCATTTATGTGACGATTTATTGTTCTTCTACACTATTAGAGCTTGGTTTACTCTACAATTTTATTTTAAATTCTTATTGATAATTCTTTTTTCTTTGTATATCTATTTAGTTTTCTATGTTTCATATTTTACGCTTTAGAGTTTTAATTGTGTTCACAACAGCTATGTTTTGTTTCATCCCAGCTCCAACTAAAAAGTGGTCAGAGTAAGAGTTGACTCGTCAGTAAGCTCTAACATTTCTTTGTCTGATTCCCCTCTCTCATAAACTAATGTCAACTTATACAAACTAATGTCATTAGTGCTAGGGGTTTTCCACGTTTCTGTGTGATTTTTTTTTTTTTTTTGGAAACCGTGTACTTAAAACTTATAATTATTAAGTTTTGCGTATTGTACCAGTTTTAGCTATTATTATTTGTAATGCCATGTAGGCTTGTTAATTCTTTTGAATATCTTTTTTGCCACATTCAGCTAAAGTCCTTGAAAAATTACAAAACTTTATGAACAGATGAAATAACAGTTGAATTTTTAAAAGATGATCTATGTGCAAGAATGGAGACAAACTAGAATGCTCCAACTACAAGCATATAAGGTTACTCAGAGTTACTTATTAGGTTCTACTAGCTACAATATACAATGGGGGTTAATAAAATCTGCTGAAGACATATGAGGGCAAATAAATTATCAATATTTTGAAATTGTAAAGTTTATATTAGAGACTTACTCACCTATTGTCCGTTGTTAAAATTGTTTTATGGAAAGCGTACACAAACAAAACAGACTCTATTAAACTACTCATCGTATTTACATTCTTAAAACATATTTTATGAGATATTGAATACTTGCTATTGCATAATAAATAACATTTTTAATTAAAATTAGTGTATTTGTAGGCTTAAATACACTTTAATATTACACCAGAAAGAATTTGAAGTTTTTTGATATACCTTTCATTGCTATTGGAAAGTAGCCCCAACAGTAACTTTTGAAAAGTGAGAAATTCGAATTTACTCCAGAGTAAGTTCCATCAAGTTCAGTAGTACGTTACAAAACAAAATAGAGGATTTGTTTGTTTTCAAAGGCGCTCAGGTATAATGAAATCTTGCCTTTTGAAAAGAAGGAGTGTGCAGGGAATTTGTGATGATAGGATTCATTACTACTATGCGGGAGACTTGGTATTTTTGGCATTGTTTGAGCAAAACAAAAGTTAAAAGAAACAAAAGTTTAAAGAAATATCACAGTATAAAAATGAATTTTATATAACGTTTTATTATACAATTTTATGCAATGAAAAAGCCACGTTTCTGTATAGATGCTTTTAAGGAAGTTTTGGCTTTGCTTTTGCGGGATTTGGTAAACTTCATTTAATTTATCTGTACTAGTTCTCCTTTCCACAGGCATTAATACATTGAAACCGTCAATTAAGACACGTTGTCACTTTTTTAACCCTAAAAATTGGCGCATATTTTGTTCTCCCTTCCCCAGAAACATATTTTTCTTGACCGTCCATTATCTCGTTGTCTTTGTGATTTGCACTTCATAATCTCTATAGTCTGCATGTTTAATCTGTCATTAGTCTAACATTCTTGTGTTGTATTTGTCTTGCATTGACTGTTTACGTTGTCTTACATTCCTACCTTGACTTAAATTCATCTACTTTATCATTTTTGTTATAATGTTATAGATAAAAATGTATGCGCTTACCTGCTGGTTTGTTATTCTAGCGCAACATGAATAATTAGTAAAAGATGACAGTTCCCCTGCTCAAATTCATGTTTTAGCTTTGCTTTTGTCGGCACCCAAAATTGGTTACTATATGTGACAACCGGCATGGGCATTGCATTATAAAACCTTGATTTCGTGTCTCATGTTACTTTAGCCCATAATGTCATGTAGGCTATGTTGGTGCCAAAAATTGCTTATAATTTACGTACGTATTAAAATATTAATTAGTTCAATCTTGGCATGGCAGTTAAATTGAGCATGGCAGTAAAACATAAGAAATTAACTTTGTTTTAATGCTAAGGAGATGGACTTCAGTAGACGCTCGGATGCAATTTAGACCACAATATCGAAATTAAAAAAGCACTCTTATGCGATAATTCAAATTAAATTTGTTGAACACGCAACAATAAATGTCACCTTATTGTAGTTTTGCAATAATTAACACAATAATTACTTTCTACTCAACGGCAACAAGGACTGCGTACCTCACTCACTTTTCTAGTAATATCACTATGTGTAACTGGACTCGGTCGCTTCCAATCAAGTATTTATAATACGGCCACCTTGCGTTGTACTGACAGTGGGCCTGGATACCGTTAGCATAGATGAGAAACGTGCGGAAGGGACATCTAGAGCGTTACCGTAATTCTGTCGCGTCTGGATCAACACCGTACGTTTTTGCATGTTACGAATCATGTAATTATCATTTATCTCAACGTAGCAATATGAATCACTAGACAAACTAATAGAAATAAATATATACGAAAACCCATTCTACGCATGACATAATATCACCAAAAATTTGGTTGCAAAACTTCAGGAATTGTTATGGTGACGCTACCTAAATTCCATCGTTTTCTATTGTGATAATTTTTCCAAAAGTTAAGAAAAGTGGTATCAGCGTTGTGTATTCGTTTTCAAAGCAGCACGTCGTGAGTGCAGATTATCTATGGAGTCATTCAAACTTGTATCTGTTCTCATCATACTTGGTCATTAGGGACGATTGAAGCATAGATTTAACCATGTATTGGGGTCCTCATGCGTCATAAATGATAAATAAATATAATAAATGCGTCATAAATATTTAAATCATCTCAGCTAAGTAAAATGTTTACTTTATCTCTCACTTATTCTTAAAAAGGAGGAATGATATTGTAACGATGGAACCCTCTCAAAAATGCGAGAGCATCCTTCCACGCGTTTCTCCGCTGGCCGAGCAATGTGTAGCGTGTCAATCAAGACCGCACTCAAGTAGCTTCAAGACTGTTCTGGAGAGCACTTGAAATACGCATTATGCTGGCACGCTGCAGTAAGAATAGAAAGTTATTCTAGAACACCTGCGCTCCCTATGTAATCAACAGCGCCCGGTTTTGTCAGTCAGTTACGTTGAGCGATTTCTTTAGTGCGGATCGAGTCATTAGTGAAAAGAGATTATTGTGGTAAATTAGTGCGGAACTCTTAATAGTTGACATTATTATTGCGTGTGGACAAATCTAACTAGAGTTACTGTATGAGATTATCTTGTTGATTTCAAATTGTCGTTTTAACATATTAAAACTGGTAATTTGTGATTTAATTGGTGTCAGTATTTTGTTTTCAACTGTACCGTACGACGATCAATGAGACCGTCAATGAGAACGTGGTACAATTAGTGCGAAACTCTTAATAGTTGACATTATTATTGCGTGTGGACAAGTCTAACTAGAGTTACTGTATGAGCATATCTTGTTGATTTCAAATTATCGTTTTAACATATTAAAACTGGTAATTTGTGATTTAATTGGTGTCAGTATTATGTTTTCCACTGTACCATACGACGATCAATGAGACCGTCAATGAGAACGTGGTACAATTAGTGCGAAACTCTTGATAGTTGACATTATTATTGCGTGTGGACAAGTCTAACTAGAGTTACTGTATGAGAATATCTTGTTGATTTCAAATTGTCGTTTTAACATATTAAAACTGGTAATTTGTTATTTAATTGGTGTCAGTATTTTGTTTTCCACTGTACCGTACGACGATCAATGAGACCGTCGTAACAATATTAATTTACTTATCCAACCACATCATCTTTTACCTTTAGAAACATTTAATCCTGGGCCCGTTCGTCTTGTGGTCACGTCGCGATATTACTGCGCAGTCACCAGATATTATACCTTATCACCTGTCTATATCGTACCCGCGAAGCCAATGTGTGTAAATGTATGACCTACATTGTACAGACTGTCGCGAGGTATCTGTTACAACGCGCTCAGTATCAATTACCGCATCCAGATATAATGACATTATATCTAAGAAATTAAACGTCTTACAGGTATATGCGCGCGCGTACACGCATACGCAAAACACGTAAGTAAATAGATACTCAACAGTTCTAAAATGATAAGTTACTAAGACTGAAAACTTAAACGTGAATCTTACCGCAGTATCCCACTTGAGTATTCAAGGCAGCGAGAAGCGCACGTCCATTGAATTTGCATGCGAAACACAGCTGTAACTTTTAGAGGCGGGAGAAAGATGTCATCTCGCAATATCAGTGTATGAAAAGAGATAACTGTAGCTGCGTTTCGTAACCACAGATTGAATATCCAATCTGATGAAAAAGTTTTTCAGACGTTTTAAAGTTTGCTTAACTTATCTCGATGTAATTTTTAGGCCGATTTTTTTTTTTGTAGACAGAATTAATCAGGATGTTTATGATGAAGTGTTTAGTCCGTCGCAGTATATTATTACTGTGGACTCCCGCCCACACACCCACGGTAGTCAAATGAAATCTGATTATAATTCTACCATCATTCATTATTGAAAAGAAAATTTGTGTATATTGTAATAGACGCGATACTGAAATCTAGGTTATGGATTTAAGAAAAATCTATTGTTGGTACTGCTTTCGAGTACTTCGGGATTTCTATCGGACCAGTTGGTAGATATGTTCGTGCACGTTGTTTGTTGCTGGCATATCGTAGGCAAAAAAACAACCTTTTTTTAAAGAAGTGTTGCTTGTTGATAACTGAAGTTATTTCTTTGGAAACGAAAAAGCAATTTCTACGACGATCCATTTGAAGCTTTTAAAGAACGGCAAATAAGAAGACATTTGCAATTTTTAAACTGTGACGGGGGAGAATACTTCTGAAGTCACCATGAAATTATCTATAATTTCTAAAGAATTTACAGAATTTATAAAGGAAATTAAAGTGGGAATGTTACAAAAATTGTGTACAAAAGAAGGACAAATACTTCTTCCTTGCCTCACGGAATTTAACTATAGGGAGATTGGGGGGATTAAGATTCTCCCCCACCCACCAATTTATTAAAATGTAGAGCTAAGTGGATTTCTATAATCACTTAACGTAGGAAAATTTATTAGCTAGTTGTGCGCAATAAAATTAGAGTTATATATAATTGTGTAAGTGATCATATGGAGGAAAATCTTAAATATCTCTTTTATCTCGAGGTGGTCTCAGTCCTCCAGAACGACTTGAAAGGAAAGGCAAGAAATGTAGAAACCCATTTTGTATTCGTACACCTCAAGGAGGCATATGCTAGTGTTTCAGTGAATAAGCTATGGCTGGAGATATTAAAAAAAAAGTGTCAACGATGTAGGCCTATATGTTGTGGAAGCGATATAGCGATATATACCACCATTACCATCATTATACACATAGCCTTAAGACTGATGAACTTTCGCGTATTCAAAAGATCGCGAAAAGGTTGTGCGAAATGATTGCACTTCTTAAAGTTGTATTTGTGGCAGATTGTATGCAAGGTATAAATATACCTATGCAAATCATTTTTACTCTTCCCTACAATTATTTGGTCATCTGCGTATAGTAATGTGCTAAGTGATCCCTTATTCGAGTTTCGTACACCTGCAGGGCGAATGGATGGAGGGGTGGATGGGGGTTCATCCATTCTCGAAAATTTCCTCAGTATACGTATTAAATAAATTTGGAGTCAATTAATATCAATTAAAATATTCATAGGCACAGTGACCACGTACACTATATCTTGCAGCACTCAATGCTTATATAAGTTCACGTATTGAGTAATCGTATTATAAGAATATATTTTTCGAGGTAAAATGAAATAAGGAAGTTTATATTAAAATATTCATTATGGAAAGAGGATTAACAACATTCTTGAGGACTTACTATTAAGATTCTTATGAATTGAATAACAAGTTTCCGTTCTTGTATATGTAGGCCTATGGAACGTAAATTCAATTGTCGCACTATTGTTAACTGCGCACCAGTTTTGTTTAGCAGAGCGCTGTATAGTAAATGTCTTCTTCCTATGAACTTATTGTTTTATGGAGTACGTTAGCGTAAATAATATTCCTTTAAATCTGTTAACAACACCAAGTTAGCATACGTATATTAATAAAATATTGGTACCACAATTACGTAATGTTCTCGACTTTTCGAGAGCGTCTTTCTACAAGCTTGTTGACTTGCCCAACATGTGGCGTCTGTGTCAAGGCCGTGAAACGTAGTACTCCAGACTGTTCGAGAACTTGTAACTACGCAAATTATACCGGTATGCCAAAAAAAGAATGGAAAATTTCTGGGACTTCTGCCGGATGAGTGGCCGGCCCAAGAGTAAGTTACACCTAACTATACTAACTATACTGTATAGCGCGGATTAGTGGGAAGTGATGATTCTGATAGGTTGACATTATTATTGCGTATGCACAAATTTAACTTGAATTATTCTAGGATATTACCTTGTTGATTACAAATTGTTATTTGTGACTAATTAAATCTGGAAATTAGTGAATTCATAAGTGTCTATTATTTTGTTCCCACTGTACAATATGACGATCCATGAGACAGTCATAACAATACGTAATGAGTACACGGGCTGTAGAAAGTGCTGTGAAACGTCGCCAATTTAGGCTCAACTAATTATATAGACACAGCCAAAAGTAGAGGCAAATTACATAAAAGGATTTTTACAAAACACATGATGAAGAATTACGATTGATTAGTTTTGCTATATTTTTCGTCCTCACTACTTGGGACTGGAAAAATTGTATGCTAAGTCAAAGAACAAATAATGCATGACAACTGTTTTCAACTGCAACGATATCTATGTGTCGTAGCACACTACAAGCAGAGACAACCAACTGTTGTTTGGCGCAGTGAAATGTAAGTTTTTTTTTTATAATGCAGTTTTACAATCTACTCATTCCACAGAGTAATAAGTAAAAGTGATGTATACGTCGTCACTTGAGGTGGGAACCATCCAGCGATGATTACCACGTTCACCGGGTCAGGTCATCTGGCCACTGTCTCTCCAGCCTTCTTACATCCAGTGATAGATTGAGGAGCTCGTTGATCAGGTTATTGCTGTGTCCTATGTTGCGGTTCCTGTACTTAGCGGCGTGCATCTTGATGGCATCAGAAATGTATGGAATGTTAAGGTCTTTGTGAAGGTATAATTAGAGATGAACCAGGGAGCATTCGTTATGCAACGCAAGATTTTTGACTGAACTGTCTGCAGAATCTTTGTGTTGAAAGTTTTAGAGCAGCCCCACAATTCTATACCGTAAGTCCAGATTGGTCTGAGCACAGCTTTATATATGATGACTTTGTTTGCGAGAGATAGTTGAGATATTCTACCTATGAGCCAGTACATTTGCCTAGCTTTTAAGTTGAGTTGTTGTTTCTTAGCCTGAATGTGGGCTTTCCATGTTGATTCGTCGTCGAAATGCAGCCCCAGGTATTTAACTTCTGATTTTATAGGTATGGGGGCATCGTTTATGGTGACTTGTGGACAAGAGCTACGTTTCATGGTGAAGGTTATTTGAGTGGATTTTGCAGAATTAACCACCACCGCTGGAACCAATCTTGCAGGAGGTAAAGATGGCTTTGCAGTTTCTCAGAGGCTCGTTCCGGGTTGGGATCTACTGCGAGGATAGCGGTATCATCAGCGAAGGTGGCGGTGGTAGTGTAGTCTGTCACAGGTAGATCGGCAGTAAATATAAGATATAAGTATGGCCCCAGAACGCTGCCCTGAGGCACTCCCGATTGATTAGTTTTGCTATATTTTTCGTGCTCACTACTTGGGACTGGAAATATTTTATGCTAAGTCAAAGAACAAATAAAGCATGACAACTGTTTTCAACTGCAGCGATATCTATGTGTCGTAGTGCACTACAAGCAGAGACAACCAACTGTTGTTTTGCGCAGTGAAATGTGAGTTGCAAGCCATACGGAGTAAGGTTTTCTTCGCCGGTCACGTAACTGTTTTATTTACAGAGTGCAAGCACAGAGAATATGCTGGAAAAGATGTTTTACCCAGCATCAGTAACAAAAAGAAAACAAGACATTTCTCGTACAATTCACTGGATTACATAGTGCACATGTGCAAAAAAGTCACATGCAGAAAACCTATTGTCTCTACAACTGCATAGATAGTACAATATTCTAGAAACAATGCTTATGCACAATTCTTATTGACACTTATCCTAAATAAACATTTACATTCTAATATTTGTTATACTATAGAAGAACTAATATAGCAAATTTTCTATAACAGCTCTTCAATAATTAACCAGATTTCTAATAGAGACGCAAGGTTGTTCCCTATAAAACGAGGATATTAGACGCAAATTAAACATTGTATCCTTGTACCATTAAACACCGGAGTAGGAGATGGTGTAAACACTTAAACAGCATGCCTGATATCCGTGTGCCCGTGGCTGCCTTGGGTTATCACCCTACTGGACAGAAAGATGTAATTAGACCGAGGAGTGTGTTCCGGAACAGATCTAGTGCGTAATCTTTGGAGTGCTGATGATGATCACAATTATCCAGTAGGCACTATACACTTTCAATATTAAAAACAGCGTATGTTGACAAGCGTAATTCTAGATACCTGTTCTGTTCACTGACTTTGATGAATTTCTCTCGCTGTGTCGTTCTAATGCAAAACAATCAGTTAGTGGTTATTTCGTAAATATCAAACACACTTGTGAAAGACAAGCTTTTTACATAACGACTTCTATTTTCCGCTAATAAGAGTCCTTTTATCCCTTGTTAGAGATCTATAAATATTGTTTATTTTCAATATTTTTCCTTTTAAAATTTAATGATATGCCATTCTTTTACAGTTTAAGTTCAATCCCACAAAATTATTTATTTATTTAACACAATTATTTATTTAAGAAAACAAAATGTTTTATTTGTTTATTTTAATTTTATGTATCGTCTTACCATTTGCACCCTTTAAAGCCTTTATCACTAATTACAGTTCTGAAGGATAAAACGGTTTGCTGATATATCTTTCGGCCAAAGTCGAATGCTTTGTAAGAAGATCGTAGTATCAGAGAATTATTTGTCATGGTACATGTATAAATTTAGGAAAGTTATGTGCGTACTGTTTTGTAGCTAATTGTGCAAAAACTGGTTTCATAATTTTTCGACGAAAATTTGTTTAGGCGTAGTGTCTAAAGCAGAAATAAAAACCAGATATCGCTTTGTTACGTCACACATATTTCTCAATCTCGTTTTGTAATTTACATCTTTACTTTTTCTTCTTCGTTACCAAGAGTTATGTCTCTTCATCTGTACGGATTCCACCACTTCCACCACTGTCATCGCTTCTCAGCTCTCTCTTGGCTTCTTTTATCCTTTGGAAAAAGCCAAACGCTTCCTTTGTAGTCCTACTATTTCTAATACTTTTAAGATATTGTTTTAATTTGTTCGTATGCCAGTTAATTAACTTAGATGCTGCAAATATTTTTGAGATTTCTCTAGACTTCAAAGCTTGTCGAATCGTGTGCACTCCAAACCAAAATAAAAAGATCATTCCCGCAATCTGTATACGCCTCTCAACTGCCTTGTATAAAAAGTAAGTATTAAAAACGATATTGCGTAATCCTTCGTAACAAGTAGTATGAGTTACGGTAAATAGTTTTTGACATGGAATCCATAGGTATGTAATGTCTTACTCGCACGTTTCGCCGTTACTCGATCGTTATGTTTCAAATGTACTTTCGGCATTCCACTATCTCACGAACCGCTCAACCAATCCCAGCAAACCAGGTGTCAGGTGATCGAGTCACTCGGTCCCCTTCCACCAATAGTACTGAGAATTTTGACAACTGACTTCAGTCGCCTCTAGGCTTTGTCTGCGTGAGGGTGTTTTTGCGCCGAAAATTTCTAAATTGCTCCACTAAAACTTAAATATCTCGGGAACTACAAGTCCGATCGTGAAAATACAAAATGTGTTGTGATCCCCATAACTAAATGTCTCCAATAACACCAATTTCGAGTACCAGAAGCACTCACAGAAAATAATAACAACATTTGAACTCAAAAATTTGAAATGCCTCGACCTAAAATCGCGATAAAAACTCGAACCAAACAATTCAAACCGAAAACCGGCAAATACTGTGCAGAGCGTCAACAGCCCTATCGTTTGAGACTAAAATCAAAGAAATCGGCCGAGAACTTAGAAAATGGCAACCATTTGAAGATTTACGAAATCCCGTCAGCGCCCAAGCGGCCCGCATCTCCGATACCTGGGTCATCCGGCGTGCCCCCAAAGCGACTCAGATCGAGCGTACGGCTAGCTAGCAAGTAAACAGACGATGAGAACATTAATAACTTGTGCTTCGACAACATTGGACCCTCGATGCTCAGCGCAGAACAGCCCGGTCCAAGTCGCCGCTTCAAAGGAGTCGACGAGGAATTCTCTAAGAATTTAAATTCTGTAAATTCTGAATAAATAAAATACATTGAAACTTATGTAGCTGTTTATTTGACCAACCCTTTATTCCTTCCCAAAGCACAAGTCTGCCCATGATTTCATGTCTACCGGTAGTCCCACGACTACCAGGTTTAAATTTTTACATTCTTCACCGCTTCGACACATTGCATGCGCTGCAGAAATAAATAATAACAATTAGATATGTGAAGGGAATGCATTCTTTAGTTGTACAACTCCTTTTTCGTCGCGGCCGGTGTCCATTATTTTTTTAGGCCTTCTTCTGGCATGGACCGCGTTAAAAAAGTCTTACGTGACGATGAATATCTTGAGGTCTATGTGACCAATAGACCGAAACAAAAATTAAGTTTTAATTGGTTTTCGTTTTCATTATTTGTCTTACATGTAGATGTAGCAGATCTACAATATTAAGATAAAAAATAGCGCGCGCGATATTTTTAGACAGGAGCAAAGAAATAACGGTAGAAAAACCGACTGAGGCAGGTTCTCCGAAACGGAAAGTGAGAGCTATAAGTTTGAGCGCACACTGCGCTGGGAGGGAGGTTTATTCAAGCAGTTGATAGCCCTTCCCGAGGGGAAGAATTTCCTCACTTCTGTGGTCAATATTGCGCTGACTTCCAATGCAGACATAACACTACTTGTTATCGCTGATGTATAGCTGAAGGCAGAACAACATTTATGTTTAAAGAGACACGCAGTTTACACACATTAAATCAGGATACGTAATGAAATGACAGCTCAACATATATTGTTGTATGTTTAAATCTAAAGTGTCACTTGCAGTTGGAAAATTTTACCGTAAATAGAGATCGTCTCAGAGGCAAAAAATGTCTTACAGCCACATTACCTTAAATATTTATTAGTACAAATAATTTTGGCTAATACGAAAAATTTTGCATACACTAAAGATAGAATATTCTCTCCTGTAGATTTGGCTCACGCATTCTGCCATCAACATATTTCCTCTCTTTTTGTCACACACGCACACACAAATATGTATTCCAGGTCAGCATTTATTTCATTTTACAGATTATTACGTAGGCAATAAACTTGGTTATTATTAACGGATTCTCTATTCCAGAGTTTATGAACAGTAATTGTTTGGTAACATCATTTATAAAGCTTCTTTTAACGCTAGATGCATTCGGTCTTTCTATATTAGTGTACGTTGTGGGATTTTTCATTATTTCCATTAAATAGGTGTTTCCATTACAGTATTTAAATAGTTGTTAATTTGCCCTTGTTACTTGTTGGGTTTCTTCATCTTCAAAGTTAGCTTGAGTAGATAGATGCGATTCACTCCTAAAGTAGTCAACATCATCATATGCTGTAATTTCAAGACTAAAGTTACACATTTATTTCTACGATTAGTCTACACTAACGTTAACACAATGTTAAAAATGATGTTTATTTTGAATAAATAATAAATAAATTTTAAATAGGTGTCAAGTTTTTTTTATTTTATTTAATAAATGTCAGACGTATTCTAATATTTACGAATTAGGTCGTTTCCAATTGAAAGCGTAGTTCCATGTTATCTTATAAATGAGCAATAGAATTAAAGTCTGTCGCAGATAAAATTTTTAGGCCTACTTCTGTTACAACATATTATATACAGGAGTCCAGGAGTAAATGCTCTCACTTGTGTCCTTCTCAACGTCTTCTCATGTAAAGTTTCATAAACATAAGATTTATAAGTGAATAATATCTCATCATCTTAGATTATATCTAACTAAAAAAAAAAATCATGCTACATTATCTAGCTATTTTAAAAAGGAAACACATGTTTCAGGATGACGTTATTGAATTTGTACTCGTCATAATTTCATTACGCCTTAACGTTCGCCTTAGGTTAATCGTCATAATGTAATTTCTCAAGTTACTTTACTACTTGTAACAAATTAAGTACAAGCTGTAATATTAGTTAGGAGTAAACCAATTACTCCATCCTAATGTTTACTACCTTTTTGTGTACTTGATATATGCTTGTCTAGCGTAGAATAATACATTTGTTTCAGTTTTTTTTTAAACTAATATGTTTATGACTCCTGTTTACATTTTATTTGGCAACATAAATTTATATACATACATTTATATATACGGCCGCTTTCATAAATGTTAAAAAGGACTATATTTTATATTATTACTAATACTAGATTACCCGTGGAAAATTTCTGTTTAGTATTATCTTTACTAGTTAGGAATTTTCAATTAAAAATAATTACATGCTAAAAGTGCGATAACTGAAAGATTATATTTATTATTATTAGGTTGAGAAACAAACTATAGACGCGATTGATAAGCAACAGGGATAGAGGCTACAAAGAGGCTACAAAGAGGCTACGTTATGTTTGTAACATGGAATGTTATTACGTTCTGTATACAGAAATATCACCTCTCACGGCAATGACTACCGATATACGTAGTTTCAATTTTAACAGAATTAAGTAGTGACTATATTTTTTTTGGGGGGGGGGGGGAGATCTGTAATCTGTTCGACTGAGCGAACATTTAACAAATTGGCTAACAACACACACAGGATTATGAAGAGCTGACCATTGACAGCTCTTCTTGCGTTTGGTAATAGATTAAAGAGGTACACAAAATACAAAACTAAATGATAAAACATGTAAACAACAAATAAACAATATAAAGGCAGACATCGTAACTACCACGCGACCTTCAATATATGCAAATTACTTTCATCGGCATTATCAATCCCTTCATTACGCTTTTGGAAAAAGGGAACTGTAATTTGAAACTTTATTATTATTGAGCTAAAGGAAACTGTACTTTCTCTTCTCTTAATAAAATGTTTTTTATCTCAAATACAATTAAATACCCTGCACGGAAAAGAAAATATGTAAGCAAGGGTTTTTATAAAGAT
Source organism: Magicicada septendecula (assembly GCA_034769895.1). Classification (NCBI taxonomy): domain Eukaryota; kingdom Metazoa; phylum Arthropoda; class Insecta; order Hemiptera; family Cicadidae; genus Magicicada; species Magicicada septendecula. The sequence goes on from CM068375.1 coordinate 9,587,830, forward strand.
AAATAGCAAAGCAATATGAAAAAAACGTTATAGTTTTTTATCGTAAATGATACATAAATAAATAAATAAATTAGCTTAGATCCGCCGTGTGACTTTGTTTTATATTTAGAATTACGCTGTTCGGGACATATGTTCCACCATTAGATTACCTCACTCGGTTGAGATTTCAAATGCCAAAATCACATACTCAGTTGTTAATATGTATGTATGTAATATGTATGTATGTAATATGTATGTATGTAATATGTATGTATGTAATATGTGTGTATGTAATATGTATGTATGTAATATGTATGTATGTATGTAATATGTATGTATGTAATATGTATGTATGTAATATGTATTCACATAAATTAAAAACATATTATTACGACGAGCTCACGGACCGCCGTGTGTAAACAGTGAAAACATAATAATTGACACCACATTAAATTACAATTAAAACTGGAATTACTATTTAAAATAAATATACTATCTCATACATTATAATGTCTTAGATATACATAATCATATAGCTGAGGATGCAAGGGAATAATGTATATAATATCTTATACAAGACAGTTTTTTGAAATAGTTATTTTCTAAATGTGTTAAATCTTTGTAGGTCGATCTGATATAAGCTTGAACCATATTGCGCTGAATAAATTAATGTTACCTCCTTTACGAATTGCGTTGAGAAAATGTTGATCACATTCACATATCACAACACATAATTCAAAAGAGTTTTTCGTGCCAAACATGAATAAACTTTTAATCAACAAATTTATTTTCTGAGGCGCTAAATAAAGTTTACATCAGTATTCTACAATATTTACAAAGCGTCCGTCGTGTGTTTTACATGAAACACATTAACAAGAATTTCATCAGCCAACAGTGGCGAATGTAATTCTAATCTTCTCTCTTGCTATAGAACATTAAAAAAAATATTATTTATGAATTACTTATCATATAAGAAGTTTTCTTATTTGTTTTTAACTTTTTAAATTCAGTTGTAAGAAGAATAAACACTATAGTAAAATGAAAATAATGAGAAAAAATAGGGAAGTCTTGCTGTCTATAAATCTGGCATTGACTTTTATTGCCTAAGTGGTTTTAATAACATTAGACTGGTAAAGCAATGGAATCGATGTAAATGTGAAAGGCTATTTTCTTTTCCGAAAGAGATTACGTTTGTAATTAATTTAATTGAATAGGAGCTTTGGCTATTAAAATGACAATCTACAGTCAGTTAGAGAACCTAACATTAGGAGAATCGTAGACGTATGATACGCTACATTTTGCGAAGCTTGCTTTACTTTGAAGGAAAACACAACACGTAAGATTCAAAGTATGTATACCAAGTCCGTTTGCGATGAAGAGGGATCTTCAAAGGCTAAGGGAGTAAATCCTGACAGGAAATTACGGTAGACCACAGGCTCTAACCTGTTCAACAGCTATAATTAAACGTTCATTGGTTTCATTTTGACTTAGCGGAATACATTAACAAAACTCAGCATTTCACTACTATTCAGTAGAACGCATAATATATTAAATACAAATTTAACCTACGTTCGTGAAATAAAGTAAATTCTTCTTCTTCTTCTTCTTCTTCTTCTTCTTCTTCTTCTTCTTCTTCTTCTTCTTCTTCTTCTTCTTCTTCTTCTTCTTCTTCTCCTCCTTCTCCTTCTCCTTCTCCTTCTCCTTCTTCTTCTTCTCCTCCTTCTCCTTCTCCTTCTTCTTCTTCTTCTTCTTCTTCTTCTTCTTCTTCTTCTTCTTCTTCTTCTTCACTTGCGGGGTTGGGTATTAATCAAAATTTGCCTTCAAACATCCTTATACCCCTTTCCTTATCTTTTGACAGGCTTTTTGCGTATGGGCTGTAGGACAATGTTCATCTAACAAATCAATTGTGCAAAAGTCTCACAGCATTTTCCCTGCAGCGTTCTCTACAAGTTCTTGTGCTCTCCATTACACATGTTACTCCCAACTGGTACCTTACAGCATCGGTTTTTAAACTGACTCTTTATAAATAATTTTTAACCCTACTTAAGAAATTAAATTTGGAAGCTTCCTTCCTGGTGATTATTTGGGAGAACAACGTTTCATTTCCATACAGCATTACCGGACCTGCAACTGCCTTAGAGAATTTTAACTACCCTGTAGACATTTTCAACACATGTTTAAAAATTATGGTTCTTAATTCTTGTGACTGTGATTAAATGAAACGTACTGTTGTCAGAAGGGCTGGCTTTGAATTAGTAAAACAGTTCGCAACATGTGTGTTAATTTTTGCAGAAGGAATATTTGTTAGTGTCATAAAGCACCATCAGTTACATAGAAAAGCATCTCATGGTCATTTTGTAGCACACCGGAAGCGTGCTACAGAGAATACACCAAAATAACATAATATACCACCCATATCAACTGAAATGATTATTAGTATTTAAGACTCTCTCTCTCTCTACATTATAACATACTTCTCAAATGTCTCTAAAGTTTAACATAATTCCATAAAGGGAGGAGGTGTAAGTAAAAGAAATGTTTGAATACCTTCGATTTGTGAGCAGAGTCGGGTTCGACCCATTTATTTCAAACAATATGAGCCTCGAAAATTTATGTAATTATAAGTCAGTCAGCAAAAGTCAATTACTGAGTTAATTTAGCTCAAAATGAACTAAATATATAAAAGATTAAATACTGAATATAGGACAGTTGCATAAATCAATTCTAGTTTATAGTAAACGGTGTTCAGCGTACAAGCTGTGATCTGCTCAGAAAATTCTAACACTGTTCTACATCACAAAATATTTATAAAAAATTTGTTCCTGTCACATAAGGTGAGTAAACTGGTTTATCTCGCTTTTCATTAGTGATTGTACAGTAACTTTCACTGAAAGTTGTTAATGGTAAAATTTTACTTGACAATCCGGATAGGTTCTCTCACAACCTGCTGTAGCTGGTCGCAACGGGTGCGTGTTCCTCGGTTCATGCCCTGGACCGCTGCTGTGTCCACGCTGGAAGAACGTGTGAAAAAAAACTACATGGAGTCCATATTCTCTTATCCTCACTCCGGTACGTGGAACCAAGCTTTGAACTTGGTAATCGAGGCTTCCAACCAAGGTACCCACCAGAAGACGACGGGCGACTCTGCTCACAGTTCAGTTTGATGGGAGACTGACAGAACTTGTTGAGTGAAAAGCTTTACTAGAAAAGGGTCGGAGGGGGTCTGACGTCAGGGAACGCCGACCAAAGTTCGAATAATTCTCCGTCGCGCGACTATTTAAACTCATTTTAACTAAAACGGAATTAACGCTTGTTGCATTCGGCAAGGGGCGCCGAATAGCTGCAACAATTTTAAAAATTTTCCACCCTAGAAAGAATCCGATCTTTGCAACTCTGTGCATTGTAGCTCTATTTAATTTATTTTTTAGTCTGTTAGTTACAGTGCATACGTAGTTAAAGTCCTATGGTTACAAGAGCTCAGGTTATCGGTTTGCCTGTGACTTGGGTTGCTGTGCTACCATCCCGCACTTCTGCATGTAGTGAACAGTGGAAAGTGACTTCCACTCCTCATGAATTTGGGTAGTCCCATAATTAGCTTAAAGGAAATTAAATCTAGCATATTTCCTTACTCTGGTATTATTTATACTGAATTGTAACAGAGTCTCCTCTCTGATTTGTCGGCGTTTCTTGGCTGCATCTTGATTCACCAAATCTATTGCTATCCTGTTTCGAAGGTCTAGGGAAGCTTTTTCCTGTTTCATAATTCTTCACATATGTGACTGAATTTAGTGAAGCCAAAATGTGTAGTCTAACAATGTGTGCTACCATCCAGCACTTCTGCATGTAGTGAACAGTGGAAAGTGACTTCTACTCCTCATGAATTTGGGTAGTGCACATTATTAGGTTACAGGAAATAAAATCTGGCATATTTCCTTACTCTGGTATTATTTATGCAGAATTGTAACAGAGTCTGCTCTCTGATTTGTCGGCATTTCTTGGCTGCATCTTGATTCACCAAATCTATTGCTATCCTGTTTCAAAGGTCTAGGGAAGGTTTTTCCTACTTCATCACTCTTCACATATGTGACTGAATTTAGTGAAGCCAAAATGTGTAACTACGTAATATGAACTATGTAATATGAACTGTCCAACAAGGTGACTGCACTGCCATAAAATTATGTAATTGGAAGCGGGCAAGTAACTGGGTCATGGAAGACTCATTTATCGGCAGGAATTTAACTCTAACAAAAAATTTTGTATGTCATGGGCCATCACGCGACTTGCCATGCAAACAGATTCTGTGGACATCTAATTATTACCCACAAGTTTCAAGGAAACAAACCAGATGGCTCAAACTGTGGTACCATATTATTGTATTAGAAGATACGATATCAGTATACGATATGCTAGGAGCAAATTTGGCATAGTTTGTTCACTAACTTTTGTACGCATACGAATAATCGGATATAAAGAATGAGCACACACATGAACGCGCGCACGCACACGTTTACAGAAAAAAAAATATAATTACATATGCATATGTCGTAAATAAAATAATACAGATAGTCACCTATATCTAGACGTGAATAAAACAGTAGCAATGAAGTAAAAATACGTTTTTATAAAAGGTTTTATCTTTTAACTAAATAAATGAATATTTAATGAATAAATTTGTGTTAGTGGTTGAAATCACAATCAGAATAATCACTGTTGCACACCACTATATAAAAATTATTCCGATTAGCGCTTTCAAGCTTCACAGCTCATCGTGAATAATTTTTACATAGTGGTGTGCAACAGTGATTATTCTGAAAATGAATATTTGTCATGAAACAATCCCTATAAATATGCTCGCGTACTGCAGAGTACATTATACATCGGAGATTACTCAACTAAATTTAAGTTCAACATTGCTTTTGTAATTTAATTCTACTACGGTCTCACGTCTACCCGATGAACCTATATTTAACGGTGATATCACCGAGACACGTTTATAGCTGCGAATACTAGTTGATAAAAGTTTTAATTTAAAAGTTAATTTATTCTTGAACACGGGTAAGAGAAAGAGCTTCCGTGACACCCCGTGTATCTTCTGGCTTTATAAATGCTTACATAATTTTTAATTTACTTTATCAATAAAATTACGGCACACTGAAGGAAAATTGCATAGCAAAGTTGGATACTAGAAGCTTAATATTTGAATAGAAAGGTAACACATATATATTTCTGTCCTACTTCTTTATTGTCCTTCTGTTACTGTCTTTTTCTTTTTGACTTAACACAAGTGTTGGGTTTTAAAATACCAAATTATTTCTATTCTAAGACACCTACAGTCGTCTGATTATCCTGAGTCCACTTAATCAGGGTTCTCTGTCTTACTTGGTTCATGTTTGAGAATAGATAAAGACGTTTGATATTGGAATTACAACTCAAATATTTTAAGAATTTTAGAGGCATCAAAATAAAACGTTTAAGCAATATTAACGGTACTATTTATTCAAACGAAAGACGCAAAAATTTACGAGTAAAACAAGATTGAATTTTGATTGAGGCAAGTCCCAGTTTTATTATTGAATGCAAGTGAAGATTTTTGGAGTACAGTCTAATTAATATTTCAAGCAGAATGATCACTGTTGCACACCACTATATAAAAATTATCCCGATTAGCGCTTTCAAGCTTCACAGCTCATCGTCAGATCGGAATTGAAACAGTTAACGTGAAAACAAACCCTTCGCCCCCATCTCACCCCACCCTGGTCACACACAACAAGCTATAATTCAAATGTCCCTTCCACACCCCCTGAGCCCTGTCCCTCCATCTGGACAGTTACATATTTTTCTAGCAAATTCCTTGTGTTTCAGTGTTTTGTGTGTGTGTGTGTGTGTGTGTACATCCATTTTAAACCTACCCGTCTTCCTCTCCACACACGTGGGTCAGTCACACACCCTTATTTTAAACATCCAATTAGTACTATGCAATTTAATTCTTAATCTTATCTATCTGTCCTCTATCATTTATTTCTAAATTAGGTTATAAAATATTTCTTCATTATCAAATTTATTAATTGTCTAACCCTTTTTCTCTTTCTTTCAATATTTCTAACTCCTCTCTAAGCTTCATTTAAACTGTGTTATTTACTACTTTTACAATTTCGTAGTCTTCCAAAAGATTAAAAAACTTCTGGTTGTCTTCTATGAAATGTCTTGCATATAACGAATTGGTTGTTCTATTACCTTCTCCACGTTTGTGGTCAGACAACCTGCATACGAATATTTGTCCTGTCTCACCTAGGTACACTTTGTTGCAGTCTTTACATTTTAAATTATAAATTCCTCTTTTCTGTAATACTGGAATTTTTTCTATATTTTTATTCCTTATCTTATCAAATACCGTTTCACATTTTTTAATAGCTATATCTACTCCGTATTTATTAAAACATTTTATAATTTTTCTAGTATGTGAACCTATGTATGTCAATGGCCCTACATAATTCGTTTGTTCTAGTTCTATTTTAGCTTTTTGTATGTTCACCCTTTTCATAACTTTATCCACTATGTTGGTGTTATAATTATTATTCCTTACAATTCCCTTTATCGTTTTTAACTCCCTATATTTTGATTCGGTCTCTATTAAACACTTCTGAGCTCTGTAACAAAATGAATTGATTGCCACCATTTTATATCTATAATGGTGGTAAGACTCTCTTTGTATTATATCAGAATACGACTCTTTCCTAAATATCCCAAACTGTAGTTTCTAATTACCTTTAATTTCTATGTTTAAATCTAAGTAATTTATTTTCTTACCTCCTATCTCTTCTTTAAATTGTAAGTTTTTATCCTTATTATTTACCTCATTTATAAACTCATGCACTTCTGCTATGCTTCCTTCCCAAATTACTAATACATCATCAACGTATCTAGACCATAATTTTATATTGTCTTTATACTTAGTGGAACTTATTAATTGCTTTTCAAAGTCATTCATGTATATTTCTGTATATTTGTTATCCAGTTTAACAAATAATTAATATTTGTTAAACTGGATAATTATCTTACCTAAGAAAAAACATGTTAATATAATTCTTTCAGGATAAAACCACTAATATTAAATTGTATACAATTACCAATCAGATTAATTCTATTATTATTTTTAATATACTGATAATGAATTATATTGAGTTAGTATAAGACCCAACTGCCTGCATAGCAACATAGACTGCATGAAACGTAAACTCTACTGCATAAAGGAAAGTTTATATACTCTTTGCAATAAAGGAATTACAATCTTGCTATTCATTATGGCCTCGTTTCCCTGTCTTGATTAATGTTTATTTGAAGCTGTCTAAACCAGTTATGAAGTATCTACAAATGCTCCAGAGCTTCAAAAGAATTGACGACAACAACTGTGTGTATTACATATATATTTGTGCTTTTATATTTCATCCAAAAAACTCCCATCTGATTACGGCACACAAAGTGTTAAAGGCAGTTTTTGGGTACTAAAAGAAAATAAAGTTTGAAGACATGGTTATCGACCTGACGTAGGACCATGAATGTTTACTACGAGCAGTTCATATCCTTGGGACTACTTAGGCTGCTAGGCATCCAATTCCTGTTAATAGGTAACTACATAACAGAACTCATATTATCTCTGGGTCGTTATCCTACTAGAAACCAGGATCTGTTAATTCTGAACTGGCCTCGCACACCTTCAAAAGATATAATACTGAAAAATCGAATAAGTACTGCATTTCGAAAGTATATGAAGACATGGATTTGAATTCAAATAGTTTACTTTAGGCTAAAATATTACGACATTTTAGCAAAAAAATTTAATATTACGAACATTCAACTATTTTCTAATGATATTACTTATATTGAAGAAAAATGTTTATGTATGAAGAAATAAATAAATATTTAATTCTAATGTTTCAACTTACTTTGGTTTCTTACAGATTCTTGCTGTATACTCGTTTCAATATAACTGTAACATTCACGTTAAAGCAACATAATAATGCAACCTTTCCTGCAATTAATTACATACATTACGCTAACAGACTTTTTTTGTCAACAAACGTTTACACACATCATACGACTAATATAAACAAATAGAACTACTGAATGCCGATTTTATGTAGTTGAGCAGTGATAAGTGTTTTTGTAATTTAAATGAGTTTCTTTTTTTTTCAAATTTTGTCTACGGAATATAGAATTTTCAAATTCTTAACTGCATGATAAAAATATGAATTACAAATGTTCACCGTTTTTGTGTCACTGCGCTCACAGAGCTAGTTGAAAAATTAAACTAAATTTGTAAAAATAGAAGTTTTGAATTTTCTTCTTAATCAACACACACATAATTTAAATTTCCTATGTAATGGACAAGATGGCCAAATAACTTACGTACTTTACAAAAACACATTTATTATCTAGTTAACGTCTATGGAATTAATTCGTGTATGGAATAAACGTTCGTATGCGGTATTAAACATTTGAATAAAAGAAAAATGAACATAGGCGGCTGATATAATTTCTGTTTAAGAAAACTGATATAATAACTAGGTCTAGACTATAATATTTTTCCAGATTTTCATTCCTATTTAGTAGGTAAGCGACGATTAAATCGAATTTATTTGACAAATTAATGTTAACTAATTATGTTACTAAGTTGGTATTGGCTTAATCTATTAAAATTTTTAAAAATATACTTAAAAATAATAAAAATATTTGGATATTTTAAATAAAACTGTAACATTTTCTTCTAATAAATATAACGTTGTACTATTTTTGACGGAGACAGCAAAAATAGGTGCCTCTGGTGGTTTGTAAGAACGAGAAATTTACACGTCTGCATGGAGGTGCAAGAATTATAGTGATGTGAAGTTTCTAGTTATATATGAATTTCATTTCTGAGATTACTGAGGATAAGCTACGTTGAGCTGAAAAATAGCACAATATACCTGCGTAATTCTTGGTACGTGGCGGCAGTTGTTCTGTTTCCACTGTAAAACACGACGATCCTGAAGACCGTCGCAACAACCGTCATCAGATTCAGTCCTTATTTGTAATCACATTAATTGACAACACTAAATGTAACGTTTTGTATGTCAAAAGTGAACCTGTAAATTATAGTTACTGATTCTGACATAATACTCAATTAATTAATCTACAAGTATGTATGAATGAATAATGTAGTATGAATCATAGTATAACAAATATAACCAACAATATGGAAATAGTGGAAATAAACAATAATAAACATGACATTATACAGTTAGAAAAATTATATATATACCTTCATAAAAAATATGACAAATTGATGAATCAACAGACAATATTTGAAAATGATCAATTATTTCAATACATATCTGGCTTGGTTTCACCCAATAATGATGGCAGTGGAAAGTTCAAAATGAAGTACAGTAAGAGGTAGTAGACACAGTTAACAACAGTTATACATTTGAAGGAAAACATCATAACAGGAACATTACAGTGTATGAACTGATGATGAAATTTTAATATTTCGAAAAGGCCTTATTCACTATTTAAAAAAATGAAATTTTACTGATTTTGGTGGTATGTATATAATAATATTATAACAAGTCAGTGGCATAATGTTTGCCAAAGTAATCTACAAGTGTTTGAAAATACTTTTTTCTTGCGTTCCAACATCCGCTCTGATTTGTTGTATACTTTCTGTGTTTGTTGACATTGGAGCTTTTGTTGAAGCGTTGATTAAGGCAAAGGTAATCCAAATTAAAAACGTACAGGAACACACACACACACACACACACACACACACATCACATTGATTATATAGTACTGAGAATTATGTAAAAGGAAACCACTATTACAGGTAACTTCAATGATGATCATAGTTGTGACCAATGTACTGCAAGACGTATTGCTCATATGTACTAGTATAACACTTGTAGGCGACCAAACGATATAGACATCCATTCTTTGCCCTTCCTACTTCTTAACGTCTTGGTGCAAACTTAAAATTTACACCCGTTAAAAAAATTATTTTTAAAAGTGTCAAAAATGTGTACATTATAAACCTTTACCTTTTGATCACAAACAAGTTTCATATGAAAATATTGTTGAAAGCTAATAAATATATATAATAAACATTATCTTCAAAAATTGTCTTTTTTCACAATTACCGAAACGTGTCAAAAATATCTCACTTATTACTTATACGTCTCCATAAATTATGACTCTGTAAAATATCAAATTTATTTCACGTGCACGTTTTTAATTTTGCAGGAATTAATAGATGGCCCCTTAATTAAGAATACCAGGATTGCTTGTCGTAAAAAAGGCGTCTGAAAAATTTCATTACCTACGACGTGACAGAACTGCCATTGTAGTCAAACAATAAAAACGCGCCCTTCAGCGACAGTGAAGGTACGCCACATCATCCGTCAATTACTTACTAATGGTATTCAATCAATCAGTGGAAGCAAATTGTACTTTTTAGTTTTCCAAATTATAAAGCCAGTATTTATCTTCAACTTTAAACTCTCTCTTTTGAGAACAATTACGTGAATATTTAGAAAGTGAAAATTGTTTTGTGTTGCCATACTGTTTGATGTTTACTACCACTGACTACCGTCACCTCGACAGAAAAATGAAATACTTCAAATGTAATTTACCAAAGATTTTTACAATAAAAAATGATTTTTAATTCTTACAGTTTTTCCAAAATAAAGTTTCAATTGGATTTTTGCACTTTAGAGAGTACTTTATGTTTCATTTGATACTATTGCTATAAAACATTTTTCGCATAAATAGATTAGTTTTTTATGACGATTTTCTGGGCTGTTACTTCGTCGTCTAGATTTTTGATGTTTATCTACAAACGTTTGTCGGAATTATTCAGTGACTGGTAATCGCAGATCACAGGACATTGCCACTGAAGATGCCAGTCGTTGGTATGGACGAAACGTCTGGAGATAAACATGGATGGCCTTGACCTTACCTTCTGAATATGGCGACTCACCCGTCTACGGATTGGTATTATGTCTGTTTAAAATGGGCATAGTTTGGGAAATGTAAAGGTTTAAGCTACTGCAGTATATGCGTCATTTAAATAAGTAATGCGGTTGTGTGGCTCGAATGTGTGTTTCATACACTTCATCCAATTTTTATTCAAAACATGTTACAAAAATATTCCTGATTTCCAATGATTTTAAAAATCTCATCTAATCTAGTCAATCTAGTAAACACTGCATGGAAATGATTTCTTACGTAAATATATTTGTACGCAAATTGTGACGTATTAGTTTCAATACATTTGTGAAGATTATGTGAAAATAAGTTAAAAATTTACAGGCATTACACAAATGCAAAGCACAGAGAAGGGCATTGAAAATGCTTCAATAAATCTAAAAAATATATATATATGTTTATGTTCATTCACCAATCAATGAATTCATTCTTCATTCACCAATCAATGAATTCATTCTTCATCTACCAATGTACAGATTATAAGTTAAGTGTAGTCGCATTAACAAGCGAAGTTTTATATGTGTACTACGTTATTGACATCAAAGAAGTAAGTTTCTATGGAAACTCACCGGTTCCCATTTTCGATAACGCGCCAGCGATCGGCCGCAAATGTGCGACACGTTCTTATAAACATTTTCAATGTTAAAAATGTGTAATACATGCCTTTCTTGCTTCTGACTCATAACACAAAGAAGTCTATACGTTATAGCCGTAATGTTTTGTGATTATCAAACCACAGTAAGTCTAGATAATATAAGAATATTGTTTTGCTGTAGAAAATAGTTCGGTATAAATATATTGCATACGGTTTGAATATTAAAAGAGAAAATTAGTTAACATTACGTTCATCATTATCATCAGCCGTAGCTCTACAACCCTTGGTGGGTCTTGGCCTGCTCCAAGAGTCGTTTCCATTCTTCCCTATTACGTGTCCTGGCTTTCCAGTTCCTTATTTTTAGTTTTCTGAGGTCCTGCTCTATCTGAATCTACGTTGGGTTCTTCCCCTTTTTCTACTACTTATTGATTTCTGGTAGAAAACATGTTTCGTAGGCTGTCCTTCCTCCATTCTCTGAATGTGTCCAACTCACCTTAGTCTGTATATTTTGATTACCCTGACAACATCTGGCTCTTTGTAAAGGCGGTATAGTTCATAATTATAGCGCCTGCGCCACGTTCCATTTCCTTGTACTCCTCTAAACATTTGCTCTTAGAATCCGTCTTTCACAGCAACCTAGAAGTCTCTCACTATTTGTTGTCACTGTGCCTATGTCAGCACTGGCCTGATAAGTGTTTTGTATATTTTGCATTTTGTGCTTCTTGAGATGAAGCTAGATGCCAAGAACATTACGTTAGTAATTTAAAAATAATATTGTTCTTGTTAGTTACTTCTGTAAAATTAATTTGTTATTAAATTAAAACTCTCCTTACAAGCACAAAACAACTAACTGCTAACGTTTATTGTCATAACTGAAAACAGTATTGATTTAAAATCAATATTATTATGTGTGTTTATTCTCATTTAATTGGAATAAAGAAATAATCCTGTGAATTTATATTTTCAAAATCTCAACAAAAATAAATTCTATTTACGAACTACCAACAATGAGCGATAATTATCAAATGAAGCGCTTAATCTTTGAATAAGATAACCGAATGTGGACATTCAATAACAACAAATATGATACTAGCTGCAACCTGCTGCAGTAAGTTATAAGTGCAGTGAGTTATCTTGGTTCTTATACTATACGAGTACAGTTCCTACCTGCAGTCCATACAAGTAGGCATCGTTAGCAACGACTTGACTCAGATGAGACCTCGCAAAGTGTTAATAACGTGTAAAGTCTAAGCCCTTGAATGTACGTACTAGTTCATGGCAACACAACCAGTAAACACTAAAGTTAGTCAAGGGTAAGATTTATTTGAAATATACGGTTGACCAAGAATATTGTAACTGAAGGGTTTCACAAACTTAAAAAACAAGAATTACAACCTACATTATCATGCTTATTAATCAAGTTTAGTATATTGCTACGTAATGCGGAAAAAGTGTTACGTCATTATGGAACGTTCTGGTACATTTGAGAACGTTGTTCTACTCTTTTCCCGGCTATTCCCGCAGCTGTAATGCGTACGTGACGCTTAACATGCGAGGCGGTAACATAATGGAGAACGTCTCGTGCGTTCAACGGTACCGTTCCAGAAGCATCTTGAATAGCCCAACGGTGTGTTGAAGTATTCTCTAGAATTTTCACCTGTTTGTTAAAGACGCATATTATGGAACCCTGCAGACTATAAATAGCCCATACCTGCCGCTTAGAACTCAGTGTTTTTTCGGGAAATTTGCAGAGTGCGTGGAAGTGGTATATTAATGAACAGTGATTGTAGCGCGGAATTATTTATATTTGACATTGTTATTGCGTGTGGACAAATCTAACTGGGATTATTGTACGAGTTGATTATAAACTATTATTTGTGATAATTAAAGCTGGTTTTTAGTGACTTCATTGGTGTCTTGTATTTCGTTTTCCACTGTACCATACGACGGCGACGATCAGTAGACCGTCGTAACAATATCATAATAGAAAGTTAGAAGTTGGATGCTCAATAAAATAGTTGATTGTTTACTTGAGTTACATTTAAAACCCATTGTTGTGTGAACACTGTAGACATTATCTAAATTCAAAAATATCTACGCTAGAGAAAGTGTAATAAATGATTGCTTTAATAATTATTCCTTATCTATACTTAATTTAATTCAACATGTCGCATCATGAGTACAATAATATATTTAACCAGTATTGATAATTAAAAATTTTCTGCAACACGTTTTTGCAAAAACCATTTCTGCAATCAAAAATGACTACAGCATTGAATTTAGTTACGTATATTTATAGACAAATAATTACTAAACCTCAGGCCAAGCGGCCCAGTAATGAAATCTCCATGGTTGGATTCCTGCTCTACAAACGCACAGGTACGGCCAGGAGCGATTTGCTTGTGCACTATGTGGCGTACATGCATCAACCAACGCGAAACTTGCCGTAACCTATATTAAAGTTTGATCATATATTCTACGCCAAATAACATTAGCCACACCCTATATATGCACAACCCATTTATTTGGAGACTAAAATTAATATTGGAGTTCATATGGAGTGGCCGGAAAATGGCAAACCAAACACTTGCAGGGCACCATTAATAAATAAAGTTAAATGTATAACTAATAAACTGGTTTTATTTTAAATCACTTAAGAAGTTGAATGTCAGGAAACTTTTTCGGAAATAATTTTTACTTTTTCTTTTATGAATTTGCTAACTGCTATAATTTTTTTTTTTTTTTATTGTTCGACTAAGCTTTTCGTCATTACTGACATCTTCAGGAATTTATTATAAATTTTTTTATAATAAAAAAAAATTATAGCAGTTAGCAAATTCATAAAAGAAATAGTAAGGATGGCTGCTAATTTAAACAATACGAAGAATAATTTTTACGTTTGCTTATAATGTTGCTTATAATACAGATAACGTTGAACAGATAATGTTCGAAATGAAACACATTTAGGCAACAAAAACACATTGTATAGACGTATACCTTACAAAACAGTTATGGTGTCTGTATAGTTTAAGTAATTCAATTATTGTCGAAAACCCATCCACGCTGAGAAAACGGTTTGCTGTTATCTACGCCATACTTCTAATATCTACATATTTATATATATCTGCGTACTGTGAGGAATAACGTTTCCAAATTCTTGGCTGCCTGAGTTTTCGACCACACAATGTTATACAAAACAACTTGCTTTGGCAACAATTCACGCTGCAGGAAGCAAAAAGTAAGTTATAGATGACTATTTATAAGTTTTCCAATTTGAGTTTCCACCACTACAAGACAGGACAGGAATTAAGCACGCACTGCAAAAGAGTCACAAAATGCTGGGGACAAAATCAGAGCTAAATAGACAGAACATGAAAGAGGAAAGACACAATCGCATCATCAAAACCAACAACTATATTAATGCGTGCGCGCATACTCGCATGTGTGTATACTGAATAATGCAAATTGTGTGGTAAACTATACGATGCATATGCTGATGAATAAACATTAATCCAATACTGCCAAAATTATATAAAAATCATGAACATATCTAAAGTACACCCACAAAAAGATTAAGGGCTTAGTACGCATTGCATTACGACAATTAAAATAAAGACAATATTCCTGGTAAAAGAGCAGATAAATTAAAAATTAATTAATAACCGTATATAAAATCAAGGTAAACAGCAAAGAAGCCACAGGAAAGTGGACAAGGAAAGTTTTTATAATTGTGTCTTGGATAATGAATAGTTCAACTCGAAGTAAATGAAAATGCGAATAGAAAGCTTGAAGTGTTGAATACACATTGCATTAAGAAAATTAAAGTGAAGAAGATATTCCGTCTGCTATAATTTAAATTAAATCTAATAACCCTATACAAAATCAAGGAGAGCAGAAAAATGTGCTATGCATTTTGTTCTTAGCAAAAGTTGTTTTATGTATAAGATTTGGGTAATTGCGTACAGTCGCTCGAAATACATTGGATTCTTGTACGGGTGTCATGTCATTGTGAACTGAGACTCGGAGTATATGCGTTTAGCACAGTCTGTAACAACAAACACAACTTCTGTAACAGCTTTTATGTAAATAACTGTTAAGAGCGCAAGTAATTTATCTTTCCCTCGTACAATTTAAACGATACAGTTAAACGTTTGGTGAGCTTACAGTGTTGAAAGTGTTGAGAGCGTTATTTATGGCGAATGTACTTGGTAGTTGTCGACCCAATGTACTGTGTTCGCTTGTGTACTGATGATAGCGATACGTTGTATTGTTTAAATAAGACAATGCAGTCTGCAGTTTACCTTGGTCTGTCTCAAATGTATGCAGGAATATTCATTGTACTAGTACATATTCCTTAGGGTGTTATTACATAAAAGAAAGTTTTGGACTGCTAATAGATAAGATTTAAAAAGTATTAAAATTTTCAGATATCGTAAATAGCTGGTAGTGACTTTTAGTTAGTCATGTCTACAAGTAAAATTGTTACAACAGGTTTATGAATATGGATGCGCACTGTTCAAAAATCACCGCAAACATTACATGTTACTCACAAAATGGTTTTTCATGGATGAACTTGTTGTTTTCAACTAATCTGTTAGTTATTCTATGTTTGCTAGCGTTAATAAATCTGGAAAAACCGTGACAATACTTAGACCAACTGGTACTGGTGTGAGTTTTTAATTTTTGTCTTCTCTGATATTTATAATACCATAATTATCACTGTCGCCATAATCGTATTTACAATTAACAGCAATTTGTCATAAACGACAACAAAATCAACAGTAGTCATTTCATTTTGAAGTTAAACAGTAAAATAATACAGCGTTGTTTCACATTCAGAATCGAGCTTGTAAAGAGATGCGCAAAAGAGCAAACTTTGTTTGACCTCTTGGTAAATTACCTGAAGATAGCTTGACTGCCGAAAGCGCTCGTCGATACCAAAGACAACATAGTGGTTTGTATAAAATTACTAGTAGAAATATTTGAAACCACTAACACTCCAATACAACAATAAAAAAGATACTGTTATGTAAAGAACAACGATGCAGAAAAGGGACTCGCGAACGTGTGCTGTGTTAACATGGGATGAGAAACATCATGAATATTGTATTCGCTGTGGACTTTGTGCCTGTGTTTACACGTTGTGGGTTCTATATATTGAGTTAACTCCAATTTATTTAAACTCATGTAAATTTTGGTAACTTTGTAGCATAAAGTGCTCTTTGTTACAAACATAAGAGGAAATTTAAACAACTTGGTTTTTACGTTCAGTATATGCTTCATATGTAAGAATATTAAAATACATGTGATAAAGTACAAAAACTAAAACTTTACAAATCTTCGGCTGTTCAGACTTACATATATTTTAAACCTTGTGGTTAATATTAAAAGTAGGAAACCACATTTTTGAAGCCACTGAGTCGAAAATTTTGAGAAAATCAGAAATTAGTGAATAGAATACACAATGAAATCATTCAATAAAAAGTGAATGCAGAAATAAGAGCGATGATATTATGATTAAGCCAGATCGGACTGAACAAAATTTTGAGACCAGAAAGCCTTATCTCTGACAGAGAAGAAAAAGAAGAAGAAGAAGAAGAAGAAGAAGAAGAATAAAAGATGATTTCGGTGATGATGACCGTAATTAGAATAAGAAGGAAACTACCATCAGTACATAACGAGGTGCCGAGGCAGTGAAAGGAGAATTTCCTCAATTAGCAATCATCTAAGTCTTGTCTCATCTTTTCCTATAAAGTCAGTAATAACTAAAATACAAGTTTTACTTACTGGATTAACTGAGACAGCGTTAGAAGAAAATTCGTGAACTTAATCTTTCTGTGATGGTCCGTTATTAAATCATTGTGTATTTCAGCATCTACCTTTAGACATATGTGTTCTCGGGTATTGGCTGTCGAATAACCAACCAACAACTCTCTTGTTTCTTTTCCATGTTGTTCCCTCTTCCATTTCCATGGCGTCCCTCCTGTTGGTTTTTTAAAGGTAATCTTGAGAACCACCGAGCAATACGTTAATCGTTTGTCCATTCTCAACTTCGTTTGTCCGTGTAGATTTGGGTAGGTCCGTGTCGTCTCTTATTTTCTTATAAACGAAGAGTCGAGCACTGATGATGTAAGTGCAACAAATAAAAAGAAAACAGCCGGATGTGTACCTACTTGACTTATGCTGCTTAAATCTTTAAAAAACTATCAAATACTTATACGCGAAGTTTGTAGCATTAAAAATTCTACAAAATTATTAATTTGGTATGCTTTTACATCATTATTGTACCAGATGGCTTCAAAATGATATATCCACTTATGTTCGGGAATGAATTTAAATTTGCTGTATCATTTTCATTTTTATTCATATGTTTTAACAATTTATTTTTCCGTGTACTTCTTGTTCAATGCTCCCTACAAATTTAGTCTATGATTCATTACGTACCTGTTTCACAAAACGCTTAGCTGTGTTTTTTTTTTTTTACAGATATCTCCATCTTCACCTGTATTTGAAGATATATGGGGTGTACCTTTTCTTCTCTTCTATTGCTTTAGCAACTTCATTGTTCCACAGTCTATGGCCCAATATACTTTGTAACTTCTGTTTACCTATTGTCTCTTTTGCTGCCTCTTCTATAAAACCTCTTATTATATTCCCTCATTCGGTTTTCAATATTCCAGTCTGTTTCCACTTGTAACCGCTGATTTACACAATTTTGATAAAAACTTTTTATACTGCTACCTTGCTGCAGATATAGTTTAAAAACCTTCTCATTCGACTTAATTCGAGGTTTCATTTTGCCTTCCATAGATTGTCATAGCCGTTCTATGCTTAAAATAAAGCTTGTTATCACCAAATAATCGCCCATTTTTTTGGTTTTGTTTCCCTCAGGTTCGTTGTCCGTGAGTCAATACTAATTTTTGACAATTGAATCTTGTAGAGGACGATGAGGTGAAGAGAATGGCATCTTATTTGAGATTATAGGTCGATTTTTAAGCATAACAATCTTAGCTATAAGGAGATAATGATCTTAATATATGTCCGCACCTCTGTACACATGGACCCTTAAATTTGTTGGCTAATCTTATTATTTGGCAGAACGTAATCAATTATCTCTCGTTTGACATAACAATAATGAGTTGATAACACAAGAAGTAGCTGGAGCTGACTTAAGTACTGAATTGTTCTTTGTAATCAACTTTAAATAGACCTGATTAGAGTATAACAATTTAATCTTGTCTAGATTTATAAGTGTAAATGTCAGGTGTTTTGTCTGGAAAATAAATTTTTATGTGACTTAGAAGAGCTGGCGCTATTTGATTAAACTCTGAAGGCAGCACACTCATAAATTGTGGAGATCACGCTCACTAAAAGAACACTATCTCTTAACACGCACGAGTCACGGCAGTAAAGTCAAATTCAATTCCAACAAAGAGAAATATGCCTTTCCCATTTTACGACATTACAGAGCAATCAACGTGTTTCTCGAATGTTCCAGTGGAATCCGGCTGTAATGTGTGTGCGTACGTGAGTCTCAACGCGTTAGCTAGACTGTCACAGAAGTCGCGCGGCCGCGAGCGCTGTATGCAAGAAGAGCTGGCGCTATTTGATTAAACTCTGACGGCAGCAAACTCATAGACTGTGGAGATCGTGATCATTAGAAGAACAGTATCTCTTTACACCCACGAGTCACGGCAGTAAGGTCAAATGCTATCAAAGACAAAGGTGCCTTTTCCTATTTATATTAATTAATGTTTCCTACAAGCCTGTTTGCACAGTTTTAACATACGTTTCGTTTTTTAGGTACAACAAAGACATGTCTTTAGCAGTCAGATTCAAATTGTTTAAACACTGTTTCAAATTTTATTAACAGAAGAAGGTAATGAAAGTTTTCCGCAGTACAATTAAAACAAATCGTGATGAGTGCTTTATGCGACACAGCCTGGATTTACGACGAAACACTACAGTGGTGTTATTAAATTACTTTCGTTTACCGCGTAGACGCTGCAAATTCTACCCCAGAAAATAAGATTTTTACTTTTCCACAGCGTAATGTTATTGTGTAACATCAGTAGTGCAACTACACGTTACTCAGATTATGTACGTACCTTTCAAATATATTTGTTACTTAAAGAAATATCTAGTGAAATGGAGTGTATCCTTGTATTATCTACAGCATATCTCCTTGAATATATTCACCAATTATTTATTAATCAGTACAAAGACATAATAAAAAATTATTAAAAATGTATACCAAGTTAACGTTGAATAACCCTTTAAGCATATTTTTTACGCAATCGATCTTCTCAATATGGAAATTATATTTTGGTTCCAGAGATGTGATATAGTCTCTGTATTCACAGATTACATAACAACAGTCTTGTTGGATATAAAAATATTATTTTACGGCGGAAACATCTCAGATTTTTAAGGTATGGCTACGGTTATAAATAATTGGGCATCGGCTGATTTCGGTTGTTCTATTCCTCTGGTCAAATGATTGTCTTTCAGTACCATTTACCAACATTTTTCCATTTAATACATGAATGAATGAGTTTATTTGACTGCATAATTAAATTTATATAATCATTGATTATTTTCTGTGAGTAATTATAAAATACTGACGCCTTTAATAAAACGAAAAATTTATTAAAAGCAATTTGTTTTATTAGTAAAAAGACTTGGATGTATTGATTTTTCAAATTGTAGTCTTCAAGCCAATTTGGCTTTATTAATTAAAAACTATTGTTTTTGCCCTACCGGATTAGCATCGACCCATTCCTCTATGCCTTCCTTAAAGAAGGAATACTGTCCAGCGCTTAGACGTCTAGGTTCCTTTGGAACGTTGATTCTAAGAACAACATTTTGAGGAGTCAATGAAAATGGAATATGGCACAGGCACTATAAATATAAACTATACTATCTTTGCAAAAAGCCGGACGTTGTCAGGATAATCAAAATTTTCAGGCTCATGTGGGTTGGACACGTAGAGAGAATAGAGGAAAGACAGCTTACGAAACATATCTTCTACCAGAAAACAATGGGTAGTGGAGCAAGGTGAAGACCCCGGTGTAGATCCAAAGATCTGATAGAGGAGGACCTCAGAAAGCTGAACATAAGAAACTGGAAAGCCAGGGCACGCAATAGGAAAGAATGGAGTCGATTCTTGGAGCGGGCCAAGGGTTGTAGACCCACGGCAGATGATGATGATGATGATGATGACTCGGGAGCGCTCCTGGGAAGGGTCACCGACGTTGCTGTCTACAAACAGCATCTCTGACATATTGACGGTCTTTATTAGTGACAACGCGTATACAGAAGAAAATCAGCCAGTACTCAAGCTTGTAGATTCGGTCTGTGATTAGCGAGTAAGTCTTAAGGTTTATCAAGGTATGAAAGCCAGTCGCTGTATACGTAGAAAGGTTGATTACGTCATTAACAGATATTTACATTATAATTAGATTTTAGATACAAAGATATTGATCAGATTATTAGTTTCAGTTATTATCATATGGGAACGACTTATTTGTCTCACCTACGGCAAGACATCTTATCACGCAATAATTAGTGGATTCAATGTATGTAAATGCCATGTGACTGGCGGGTGTCGTTTGTACTGCTATAAACGGCGCAACTCACTGCTGATGAATACAATATGTTTGTCAAACAGTTGGTTGGCAATAATGATCAACAAACGGAATAACGTGGGTAATATTGTGGCATTTTGTCAGTTTGGTTGATTTTCAAATTACCAGTGTGTGTCCGTTTACCAGAGATTAAAGTTTACTGAATTATATGTGAAATTTTTATTCCTCCCAGTTAGTGGTAGTTTGTAATGAATCGAACTAAGTTAGTATTATGTCAGTCTACATTTGCAAATATACAATTGCAAGCAGATGGATTGCTCGTCCATGAAATTTTGACGAGTTCGATCACAGCACACTTCATATTAAAATCTTTAATACTTTAATATTTATACTAAATTTACCTCAAGGTGTTTTTTCTATTTGGAACATGTTTCGAGAATTCCTGTTCTCTCATCTTCAGCCTTCGCCATCTTTACGAAAGAATGTTTTATTACTTTACGAAATGATTCAGAATGGTTTGGAACAGTAACAATTTGTATTTTATGGAAAACATTTTATGAGGTTATAACAGGGACACATAATACAGTTAAATTGTATATATAAAGAACGAATTATATTCCTAAACATAAACCAGCCTAGCCATCAATTTCAGTTTAGAACTAAAATAGACAGTCAGTTAGCCACATTATGTTATCTTACGCTATGTACTATTATGGTTCTTAATTTGTTAATAAAGAGACATAAAACTACAAGTTGCTTTGTTTTAAAGTTGGTTTTGTATGGGACGTAATAACACAATAAAAATATCACCCAAGTCTAAACAAATAACAACAACGTTATCAACAATTGTTTCGACTGTATTAAATCTATTGTTGCTTCTACAAAAACAGTTAGAGATGACATACCACCTCTAAGTCGAATATACATTAGACCAACTATTTCAACACGTCTTGTGTACCATATACCGCAGATAAAAGACTTATTAATAAATCACTTATTCTTTTGTTAAACTCAAAGATGTTGAAGAGAACGGATACTTGAATAGACATGGCTGGAATTGTTCCAAACTCTGAATTTCTTCATTTACTGTAAACATTGTTTTACCCTTTACCTAATGTAATATGTTTGTAACATGTATAATTATGATATAAAATATATAATTTACCTGACATTTAATTAACAGAATCAATAATATTTCATCTACCTTCATAACACGTTTTTCACAGATTTAAAGTAAATAATCATTTTCATGGCTTTTCAGTTAGAGAACAATTTCTTCTAATCATTAAATTTACCGGTAAATTCAATGAAATTATAAAGTATAAAGTTAAATATAATCTAGTTAATAAGGCTTTTAATAGTTGTTCTAAATAAAATGTATCATGAGTTTAATATAAAAATTTACAATCAATTACTTTATTAAATTTTGTATTACTCATTACATATAATCGTTGATAAGTTAAACTCATACGAAACATTTAGGTATACGGTCTGCATGACAATGTCAGAACGAATTTTTTTACATAAATGAATTACTACTTCTTTTGTCAATATGAGTAATATTAAACATACTGCGTATATTAAGTATGTATTTTCGAAAAATTTGTAAATTATCAAACAATTACAAGCAAGCAAACACAATATCAACACAACATATACCAGTCATTGTTATCGTGATAGTTACAAAAATAATTGTTACTGTTCATTCTAAATGTTTTGGCCACCTATTAGTGGCCTTCTTCAATAGAAGTCGCTTTCGAATGGGTGCAAGGCCGAACGCACATTACAAGAGATGAATTACGACTAATGAGAAGTATAGCAAACAATTCTCTTGATACCAGGTTACAACAATTATTTATGTTATGCTATTGTGAAGATGTATTTACGTTCACCATATACTTTTGAAACATACCACATAGATAATCATAGAGAGTAATCAGCTACTTTATCTGTGGTAGCAGTCTTCATAACAAATTTGTCGTATTTGGTTGCTTCTCTGCTATGTACAATTTTCCCTCTAACGAGGCCTTTTGGTTTCGCAACCTTTATCAAGTTCTTACTACAACTATAAATCATACTATAAATCATAGTAAATATTCTTACTACTATAAATTATATATATATATATTGTAACAAGACGACCTCTAGGTGGCTGCCTTCTTCCTTAAAACCCCGTGTTGGGTTCGTCACTTTGTAAGAAGCCCCTATATATGGCTGTAATCAAATCTGATCAAATCCCACTGTTTAGGCTAGCCACTAGGTCACCAGACCGCTGTATGCCGGTCGTTACAAAAGAATAAAAATAAAATGGAAAATTCAATAATAATAGAATTTTCAAATAATAAAATAATTTTGTTTTATACAAGATAAATCTGTTTTTTAAAACGGTTCTGGTAAAATTTTAATAACAGGTAGGTATTTATTGACCGTCGAGCACTTCTTGAAGATTTGCACCAAGTCTGGAGTTAAATAGATTAACTCCAGGTAATAATCGATTGTTGACTTTCCTGACTGGTCCAATATCTTGTTCAAAATAGAATATATTCTTCTCACTTAATGCCTTCAGCCTTATAAATACCCTTAAATTACCCTGTGAAATAAGTACAGATACAAAATAATGGAAATATAAAGATTTATTGACAATTTTAAATAAATAATCGATATTTTATCGATGGAGAGCAATTATCGACTCTGTCTCAGGAATTACCGATTGTCATACAGAATAAAATTTTATGTTATATTATATTAAAGACAGGTTCTTTGAGCGATTAGGATTAATAGTCAGAGAAGGGTGACGAGAAAGTATAACATTAACAATTAACACACAAATACAATAATTACTATTTAATAGTATTTAAATAATTCAGGTTATGATATTAGAATAAATGTTTTGTCGAACCAATGAAGACTGATGTGACGTCAGTAACTATGATGTAGTAGGCAGGTTTCGTTTTCAAGATGGCCGCTCCTTGGGTTGGTCTCGGCTATTGTATATGCGTCGAGTCAGAAAATTACTATAAAATTACCTTCATCAAGGTCTAAAATGTCCCCGCACTGGTGCAATAAGTCTGTTAATCTATTTAGTGTATTCTGGTGAAGTGTTCTGTGTAAACTTGCGTTAGTTAGTTTATTTTCTATTTGTTCAACTATTACGGTTAAGTTTTCAAGTTGCGGTTAGGTTTGTAGAGTAAATCAGTTGTAATATAATGTTTTACCGTTTACTGTCACTCGTATAGTGAAGTTAGAGGTTTGTTTTCACTATTGTCGTGAATGATTTTATAGTATTGGCTTCAAAAAGTGTTTAATTTGTCTAACTCTCGTTCACTGATTTCAACGGCTAAACGTTAGCATCATGTTCGACTCGATTTTAAGAACGTTTTTGTCACACACCTATTCAGCTTGATATTCAACAAAAGACTAATTAACTTGGTCATAAATCTTGCCCAGTTAATCCTTGAAAAAGTATTGCTAACATTTTTCGACTTCATACACATTAGAAAATATTACATTATATATGAAATTTTTCTATTTTATTCCTTACTTTTATGAATTACTAATCTTATTATTAGTTTAATCATCTTATTCCCTTTAAATTGATGTATTATAGTCCATATCTGTAGACATTTTGTGGAAATTAACAAATTTTGTTCACACTTTGGAAATATAGGCTCAAAATTGGATTTCCGTCTTTATACAAAATTCCTTCCATTTTTAAATATTATTAATACTATTATAATAAATTTTAATTAGTCATATTTCTCTTCCTTTCCTTAAATACATCTAAATTACACCTTTGAACTGGTTTTTTGTGTTAATTTGTAGATTTGATATTGCTCTCTAAAATTAATTAATTTATATATTTTGACAATTTACAAAATGTTAAGGTATATTTCCTTATTGTCATTTTAATTCATAGGATCATTCCTAGTAGTAGTTAATTGTGTTATCTTATATAAATCTGGGTAGTTTACAGGATTTATTAGTGAATTATACTATTTTATATTGGTTCTCTGATTTCACCAAATGGCCTAGATTTTAGAATTTTATATTTCTTTCTTTCTCAATAATTTAAACTTAATTCCTCCTCTGACTTTACATAATTACAATTATATGAAAATAACATGATCTATAACTTATTGTTTTGTGTAGTAGTTAATTAACACTACAGTTATTAAAATAATTAATTATGAACATTGTTTAGTAATCTGCACAATTTAACATATTGCAGATACAGCTTAAACATATCTCTTTTGACTATTTTTAATCTAACATAGCATACCTTTTAGTACATTATTACTGGTATGTAGGTTATTATTTATCAAACATAATTCTTTTTTAAAACACATAACATAAATCTTATTTTCTAATAAACCTTACAAATACATTTATTTAATACATTGATTTTAGGACTGTGAAATAACAGTCTATTTAAACATGTTACACTTATTCATACTATATTAGTATCAGTCCTTTCTGGTTTAAATCATTATTATTGTGATCCCCCACATCAGTAAACCTTAATTCCCATACTTTATTTATTATCATTTTTTTACAAATGTCTTTTAAATAAGGATTTACATTAAAATAATAAAATACTGGAAACCTTCCATTTTATTATTTTATTATGTTGCTTATTATTATTAGACTTTAAAGTTGTGATATAGCATACTACTAAGTTATAGTATCACCAACTTTAAGTTTATTGCATTTTTTAAAAAACACTTAAACAAATTCACTTTCACTGTTGGTTCTGATATTCTGAGTCTTATTATCTCAGACCAGACCTTTAGTCATCATGGACCGTTAAGACTAGTTTATTTTCTTTATTACACAATAGCTTTAGCCGGTGCACTTCTTATAACGCTATACAACACTGTAGTTTTCTCAATAATTACATTTTTATAAGATTTTGGGTATGTTATACTTTCTTTGGCATAGTTTTTGTGGGTTTGGGATTGATAGTAGTTTATATAATAATAGGTTTTACTACGGTGTTTCTTTCATACTATGTATTCCTCTCCTCCTGTCTTCCTTCTTGTCCTTCTTCCTATCTTCCTTCTGGTATTCATTCTTGTCCCTCTTCTAGTTTTCATTCTTCTGGTCTTCTTACCTCATTCTTGGGTAAACCAAGGTACTTGGTGTTATCACGACTGAGGTTTAGTTTGGAGTATTTAATTTCTTCACTGAACTGACTTTATTCTTCTATACCGGTTTCAGGGTATTGTTTTCTTCCTGTTCACAAACTTTATTCTTCCCTCTTCTTGTTTTTAGGGTATTTTGGTATTCACCACTCTTTGATTGAGTCTCTTTTTTCGGGATATTGTCTTATGTAACTGGTTTACTGCTCTGAGCTTCCTGGGTAACTTACTGGTATTATACTATGAGTTGATGAGTTGCTTCAATACTTTCTTTGGTTTCTTTTAACAGTGGTTTTGATATATTATGTAGTGAGGATTTTTATCTTATTGTGTTTCATTCCTCTGATTTATTTAAATGTCATTTAATATTATTACAACATTTGTTGATATAATTAAACTTTATGATTTCATATGACTTGAAATGTAGTGGATTTTCTGTCACGCTACAGAATGCCCTTCTCCAGAAGTAATTTTTTCAGACTATACTTGCTTTGTCTGAAACAATTGCTTATGATAATTATTCAAAGTTTGTTATTATTTTGGACTTCCTTCCATTTTAAAATTCTCTTATTTATATCTGGGTTTATATCACTCTCACTTGATCTTCCTTGATAGTAATAGTCTTCTGAGTTTCATATTTATTATTTCATTTTTATATTTCTTCTTAGTATTTTCTCCTTGGGATATTTTCTCCCTATCGTTCCCTACTTTGTGAGCTGGTTCAGCTCAGAGAGGCACTGTACGCTACTTTCCTCTGCTGTCCAATACTTCACACATATTTGAGTACAGAGGCAAATCATCTCTGCTCAAAAAACATATTAATCCTGCTGGAATTATCTTCAGACAGATTAAAAAAAATTATTCAGAATAGTACACATTTGTTACTATTTAAAAAATATCTTTGGGATACTTGACTTATTACTTATTATACTTCTCAGAGATTTTAATATTTCTATCTCAGTTGTTCATCTGACTTATTATCTGGATGTTTCTTTCATTTGATATTATGGTAGGAAGCTCTTCTATTATTACCTTTTTATACTTTTATTATCATATAAATCTTTTGGTTATCAATTCTTTATTACCTTCTGGTTTTTTCATTATAATCTGCATTATTTGTAGTAGCATATCTTTGTGACATTTTTAGACTGTTTCTTGTTTCTTAAAATTTCCACTTGTTCTATTTTCTAGAATTTTTTATAACTGTCATTATCATAATTGTCATTTAATTTATAAATCATTTTATATTAATTCATTTAATTACATACATTTTTGACATTATTTTCACATTATTCCGGTCATTGCGATTATACTTGCAAATGCTGGTTTTTTTATTAATTTCGTTATGAGGTTTTTTTATTTTATTATATTTTCTCCTCATACCACTTAAAGTTTCATTCTCTCATAATTCCAAAGAAGTTTTTGTACTTTATTTTATTCAATCACTTAAATCGTATTAAAGAATTTTTCTTTTTTATTTCCTTCAACAACATTTTACGGAAAGGTTTTTACTCTTCATATTGAACTTAGACATGATTAAACTGTCTAGAATTATTTGTTTTAATTTTAATTCTGTTTCCTCTTATTCATCCCATTATGATCCTTTGTTACCATGGTAATTATCTTCTATGCTTACCATAAATCTGGTAGGAAATCTCATCAGTTTATCACACCATAGTGTTTTATTTATAATTGGTTGGTAAGTTGTACTTATACTTGGTTTGGGAAACTTGATTTATTCATAATTCAAAATTCATTCTTCTTATGTTATTCTATAAAGTTTTCTCAAATAAATTGTATGTAAGGTGGGCTTATATGTTTTTTGGCTGGTTTTATTTTTCTAAACTCTCTTGGTATTATTGTCAAAATGTTTCTCTTCAAATAAATATTTAGTAAACTGTCCTTATTTGTTTTTTGACATTAGATGGTTTTATTTCTAAATTCTCTCCTTCTTTATTATTATATTATAGCCATAAAGTTTTTCTTAGATAATTGGTATGTAAGGTGATCTCACGGATGTTTAGAATCTTGTGGTTTTAAACTCAAATTCTTCTTCTTCTATCATCGCCATAAAGTTTTTCTTAAATAATTGGTATGTAAGGTGATCTCATTTATGTTTAAAATTTTGTTGACTTATTTCAAACTCTTCTTATATTATTCTTCTTTTCAAATAATTTCTTTCAAATAATCTTTATGTAAGATTGGCTTACATGTTTTTTAGAATTTTGGGGTTTTTATGTTTTTAAACTTCTTCTCTTCTGTTCTAGCCATAAAGTTTTTCACATTTTCTTGGTATGTAAGGTGAACTTACACCTTTTTAGAATTTAGAGGATTTTATGTTTTTAAACTTCTTCTCTTCTATTCTAGCCATAAAGTTTTTTCACATTTTCTTGGTATGTATGGTGAACTTACACCTTTTTAGAATTTAGAGGTTTTATGTTTTTAAACTTCTTCTCTTCTATTCTAGCCATAAAGTTTTTTCACATTTTCTTGGTATGTAAGGTGAACTTACATTTTTTTTTTTAGAATTTAGAGGATTTTATGTTTTTTAAACTTCTTCACTTCTATTCTCGCCATAAAGTTTTTTCACATTTTCCTGGTATGTAAGGTGAACTTACACCTTTTTAGAATTTAGAGGATTTTATGTTTTTAAACTTCTGCTCTTCTATTCTAGCCATAAAGTTTTTTCACATTTTCTTGGTATGTAAGGTGAACTTACATTTTTTTAGAATTTAGAGGTTTTATGTTTTTAAACTTCTTCTCTTCTATTCTAGCCATAAAGTTTTTTCACATTTTCTTGGTATGTAAGGTGAACTTACATGTTTTAGAATTTAGAGGTTTTTTTAATCATAATATTTCTTCATGGATGCCTGGTTAAAAACACCCTTGACTTTACTTGAACTTATTTCTTTGATTTCGTAGGTGTTGTTGTTATTGTCTTTTGAGACGATATAGGGACCAGTATACAGGAGCAATAACTTTTTGGTTATCCCTTCTAGGGAACTGGGTAATTCCCTATTCTTCAACAACACCTTCTCTCCAATGGTATAATGAATAACCTTACCCATGCATTTATTGTATTTGTTCCGCCGTTTCTCCTGATCTTCGGCCACCTTATTACAAAATTGAATTTTATTGAATTTATATTTATGTTCTCTTGGGAACTCCAAGATGTCTGCAATTTCTCTAGGGGGTTGTCTCTCGTACATTGCGGAGTATGGGGTTATTCCTATGGCTGGATGGTAGGCCAGGTTGAGGAATTCTTCAGTGGCCTCCAATTATTCTTGCCACCTTCTCTGCTGATCATGGCAATATGTTCTTAATAGGCGCCCCACCTCTCGCAAGACTCTTTCGGCCGGGTTACTGCTTGGGTGGTATACGGATGTCTTGTATGTGTGAACCCCCATGGATAGCAGTGTATCTCGCCATCTCCTCCCCTTGAATTGCGTTCCGTGGTCGGTTATGATCGATACCGGTCTTCCGACGGTTGGGAAGTACTGGTCGATCAGGATATTAAGAACTTTCTTCGTAGTCGCCCGATTTGCTGGGTATAGCTTTATGAACTTAGTGTAATGGTCCATAATGATGACGATATATCTGTATCGGTGGCGGCCTCCACTGCGGGGAAATGGCCCGCAGATATCCAGGAATACTTTCTCAAGTTTAAACTGTGATGTTATTGGAATCATCTGCCCTTCTCTTTTCTCGTTATTAGTCTTTACGAGTTGGCAGATACGACAGTTTCTAATATACCTCCGTACCTTCCGATTGATGTCCTTTATATAACAGTTTTCTTCCAGGGCCTTTGCCACCTTTAAAGCGCCCATATGCCCATATCGAAGATGATAACTGATCACTACCTCTTTCTCGATATGGGTTGGAATTATTACCTTCCATTCCTCCTTAAATAATGATGGTTTGGAAAACAGGATTCCCTTATGTATAGTATAATATCGGGATATGGTCTCATCTCCTGCTTCCAATCTTGAGATAATATTAATTAATTTCGGGTCAGCTTGTTGGTGTGTGCTTAGTTGTTCTAGAACTGATTGTAGACCGGCGCTGCTGCTGAGAATATGGTACACCTTCAGAATACTCTCCTTCTCCCCTTCGAACGTTTGCTTGTCAATGTCAACTCTAGACAATACGTCCGCGACGGCATTCTTCCTTCCGGGGATATACTCCCACTTCAGGTCGTACTCTTGCAGCAATAGTATCCACCGCGTTAATCTTCCATGGCTCAGCTTACATCTCTTAAGAAACGATATAGATTTATGGTCTGTCCGGACGGTAACGGGATAACCAAGAATATATGTACGGAACTTTCCGCACGCGAACACGACACTCAATAACTCCTTCTCTGTCACATGATAGTTTTTCTCACTCTGGTTCAGAGCTCGGCTGGCAAAACAGATTACAAGATGCTCGCCCTCCTCATCCTCTTGATATAAAGTAGTGCCAAGGCTGATGTCACTGGCATCGCAATTAAGAAAGAAAGGCTTGTTAAAATCTGGATGACGGAGTATAATATGTTTAAGAAATTTTTGTTTTATGAGAGTCAATATGTTTTGTTGTTCATTACCCCAGATCCATTTAATTTTAGATGACAGTTGCGGCTGGAATCTGGCAGTCAGTTCGGAGTACTTTTCCTGGAACTTGCGGTAGTAGTTACAGAGTCCCAGGAACGACTGTAACTGCCTTCGATTCTTTGGTGTAGGAAAGTTCTGAATTGCTTCGACTTTTTCAGCCGACGGTGAGATTCCCTTATCATTTAATATGAAGCCCAAGAATTGTATCTCTTTAGCAATAAAATGAGACTTTGCTAACTTCAGAGTAATATTGTTTGCTGCTAGCTTCTGTAAGACGTGTTCCACACGGTAGCAGTGTTCCTCCCAAGTTTCTGAGGACACTAGCAAGTCATCGACGTATACGGTGGTGAATTTTAGTGCTTCTTGGCCAAGTATCTGATCCATGCAGTGCACAAAGACTGCGACTGAGTTTACCAGTCCGAAGGGCAACCTCTTAAACTGGTAGTTCCGCCCTTCGAATATAAAGGCCAGATACTGGCGACTCTGTGGATGTAATTCCACCTGCCAGTATCCGCACACCGTATCCCAGGTAGTGAAGTATTTGGTACCGTGGAATCGTTTTAATATCTCCTCAATCTCACCGGGCGAAGTCCTGTCATTTATGATCATCTTATTTATTTCGCGCGCATCTAAACATAAACGGACTTGTCCGTTTTTCTTACGAATAGCCACGATAGGACTTGTGTAAGGGGAATGGCTACTCTCTATAATGTCACGGTTAATCATTTGCTCTATTTCAGCTCTTACTGCCTGCTTTCGTGATTGCGCAATGGGGTAAGACTTCCGGTTAAAGTCTACAGTGTCTCGGAATTGTAGAGTACACTGGAAATTCTTCACTTTACCGGGCTCATCAGAAAAGACTGATTTGTATTTATTGTATATATCGATTAATTTGTTCGCTTGGTTTGTTGTTAAACCTTCGCCAGTTGTACCGCTCCGGAAATCCCTGATCTCCTGGATTTTTTGCGACCATAAATCCTCATTGGATGTGTCGTCTATTCTCTGTTCAATTATGGATGTTGGTTGGATGTAATTGATTTTTCGGATCTGCTGATGGATACTATCGGGAACGACTTGGTCACTACCCACCAAGTTCGCCGTCCAAGTATGTCCGCTAGAAAACAGTGATAACGTTTCAGTTCTTAGGTCAATGATGGCGGAATTTCTCCTAAGCACATCACACCCGACCAGTATATTAAATGGCAGACCGCTCGCCACCAAGAATTCCATGTCAATCGCTATACCACAGCTCATCACACTGGCGGAGACTTGTCTACGTATAGTTTTGTTTTGTCTGCCGGTTGCTCCCAACAAAACAATATTATTCAACGGCAATGTTGGTAAAGTTCTCCCGCACTCTTGCTGTATCCTCTCCAGTTCCGTCGTATTTATTATTGATACGTTTGACCCAGTATCGATCATTAACTTGGCTGGGATGCCTTCTACCTTGGCGTCAACATGTATAATTTCATTATTGAAATTATTGGTGGGACTCCTGTTATCCTCTTCCAATAACTCCTGTCTGATGTCCTTCAGGTAGTTGCACCCGATGATGGTAATACGATTGTGATTATTTACGATATTACACTCATTCTCATTATCATACCCAGTAGTCAGAAGCAGTAATGGGTTCTGGTTATTTCTTACTGCCTGTGCCCGTTTAAAGGCTCGGCATCATTGTTTCTTTGAGCCATATTATTGGATGCCTCATTCGGGATGCTCAAGGTGGTTACTTGCCGATCTGTTCTATGGTCTTCTGGTCGTTCATGGTGCGACCTCTGTTCAGTGTTGTCCAAACTATTACTCCTACGCGCCGGATAGTACCTCGGTTGGTCCCGTTCTAGGCTCCTCCGCCTTTCTTCGTATCTTCGGTAACTGTTCCCTCTATGGTGGTTGAAACCTCGCTGTCTTCCATCTGTGGCCCGTATGAAGTTCACTCTTGGGCGAGGAAACCTATTATTACTAAAATTACTATTATTGGGACCCACACGATTAGCATTATTATGGTAAGGACTATTACCATAATTGGGGCTTCTCTGACTATTTACGTTACCAGGGTTGGGATTGTGGTTACCCTGATAACCATTAGAGGGTCGATTCGGGTTTTGCTGGTTGGGACCCGTTCTATTACTGTCATTGTAATTGGTATTATTTCCAGTATTTCCATTATTATTTCGCGGGTATGCCCGACCTCCTTGGTACCCATTATTTACGTGGTTCGCACCTTGGTTATTATTCTGGTACGTTCTTGGTTCGGGCCCATCACTTCTTCTGCGACTCTGCCTGTAGTAATCTTCGTTTTCGTAATTCTCCAGGAGTTCGGTCATTGCCTGGATGGTTTTTATCTGGCTGCCCCTCCTAGCGCGAATCACTTCCTCATCATAATGATAAGACAGCTTGTTTATTAAGCATTCCTCCGGTATGGCTGGTTCTAAGTGCTTGGCCATACACACTTTGCCGAGGAAATACGCTGTCATTGAGCTGCCGACTTGTGGTTGGTAGCGGCCGTGGCAGATATTATCTCTGATGAGATTCTGCGTGGTCTCTGACCAGTATTTGGCTTTAAACATGCTCTTGAACTGTTCATAGTTATTGATGTCGCTCCGGTTTGCCATCCACCAATGGTCATTCACCTCCCGAAACGACTCGTCAAGGATCTCTCTATTCTGGACCCATCGGTTCCCTCGGTGTTTCTCGATGTACTCCTCTATTCGTGCCAAGAACTCCATTGGCTTCCGTTTGTATTGTCGGAAATTCAGCCATTCTCGGTTCTCTGACATGGGGAAACTGTGATATCCCGATGGTCTGTTTCTGATTGACTCTATCTCCTCCTGGCTCTGACGCATCTGTCCAGTTATGTTTACCATGGCGGCTTCCACGCCGTCGCATCTTTCTGTTACTTGGGTTCTTACTTTATTTACTTCCTCCAGAGCAAATTTCTTGGTTTCCTCTATTTTTGTTTTCTGCTGTTCTTGGACCTGAGTAATTTCCTTTGTTATTACTTCACGGACTTCCAGCACTTCGTTTTCTGTTAACCGACATCTTTCGTCTACTTCTCGGATCTGCTGGTTAACCACCACAACTTCCTGTTCTAATTTCTTTACTATTGATTTCTTGGTCTCTGTTATCTTTTTGTTTATCTCCTCTTTGGCCAATTCAATCCTCTCGTCTAATTTATTCATGTTCTCTTGGTTAACTTCCCTTAATTCCTCTCTTAACCTTTGATTATTCTCGTCCATTTTCTCCTCCATTTTCTGATTATTTTCCTCCAACTTCTCCCTCAGTTGCTGATTGTCGCTTTCTATTTTCTTACTGGTTTCTTCCATTTTCTCTTCTAAATTCTTATTATTTTCTTCCATTTTCCTTTCCATCTTTCTACTAGTTTCTTCGATCCTCTTATTAGTATTTTCTATCTTACGGCCCAATTCTTCCTTTGTGGATCGGTTATCTTCCTTTAGATCCTCTAGTTTTTCATTTAATGAATGGTTATCTTCCTTCCTTTCTTTACTACTTTCGTCCATCTTCTTGTTTAAATTCTCCTCCATCTTCTTGCTATTTTCTTTATTGTCCTTGCTAGTGGAATCCATTTTCTTAGTTACTCCTTCTATTTTGGATTTGATTTCCTCCTTTAAATCTTTACTCATTTGTAAGATCATTTCCATCACTCTATCCATTTTCGTATCTCCATCGGTATTGGATTTCTCTTTCTCCCTTTCTGGGACACTGACTTCCCTTGTCTGTGTTGTTACTTCAGGTTGTTCCTCTGGTGGTTCAGGTTGTTTATGTTCCTTCTGGATTAGTAACACTTCCGGATCTTCAACGGGAGTTGCCTCCTTATCCCCCATGTCAACCTCTTTCTCGGCCTCTGCCGCCCTCTTTTTCGATGTAGCTCGTCTCTGCATCTTTCTGCTGTCTATCAATCAATCGCTGCCAAGCTTAGATTATTAAGCCCTCTAAGTTGGACGCCACTTTGTAACAATATGACCTCTTCTGTTCTGCCTTCTTCCTTTGTGCCCAGCGTTGGGTTCGTCACTTTGTAAGAAGCCCCTATATATGGCTGTAATCAAATCTGATCAAATCCCACTGTTTAGGCTAGCCACTAGGTCACCAGACCGCTGTATGCCGGTCGTTACAAAAGAATAAAAATAAAATGGAAAATTCAGTAATAATAGAATTTTCAAATAATAAAATAATTTTGTTTTATACAAGATAAATCTGTTTTTTAAAACGGTTCTGGTAAAATTTTAATAACAGGTAGGTATTTATTGACCGTCGAGCACTTCTTGAAGATTTTCACCAAGTCTGGAGTTAAATAGATTAACTCCAGGTAATAATCGATTGTTGACTTTCCTGACTGGTCCAATATCTTGTTCAAAATAGAATATATTCTTCTCACTTAATGCCTTCAGCCTTATAAATACCCTTAAATTACCCTGTGAAATAAGTACAGATACAAAATAATGGAAATATAAAGATTTATTGACAATTTTAAATAAATAATCGATATTTTATCGATGGAGAGCAATTATCGACTCTGTCTCAGGAATTATCGATTGTCATACAGAACAAAATTTTATGTTATATTATATTAAAGACAGGTTCTTTGAGCGATTAGGATTAATAGTCAGAGAAGGGTGACGAGAAAGTATAACATTAACAATTAACACACAAATACAATAATTACTATTTAATAGTATTTAAATAATTCAGGTTATGATATTAGAATAAATGTTTTGTCGAACCAATGAAGACTGATGTGACGTCAGTAACTATGATGTAGTAGGCAGGTTTCGTTTTCAAGATGGCCGCTCCTTGGGTTGGTCTCGGCTATTGTATATGCGTCGAGTCAGAAAATTACTATAAAATTACCTTCATCAAGGTCTAAAATGTCCCCGCACTGGTGCAATAAGTCTGTTAATCTATTTAGTGTATTCTGGTGAAGTGTTCTGTGTAAACTTGCGTTAGTTAGTTTATTTTCTATTTGTTCAACTATTACGGTTAAGTTTTCAAGTTGCGGTTAGGTTTGTAGAGTAAATCAGTTGTAATATAATGTTTTACCGTTTACTGTCACTCGTATAGTGAAGTTAGAGGTTTGTTTTCACTATTGTCGTGAATGTTTTTATAGTATTGGCTTCAAAAAGTGTTTAATTTGTCTAACTCTCGTTCACTGATTTCAACGGCTAAACGTTAGCATCATGTTCGACTCGATTTTAAGAACGTTTTTGTCACACACCTATTCAGCTTGATATTCAACAAAAGACTAATTAACTTGGTCATAAATCTTGCCCAGTTAATCCTTGAAAAAGTATTGCTAACATTTTTCGACTTCATACACATTAGAAAATATTACATTATATATGGAATTTTTCTATTTTATTCCTTACTTTTATGAATTACTAATCTTATTATTAGTTTAATCATCTTATTCCCTTTAAATTGATGTATTATAGTCCATATCTGTAGGCATTTTGTGGAAATTAACAAATTTTGTTCACACTTTGGAAATATAGGCTCAAAATTGGATTTCCGTCTTTATACAAAATTCCTTCCATTTTTAAATATTATTAATACTATTATAATAAATTTTAATTAGTCATATTTCTCTTCCTTTCCTTAAATACATCTAAATTACACCTTTGAACTGGTTTTTTGTGTTAATTTGTAGATTTGATATTGCTCTCTAAAATTAATTAATTTATATATTTTGACAATTTACAAAATGTTAAGGTATATTTCCTTATTGTCATTTTAATTCATAGGATCATTCCTAGTAGTAGTTAATTGTGTTATCTTATATAAATCTGGGTAGTTTACAGGATTTATTAGTGAATTATACTATTTTATATTGGTTCTCTGATTTCACCAAATGGCCTAGATTTTAGAATTTTATATTTCTTTCTTTCTCAATAATTTAAACTTAATTCCTCCTCTGACTTTACATAATTACAATTATATGAAAATAACATGATCTATAACTTATTGTTTTGTGTAGTAGTTAATTAACACTACAGTTATTAAAATAATTAATTATGAACATTGTTTAGTAATCTGCACAATTTAACATATTGCAGATACAGCTTAAACATATCTCTTTTGACTATTTTTAATCTAACATAGCATACCTTTTAGTACATTATTACTGGTATGTAGGTTATTATTTATCAAACATAATTCTTTTTTAAAACACATAACATAAATCTTATTTTCTAATAAACCTTACAAATACATTTATTTAATACATTGATTTTAGGACTGTGAAATAACAGTCTATTTAAACATGTTACACTTATTCATACTATATTAGTATCAGTCCTTTCTGGTTTAAATCATTATTATTGTGATCCCCCACATCAGTAAACCTTAATTCCCATACTTTATTTATTATCATTTTTTTACAAATGTCTTTTAAATAAGGATTTACATTAAAATAATAAAATACTGGAAACCTTCCATTTTATTATTTTATTATGCTGCTTATTATTATTAGACTTTAAAGTTGTGATATAGCATACTACTAAGTTATAGTATCACCAACTTTAAGTTTATTGCATTTTTTAAAAAACACTTAAACAAATTCACTTTCACTGTTGGTTCTGATATTCTGAGTCTTATTATCTCAGACCAGACCTTTAGTCATCATGGACCGTTAAGACTAGTTTATTTTCTTTATTACACAATAGCTTTAGCCGGTGCACTTCTTATAACGCTATACAACACTGTAGTTTTCTCAATAATTACATTTTTATAAGATTTTGGGTATGTTATACTTTCTTTGGCATAGTTTTTGTGGGTTTGGGATTGATAGTAGTTTATATAATAATAGGTTTTACTACGGTGTTTCTTTCATACTATGTATTCCTCTCCTCCTGTCTTCCTTCTTGTCCTTCTTCCTATCTTCCTTCTGGTATTCATTCTTGTCCCTCTTCTAGTTTTCATTCTTCTGGTCTTCTTACCTCATTCTTGGGTAAACCAAGGTACTTGGTGTTATCACGACTGAGGTTTAGTTTGGAGTATTTAATTTCTTCACTGAACTGACTTTATTCTTCTATACCGGTTTCAGGGTATTGTTTTCTTCCTGTTCACAAACTTTATTCTTCCCTCTTCTTGTTTTTAGGGTATTTTGGTATTCACCACTCTTTGATTGAGTCTCTTTTTTCGGGATATTGTCTTATGTAACTGGTTTACTGCTCTGAGCTTCCTGGGTAACTTACTGGTATTATACTATGAGTTGATGAGTTGCTTCAATACTTTCTTTGGTTTCTTTTAACAGTGGTTTTGATATATTATGTAGTGAGGATTTTTATCTTATTGTGTTTCATTCCTCTGATTTATTTAAATGTCATTTAATATTATTACAACATTTGTTGATGTAATTAAACTTTATGATTTCATATGACTTGAAATGTAGTGGATTTTCTGTCACGCTACAGAATGCCCTTCTCCAGAAGTAATTTTTTCAGACTATACTTGCTTTGTCTGAAACAATTGCTTATGATAATTATTCAAAGTTTGTTATTATTTTGGACTTCCTTCCATTTTAAAATTCTCTTATTTATATCTGGGTTTATATCACTCTCACTTGATCTTCCTTGATAGTAATAGTCTTCTGAGTTTCATATTTATTATTTCATTTTTATATTTCTTCTTAGTATTTTCTCCTTGGGATATTTTCTCCCTATCGTTCCCTACTTTGTGAGCTGGTTCAGTTCAGAGAGGCACTGTACGCTACTTTCCTCTGCTGTCCAATACTTCACACATATTTGAGTAGAGAGGCAAATCATCTCTGCTCAAAAAACATATTAATCCTGCTGGAATTATCTTCAGACAGATTAAAAAAAATTATTCAGAATAGTACACATTTGTTACTATTTAAAAAATATCTTTGGGATACTTGACTTATTACTTATTATACTTCTCAGAGATTTTAATATTTCTATCTCAGTTGTTCATCTGACTTATTATCTGGATGTTTCTTTCATTTGATATTATGGTAGGAAGCTCTTCTATTATTACCTTTTTATACTTTTATTATCATATAAATCTTTTGGTTATCAATTCTTTATTACCTTCTGGTTTTTAATTATAATCTGCATTATTTGTAGTAGCATATCTTTGTGACATTTTTAGACTGTTTCTTGTTTCTTAAAATTTCCACTTGTTCTATTTTCTAGAATTTTTTATAACTGTCATTATCATAATTGTCATTTAATTTATAAATCATTTTATATTAATTCATTTAATTACATACATTTTTGACATTATTTTCACATTATTCCGGTCATTGCGATTATACTTGCAAATGCTGGTTTTTTTATTAATTTCATTATGAGGTCATATTTTCTCCTCATACCACTTAAAGTTTCATTCTCTCATAATTCCAAAGAAGTTTTTGTACTTTATTTTATTCAATCACTTAAATCGTATTAAAGAATTTTTTCTTTTTTATTTCCTTCAACAACATTTTACGGAAAGGTTTTTACTCTTCATATTGAACTTAGACATGATTAAACTGTCTAGAATTATTTGTTTTAATTTTAATTCTGTTTCCTCTTATTCATCCCATTATGATCCTTTGTTACCATGGTAATTATCTTCTATGCTTACCATAAATCTGGTAGTAAATCTCATCAGTTTATCACACCATAGTGTTTTATTTATAATTGGTTGGTAAGTTGTACTTATACTTGGTTTGGGAAACTTGATTTATTCATAATTCAAAATTCATTCTTCTTATGTTATTCTATAAAGTTTTCTCAAATAAATTGTATGTAAGGTGGGCTTATATGTTTTTTGGCTGGTTTTATTTTTCTAAACTCTCTTGGTATTATTGTCAAAATGTTTCTCTTCAAATAAATATTTAGTAAACTGTCCTTATTTGTTTTTTGACATTAGATGGTTTTATTTCTAAATTCTCTCCTTCTTTATTATTATATTATAGCCATAAAGTTTTTCTTAGATAATTGGTATGTAAGGTGATCTCACGGATGTTTAGAATCTTGTGGTTTTAAACTCAAATTCTTCTTCTTCTATCATCGCCATAAAGTTTTTCTTAAATAATTGGTATGTAAGGTGATCTCATTTATGTTTAAAATTTTGTTGACTTATTTCAAACTCTTCTTATATTATTCTTCTTTTCAAATAATTTCTTTCAAATAATCTTTATGTAAGATTGGCTTACATGTTTTTTAGAATTTTGGGGTTTTTATGTTTTTAAACTTCTTCTCTTCTGTTCTAGCCATAAAGTTTTTCACATTTTCTTGGTATGTAAGGTGAACTTACACCTTTTTAGAATTTAGAGGATTTTATGTTTTTAAACTTCTTCTCTTCTATTCTAGCCATAAAGTTTTTTCACATTTTCTTGGTATGTATGGTGAACTTACACCTTTTTAGAATTTAGAGGTTTTATGTTTTTAAACTTCTTCTCTTCTATTCTAGCCATAAAGTTTTTTCACATTTTCTTGGTATGTAAGGTGAACTTACATTTTTTTTTTTAGAATTTAGAGGATTTTATGTTTTTTAAACTTCTTCACTTCTATTCTCGCCATAAAGTTTTTTCACATTTTCCTGGTATGTAAGGTGAACTTACACCTTTTTAGAATTTAGAGGATTTTATGTTTTTAAACTTCTGCTCTTCTATTCTAGCCATAAAGTTTTTTCACATTTTCTTGGTATGTAAGGTGAACTTACATTTTTTTAGAATTTAGAGGTTTTATGTTTTTAAACTTCTTCTCTTCTATTCTAGCCATAAAGTTTTTTCACATTTTCTTGGTATGTAAGGTGAACTTACATTTTTTTTTTTAGAATTTAGAGGATTTTATGTTTTTTAAACTTCTTCACTTCTATTCTCGCCATAAAGTTTTTTCACATTTTCCTGGTATGTAAGGTGAACTTACACCTTTTTAGAATTTAGAGGATTTTATGTTTTTAAACTTCTGCTCTTCTATTCTAGCCATAAAGTTTTTTCACATTTTCTTGGTATGTAAGGTGAACTTACATTTTTTTAGAATTTAGAGGTTTTATGTTTTTAAACTTCTTCTCTTCTATTCTAGCCATAAAGTTTTTTCACATTTTCTTGGTATGTAAGGTGAACTTACATTTTTTTTTTAGAATTTAGAGGATTTTATGTTTTTTAAACTTCTTCACTTCTATTCTCGCCATAAAGTTTTTTCACATTTTCCTGGTATGTAAGGTGAACTTACACCTTTTTAGAATTTAGAGGATTTTATGTTTTTAAACTTCTGCTCTTCTATTCTAGCCATAAAGTTTTTTCACATTTTCTTGGTATGTAAGGTGAACTTACATTTTTTTAGAATTTAGAGGTTTTATGTTTTTAAACTTCTTCTCTTCTATTCTAGCCATAAAGTTTTTTCACATTTTCTTGGTATGTAAGGTGAACTTACATTTTTTAGAATTTAGAGGTTTTTTTAATCATAAAATTTCTTCATGGATGCCTGGTTAAAAACACCCTTGACTTTACTTGAACTTATTTCTTTGATTTCGTAGGTGTTGTTGTTATTGTCTTTTGAGACGATATAGGGACCAGTATACAGGAGCAATAACTTTTTGGTTATCCCTTCTAGGGAACTGGGTAATTCCCTATTCTTCAACAACACCTTCTCTCCAATGGTATAATGAATAACCTTACCCATGCATTTATTGTATTTGTTCCGCCGTTTCTCCTGATCTTCGGCCACCTTATTACAAAATTGAATTTTATTGAATTTATATTTATGTTCTCTTGGGAACTCCAAGATGTCTGCAATTTCTCTAGGGGGTTGTCTCTCGTACATTGCGGAGTATGGGGTTATTCCTATGGCTGGATGGTAGGCCAGGTTGAGGAATTCTTCAGTGGCCTCCAAGTATTCTTGCCACCTTCTCTGCTGATCATGGCAATATGTTCTTAATAGGCGCCCCACCTCTCGCAAGACTCTTTCGGCCGGGTTACTGCTTGGGTGGTATACGGATGTCTTGTATGTGTGAACCTCCATGGATAGCAGTGTATCTCGCCATCTCCTCCCCTTGAATTGCGTTCCGTGGTCGGTTATGATCGATACCGGTCTTCCGACGGTTGGGAAGTACTGGTCGATCAGGATATTAAGAACTTTCTTCGTAGTCGCCCGATTTGCTGGGTATAGCTTTATGAACTTAGTGTAATGGTCCATAATGATGACGATATATCTGTATCGGTGGCGGCCTCCACTGCGGGGAAATGGCCCGCAGATATCCAGGAATACTTTCTCAAGTTTAAACTGTGATGTTATTGGAATCATCTGCCCTTCTCTTTTCTCGTTATTAGTCTTTACGAGTTGGCAGATACGACAGTTTCTAATATACCTCCGTACCTTCCGATTGATGTCCTTTATATAACAGTTTTCTTCCAGGGCCTTTGCCACCTTTAAAGCGCCCATATGCCCATATCGAACATGATAACTGATCACTACCTCTTTCTCGATATGGGTTGGAATTATTACCTTCCATTCCTCCTTAAATAATGATGGTTTGGAAAACAGGATTCCCTTATGTATAGTATAATATCGGGATATGGTCTCATCTCCTGCTTCCAATCTTGAGATAATATTAATTAATTTCGGGTCAGCTTGTTGGTGTGTGCTTAGTTGTTCTAGAACTGATTGTAGACCGGCGCTGCTGCTGAGAATATGGTACACCTTCAGAATACTCTCCTTCTCCCCTTCGAACGTTTGCTTGCCAATGTCAACTCTAGACAATACGTCCGCGACGACATTCTTCCTTCCGGGGATATACTCCCACTTCAGGTCGTACTCTTGCAGCAATAGTATCCACCGCGTTAATCTTCCATGGCTCAGCTTACATCTCTTAAGAAACGATATAGATTTATGGTCTGTCCGGACGGTAACGGGATAACCAAGAATATATGTACGGAACTTTCCGCACGCGAACACGACACTCAATAACTCCTTCTCTGTCACATGATAGTTTTTCTCACTCTGGTTCAGAGCTCGGCTGGCAAAACAGATTACAAGATGCTCGCCCTCCTCATCCTCTTGATATAAAGTAGTGCCAAGGCTGATGTCACTGGCATCGCAATTAAGAAAGAAAGGCTTGTTAAAATCTGGATGACGGAGTATAATATGTTTAAGAAATTTTTGTTTTATGAGAGTCAATATGTTTTGTTGTTCATTACCCCAGATCCATTTAATTTTAGATGACAGTTGCGGCTGGAATCTGGCAGTCAGTTCGGAGTACTTTTCCTGGAACTTGCGGTAGTAGTTACAGAGTCCCAGGAACGACTGTAACTGCCTTCGATTCTTTGGTGTAGGAAAGTTCTGAATTGCTTCGACTTTTTCAGCCGACGGTGAGATTCCCTTATCATTTAATATGAAGCCCAAGAATTGTATCTCTTTAGCAATAAAATGAGACTTTGCTAACTTCAGAGTAATATTGTTTGCTGCTAGCTTCTGTAAGACGTGTTCCACACGGTAGCAGTGTTCCTCCCAAGTTTCTGAGGACACTAGCAAGTCATCGACGTATACGGTGGTGAATTTTAGTGCTTCTTGGCCAAGTATCTGATCCATGCAGTGCACAAAGACTGCGACTGAGTTTACCAGTCCGAAGGGCAACCTCTTAAACTGGTAGTTCCGCCCTTCGAATATAAAGGCCAGATACTGGCGACTCTGTGGATGTAATTCCACCTGCCAGTATCCGCACACCGTATCCCAGGTAGTGAAGTATTTGGTACCGTGGAATCGTTTTAATATCTCCTCAATCTCACCGGGCGAAGTCCTGTCATTTATGATCATCTTATTTATTTCGCGCGCATCTAAACATAAACGGACTTGTCCGTTTTTCTTACGAATAGCCACGATAGGACTTGTGTAAGGGGAATGGCTACTCTCTATAATGTCACGGTTAATCATTTGCTCTATTTCAGCTCTTACTGCCTGCTTTCGTGATTGCGCAATGGGGTAAGACTCCGGTTAAAGTCTACAGTGTCTCGGAATTGTAGAGTACACTGGAAATTCTTCACTTTACCGGGCTCATCAGAAAAGACTGATTTGTATTTATTGTATATATCGATTAATTTGTTCGCTTGGTTTGTTGTTAAACCTTCGCCAGTTGTACCGCTCCGGAAATCCCTGATCTCCTGGATTTTTTGCGACCATAAATCCTCATTGGATGTGTCGTCTATTCTCTGTTCAATTATGGATGTTGGTTGGATGTAATTGATTTTTCGGATCTGCTGATGGATACTATCGGGAACGACTTGGTCACTACCCA
The DNA here is from genome assembly GCA_034769895.1 of Magicicada septendecula. NCBI lineage: Eukaryota > Metazoa > Arthropoda > Insecta > Hemiptera > Cicadidae > Magicicada > Magicicada septendecula. Next base: position 9,631,991 of record CM068375.1, read on the forward strand.
CCAAGTTCGCCGTCCAAGTATGTCCGCTAGAAAACAGTGATAACGTTTCAGTTCTTAGGTCAATGATGGCGGAATTTCTCCTAAGCACATCACACCCGACCAGTATATTAAATGGCAGACCGCTCGCCACCAAGAATTCCATGTCAATCGCTATACCACAGCTCATCACACTGGCGGAGACTTGTCTACGTATAGTTTTGTTTTGTCTGCCGGTTGCTCCCAACAAAACAATATTATTCAACGGCAATGTTGGTAAAGTTCTCCCGCACTCTTGCTGTATCCTCTCCAGTTCCGTCGTATTTATTATTGATACGTTTGACCCAGTATCGATCATTAACTTGGCTGGGATGCCTTCTACCTTGGCGTCAACATGTATAATTTCATTATTGAAATTATTGGTGGGACTCCTGTTATCCTCTTCCAATAACTCCTGTCTGATGTCCTTCAGGTAGTTGCACCCGATGATGGTAATACGATTGTGATTATTTACGATATTACACTCATTCTCATTATCATACCCAGTAGTCAGAAGCAGTAATGGGTTCTGGTTATTTCTTACTGCCTGTGCCCGTTTAAAGGCTCGGCATCATTGTTTCTTTGAGCCATATTATTGGATGCCTCATTCGGGATGCTCAAGGTGGTTACTTGCCGATCTGTTCTATGGTCTTCTGGTCGTTCATGGTGCGACCTCTGTTCAGTGTTGTCCAAACTATTACTCCTACGCGCCGGATAGTACCTCGGTTGGTCCCGTTCTAGGCTCCTCCGCCTTTCTTCGTATCTTCGGTAACTGTTCCCTCTATGGTGGTTGAAACCTCGCTGTCTTCCATCTGTGGCCCGTATGAAGTTCACTCTTGGGCGAGGAAACCTATTATTACTAAAATTACTATTATTGGGACCCACACGATTAGCATTATTATGGTAAGGACTATTACCATAATTGGGGCTTCTCTGACTATTTACGTTACCAGGGTTGGGATTGTGGTTACCCTGATAACCATTAGAGGGTCGATTCGGGTTTTGCTGGTTGGGACCCGTTCTATTACTGTCATTGTAATTGGTATTATTTCCAGTATTTCCATTATTATTTCGCGGGTATGCCCGACCTCCTTGGTACCCATTATTTACGTGGTTCGCACCTTGGTTATTATTCTGGTACGTTCTTGGTTCGGGCCCATCACTTCTTCTGCGACTCTGCCTGTAGTAATCTTCGTTTTCGTAATTCTCCAGGAGTTCGGTCATTGCCTGGATGGTTTTTATCTGGCTGCCCCTCCTAGCGCGAATCACTTCCTCATCATAATGATAAGACAGCTTGTTTATTAAGCATTCCTCCGGTATGGCTGGTTCTAAGTGCTTGGCCATACACACTTTGCCGAGGAAATACGCTGTCATTGAGCTGCCGACTTGTGGTTGGTAGCGGCCGTGGCAGATATTATCTCTGATGAGATTCTGCGTGGTCTCTGACCAGTATTTGGCTTTAAACATGCTCTTGAACTGTTCATAGTTATTGATGTCGCTCCGGTTTGCCATCCACCAATGGTCATTCACCTCCTGAAACGACTCGTCAAGGATCTCTCTATTCTGGACCCATCGGTTCCCTCGGTGTTTCTCGATGTACTCCTCTATTCGTGCCAAGAACTTCATTGGCTTCCGTTTGTATTGTCGGAAATTCAGCCATTCTCGGTTCTCTGACATGGGGAAACTGTGATATCCCGATGGTCTGTTTCTGATTGACTCTATCTCCTCCTGGCTCTGACGCATCTGTCCAGTTATGTTTACCATGGCGGCTTCCACGCCGTCGCATCTTTCTGTTACTTGGGTTCTTACTTTATTTACTTCCTCCAGAGCAAATTTCTTGGTTTCCTCTATTTTTGTTTTCTGCTGTTCTTGGACCTGAGTAATTTCCTTTGTTATTACTTCACGGACTTCCAGCACTTCGTTTTCTGTTAACCGACATCTTTCGTCTACTTCTCGGATCTGCTGGTTAACCACCACAACTTCCTGTTCTAATTTCTTTACTATTGATTTCTTGGTCTCTGTTATCTTTTTGTTTATCTCCTCTTTGGCCAATTCAATCCTCTCGTCTAATTTATTCATGTTCTCTTGGTTAACTTCCCTTAATTCCTCTCTTAACCTTTGATTATTCTCGTCCATTTTCTCCTCCATTTTCTGATTATTTTCCTCCAACTTCTCCCTCAGTTGCTGATTGTCGCTTTCTATTTTCTTACTGGTTTCTTCCATTTTCTCTTCTAAATTCTTATTATTTTCTTCCATTTTCCTTTCCATCTTTCTACTAGTTTCTTCGATCCTCTTATTAGTATTTTCTATCTTACGGCCCAATTCTTCCTTTGTGGATCGGTTATCTTCCTTTAGATCCTCTAGTTTTTCATTTAATGAATGGTTATCTTCCTTCCTTTCTTTACTACTTTCGTCCATCTTCTTGTTTAAATTCTCCTCCATCTTCTTGCTATTTTCTTTATTGTCCTTGCTAGTGGAATCCATTTTCTTAGTTACTCCTTCTATTTTGGATTTGATTTCCTCCTTTAAATCTTTACTCATTTGTAAGATCATTTCCATCACTCTATCCATTTTCGTATCTCCATCGGTATTGGATTTCTCTTTCTCCCTTTCTGGGACACTGACTTCCCTTGTCTGTGTTGTTACTTCAGGTTGTTCCTCTGGTGGTTCAGGTTGTTTATGTTCCTTCTGGATTAGTAACACTTCCGGATCTTCAACGGGAGTTGCCTCCTTATCCCCCATGTCAACCTCTTTCTCGGCCTCTGCCGCCCTCTTTTTCGATGTAGCTCGTCTCTGCATCTTTCTGCTGTCTATCAATCAATCGCTGCCAAGCTTAGATTATTAAGCCCTCTAAGTTGGACGCCACTTTGTAACAATATGACCTCTTCTGTTCTGCCTTCTTCCTTTGTGCCCAGCGTTGGGTTCGTCACTTTGTAAGAAGCCCCTATATATGGCTGTAATCAAATCTGATCAAATCCCACTGTTTAGGCTAGCCACTAGGTCACCAGACCGCTGTATGCCGGTCGTTACAAAAGAATAAAAATAAAATGGAAAATTCAATAATAATAGAATTTTCAAATAATAAAATAGTTTTGTTTTATACAAGATAAATCTGTTTTTTAAAACGGTTCTGGTAAAATTTTAATAACAGGTAGGTATTTATTGACCGTCGAGCACTTCTTGAAGATTTTCACCAAGTCTGGAGTTAAATAGATTAACTCCAGGTAATAATCGATTGTTGACTTTCCTGACTGGTCCAATATCTTGTTCAAAATAGAATATATTCTTCTCACTTAATGCCTTCAGCCTTATAAATACCCTTAAATTACCCTGTGAAATAAGTACAGATACAAAATAATGGAAATATAAAGATTTATTGACAATTTTAAATAAATAATCGATATTTTATCGATGGAGAGCAATTATCGACTCTGTCTCAGGAATTATCGATTGTCATACAGAACAAAATTTTATGTTATATTATATTAAAGACAGGTTCTTTGAGCGATTAGGATTAATAGTCAGAGAAGGGTGACGAGAAAGTATAACATTAACAATTAACACACAAATACAATAATTACTATTTAATAGTATTTAAATAATTCAGGTTATGATATTAGAATAAATGTTTTGTCGAACCAATGAAGACTGATGTGACGTCAGTAACTATGATGTAGTAGGCAGGTTTCGTTTTCAAGATGGCCGCTCCTTGTGTTGGTCTCGGCTATTGTATATGCGTCGAGTCAGAAAATTACTATAAAATTACCTTCATCAAGGTCTAAAATGTCCCCGCACTGGTGCAATAAGTCTGTTAATCTATTTAGTGTATTCTGGTGAAGTGTTCTGTGTAAACTTGCGTTAGTTAGTTTATTTTCTATTTGTTCAACTATTACGGTTAAGTTTTCAAGTTGCGGTTAGGTTTGTAGAGTAAATCAGTTGTAATATAATGTTTTACCGTTTACTGTCACTCGTATAGTGAAGTTAGAGGTTTGTTTTCACTATTGTCGTGAATGTTTTTATAGTATTGGCTTCAAAAAGTGTTTAATTTGTCTAACTCTCGTTCACTGATTTCAACGGCTAAACGTTAGCATCATGTTCGACTCGATTTTAAGAACGTTTTTGTCACACATCTATTCAGCTTGATATTCAACAAAAGACTAATTAACTTGGTCATAAATCTTGCCCAGTTAATCCTTGAAAAAGTATTGCTAACATTTTTCGACTTCATACACATTAGAAAATATTACATTATATATGGAATTTTTCTATTTTATTCCTTACTTTTATGAATTACTAATCTTATTATTAGTTTAATCATCTTATTCCCTTTAAATTGATGTATTATAGTCCATATCTGTAGACATTTTGTGGAAATTAACAAATTTTGTTCACACTTTAGAAATATAGGCTCAAAATTGGATTTCCGTCTTTATACAAAATTCCTTCCATTTTTAAATATTATTAATACTATTATAATAAATTTTAATTAGTCATATTTCTCTTCCTTTCCTTAAATACATCTAAATTACACCTTTGAACTGGTTTTTTGTGTTAATTTGTAGATTTGATATTGCTCTCTAAAATTAATTAATTTATATATTTTGACAATTTACAAAATGTTAAGGTATATTTCCTTATTGTCATTTTAATTCATAGGATCATTCCTAGTAGTAGTTAATTGTGTTATCTTATATAAATCTGGGTAGTTTACAGGATTTATTAGTGAATTATACTATTTTATATTGGTTCTCTGATTTCACCAAATGGCCTAGATTTTAGAATTTTATATTTCTTTCTTTCTCAATAATTTAAACTTAATTCCTCCTCTGACTTTACATAATTACAATTATATGAAAATAACATGATCTATAACTTATTGTTTTGTGTAGTAGTTAATTAACACTACAGTTATTAAAATAATTAATTATGAACATTGTTTAGTAATCTGCACAATTTAACATATTGCAGATACAGCTTAAACATATCTCTTTTGACTATTTTTAATCTAACATAGCATACCTTTTAGTACATTATTACTGGTATGTAGGTTATTATTTATCAAACATAATTCTTTTTTAAAACACATAACATAAATCTTATTTTCTAATAAACCTTACAAATACATTTATTTAATACATTGATTTTAGGACTGTGAAATAACAGTCTATTTAAACATGTTACACTTATTCATACTATATTAGTATCAGTCCTTTCTGGTTTAAATCATTATTATTGTGATCCCCCACATCAGTAAACCTTAATTCCCATACTTTATTTATTATCATTTTTTTACAAATGTCTTTTAAATAAGGATTTACATTAAAATAATAAAATACTGGAAACCTTCCATTTTATTATTTTATTATGCTGCTTATTATTATTAGACTTTAAAGTTGTGATATAGCATACTACTAAGTTATAGTATCACCAACTTTAAGTTTATTGCATTTTTTAAAAAACACTTAAACAAATTCACTTTCACTGTTGGTTCTGATATTCTGAGTCTTATTATCTCAGACCAGACCTTTAGTCATCATGGACCGTTAAGACTAGTTTATTTTCTTTATTACACAATAGCTTTAGCCGGTGCACTTCTTATAACGCTATACAACACTGTAGTTTTCTCAATAATTACATTTTTATAAGATTTTGGGTATGTTATACTTTCTTTGGCATAGTTTTTGTGGGTTTGGGATTGATAGTAGTTTATATAATAATAGGTTTTACTACGGTGTTTCTTTCATACTATGTATTCCTCTCCTCCTGTCTTCCTTCTTGTCCTTCTTCCTATCTTCCTTCTGGTATTCATTCTTGTCCCTCTTCTAGTTTTCATTCTTCTGGTCTTCTTACCTCATTCTTGGGTAAACCAAGGTACTTGGTGTTATCACGACTGAGGTTTAGTTTGGAGTATTTAATTTCTTCACTGAACTGACTTTATTCTTCTATACCGGTTTCAGGGTATTGTTTTCTTCCTGTTCACAAACTTTATTCTTCCCTCTTCTTGTTTTTAGGGTATTTTGGTATTCACCACTCTTTGATTGAGTCTCTTTTTTCGGGATATTGTCTTATGTAACTGGTTTACTGCTCTGAGCTTCCTGGGTAACTTACTGGTATTATACTATGAGTTGATGAGTTGCTTCAATACTTTCTTTGGTTTCTTTTAACAGTGGTTTTGATATATTATGTAGTGAGGATTTTTATCTTATTGTGTTTCATTCCTCTGATTTATTTAAATGTCATTTAATATTATTACAACATTTGTTGATGTAATTAAACTTTATGATTTCATATGACTTGAAATGTATTGTATTTTCTGTCACGCTACAATATATATATATATATATATATATATATATATATATATATATATATATATAGTACTTTGAAATAATATCACGTACACATAAATTGTATATTCTTGTATCATCTAGTCACACTAATGACGCTTTTAACAATAGGACATATAATCCTATTAAAAAAAAACATCTTTTTCTTCTTCTTCTTATTCAGGCCATGGACCTTACGATCCGCTGCGCACTTTTTGGTCGCACCATCTTTTCTTTGGTCTTCCAATATTCCGCCGTCCTTTTGGATTATAAACCAAAGTTTGATTTGGTATACTGGTCCTATTCATTCCTTCAACATGGTCTGTCCAATCCTGTCTGTATTGGTTTAACTTTTCATGTAGGTTATATATTCCAAGGAAGTCCCTTTTATAATTATTTTTTAGCCGGCCCCTCCGTGATACTCCTAGTACTGATCGCAAAATCTCATTTCACAAGCATGTATCCGGCTTTGTGTTCAGTGTCCAAGTCTCACTGCCATGAAGGCCGCATGGCATTGTCATCACTTTATAAATTTTCAAAAGGGTATCTCTTCTGGCCCTTCCATTCAGTGATCTTCTTATCGTTCTACACATGTGTGTGATGATACTTCTCTATTTTCTGCCCACATCTATTAAAATAAAATTTTTATAAAGAAATAAAAATTGTTTCTCAGCTGGTAACAAGTATGTGAGTTGATCTGTTTGTTAACGAAAAACTTGTCAGAGCTGCGTATAGCAAATACACTTACCGGCGTTTTTGTTAACAAGGTATTCAAAAATTAATTCGAAAGTGTGCAGGGTAGACTCAGACGATCTGTAGAAAAGAAACAGATGCACTCTACTCACACACACACACATACACACACCAGTACATGCATATTCCTATGATACCGAACGATATGGCCATTTGGCCTGATACGAAATGACTCCAATATTATCAGCCGTATGACGCTAATTTTTGCAGAAATATTCGTCCAGTCTAATAATTTTACGTACATAAATTGCGGCACACAATAGTCGATAAAATGTTATGCGTAATATTCAAGGAATTTACGATCACTTTTTTATATCAAACCATTTATCAAAGCGGGATTCCGTTCCAGCAGTTTAATAGGGACAAGGCTCGTTAAGAATTTATTATGGATAATTTATCTCTCTTAATACATTTTTTAACTAACAAAGTTCTCCCTCAAAATATATTTTCGCGGTATTAGTGAATATAATTCTTATTTATATTAATAATCGAAGGCCATAGATGATTTAAAATGTTAATTTTGACTTCCAACATCAAGAAATTCCAGAGTCTTCAAAGATATATAAACCATTCAATTAAAGAAGATCTCTTTACACATACCAAACGTCACTATCTTCACAACACGGGATGGGCTAGGTGCTGCATGTTACACCTTTGCAGATCCTCCAGCAATCTTCTCCTGGGTCTACCCACACACTTGTGTCTTATAGATTTGCACTTCCAGACTTGTTTGGGCAGTCTGGAATCTGACGTTATTTCTAAGCGTTATTTACACTGTTGTTTGTAATTTTTTAATTTTCATTCAAGTTAAACACTTGTAACTCTTCTCTTACAGTCTTATTTTAATATATCACACTTTTCAGTTTTATTGACAAACAAATGGTTACTTTGTGTGTCGTAACCACAAAAACCAAATTCAGTCATTTTACCAACATAATCATGCAACAAGTCAACGTTAAGTACATCTGTTAAGTCTCCCATCAGTAATTATATTCATTATCTGGTTATTTATTTTTATATTATCAATCAACTCGTTATTTTTTAGACACCCTTCCAACCTTACTTTCCACTCATCATAATTTCTATTCAATTCATACAATTCTGTTTCTTTAAATTCATGTAGTTCTCTATTTAAATCTCTCTCATCATAATACCATATCACACTCTCAAAAGTACTCCAGACAGAGGGTACAAAATTATACAACAAAAATAAACACTTCAAATCCTCTACCAACACGGGACTATTGCCCTTCTTAACCAATACTTGTGAACACCTTGGTTCAGAAAAAATAAGGGGAAACTTTACCCTCTGCCCCCATTCTACTACTATACTATTTTTCCACTCTCGCTCTAACTCATTAACACATATTAACATCTCATAATCACATTCTACCAACTCATCAGTATTCTCACTATTTATTTTCACCGTATCACTTTCTGATACCAACTCTTCAAATACACTACTATTCTCAGTATTGCATTCATTATTTTCGACATTATTTGTATTACTCGTACTCTGTTCTACTTTATTCAAATTATTTTTTATTTCATTAGCATTTTCAAGACATTTATTCTTTTCTTGTACCTCATTTATGAAATCATCAAATTTTATACTAATACTCTGCTGCAACTGGATATTCTGTTGTTCGCATTTTATTCTCTGTTCATCTAATTTATTGTTAAAATCACTTTTCATCTCATTCAAAGTTATCTCGTTACTGTCAGAGCGTTTATTAAATTCTTTAAGCTTGTTATTCTGTTCCTCGAATTTTGTATTGAAATCGCTACTGTTCATATCAAATCTATTGTTAATGAGATTAAATAAATCATTTAATGACAACTCTTTTTCTCTTGTATTTGTTTTAATTGGTACGGGAGTAGAAATCGCTCCCGGCGAACTAATTATGGATACTTCTACATTCTGCTCGTCTATTAACTTTGCTTCCGTTTGAACACCGGAGTCGGTCTGACTGTCAGAGAGGCTGACTTCCTTGTTATCTGCCATTTCTTATTTTCTACTTGATACTTGTGCGTAAATATAATACAATCAATATATAATGTATTGCATAACCAATTCTGCGTGAATAACGCACTTTTGTTTTATTCCGCTAACCTCAAAAACACGTTTGTATCTTTTCTGTAGGTACGGTCTTTACTTAATTTTTTAATTAATAAAAACTGTCCCTGTTCCGGAAGCAATTGTGGCGTTAACTACACTTTTAAAATACAGTCTTATTATTTATACGGTCAAGTTTAGAAGACCTTTCAACTCATCTTAAGGACGCCATTTCCGAGGCCTGTATTTTACTGTCTTGTTTCTTTGTGATTGCCCATAAAACACACACATAGGATAGTAGAGGGACCGCCAGAACTTTGTAGAACTTTAATTTTGCATCCACACGTACTTTGTTTTTAAGAATACGGTTGATTATTTATCAGATTGTCGGGAACTTACATAACGTAACACATTCCAAACTTATATAAAAAAATATTTAAATTCTTGAGAAGCTTTTTTTCTCAGACACGTTGTGTAAATATTATTTTATGTAATCATTTTTAAGAAATTCAGTACATCATAACATCAAATTTTATTCTTTGACATACAGTGGGTAAATGTATCTGTTATGTCATCAATAACGCAATGTTATAGCATATATGTCTGTGTAAACATAAACACTATAATTGCATATATTATTTGTTTATATTTATTATTTATACTGATATTACCTCAAGATATTTTATCTTCCCAACTAGGAACATGTTTCGAGAGCTATTGTGCTCTCATCCTCAGCCTTCGCGATTCTGCGTCTAGTGAAGTACCTATGTGTTGGTTTGTCGCCATTGTGGTCTCGTGTTGGTTTCTGGTATCTCAAAGTGGTATTTTTGTGTGTGGTTGTGGTGTATGTATTAGTATTTTGTGTATTTTCGATGTTGAGTGCTTTGAGTGTCTTGTTTTGTATTGATTTGTATTTGTTCGGGTATTAGTTTGTTTTGTGTTTTATGTTTGTATATTTGTAAATTTTCTCAAATGTTCATTACGGTCCCTTTGTGTGGTATGTGTTTTATTAGTATCATATTGGTTATGTCTGGGAATTCATGTCTTGTGTTTATTGCGGATGTGGCTAAATTGGATTTATATATTTCTGGTTTTTTGTATGCTTTTAGATGTTCACAATAACGTTTTTTCAGTTTTTTTTTGTTTGAATTAGCAAAAAGAGTTTGAATTATTTGTTTTAAAGGGTTAAAATTGAAATAAACGAATTTGATTATCAGAGAATTAGTTTAGACCACGCATACGCTACAGTGTAAACTAAAGCAAGTCTATAAATTCATAACTTTTCATATTTTACGGGTAACGTGAATATCCGTACATCTTATGTAAATGCGGCAAAGAAACATACAGTATTGCATTCATAAGATGGAGTTGTAAGGACAGAGCTTTACCCATATCCAACTACTGCTTGTTAACCTCCACACGCTAGTTTCTTATAACAGTTTTGCGCATAAGGAAAATACACGTTTACTGCTCAAAAAATATCTTCATGAATAGCCGTTAACAAATTTGCAAATGTTTATAATTTCCAAGTGACAATACAAAAGCGTGAAAAGTCATGAATTAAATTTTAGTTGTTTTATACATTCTTCTAGACCTTGTTTCAACTTGATTGTGTAGTTGCTCTACATGTGTTAAGAAGTCAGACTTCGTCTGTTTAATTTGGTTTTTACACAGCTCAATATTGTCTTCTAATGATTTATAGTTTGTCGTTTTTTGATTGTACAATTTGTTTCAACTCCGTTCTGATTTCGTTTTGAGTTATAAATAATTATTGCAACAAGAGCACCATTTCAGTTTGTTCGGACGCCATTTTGATTAATAAATTCTTATTATTAACTTTCTTATTTACGCACGATACACAGTTTATTATTATTATTATTGTCGTTATTATTATTATTATTATTATTATTATTATTATTAACACAAGTCTTTCCATAAATGGTTCTGTCTGGCAATAATAATAATATTATCTGTCCCTCTACTAACACACACATGAAGTGCGTAAATTAACACATGTAAAATTTTATAATCAATAATGGTATTAATCACCCTTAATTTATAATTATAATCACCCTTAAATAATTATAATTATTTTTATAATTTATACAAATTTAATATTTCTTAATTTTTATTTGTCGGCCTCACTTACTCGAGCTCCACGTTGGCGGGCTCCAGTTAATGTAACAGGTTAAATTGCAGAAAAAATTTTGACTGTGTGATTTAATACATTTATTGGTTACTTGTTTTTTTATATAAACATACAGTTATCTGTAAAAATTACGATTTTTAAAGTACATATAAATTTGAAATATTTTAGAGTTATTAATTGGAAAAGAGTCTTTACGTGTTTGATATAGTTCTTAAAGAGTATTTATAATTCCACTTTCCTGAATTTTCTGCGTTGAGCTGTATCTCGGGAGCATGCTTCTGCTTCGACTAGCTGTTGTCCTTCTAAATTGGGATGTCGATCTCAGGGCTTCCTCCTCAAGGGCGTTGTGCCCGTCTAAGTCGCTCCTGATTCAGCCCTCGTTGACAAACATCGGTCGTTGAAAATCTCGAACGCCTTGCCTGACTTCGTGGAACTCGATTCAGCCGCTCCCTTGACAATACATTCCGAACCCGAGAGACTCCTCATTAGGTACTGACGTATTGGGGACAGTGAAAGCCTGCCTAACTCACAGCGCACCCATAGATCTACGCACACGACGTCATTTCTTCAATCTTGAAGTTTCTATATTACAATAGAAAATCAACCACGTGTTGGTGGACATAAATTTCCGGTTTCTACACCTTTCCAAACCACGTGTTTATAACTGCATGTGCTTGCAAAGCTAATTACATTACCTGTTTAATAAATACTATTAAAATTTATTTAATATTAAAATAATTACTTATTCCAATTTGCACACTAATATAAATGACATAGAGTGTGTCTGTAAACTAGCTTACTGTCAGTTATCTTAGCACAATTCGTTATGCGCACAACACTTATTCACTTGCAATCTACATTGCACTGCTGGTTTTTTATTGTTTATAATCGTATTAAACTACTTTAACAGGCAGTACTTTGTGCCGGGTTTTGAATTTCCCGGCGCGTTCAGAGTTGTTCAGTGCTACCAACGCAGTTGGCAGCAGTACCTGCCAATGCCATTGTTAAAGGAGCGGCGACGCGATTTAGTGAGCCGTCGCAGTGGTCAGCTGTGGGCTGCGTTTTATTCGCAATTAGGTTAACCGAAGGCTTATTTTTGGCAAATTGAGACAGGCTTTATGCAGGCAGGGGCGACCAACAAACTCCTGTGTCGGCTTCATTTCTCTGCCAGCCTTCGATCTGAACATTCCACTGGTCTGACGGCCCAGGATGTGTGTGGGTTTTCTTTATATGCGGCTGTACTCTCTTAAAGATGTTCAGGTGTGTGCACTTAATTATATTATTTTATTTTTATTTTATTATGTATTACGTGTGTTATGATTGTGTAAGAGTGTGTGTGGCCCAGAGTTATGTAAAACTTACTTTATTGTAAAACTTATGCTTTGTAAAATTTAACTTACGCGTATTCTGATAAAGCTAATTGAAATCAATTATTATAATTTAATGAATGTAAGCAATTTTGGATTAATTAAAGTGAATAAGGTGTTAATAAAAATATTGTGAAAGTGATTGCGGTGTTTGTGTGCCGAGGCGAGAGAGTGTAATGTCTGGGTGTATTAACTGGCGGCTAATCCCAAAATAAAATATTATAGGGTCCCGCACCAGCCAGAAGAAAGGAGAAAGAGCGGTGGTCACACTAACATCGGTGACTACCAGCAGAGCAGTTCCACAGTAAGCTCCCCGAAGCCGTCAGAACGAGGAATGCTGAGCGAGCCTAATACACCGAAGGACCCAGAAATCCCAGGAACGAGTTCCAGTAGACATTCACCGTAGTTCAGGGACAAATTTTGCAACTCTGCTCGTACACAGTTCATCATGCTTCCATTTGAGTTCGTCTCTACAAAGTTACAGCTGGGAACGTTTCATTTATCACTCTTAAATCTACATCAACTCCATAGGCTGCCTACCCTTGTGTTCAACATTAAATATCTGTTTAAATACAACATTAAGTATCTGTATTAAGAACTGAAAATATCTCAAAATTACAAGAAATCAGGTTTGTTAAAAAATTATACTGGCTACTTTGTAACTTGTCTGACATACACCATGAGGGGTTAGTTAAATTGTTTTGCTAGAGCATGGCTACTATTTGGAGTCTTATCTGTATTACCATTATTTATTATAACTATTGTGAATGGTTATTCGTGTTTATATTATTATGTGGTGGGGTTAACTTGGTGTTGTCTGTTATTTCAACCGTGTGGATGTTCGCGTTGTTCTCCCTCAAGGGGTATGCTAGTCGGGAAATCAAAAAAAAAAATATACATATATATACCTTATGTCCATTTTCTTAAAACTATATAGATTAATGACTGTATGTAGAGCACAACATGATACTGGAACATTGTGTCACCAACTTGAAATTTAATAAATCTTGTTACTTGTTAAAAATGTGTTGATTGCACACTTTTCGCTTCCTCTAGGTTCATTAACCTAGTCTTAAATTTCATGTAGTGGTTTTGCGACGACCGCTACAACTTTATCTAATAACAATATTGTCTTATAACATTCATACCACTGGGGCAGGACACAAACTAAGGCTTATTTACACACAGTGTGAATCTTTGTCTCGTTGCAATATATATGTATGTATGTCATGTATGTATGTATGTTTGTATCTTTATGTGTATGTGTGTATGTATGTATGTATTGTGCATGTATGTATGTATAGTAAACTAATGATTACTGCTGTTATTGTTACTGCGTGTACTGCTTCTAAATTAATCACTAAATTGTGTTTTAATGACAGTAGCAATTTTTTACTGTCTCCGAGTTAAATTTATCCCTACTATACTAGATATAATTATATATGTAACAACACATAATATCTTACTAAAGTAGAAACATTGATAAAAAATTAGGAACACACAGACATATACTTATTTGTTTTATACATAATTTACTTTAGAAATAAAGATGCTTAGTTAATTATTGGAAAAATTAATACAGTTGATTAGGTACATCTAACATCTTTGTGTGTAGTAACATACATGAGGCTTTTATTGAAGGCTATCTTATCGTTATTTGTGATGCGTTACAAGTAATCTCATCTGTGACATTATATGTATATTCTCATAAAAAGAGATTGAACACAAATGAGCCATTATACCGAAATGTGCATTGTAGAGACTGCATTGTCCAGGGTTTTCCGATAGAACCCTAAGGGGTTATTTACCTGTCTCAGTAAAAGTCAGGACGTTTGCTTGTATCGCTCACAACAACGGATGCTTGTATCGACCCGCACTATTGTTGACACTGCATTGTTATCGACTTTTCAATGCTATTTTATTGGTCCCTTTCGGTTCGTCAGCAAAATATAAACGTGTAGCGACCTCAGAATTTTCCGTTACGTTTCATAAACTTAACAATGTTTTGTTTGTGCACTGTAATTTTTATTGGTGTAAATATTTTGATAAAAAAATAACCATTTAAATTAATCTTCCTTACAGTAAACCTTTATATTATGAATTTTCTGATAACAATTGAAATTAATTTAATATTTATAAGAAAGAACGTGTTTTAAAAATTTCAGATTTACTTTAAAAACCATACTGTATCCGTTTGGAGTCACGTGTAACAATATTCAATAGAATAAATTGTAGGGTCAGTGACGTCAGCTTTTTTTAAAAAGGCGAGATTTCGATCGCTAACCTTAAACGAAAATCGGAACCGTCTTTTTTTTGCGATTTGGAATAAAATGGACGGAGTATAAATATTACGTTACATACATTAATGAACGTAGGCTACAGTGAGAAAAAATGAAAACGTGAGGTAACTATTTTAATAAAATTGTATGTAAAGTTAAAAAAATTGTGTTACGAAGAGCTTTGTGCGAAAAAATGTTTTATTAATGTTTAAGAATCAGTTAGCAAACAACAAAACGGATATATGTGTGTGTGTGTGTGTGTGTGTGTGTGTGTGTGTGTTTGCAACCAACATATCATTATTATAACGTGTGTAGGCTACAACGACTTAAGCTACAATTAAAATTAACGTCACTAGTTTTCCCATTTTTACTGTATTTTTTACTACATGAACTATTACTCTTTATAATTTCCTATAGGAAAACATTACACTTCCATGTATAGTGTATTTTTATTTATTTAAATAATTTACTTTTGCCGTTCTTTTACTGAAGCCAGCAATATGTAATTTTACGTGTAACTTATACGTGATGCTACTTGCTACCTTAAATACAATTTTCCATTGTAGTAGTTTAATTCACAGTTTGTTATTATATCTTCTTCAGTCAGATGTTTAAACAAACATTCAAAAAACTGAACAGCTTCTTAAAACTCAAAAAATAAACTCTAAAAAGTCTTGGACGAAACTCCGATAATGAAATACACGGAACATTCAAAGTTCTCAACAAATATGGTAATATAAAAGAAAGAAAAATGATAGGCCTATGTGGGCTTTAAGATATAGTCGGACTCTCAGGAAAAGGCTCAATAGACCTACACCTGCTACTGTATATAAAAATTCCGTTTCGTATGTGTCAATACAAACTTCTACAGGATTGGCAAAGGTTTCTTTTTAACAAAAATATCACGACCCAATCCATGAAAATCCAGCGAGGTTGCCAATTTTACTGGAAAATAACAAGATGGCCGAAAATAATTACTGCCGCAAATGAGCCCGAAATATCTAACGCATGTAGTCGGACTCTCAGGACAAGACATACGCTTATGTGAGGATATGTGAGAACCGTTTCACATGTATGAATGCCATCATCTACAAGATTAGCCATGGTTACCGGAACAGCCGCAAAACCAAAAAGAAAATGCACATATTATTGTGTTACTAAAAGTGTGCTTAATTTTCTACAGGTACTATTAATAGGAAATTAGTAACTATTCTTATATGTTATATTACATTCGTATAGTTACACTTATAGTCATAGAAGTAAATGACTACTTATAGTTACGTTTGTAAGCCATATGATGTTTCTTTTCCTGACTGACGATTTTTACAAAGTGTACATTTTCCTTGAAAACATAAAACGTTAATAAACAACACTTTCATAGATAAACTATTGCCACTTTGGACGTTTATCACCTGAAACGCATCCTGGTCTTCAAAATAATTTAATGTAAAAACCATGGTAGGTGGAAAAACATTCTATTACTTGCGTTTTAATTCCAGAAGAAATAAATCTCCCCAGTTATACAACACCGTTCTAGTCACATAAATAGTGTCATTGACAATAACGGATCAGCTGGGCACCGACACATTCCATCAGAGAAGTGCCACGTGTTCTGGGAAAACAAAAGAGAGCACCACCGCAGAGCCCTCCAGTAGGCTACTGCACCCAAGACTAAACGCAACAGTGTGCGACCTGGTGCCCTGAGGCCAACGTTTGCAACTATCCATTCATTTACACGATCGGTCCCATCGTGGGTTACGACTTCAAGTAGTTCTCACAACCTTGGCAGAATTCATTAACACTGTCCTGTTAGCTAGCTAAATAGTAATAAATCTTCCCCCTTCCCAAAGACCAAGGTGTATATTTGGGCAGAGAGTTGAATTCCAGGGAGCCAATAATACTTAATACTATTGAATTATTATTGTTATTATTATTATTATTAATATTATTTTGTTAATGGGAATCACTTCACAATATCATAATAATAACTTTTGAGAATAGGCAGTAAACAACTTTTTACGAAACAGAACCATTATAATAAATACTAATGTTTTAGCGAGACATTGTGAGTATACATTTCTCTGGATTTCAAAAATTGATTCAGCATTTTTAACATCAAGACGACCGCATCCGTCGTAAAAATGTATAGCCAAAACCTAACCCAATATATACTCACAATTTCAAATGAGTGAAACAATATGTAACACACAAAAAAAATTTTAATTTATAGTACCAAACTAGAGTAATACCAAAACATAGATTTAGTAAAATTCACAACATCTACTTTATTAACAACAACACGCAAAAAATTACAAACATTATTCCACAATGCAGATATTTATATTTTACATTAAAGGCGCCCTCAATATACGTATAAGAACAAACGTAAAAGGCGTACAGAACAAACGTGAAATACATCAATGTGAAGGGAAAAAATAACAATCTGTTAATTGGCACAAAGTTTTATATTGGATACAATTTATGTACCAAATTAAATTTATGAAAGAATTTATAACGTATAAATGTTTATATTCCAAATTCTAATGAATAAACCATATAGAACTACCAAACTCGACTTCAGACACTAAAGCGTATTAAGAACAAAAGCAAATAAAGATTTTTAACCTTGTTATTTAAATTAGCAGTCTGTGTAACTCCAACTTGCTTGCTAAACTGCTAAATGTCATGTTCTGGATGAGGCCTTACAGTGTTTCCACCATTGGTCATGGTTTAGGACTTGAAAATGGTAGAAACACTGAAAGGCCTCGTCCAGAACGTGATATTCAACAGTTTAGCAAGTAAGCACGACGAAGTTGGAGAAAATAAAGACACATTTATTTCAGCACACGCACAGTGATTACAAAATATAAATTCTCGGTATACAATTAGCAAAATTTTTTTAATCAGTAAATACTGAAACCATTACTGTAACAAAAACGTTTACCATATGCATTCACAGGAACGGAAGCATCACTTCGCAGTCAGCCACATTTTCATTGATTGAAGGTAACTATGGAGTTGCTACTGACAAAAAAGGGCGGTGGCGGTTCTAGCCTAAGTCTTTAGATACCCTTATGTTGTTCAGTTCCTGAGTAATAGTGTGTTTTAAGATCACCAAAACTTATCTGCTTTACCAAAATAATATAACTAATTTGGCTTTCCGTTACGGTAGTTAATAAATATCACTATTGTTTGACGACTCGGAACACTAAGTTTTTTATAAGTAAAATCGTAAAGATTTACCTTACAGCCTAAACCGGCTTTCACCTTTAGAAGGCTTCATCAGAGGCTGCCATAGGTAGCACTGTCCGTCTTGTTGTTGGCGACGGGATAGTTTTTCAAAAGATCGATGCTGTGTGTGTGTGTGGTGAGATGTGTTCGAATTATGCGTGCGATTTGAATTGTGTCTGTTCGTTTAGGATGTCGTTTTTATTTGTTTTTTTGTTTGTATTTGTATATTTCTAATTGTTCTAGAGTGTCTAGAAATATTAGAAATATACAAACACACAAAAACAAATAAAAACGGCATCCTAAACGAACAGACACAATTAAAATCGCACGCATAATTCGAACATATCTCACCACACACACACAGCCACGATCTTTCGAAAAACTATCCCGTCGCCAACAACAAGGCGGTCAGCGCTACCTAGGGCAGCCTCTGATGAAGCCTTCTAAAGGTGAAAGCCGGTTTAGGCTGTAAGGTAAATCTTTACGATTTTACTTATAAAAAACTTAGTGTTCCGAGTCGTCAAACAATAGTGATATTTAGTCAGGTAACGGACACGTCATGGACAACGAAATCCAAGGTAGTTAATAGTTGTGTTTTACATGAAGAGTCAACACCCTTAGAGTCGTACAAAGGCAAGTATTTGTCAAGAAAAAAAAGTCGTTTACAGTCCCCATAATCTGGCTCCCCAAAGTCTGGCTCCCATAATCAGAAGTCACAAAAATTGTACAAAACCGATAAGATGAATCAACTGCTCTATCTGATTTACTGTCTCTACAATAACAAAGCGTACTTCACAAGGACATTGAAGACTGTAACACCTTACTGTGTATGGTGCAATTCGGTGATAAAGGCATTAGTGTTGTAGGCGATACGTTCAGCGGACTTGACAAGGAGGACTCTTTACTGTATTGCTCAATATACAATAAGAATTTATAACAAATTATCAGGAGAACTGTCAATTGCTATCAACGCTGAAGATACATATCCGATAATATATTCTCAAAAAATTATTTTTTTTTAAATTTTTTTCTCTAGACAATCCAAATAAACAGAAAGTGTTCAACAAACACGCAGTGGTCTTATATCTCTATACAAAACCAAAAAGTAATTATTGTTTATTTGTTTGAAGGTTGAAAGTTGATTTTATTGGATTCTATCCCCCTGAATGTTTAAAAATGTACGCTCAAATTGGTTTTCACAGCTGGTAGAATATTGTGCAAATTTACATACGTTCGCGAAAAAAAAGCAGCCTATAAAAATAAAACATTGCTGAGTGAATAATTGAAAATCCTACGCTTTTACTTTACTGGATTCACAGTAATGCAGTAACGCAGTAAAAACACACCACGTACAGAAAGTAGGCCTACTATAGAGATTTGGACCTCACGCTGGTATTAACAGTTTTACGTTTCTCATATTATTTTGACTTAGGATGATAAATAAATCAAATATTGTTTAACGATCTTCATAGTTACTTTAATTAAATTAGCAGGGTGTGTATATGTTACTGTAAAAGTGCAAAGTAAGGTAAATTTTAAGATTTAACGGTATATCCTAAGATTTACCGTTTAATGATGGTAAATGTCTGAAGATCCTTTTTAAATGTTTGCAACAGTTAGTGGGAAATGTCAAGATTTACCGCTGCGTTGTAATAAAAGTGTAATATTTTTAATTTTAAAGAAGTATGAAAATAATAATTTCCATAAAAACGCATGCAAAAGGGAGAGAAAAAATAATGCATTACACTAGTGCTTATTTCTGAAATAAATTTTATTTAGCGATTTACAACGAATTCTTGTAAAACTACTAAAAAAACTTAAAGCCAATAATATAAAAATTTAGAAAATTAACTAAGCTTACTTTTAAAAAAAAGAACATTTAAAACAATTTTAACCATTTTGTGAGAATCTAATCTTATTGACGGAAACAAATACGAATCCTTTTTACTCTTTTTTTAGTCCAATAGTTAATTGATACAAATAAATGAAAAATTAATAAAGTAATAAAAAATGGAAAATTTAATTTTTGCAGCAGGGTTGACTGTTATGACATTTAGAATTCCACATCGAAGAGGAGGCTTGCACAAACACTTGTTAGTAGTACACTTTCTTTTTAATTACACTTTTTGAAGCCTTGTCCTCCAAATAAAAATAATTTATTAATCACTTCTCGAACAGTAACCTCTTTGTTTCCTACTTCTCCAACGCTAATAAAATTCTCTGTACACAGCTTTTACCACAACGCAGAGGTAAATCTTGACATTTACCACTAACTGTTGGTAAAAATCAGAAATGCAAACATTTTAAAAGGATCTTCGGACATTTACCATAATAAAACGGTAAATCTTAAGATTTGCCTTACTTTGCACTTTTACACTAACATATGTATAGTGAAAGGTAACTCCAACAAGATATGTAATGTCTTCTAAATTCGTAATACGATGCTGGACAAGTGATATGATCTCTCTTTTGTACAGCCTATATTTTTCATAATTTTACACACAGCTTTGACAATATGAGAGGGCATTGGTCACACTATATTGTTACGACGATCTCGCTGATCGTTGTATGGTACAGTGGAAACAAATACAGACACCAATGAAGTCACTAATCACTAGCTTTAATTAATCACAAATAACAGCTTGGAATTAACAAGTTATTCAACAACATTAGATTCGTACAATAATTCAAGTTAAATTTGTCTACACGCAATAATAATGTCAAGTAATAGAGTTCCAAACTAATTATAGCATAGTAAACACTTTTCACTACGCCTCAACAATGACTCGATGCACACTAAGGGAATCGCTCAACGTAACTGACTGACAAAACCAGCTGCTGTGGCTTGTATAGCTCGCACAAGTGTTACAGAATAAACTTTCCATCCTTACTGTAGTGTGCCGCCAGCTATTGCGTATTCCGAGTGTGATCTTGAACAATCCGGAAGTACTCGAGTGCTACGTGAGTGGACGGGCACGCTGGAGTAGTTGAGAAGCTTGTAGAATGACACTCTTGCCTTTTCGAGATGGTTCCATAGCTACACTATTTAAACAGAAGAATATTTTATTAAATCGTTCACTGACATCAATAATGGATAAACTATGGGCTATTAAATAACTGGTTAAATGAAATAATCTTGTCATTAATTGTGCACGAAATGGTATTGACAGTTTAAAGTAAACACTAATTAAAAAGGAGCACTCCTTAAAACCAATTATAAGTGCTGTGTAGTGTTAAGTTCCGCATTGTCTAAGCATTTCTCATATTTTATTCCAGTTTTCCTTGTAAATATTGTAATAAAACTTAGTATCGGGGTGTTTAATAATTAGTGTTTCTGTAATTCGTTCTATTACTCGTATAGTGAATGTGTGCGTGACGAGCGTTTTTTAACTCGCTCGTTGCGTTCGTGGTATAGTATATGTGTAAAATTGATGGTATTAATCAGTTCAGTTACTTCTGTTAATGTTATTCGGATGTAGCGAGTCGAGTTATACTTTTTCTTACCACTTACAGGCAAACCGTATCTCTCGGCGTTCGGTTTGAATATTGCCGCCTCGCCACCTGATTGGCGCGACTCTTGCAGTGTCGACTTCGCTAACTGTGGTGTTTTGTTGTTTTCACTTTAATAATTTTCTATGTGCTAGCTTATTTTGTACGAATCAAACATACAGTGTTGCAGAACAATAAGATTTATTAACCCTTTAATAATTTTCAATTATTTAGTAGTACATTATTTTATATTAGTACCGGCTTTCACAATTGCTCAGTTGGCATGCTCAGTTGTTTGTATTATGTACACGCCGCTTTGCGAATAACGTTTGTTTACAATAAAATTTTTCACAGGGCGTGTTAATAAGTCCTTTTGACTACAGAAGTTTTGGATTAACGGCTAAAATGCACAAATTTATAATAATTCTTAAAACTAGGTACACAATATTTAATACATTAATACATCCAAGTAAGTAATCATCAATGAGAGTTAGTATAGTTTTGGTTAGGATTTTGACAACAAGTTATGTTTATTAATAAGTTATTATAGATCAGTTTAAATGGTTATTAATTGATTAAAGATCAATAATAGTGATATTATAAATACTTTCAGTTCTTGTTCAAATAGTGATCAGTGAAGTGAAATTTGTGATTTGTTATTATGGATAGAAAAATTGGGAATTCGTTTTTAGTGAGATTATTGTTTTATACTCATCGGTTCTCGTTGGGCCTTCCTCGATGCTCGTCTACTTCTTCCGGATGGATCTGGTCGTCTTCTCCTCTTCGGATGTTCATTAATCTCGTTCAGACGGTTTTTCCATAAAGTTCGGCTTCTCTCTCGTTCCGCAGTCGTTCGTTTTCTTGGGTTGAAGTAGGTCACTCCTTATCTTCCTTCGGGATAAGTCGTCAGGTATGATTCTTGAAGTATTCTTAATTTCCACTGATAATCTTATTTCGTGAGTATTTTAATAATAACTAAATTATCAGGTGTCCCATAAGTGACTCACTTGATATTATTCACTATGTTTTTATTTATGTTGACATCATCATGGGGTTACTGGTTATAAGTATTTATTTTATTTTCCCTTCACTAATGATCACTTTTGGTTATTAACTGTGGCCTTTATTTGCCTCTGGGTATTGTTTACTGGTTTTGATTATTTTTATCACTATTCATTTGGGTGTGTTTATTATTAACTCCCTATCTTATATCTATAAGTACACTCCTTCATTAATAAAATATACATAACATTACTATCTTATTTGTCATTATTACCCTAGGTACACCTCATCTATACTCTAATTACATTAGTGCATGTTTACATACATTTTATGGTCATTATTAGGGGATTACAATGTTCGTTATCAATTTCTTGATTACATTTGTTTCTTGGTTCCTTCTTCCTTGTTCCATTGTTCTTCTTGTATTTATCCAATCTATTGAGTCAAGTCATCGTCAGTTTATTAGTCATTTGTCATTTTGTCATTAGGTTATTAATCTCTGAGTTTATAAGTTCTTGACCTTTCTTTTCGTCTTCAGCTTCCTTGTTTTATAATTAATTATGAATGTATTTTTCACTACCTTATGTCATGTTACAATATATTACGGGCATATCGCTTTTGAAATGTATGGCGAATTTAAATGTCGATGTATCCGTGTACGTAAGATTAGATTAGGTTATGTAAATAGTTTGTGCATGCATATAAGTTATGAAAATCATCATGTAAATATTTTTAAAATAAATATAGAAATTATTCTAATGCTCATTTGTCAATTTAAATAAAATCCTGTCAGTACACTAATCTTTTTGAAATAACACACTTGCATACAAGTTCTAAAAATTAAACAAATAAGACAAAATTATTCAGGTAATTCTGTGGCAATTTAAAATTATCACAACCGGAAATCGTTTAACATTTTGGAGTCAAATATAATACAAATACAGAACTAAGAAGATGCCATTTTACTTAGATATGTTCATCGTTTGAAAACAACATCTAGTAAATGACACCCATAGACATATTTATAATCTTCAAGTCGATTGATAAACCAGCATGGCTTGCGGAATCACCTCAATTTCTTAAATCCCAACGCCTGAGTTAATTTAAATCACGTGGTCGTGACTGAAAATCTTTAAACTCAGGTAGCCCTACTAAAAGGAATCACACGGAGACACGTCTGGAGATCGAGCTCGCCATGGTATTGCACCAATTCTTGAGATCAACCGATCTTCGAACACATCCATTGTGTTTTGTGCAGTGAACACACTAGAATCCTGGTGGATCCAGGCCGAGTCAGTACCAATTCTTTGATCATTTAACAAAGGAATTAAAATGTTGTTCAGCATTTTCACATATCGGTCTGAGTTCACACTGACTGAATTCCCATTGTCGTCTTCAAAAATATGGTCCATAAACTAAGCGGAGGAAACTCCTCACCAAACAATGACTCGCTAGCTATGAAGAACATTAAGTACTTGAGGGTTACTGTCTTCTTTATTGACATGCCCAGAAAGGTGAAAATGTGCTTCGTTTGACATAATCAAGTGTTCACGAACATTTTGCTCTTGACTTTTAAATGTTAATATTTCATTACAAAAATCAACTTATTTTGTGTAATCACATCCACGCAGTTTCTGGGCTACTTGAATTTTGTATGGATGAAAATAGAGATCTTGGTGCAAGATCCTCTGCAGAGAACATTTGGAAATCTGCAGTTACATAGCATGTGTCCTTGCAGATCTTTTTGGTGTACGCGTGACAGCAGGTCTTACTGTTTCCACATTTCCTGGCATTTGCACTGTTTTTACACTCCCTTCAACTATCTTGTTTGTCGAGACAGTGGTTTAAAGTGTTCTAACTTAGTTCGATATTGTTGAGCGATGGGACACTTTTCCGTGTCTCCCAAAAATGAAATGATTTCTGAAGAGTTTTTGTGTTGTTATATAGGAATAATTATTTTCAAGAAACGTTTCTACAGCAAACGCAGGACATTCGTCTCGCCATTGAGCCATGTTTACCAAAATGGCATAGTTTATTTGAGGTTATAACACCATCTGTTCATCTATTGTTACCATAGTAACCAAACACGAGCTAGCACAAATTATTCTGTTCTCATTGCTCCACCCTTTATATAAAAAAGTAGATACAAATAATATTCCAAACAAAAATAAAAAAATCTATTTATTTAAATTTTTCTGCAAGAATGTTTAAAACTCTAAATGGATTAGAGTTTGGGTGACAAATTTATAACAGGTAATAACAGGCTCTCATGGAAGAGGCTATCGCAGAGAACGCAGTAATAAGGTTTGGAGTATTGTTGTTTGTGTTACAGGCCATGATGACTCATCAACTTATATCACAATGCATATTATGCAATATGATATGAATGTTGTCGATGACTTTATGCTAATCGAGTTAAAGTGGTGCCGCCGCTATCCTAAACAGTCGATTAAGTTCAGATTTTGCTCTATCGATTAAGTACGTGTACTCGAGAAAATCGCATAAGATCGCTCAAGAGAAAAGGTGTGCACAGCCACTATGTAAGATGTACGACTGAGTCAGCAGACTGCAGACTGGAGACTGATGGACGACCCTGTTTGATTATCGGAGTTCGACGGGGAAGCCTGAGGCTTGGAATCAAAGTCGTGAATTTTGATACACTTACCAAGTTCACAAAAATATTTTAAAACATATTCTACCTTCTTTTATAACAATTAAGTTTAAATCAGCATAAATCTTATTACACTGTGTTCTATACGGACAACACTATATTACGTATAAGTCGAAATGTGAGACATCTTAAAACACACACACACAGCTCTAAAAGAACAATCTAATAGACAAAATGAATAATAAAATGAAGAGAAAAACTAAATGTTTTCTTGCCTGTTCTTGCAAATGATTATCTAATCAGTATTAGGCAATATCTAATCATTGTATTATTAATACCTAACCAGTAATCAATGGTATAATAAAAGTATTATTGTCTTTAGTCGCAGAATAAAATGTAACCAAAAAAACAATCTCTCTCTTGGGGTGTAAGCGTTAGGAAAACAAAGAGCTGTTTTTACGCAGACTTCATGTCGTAATGTTGTTTCGATAGAGTCGAAACTAAAAACAGCGCTACTGTTGAAGCTGTGATTTTGTTAGAAATAACAATGAATGTTTCAGTTGTAAACTTTTGTTAGGGGCCATTTTAAGAAGAAACGATAGAGCTTTTTATAAGTAAAGCGAACAAGTAGCCTAATTGTTCTTTTTCTTTTATTGAATTGTCTTGTTCAAATATGAGAGTGCCTCACGTCTGAACAATGTTGGGCCGTAAATTCCCAGTAATGATCTAATTATTGTCTACGTTTGGAGATGAGAATAAAAAACTTGCCCATTTTAAAAGTATAACGCAATATCATATACTCAATTTTTACAATTTAGTACAGTACAGCCTCTTTTATCCGGATCAGCTGGGACCGGAGGTCATCCGGATTAACAAAAACCAGGATAATAGAGGATCAAATATTTTAATTATAAATTACTGTTCTACATTATATTCAAAGTTAAATACTTACCAATTTTTATTTTCACCAAAATAGTTTTCATAAACACTATAATATATATTATTTTATTACAGTAGTTTCCCTACATTATCGCTTATTTAACATTACACTATTTTTTACTGTGTTTCTGTCAAATTAGTTTACATACACACTACACTACATATTAAAATCTTCAATTGTTACATGTTATTTTCACTAAAATAGTAAGTTTATCCTGTTTCAACTTTCCGTAACGTTTATATGCTGCGAGATCACGTAGGCGTTTCACTACCATTAGATCGGTCGACGTGGTTCCCGTCTGTCATTCCAAATAAGCTATAGGTTTTTCCATTAGGCAAAGCCGTGGTTCAACGCGTAGTTATAAAATGATATACAGTAGGCTATATATTACATTAGTAACCGAATTCTTGTATAATAAATTCTGTACTACTGTATTTTCAGTAGTACTTGTAAAGCGACTCTTCTGTTTTAAACAACAATGTTCAAAATACAAAAAATATATACCTTTTACATCTAACTATTTTCAATACGGGTTACAGAGAAATTCGGTTTAACGAGATTCGTATAAAAGAGGTTGTACTCTACGTGTTTGAGGGACATTTTGTGCCGTCATATTTGTCGTGTCTGATGTCATATTTTCTCTAAACATATTTCAAACACACACTATTATAAAATGGTTGCATATCACAGATTTTGAGAGTTGTCATGGGCAATTTAATAAACTAATCAAAAGTGCTCTGGTCCAGAAAGCTATTAAATTCTAAAGGCAGCTTTATTGTATTTTCTCCCATTAAGTTGTACAGTTATCTATTTCTCTTAGTTTTAGTTTCTTTAAGGTACAGCAGTTTTGCTTAACGAGACAATATACCGACGATTTCGCAGCTACAGTTCTTCTCCACGATGTACAGAAGTAGAATTACCATTTGTCACAGTTTTTTACATACTGTAATTATATGTTCGTCTACGTAATGTTCTATTTTACTACATTATTTTGTGAATATCAAATTTAATTTCGGATATCAACTTCCCAGTTTGGTTCAGTGTTTTAACAACTTATAATTAATATTGTATGTTACCTTCTTATATTCAAAATAATAAAAAGGAGGGAAACCACTAAAATTTCTTAAAATGAGTGGTGCATTTTTAATATTTTTACAAACTTGTGTAAATTGCCTTTAGTTAGAAATGTTTATTTTGTACAGCTCGGTGTATAAAAGATGCATTTCAGGGTAATGATATGTGACGCTCGTGACTTTAATTTAATCTACAGTTGGATACACGGCTGCAATTTATAAATAACTTAATTTAAATTACAGTTTAATAACTAATTATTACTTTTGAAAATCTAATTTCTCACAATGGACAAGATTCAAGGCAACTATTTTCGGCAATAAATTTAGAAGACAATTTTATTCAATGGAAATAACACAATTTTGTTGCTAAATCTGAATTCATTCGTAGTCATTTTTCAATTTACATTCCCTCTCAAGAGAAAATATCACATTGCATTGTTGAATAAAATGAAGAAGAATATATTTTTATGTCGAAAATTGTAAAACCTACGCAGGTATCTAAAAATAAATAATTCAATAATTCAACTATAAGCAGATAACATACTTATAATGTAAACAATACTGGATTCAATATTTCTTTTTTAATATATGCGTTACTAAATTATAATTACTTATGCAAGTAGAAGGTTCTTAATTTTTATTGTTTTATTTTAACCTGACGCGCGATTCACAGGTATTTCTGTATCATCACAGGTTTCTAAATGAGTTAACGAGTAATAGATTTTTCTTTTATTTCAATATTCCTTTTGCACTAATGATTTAAACAGATATAGGTATAAGTGTGAAAAACATGAGAAGTAATGGTCGTTATATATTTCAGTAAATTTTTCTATTAAAATATTGGATGTGTTGAAGGTATACTGAGCTGTACGGAAATGAGGACAACAGCAATGAATATATTTCTCAAAACCTAAACCATGTGTTTCCATCCAATAATCTCCTGTCTCCCAATAAGTGCTTTCGATTGTGTAATTGTAAATGAACGATTCGATGATTGTAAATGATGTATGCGATCATCGTTAAATTGCAAGAAGAATAAAGCCAAACTATGTTATTCTACAATGCGACACTCACCTACATTACTCACCTATTCCTATATGTTCTGAGTCAGCGGTAACGTCATACGTCGCATTTCTACACATAACTGACGCCCAGAATATCCTTCCGGATTGGCCGACGGTAGCAGTTCTGGAAAAAAGAGTGTTTTCTATTGGTTAATAAAAGAAAATCAATTATATATTCGACATATTGTTATAAAGCTTTCACGGCCGGTGTCAGTTGTATTTGAGAAATCTACCGAGCTCTTTGGCCGTGGTCTAAGGTTCATATTACAACCAAACGTGGGCCTTCACTACAGTACTTTGGGCCTGACGTACGACACCCCGCGTTAGGTTGACTCGAATATCCACTGACGATGGCAGCCAGTGGTGCTGCTGAAACGTTTGGTTTTAATGTAAACCTTGGACCATGGGCAAACAGCCCGTTAGATATTTCAAATATATGATCAACACTTTCTTCACTTTAAGGACTTCAAGGTAAAGTGATTAAAAACCGGATAAGTTTTGGTTACAGAAGAGGAAAGCTTCACAGGTAAAGATCGTGTCCCAATTGTGTAATCAGAAAGAGTATTCAATGTATCATTGTCCTGTATACAAAGATTAATAACTTTTAATACAGAGTAATGACAAAATAAAATTACTATCAAACAATTATTAACGAACATGAAACTGCCCAGCGAGTATAAAGTCACGTTGGTTGGGCCTCGCAGTACTTTCTACAACTTTTAGTTTTAGCCTACTAAATTTATTATAACGTTACTAACTTTATAATCTTACAAATATTTTGCTGTTAAAATATATTTTTGTGAGATAAATAAAATTAATTTTTTAAGACTTTTTCTTACGTGACCGTAAAATTTACATCACAAGCATGAGGAATTGCTCGAGTGTGTTGCATGAATTTTCTACAGAACTTTTCAACAAATACTATATTTTCAGGATACTGATTTCGGTCTAAACGACTGCATACGTCTTTGCCTGACGTCACGTACAGTACCAGTTTTATGAGCCTACATTGAAAGCAGTTTAATGCTTAACGTTACCGTTTATTTCCCTGTAAATATCTACGAATCAATTATTTACACATTAAATTACAAAACTTAAAGATTATTATTATTATTATTAAAATTACTGAGATTAATTTTTGTCTATTTGTTATACTTGGATAAAGCCGTATAAGTAAATTAAATTAACATTTTGATGTGTCTGCGAGCGTAGTTGGCAGACTGCTTGGAAACTGTATGAAAGTGTCTGAGAAGAGCTCCATAATGTGAGCTTAGAGAATACATACACTGCCGTCGTCTGCAAATGGCGTTCTCCAGACGGTGTTTCCCTTCAATTAGCGCTCCATTTTCCTCAGCTAATATCGTTGCATCTGATGTGAAGCAAGAAGTGACTTCATTAGCATACTACTGTTTTACCCAGCTTGGCGATATTGAGGCATCCAAGGCGTTGCCGACCTGTGTCAATTACTAACTGACGCTTCACTGCTAACGATGAGTATCTCATTTTGTCACTCGCAGCAGTGTAAATTACACGTTACAGCACCGCTCGAGACACATCAGACGTACATATACACTACGTAAACAGGGACCACCTAGGTTATATACTGAAATAGATGCGTCACGTAAAAGCTGTTTACATTAAATTCTAAACCTAATAAACCAATTGCATGCTAACTATATCAAAAAGAAAATAACCTAAGACGGTACATAAAAGCAGTTAAATAGAAATAAAAAGAGGTTCAAGAATAATTGAAATAGTTGTAAAATATTTTAAACACATTTCGAACGGTATCATAAAACGCATTATTATATTGTATGTGTTTATGTGTTTTTAATTTTGGTCCTCCAGCAAAATAGAAAGGAGGAAGTTAGAAGCAATAGAAATGTGGATCTGGAGAAGAACGACGAGGAGGAGTTGGATGGATAAGAAAAGTAAGTCCTCGCAGAAGTGAACGAAGATATATTGATTAAAATGATTGGAAGAAGAAGGAAAAAAATGATCGGCCACGTGCTACGACACAATCAATTCTTAAGTAACATTTTTTAAGGAAATGTGTTGGGGGGGGGGAACCAAGAGGACGATTAAGAATAGCGTTCTTCAAAGACGTGGGAAAGGGGAGGAACTTCCTATTGTACTGCGATTTAAAGAGGACAATGATGGAGGGAGATAGACGTGGCTAACTCGACAAGCCATGCCCTTAAGATGATGGTGGTGATGATGATGTATAAAGATACCTGTTTGCAGAATATGGTTCACATTCGAGGTACTTAAGTTTATACTTTTCCATAATTGTATAATTTTCAGTTCTTCCGGTCGTATATTCCGCCTGCATTAACCGGTTGCCTACATCCACATGCTCGACAGCTCATTTTAACCTAACAGTCCGGAACCGATTGAGCGCATTGACAACCGGATCGCACATCACTTCTTCTGTCGCAACGTCTGTTCACACTGTTCTCATAGGACGATAAACAGGTAGTTTCCTGTTGCCGGCCTGATCCAGTACCGTTGACTACCTGCTAGTCGTTCTACTCCGTAGAGACTGAAGATACCTGTCTTCCATCGCTCCTAACCTGAACACACGCATTTCAGAGGATGGAGGCTCCTAACTTGGATGGAGGATTTCAGAGGCATTTTATCGTTCGAGAGAATCACCCTCCTAAAGGAGCTCATCCGCTCACAGCCGTTTGCCATTTTTGCCGTTTAAGTAAAGTAAAGTAAGTCTAATTTATTAAAGTCTTTTTTTAGTAAAGTCATTTGCCGTTTATTAAATATCCTAAACATAGCGTAAAAGAACTGCTGAGGACAACGAGATGTATTGTTTTTTGGACCTCATTGACAGAATCTTCTTGTTTGTATAGGATTCTGGAAGACGACAAAAAAAAAACGGTGAGTTGGTACTTCTTACACCTTTCATAAAGGGTTCACTTCAGTCAGGTTATTTACGGCGATCTGACACTCGGTGTTGGAGACGTTGACTGTGCGGTCTTCAACATTTCCGCAGAACAACAGCCTAGCCAGTCAATTACGCTTTGTGTAGCCGCGGTCATTTTGTTGCAAGTGTCTAAAGAGGACATACTTCCTGTAAAATACTTTTTTAGGAGCTACTGAAGAAGTTTATTATTAACAAAAATAAAATACCAAAAAAATTTACAAAAAATCATGCAAACTATCCTGATAGACAGAGTTTGTAAAACAATCTTGTAAAGAAGGGAAATCGAAGAGAAACCTCTGTAACGCTCTGGTAAATTCAATTTAATTTGGGCTGTAAATTCAATTGACGAATAGTTGAATGTACATCATATTACTTCGTATTCATTGAAATTACTACCAGTGTTATTGTTTGTTTCAACAATTTCATCTCTACCAGTAATAGCCATTGTTTCAATATTTAATTACCTTTTCCAATTCTTGTGACAATTGTTTTGCTTTAGGTTGCATAAAACATAAGTTTTGTGGGAAAACCTTATGCCAACTAATTCCACGTAATTGCCCAATAGGTACCATATTTGTTGTATGTAAAATCTTTTAATGCTACGAGGGCTATTTTTTTTTCAACCTCCGGTAGGTTGGGAAACCTGGTTCTGTTGTCATAGCAACAATCTGATTGTTGATTAATGTTTCTCAGGCTTTGTTCTAACCTATGACCACTGATTTTATAGTTATTTTGTCTATTACTATGGTGATGAGAATTTAATTTTGGTAACTACAATTGAAATTGCCTTCAAGTGTGAGATTCGGTCTGTTATTACATTTCTTCAAGCTGAAGGTCATAGTGCTGAAGAAATTAATTGAAAGTTGTGTAATGGGTATGGAGAAAATGTGATGAGTGATGGTTCAGATAGGGAATGGTGTCGAAAATTTAAAGAAGGGCGAATTGAGGTTCTGATGAAGCAGGGCAAGGAAGAAAGTCCGTGGCTACTGATGATGTTGTTGAAAGGGTAGACAGGATGGTTCGAGAGCGCTGTCGTTTCACAATTATGAACTTTCTGCTGATTTTCCTGAAATTATGCTGATTTCCTCTTTATGAATTGTTACTTTGATAGAAGCTTGGGTATAGGAAACTCTGTGCTCGGTGGTTTCGAAAACTCACGACCTCACACAGCTACACTCACACAAAACCCGCTTAATGAATTTGGTTGGGAATTCCTTGATCACCCGCCTTATAGCCCAGTCGTGGCACCAAGTGACTACCATTTGTTCACTGACTTGAAAAATAGTTAGGTGTGCAGCGGATTGACTCCAATGATGAGTTGAAATGCAGTGTGGCAGATTGGCTGACTACTCAGGAGGGAACATTCTACAACATGGGCATAGAAAACTTGGTGCTTCGCTATGATAAGTGCCTCAACAAATGTGGTGACTAAGTAGAAAAGTAGTTTACATATATATGAAACTTTTTTATATAATAAAATTATTGATGTCATTCATGTGTCTGCTTATTGGTCTATAGGAGGCTGACAAACAAATAGCCCTCGTATTTATTAAAAAATTGTTACTGACCATGTTCATATAAAATTCATATTTTCAATTGGCAGGAATATAGCAGTGTGTGGCTGGGACTATTACAGACGTTTTATTAAACACATCAAAGTTATAAAAAAAATAGATTCAAATTCCAGTTTTGCCACTCATATACGAAACACAAAAACTAATACAGTATACAGAATTTAACACAATTATACAATTATCAGTTATTTTCTCTATGTTAGCAGTCTTCATCACAACGTTGTCAAATTTTGTTGCTTCCCTGCTATATACACTTTTTCCTCGAACGAGGCCTTTCGGTTTCGCAACCATTATCAAGTTCTTTCTACAAGTTGTAGGAAATGGTTGCGAAACCGAAAGGCCTCGTTGGAGGAAAAAGTGTAGATAGCAGGGAAGCAACAAAATTTGACAAAGTTAATTATACAATTACTACACATTATGAACAACAGTAGAAGACTAAATACAACAGAACCGTTTGAAATATACAAACATTACATAAAGCGATCCTCATTCGAATCATCATACACATTTACCAATCAAACACACTATTTAACACTGCACAAGTTATACAGTAAGGCTGCCAACGCCACCTGCAGCGGGAAGTCAGAGGACATCACAATCAGCTTTACACCGGTGATGCGATGAATGTCATAAAAAACGGTACTACTTGTCATGTTATTATAATAGTGATCACAATTGTTATTACTCGAGTGGTAACTTGATTCGTTTTAATACTTATTTTATTTTCTCCACTTCGACGCCGTGTCAGTGTTATAGACCTATACATTTATTTTTCTTACGTAAACGTTAGCGCGACTTTGTGTAGGAGTAGAACGTTGGGATTAAAAATATCTCTACGTTTTTAAACATGCAAAAT
Organism: Magicicada septendecula; assembly: GCA_034769895.1. NCBI lineage: Eukaryota > Metazoa > Arthropoda > Insecta > Hemiptera > Cicadidae > Magicicada > Magicicada septendecula. The sequence continues at coordinate 9,665,711 of CM068375.1, forward strand.
TTTATTTTTCTGGTTAATATAGTAATTAATTAATGACTTGTTGGGCACTTGGTAAAACATATTACTACAAAGGTTTTGTAAAATATATAAAAATACTTGGTACGTTTCACAGATTTTATTTTACTCTGACAGCTGTTTCGACTATCTAAGCCATTGTCAAAGAGATGAATGTCATCTCTTTGACAACGGCTTAGGTAGTCGAAATGGCTGTCAAAGTTAAATAAAATCTGTGAAACGTACCAAGTGTTTTTGTATATTTTACAAAACCTTTGTAATGAAGTAATGTTTTCCTGTTAACTCTCTATGTAATGTAGAGTCAGTTTACGAATTGTAACCTGGGAAATGAAAGACTTGTTATATAAGTCATTTTTAAGATGTGTGCAAGCATGTGCGTAGTTTCTGTTTTCAGATAAGAGCACACCGCTCATTTCCTTCATTTCACTTAGCTAAATTGAAAATATATGGAGAATTGTATAGATTTTGATACCATATATATTTCAGGTGAATTCACTGCTGGGAAACATTTGACAAAGTAGTTAACGGCAAATAGCCAACAAATAGCCGTATTATTAAAGTAACAACTCTTTTTTTTTCAAACCAGTTAGAGTCCATATCACCCAAGTTTACATTCCGACTTCAACTGCCACTGATAAAGAAATAGGTGCAGTGTACATGGAGATTTAAAACGCAATCAATATGAAAAGGGACATGCCAAAGATAACGGGCAATTTTAATGCTAAACTGGGGCTCTTTTCCAAATCATTTTAGAAAAGTGTTGAGAAATTATCGAGTTGAAGAATGAAACGGAAAAGGAGAAAGTCTGATACAGTTTGCAATATAACATTACCTAAACAGTGTTTACGCATCACCCTCGACGTCAGAGCAAGTCTGGTATAGTATACAGCTCAGTCAACAAATTACTTATAGTAGAAATAAAAATAAAGGTATGCCAAAAATGAAACAAATATTTAACGGAAAAATTAAGTGCTTTAAACGAAACAAGTTTCTAAAATGAAGTGTAACAAATAAGCCATCCGGCCCTTGTAGAAGACGCAGAAGAATCCTGTCACAAAATAAAGAATTGGATAAAGGAAACGTTAAAACAATGCACTAAGTACAACAGACAGGAAAAAAGGGAACAGTGGATTAGAATGGCACACTAGCACTAGCAGATAAACGGAGAAAAGTATACGATTAACAGCCACAATTGAAAGAGGGAAGAAATAAGGAAGGGACTGGATAGGTAGATGAAAATACCATGAAGAAAAAACAAAACTGTTCAAATCACTACACTTTGCAAGGAGGTCAAACAATGTGCAAACAGTGACAAAATTCACAAAATATATGTCAAAATAAAATGCTAGAGAATTCAAACCGCACACAAAATAAATAAATAAATTGGAATAATTAAATTGTAACTGATATAATTGAGTTACAGAAGTTTAGAGAAAGATATTGCAACACTAACAAAGTCATAACGCTTTAGGAGTTAGATATCATAAATACTAAACTGCTGAGAGCAATGAAAGGTGTTGGTTTTTAGTCTTCGTTGGCAGAACCTGCTTGTTAGTGTGGGATTCTGAAAGATGGCCATGAGAATGTTGTGAGTTGGTACTTGTTCTACTTGTTCACAAAAAGACTGCAGCAAATACAGGAGAGTTGCACTCATCAGCCACATCAGGAAAGTTATGCCTTAAGTAACTGTAATTCACTGAAGAGTTAACTGCTCCCTGGAATATCCTAGGAACAAAATAGTTTCATGTAAGTTAAGAGAATTTTGGAGCAAATACTAAAAGTTCGGCAAATCATCAAAAAAGCCTACGGATTCATTGGTAAAAATTATTCGTGCTTCGAAAATTACACCAAAGAGTTTGTTTTGTAAAACAGCGCAAATTATAACTTGTATAGAAGTTAATTTGAAGTTAAGTTAAAGATGTTTGTGAAACTAGATTTGTAAAAATGGGAGTCAACAGAAGACTACCTGAACCTGTCGTTACAGCTACCGGAGAGAAGCAGGGCTACACCCGGTCTCCTCTGCTGTCCAATGCGTACAAAGAATTCACCATGAGGAAGGGATAGGATAACTGGTATGAAAATACTTTGATAAGTGGTCTCAAAAGGAAAAAAACGAACCCATGACACATTTATGATATTCTTCATTTAATACCGAGGTTAGTACAAAATCTTCTTATTTTATGGCATCCATTAGTACCGAGGTCTAGAATATCATCCAAAACTTAAAGTTAGAAAGTGAGAAGCATACTGGTGCTTAACAAAGCTAAAAGTTAAATAACGATAATTGATCGTGCACGTACAAACGTCAGGGAAGTAGCAAGCTTTGAAATGGTAAGTGAATTTGTATACCTCGGTGTACTATTAACAAATATACTATAAGGATGGAAACAAAAAATCATAAGAATAATTAGGATGTAACCACCACGCTACCTAGAATCTGGAAGGTTAGAGCGATTTCTCAAAACACCAAGCAAAAATTAATGAGGACACATATTTTCAGTACCCACTTACGCTTAAGAATCTTAAGCCATGATCATCAAAGTGTAAAAAATAATTGATGCCTTTGAAGTGTAGGTGTACTGACGCATGATAAGAAATTATGTACACACTATCAGACTGACAAACATGTAACATAATTTTCGTCAGCCAAATGCCTCTAAATATTTAATGAGAAAAATAGAATTGCCGTACCTTAGATATTTTTAATACATTTCTAAAAGAAACTGCACCTTAATGACTTTAATTACGAAAGTGGCATTTATTGCTATATGTGCAAGATACCTACACAAAAGACTTCAGTTTAGCTATGCGTGATTCATAACAAACTGTGACGATTTTAAAATATAGGAAATGTAAAAAGGAGAGAAATTTAAATTTTTCTAAAATCACACATTTAAACTAATTTTAAATCCCTTAAATAACTCAAAATAATATTTAATAAAGAGAGTGTAAAAGTAAGAAACCCCTTTAATAATTTACCATGCATCGACATGCGATAACCGGAACCAACTTGCATAACGACCCATAAACTAACTAATAATACTTGTAAATTTGAAATTAAATAAATAAATAAACAACAACACAGTAGTGTACTATAATTAATTCTGAAGTAAAGCATATCTTTGGATAATTAATAGGTCAAACATTAATACCGTAATTATCGAATAAATGTGGAACTATTTTTATGGTGAAGAGTATACTACGCGAGGTTACAAATTTGCCCCTAAACGTAGCCCACTTGAAATGGAGCGGTCAAGCCGTAAGCTGCGCACAGCAGTAATGTGGAACGCTAATAATATTTTGTTTCCTAAAGTGAATAATCCGTCAGTTAAGACATAGAGGCACTCTTTACACTATTAAACCCATGTGTATCGTTAATATAGTTGAACCGCGATTCATATAAATATGTAGTAAACGAGTAAGAAAGAATAATAAAAATTGTGCGCCTATGACATCTCTACAAAAATCTTAAAATATAAAACTTATGTAATTAAAACTGTGGTAAGACCATAATGTGAAGTGCAACAAATAAACAATCATGTGAAGTGGATACAGGTGAATAAAACTTTTGTGTTAACCATTCCAAACAACGAGCTATTACTACCAGTGATTAAAGAGCAGAGAACCATGACCCACAATGATCTAAAATACTTCAGCACGAGAAAAAGCAGCAAGAAACATGCTGCAACCGAGGACCGAGGACTGGAATAACGAGGAGCTGGAGGATATCACAGGTGACACGGGAGCATGCCTTCCGTGGTTATGAAATACTAAATACTATATCCAACAAAAGACAATTAAATTAACACCGTTAAGATATTTTAAGAACTGACATAATATGTAATCTGGTAAATCTATTCTTAGTAAAAGAGTTAAAGCCCTAAACTGTAAAGCCTTATTGTTTAAAAGGGGAAATAAGTCCATTCTTCTAATGGCACCACTTCAAGATAATGTATGTATATGTGACCATTATTAATATATCTTTTCAAGTCCCGGATCCGTGGAAAAGTAAACAGATGTACATCTATATTTTGAGGGCCCTTCTAAATGAACAAAACATAAAACCATTTTTGTAAACTGTTGAAACACAAATGTTGATAACCATAAGTAAAGCTGCTAATATCATTATGTAATAAAGAGATGTCATGGTCCAACAAAGCAAAGTGAATAAATCTACAAACCCCTGCCAATTTTCCTCAATTCTAAGGATCCTTTTACAATTGTTTATATTTTGATTAATTGGGAGTTTACCGAGAGTATGGCAGCCTGTTTAATTGACCTGAGCCAATTAACCAGTTCCCGATGTTATAACGTACGAGACGTTATAAAACATTTTAGCGTAAAACACTATTTACTGTAAAACTGTAACAACAATATGATAAAACGTTTACTGCTGAATATAACTGAATTTTCGTGTCACCTCTTGTCACAACGTAACTTATTTTGGAAAAATTAATAAAATTCCATTGTCTTTTCACACGCGTGTCTGGTGTTGTCAGTAACACAATGCGTGTATAATCTTCTTGAAAGTAAAAAGAAAATCCATTAAGCACTATTATGCAGCTATAACAACAACTCGTTGTATTTGCGGTATCTACTAGAGACAACTAATGTTATCCATAAAATCAATGTTTAATTTAAACATTCAAATTTCTCTAGACGGTGTTCATAATATAGGTAGGTAAACGCCTTTACTGTATGAAAGCTATTATATGGAAAAAAGGATATTTTATTTTTATTCAACTACTACTTTTGTAAGGTGTTACTTTTAAAAACACGTGCATCGCATCTTAGTCACTAAAGAAGTAATGGTATGACAATACATGATTAACTACAACCGGGTATCAGTAAACGTGTATATAATTTACAGCAACTTTTCTTAATGCTGATTATTTAATTAATAAAACTGTAGCAGTGGTTATAATCGTAAGCAGAATTAACACTGTTGCACACATCTATAGAAAAAATTCCCGATTAGCGCTTTCAAGGTTCGCAGCTTAGCGTCACATCGGAAGTATACAATAATGTCGTATCTTATATATTTTCGATCTGAAATATATTATTGGGAAAGCGTTAATCGGGAATTTGTTCTATAGTGCTGTGCAACATCGTTATTTCTGTTCGTTTATGCTGATGACTTGATTATTTTCAAAAGTAACTAAACGGTTTCCATTTACATATACGAGGGTCATTCAATAAGTGAACAAACAAACAGCTGTGGAGCAAAAACGTTTTATTCAATCAATACGACTTTTTTTTTACTTTTCAACGTAATCTCCAGCAACGTCTATGCACTTGTCCCATATCTTTACAAGATTTTTTATTCCCTCAGCAAAGAATTCTTTACCTTGATGTCGAAGCCAGTTTTGGACTTTTTCCTTCACTTCTTCATTGCTGTTGAACTTCACACCACGCAAAGTCTCGTTGAGTGGGCCAAACAAGAAAACGTCAGATGGGACAAGATCAAGGCTATAAGGGGGATGAGGCAGGATCTCCCAACCTACTTTTTTATTGTTTCCGAGCGTCAGTTTTGCCGTGTGTGGGCGTGAATTATCGTAAAGGAGAATCACACCTTTCCTCTGCCATCCCGGACATTTCTTCTTCAATGCAGGCTTAACTTTGTTCACAATCATGTTAGAATAGTACTGACTATTGACGGTACTCTGGTCTTGTATGTAATCACAGAAAATTGGGGCCTTGGGAGCTCCAAGCGATGGTTAACATCACCTTACCGTTTTGAATATATTTTTGGCGAGTGAACTGGGATGCTTCCACTCCATGCTTTGTCGCTTTGACTCAGGTTGAAAATAGTGAATCCGTGTTAGTGGTTATAGTGGTTCCAAATCCAAAAATCTTATAACAGAACGCTGTTCTTCGAAAGTACTGTCCTCAAGAGGACTCGCCATCGTAAATAAAACTGTATTGGTTATGTTTATGCAATGCATTATTGAATAGCTGATGGAAACTCACAACGACGTTGCCAGGTAACACTCCTGAAAGTTTCAATCAGCTGCTACAATTAATTTCTTTTCTACAACTGTTTCACTGTTTACTTATTGAATGACCCTCGTAAATTACAACAGCGATGACGTAAGAAAAAGCAAATGGGCTACATTCACCCAGTAAGGTTTATTTAAGTGTGTTTAGTAGCAACTTTCCTGCCATTTAAAATACGTGGGCAAAGATTTCTAGTGATCTCATCTGCAGTTGAAACAAATGTAGGTTTAAAGAACGGAATAATCTTGTCATGCTGCTTCACAAACCATAAACCACCACTACTTAATAACTTTATAAATTATTTTCTTTTTATTCTTTTGATTAGTCTCTCGTTAGGTAAATTTGAAAGTTTGTTAATTCTATAAAACTACACGTCGTTTTAAATGAATGAAATTTTGGTTTAATGCATTAGTATATAATTTTACTTTATTCAGTTTTGTATTTTATATTATATTTATACCTCCGATTATTATTTTTATTTAATATATTTTCCGTTAATTACAAAAACAAATATCGGCCACATGAAAGTTTATAAATAGCGGAGTAAAGTTTGTTTAGTGAAAGTAAGGAACGAGAGTTTTCCAGCAACGGTGCCGTAATTAGACTACACGACATTGTGTTCAGTGGAGCGTTGTAGTTTGGAGAAACTTGTCCCGCCACTGCTAACCGTACAGTGGAATAATTAAATTAATTTTGCCCAGCCTCGTCCACGCTACATCCTACTGGAGCTGTAAGACGTTGTGGCTTACGTTAAAACTAAATGTTCTCGTGTACAATTCGACATGTGTGAGTGAGCGTGATGTTTAAGACAGCCGATGCAATATATATAAATATAGTACGACAGCATTCATATAGTTATAAGTATGTATAAAATGTTGATTTTGTTTATTATGTAGGCTATCACAGCCGTAGTCATAGATAGAAGAATTTATGACTGGGCAGTTTCCTTTCTCTGAAGCCACGTAGATATGCTTCATTCGTTGTAGCAGGATCCGTGAGTGGTGCGGCTAATTCCATTGCGGAGTTCAGAGAAGCTTCTTGTCTTGCATGCCTAACGAATTCGCCTTATGCTGTCGTGGTATGAAGGACAAGAAATTTGCTCTTCAGTAGAAGAATTCATTACAGACTTTCCTTCTTTTGTGGAGATTTTTATGGACGTTCTCGACTTCTTCAGTGATAAAAAAAAGATTTGAGGTCAGTGAGGGTTGGAATTTTTTGACTGCACTTGCTTGACCTTCGACATTAATTTTCTGGATGATTAGTTAGAGGCGTAGCACTTAGAATTTACTGTGTCATGTAATCTTTCTTGTCACAGTTGTCTTCTTACCTGTCACACTAAATCCCTCACGTTTTTTGTCTTTGTCAAGTGTGACGTAATACGGTTATAATGATTATATATATATATATATATATATATATATATATATATATACTGTTAATGATTTCGAGGTTCGGTCATAAATTATGAAAACTCAGTTTAGCGACGTTTCGAGATTTATTCTTCTCATAATCATGCCTACAACATTAAAATATAGTCTTACTACAATTATATTATTTGTAAGTGTGTATAGGTGTGTGTAAAGTCATACATTACTATAACTATTTACTTATATTATGAAGGACAACTAACAATTAACTATAACTATTACTTATGAAGGACAAGAAATTTGCTCTTCAGTAGAAGAATTCATTACAGACATTCCTTCTTTATGGAGATTTTTATGGACGTTCTCGACTTCTTCAGTGATAAAAAAAAGATTTGAGGTCAGTGAGGGTTGGAATTCTTTGACTGCACTTGCTTGACCTTCGACATTAATTTTCTGGGTGATTAGTTAGAGTCGTAGCACTTAGAATTTACTGTGTCATGTAATCTTTCTTGTCACAGTTGTCTTCTTACGTGTCACACTAAATCCCTCACGTTTTTTGTCTTTGTCAAGTGTGATGTAATACGGTTATAATGATTATATATATGTATAAACCATAAAGTAATTTCATAGTGAAAGTTTATTTATATATATACGTTTCAACGTGGTGTACGTCTTCTTCAGTGGGAATAAATACTGAATGTCTTTACAGAGTAACGGTTATGGACTATAGGTGTGTGTGGTGGGGGTTGATGGTGGGAGGGAATTGGCGCTGGGGTTCAAATTGTGTGTTTGAAGACACTCAGTATTTATTCCCACTGCAGAAGACGTACACCACGTTGAAACGTATGGAAAATAAAAACCATAAAGTAATTTCATAGTGAAAGTTTATATATATATATATATATATATATATATAATATTTAAAAAAGTGAACGAAGAGGATGTACCAACAAGATGGTTATAATGAACCATTCTATCATACTTGTTTCCCTTTGTGGTTGATTGCTTTGTTCCGTCGTTTTCTAAGCGTTTTGGAATGACCTCAGAATAACCCCTTACCAAGGTAAATTTGGTATTACCACTGTTAGCAGTAAGGTCGGCTATCCACCCTTTTATCGAACAGTTTTAAGTTTTTTGTACTAAAGAAAACATTCGGTCGGTGGTGGCAACGTTTACAAAATGACAGAACAAACAATCGATTACGGCCAAACAGCCCGAATATAAACTCTTTTATCTGATAATTATGTTTAAACATTATTTTATACGGTCCAAGTCACTTTATATAGTAATGATTTACCTTATTGAAACCGTCCAGTGACTTCAAATTGTAAATTCATCAGAGTGATAATATCTGATGAAGGGTCATATAACTCGAAACGCGTCATAAATTTACAATTTGAAGTCACTGGACGGTTTCAATAAGGTAAATCATTACTTGATAATTATGTGTTTAATTTTGAAACCTTTAAGTGTATACGTTCTTAAAGTGCATTTTCTAGTAAGAAAAAAGTCTATTATTCGCAATGTCTCTTGTACTACAAAACAGTATGCCACTGTTATACTTTTTCAATTACAATTTTTCGTTTTCAGTGATAAACAATGTTAATCTAATTTAAAACTTCCTAGCTTATCATAATGCCCTGTAGCTCATATTAAACTCACCGTATTTGGTGTTATGCAAACTCATGCTCTTGTGGTTTTTAAAGTTTTATACTTGTTAACGCTTAACACTGGACACTGTTTTTTTTTCTCATGACCTCCGTTCCACAGTGAAACAGTTGTCGAACAGTTGGAGTAATTCAATGGGCATTGTTTCGATGAACATTACTTTATAACAAAATATCTTTTAAGATTATTCTGTTAATAAGTTTTGATATTCAGCTTTCTTACAGCTTTTCTGACTTTTTATTTATGTGAAGTTTTTATTGTTATGTTTTTAAGTCTTCTTCCGGTATGGACCACGTTAATAAAGTCTTGTATGGCAACGTTTTATTCACATTACAATGAGTGTCCTCAGGTCTAAGTGACTCACTTACTCATTGTAATATTGTGAAACGTTTTCATACAAGATATTTTTGACGCGGTCTACACCAGAAAAAGGCTTCAAAAATATAATGGACAGCGGACGCGGAATCCTACGTGAGAATAAAGTTGTGTATTGTGTTTGATACGGCGTAGTTTGAGAGAGTTTAACGTCAGCGTTAATTTGTTTAACATGGGTTAATAAACAAAAAGTAACCTATAGGTCTAAGCTCCTATGGTTTGGTCAGTATCAGTAATTGAACACTACACAACTGTGTTACAGGCAGTTGATGCTGACGTTACCCTGCACATACGAGGATGGATGTGGAACCGTATGAGCTACATAACCGCACTGGAGTACCTGCTAATAATTGCAGGACATTGTGTGAACTCTCGTTGAATAATATTAGCCTTATTATGATACTTATTACTGTGTTCAAACTAATGCCTTCATACTACTACTGCTACTGTTTCTTCTGCGTTCCCCATTTTGATTGCTACGCATTAACTATGAAGGCCGAATATTATTTATAATAATAATGAGTAACTGACTGGCATTTGGCAATGGTTAAAAAACCTCTGGAAGATGTAGTACTTATTTAAGCGATTAATAACTACTCACTTACACAATACACAATACTCGATTCCTCCTTAAACACTTGCAAGTACATTAAATTACCAGATTTACACGAAACCGTTTAGTTTCTTTAACATAGTTACTTGCTACAAATATTTACTTTTGTCAGCAGCAAATATTTACTTTCTTAATTAAAAAAGTCCATTAAATTTTATTACTTTTGTAAAATAATATTATTTTATTACTTTTGTAACTTAATATGTATTCCTCAGTATATGTGTTTCCACATAACAAAGTAGTCGCGTGTATCAAGCATATAAAATCATTCTCTACAGACGTGACGATCAGCTGACCAAAATTCAGATGAGTCGAAGGTATACACTGAAGTACGTTCCCTATTGTTTATTAGAATTGAATATTAAGTGGTACATGTACTTATTATCTGATTATTGTACTATTTATACAACACGTCTGGATTATACGTCTGTATAATATTTACCTTATTTCTTCCGTCGTGTGACTTCGTGTTTCGTTCGATTTGATTAACGCGTTTTGAAACATATGTTTCGTCTTCAGAAATAAATAAAAATTCACTCTTAGCGAGGTCGTTACATATTAAAATTGCAAATATTGGAAAACGATTCCACGCATATCCGCGTTACATGAGTGCGCACTCGAAATAAGGTAAGAAATTATACCTTACGGAAGAAATAAGGTAAATATTATAGAGATTTTGTCAATAAGTGACTTGGATACCAATTCAAACATGTTTTTCAAGTTGGAAGCCAGTCAAGCTACTATGGTCTTTAAATATCAAAACGTTAAAATGGGATTATACGTATTTGATTCATAAGATATTACACGTGATTAATACTAAGGTATTACTTCTTCGTATTGTTTAAATTAGCAGCCATCCTTACTATTTCTTTTATGAATTTGCTAACTGCTATAATTTTTTTATTGTTCGACTAAGCTTTTCGTCATTACTGACATCTTCAGGTCTTAAACAACGACCTGTTTTATAATATAAAAAAATTATAGCAGTTAGCAAATTCATAAAAGAAATAGTAAGGATGGCTGCTAATTTAAACAATACGAAGAATAAATATAAAAAAATTATAGCAGTTAGCAAATTCATAAAAGGAATAGTAAGGATGGCTGCTAATTTAAACAATACGAAGAATAAAATATAAAAAAATTATAGCAGTTAGCAAATTCATAACAGAAATAGTAAGGATGGCTTCTAATTTAAACAATACGAAGAATAAAGGTTGTTTAAGACCTGAAGATGTCAGTAATGACGAAAAGCTTAGTCGAACAATAAAAAAATTATAGCAGTTAGCAAATTCATAAAAGAAATAGTAAGGTATTACTGTTTGATTGCCTCTGTTGTCAACTTAGTTCTACGAGTAATAAAGACCACTATTCACGGTACAATTGCTTATAGTCGTCGTATAAAAATAAAAAGTGGTTGGGTTTACATGAATCAACTTACATGAATCCCTTGAGTACTGAGGAATGAACCAACAATAGCGTTTGCTGATAGCAAGCCAACGCGGAATGCAGCAGCTGAGTACTTTTTAGTTTAAAGTTAAAGAAAACCTTGTTATATGGTCCCTAACGCAGCCATTGAAGAGAAACCACTGACCTGAGACGGTGTAGCCGTAAAGTTATATGGATAGTTCATAGTTTATCTAACAATCACATGAACTCTGTTTGAATAGCACACTTGGCAACTGTAAATCCTCAGTAACGATCTGAGTAAATTGTTTTACAAAAAGCTATGGAAGCTTAATTTTCTGATTAGTTTTATTTTTAAATTTCTTTCATGATCAGCTCAAACATATGGTGGCGTGAATTGTCTTTACTTTCTAATAACATAATTTTTTCCAATAAAGTTATAATAAAAATATAAAATATACGCACAATTTAATAATAATTTTCTCCTAAAAAATATCCCTAATTGTTTTACAAAAAAGGCAGCCACGTCTTTCTCAACAAGAATTTTAAATATATTAAAAATGCAGTGCAGAAGCTTTAACCATTGTGTCAAATTAAACAGATAAAAATGTTTTAATTCGTCAAAGTACTGGTAAAAGTACTACTAAATGGTAGTTTTGTCATCTTCCTAAATTTACCATGGGAACCACTTCCAATATATGGAAACCACTGTATATATTTGCAACATTGCATAGTATGAATATAAGATATGAAGTGAAGGATTAATTATGTTTTCGTTTATTGAAATTTATCGTATTGGTTGTTATGTTTTGGATTATATCATTTGTTTGGGATGTTGAATTAGGAGAATGTTTTTAAGTTTGAAAAAAAAATGTAATTTTCATGGAAAATACATTTTTTTTTATTAACCTGGCGGTAATGTGACAGGCGGTCACACCATATGTGAATGTGTAAAACATAATTATGACCAGCTGTAATGGGTGTCCGGGACAATTGGGGTGTGATTGAAAGTAAAATATTGCTAAAAATTAAGAATAATATTATAAATTAGTTATAAGATGATATAAAGACTATGAAGCTGTTGTTTAGTGTTTGAGGAAAGTGTTGTGTTGTGCGCGTATCAAAAGGAAGTGTGAACAATGGTAATTAGCAAATGGTAAACACGCAACAAGTGTGCATATTCACTTGCATATGAGTTACGATTTATTGTAACTACGATACATTTAAAAGGTTAATTTAATTTATTCATATGTAATGAAAACGTTGTTCTTTAAAAATCGGAAAACCGGAAGTACAATTTGCAGCACGTTGTGTGTCCAGAATATTCCTACGTATAACATGGAGCGTATACGAAATACTTCTGTGCGCAGGTAAACTGTGACGTCACCCTATATCGCAGCATTTTCAGTGTACGGTTGCAGTGTATTCTTCGTTTAGTCCAACATCCATCCCAGGCAGTCCTTGGGGCCCGTAGAGTCGAGGAAGCAGCGAGTTTAGGCTGGGGGCAACCACGGTGTACGAGATTTTCTACTACCGTTCCTGAACTCCGTTTGCTGATCGTGGCGGCTGAGACGGACACCGAGACGCGGGGCAATTCCTGGAGGCGGTGGCTGGAACGTGGAACACGGACGACGGATCGCTGGAGACCGGGAACGAGATCTTCGACCGGGACAACAGCGAAGACGGGAATTCAGGAAAGCAAAATTTAAGAACTAAATTTGATTTTAAATAATATAAAGCTGTCAAAAGAAAATTGTTGAAATTTGCAAAGAGTATTATTTTTAAAAGAAAAACTTACACATTTAAATTAATAGCATTGTTTAAACAACAAGAAAACATTTTAATTCAAGTATCGTGTAAGAAAACAATTTCCAACGAATTACGTTATGTTTTCTAGTAGCGTTGTTGATGCGTAGTATGGATGTTTATAGATTTTCGGCGGGATATAAATACAAGTACTCAGCGACGCTCAGTTCAGTTTGAGTTGCGATTTATTGGAGTGCGGTTCGCAGTATTGTAGCAAAGTGTTATGTGTTTTATAATTGTGCGGGACAATTGTAATACAATTGTGTTTTATTTTAGTAGACATGTTTATTGCGTGTGAACAATTTTCGTTTGATTTGTTGTAAGAGACAATCTTGTCCATTACAAACTGTTTAATTGTGATAATTTAAGTTGGTCATTAGTGACGTAAATGGTGTCTTGTATTTTGTTTTCCACTGTGCCATACAACGATCAGTAGACCATCGTAACAATATTATAATTAATAAATTAATTACCTTAATTATCCGCCGTGTGATTTCCTATGCTTCGTCTATGACGCGTTTCGGAGCATATACTCCATCATCAGATATTAAAAGTTAAAACAGTCATTCGTACGAGATCGTTAAAAAGTTAAAATGTCAAGATATGCATATGAACCGTACGCGGATTTGGGTGCGCACCCGTTCAAGTTCATTCTGCTACTGAGCGGTTGCTACCTTATCGTAGCCCCAGCGAGCAGACTCAAGGCAGTATCGTACAATCGGTTGGATACAAAGTTCAGGTGGTCATTTAGCACGATATCGCGACTCATTGGGTTTGCATATGCACTGTAAATTTCAAATTCCTCCAAGGCATATGTTTGGAGGTCATTCCTTCGCGTGGTCAGTATACGCCCTCCAATTTTATCTTGTACACCAATTTTGCCAAACACGGGACCTATCGCCATGGATTTCTCACACCCGGAAACCTCCAGAGACAAAGTCTCATCAAGATCATTGAGGCGGTTTTTGAGAAAAAAATCGACAGACAGTTATTGCTCATGTAGTAGTGTAGAATATTTTTTTACAAGCAGAATGATCACTGTTGCACACCACTATGTAAAATTATCCCGATTAGCGCTTCCAAGCTTCACAGCTCATCGTCAGATCGGAATTCTGATTTGATTCCGATCTGACGATGAGCTGTGAAGCTTGAAAGCGCTAATCGGGATATTTTACATAGTGGTGTGCAAGAGTGATCATTCTGCTTGTGATTTCAACCACTAACACAACTTTCTTTTTTGAATATTTTTTTGTCATAAAAATCTGAAATGGAACTCTTAAGCCTAAATAGAGGCGTGAATGAGGTAATATCAGCTTACTAATTATTGACAACAGCCTTATCAGTTTACACTTACTGACGTCCAAGTGACTCGAGTTCAAGACCTGTGGTTTAGCTAAAATTACAGCTAAAAATTCCGATAACGTAATGCTGTAGTCGGTGGAAACAAACAAGATTTATATTTAAGTTGGAAATAAATTTTAAACACACGACGATATACCTGGTCGGTCATTTTATCCCAGGAAATGTGTAACGAAAAAGTAAATACGAGTGCGGCAAATAGTCATGTCAATAAAGCATTTTACCTTAGAATTCTCTGCAATAAAACGAATCGACCTGAAGACTTTTAATACTACCTTCTACAGAGTATCCAAATAAAAGTTAAAAAGTTTTGAGTACTCCCTCATGGGTTGTTCATCTAGGCCTACCGATAAGAAAACCAAATAACGCTTCTAGTTGATACACCTTTGAGTTCGAAGAAAAAAAGTTGGTGGTACTTTTTAGAAAAGCTTGTGGTTTCGAGTTGACTTGTTTGTTCATCATCTTCTTTCACAGCACTACACTTTATATAATATTGAAACTTTCTCTTGTGAAACTTACTTGTCTTTTTCGTCGAACGCGTTTCGGCGTCGTGTACGCCTTCGTCAGCTTAGAAACAGACTGCCAGTACTTAGTAACGGTTGTTGTTTGGAAGGTATAGTGGGGGTGGTATATAGAGGAAGGGGATTGGTGCGGGGATCCGAATTATTGTTTGTTTTTTGTATAATTTTCGTGTATAATTTTGTACACTTTTCGACACAATTATACAAAAAACAAACAATAATTGGGATCCCCGCGCCAATCCCCTTCCTCTACACACCACCCCCACTATACCTTCAAAACAACAACCGTTATTAAGTACTGGCAGTCTGTTTCTAAGCTGACGAAGGCGAACACGACGCCTAAACGCGTTCGACGAAAAAGACAAGTAAGTTTCACAAGAGAATGTTTCAATATTTTATAAATTGTGGTTTCGAGTTACTGTGAGTTAGGAATTAAGATCCCACCCTATTAAATCCCACTTAATAGTTATTTGTTAATTAATAGTTTTCGTTATATAACTCAAAAAAATACTAATTTTGTAAAAATATGGTGTGTGCTGACAACAGAAATTTATTTTACGCGGTACAATATTTTTAGGACATTACAGAACATGCTACGGTGTTTCTCGGATATTCCAGCGGATCCCGGCTATGTGTGTGCGTAAATATTGCTGCTACTTTGAGATGAAGGACAATTACATGACACTTGTCACGCGTCCGTAGTCAAGTCAAATCCAGATTTCACCATTCCGCGCCCGATGTGTGCAAGGCCGCAATCAATTACGTTCTACTGTTTTCTAGGAGCAGCGGGAATCTCAGCGGAGTATAAATACAAGTACTCAGCGACGCTTAGTTCAGTATATCATGTGTTATGTCGGGCGATTTCACAATCCATCGCAAGTGGTTTATTAGTGAAAAGTGATTATAGTGCCAATTCTTTACAGTTAACTTTATTATTGTGACGATTAACTTGATTACTGTACGAGTATAATCTTGTTGAAGAACGTGTTGATTACAAACTGTTAATTGTGATAATCAAAGCTGGTTTTTAGTGACTTTATTGATGTCTTGTATTTTGTTTTCCAAGTAACATAACAGTGGTCATCTACACTGTTGTAACAATATGTTATTTTTCTTATTCCTATAGGTTCAATACTTTGGGAGGCATAACTGTTTAAAAATGGTTTTCAATTTTTTTACCACCAAAGTGTAATTTTATTCTCGATAACTCAAAAACTTGTAGTTTTAAAGAAAACATGCTCATAGCCTAAACTGAAAGTCATAAAATTATCTATTATATAATAATATATAATCTAATAAATTATCATAAAATCGAATCAGTTAATTGGTTTATAATTATATAAATATATATAACACGAAAGCGGGTATAAATAGCAATCAGTAACAACTATATGTGTTAAAACCAAAAACGATTTTGTAATTAAAATTTTTATAAAGTTTTGCAATTTTCCCGCTGTATTTCTCTTAAACTTTATTATTTGGTGTTCTGCCCTAAGGCAGGTTTTCAAATGGTAAAAGCTATCTAAGCTGTCTTTTCGCATGCCAGTCTTTTCGTTTCTTCGTAACACACTCTGCTTAATGCTATCTATTAACTTCATTCTTCTACGCCATTTCTATTTCTCCTTCTACGACACCCTCCATGGCAGTTGTAAGCAAACAGTCTCTTCTTAAACAATGACCTAACGAATTCCTTTTCCTATTTTCTATCGCCTTCAAGATTCTTCTCTCTTCCCTATTCTTCTTAAAACTTCGCCATCCCCTACTTTATCAACCCACCTTACTTTTTCCATTGCTCGCCACACACACATCTCAAATGCGTCTAATCTTTTCTCATCCTTCTTCCTCAGTGTCTTTAAGACTTTTGCCTAACTCGCACTCAGTCTGTTGATAACATAGTCACACTCTTTATATAACACATTTTTAGCTGAGTTTTTTTATGACGCACCGTGCTGTCGCCAATATTAATGGATTGTTCATTACGTTTCGTGTGTCGCTGTGACAATACTTATTCAGTGTTACAATAGCCGTTGGAAAAATAATTTTTGTAAGCTTGTTCATGGAATAAAATTAGAAAAATTAGCAATTTACTTAAAATGAAGTAGCGATTTTAGTACCAGAATACGTTTAACAAGTTTAGAAGGCATTTATTACAGAGAAGACTCACAGCGCAGATAAGGAGTATTTAACTATATACCAATGTGTTGTGTGTTTGTTAAGATTATTCCAGGCACAACCGCTAGTAGAGATTTTCACTTGATATTCTACGTGCGTTCAGAAGCAGTGAAAGGAAAACGTTTGGCTCAGAACCACTTGTTTAAAACGAAGATACGAAGTGCAATTAATTACTGTTTTAAAGCAATTTGAAAGGCACTAATTAATTAGCCCATTAAGTGGATCTATTTACAGCCAAGTCACCCCGCAGTTACAACTACTATTGAAACAACAATAACTACTAATACAACTATTAGTACTCATATTTCTACTACTACTACTACTACTACTATTACTATTCCTACTACTACTACTACTACTACTACTACTACTACTACTACTACTACTACTACTACTACTACTGCTGCTGCTGCTGCTGCTGCTGCTGCTGCTGCTGCTACTACTACTACTACTACTACTACTACTACTACTACTACTACTACTACTACTACTACTACTGCTGCTGCTGCTGCTGCTGCTGCTGCTGCTACTGCTAGTACTACTACAACTGCTACTACTAGTACTGCTGCTGCTGTGCAATTGCTGCTGTTGCTGCTGGTAAATCATTACCAATTTAATAAATTGCCTCTTTTTACGACCGAGCAGCTGAGGCGTGTCGGATGGGGTAGCGGGGAGTTTTGTCATGTAGTGTAGTAACTTCTCTTTCTTTGCATTACAACAAACATCTCGCTATTCGTACATTAATTTTCATTTTGAACAAAATGATGGCAACTTTTTGTATATGTTTTTTTTAACCAATGTATGTTACTATTCAGAACAATTCTTCCTCAGATTACGTGCTGATTGCATTAACGTTAACATTTCATTTTGAAACAATAAAAAAAAACATCAAATCGCAAGATTTCAAAAATTTATAGATTTTGCCTGTTACTGTGTCAATGTTATTACAAAAACAATATTATTTGTAATGAAAGGTATAAATGTTTTCTGCTTCTACATAATAGTCAGATGTGCTTTAAGGGGGAGAATAGCTATAAAAAAACTGAACTAATTGTGACTCAATTTATAATATAGGCGAGAAACGACTGTAAACAATGAAGTAACATTGATAAAGTTTAGACAAGCGACAGAATATAAGCTTCCTCTCATGTGCCAGGAATAAAATATGAAAGTGTTTGTATCCATACAAAATTCGTGTCCTTTAAGGTAGCAGACCTGGTTTGATGTAAACGCATTGCAGAGCCTTGGAACAACAGAACCACTTCAGACAGCCAAATAAGTTTTTGGTAGTGATATCGATATAACGACTACAGCAAACAATTTCAGTTATTTTGTTAATGATATGATTAATAGTAATACTAACAAATATATCACGATATGTTAATTATACGTACTTTAAAATGTCCATTACGTAAATTAAATTTTTTTTTTCGTTTTGTTCATGTCATATTACAATTTTTGTAAAATTTTAATTTGATATCACATATTATATCCTTCTTTCTTACTTTCCCGTTAACATTTAAAAGAAAAGAACAACAGTCATATAAGGTTAGAGGTATGTACAATCTTTTCTATTCAAGATTGTGTTGTTTTGGTATTTTTACTGTTATGTTCCTTAAGGAAATGTAAGTATGGTGATGGCAAAAAAAATCGTGTTCGAGATTATTGCAGGTTCTGATTGTACTACACTCAAAACATGAAAAAAGTCGTTTTTCGAAAAGTGTCTGTGTGTGTGTCTGTGTGTGTGTGTGTCTGTGTGTCTGTAGATTTTTCCTATGGCAAACGATAACAGCCGCAAATTCAAACATAATCAAATAATGTTTTGCATACTGCCCTTAATTGTAGAGTTCTCAAGACCTTTTGTTTTTGGTGAAGATCGGTTAAGGGAAAGGGGTAGTTTACCTGCTACATTTTATGTTGTAACAAGAGAAATGTTTCCATGACGAACGATAACTGCCGCACATTCAAACAGAATCAAATATTTTTTGCATGCTTCCCTGAATTGTAGAGGACGGAAGGTCTATTGATTTTGGAGAAGATCGGTTTAAGAGAAAGGGGTAGTTTACCTGAAACATTTTATGATTTAACAAGAGTAAAGTACTTAATTTTTATAAATAAAGTATCCTGATAAGAAGCTCATAGTAATCCACTGTAGAAACGTACATGAAATATCTATAAATGAAGAGGTTAGGTGAACGGGGTGGGGGTAATTTTCTATTATTAAAAATTATAGTTGAAGGTGGAGGGGAGAATTTTTTATATGTGTACTACGTTATCGGCAACAAATAAGTTGTTGTTTGTTAAAATTGCTTCCCGGGCTCTTTAGTCGTAGTCCAATGTTTTCTACAAAACCAGACTTTTCGGCAGTGCCATCGACTGCCATCATCGGTGAAAATCGAGTGCGAAAACGTGAGGTGGTATACGTTAGTGACCACAGTACTGTGGTTAATGATGAAGCAATAAGTAGAAAGACGTAGTTTCTATGGAAATATTTCATTTCGAATATGACTTTAAATATAAATCTTACAACATGGAAGTCATGTATGGTTCTCCATACCGATGTTTACTATTATGTTACGTTTGTGTTAGCACTGTAGGCGCCACTCACGCTTTTGTCAGAGCTACATTTTCCTTGCATCGATTGTTTTCTGAAGTTGTTCCAACGACAATATTATGACCACCTTTCTACTTTGGCATAATAATTTGTAGAGCATTGGCTTCTCTTGAATTCCATAATAAAACTAAATGGCCGGTTTTCTATACTTTCACTGTCTTCCATTACTACGTGAAGAAAGCTATATGTGACTCCATGTTTCTGCATTTCTGTGTAAATATATACGAACTGACAACAAAATCTCCAGAATCAATATTATAGTAAGAACAGGAATCAAACTTTCTACGTGATATGTATTACAGTTTGAAGTATATAACTATTCTATCGTAGATATTATATGCTTCAACCACTACTATAACCAACGAGTAAATTCTATGTAGAGCGAAGGAAGACTATATTATTATTATTTTTATTTTTATTATTTACAATTTAGTGATAGTACCTCACGTAAACTGGTAAAGGAAGGCTGGACAAGATTTGCCCTTCCAAGATAGCCGTCTCACTTCCACTTGTCGCAAGGAACAGTTACGCATCTCCGTTTCATTTCTAAGTTTCTCAATAACTAAACGATTTTATAGTAATTTAGAATACTACTAGAAATTAATGCAAAGGTGCACTGACACTGTTCTTAGACTACTTCCCGCAATACAATCTCGAAATAATAAATCAATATTTTTACGACCGTCTCACGGATTGTCGTGTTGTTCAGAGGAAACAGAATAACTGACCAGATGAAGTCACTAATTACCTGCTTCAATTGGCCATAAACAACAATTTAAAATCAATAAGGTACACTCATACAACAATTAAATTTAAATTTGTCCACAAGAAATAATAATGTCAACTATTACAGTTCCGCACTAATGTAATTACTATATCACAATAATCACATTCCACTAATAGGCAGCAATCACTTGATCCGCACTCTACAATAACGCCATATGTAACAAACTAACTAAGCCGGCTCCTGTTGCTTATGTAGATACCGCTGATGTTCCGTAATTATTTTCCATTCTTTTGGCAGTGTGCCGGCCTAATCTGCGTAGTTAAGAGTGCTCGACAGTCTTGAAGCTACTTGACTGCACTACCTTGACAGAGACACTGCACCCGCTTGGCTAGCCGAGAAACGTGTAAAACTACCTAACTACAGCTGCCGACGTTTCGAAAGCGTCACGTAATTGTCGTCGCAATATATTGTTACAAATATATAGTGCGTATGGGCTGAACATTGTCAATGTAGCGTTGTGCCTTCTGTAGCGTAGACGTCATTATATAGCTTTCGATGATTTGTGATAGATGACAATTATCTCAAAATTTTGAATGTACAGCTCTGTTTGTATAGTGTTACGACAAGGCAAAATGCAACTGAATCAATTGAACGTAAAGGTAGGTTCGTAACTGATCATGATACATTACTGAATACTAAGAAACATTATGCGTTTCCGCAAAAGGTCAGATATAGACAATTGAAGTTTCTGACTGTAGGAAAAATAACGACGACCATATCCCGAGAACACTTCTTTCTCAACTAACAGCAACGGTCTGCGAATACAGCTGCGGCAACAGCTATGACCGTACCGCCAATCTAGCGTCTTCATAATAGTGTTTGTGGATTCTGGAGAATATACATTTTGTGCGATGCTTATTGTCTGTTTAAACTGGAATAGGATTTTGCGTGACGTAGCGCGGGAGTCTCGGCATGGATTCGTCCAATCAGCGTCGTAAAAATTTAATTACGAATTTTATTAATTAAAAAAACAGTGAAATAATAAAATAATGTAGCTTTAGATTTACTACAACTAGTTTGATAACATAGTAGATTTCATTAATTGTGGTGTCTTGTCACAGCGATTGCACATAGCGCGCGGCCCGCAGCAACTTAATGATCAGAAAAACCACTCTCACTTGTCCCAAAATTACAAAATCCCAAATCAAAATAAAACATGGTCGTTTTGCTAAAACTTTTCCGCTAACACTTTTTAACTGGCAAAAAAATAAAAATGTTCCCTCGCTTACTACTTTTCGTGTGTTTGGTTTTTGTACAATGAAACAAAATTCCTGTTGTAATGTGAATGAAAATATTAAATTTATTCCATTTAGCCTAATATTAGTAATCTATTCTTTTCTGAACTATCTTCTTTAAAACCATATAGGCCTACAACACATACATTAGGTATGTATAGCTAGTAAAACTACAAGAATAGCGAAGGAGTGTAACAACAGTCAAATTGTACGTTTGCTATGGACGAGATACACGACACAGTCTGGCAACAATGTCTCTGAACTCCAATCCCATTCCAGTTTATATCAAACTATAGTAACGAGCATTTAAATAATTCAACATCGGCTAACTTGAAGCCGTGATTCGTAGGCAATGGACACGTCTCTGGTAACCTATGAATCACTTAAAATGGTATGTGTCCCTGTCAATTCAAAGAACAAACAATAATTTAAATTTCTGTACTTTTTTATCTATACATTGTTTTATATAAGGATATTTAAACGTTAATTGAGTCAGTCATTTAAATCTGTTTTATTTGTAAAAGTTTAACGTTACACATAGTTATATATATTTTACATTATATAGGAAAAACATGTTGTTTTACTTGTAAATTGGTTGTTGTAAGTTATACACAACCTCGATGTTATTTATAATTACATATTAATTGTACTACACATATTTATTATACAATTACATTAGTTTAAGTGGCGCGTAGTTTGAGTAGAAAACTGTCTTCACACCAAACCGTATTGTTACGAAAGTCTACTGATCGTCGTATGGTACAGTGGAAAACAAAACATAAGACACCAATTAAGGGGAGTCGCTACTGAAAATGGCAAAAATGTTTATTTTGTAACTTTTTCATTTATTCAGAGTTTTTTATTATTTATTGTTGCACTAAATAAAGGGTAAAATTTTGTAACTGGAAAAAATTATTTTAGTACTAAAAATTGAATTTTTTAACGTTTCTTAGCAACGTTTTGTGAATATTTTTCAAATTGATATTCCAGAAAAAATGGAAGTCCTACGACCTTTTGGAAGGTGTCATTTTGAAGGGGATAAAATTATCTAAACAAACGTATATTTTTATTCGGATGTAATTTAAAAAAAATTGTTTGTGAGCAAAATAGTAAAAATATTTTTTTTTACATTTATAAATAAAAACGTATTACCAAGGAACTATAAGCCCAAATTAAATAAAAATATGTGATTTTTTAGGTAATTATATCCCACAGACATGTGCAAAATGTCAGTGCAGTAAGTAAGATAGTTGTTTAGATATATCAAAAAGTATGTATAAAAACATGAAAATTGAATTTGTGGGAAACGCGGATTTTCTAAAAATATTCCTTTCTGTTGGAAAATTAAATATTTATGGAGTACAAAGGCTTTGTATGTTTTTTATTACTGTATGGGTATTAAAATAAATAAATTATAATACAATAAACAATAAAATATTTAATTTTACATTTTTAATAATTTATAGAAACATATCAATATTCTTATCGGTCATGCCTCTGTAATCCACATTTCACTTTTTTACATTGTTGATCAATTGTTGATTTCTTTTACTAATGTTCAGTAAACTTTCTTCTTCCTTCCCATATTTATTATTGGAAAATAATAACAATTCAAACACAAAACTGTTCCAAATCACATCCACAAAGCTCAACACAGCAGGAAACAAAACATTCCAAGTTATCAACAATACGTCAATCAGCTGTTTTACAAGTCTGATTTTTTCTTTGTAAATAAAATAGCTGATGTTTTATACTTGCAACATTTATTTCCAAATTAGTACTAATATAATAAATATGTGTAAAATTATATTATACATTATAAATAATAGTGTTTTGTTATACTGTAATACCTAAACGAAACGTAAATCGCTTAGGTGCTAGGTTTTCCCAAACAATTTGTTTTTGCCTACAAAATATTTCGGAAAAAATGTTTTAGTGTGTTTTTTTTATATAAAGAGCTAATCACAGAACAATTTGGGACAACAACAAAATTTTGCATTTTTTATCAATTTTTGGCCATTTTCAGTAGCGACTCCCCTTAAGTCAGTAATCACCAGCTTTAATTATCACGGTTAAACAGTTTGTGATCAACAAGAGTCTCTTACAACAAATCAAATAAAAATTGTTTACATGCAATAATAGTGTCAACGAGACTCGCACAATTATAAAGCATAACACTTCGCCACAATACTACGAACCGCACTCGAATAAATCTCAACTCAAACTGAACTGAGCGTCGCTGAGTACTTGTATTTATACCCCGCTGAGATTCCAGAATATTCCCACTAGAAAACATAGAACGTATTTGATGGCGGCCTTCACACAGTGCGCGCGCGGACCGGTATGGTCTGGAAAAGTCTCGTTGCGGACGCGTGACAAGCGTCACGTACGTGTCCTTCATCTCAAAGTAGCAACAATATGCGCGCGCGCACACGCGCGCGCACACACACACACACATTATAGTCGGGCTCCGTTGGAACATCCGAGAAACACGTACCATGTTCTATGATGTCGTAAGAGTATTTTATACTAGTTACAGATATCCAGTAACGGTACTTTATTTTGTTCATACCAGTTAAAGTGTTTACTTGGGACTTTCTGACTGTCCTTGGTCATACACTACCTTCACGCTTACCCCGCATAACATACATTTCAAATCTGTCAGTTGAAATCTAAACTCTGGAGGTGCCATAACTAGTGAAACAATTGTCAGCGCATATAAAGTATCTGTAGCACTATACCAAGTATTCTTCCTTCAAGGTTACTTCGTTTCTTAGTTCCATATTTTGTTTGTGTATCTGTTCTGATATTTATTGTATTTGTTGTGCCGTTTGTTTCTTTATTTGTTTTTGCATTTGTTGTAATGCTTGTTCGAATTTTTTTCGTGTTCCTTTAGTCGTGTTAGTTGTGTCGCTCGCTGTGCTACCTGTCGTGCTGTTTTTTCCGTCTGTTCTTTTGTTTCTTTCGATTGTTGTAACAGTCGTTGAAGTATTGTATATATATCTGTGTCTTTGTTTGTCTCTGGTAATTTCTGATATACCGTCCTCTCTCTAACCTCTACTAGTGTTTCTTGTGTAATCTGTTGTGTCTCTGCATTTTCGTCGTTCTGTCCCCGCGTCCCTGACTCTTGATTCCCCATTGAAATGTGTGCGAGCATCTGAGGATCTCCTAGCTGATTGTTTACATCGAACTCCATTTCGCTATCGTGGGTTGTTGTTTCTGTATTCATGTTATTGTCTACTTCGTGAGTGTTGTTCTGTGTGTTTTTGTTTTTCCTACTCTTACTCCGCGTAATCATACAACTATGTCTTATATTGTTGTTATTCTTAATTCTATTTATTCTTACTTTACTATTCTATTAGTGACTCAATAGTTCCACGTTCCGGGCGACAGAACGTAATACACTTTTAATAGGCCTTAATACTATTTCACGTTACAATTTTTCATACTACGCTTGCCCTACGAGCATGTATAAAGTAAGAGTTTATCAAGCTAAATTACACAATGACAATATTAATATTTATCACATACTAATTCTCAGCAACAGGATGTCACACTTCCTTTAGTGTACCGACTCTTAAGAATTATCCCAGGGCGCCAGTAATAAATAAACACGATTTGATTGTTATTAATTAAGTTTTTAATAACGATCTGCATTCACATATTACAAAATTTGTACGTCAGTACTTTAATAAATTTATTATAAAAATTGTTCGTGCTTATTTCTTGGCACTGGATTCTTAGACTTATTGAGTCACCAAACTGATTTACATACATTTAAAATTAATAAGCGATAGTAAAATGTGTGTTCGTTTTATTATTTACGTGTATGTTGAATTCACTCCGCGATGCGATGTCATCAATTCTGCGGGTTCCAGGCTGGTCGTCCGACGTTGATCGTTGAGCAGTTATCCTTGCCAGTTTGCGCTCATTTTTACACTGGTTTCACAGGTATTACACAATTCACTTAAATAACTTAGTGATAATTACACAGGTGCCGTATACTAATACACTTGTTGAAAACTCAGTATATCCTTATTAAAGATAAGTGCGTCCAACACCGGATTGATAACTAATATCGACCGACTGTCCCGTACTGTGATGTTTAACACATTAAATTTCGCTATGTATTTCGACATTCAACGATTGATTTTGTACTAAGTAAAACTTGGATATAAATAACAGTGTGTATATTATATGGTATTTATATATGGTATATATACACATTATATTATGTGTGTATATATATATATATATATATGGTATAAACATTCCATCATAGTGTTAGTATTAAATGTTATGTTTCTACAGTGATTGTACACATATTAAATGCTACTTCATGGATTTTCCTAATTTTGTCAGGACGTTTTGCCCAGTACGGAAGTGAAAATAAACTACAGAAGAATCAGTAACTTACTTTATGTGTTGTAAGATAATTCATAAAACTTACCGATATATAACTTGTATGTGTCATATGTATTTAAAGGTATTGTGTTAAATAATTTTATCAGTATTTTATACATTAACTAAACTTAGTTTATTCTTTTACTTTTAAGCTTTATAACTCTTAACCACCTGCTACCAACAAAGCTGTCTTAAGATGTAACCTAAACTCTAAGTGTAGATACGGCAGACCAGCTCATCGCGTTGCACCTTTATTTACAGTAGATACTGTTGTATTTTATTCCCCCCAGATATTCACTATCCTGGAATTGAAAATAGTATTATACAGCAGACAACAGATAAGAAGCGTATTGGAAATGCTTCGTTAAGTCAATAAAAGCATCCGCACATCTAAAGCACAGCAGTACTAAGTAAGTTAAGAAAGCAGAACAAACGTATATTATACAGGTGAACTCTATATAATTCAATGTTGAGAGGAGGTCAGCTGAATGAAAGCAGTAGCCGTCTTCCTTGGGAAGAGGTGGTCGCTAATTCATAAGATACACACTACACAGCGAAACCGTAAATAAAGTTGGTAACGGGAAACTTCAAAGTAAGATTTATCTACAATCGTCAATGCTCTGTAAGAGTTTTTTAAAGCCAGTATGTTGCGGTTATTAAGGTCAAATGGAGACTTGATGTAATCCTGTGTACAGAATTACAAACACTTGATGTAGATTTGATGAAAGATTTGATGTACTTCTGTGTTCAAAGCTATAAGTATAAGTGTAGATGCCTGAAGAGATATTAGGTAAAATACAGGGTACGTGAACAAACTGGGGTAAAATATCTATTCACATCCATCACTCGGCTTATTTAATAATGGTCAAGTGTTCTTCGCAATTCGTCTTAAGCTGGGTTTACACTAGGCGCAACATACTCGCGCAACTGTTTCGCGAGGCAACACTCACTTAGTGTAGACGTGGCCTCACCCCGAAACTTGTTGCGCGAGGCAGACTCGCGGCGAGCCAACCCTCAGTCGGTTTTTGGACGCGCATCAAAGAGACCCGCTCCTCCCGTTCCGTGTAGTGTTAACGTCGATACTTGTTGCGCGCGAGAAAATGAACCAGGAGGAATGCATCCGCCTCAACGAATTGTACAAAAATCATTCGTTTTTGTGGGATCCCAAAGACAAAGCCCATCAAAATCGGGCAAAAAGGGAGGATGCGTGGAAGGGAATGAGCGCGATCCTTCAGCAGCCCGTCTCTACCCTTAAATCAAAGATGAAAACTCTGATGGGGCCATACAGAAGCGAAAGGTCGAGGGAAAACAAAAGCATAATCACTGGATCAGGTATGCAATTTTTTATTGTATTTGTATGCACATTTATTTTTTTATAATATTTCACAGAACACCTATTTATTAGTTTTTTTATTATACTCGTATTAATAATAACAAACCTTGTTTATAGGTAGTGAAGATGTATGTGAGTCCAAATGGTTCGCATACAAATATTTTGACCTTTTAAAGGACAAAGACAACCCGAATGCAAACTTGGACACAGCTAGAAGCGAAGTAAGTACATTCTTTAATCAACATCTATCTGCATTTCATCTTCTAGCGGTTCCACATTCAATACAATACATATAGCCTACACTAAAAATTCGTTTATCCGAATCGCGTTTATTCGAAACAATTTTTAGAAAATTTCAAAAATACACACGAGCATTTTCCTGTCGTTAATAATCTTATATTTAATAGCGTAGACAAGTGAGTCCACGTGATATAAAGTAGAAAGTCAATAATCAGAACTAACTGCGATAAGGGGTACTCCGAATTATCGATTGTTCGGATTTTCGAACATAAAATATTATGTTCACATATTGTACACATAAAGTAACATAAACATAAATGTAAACATTGAAACGTCCCCTGGAGAACTTCTAACGATGAAACGACTTCGAGATCGAGCAGCCAGCAAACGAACTTCAAAGCTTAGGCCAAAACTATGATTACTGTACGAACAAGCAATAGGAATGTTCCAGTAATGTAGAAACTATAATTTACAGTCAGGTGCCGTTTTATAGTGTATTGCGTCATATTCACTGTAAGTAGCTTAACTTTTAGAAATATTATTATTAAATAAAGTTACTGTACTTACATATGTATTATTATTTAAATAGAAATTTCGGTTACCCGAAATTTAGTTTATCCAAAAAGGGCGCGGCCCCACCAAATTCGGATAAACGAGTTTTTAGTGTAATTACGTCTCCTGTCTCATCTCCTTTTGTTAATCTTCATAAGTCTGAAGAATTTTACTTCCAATATTTGGAACTATTCTTTTGTCTTTATTTATATCTCTGCTTAACTCCTGTACGTCTGCAAAGTATTATGGGAACGGATCTTTATTTGTGTTCTAAACTATATTTTCATAGACAGTACTAGATTTTTTTCTATAGTAATCCCTCAACTTGACACTAATTTTGCTGACAAGGTGTCTGTCAAATTCACATGTTATATTACATCCAAAGTATTAATATTGAGAAATTTGTTATAAAGATTTATGTCTTAAAATTATTTTTGTTTGAACCGCTTCTTTTCTGTATTAAGCTGTTGCCTCTCAAAAAGTTCGTGAATAGCCTCGAAACAGAACAGGCTTTAAGGTTTAATTTGTGCAGGTTATACAAACACAATAAATCTTATATGCAAAATAAATGCAAATTTTTAACCTGTTTTCAAGGGCACAACTAGAAAAAATTGTATAGTATGAACTTATTATTTTGGAGAAATAATGTTTTACCTGCAACAAAGTTAGCATAATTTAAGTTAATATTACATGGTTAATATTATGTGACATACGTGGTATGCAGTATAACTTTATGAATTAAAGTTAATATGGCAGTGAATTTGAGAGGGTAGATAGTTTTAGATAGCTTGGGTCCCTCTTGACGTTAAAAATCGTATGACAATGGAAATTCTAGGTAACCTAGAAATCGGAAATAGGTGCCACGTTTCTTTGTAGACTATCATAAAGCCCAGAAAGATTTATAGAACTCCAGATTCAAAACATTATTGCGGCCATGGTTCACAAGCGTGGACCATGATCTTAGCCCAAGAAGATATGATCAGAAGGTGGAAGATGGAAAAGAAAGTTTCTGAGAATGATATATGGACATATACTAGATGCCGGAATGTGGCATATGAGGACAATTGCCGAATTGTACGAATTACACAAAAAGCGGACAATGTCACAGTAATAAAACAAGACAGAATTAGGTGGGCAGGTCACGTACAAAGAATGACAGAGGAAAGGACAGTGAAAAAAGTATTCATTGGAGGACCAGGAGGAAGAAGAGCAAGATGGAGGCCAAAGATGGGTGCACGATGTGGATGAGGAAACTGTGGGGCAGAAGGTGGCGAAGAGTCGCACAGGATATAGAGGAGTTCACACGTTGTTCTGGAAGCCAAGCCTCTTCATGAGCTGTAGCGCCGTGGAGCAAGTATGTGGTTACCACATCGATGCCGTGAGTGAGAGAACACGTGCAAATAATAGAATTTTAAAGGGGCGTTGCAAATATTCTTTTAGAAACAGCAGAAATGACATACGAACGTAGAGGACAAAAAAAATGAAACAAAATTCTTATTATCTATTAACATCTAACTAAATTTGCGGCTAAAACTTAGAAGAACTACCGGTAGATCTAATTTACTTATATGATATGTGAAAAGATTTGTGTCGTTAAAAGTAACATAAAGTAAAAAAGAACTGAATAAAAAGTACGATGTTTGCTAACACAGTATTAATGACTGAAGAATTGAAGTTTGACTTTACAAAGGATTCATAAGGAAGAGACTTCCACAATACTGATCGGCTATGGAAAAGTGGTTTCCTATGTGGAAACAAAGTTGATATATTTATTTGATAGGAATAAGTTGACGACGTTTTAATTAATTACTTGTACTCCAGTAAAACACACGATAAACTTTACTTATATTGTGTTGTTTCTGTAGTACTGACAGTTTGTTGTATACACCGGTCACAAAAAGCTAACGAATTTTAATTCAGCGGGTTCATGGAAAGGAATCAACTTTTACCTCTATGAATGGATATGTGATTGCAGTGAACTAATCGACTGATAATTGAGATTTTACCAAATATCAACTCCTTTTCTATTGATAATTATTGTACGAGACATTCGGCGTTTGTGAAAAACAATAGCTGCCAATTCACTGATTGATTAAATGTAAACTCTTGTTGAAAACTGCCCATTTGTTTCTGGTATTGTAAATCGGTTTATCTGTAACATTTTTCTACATAGGCCTACACTCTATGACGAACACAGAAAAGTATGGAATATTGTTGGAATTGCTATTGTGATGTTTTGTTAACTTCTATATTATGAGCGAACTCAGTCCAGTGACGTCTTAAGATCAGTCTAGTAACTATGTCGTTATAAGTTTATCTTTTAATTTTTTTACCTCATAAAACTGTGGTCGTCCTTAAGGCCGCTGTCACACGAGACACTCAGTGTCTGGACGCCGAGTGTCCGGACACTTCATATTCCCCAAAATGAATGTAAACGTTCAGACGGGACTACTACATTGAAGAACATTTGCCATAGAGTTGCAACACTCTGAAATCGTACGTTTCAGAAGGATCTTTTTTTGTTAAACAGCAAAATAAGCATACAAATCTTCATACTGAACCTAAGGAGTCCCGCAGGGAAGCTAATTACGGGCTGTATTTTATTCCGTACATACTGATGACATTCGCAGATGACAGTTATCCTGAATACAGGTGGCTACTTTTATTATTAAAAGTAATTTTAGTATTAAAATTGGCTTTATGACTTTTGGTTTTTAACACTGCGCGAACGTAGAAACAAATAATTTATGCGGACAATTTTATTTGCTTTTGCTTTCCGCAAATGCAATAAAAAGAAATAATGACAGACTGTCCTGGAGTTTATATATATATATATATCACGTATATTTTTCCTTCTGGCAAAAATACTGTGTTCTATATATATTTATAATTTTACCTCGAAATTATTGAATGATCGACGAATCTTAAGTGTCAAATAAATTCAATCAAAACAAGAAACTTTTATTATATAATTAAAGCCAATTGAAAATGAATAGAATTTTCTTCTTTAATTTAGTATCTCAAAACAATATAAACAGATAACAAGGACACGCCTTGTTAAATATTAAAAATTGAAAACAAAATTTGTTTAAAATTCTGATATTTGCATTAAATAATAATGGCAAAACATTAAGCGACTCATTTTATTTTGTCTACAAGAAAAAAATGAGTAGGTAATTTTTCTTTAAATTTGCTGTCGTTGTTATTCAGCTCACACTTAATGAGCTGTAATATTACTATTTGTGTAATGTAAAAACTGCAAGTAAACTCAGAATGTACATTCGACATTAATAACTGGTAGTCAATCCTGGCAGTCACAGTAATATATATATATTTTACTTTCTTTATATACATAAAGTGCAGAATGTATTGAGTAAACATAAAGCGCCAATAAATGGGCATTGAAAAATCACCATAAATTAATATTCCGAATTGCTACTATTCTACTTCGCACTTGTTCTTGAACGTTTGTTGATTAATGTGCATAGTAGTAAGGAAATCTAGTTAGAACATAGTCACTTTTAGTTCCATAATTTAAGAATGAGAACTGAAAACCAAATATTTTCTGAAATAATATAACAAACTACACGTGTCTACAGAGTATTACGCAACACGCCCGCAATATACGGTGCATTTAATGATAATATTAATGTATTTTTATTGTGTTCTAATGTTCTAATCTCAAGAAAAATATGTTTGTTCTATTTTTTAACATAGAATAAAGGTAGAATTTAAATAACGGTCGGATGGTTGAGCGTTAGTCTAAACGCTGATAGGATATTAATTAAATTGAGTACAAAATGTGGGACAGTGTTTGTTTAGGACCGCCTCTGCAATGTCAACTTTGTTTGTCTAATTTTGGGGACAGAGTTAACATCACGAACAAGCTGCGTAGATGTTTTGCTGCGAAGGTCAGTTTATTTTAGTAAAAAGAAATAACAAATCACACAATAATTTTTAATAATAATGTAAACGTCCGAGCAATCCTGTTACTCAACAACCCGTGGAGTTGTAATGTTTAAGAATTTATTTTAACTGCGTATTTTGAATATGTGATATCACCGCGCTTTCAGACAAATACATGCAACGACCACCCTCGACACACAGAAATAGACAAACAAGAAATTACGTCTGTTAATTTCTCATAAAGATTACTTTTTTGAGAAAATTCAACGGACAGTTGAGTTGATATTTCAGATTTATTAACAAACTTTTTGGACACATGTGTGATGTGACCAACATAATCATCTGGAAGTTGATTGTCATTTATTCACGAACATAATTGAATTAGTTACTGATTAGAACAGAACAAAATAAACAGTACTCTAGATTTATGAGTTAGCAATGTAATAGATAAATTCCGAATTTGAAAAGTTTTTAGTCTGATATAGAAATAGCGGCAGGAGTCTCAAGTGGCTATTCGATATTCCTGGCGGTACGTCTCTGTCACACCAAAATGTTCCAATTGTAAACAGAACATTGACGAAAGTAATGAATACGAGGGGTCTGACACACCCATGCATTCAGTGAAGTTACGAGAAATTCTCAAGAAATTATTTATAATTTACATAAAATTTATGTTTCAATATAACATCCTGAAAAGTTACAATCAAATGCTTTCACGTCGGCTGACACCCAAATGAGTTACTTAATATATAACTATAAGAATTATCATCAACCCTTTGTGGGTCTTGGCCTTCCTCAAGAGTCGATTCCATTTGTCCTGTTGCATGCCCTGGCTTTCCAGTTTCTTATGTTCACCCCTCCGTATTATAAGAATTATATTGTGGGGAATATTACCATAGATGTTTTACTGTTATCAAAAAGAGAATGGCTGTTGCAAATAATTTAATATTAAAAGAAACGCATATTCTGTTTTTTTTTTTTTTTGTATAAAACAATATCCTTAAATTTAGTTTCACGTTTCTTGTATAGTTAAATTTAAATGTTGTTTGCGAACCAATTACCTTAATATATGAGTAGAATACTACACAATAAAAAAATTATAATTTCTTCCCTTTATTACACATTGCATGTTTGCCACATTTTCATTTAAAAAAAAAAGTATTGTGTATAGCATTCGATAACAATAATTTGATATTATACATTGGCATAATATAGAAAACATGTTTTTTCCAGCATAATATAAAGTATTAAGCCAGCGTATGTGCTTTATTTTTCACATTTGGTTGGATTGGACTAGTAGGCATTCTATAGTTGTGCGGACACAATAAAATGGGAAGTTACTTATCACACAAAAGTACGATATTACTTTTAATATTTCTCAAGCATATTTTATAATTTGTGGTAAAACATAAACGATTTGTACAAAGATCAGCAAATATAGTTACACAACAATCTTTTGTGTATGAAGCAAACTCACTTAATTAAGAAGGATAAATTTAAAAAAGAAAAATTGTAAAGAGGATGCAAACACAATGTACTTCTCGGGATCATTAGATTTTCTATTCCATCATTCAGTGTTATTATCGTCCTTCTTATTGTTCGGCTGAAGTAATACAGAGATAGAACAATAACATACCAAAGCTAAAATGTAATTAATATGAAAGCGAACATTGAATTTCGTTGATCACAACACACAAGAGACGTACTAAGTTGATGTCTACTTAAGAAAACTCAAGTTTCTATCATTTTCTCAATCATAAGGCGTCTTCTTAAATCAAATAACAAGAATATTAGGAACTTATAATTCTGATTGGAAAATTTTGCACAAATTTCTTTTCATAGGGTGTGAGTTGTATAAAACATTGTAAAGTGCGCAAAACTTGGAAACTTTGTACATTACTCATTTCCATAACACGTTATTTACAGAGAACATGTTAATTTAGTTCAAAACTTTGGGTAAAGGTATCCCGTTGTTGAAAACTTATTTTTTAACCATCTGAGACAAGTAAAACTTGACTAGCTGTACTTTACTTTTAGTACTATAACTAATCTCCATACGTGTACGGATCGATAAAGTGAGAAACAAAATTCTCATGTAAAATTGAATACATTTCTATATTATATAACGCAATAGAAGAATGCAGTAAGAATCATTTTAAATATGCGAGGACGCTATTACACACTTTATGACGTTAAAGACACGTTTACATTGATTTTGTTCAAATATTGTAAACTAGCTGTAAGTTTTAAAATAAGAGAGGGCTAATTATGTGTTATACGTCAAAATGCCCATAAATTTATTCTCTGTAATGTTAAGTGCAAGTTTAGTGCGCGAGTGAGCGTGTGCACTTGTTATTTGTGTTTTCCTGAATAACTCTTATAATAATTAACGTATCGGAATGAAACGTAGATAGCATATGCGTCATAAATATCGCTACACTTTTCATATGTCATAAACTCAAAACATATAAGTTCACTATGTATTTTTTAACTGAATTCACGTTTCTATAAAATCCTTATCTGTAGAAAAGTCACAAAACTTTTAGTAAAAATCTATTCAAGATTTTGCAGACTCTGGCATAGTCATACACGATTTCTTGCTATCAAGCTAGAAATCTATCACGTGTTTTAAATTTTAACCAATTTTTATTTGCGATGTGCTCTGGTAGAGTAAATTTAGTACAGTTCTCGTCTACAACTCGTCCTAATAAGACGTACTCTCTGTGCAACGTTTTTCGCGACAGTACACATTTTTTATTTAAGTGACGACCGATTAGATTTTAACTACGAATTATCCGTAAGCTAAATCAAAGGGTTATTAGAACGTAGAACAAAGTTATGTAAAGATCTATTAGTGGTAACTCGTGCTAGTCAAGATTTTCCGCTAAGGGGAGTTGTACTCACTCTGAGTACACCCCTGTATGAACGCGTGGCCACATCAAAATCTGCCGAATGTGTAAGCTAAATACACCGCATTCAATAATAACTCACTAACCCACGTATCAAACTTGAGATTGTAAACTTAAAAACCATATCGAGCAGATAAATGGCGTGCGTGTGTGAATCGCGTGTGACAGCACCAGCGAGACCAGAGGTCAACGCAGCGGCTTTCAACCGGACTCCAAGAAGGAATTCTTCAATCATGTAACATAGACGATTGTTCAAATAAACATGCATTAGAATTTAAAGACAATATAAAATTAATAAATAATTTATGTGAATAATTGACAGACGAGATTTAAATTTGTTTTAGTTTAATAAATTCCTATCTCCAGATAAGAGACTGTTATATATTATTAGTTCTAATACAAATCTATGCATCCTTAATTTGTTTAGTTGCAATAAATATGATATAAATATGAAACCCATATATAAATATACTTAACGTTTTCTACATTTTTCAATCAGAAGTAAAAAAAAAACAATAAATAACCATTGAAAATAATTAACATTATTGACGTTTTCGAAGACACTGGACACCAGATTTAGGATGTACTGGTACAGCCATTATATAACGCTTTCGAAAAGTCGTCAGGAGCAGTTACGTAAAAGTTGTACACGTTTCTCGGCTAGTCCAGAAGATGCAGTGTTTGTGTCAATGCCGTGTACGTAAGTACTTTCAAGATTGTTTGAGAACCCTTAGCTAAGCAAATTATGTTAACATGATCTAGCGATATGGAAAATTATTCTAATACCTTCGTAGGATCTATGTAAGCCGCCGGCTTAAAGTTAGTTCCGCACACCTGGCGTTATTGTGAAGTGCGGATCAAGTGATTGTTGCGGATTAGTGGATAGTGTTTTAATTAGAGCGCAACTCTACCAGCTGACATTATTAGTAGGTGTTGACAAATTGTAATTAAAAAATTGTATGAGAATACCTTCTTGATTACAATTATTATTTGTGAATAATTAAAGTTGGTAATTAGTGACTTAATTAGTGTATGTATTTTGTTTCCACTGTACAATATGACGATCCGTGAGATCCTCGTAATAATACTTAATTAGTATATATTTAATTTAATTTAATTTAAACCATAAATATTAGGCCTTTGATATATTCTCGTTAAAACTATGAAACATAGGTAGATATCTTAAACACACCTATTCTTAAATTCACATTTCACAACATAATTTCGTAAAAAGGAATAATGTTCGCAGTAACTAGAAATTTGAGTACGTGGTAAACTTCATTTTCATTTCATACTTAGAATATCATTTCGAATTAAAGTTAAACATATTTTCCAAGTTAATCCAAAGCAATAAATTCTTTTAGACACAGTGAATGTTTACTTTTATGTGGAAAGTGACGTAAATATTCGTCATCATAAAGTAAACTGAGAACGTAAAGTAACCCGCATGATCAGACCATGTTAAACGTTCTACCAAAATACGTTACACTATAATAAATGGAAAAACAAAATCCATTAATAATAATATTAATTACGGTACAATATTGCAATGAGTTTAGCTTAAGTAATAGTGGTAATAGGCAAAAAATATTGTTACGAATGTGTCACTGATTGTCGTATTGTACAGCGGAGAAAGATACGCCACTTAGACTCCAATGAAGTCACTAATCACCAGTTATTAATAACAATTTGAAATCAACAAGATATTCTCATACAATAACTCAAGTTAAATTTTTTCCACACGCATTAATACTGTCATCTTATTACACAAGTTTATATTCTTGGTCTATAAATTGGTCAATAAAATATATAAATTTTGTTTATATATATATGAGCAATTTTAAGAAATGTAAAAATGTTTTGGTGATTAAACATTTATCAAGAAATGGTTTCTGGTCACAGGGTACTTACTTTAGAGATACTGGAACAAGACTGAAGTTATTTCGACGAAACTAAAACACGAATTGAATGACTGGTAATTTTGTTCTTTGTTTAAGGTGACTATTGTATTGTTAGTTTATTGTGCAGGAACCAAGCGTTGTACATTCAGGCAGCCCTCTAGGATCCTGTAAACAAGTAAAGTTCATTTCATTGTTGCCCATACATTTATTACACGGGTGTACTATTCATTACGTATTCCACTCTGGCACTTCTGATGATTTCTATAGTTTAAAATTTAGATACCGGTATATTTATCTCTTAATTACGTGCTTAGGAATTAGCTCCTATATTAATTATACGGTAAATATAAATTTTCCGGTGAAGGGTTTGTGAATATCGGTCAAAAAGTATAACACAAAATTTAAATTTATTGTGTTGACGTTTCGACAGTACTTATTGTCATCATCAGGGCAATTGTTGCCGAGCTGTTACGACGCCACACACACAACTGTGAGTGGGTGGCGTCGTAACAGCTCAGCAAGAATTGCCCATATGGTGAGAATAAATATTGTCGAAACCTCGACAAAAATAATTTAAAATTTGTGTTATACTTTTTGACCGATCATCACAAACCCTTCACCGGAAAAATTATTTGTTTGACAGTCACTACGAATGTAAGGAGATAAATATAAAATTTACTATGTTCCTACTTTTGGTGGTGGCATTGATTTTTCTGTGGTGATCATTTTTTGCCGACATGCAAAAAAATTAATTAAAATAGTCTGACAAAGCAACAACTACTAAACTAACCAACAGTATGTAACTACATAAATAATTTACCACCTCATAATAAACAATGATTAGAAATCAACTAATTATTGATAAATATTGATTACAATCAATCAATATTTTAGATAGTTCTGAGGCTTTTTAAATTTATCATTTGAACATAAACAGAATGGATACATTCTTTTTGATTTTATTAATAAAACAAACTTAACGTTATTTTATCAAAAAATGCCGTTAGTATTATAATAAGTAACATTTTTTTCACTTACCCTAACGAGCTGATAACAATCTCTCTCTCTCTCCCTCTCTCTCTCTCTCTCTCTCTCTCTCTCTCTCTCTCTCTCTCTCTCTCTCTCTCTCTCTCTCTCTCTCTCTCTGTACATATATATATACATATATATTTTATATTTTATAATTACTTTAGCTCAAGATGTTTTCTCCCTATTTGGAACATATTTCGGGAAGCCTTGTGTTCCCATCCTCAGCCTCCCTAATTTTGAGTCTTGTGATGTATTTATGTGTTGGCTGGTTGTTGCTTCGGTTTCCTGTTGATCTCTGGTGCTTTAAATTGGTATTATTCTGTATGATTGTGTTGTATGTATTAGTGTTTTGTGTATTTCCTATGTTGAGTGCATTGTATATTGTATCATGTTTTGTATTGATTTGTATTTGTTCGGGTATTAGTTTGTTTTGTGTTTTATGTTTGTATATCTGTAAATTTTCCCAAATGTTCATTACGGTCCCTTTGTGTGGTATGTGTTTTATTAGTGTCATATTGGTTATGTATGGAAATTCATGTTCAGTGTTTATTGCATGTGTGGCCAAATTAGATTTATATATTTCTGGTTTTTTGTATGCATTGAGGTGTTCAAAATAACGTTTTGTCAGCTGTTTTAAAATTGAAAATATTTATAAAGACGTGTCGCACATTTGCGGCCGATCGCTGGTGCGTGATCGAAAATGGGAACCAGTGAGTTTCCGTAGAAACTGCTTCTTTGTTGTCAATAACTTAGTACACATATAAAACTTCGCTTATGAATGTGACTACATTTAATTTATAATCTGTACATTGGTAAATGAAGAATTAATTCATTGATTGGTGAATGAAGAATGAATTCATTGATTGGTGAATGAACATAAATATATATATGTTTTAGATTAATTGAAGAATTTTCAATGCCCTCCTCTGTGCATTGCATTTGTGCAATGCCTGTAAATATGTTTGTTTGTCCTGTGTAAGATTTATTGCAATCTGGCATTCAATTTTGTATAGACCATTGGTTGTTGTATTATCTTTGTTGCGTGGGTTATTTAGTTTTGTAAATTATTTTTATTAGTTTTGTATGCTATTTTGTTATCTGTGTTTTTTTAAATAGTTTTGTTAGTTTTGTCATTTTATTATTTATGCATGTGAATGTGGCCCATTTTTTATTGGTATTAATTATGTGTTGTTCAATTTGATTAATTCTTAATTGTTCAGTTTTTATTTTATATTTGATTTTATTTTCTATTTGTTTATAGTATTTTTATTGTATCCATTTTCATAAGCAATTTGGTAATGCTTATGTTTGTTTCTTTGTCTGTTTCTTGTATCTTATCTTTCTTTGTCTGTTTCTTGTTTGTTTAGGGGAATTTTGTACATTCTGTTAAATAGTGAATAGAAAGCTGCCATTTTATGTTGTGGTGGGTGGTCAGAATGGTTAGGTATAATGAAGTTAGTAGATGTTGGTTTCTGTATATTGCATATTGTATGTGGTTGTCGTTTCTTGTGATGTTATGTCTAAATAGTTGATTTATTATGTTTTTATTTTTCTTCTCTGAATTGTATTTTTGGATGTATGTTATTGATTTGTTTTAATATGTTATCTGCATTTGTGTTTTTGTTATTTGATACATATAACCCATCATCTACATATCTTATCCGTATGCCATTTGGATCAAATGAATTTATAATATTTTGTATTCTTGTATGTATTATTTTATTAGAATTACTGTAAATTGTAATAGGTTGTTTAAAAATTAAATGTAATTTCCGAAAAACCAAATTTCATTGAAAATGTCAAAAACGTAATCTCTTTAACGCAGCTTCCAATAAAGGTGAAAAATCTTTAGCAGTAACATCCCTACTATTAAAATGAAATCTACAAACATGATATTTTATTTTCTACTAAATGACTTTGATAAAGCAGATTTATGTGTTGAAAAAACGTTTGAGTGTATCTTTTTTTTATTTAATGTGGTTTGTTTTGCTGTAGTGCTTCTATATTCTGTTTTACCAAGTGTCTATTCTCTACTGAAGTTTCTTAATAAAATGGTAAGTTGCAATGGTGAGAGCGCACATTCCACCATCCACGAATTTCCAAATTTAAATAATTTTTTTTTCTCAATATTATATTTTGTGATGTACATTAAAGTGCATTTATTTAGTATTAATGCAATTTTTGGAATATACAAATTGTATATAAAACATATTATTTTCTAATAAATAGTAACTAATAACACAGTTCGCTTTCCAAATTTAATTCTATTTAATTTAAATTTTATTTATACTTTAAAGGTAACTTAACGTATGCTAGCGTGCATTTAAAATGCTGCAGCACCATGCTGCAATGTATACGTGCGTTGCATAAACTTTACGTTAAAATACTACTTGAGATTTGTTATTTGACGCAAAAGCACTATGTCCAGATAAATTCGAAGTATATCGGTAGGTGAACGTTACTAAAGTGTATGTTGCTACATTTAGCTGAAACAGATTGCAAAACTTGTGCTTGCTGTCGTTCCAGCGGTCACAAATTTGGCAGTGATGACTCCCAGGAGCGCCGCTGAACTTGGTCAGTGGCGCCGTTGAGGTTTGAGGAAGCACAAACGGTGCGCAGTGCGTAAATATACGCTTGAAAAACACACGAACCACAACCACGAAAACTACTCAAAGCTCTCAAAACTAACTGTAAACTTCAAAGGTTTCTTAAGAGATTACTACTGTACCACAATTCACTCTCTTTTCGGCTTGCGAACAGGTAGGGGTCAAACGCAATTCTTACAATAATATTGTGGGAAAATTATTAATTATTTATTGTCGATCGTATAGAATAATCCAAAGCACCGCATGTTTAACATTATTTGATTATTTAATCTTTTTCAAATTGTCCACAATGTATGTTGAAAGTATATTAATTCTTGTTTATCTATAGAAGTATAAATACTTACATGCAGGACGAGTTACATTGAAATATCCTCTTTCTTATATTGATAGGTAAGGCAACTAACTAATTATTATTTTGAGTACATAATTTTTTCTGTAAGCTACGTATAATTAAAATTTTGCTTTAGTGGAAGTAATAAAGGCATTATTATTTCTTCTTTTCCTTGTATATATGTATAAGTGTGTTTGTAAACCAAACAAGAACGTCGAGCCATTATTATTTGTACAAATTTGTAATTTTTATTTTTATAAAACCTATGTTTGTATAAACGGTAATGCGTTTATTAACTAAACACTTTTTGTATATGAATTAACTTTACACTCGCCTAATAGAAGAAAATTGTTGGTTCTATTGTACTAAAACTATTCCGTTGTGTAAGTTGCATAATTCATATTACCGTTGCGCCAAGGAAAGCACTGTATCAAACTCCTCCTGTCTGCTCATTTATGATTATATTCATCCTTTCGTGGATATAACTATATTGTTCCTTTCGGGGTCGGAAAACCGGTTGCAGATAGGTACAAATTTGCTAAATCTAATCTGAAGAGACTCTGGATTACAAATATCTAAATTTAAGACCAAGGTGATGGCTTTTCGTGGAAATGATCCCGTTCGGGCTAACTTGGTATAGATGGTACTGTCCTGGAACAAGTTAGATATTTTAAATACCTGGGCTACAATGTGTTTTATAATACAAGCAACGACGTTGTGAATAAGTTGCACATGTTCAATGTTATGTGCGGGGCCATCAGGGGACTCTTAAGTCAGCAAATAAAGAAACACACCCAAAATTCTGCAAGGTGATGGACTTTCCCACACTTCCTTATGGGTCTGAGAATTGGACTTTAACCAAAGGCCAGGCCAGTCGTATCCAAGCGGCTCAAATGAGATTTCTCAGGAACGTGCCAAAATATATTCACCATGATCATAGAAGAAACGCAGATATACAGCAAGAACTGAATATTATGAGTATACTCGACAGGATTGCCCAGTATCGGCAGAATTTGTGGGAACATCTTTGCGAATAGGTGACTGCTAAATCCGCAAAGAAGTATGGAGTCAAAGGGACGCAGAAGTGTGGGATGTCTGAGGAACCGCTGGAGTGACCAGCTCTGGACTTCGCCTGTTTGAGACCGGAAAAACCGTCCTTGGTTTAATCCTTTCAGATGATGAAGATGATGAAAGTTCACATGTATTGAGATACATCAAATTTCTGGCACTCACATAGGCTACAAATATACAGTTGCTGGGACAGTGGATCATCAAGTTACTGGAAAATAACTTCTAAATGTTTATAAAATTTGATGTTGTGTTATTTCCCAATTCCATTTATTATCATTCTTCAATAGTATTCACAAAGACATAGTCATAACACAATGATGCTAAATCTACACATGCTAAATACTATTATTTTAAACGGTCACAAGAGTAAGCAATAAGACAAACATAAAAACAGTTTGTTAATAGGACACTTGTAGCAGTGAAATTGCAAACTTTCACGAACTTTTTTGATCAAACCTCGTATAATGCGGTTTGTCGCATATGGAGGAATGTGTCACATGTCAAGATTTAGGTAGAAAAACAATGTGCCTAAACTATTAAAATAAAGTATTATGTTATGTTTTATATTTTTGTGTTCCACAAAATTTCATCGCTAGGCGCAGTGGTAAATAAAGAGTACT
Source organism: Magicicada septendecula (assembly GCA_034769895.1). NCBI lineage: Eukaryota > Metazoa > Arthropoda > Insecta > Hemiptera > Cicadidae > Magicicada > Magicicada septendecula. Next base: position 9,708,546 of record CM068375.1, read on the forward strand.
ATTCGAACAGTTTACCCCATTCGTATGAAACTATTCGTAGAAAACGGCCAGATTTACGGAAAAATAATTTATGGAAAGTGGAGCTCGATAATGAGGCTGGACGCACGTCATTGTTTGTTAAGAATTTTTCCAGGCTGGGCAAAAGGAAACGTCATAATGATGACACGGCAACTGCCGTATTCACTAAGTGTGTTCAAACGTTATCTTTCCTCCTCCCAGTAGTGATAATTTATACAGTGTTGAAGACGTTAAATACAAATCGACAAACGAGCTCAAGGCTGAACGAAAAAGTGCATGCTTGAAATATTTTGGAGATTGTTAAACGGCTGGCTTAATCGTGGTACATTCGAGTGATACTACGTTGAAGGCTGCCGTATAAGTGTCGATGAATGAAGGCATAATTTAAAAAGAAACAAGAACTGCATGAACATCTTGATCTAACCTCGTACGTGTTTTGCATTAAAACACTTGTTAGCATGTATTAGATTTCCCAGCACCATTCTTGTTATTCTTATTCGTCTAAATCACAAATGTTATCTGCTTTTTTCTTATTAATAACTTTTTTTTTGACAGTGTTTTATTAATTTCTTTTGGAATTATTATTATACGTGTCATACTTCAAACAATCTGGTTTGCAAATATCAAAACCGAAATTGTTTATGTTTCCGAAGTCGTTTAAAGAGTACTTAATTAAGAGTTTCGCACGGACTGTAATCTTAAAAGATTGGAATACATTTTTGAACACCAGGCGGATCGAAACCTATTAATTTTACTTATTCTCCTGAAAAATAGAAACTCTTAAGTTACAAATTACAGAAGTTCTTCTACTCACTCAGATCAGTTGGTGGAATACACAAGTCTGTTAAAGTCAGGTCACCAAGTTAAGTTGTCACAAACCTCCGCACAGAAATAAACAGTGAAACAGTTAACACTGTCATCACTACGCTCTCTACTGTACGCTTACCATTGCACCGCTGCCCTTTGCCCTTATGATTACTTTAACTTTTACAACGAATCAACCCTTTCACTGAGATCGTTAATCTAATCCACCGAACTAAAAATTTAAAACTGATAATAACAAAAGAAATGTGTACGTAGGTTTTACTTTATTACAACATCTAACAACAAATGTAACAGACTATGTTAGATTAGTATATGAAATCCACAAACCAATTCTTAAAACTAGAGCTTTCAATGTTGTAGTTCCAGATGCCCACTTATGTCATAAGCATGCATTATGGGGTTACACTTTACTTACCCACCTCGTGTATGCTTTTTTTTCAAATTAATTCATACATGTTATAGACAGTAAACACATATATGTATATGTACGTTAGTGTCCCTATGTTTTTACTAACAAATGGGACACTTACAATTTTGTGGCCTAAAAAACAGGACAAACTTCGTTTGATCAAAAAAAGTTACAAAAATGTGAATAAATTTACTACAGATTAAAGTACTGTAGTTTCTTATGTCACTTTTGAAGAAAAGCATAAAACAAAAAGTAGTACAGAAACATACAAAAAGAGATTTATTTCGCACAATTAGTAAACGGTTTCTACAATGCAATTTGTTTCTACGAATTTAACAGAGTTATGGATCTGTTCTTGACATTTTTCTTGTAACATTTTTTGAATAAAATTATTTACAAAGCTTTTCTAAATGTGTTTTCACTATTGTCAGGACTTTCACTATCTCTACGTGCAGTATTTTTCGTCATTCCAGCTGCGACGCACAAAGTTTATATAAAAAAGAAGGCCAACTTGTAGCGTTCAATGTCATGTAGAATATTTTGAATACCGTTAGAATAACCAAGCAGTAACAATATTCCAGGGTCAGTTAGTCTGTGCCAATGATTTCTATAATATTAAGTGATCTCGCGGTATGTGAATTGTATCTCATATCAAGTTGCGAACAACTGACCAGTGGTAACTCTCCAACTTAAGCGCTGGAAAAAGAAGACAGACCAGTGTGATCTTCAAACTCAAACTTCACATTTCAGTGCACAAAGTGAGCCAAAGTTATCCTACACCGAGCCGATTCCGCTTCCTATGGCTAATGAAAACGACTTTCTAGTCCTCAAGCGGTTTTGCAGAGCGGACGCACATACGCTTTATGATATTCAATCTAAGAAAGTTTGTACCAGTGAAGGTGTTCTTTAAAACAAATTTCCATATTACTGTGATCTGTATACGCTTCTGATTGAATTATTCATTTTTATATTATAGGCTTGTAAGAGTAGTTTTTTAGGCAGAAGGCAATTAACCAGTTATAACAGATTTCAGTAGAAAGAATATTTCTACGTATGATAAATAATACAAGTATATTATATCGCTGTAAATTCAACAGGACCCAGAACCTGCCAAAATAAGGTAATTTGAAAAAATATAAATGTTTGTTTTCAAAAGTAAAATGAGTAACAACCACATCGCATTTGGAAGGCGTCAAATCGAGATGTGATTAGAAATTTGTAACATTATTTAAAGTAATAGTGTTGGTAATATTTAAATCTAACAAATGTATTTAAAAAAACTGTAGATTAATCGTTTCAAACTATATGTACAAATTGTAAAATTCAAAGTCATGTAAGTTATAATTTACGAAATGTGAAAGTAATTACTCAAACACAGAATTGAATACAACATAGAATAATCAAATTTTCACACGCCTCATGTAAATCTAGGTATTAAATTACATGAACCGCTAATAATTGTAAAACCACGAAATGTATAAATTACTGAGTAAGAAGTTGATTTAAATTAGTTGTCAATGTAACATAACTGTATAATGTGGGACTTTAAATTTTTTTAAATATTTAATGTAAAACTAAACCAGGTAGAAGAAGAAAAAAAGCTTCTTCAAAAATACAACTATTTTTCACTCCTTCCTAAACTATCAAACAGAAAATGTTTCTTAGAGGTAAGTAAAAGTTTTACAAATAAACATTATTATAATAGTAGAAATATTGAAAATAAAATAATAAATGAAGAAGTTTTTAGTAAAAAAATGTCAGTATACCAAGGAAATTATAAAAAGTAAATGACTTACCAAGCAATTTAAGAAAAAGGTAATAAGTCCGAATAATCCCAGTACAGCACTGATGATAAAAGTCAGCTAACAAAACCTTAATAAAATATCCAAACATACACTGACTTGGAAATATATCAAGAATTATATCCAAGAAACCGAACACAATACACTTCTTTAGTGAAAATAAGTGACAGAGTTAAAGTATTCAAATAGTATGTATAACTGTGTTATAAAAACAGAATAATTTTTAAAAATGACACCTCATCAAGCTTAAATTGTGTAAAAAACACTAACATTTAGATTTAGTTATAAACTAAGACACAAATAAGGCCTCATATTTAAACAGTCGACTATCTTGATAAGCAGCGCTCTTGGCATAGTGGTGGGAGTTTGAACTACAGTAGCGATTAAAAATATGTTATGTTCACGGTATAAAAAATGAAACCTATTTGTTCTGAGCATATTTTGTTGTTGTATAGTAGCAGCACATTATATGTAATAACCAATGTCTTAATTTGTCAATAGCCCACGTTAAAATGCTTACATCTGTGTAAATTCAATTGTGTAAATTTAGCCCACGTTAAAATGTTGATTCGCCTGTGTAACACCGCAGTCAGTTCAGTCTCCGTTGTTTACAACCAGTATAAAGTAGGGATAAGGTACGAACCAGCAGTAACACTTACAGCTGTGTAGGGGATTTATTACAGTGGCAGGTACTCTAGACTCTAGAGTGAAATGATAATCACCGAGCGAATAGCGTACGTTAGGTGTACTAGATATACCCAATGCGCGACACATGTAATCATGGACAGTGTATGTGTCCCGCTCCGATACACGTACAGAATGATTACCTCTTATATAAACTAAACAAATATTTTTTTATTAAATTAAAATTTAAGTATTTTGAATGTGAACAGAATGGAAAGTAATAACTGAAATAGTTTTATTTTACACTTTCATAAGTGTGATGACTACATAGGCGTTAAAATTTATCAGAATGTACACACAAAGAAGGAATTTACTACATTGAATTTCCACATACTAGCTTTCGAAAAAGTTAGCAAAACAGCTTCTGGTGGATGAACTAGCAAGCGGTAGGGCACCTCATTGTGCTGGGGTTGAGAAATCGGTCCCGAAGGCCGATGAACTAGTTACTAGTCAACGACATTGGGATGTAGAAGGCAACGAGAAACCACTACATTAAAGATCGTTTAGATATCTCTAGTAATATCATCATGGCTATGTTCAAGGGAAAATCATCCGGAGCTTCAAGTTCACCAATCGGATCTCCTCGGTGGGGGGACAGTTTTGAACCATTATGAATTAAAAAGAACTGACTTATTCCGTACAGCAGTGCAGAAAATTAAAACAGACTGTATGATTTCCTACATCCGAAACGGATAGGTACTATCAGAGGAAGAAGTTTTTGAAACTGTTGAAAAAAACAACAGCCTATTCACATCTAAGCTCTCTATGTTTCTGTCAGTGTTTGCTGTATTCTGTAACTGAAATGTCATATTACTTTGGGCCGAACGTATTTTGTTCGTGCCTTATATTAATATTCTGTAACAATAATTTCCAGACTTTTCAGTCGGCTGACTACCCGAAAAAGTTAAAAATTTCATTGATCTAAAATAAACTGTGGTTATGGTAAAAACTGTTACGTTATATCTTGTACACTGCCAAAAATTATTGATACTTCTCTTAAGTCAATAACGCTTGCATCACCACATTTCGTGTACTTACCACACCACTCGAAGCGCCACACGTGTCCAAGACATACCTTCACATATAACAATGACAGTAATCAAATAAATCAATTCCATCATTATCATTGCAACAGATCGGTCATCAAATAAGCTAATAATCACTAGCCACTGAGTACCATACTGATTTGTCTGATAGTCTGTTTTGCCGAATTGTCAATCTCAATTGGTTACCAGCTTTGGTCATTGTAAAACATGAAAGCCGTCCGTGTAGGTTTACGGGAAAACTCGAGACGAACCAGGCTATCACTGTGCTGTCCTCTGGCGCATATTAGTTACGATAAAAATAACTAGATATAGCCGACGTATTCAGAAAACTGTGAAGAGAGCCAATAGAAAGGATTACCGCCGGTGTGCGCGAAAAGTGAAAATAAAAAAGAAATTAAATTTTGACTCATGACAGTAACATCTGGAAACGAATTTTAAGTCAAAGGGAAACGTTGTTCGTTAACAAACCGAAATGCGTTTTACATAACGAAAAATGTAAAAATGAAGTTACCTTCCCACCACAAACATATGGACTTTTCATTAATAGTAATTTATTTTTATCAAGGTATGATTACAGATTACTAGTGAACATAACTTTTAGATGAGGTTTAATTTCCATATTGAGTATATGAACATACTGTTACGCTGGTCTAGTGATCGTCGTATGGTACAGTGGAAAACAAAGTACAAGACACCAATTAATTCACTAATCTCCAGCTTTAATTATCACAATTAAACAGTTTGCAATCAACAAGATAGTCTCTTACAACAAATTAAATGAAAATTGTTCACACGAAGTAATAGTGTCAACTAATATAAGACACAATTGCATTAAAACTGTCCCGCAAAATTATAAAACACATAGCACTTTGCCACATTACTTCAAACCGCACTGCGTAAATCGCCCGACAGTAACTCGAACCTCACATGAATAAATCTCCACTAAAAACTAAACTAAGCGCAGCTGAAGTCTTGTATTTATACCCCGCTGAATATTCCAACATATTCCATAATACGTGTCTATTAGAAAACACTAGAACCTAATTGACTGCGGCCTTGAACACAGTACAAGGAACCGCACTCGAATAAATCGCAACTCAAACTGAAGTGAGCGTCTCGCTGAGTACTTGTATTTATACCCCGCTGAGATTCCAGTATATTCCCTAATAGGCGTCTACAAGAAAACATAGAACGTAATTGATGGCGGCATTGGCACAGTGCGCGCGCGGACCGGTATGGTCTGGAAAAGTCTCGTTGCGGACGCGTGACAAGTGTCACGTAATTGTCCTTCATCTCAAAGTAGCAGCAATATGTACGCACACACACACATTAAAGCCGATTCCACTGAAATAGCCAAGAAACACGTAGATTGTTCTGTAATGAGGTACTGTAACAATACTTTTGTAATAGAGAAGCCTATGTGAAAGACCTTGGCAATCAAAGGAAAATTTAGCAGATTTAAATAAACCGTATTTATCTGTAATAAAAGTATACTAAATTTAGTTATCAATCATTCAATATAAATCGCCATAATTTTTTTTACGGTAGCAAAGATTCTGTACGCATAACACATTGTTAAAACTTATAAATTTGTAAGTATGCGTTTCTGTATGTCTCTGCGCGCGCGCCTGTATGTAAGCGTTTGAATTTTACAAATATACAAAAAGAAGAATATACACAAATTTGGCATACATGGAACTTAATAAAACAACTTGGGTAATAGTTACATTGGCTATGTTGTTTTAAGCTCCCCTTTTTTTATTTCCAGCACACAAGAATTTATAAAATACTTGAAATCCTTATTGATCTGGCCTCAGGATAATTCAAACACACAGGAGGGCCACAAAGTCAGTCACAGCATAAACTTTACGCTCTGCCTTTGCATATTTTAGTAACTGATTTTTTGCACACAGATTTAAAAATTTTTTTAAAATGATTACACTAAAATAAAAAGCGACGTGAGACGACCGCTATTTGTTCAGGTATTTATTCAGGTAGAAAACAAACTAATACCTGAACAAATACAAATCAATACAAAACATAACACAATATTCAAAGCACTCAACATTGAAAATACACAAAAAACTAACACATACACCACAATCACACACAATAAAACCAATTTGAAATACCAGTAGCCAACAGGAAGCCACAATAATAATAGTCAACCAACAACACTATGTACTTCACCAGACAAAAAAACCGGAAGGCTGAGGATGGGTACAAGATAGTACCCGAAACATGTTCCAAAAAAGGAAAAAAAAATAACATCTTGAGGTAAATTTAATTATAAATATTAAATGTAATATATATATATATATATATACAGTATATATATTGCAACGATACGACTTCAAGTTAAAACTCTGTCCGATTCTGCAAAGGCCTGTCTAGATTTAATCTACAAATTTTATTACCCTCTTGGAGATAACGTGTTAAAAGAAAAAATGATTTCATTAAAAAAAATATATATAAATTATAGTTTTGAAGAACTGAGTATATGAAAAATGAAGCCTTCAATACTTAGAATACTCTTTCCAAGTTTCAAAAAGAAATGTCAATTATTAAAGAAGTTATTAAATAAAATGTAAATCATACCTGCACCCACGCACTTATACACAAATATAGCACTCGTTATGAAAGAGTATAAAATTATGGGTATTTTGACATACTATATTTTTAAACTCATATCTTAATTCAAAACATATAATAACTATTTTACAAAAAATGAATAAAATAAACTTAAAATCTGTTTATGGCCGTCAGAGAATGTGTTATAGCAGTATTGTCCTTATTAGACTTCCTTAATAAACGTTCTGTTGCAATATATATATATATATATATATATATATATATATATACAAAATATGACATTTAGCGTAAAATTGTTTGTATCGAATCACGTGTATTATATAGGAGTATGGTAAACAAAAAAGAATTGTTGATATTTAATAAAACCTGTTGAGATATACCTGTCGTCTGTCTCTGGCAGTATCAATCCCTTCAATAGAACGAGATGTCTCGTGCAGCTGGCAAAAATACGGACTGGAGAGATATTTGATGTCATGTTCCAAAAATGTCGTACAGGATTTGGCTACTGACAACATATTACGGGCTACTGTCGCACAAGATGTTTTTTCTCAACTCCCCGTTTGTTACGTTAACATACTACACCTTTTTAAACTGAAAATAATTGTTATAAACTTAACACGAATTTTTACCAAATTATACACTTAACAGTAAATGAATATAACAAGTATGTTATTTAATGACGCATTTTATTTTTCACTAGTCTCACTTTTTTATAAATATCGTTCAGCAGTAAGTCATTTTTCTCCGTTTCAAGGCAATCTCATGTCAAGACCTGTATTTACCCAATATATAATATGATTATACATCATGTTGTTATAATATAGTCAACACAATTTGAGATTTGTGTTCAACTGATTATATTTTCACAAAATATTCAACTGATTATGTCTTTCGTTTTCCATAGAAACGTTATTACAAATGTCATTTATAACATTTGCCATTCCCTCGCTGCATTTAACAAAATATTTCTTCTTTAGTTATTTACTTACTATATTTACTTTACTTAAAGGAAAGCTTTATTTAAAAACTTAAAGAAGCCTGTCACGTCTGATTCTCTAAACAATTTGGAGTCATGTTTAGTATCTTTCCGTAAGAGATCTAAATGTAGTTGTGACGCTTGTTTAGCTCTTTGATATAACTGATAGAGGAGAAAATGTTTCCTCTTGAAAGGTAGACACTTTCTACGCGTTGTTTCCACCTGCTTCCCATTGTAATTTGTTTTAACACAGAATTTTCATACGTGTATTTTATGGTATCTCTAAGCTACATTATGATTAATTATTAGCTTATAAGTTTTTCATACCTACATTGTCAAACAATTTTTTTTTTTTTTTTAAATTTTAACTTTTTCTCCTTTATGAGCTCAATATAATTTCTTCTTAGCCTTACTTTTCATGAACAATGTTTTCTTGCATTTATAACCGCTCACTTACTAGCAACAAGATTCGGTAACTTATTGGAATTTTACAGAATTTAAAATTGCACATATAATGTTGTCTTGGAAAGGAATAATGAATACATAAACATGTTGCATAAAGCATTTTGAATAACTTTAGTATACACTTTTTATAATTTTTGATGATGCAAATCAATCTCTGAAACCAAGGGACAAAAATAAAACATAATTGGATAGAACTTGTGTTCTGACTATTAAAGGCACACACAACACGTAGGTCTATCTACAAATTTTTAGTCCTTTTGAATCTAACCGAATAAGCTCTTATGACTCTTTTAACTGTTTATACTGTAGGTAACCACAGGTTTTCTAGCGATATAATAGATTTCTTCAGATTTGGTTAGCTAGACAACCACAAGCTGGCTTGTCCGTCCAGACAGATTAGTCAGATAATAGTAACTTTGTTCTTTGATGGCAATATACCAATAATTTAAACTGTTATGAATTATTCATTAATGAAAGACTGATATGTAAAGCGATTTGGTGGTTTGCGATTTTGTTGTTTTACATATTTGTGCTAACCGATAATGGTAATTCTCTCTTCAAAATGAGGGACAGTTTCAATTTATCTGTACTACGAATCGGACGGTGTTTTTCATAATCAGCGATGAGAGTGACGTGCGGCCAATAATGCGCGTGGAACAGCTAAACAACCACTGTAGCGAGACACTGATATTGTCGCCAGCCCTTCTGGCAATAATCCAACTGTCACTGGTAGACAGTATCATTGTTGCAGTAATGCACAGTTTACCAAGCACACAGATTCTCATCGATTAGTTCGTATTACCCTTGTCATGATGCTATTAAAGCAAGAAGTAAATATTTTTGTAATGTAAAAATACATCGACTGAAGTAGCTTATTTAAATATTTAATCTATAGGACAATATTTATTAACACGTGCAACAATTTAATATGGTAATCTTTATAAAAAAAAAACTGAAATTTTAGCTTAAAAGTTACGATATTACAAGCTGGTTTAATAAATTTACAATACAAAATTTTAAGTTTTTCTAGTCGAATTTTTCTTAGAAGTATGGTTTGTAGCCTTTTTGATTACTTTATGCCGTGAAAAATATTTTTTAATGCGAAAACGGTCGAGGGTTACAACGTAAATGTCTGTTTCCAATGAAATATTTTAGAATGGTAATGATATATTTTAAGACTGTTGTGCTGTAACCAAAAATGTTAATTTTTATTATTTATTCTTACTTAGTTTTGTAAGTTTTATGTGATTGTTTTGTTCAGGCCTACATTGTGTAAAAAATTGTATATGTTCTAAAAATGATAGAATAAAAGTTACAGGAACATTGTATGCGTTGTGCTAACCATATTTGTGCTAACCGATAATACAATTGTTGGTGTTGATAATAAAATTGTAAAACAGTCAATAGAAACAGTAACTAAATTGAAAAAGCGATTGGGCTGTGAGTACATGAAAAATTATATTATTTGGAACAATAGCCTCTTGAGTTTCCAAAGTGCAGTTTGTACTAGACTGCGTAAGTGAAAAACTAAGTAACCCTGTTATGCGTGTCAAACTATAAATAGCTTCTTCTTATTCTTCATCATCTACTTCTTCTTCTACTTCTTCATCTTCTTCTCTTATTCTTCATTCCATGGATTAGGCTATATCCTACTAACTGGTCGACATTTCAGCGCTTGCTTAGGAAATTAATGATGCTTGTCTACCATGCGTTTACATAATACTTTCAATGTTGTCTGTATTAGTTTATTCTATCAATACCTAATTATACCTTGTATTCCTTTAAATCCTCGTTTACAAGATGCTCTACCAAGCTACTTTCTTTAACAGCTTCATCTCAGAGGATTTAAAAAATTGCATTTCAGAGCCTTGCATTTTAGAAATGTGTTTCTTTTTTTCAGGAGAACCCATATTGGACTATCATACACTGCGATTAACACAGCGATGACTTTAAACCGAAACTTCAGCCGTGTCTTTCTCTGTGCCTTATTATTTATTAGTCATCTAATTCTAGCACAGAGTAAAATAAAATTTATTTTGATGTTCTCTCAAAATCTTAATATATAAGGTATTAGAGGCTAAGTAATTATAAATGTTATAATAATTCCAAAACATTACTATCTTTACAAGTGTTGTTCTTACAGTGTCCCTTCCTAGGGAAAAAAATTATTAAGTATAAGACAAATTAGGGAAAAATCTTTTAGTATAAGACATTTTTAATTATATTTAAAAAACAAAAATAGATCGTATGCAATGTATGAGTAGACCTTTAAATGATTCATTTTCACTTTTCTCTATACTCATTTGACCACGTACTTAATTGTACAACTGTTACTAAATAATATACATATGTATGTGTGCGCGTGTGTGCCAAAAGTCAGAATTGTAGTTGCCATGAAAAAAATACTTTTGTACAACGATACTAGTGCGTTATACTAGTGTAAAGTAATGTGTTAATTAAGTCCTTCGCTAACAGTTTTTATATTTGCAGTACAAATAGGAGATACGTGTAAGACAAATTGCGTTATAGAAAACTTCCAAGGGGTTGATTGTATTTGATAATATAATTTGTAATATCTAGGTTATTTAAAATAGTAACTCCTCTCTAAGTATGGTGGAATTCCGTTGCTCCTTCTTAAATAATGATATTACTGTTTCCTGCAACCAAATGATGGACACTCTACATTCTCTTCAGTATCTGTTGAACAGTGGTCTGTAGATCCATAGGTCACTGGTTCAAATCCGGTCCGGAGGACCAAAAAAATGTTAAGTATGAAGTGTTCGTGAATTGTCGATTTACAGTTGTAATTAATTCGCCAGGATGCAGAAATGATGAAGAGAGAGTGGACTGTAGTTAATACATTTATTGAAAATTATTCAGATTATTACAGCATTGAAATGGTTAGGTGTCAATTTTGAATATAAGATTGGCTAATGAGCGCATCGTAAATACAAGTCGTAAAATGTTACATTGCAGAATTAATTTAGCGAGAAAGCCTAGAAGGCCATATATAAAGTCTTGGGCCTAAAGCCTACATTAATTGTCGCGACAAAGAAGAAATGAATGTGACAGGATAGCAGCGAGCGCAAGGGCGACCGCCGCTAGCGAACGTATGTATCGCACTGTTCAGATGTACAGACATGAATTGAGCAAATTAAAAGCGCAGATTAGCCAACCTATGAATGCAAAAATTACCGCGCTACTGTACAGAAATCGTTGCACCAAACTTACCTCCATATTTAAAGAGTTATGAGTTTAATTCACTACAACCAGAAGCGTTTCTATTTTGTATCTTCTTTAAATCAAACTTTAATTTTTCCGTTATTATTAAAACGACTTCTGATGAAATATCACTTTCATCTACCATTATAGTCTGTGTAAGACAAACCTAATTTTGTGCTGTGTTTATTCTACCGCCTTTTGTTACGATATTTTTTTACGGTCTATTACTTTTAATACTATTGTCTTAATACATAATGCCTTAACAATTTTTAAGTAATCGTCTGATAACAATGATCACCATTTTTTTCTTGTTGATATGAATCTTGCCCACACCTTTCATACGCTCTGCGTACCAATATCTTGGCTATTCTTTTTCGTCGATAGATTCATTTGGTGGTTTTGGTGTGCAGTTACAGTTACCTATAATAAAATTCCCTATTTTATTTTATCGCTACCGCTATCTCCTCGCCTTCGCTTACAAACTTTACTTTTCTCCCTAGTGCGCCATCTGCCGCCTTCTTAATGGCTGTTTGTATTGGATGCCATACAGATTCTACATCCCTTCCTTCTCAGGTGATGAGAATATTAAATAGTTTGAATGGCGTGATTGAAAGGGGGTTCTGTAACTTTTTTATGTAGCAAATGCACTTTGTAAATCGTATCAACATATTGTCTTTTTAAATGTGGCTCTCATCCATTTTTCCAACAAACAAGTTTCTGAGATTATTATATAGTGGTTTCTATAGTCCTATATATATATATATATATATATATATATATATATATATATATATGCATATGGCTTTTGTAAGCATATGCATATTGTACCAATTCAGTCAGTTTATCATTTACTATTACATTAATAATAAGCATAAGCAATAATACTGTATTTTAATATTACTATTAATAAAACAGTATTAGTCTCATTCAATTTATTGTAAATTAACAAAAGTTGTCAAAATTTTGCTTTTTTCATTTATTGTGCGTTTACACTAGCGCCTGTTTTACCTAGAATTAGTATAGTGCTAATTTCGGCTTAACTACAAAAATGTAAACGGAGTGCTAAGCTCAAGCAATTATTTTATTACGATTATCTTCTGCGTTAGAAGTGATGTGAAGTGTGGCTCGAACAGATGTCAACTGACGTATAAACAACATTACAACCACAGGAGGATTCCTTTTTTGCTGGAATGTTGAGTATTCTCTTATAATTTTTATTATTTTAGGACTATATTTGTTTAACTAAGATTTGGAGTTTTTACGATATCTATTAATTTGTGAGTGAAAGATTTATCTTTGAATTAATTTTTTGTTTTCCGCAGACGACATCTGATTTTATAGAGGTCGAAATATCGTGTTTCTTAATTTTACAAAGCCTTATGTCAGACACCTTATAATTTGAAATGAGTATATTGCGTCATTAATTAATAATAATTATAAGAATCGAACATATGTGTTTAATTAAGATTATAATTACTATATATGGCCGTGAATTAATGATACAATATGAACAATGCTACAGGGAAAATTAGAATTTATTTATTTATGTAATAAACATAAAATAACGCACCATTGTTTATAATTTTAAGTAGGCTAATAAGCAAACATAATACGCATACATTAGAATACAAGTCGCGCCGTATCTAAGGATACCACAGGAGTGGTATTATGAACTCGTGATGTGGTTTGTGAAGTAGGAAAAGTGTGTAGACTTCAATTCTTTTGCTTGCCTGTAGAATAAGAAACTGGGCGTACTCCTTGAGTGGAAAGAATGTATATTTTTAACGCCTGAGATAAAACTACTTTTCTATTGGAAACTTATGAATTATTTACGCGCAGACTTTACTGTGCCTAACCCAGTTAGATAAAGAAAATATATGGTAGTCAAGAGCAGAAAAGAAGATATTAGACGATATTTCTATGCCATATAATTGTACTTTTGCGTGCTTGTGGCCATTTGTAACGAAGGCGTATAATTCTATTTTGTTAGATTAGAAATCAACGTAGTTAAAATCAACCTTTATCTCTTTTATTGTACCAAAACATTTTCCTTCATGAAATTCAATTATATCCAATACAGTGCGGTGCGAAACAAAATCTTCTATTAAACGGGCTAACTCGTTGTTCGAGTTAACTTGCGTCGTGTCGATGATTTGTGGCGTTAATAATTGTTTGTAAACGTAAGTATTAGGGGTAATGACAGAAGACAACATATTGATAACAATTTTACAATTTGAAAGCCATTAGTATGTCGAGTATCAGCAATCAACGAGTAACGCGATTTCATCTACCAGAGACACCCATCCAATCACAACGTCGATTTCAAAAACTCAAACACAAAAGCAGGTAATTTCTACTTACAGTTAAACTATTTTCACGTTTTCATTGCTCTGATGTAATAGTATATATATCACATTAACTGTCCGCTTTTCATCAAATAGATCTTTTATTTACTGATGCACCTCTTACTTGAGGGTCGTTACGTCAAACGGTAATTACACACTTCTTCTTCTTCTTCTGATAGTTCCATCCATTTCGAATATTGGCTGTCATACAGACTATTTTAGTTGTTTTGATTGTTCATACTCTTTTTTCTCTTTTTTCACAGTACTAAATAATATAGAATATAGAACTTTCACTTGTGAAACCTACTTGTTTTTCTTTCCGTACTCGTTTCGGCAAGGTGTTCGCATTCGTCAGCAGTTTGAGACAGACTGGCCAGTAACACGTAACGGTTTTTGTTTGGAAGGTTTAGTGGGGGTGGTGTGTGGAGGAAGGGGATTGGCGCGGGGATCCAAATTATTGTTAGTCTTATGTATAATTGTGTCAAACAGTGTGTGTGTGATTTATAGTTTAATTGGTCGTTAAGTATGTTGTTTGGTTGTGTTTTGTAGTGTTTGTATATTTCATATTGTTCTGCTGTGTTAAGTTTTCGACTTTTGGGTAAGTAGTGTAATATCTCAAGATTAGTATCGATGTTGGTGTAGCTGTGGCTTTTGTGTGTATGTGTGTGGCAAATGCAGAATGTATATTGTTGTTGGATAAAGCTTTTAGGTGTTCAGAGTAACGAGATGAAAAAGATCTTCCCGTATGGTCTATATAGAAACTATTGCAATCATTACAATTTAATTTGTAAACACCTGTTTTGTTGTATTTGTCTATGTCCATGTTTCTATCATTGATGTGTTTTTTGATGGTATTGTTTGTTCTGTATGCTATTTTGTTCTTGTGTTTTCTGAATGTGTTGGCGATTTTGTGTGTGTTGGAGTTATGGTATGTGAGTGTGATGTATTTAGTTTGTTGTGTGTTGTTGGTATTTAGTGTTTTGTTGTTTTTATTTATGATGTGTTTGTGTAGTTTGTTTATTAAGTTAGGGTTGTATCGTTTTTTATTGCTATATATTTGATTGTGTTGAGTTCATCGTTATAGTCCTGTTTACATAATGGTATTTTAGTTAGTCTATGGAGCATATGGTTGAAGGCCGCATGTTTATGTTGTGTTGGATGGTTTGATGTGTTGTGTAATAACCATGTCAGTTGTGGTTGGTTTTCTGTATATTTTATACGCGTGTGTATTGTTTCTTTTGTTAATTGTTATGTCCAGAAAATTTATATTATTGTTTTGTTCTATTTCCAATGTACATTTTAGTTTGTGGTGTATTGTGTTTATGTATTTGTAGAAGGTTTCAACCTGCCTTGTATTGCCATTGAATAAAAGTAATATATCATCAACATACCTGTGCCAATAAATGATTTTCTTGGTGTATTTGTTGTTGTTTATTATGTGCTTCTGTTCTATGTTGTCTATGAATATTTCTGCCAGTATTCCTGATATGGGGGATCCCATCGGGAGACCATCTGTTTGTGTGTATATCTTGTTGTTGTATGAGAAGTAATTTTGTTCTGTAATTATTTTGGTGAGTGTGATGATCTCATGTATGTGTGTTACGGGCGTGTTGTTTTGTCTGAGTAAATGTTCTAGTGTTTGTATGGTTTCTTTAATGGGTACATTGGTGTATAAATTAGTTATGTCAAAAGATGCTAATGTTGAATTGTGTGGGATGTGGATGTCTTGGGTTTTCTTGACTAGTTCTATGTTATTTCTGATAGAAATATTGTTACTGAGATTAATGTTTTTTTTTCTGATTATTTTGTCTAGGTGTTTTGCGATTTTGTGGGAGGGAGCTTGTGTGTTGTTTATTAATGGTCTGATGGGAAAGTTAGGTTTGTGTATTTTCGGTAAAGTATTTAGTTTTGGGGGGTTAGGTTTAATTTATATATTAATTAGTTTATATTATAATATAATATATATATATTAGTTTAGTCTATATATATATGTGTATATATATATATATATATATATATATATATATATATACTAAGCTAAAGACTGAAGCGTCCTTATCTTTACTGTGTTAATAACTTCCCTATCTTTCTTCATATTTATAAGAACTTTAGCAGTAGTTATATATGCTGACCATGAAATGTTCAGTATTCTACGTTACAGCCACGTTTGAAAAGATTCCAGTTTTTTAGTTGTGGCTTCAGTCAAAGTCCTAGATTCTACACAGTAGAAGAGGACCAAGAATACGTAGCAACGTAGAAGTCTCACCTTTGTGTTTATTGTTAAATCGTGACTTTTGAATAAACTCCTCATTCTAGTGTACACTGCTCTTGCCTTTTCAATTTTGCTCTTTATTTCTTGAGAGTGGTCCCATTGAATTAAAGACTAGTAACAAAATTATAACACACTCTATATACTGTAAACGTGTCTTTGGGAGAATGCCATAAATGGGATTTATCGAGCAAAGCATGCGTATCTGTATAGATGGCCTTAGCCTATGTTAGAGGAAAGACAAGGAGACTCTTATGTCTTAAAGTAAATGTAATAAGGCTTTATACCAAGCTATATTAATAACAAAATCCATTTGAATTTCAATAGTTATAAATGTAACAGTTCAATATCTCTCTTTGAGGTAGAGGTTTAATATAAATAAACCATGCGCGTGCGGACAGCCTGCAAGAACGTTTGACAAAGGTGATATGGTACCATTTTAGTCGTTACATTAATTTTCTGTTTAATGTAATCATTATAACGACACATAATCTCAAGTTTTATGCCTCAGTTATTGATACGTTATGACATACTTGAATAAAATAGTTAAATCCATATAAAGTTTTCTAACAACTGTAGTTATAACTATTTACAAACGTAATGGTTATGATAACAAAAATCATACGTACATTTTTCAGTTCATGTAGACGATACAAAATATGTTCTTGATATATTTTATGTGGTTTTTGTAATTATAGAAACACTGGGTGTATAATATTTATTTATCAGCAAATTTACTTACTGGCAAGTAAGTATTTACCATTTATTTACTGACAAATAAAAATTATTTTTATCTTATGCAATCTACTTTTGTATTATGCAATTCATTTGTATCATTAAAGGATAATATATTTTGTTTATTTAACAAATGGCATAATGTAAAATGAAATAAAAATAATTTTTAGTTATGTAATGCACAAACAATGTAGGACGTTGTTTGCATGAAGAAACAAGCGACGTTTATAAAAAAAAGGCAATAAATAAATTCTTTTGGTTTAGAGACCTTTTTGTAAATACACATATATTCGTTTCTGTAGAAAGCGGAATAGATTTAACTACAACCGAGTGTTGTTTTCTCAGCGCAAGGGCAGCAGGCGCTTTGTTATTTTATCCCAGTATCAGAAAGGATCGAAACCTCCCTTGGACGCGAATCACATTAAAAGCAACTCAGTTCCAACGATGCCTTTGTTCATAGTTCCCAAATGATGTTTTATTCTCTCTGATAAGCTTCGGTCGGGCGACAGTGTATTACTCATGTCTCACAGTGTTCCCATAAAAGATTATATTTATTTAAATCATTCTAGATTCAAACAGCACAACACCAGTGCATGCAATCCTAAACTCAATGCAAGAAGGGACTAATTTGTTTTTAGCTTTGCTACAGGAGACGAAGCGCAAAGTTTATAGGTTAGATTATTAACGTAATAAAACAGCTAGTTCCTCGTTTTAGCCACATGTAGAACGGGGACGTGGACTCTTATAGCTATATGTCAACGTAGATTTAAAGATTGTGAATAGATTTCCTTTAAAATATTTCGAAACAAAAAACAACAGCGAGACGTAGAAATGTTAAGGGCACAACGGGCTGTATTGTTTAAGGGCACAACGGGCTGTATTGTTTACGGGCACAACGGGCTGTATCGTTTAAAAATGGACAACAAAAGTACGAAGATAAAAAATAAGAGCAAAATAGAGGAGACGGAAGCGGAGGTAAAAATGAAGACGACACACTTATTCTTTAAAGTCCCAGAAGGAACAATTTTTAAATCATAAATAAAGTGGATTGGATACCATGTGTTTCTTTAGAAATCACGTCTTGACTTCCATTGGCATAAATTCTTACTTTGAAAGAATATTAATCAATAATTATGTAAATTGTCTAGAACGTAAACGATACCGCTTTGAAGGGGGCAAAATTATTTGGTTGCACTTGTAAAGTATGTAGAATGGCTTACTTTCATAATATTATTTTATTTTATATTATATTACTGATATTTGCTTTTGCTAACTTGTGAGAAACAGAAAAACTATTGCTGCCCAATTTGTTGTTTTTCATCACAAAAGTCACTTCTAGGAACCTATCCGACTTCTATTTTCTTGGTCTGCAGATTTATTTTCAGAGATTAGGATAGAAGGTAGAACAAACCTTTGTGTATTTTTAAAATTGTGTAATAAAAAAGGTAATACAAGTTGGTGAGCCTATTTGGTCGTCTAGTGGCTAACGCGGGCGCTTGATGCGCTCGTGGTCCCGGGTTCAATTCCCGGTGGAGGCTCCGTGAGGCCAAACTGAGTAGGCGTTGAGATACCAGCGGCGCCACCTGGCTGTGAATACCGCAACTAGCTGTACGGTGGCGCGCTGTACTAGCCGTGCAACCGTCACATTGCATACATCAGCCGCGCGGTACGCCTTGGTCCTTTCAGGGACTGTTGAGCAGAGGTTTGACTTTTGAATACAAGTTGGTATTACAAATATCATCCCATTTTGATACATGTTCAGTGAATAAAGATTTCTGTTGGAATAGGTAAAGTGATATGTAAGGCATTTTAGAGTAGATTTCTATGACAGACTCATAGACTTAAGGAATTTACGGAACATTATATAGCACTTCCCGCTGCTGGGCCCCGGAAGTGTCCAGCATACACACAAATAACATAATATACTATCTTAATCCATCAAAATGCTTAAGACACTTTTTCTGTGTTGTAACTTATTTCTCAAGTGTTTCTAACATTAACATAATTCTATAAAGGGAGGAGGTGCAAGTAAAAGAAATTGTTGAAAGCATCAATCTGTGAGCTGAGCCGGATGCGACCCGTTTATTTCAAAAACATTACGAGCCTCTAAAATTTACCTAATTATGTGCCAGTCAACAACGGTCAGTACTGAGCTCATTTTTTTTTTTTTTAAACTGAGTATAGAAAATGTTAAATGCTAAATATGGGGCTGTCGGATAAATCAATACTAGTTTACAAAATGGTGTTCAGCGTACACGCTGTGATCTACTTATAAATTTCTGACACTGTTATCTATCACAAAAGTTTATAAAATTGTTTCTGACACTTATGATGAGTAACTAGTTTGTCTCGTTTTTGCTTCGTGATTATGCAGCAACTGCCACCGTAAGTTATTAAAGGTAAAAATATTACTTGGCAATCCGGATAAGTCCTTTTGCAACCTGCTGTGTCTGTTCGCTACGGCTGCGTGTTGCTCAGTACCTGCTTTGAACCACTGCTATATCTGTGCTGGAAGATCGTGTAAAAACAGTACGAAGTTCGTGTTCTCGTGTCTTCGGTCCGGAACGTCGAACCAAGTTTTGAACTGAAAGTTTTCACATCTTTTAGTACACTTTATACCCACATCGTTCGATTACCACGCACACATGCATTCATACAGTGCGTAGTTACAATTTACAATATTACAAAATGCATTACAAGGTTACGACTTCAAATTACATATATAACGAGTACTGACACTGAATTTTACATATCTTAGGTCTTTTCATCAAGTTTACTGACTGAAATTTAGTTTTAGGCGAGGCTGACTATTACAGACTAGATACGTCTTGGTTGGTTATTGATAACAATCTTTTTACATCTATTACAAGTTTTCTTCTTTTCGTTACAAACCTAATATACAAAATTATTAGCCACTAGCATTGATTTACGATAGCTCAAAAACAATCCTTGGTTATTGAGGCTTCCAAACTTGACGAAAATCCGGCGACGGGCCGCTCTGCTCACAGCGTTTGATGGGAGACTGACAAGATTTAACAAGGCAAACGATAGGGTTGGTAAAAGGGAGGGCGTGACGTCAGTGCGTCGGGCAAGGTACAATTCGCGGATTGTTGCATTCGGCAGATGACGAATGATTGCAACAATTACTACAAAAACAGACCGTAACCGAAAAGATGAAGCGTAGCTCAATGCTAACGTAAGTTGTATAATACGAGAGTATAACAACAGTAGAAACCTGACAGTTAGCTCGTTTTTCAAAATAGTTTCCTTGCTTCTTAAAACACCTGGTCCATTGTTACACAAGCTTCTTAATGTCCTCACAAAAAACGTTTGTTGGCTGAACAGCAAGCTACGTAAGCACCGCTTCCTTCACTTCTTGGACTCTATAGGATCTATGGTCCCTTAAGGCATCTTTAAGTTGCCAAAGGGATGGTTATCCGATGGGGTAAGATCGGAGCTACATGCAGGATGCTCCAACACCTCAAAACGCGATTTCTGAAGGGTTTTGATAGTGTGGGCGCCGTTGTCATGCAACAAAACCACAAAACCACAAAACCATTATCCTTCCGATAACAGGCCTCGGCGTTTGGATAGAATTGCAGGCTTCAGTTCGTTGGAAAACGTCTCACTGTAACTTGCAGTATTTACTGTTGACAAGTTCTCAAAGTACTATAGTATTGGCCCTTGTAAATCCCAGAATAGTGTGAGCATTACCATTCCTGCAGAGGGTTGATCCTTGATTGATTTTTTTTTTTTTGACTGGAGTTTCTCATGCTCTGGCATTTGCTTTCAAGCTCAAAGGGGTGGATCCACATTTCATCGCCAGTGACTATTCACTTCAAAAAAAGGTTCACCTTTATTAGCATAGCTGTCCAGTAAGTATTGACGGATGGCCCCACGATTGCACATATGCTCTTCAGTGCGATGTTTTGGGATACATCTTGCACAGGCTTCACGATAGCCAAGCCTGTTATGCATAATTTTATATACAGAACAATGACTGATATGCAGATGGTTCACCATTTCATTGATAGTCGGTCTTCGGTTGGTCTGAATCATGGCATTATCTTGTTCAATAATGGCATCAGTAGTGGAAGAGGGTGGGCGTCCTGATCTTCCGTCGTCCTTGACGCTTGTCTAAGTGTTTTTGAATTTTTCGATCCATTCTTGTACACTTTGCTATGGTAAAACATTATCTCCATTTGTTTTGAAAATCTTCTATGGATTTCGGCTCCTGATACACCTTATATGTGTGTGTGTGTGTGTGTGTGTGTGTGTGTGTATACACACACATATAAATCGGTTCATAACGTTATCCTACGTCTTCCGATGCCTAGTCTCCATTGGCCTCGATCTAACCAAGATTCTTCTTCCGTATCCCGGTCTCCCATTGCCCGGTTGATGACTTCTCTCCAACTCAACCTAGGTCTTCCTCTTCGCCTACGACCGTATGGTGTCCATCTCAAAATCTGATTGGGGGGTCGATTATCCGGCATTCTTTGTACATGCCTAGACCATCTTTACTGTTTTGTTTTCATTTCGTCGACAATAGAGTACTGTTCCCCCATTATCTTCCGGATTCTGACGTTTCTTACTTGCCAGTTTTGACCTCCTGCCGCTCTTCTCTAATAATCCATTTCAGTAGCTTCTAACAACTTTCCTGTTCTTTGTATTATTGGCCATATTTCACACTCGTATGACGTAATTGGTTTCACGATTGTATTGTATATACGATGTTTATTTTGTTTTGATATTTGTTGGCCCCACAATATGTTGTTCAGGAATGCTATTGATTTTCTTCCCAGGTTATTTCTTCCGCTTATCGCTTTATCTAGACTACCATCTTGTTTAACTGTTGTTCCTAGATGTTTAGCCTATAGCTACTGCAATTTATTATTTCTTGTTCGTCTTGTAAAATTAAATTCTTCTGTTCCCCACCAATGCACATTACTCCGTTTTCATTGTGTTTACTTCAAGGCCCCATAGCTTATATTCCTCTAAATGTTTTCGTGTCATGTATTCCATATCGTGCTAGTCCTGCGCTACCACGACTTGGTCGTCAGCGAAACAGAGTGTTTGCACTGTGTTGTCAATTAGAGGTATCCTCATTTTGTGGGATTCCTTTTTCCAGGTTTTAGGGCTTGTTCCAGGTATATTTTAAAAAACGTCGGTGAGAGATAACACCCCTGCTTCAGGCCCTTACTAACATTAAATCCCTTTGAGACTTTACTTCCAATTTTTACGTGCGCTTTCAATCCGTTGTATAAAGTCTTAACCGCTTCGATCAAAGTGGAGGCGATGTTTGTTCGTTGCAGTGCCAGCCAAAGTTTGGTGCACGGAACACTGTCATACGCTTTCTTAAGCTCAACATATAGGCAGTGCACTTCTTGGTTTGCATCACTTTTCTTTTCTATGATTTGCGTCAAGCAAAATAAGTGATCTATGGTTGATCTCTCCACCCGAAAAACAGCTTGCCCTTCTGCTTCCATGTCCGAGTATTGATGTTCAATTTTCTTCTTCAGAAATTTTCCATACACTCTGCTGATTGAACTCGTCACCGCAATTCCACGGTAATTGTCGCATTCAGTTGTTTTACTTTTTGTGAATTGTTGATACAAAAGATGCTTTCTATTCTTGCGGTAATTGTTTATCATTTATGCATCTCTGTAATAGTTTTTTAAGATGTTCATATAATTTTGTTGTGCCATATTTGAGCAGTTCGCTGGGATTTTGCCAGGTCCTGGGGCTTTAAAATTTTTCAGATGTCGACATATATCCTTTATCTCTTCCATGGTTAACCTTACAGCTGAGGAAGTCGTTCTAATCTTGTCGGATTCATAATCGGTGTTATTTTGAATTTCTGGTCTTCTTTCTCTTAAGAGGTTACTAAAATATTCGTGCCATTTTTGTAGAGATATTGGCGAAATTAAATCTTTCTTTTTTTCTCGTCTTATTGACTTTAGGAATTTCCAAATTCCAGTGTATTCCCCACCTCCTATATTCAGTCGGGCCCAATTCCTATCCCATGTTTCATTTTTCCTTTGCGTTATAATTCTTCGCACCGCTGCTTGTGCCTCTTTGTATGTTATTTTGTCCTTAAGTGTTTTGGTTGTCAGAAATTTTTGTATTTCCCTTTCTTGTTTTTGATTAGTAATAAATTTTACTTCTTTATTCCACCAGTAAGGCGTTGTCTGACTTTCTTTTTAATACCATCCCAATGCTCCCTTCCTGATACATTTTCAGACCACAAAAACCGGATCGCTGGAGGCCGTTCTTTGTTGGAGCAAACTGAGAGAGAGGCATCCATGTTTATCGTGCAACAATTCACAGCTAACTGATGCGATGAACGGTCTAACAATCCACGAGCAGAGACAATGGCACCATCTGTCGGCATATGAGAGCACTAAGTGACACTGCTAATCTAAAGAAGGCTATAACAAAATTGCGGTTACTTATTGACTGACCCTTGTATTAATATATTGCAACATTACAAGTATTTCAAAAATTCACACAAATACATTACCATGTACTCAACGCAACTGTGAAGTGTATTACACCGGCCAGGTCGCAGGATTTTTTTTTTATTCTCGTTGCGTCAAGTATATGTAGTTGCACAATAATAAATACTTTTCAAAGAAGAGTGAGATGTTGACATGAAATAATTAATTAAAACAGTTTCAAAATAAACATACTAAGATTTATTAATATTAATCAAAAGATGGAAAATATTAAAATTTAGAATTATAAAAAAAATATTCTCTTTTATAAGATTACATAAAGTACCATATAACCTTCTCCGCTGTTCATGACATATTAAAAATAAACAACCATATAATCTTACTAGCTAAACAGACATACATATTGTGTTGTGGTCTCCAAGTTGCATATAACTAATTATAGTTAATATATGTATCCGGGTACACTGGTGCTCCTCCTTGCAACTTCGTTGTTTTTAATAACAACATAGTTATTATATAGTTTAATAACAACATAGTTAGTGGTCAACACACGAGGTAATATTAACTATAAACAGACATGTTTAGTACAAGGTATACTACTAGGTAAATAATTATTTTAGGGTGTATACTGGTAGAGTGGCACTGGTTTCAGACCCAGAACAAACGTGCAGTGAAAGCGAAAGTTTCGGTATTCAGATTTGAATGAACTTATATTCACGTAGAAGAGAGGTCATATTTTTCGCCATTAGATTAATTTCCAAGAAATGTGTGATAGGGAAACGTGGTCCGCACTTTATTTGTCTGATAACTAAACGTGTAAGCTTATATTATTCCAGTCGAACTACAACGTCCAGTGTTTCTAACATCCCTCTTACCGTATAAATCTCTAGTTTTATTCCAGTCGCTGGCTGTCTACGGTGAAACATGTCTGGGTGTCTTTTACGTTTCCAGTCGAACATTCTGTGTCCACAAGGAAAGTTTTAAGATATAATAGTCTACCTTTTCTGATTTTTGGAAAATAGGCATTTTTTTAAATGTACAATGCTTCTGAGACAACAGAGTAGATTTGAGGATAATTAAAGAGTTACAGCTGCCCATAAAAGAGTTGTGGCATGATTTAAAGGCGGTTATTTTGAAAAGAGCGTTAAGTAAGACGTTCCGAGCCGCATGTGTCTGGAATCTCTAAGAGTACGATACGAAATTAAAATGACGTAATGCCACTTATAAAGGCGCGCAAAACAATCTTGTCTTTTGTATTCAATACGACCTCATCATCCAATATCTGAGTAGTTGTAGGCCTTATTTGCGCCGCAAAGGGCTTATATTTAAGTAAAAAAATAATAAACTCAGAGACATTCTAATCATAAACTTTCAATCACTTTGCAAACAGCTATTCTGCAACAAAGTAATAGAATATAAATGATAGGTAGGTTTAACACCCGGCTGTCATTTTCACAATTTTGTAAGTTCTAAAGCTGGCACATTTTTAAAACACTGAAAATACGAGTACATTAAAATGCATTACTTCTTTTGTTACATTTAAAATTAAACATATTAATCGTTTAATAGTTTTGAACAAAACCGACTCTAAAGCATTGGAAGAAAAACTGTATAGATTTCTTAAATTATAGGGGTAAAATAAGACAAAAGGCCAATTTTCGCCTACCGGTATCTAACCATATGTTTACCAGATTAACGCCTATTATGAACTTGCTAAGAAATGACCTCAGGGCACCGTTCTTTACATATTATATGTGCATAATTACGGCAAACTTATGTTCAAACGACTTGTAATATTAAATATAATTTTTTTACATTTTCACCCAATTCACGAGAAACAAAGATGTTAATTTCATGATTTATGATGAACTGTTAATAGTAATATACACGCCAAGATAGACACTCAGTTATTAATTGTGGGTCATGAATCAGTTGCCAGATAGTGCGGTCATTGTCAACATGAAGCACCATTTCACGTATAGAAACCATCCGAGGAGCTGATTGTAATCCTCCTCGTTTGTCAAACGAATCAAAATCTTTTAGATTTGTATTCCGTAAAAAAAGAAAATTTCTTGAAAAAAAGATGATTTTTTTTTAGTATGAAAAAAGAAAATTATAAACATAGTCCTGCTATTTAGTTTATTTTAGCTTACGTAATTTGTTTGGTAATTACATACGGGATAGCAGTATTGAACTTTCTAATTTAAAACGTTAGGTCAAGGGGCGTGTGACAACTTGTCAGAGCTGCGATAATGGAGAAACATACATATTCGTTTTCTCTAACGTATGTTAAGTCAGTTAAAAATATTTAAAAACACTTTTTGAAATACTATTCAATTTTTTTTAATAATATAAGTATAGGCCTATATTGTGTGGTTTTAGTAGGAACGAGCTTACTGTGTATTGAAACAAAAAGTATCGTTTACTTCATTCACTGGCACGTTCTATTACATTCTATTCTCCCCTTGGGGGCCAAATAATTGAAATCTGTTTCCGAGGGAGATTTGCTTCAGTGGAACCGCATTTCCCCTAGCGTTACTTATATTATTGCGTGGGCTGTCAGAAGATAGTTTACTGTGTAACCTTTCACACACAATTTAATCATTTGTGGTCACTGACTGTGATAACGTCAGCTATGACCCAGATTACACGCTAAATGGAAATAAAATGATTTACCTTAAACGGTCTAGGTTTAAAAAATCTGCCACTTCTTATTCTGAAAACAATTTTCGCCGAAAACAATGAATGAAGACAATTTTACTTTTAGCATGCGTTCAATAAATGTTGAAAACTGACTTTTTAAATATTAGCTATGTATTACATAATTCTTTCATTCGATTTTACTTGATTAGACAGCAAGGGTATGTACATAATTAGTATGCTTCAGTATTATTGAATATGTAAAGAGAGAAACTCATATTGTTTTAACACTGTTTATTGAGTTAACATAACACTTACTTATTATTCAACATTAGCTCTTCCTGTAATCATATATATCTGTACCAACACTCAAGCGAGTTTTGAAGCTTGCAAATAGCTCTTTATCTTGAAGTTATAGTCAGTTCTGAACATTTGTTATCACTTCACTCTGTTGCCGTAAAATTTGAATGCTTGAGGAATCTAAAGCAACAAGACTTAAATGGTGAAAGTGTGGGATTTAAAGTGGACGAGGTAACGCTTTCTAGTCTATTGTTGCAACAGTTAAAGCTTTGTTTTTGCAGTATGCGGACGGGCAATATTCTGTAGATAAAGCACTCTTGTATGTAGAGGCCACGTCATTCTTGCATCATTACATCGCATGCATTAAATCGTTTCTACTGTAACTCGCCTGCTCATTAAATAAGCTTAAACTTCTCAGTGCGACACTGCAAAGGCGTAGACAGAACCTAAACTTTTAGTTCTCTCTATAACATTCTCACTGACTATTTACATATTCCATAACGCCAACGTGTAAATTGTCCAATAAAAAGTTTTTTGTACATGATAACAAATTTAATAGCTTGCGGCACTTTTTATTTGATTTGTATTTATTTATTAATTAATTTGTTTTGTAATTTATGTTCTTGCGTGTATTTTTTACGAAAGATCATTAGGCTTAGTTCCATTTTTTTAGTTCTTGTTCTATTCTGCGTTATGTTGTTAATATCTAAAAGTTCAGGTTTTGTATTTGTAGCGTGTGCTGCTGATTTCGAATCGTAAATATTTGCTTCTGTAGATACTTAAATTTTATGAGCAACGGTATTCAATGATTTTAATGTCAGTTCTGTGCAAAATTAGTTGAAGTTGTTAATTTTTAAATTACATTGTTCAGAGTGTCTTATTATTTCATAAATTACTTACTTTCGTATGTCTATTACTTTTTTATGAACATGTAACTGCTATTTTGTGTTGTGATGAATGGTTGGAATTGTAGGAATGCCCTAGTATAGTACAAACTGAGTTCCTTTGTATTGCATACAGTGTTAGGTTATATTTTCTACAATTGGTTACGCCTATAATTAAGTAACAATATTCATTATAATAGGGTACAAGGTAGAGTAATACTGCAAACCGAATTTGAGAGAAACGTTTGAATTAATGATCGTATTTGTTTAAGCGCAGCAAGCTAAATCAAACGTTGGTGGGGGGGAATGCCACCGGAGAGTATGGTTGCCACTGGGTAAGGAAACCATCGTTTGGAACTAAGTTGTTTGTAATGCAATTCATGTCCAAATGGGATTTTGAACGCTACCAGTCCTAACAACGCTAGCAAACGCCGCTTCCATTCCCATTAAGGAATGATAAATTAGCTCTCTGCAAAACTATTTTCATACGCTCTTTACTGAAACAAAATCTGTTCTTTACATACAAGCCTAAGAAGAATAGAAATTATTTACTTTAATTTGCTTCAACGCTCCTGGATTTTGTTATGTAGACTGCTTAATAATAGTAGAACACAATGAACAAATTGTTTTAAATGTAAAGAAACGTAGGATATTAAAAATATTTTGTCAGATAATGGCCTTTAGTTTTATCACTTAGTGCACTTAATAAAATGTATAAGAAGGTTAACAGTATTTGCTCTATAGGATGTTTGCAAAACAAAAATACTGAAATATGTTGGGAGCACGGTGTCCCTAAGTACGCAAATATTCGGTTTTTTAGCAGCAATAATTTAAACAGGGTGTTATTTACGTTTACAGTCCCATAGTTTAAAGACTAAATATACCTACGATAAAATTAACCGAAATCAAATAGACGATGAGGCACACTTGAACACACCATCGGGATATTTGGTGTATGGTTTGACTCTATTTCTCGCATCTACCCTAGTAGAACTGATAGCTTTGTTGATATATTATACGAACGTGTACACTGAAAAGTCACCTACCCTTAAATGAAGGTATTTCGAAAAATACTGTCTGTAATCACAGAGATGAACACAGATTTTGTTAAATTGATCGTTTTCAGTGATTATAACGTGAAACCCCCTAACAAGTGAGATTCTTAAAAAACATTCCTCGGATATTTGAAGCTGAATACTTGTGTGCTAAACATAAATCATATTTTGTAATCATACATGTATTAACTAACGTTTGACTCTCACTTTACTTTAACTTCCAGTTATTTGATAGAAAATAAACTTACTGTGTGAACAATAGTGTCATTTAGTACACATATAACGGATATTGTGTTATGTTGTAGCAATTATAGCAATTAAAATTACTACAAATACTATCAAATACGAATAAGTATACATGTCAACTATGAGAACACAATATATTCCTGTCTCTGCTGGATGTATCACATATCGCTGTTGAGATAATTATTACATTATCTTATATTTTAACGGTTTTTACAGATTTATGTTGTAAGTAGCATTGCTCTTACACTGGTTACTAGCGACGTCAAGAATAAGTGATTGCACAGTATTGTTACCAAAAGTTTAGTTAGGCGTTGGTGTTAATCTAGCATTTTGCTCCTTGTGAGAACTGATTTTCCAAGAAGAATTTTCTCCTACTTTAAGCAACAAACACATAAATGACTCTGTAAAGAATTCAGATATTGAAAAGAGATTAAACAAATCTAAGAGTACGTTACTAATAAGGAGTCGTTTAAAATTTGGGGGAGAATATTTTTTTAGAATCACGAGAAATCAGAACGATACGAGAGTGGTGACAATCTTATTTTATAACTAATCATCATCACATTATTTACCAAGTCACCACGTAGTATTCTCAGATTTGTAGTTGATACTTTTTAATTTACTTTTTCCATCATATTCAGTTGTATCAGTTCTTCAATATCTGCCGGTTCTTGGTTACGTTCTTAATTTATCAGACTTTTGGTCCAGCACGAGCGAGTTCTGCCATTCCTCTTTAGCAAAATGCTTGGTGAGTTCCTCCGCTTCTTTTTCTCTCGTCTCCGTTTCTCATCTTATCTATGTTCCATTGTCTATCTTCCTGCCTGTCCTGTGCCTGTTTTCCACTTTTATATATCCCACTTCTGACAAACTTGTTACGTTCATAGTAAGTATTGCACTCATTTAACAGTGATAAAGTAATTGAACGCCAGAGAAAAGTTGTACTATCAAAATATTAATACCGTTTCAATAAATAAAGATCCTCATATAAACAATAACTGTTGACGTCCTTATAACTGTTGACGTTTATAACTGTTCAACACAAACACACGCACACACAGAAACAAACACGCGCACGCACATTAAACACAAAATAATTAGCAGCTAATTTATACTGCTGCAAGGAACAACACAAGTTAACAATTACTGATAACCGGACAAATTAATTCACAATTATCGCTTTACATTAATTTGCGCACCGAAGCACAAGTCACAACTAACGACAAGACGTGTCATCGCTTTGATTCGCATTTCACAGGCTTACAGTTACAACTTCCGGTCGCTTCCAGAACAGCGCTGTATACACTCCAAGTTTGCGCGAACGCTCCACTACTATTTTTATTCCAGGATCCATTGGTAATTTCCACTCTCAGTGTCATCAGTACACTGTCGTAAACAGTGTTGGAGACATGTTAGGGCCTTAGAGCACTCCCTGATTAATGTAAATCTCTTCGGTCAAATCCACTAATATAGACAATACAATCCTTGTACAATAGTGTTGTTACGACTGTCTAGTGATCGTCGTATGGTACAGTGGAAAACAAGAATACAAGGCACCAATTAAGTCACTAATCACCAGCTTTAATTATCACAATTAAACAGTTTGTAATCAACAAGATAGTCTCTTACAACAAATCAAATAAAAATTGTTCACACGCAATAAAATATCAACTAATACAAAACACAATTATATTAAAATTATTGTCCCGCACGATTATAAAACACACAGCACTTCGTCACAATACCTGGAACCGCATTGTGTAAATCCCCACTCAAACGTACTGCGTAATCACCCGACAATAACTGACTTGACCGTCGCTGAATGGCTGTATTTATAGCACGTTGATCTCCATAATAATCTGCAACTTTGTTAAACAAACAGGCGCTCTCGAGAAACAGTGTCCTTGAACACAATACGCTGACCGGTACGGTCCGGTATAGACTCGATAGTTGACGCGCAATTGTCTTTCACCGTAAAGTAGCAGCATTATGTGCGCGCGCGCACACACACACACACACACACACACACACACAGATTACAACTGGAATATTCGAGATACTTATAGAACGTTCCGTATTACTTAACAACGTTTATAACGTCTATAAGATGTTTAAGATAACCCCTCTTACTTCCCCACCTATGTGGTGCCGATAGTTACCTACGCGATACCCGTTTGGGGCTATTTGGCCAAGACCCATAAGCGAAAGCTTCAGTCTCTCCTTGACCGAGGATTGCGCTGGGCGTGTAAAGCCCATTATGTGGGCCAGACGGGTCGGGGTTTTTTGAAAAGATTGTCTGAGCATAGACCCCCTACACGAGTTTACAACTTTGACAACATCAAGTCAAATTTCGCCAGGCACCTTATACACAGTTACACGGATTTTAGCTCGAATCTAATACCCCTTCATTTCTGCAATAAAGGGCGTTACTTGAACGCCCTTGAAGAATATGAGATTTATAAAGCACATAACGACGCCAGTACCAAGCCACACGTGTTGAACGACCAATTACAATATAAATCGAATATACTGTACGATACCGCTATGCGATATGGTCGAGATAAAACCTAGATTTCGTCAGTACGGCGCGCGTTGTCTTGCAACGCACATCTAACATTGACGTGCTCATTTTTAAAACAAGTTTTGTATATAGTTTAGTGACGTATTGTGTTTTAATATTTTGACACATGTCATCATTGATGACATGCATTAGTTTTATAAAGTTCTGAATATGAGGCAAGTGCCTCGAAACATTTAAACGAAATAACAACATCACAGAAAGGCCATAGAATGTGAGTTACAGTATATTTGGTTAACAAACACGTGGCTTGGGACTACAATAGGAGTTATTCCATTTAAACACATTATCTGACCTGAAACTAAACAATCCGTGACTCCCTGCGTGTCCGTTCCCTGGACGCCACTATACGGACACTGTCCCGTAAATTTTATCGTCGCTCCGCCCGAATCCAGGGCAACCACCTCATTAGCGCCCTCGGTCGCTACCAATCTGTGCAAGGAGAATCTTGGATCCGGTCTCGGCGAACCCTCACCCTCAATTTAGTAATTAATTTTAAACCCACGGCCGGTAGCAGGCCACACTCTTAATCCAGACCCTATCAATAGACCCTGCGGCAGGAGCTCTATCTGAAGCTCGGAACGCAGTACATGAGCGGGCCACGGGCATTCCCTTCGTCCCGCACAGCCCCCCTGGTCCATCCCCTCTTACACATAATGTTCCACAGAATGGATCTATTAACCCTATCAAATACTTTCTTGTAGTCAATGAGGACTAAGTCTCCCTCGTGTGTCACCCAATTAAATTCGCTTCTTTTCTCAATCAATATTTTCAAAGGAAATAGTTCGTCGAAACATGATTTGCCCTTACGAAATTCTGCCTTTTCGATGAGAAGTAAAATATCCGAGGTAAAAAGAATTATTTTTCGTTCATTAGTAATTTTTCCGTACAACTTATAAGTTGTATTTATTAAGGTTATATGTCTATGACTTGATCATCATCATCATCATCATCATCATCTTTATCGTTACCTTCTTCTTCAAGGGTTAAACCAAGGATGGTTTGTTCCGGTCTTAAATAGGCAAAGATTAGAGCTGGTCACTCTAGCGCTTCCTCGGACGTCCCACACCTCTCCGTCCCCTCGGCTTATATTTCCATAGCTGTTTGGAGATGCGGCAGTCATCAATTCAGCAAAGATGTTGCCACCAATTCAGCCGATACTGGGCGATCCTGTCGAGTATGCTCATAATATTCAGTTCCTGCCGTATATCTGTGTTACTTGTAGTATACCCTGCCACGTGCCTGAAAAATCTCATTTCAGCCGCTTGTATGCGACTGGCATGGCCTTTCGTTAACGTCCAATTCTCAGACCCATAAATATGTGTGGGAAGGGCCATCACCTTGTAGAATTTTAGGCGTGTTCGTGTACTTGCTGTCTTAAGGGTTCGGCTAATGGTTCCGCACATAAGGTTGAACTTATGCAACTTATTCACAACGTCGTTGCTTGAATATCTTCTATATTTTTCACACTAATTATACACTTTAGTACTCAGCAGTAGAAGACCGCGCTTGCCCTAAGCGCTTACCCGCTCTCTAAGTGCTACGTACTCACATAATAATCATACGACGTCACATATTTACAACGTCGTTGCTTGGCATATAACTTGATGGCACAATTATATAACCTTTCTTAAAAATAGAAATAACCTTGTCTACTCTCTTGGCAGGTACTCAGCCAGTAGCATTTTTGAATACGGCATCTGTGCCATAGTCTTGCAACTTTAGTCTATGCTATAACCATGTGCCGATTGACAAACATTGACTTAACGCGATTATATGTCTTATTTGCTGTTTCATGTAACAGAGTGAATTAATTGTGAACCACACACTTCCTCAATACTTTGTGTATTCTCTCTTCTTTAATCATGTTTTTCATGTTGTGTGTATGAGTATAGTTGAATATATGTAAAAACAGTTAAAGTTTAATATTAATTATATTTCAAGATTGTTTTCCCAATCAATAATATTTAACATATCAGATACTTAATATGTCTTCATTATTTCATTTTAATCGTTAGTAATAAATTTTAATCTAATTTTGCTTCAATTAACATGTTGATCAATTTTGTCTATTTTCCTGTAATTATGAATAATTTCGTACAAAATTGACTTTGGCTTTCTTCAAGGTGTCTCCTCTCTGGTCTTTTTCGACCCCGTTTTTGTTTTACTACAGTTAAAATATGCTATAAATATTAATGTACCAGTGTAATTAAATGTTCCAAACGATGTTGAACTATTACAATTGATTTGGGTAAAGTAAAATATAATGGGAGATTTAATTACATTGAATTGATGTAATTACTGTAGTACTTTCCTAGTGATAGAAACAAAAAGAATCTGTTAATGGGAATATTTGTATGATAGTGGCCTATATATATTACATTTAATATTTATACATAAATTTACCTCAAGATGTTATTTTTCTATTTGGAACATGTTTCGGGTACTATCTTGTACCCATCCTCAGCCTTCCGGTTTTTTTGTCTGGTGAAGTACATATGTGTTGTTGGATGACTATTATTATTGTGGCTTCCTGTTGGCTTCTGGTATTTCAAGTTGGTTTTATTGTGTGTGATTGTGGTGTATGTGTTAGTTTTTTGTGTATTTTCAATGTTGAGTGCTTTGAATATTGTGTCATGTTTTGTATTGATTTGTATTTGTTCAGGTATTAGTTTGTTTTCTGTTTTATGTTTGTATATTTGTAAATTTTCCCATATGTTCATTATGGTGCCTTTGTGTGGTATATGTTTTATTAGTGTTACATTGGTTATGTCTGGAAATTCATGTCCTGTGTTTATTGCATGTGTGGCTAAATTGAATTTATATATTTCTGGTTTTTTGTATGCATTTAGGTGTTCAAAATAACGTTTTTTCAACTGTTTTTTTGTTTGTCCTATATAACATTTATTGCAATCTTGGCATTCAATTTTGTATATACCGTTAGTTGTGTTATCTTTGTTGTGTGAGCTATTTAGATTTTGTAATTTATTTTTATTAGTTTTGTATGCTATTTTTATATTTGTGTTTTAAATAGTTTTTCCCAGACATAACCAATGTAACACTAATAAAACATATACCACACAAAGGCACCATAATGAACATATGGGAAAATTTACAAATATACAAACATAAAACAGAAAACAAACTAATACCTGAACAAATACAAATCAATACAAAACATGACACAATATTCAAAGCACTCAACATTGAAAATACACAAAAAACTAACACATACACCACAATCACACACAATAAAACCAACTTGAAATACCAGAAGCCAACAGGAAGCCACAATAATAATAGTCATCCAACAACACATATGTACTTCACCAGACAAAAAAACCGGAAGGCTGAGGATGGGTACAAGATAGTACCCGAAACATGTTCCAAATAGAAAAATAACATCTTGAGGTAAATTTATGTATAAATATTAAATGTATTATATACATCAAGAAACGGACTGTAGCAGAAAGTGATTGAAATATATATATATATATATATATATATTGTAGCATGACAGATAATCCACACAAATACATTACTCAATGATCATTAATAAAGCTCTAAGATATGGAATATCCAGATGAGAATTAATTAAAATGCACTGTTTAATAATATATTCACAAGAAAGGTTGAATAAAGCAAATTTCTGTAAACAATATAATATAATACAAATTTAAAAACCCAGAAGACTAAAAATGATAATAACAAAATTACCCAGGTAAGATAGAAGCAGGCAATTAATATACCCCGTCAAAGAAACCAGACCAGAAAAAACAAAGCTACTGAAGACAGAAGAAACAAAACTATTCAAAACTCAAAGAAGACAGAAGAACAATCAAAGCTACTGAAGAGAGAAGAAAGAAGAATAATTAAAACTACTATTACTGAAGAAAGACGAACAATCAAAGATACAGAAGACAGAAGAAAGAAGAATAATTAAAACTACTATTACTGAAGAAAGAAGAACTAATTAAAACTACTACTACTGAAGAATGAAGAAAGAAGAACAATCAAAGATACAGAAAACAGAAGAAAGAAGAATAATTAAAACTACTATTACTGAAGAAGGAAGAACAATCAAAGCTAAAGAAGAAGGAAGAACAATTAAAACTCAAAGAAGAAAGAAGAACAAACTAAATCTAATGAAGAAAGAAGAACTAGTTAAAACTACTACTACTGAAGAATGAAGAAAGAAGAACAATCAAAGATACAGAAGAAAGAAGAAAGAAGAATAATTAAAACTATTACTACTGAAGAATGAAGAAAGAAGAACTAATTAAAACTACTACTACAGAACTAGAGAAGAAAGAAGAACAATCAAAGCTACTGAAGACAGAAGAAAGAAGAACAATTAAAACTCAAAGAAGAAAGAAGAACAAACTAAATCTAATGAAGAAAGAAGAACTAATTAAAACTACTACTACTGAAGAATGAAGAAAGAAGAACTAATTAAAACTACTGCTACTGAAGAATGAAGAAATAAGAACAATCAAAGATACAGAAGACAGAAGAAGGAAGAATAATTAAAATTAGAGAAGAAAGAAGAATAACCAAAACTACCACTACTGAAGAGAGAAGAAAGAAGAATAATTAAGATCAAGGAAGAAAGAAGACTAATTAAAACTACAGAAGACAGAAGAAACAAAACTAATCAAAACTCAAAGAAGAAAGAAGAACAAACTAAATCTAATGAAGAAAGAAGAACTAGTTAAAACTACTACTACTGAAGAATGAAGAAAGAAGAACAATCAAAGATACAGAAGACAGAAGAAAGAAGAATAATTAAAACTACTATTACTGAAGAAAGAAGAACAATCAAAGATACAGAAGACAGAAGAAAGAAGAATAATTAAAACTACTATTACTGAAGAAAGAAGAACAATCAAAGATACATAAGACAGAAGAAAGAAGAATAATTAAAACTACTATTACTGAAGAAAGAAGAACAAACTAAATCTACTGAAGAAAGAAGAAGGAAGACTAATTAAAACTACTACTACTGAAGAAGGAAGAAGGAAGAATAAAGAAGAACCAAACTCAAAGAAGAAGGAAGAATAATAAAAATAAGAACTACAGAAGAAGGAAGAAGGAAGGATAATCCAAAACTACAGAAGAAGGAAGAATAACCAAACTCAAGAAGAAAGAAGAATAATTAAGACGACCCATATAAAACAAAAACTCCATAGGGAAAGAACCCCCAAAAAACCCCAAAATCAATGAATGCCCAAAAAAGAAAGTATAACACAATAAAAAACCATATCACTGTAAAACTGACAAAAAACTAAAAGTGTTAGCTGTAGTAAATATTAGTGCATTCAAAAAGTTATTGTGTAATGTGCATAAACAAATCTTCACAGTTCCCCCATGGTTGAATATTTCATATTAAAAACTAGAAAAAGACTAGTAAATACAGTAATAATTTACCATGGAAAGGTGTAAGTGATCAAATTATAACTAATAAACTTTAAGAAAGGTGCATGAGTAGCAGTACAAAGTAACAAACTTTAAGTTTTGTGAACAGTGTCTACTTTGATAATGAAGTAGTAATTTTACTAATAAAAAGCTACTAAAACTGTATGAACATTCCATAGAATGGAATATAACTTAGATAGCCAGGGTTATACTTTAAGAGGGGGCATAAATCTTATAAAATGGGGAATTACAGAACTAACTGTTTATGATGGAGTAGTAGAAGGTATTAACAATTATATATGGATCCAAATGTGGGGTTCTAATTAAATATAGCATTTAGATAAGTAAGGGTTAGTCATAAGAAATACTAGTATTATAATTGTTATTTTATTGTTCATGTTAATTTAGGAATGCATTATCTAAAATTAGATAACATTCCAATGTGGTAGAAATACTTTTTATTATCTTATTAGGTGATATACCAAAACAATGTTATTAAGAACACCAGTTTTATATATCTGGGTGTTATATTTTAATTGTATAATCTATAATTACTGTTATGCCAGATCAGAGAACTAATTTTTAATCAAATATATCAGAGTCAGAAGTCAGAGAAGGAAATAAAATAATTACATTAGTAAAACATTCTGCAAATAGCCACAATTCAAATCTAGGCAATATAATAAAGTTAAAATGCAGAATAATTAATAAACCTAATCTTATAAACCAGTCAAACTGACAATATTTAGGCAAGATACACCCAACATATTAAATACTATTTAAATAAGGCTTTCTAAAGATATGGTCATTCTATGAGTAAAATTATTTATTTGTATAATGAAATACCATTTGAAACTGAAATAGGTTCACTAACTTTATCAGAAGGGGAATCATATACAACTGAATTATATGAAAAAACCATCATTAATATACTAAATTGCAATAAAATAAGTGAGAATTGATAATTATACAAATTTCAGATTTCATAGAATAATAATTATATTAGTTAAAATGGCTATTATTTACATAGAAGACAGGGAAGTATAATTTTAGGCCTACCTCCCAAAAAATTATAAGAAATAATTTTCAGATAAAAGTTTGTAATACTAACTTAATTACTATCAAAATAAGTAGAATAGAATAGTGAAAACGAATATGTATTTTATATTTCAAACAGTTAAGTAATAACGAATTTACTTTATAAGCATAGTGCACGAAATTAAAGTGTGTCGGAAGTTATGGCAATTTTAAACAATGTCTTTTTAATATTAAATTGGCTAAGACGTTTCGGATGACGAATGAAATCCACGCAGTTCATTATTATACATTGAAGAGCACACTTTACGTGAATATTTTATAAAACCCAACCTTAATGGCGATTACGTATAACTAAAGTTCGGAATCAGTTTTTGTGTAAAAATTAAATTTTAAACTATTCTAATCATTGTGAAGTGGTGTAGTTGCCCTATGAACTACATAACACCTATAAACAGCATCACATATCACTATTTAAACGAAATAACACTGGAATCACACCAAATACCAAGTGAATATTCGAGGTTAAACGGACACACATAAACACCAATTGATCTACTTATTTAACAACATTTTTACACCCAGTGACTTTTCCATCTTACTCCAGTGACATTAAACTATACCCAAGAAGAGATTAAACGATTACGAAGAGGATTTAATCGCAGAAGGAACATATTTATTCCACAAGTACTTTGTCAATGTTAGAATGTGAAATCCACGCATGCGCCAGACGACCATTTTGACTGATCTCATCAACACAACCAGTCGACTGTTTGCTGTACTGTGGTGAATAAAAATTATATATAAACTTTTATTATTACTAATTACCATTCTATTGTTTAATTTTAATACATTTTCAGCATTGTAAGTGTTATACTTTCTGACCCTGACCTTCTCTGGCTTTTTTATAAATAACCGTTAAAAGAACCTATATGTGTATAATACCAATATAAAAGTCATAGATCGACCGGACCTGAGTGAGTCGATACGGCATTATAACATTGTTTTCAATTAAGCAAATTCATTATTTTGTTGAATAAACGCTTGTTATCTAGTGAATTGAATTTGATTTCTTTAATAAAGGAATATAACCATTAATTAATAAAGAAAACTCGACAACCTTTAAAGGCAATATATGCGAATTACAACCTTTCAAGAGGAAGAAGAAGAGAGCTGTTCGCGCCTAATTCAAAGTGGATTGTCTTTTTAATAAATTTAACGAAGGGAAGATCATTACTAGAAGACACACCATACCATACTATTTATAATTACAATCAATAATCTCAATTTATTACTAAATTTTAAGAATATAAACACCTCGAAAACAATTATTTCAGAATTATAAAATTATATCACATTTCAAATTGCTACAACAACAACATACACCAAGAACATTTGATAACAGCATTTTTTAGGAACATTACCAAATCGACGTCTCCCGGAGCGGAACGTCATTACTACACCTACGCACCATAAAAGTCAATCTGGGTAATATTATACCAGAACACCATTACAATTACAATTATATATTACCAAAGTGAAGACCAGCAGAGAGAGCCGAATGAAGACTAGAAGACATCATCTATATTACTACACACAATAGTGAGAGTACAATTCTCATACAACTACACATATTTTTATATTTGTATATTTTGTAATTTACATTTATATTACAAAATTGGCGAACCCAACTTGTGGGGCTTGATTACATCAGAATTTTAGAACACCATAGAACAGTACATCACCGTTATATTACAAAATTGGCTAGCCCAACCAGTGGGGCTTACAGGTGAGCACAATCTACATACATCAACCTTTTATTTATTTTATTATACCCACTCATTCAAAGTTATGTTACAAATTGGCGTCCAACGTAAGGGCTGTAATTAGGGGTTGAAATTACTGTAATTACTTACCCAATTCCTAATTCAGCTTGGCAGCGGTTACCCAGCCAGGGAATCAGGGAAAATAATGCGTCGTGCCACATCAAAGAAGAGAGCGGCGGAGGCCGAGAAAGAACTCGATATGGAGGATAAGGAGGCGACCCCAGTGGAGGACGTGGAAAGAATATTAGGACGGGTGGAACATAAACAACCAACACCACCAGAGAAACAACCAGAAGTACCCACTCAAACAGGGGACGTACATGTCCAAGACAAGGAAGTGGATAAGTCTAGGACTACAGAAGAAGGTACAACGAACAAAATGATGGAAATGATCCTCCGGGAATTCAAATCAACCAGTGAGAAGTTGAGTCAAGATTTAAATAAGAAGATGGAAGAAAACAGCAAGAAGATGGAAGAAAACTTGAAGAAGGACAACCAAGAAACAAAGGAAGAATTGGGCCGTAAAATTGAAAGGACCAATAAGAGAATTGAGGAAACCAGTAAAAGGGTGGAAAAGAAAATGGAAGAAAATAAGAAGAATTTGGAAGAAAAAATGGAAGAAAGCAATAAGAAAATCGAAAGTGATCATCAACAGTTAAGGAAAGAGTTAAGAGAGGACTACCAACGGTTAAGAGAAGAAATAAGGGAGGATAACCGACGATGGCATAAGGAAATGAAAGAAGACAGGGAAGAGGAAAGAAGGGATAGAAAAGAATACAGACAAATCTTGAAGGAAGGTTTGAGTGAAATAGATAAAAACGTCACATCCTTGGATGAAGAATTGGATAAGACACTGGACAACAGCAAACCAGAACGAAAGGAAATACCAAACAATAAAACAATGGAGCCAGTGATAGTGTTACCTGAAAAGAAAACGAACAGGAAGAAAGAAAATACTAAGGATATGGAAGTGAAACAAAAGAGAATGAAAAGAAGGCATCCAAAGAAATTAATGAAAACAAGGGAAGAAATGGAAATGATGAACCATGGTTTATTTGATAATGATAATATCCCTATTACCAACAATGAAGAAATCGTGAGTTCCAGAAATTATGGAAATAGATTGATGGTAATCTCAGAAATGGTTTACCAGCAGACAGTAGTTTACCACGGGGAAGTGATCAGAGGTAAATGGAATACAACAGGGATGGAGATATATGGTAGATTGTCAATGGTATCATTGATCATTGATGGACCAGAGACGTACTGGTGTATAAAACACTATGATAGAGGGAGCCGAATAAGCTTAGCAGCCAACAAAGGAATAGCAGCTAGGAAAATGAAATACAAGACAAAGGCCAGAGATATCACTAGTACCGGAACGATGATGAAGACTATGGTCATCCGGACAATGAGAGCGACTGAAGTGACAGACTACGGTTAAGTCTAATACCATACACCTCCACGAAAAGGGACTGATGTTATGATAACCGGCAACAGCAAAAAACTACGTCAAAGAAAAAGAAATTATGAGCAATTGTCCAAC
Source organism: Magicicada septendecula (assembly GCA_034769895.1). Taxonomy (NCBI): domain Eukaryota; kingdom Metazoa; phylum Arthropoda; class Insecta; order Hemiptera; family Cicadidae; genus Magicicada; species Magicicada septendecula. Next base: position 9,749,914 of record CM068375.1, read on the forward strand.
CTAATAAAAATCTTCAACCTGGGTATATAAAAGAAAAATAATTATAAGAAGTACATTTGAAATAAAGAAAAGAAGAGAGCTAATACCATATTTAGGGTAATAATATGATATGTTAACCATATTTATGAAAAAATATTATGAGTAATTGAATGTATGGAAGAAAGAATTAAAAGTAAAAATTCAAAAATGAAGTAATGACTACTTACTACCTATTATTTAGAAAACCATTTATGAATCAAGAAGAAAATGAATTTTGAATTAAATCTCAAAATTCAAAAATGAAGTAATGACTACTTACTGCCTACCATTTAGGAAACAATTTATGAATCAAAGAGAAAATGAATTTTGAATTAAATCATCAAAATTCAAAAACCCAAGTAAAAACAATTTACTACCTTATTTTAAAAACAACTTTTAGAAATGAACAAGGAAAAAAAGAATTTGGATAACACATTACAAACAATTATATATGGGACCAATTCTGAAAAACTTTCCAGAATAAAGAAATGGCAATACAAACCACTGATACCATTTAAATGAATAAACTTATTGTGAAGTGAAATTAATGAGAATTTTATGTCAAATAAACAGAGATATTAAACATATGACATTAATAATAAAGAGTGCATTTGGATAAAAAGCAAGAGCAGAATAAAATTTTAAAAAAGAAAGAAAAAACCATATATAAATAAGTCCATAAGAAAAAGATGATCATATATAAATGTCAGTTATAAGAAAGACAATTAAAAGAGTAATTGAAAAAACATAATACTAGTGGAACGATTCACAAGAATTAATAAAGGGACAAAAATATAATACAAAATATATGCTACCAATGACCAGAAGGAGATTGTGATAACAGTCAAAAAATGACAGAGAATTAAAAACTTTACACTGAATAATAAGTGATGATTATATTATACCAGCTTCCAATCACAAGGAGAAATAAAATGCCAGCAGAGCTAACCATTGAGAAAAATAACTGAGATAGAGATTCACTAAGATAGATATATAAATAGATCTGTTCGTATACGAAGTGAAATATCCAAAGATATTTAATTTTTTTTTTTTAATAGTCATAAGGTGGACTATTCTTATATAATTTTATTAATGACTGTCTGAGATAAGTCCAGCAGTATTATTATGTATTGGTCAGAGATGATTTACCTCTGTAATCAATAAATGACGTAGTATGGCCAGCAGAGTGAGATGCCTACAGAGCCCCTCTGGACACTGCCCCAGCTAACGTGTTAGGGAATTTTAGGGAATAAATATCCCAAGGATAAAGAAACGAGTTAAGAAGAAAATGGAAAAATAAAAAATAACGAACCTCAGATGACTATTACTATCAGTAAGAATCCAGTTAATAATGAAATATAGATAAGCTCAAAAATATGGGAGAAAAAATTTTTTAGAAATGTGAAGGAAGTAAAGAAATATAATTTATAATATAATGTCATAAGCAATTATTTCAGACAAACTAAGTATGATCTGAACTAATCACTTCTGGAAGAGAGCAATCTGTAGCATGACAGATAATCCACACAAATACATTACTCAATGATCATTAATAAAGCTCTAAGATATGGAATATCCAGATGAGAATTAATTAAAATGCACTGTTTAATAATATATTCACAAGAAAGGTTGAATAAAGAAAATTTCTGCAAACAATATAATATAATACAAATTTAAAAACCCAGAAGACTAAAAATGATAATAACAAAATTACCCAGGTAAGATAGAAGCAGGCAATTAATATACCCCGTCAAAGAAACCAGACCAGAAAAAACAAAGCTACTGAAGACAGAAGAAACAAAACTAATCAAAACTCAAAGAAGACAGAAGACCAATCAAAGCTACTGAAGACAGAAGAAAGAAGAATAATTAAAACTACTATTACTGAAGAAAGAAGAACAATCAAAGATACAGAAGACAGAAGAAAGAAGAATAATTAAAACTACTATTACTGAAGAAAGAAGAACTAATTAAAATTACTGCTACTGAAGAATGAAGAAAGAAGAACAATCAAAGATACAGAGGACAGAAGAAAGAAGAATAATTAAAACTACTATTACTGAAGAAAGAAGAACAATCAAAGATACAGAAGACAGAAGAAAGAAGAACAAACTAAATCTAATGAAGAAAGAATAACTAGTTAAAACTACTACTACTGAAGAATGAAGAAAGAAGAACAATCAAAGATACAGAAGACAGAAGAAAGAAGAATAATTAAAACTACTATTACTGAAGAAGGAAGAACAATCAAAGCTAAAGAAGAAGGAAGAACAATTAAAACTCAAAGAAGAAAGAAGAACAAACTAAATCTAATGAAGAAAGAAGAACTAGTTAAAACTACTACTACTGAAGAATGAAGAAAGAAGAACAATCAAAGATACAGAAGAAAGAAGAAAGAAGAATAATTAAAACTATTACTACTGAAGAATGAAGAAAGAAGAACTAATTAAAACTACTACTACAGAACTAGAGAAGAAAGAAGAACAATCAAAGCTACTGAAGACAGAAGAAAGAAGAACAATTAAAACTCAAAGAAGAAAGAAGAACAAACTAAATCTAATGAAGAAAGAAGAACTAATTAAAACTACTACTACTGAAGAATGAAGAAAGAAGAACTAATTAAAACTACTGCTACTGAAGAATGAAGAAAGAAGAACAATCAAAGATACAGAAGACAGAAGAAGGAAGAATAATTAAAATTAGAGAAGAAAGAAGAATAACCAAAACTACCACTACTGAAGAGAGAAGAAAGAAGAATAATTAAGATCAAGGAAGAAAGAAGACTAATTAAAACTACAGAAGACAGAAGAAACAAAACTAATCAAAACTCAAAGAAGAAAGAAGAACAAACTAAATCTAATGAAGAAAGAAGAACTAGTTAAAACTACTACTACTGAAGAATGAAGAAAGAAGAACAATCAAAGATACAGAAGACAGAAGAAAGAAGAATAATTAAAACTACTATTACTGAAGAAAGAAGAACAATCAAAGATACAGAAGACAGAAGAAAGAAGAATAATTAAAACTACTATTACTGAAGAAAGAAGAACAATCAAAGATACATAAGACAGAAGAAAGAAGAATAATTAAAACTACTATTACTGAAGAAAGAAGAACAAACTAAATCTACTGAAGAAAGAAGAAGGAAGACTAATTAAAACTACTACTACTGAAGAAGGAAGAAGGAAGAATAAAGAAGAACCAAACTCAAAGAAGAAGGAAGAATAATAAAAATAAGAACTACAGAAGAAGGAAGAAGGAAGGATAATCCAAAACTACAGAAGAAGGAAGAATAACCAAACTCAAGAAGAAAGAAGAATAATTAAGACGACCCATATAAAACAAAAACTCCATAGGGAAAGAACCCCCAAAAAACCCCAAAATCAATGAATGCCCAAAAAAGAAAGTATAACACAATAAAAAACCATATCACTGTAAAACTGACAAAAAACTAAAAGTGTTAGCTGTAGTAAATATTAGTGCATTCAAAAAGTTATTGTGTAATGTGCATAAACAAATCTTCACAGTTCCCCCATGGTTGAATATTTCATATTAAAAACTAGAAAAAGACTAGTAAATATAGTAATAATTTACCATGGAAAGGTGTAAGTGATCAAATTATAACTAATAAACTTTAAGAAAGGTGCATGAGTAGCAGTACAAAGTAACAAACTTTAAGTTTTGTGAACAGTGTCTACTTTGATAATGAAGTAGTAATTTTACTAATAAAAAGCTACTAAAACTGTATGAACATTCCATAGAATGGAATATAACTTAGATAGCCAGGGTTATACTTTAAGAGGGGGCATAAATCTTATAAAATGGGGAATTACAGAACTAACTGTTTATGATGGAGTAGTAGAAGGTATTAACAATTATATATGGATCCAAATGTGGGGTTCTAATTAAATATAGCATTTAGATAAGTAAGGGTTAGTCATAAGAAATACTAGTATTGTAATTGTTATTTTATTGTTCATGTTAATTTAGGAATGCATTATCTAAAATTAGATAACATTCCAATGTGGTAGAAATACTTTTTATTATGTTATTAGGTGATATACCAAAACAATGTTATTAAGAACACCAGTTTTATATATCTGGGTGTTATATTTTAATTGTATAATCTATAATTACTGTTATGCCAGATCAGAGAACTAATTTTTAATCAAATATATCAGAGTCAGAAGTCAGAGAAGGAAATAAAATAATTACATTAGTAAAACATTCTGCAAATAGCCACAATTCTAATCTAGGCAATATAATAAAGTTAAAATGCAGAATAATTAATAAACCTAATCTTATAAACCAGTCAAACTGACAATATTTAGGCAAGATACACCCAACATATTAAATACTATTTAAATAAGGCTTTCTAAAGATATGGTCATTCTATGAGTAAAATTATTTATTTGTATAATGAAATACCATTTGAAACTGAAATAGGTTCACTAACTTTATCAGAAGGGGAATCATATACAACTGAATTATATGAAAAAACCATCATTAATATACTAAATTGCAATAAAATAAGTGAGAATTGATAATTATACAAATTTCAGATTTCATAGAATAATAATTATATTAGTTAAAATGGCTATTATTTACATAGAAGACAGGGAAGTATAATTTTAGGCCTACCTCCCAAAAAATTATAAGAAATAATTTTCAGATAAAACTTTGTAATACTAACTTAATTACTATCAAAATAAGTAGAATAGAATAGTGAAAACGAATATGTATTTTATATTTCAAACAGTTAAGTAATAACGAATTTACTTTATAAGCATAGTGCACGAAATTAAAGTGTGTCGGAAGTTATGGCAATTTTAAACAATGTCTTTTTAATATTAAATTGGCTAAGACGTTTCGGATGACGAATGAAATCCACGCAGTTCATTATTATACATTGAAGAGCACACTTTACGTGAATATTTTATAAAACCCAACCTTAATGGCGATTACGTATAACTAAAGTTCGGAATCAGTTTTTGTGTAAAAATTAAATTTTAAACTATTCTAATCATTGTGAAGTGGTGAAGTTGCCCTATGAACTACATAACACCTATAAACAGCATCACATATCACTATTTAAACGAAATAACACTGGAATCACACCAAATACCAAGTGAATATTCGAGGTTAAACGGACACACATAAACACCAATTGATCTACTTATTTAACAACATTTTTACACCCAGTGACTTTTCCATCTTACTCCAGTGACATTAAACTATACCCAAGAAGAGATTAAACGATTACGAAGAGGATTTAATCGCAGAAGGAACATATTTATTCCACAAGTACTTTGTCAATGTTAGAAGGTGAAATCCACGCATGCGCCAGACGACCATTTTGACTGATCTCATCAACACAACCAGTCGACTGTTTGCTGTACTGTGGTGAATAAAAATTATATATAAACTTTTATTATTACTAATTACCATTCTATTGTTTAATTTTAATACATTTTCAGCATTGTAAGTGTTATACTTTCTGACCCTGACCTTCTCTGGCTTTTTTATAAATAACCGTTAAAAGAACCTATATGTGTATAATACCAATATAAAAGTCATAGATCGACCGGACCTGAGTGAGTCGATACGGCATTATAACATTGTTTTCAATTAAGCAAATTCATTATTTTGTTGAATAAACGCTTGTTATCTAGTGAATTGAATTTGATTTCTTTAATAAAGGAATATAACCATTAATTAATAAAGAAAACTCGACAACCTTTAAAGGCAATATATGCGAATTACAACCTTTCAAGAGGAAGAAGAAGAGAGCTGTTCGCGCCTAATTCAAAGTGGATTGTCTTTTTAATAAATTTAACGAAGGGAAGATCATTACTAGAAGACACACCATACCATACTATTTATAATTACAATCAATAATCTCAATTTATTACTAAATTTTAAGAATATAAACACCTCGAAAACAATTATTTCAGAATTATAAAATTATATCACATTTCAAATTGCTACAACAACAACATACACCAAGAACATTTGATAACAGCATTTTTTAGGAACATTACCAAATCGACGTCTCCCGGAGCGGAACGTCATTACTACACCTACGCACCATAAAAGTCAATCTGGGTAATATTATACCAGAACACCATTACAATTACAATTATATATTACCAAAGTGAAGACCAGCAGAGAGAGCCGAATGAAGACTAGAAGACATCATCTATATTACTACACACAATAGTGAGAGTACAATTCTCATACAACTACACATATTTTTATATTTGTATATTTTGTAATTTACATTTATATTACAAAATTGGCGAACCCAACTTGTGGGGCTTGATTACATCAGAATTTTAGAACACCATAGAACAGTACATCACCGTTATATTACAAAATTGGCTAGCCCAACCAGTGGGGCTTACAGGTGAGCACAATCTACATACATCAACCTTTTATTTATTTTATTATACCCACACAATTTACACATATATGTTACAATATATATATATATATATATATAAACATTATGCATGCTGTAAACATTTAGAGTTATGTAATATAATCTAATAATTATATGAATAAGAATAAGAATAAGAATAAGAGTTAGGATAAGTATCAGGATAGGATAAGAATAAGAAGAAGAAGAAGAATTAGGATAAGTATAAAGAGAGGATATGAATAAGGATAAGAATAAGAATAAGAATAAGAATAAGAATAAGTATCAGAGTAGGATAAGAATAAGAATAAGAAGAAGAATTAGGATAAGTATAAAGAGAGGATGTGAATAAGGATAAGAATAAGAGTAAGAATAAAAATAAGAATAAGAATATAAATAAAAATTAGAATATGAATGAAATTAAGAATAATAAGAAGAAGAAGAAGAATAATAATAAGAAGAACAATAAGAATAATAAAACAATAAAAAAATTAGAATTTATAATGAGTCATTTAGAAATATAATGATAACAAAATGTTAAGTTAGAAACTTTAATAGTCGTAAATTAATGGATAATTCATTTAATACCTTGTTACGTATGAAAATGTGCAAAAGGTAGAAAGTGACTAACAAGAAATAAGCTTTACGTTCAGCTGCAGTATAGCGTAAATTTGCAAATTTGAGTTTGTCAGTGCTCATTATCTAACACACTTTCAATTTATTCAAAATTAAGTAAATTAAAAATTATTTTTGATGCACCAAAGGACACACACAATACCCTATGTTTGTTATGCATTCAAATCCTTACATACACATACAAGTACGTATGTGACGATGAATTGATACAGAAGAGAATAATTAATACTTAATATTTACACATTAATATAATAGATATTTACCATATATCCGTCGTGCGACTTCGTTTTTCTCGTCTTATTTTGACGCGTTTCGGCAACGAATTTCCATCTTCAGAAATCTTAATCACTCATAGGAGATCGTTAAAAAATTAAAAACACTAAAATCATTACGGTAAAAGTGCACTTTTACGACATTGGAAACTCGCAGACGCGAACATGAAAGTTTATGTTTCTCGCGTGGACAATATCGATCGACTGCTTTCGCGTGGACAATATCGATCAACTGATTCACTGTTTATATAGCCTTTGATAAACCTGTTTTGCTTATTATAGCCCGTATGTACTGTGACATTTCATTTACCGGCGCCCGTGTGCAAGTATTGCCGTGTCGTACAATATGTTATGTGAAAATGTAAGTTTCACATAACATATTGTACGACACGGCAATACTTGCACACGGGCGCCGGTAAATGAAATGTCACAGTACATACGGGCTATAATAAGCAAAACAGGTTTATCAGTGGCTATATAAACAGTGAATCAGTTGATCGATATTGTCCACGCGAAAGCAGTCGATCGATATTGTCCACGCGAGAAACATAAACTTTCATGTTCGCGTCTGTGAGTTTCCAATGTCGTAAAAGTGCACTTTTACCGTAATGATTTTAGTGTTTTTAATTTTTTAACGATCTCCTATGAGTGATTAAGATTTCTGAAGATGGCAATTCGTTGCCGAAACGCGTCAAAATAAGACGAGAAAAACGAAGTCGCACGACGGATATATGGTAAATATCTATTATATTAATATAAGCGACTTGGAGACAACTAATTTAAAATGTATTATATTTACACATTAGTTCTTAAGCTTTCACGACGAGCATCAAGATTGTTAAAATTGTCCATAACAAATGTTAATTGTTGATAACAATGTTAATCAATGTCAATTAACAAATCAAATGTTAATTAACAATTAACAAATGTTAATTGTTGTTAATTGTTAACAATGTTGTCAGATTGTTAATTGTCCATAACCGGGCCGTTAGGCCGTGGTCGACTGCTGTTATTGGCAAACGTTCGGCCCCCACCATCGGAAGCCATCTTTACTGTCGCGATATTTTGGTAGATATTCGCTAATAGTACTGAGGTAGAGACTATGTGCCGTATTTAAGTGGGAATTCTTATGGCGGCAGTTTGAGAATAAATGTTCCTACTACTTTAGTCATCAAGAGTTCCAAAAGTCATCCCAGCTTTGCTGTTAAAAAAAGTAGTGTTTGTTCTGTATTAACAAATTTACCGTAAATAAATGTGGATTTTTGTCTATTTAATTTTAATCAACTTATTTGAACTTGTTTATTATCACAAAAAATTTAGTGAATTAATTAGAAAACATTATTATTGAAAACAGTTTATCACTTCTTGCATTTAAAGATAAAAAATAAAAGCTATTTCTACAAAGTTAGTTAAAATTATTCATTAATTTTTACTGTTTTAAATTTTCTGAAAATTGAAGTTTTGCAAGTAGCTTATTTGTTAAGTTGACTCCCGTGTTAAATTACTGTTTTCTCAAAGGCTTTGCTAAAAAATTTTGTCAGATCTATCGTTGATGTTCTTGAATTTCAAATGTCACTTTTTCAACTAAATGGTGCTTAAAGATACAGCAATATTGATTAGCCATTTGAAGTCTCTTTTGTCTCACACGTTAGGACAACACAAAACGCAAAATATATATTTTTACCGTTTAAGTTATCTCTTTCACATCTTTTATTTACAGACATCCCACTATATACAGCTTCTTATTTTCTAACTTCCGAATAGCATTGTATTAAGTCGAGTTTATGTAAATCTTATCCTACTTTATATATTATTTTTGTATTACACTAGGATGTATTTTCAACTCAATTTATTTATACATTCTATGTATCTCTCAGTTCTGTTACTACCAATTTCGGGAAAGGATAAGTCGTTGATTTTGTGATTAATATTTTCATCGTGAGAGACGTGTGAGGTGTAATATTAAATTAAAAATTGTGTTAAAACAATCAATCCGTAAAATCAATTACTCTTTGCATTTTAAATGACGTAATATTCCGTCTGCGTTTTGTAGACTCACAGAAGTAACGCGTTGAGATCTTTATAGTGAAAAGATATACACATACAATAATGAAAACGTTGATAAACTAACTTGAATATTGTTGTTAAAGTAATTTCATTGTTATGTTTTTACCTCACCATTTTTACAGTACTAAATCAGTTATTTAATGGTGTGGAATAGTATTTATATATACTTCATCTGTTGTTTGTATTGTTGAAAAGGTACGAAATTTTTCCATGAATTCTTATCTGGTAGTGAGAAGTCTCATAAATATACTGAGCAGTCGCTTGTTGCAACAGGCTTACATTTAATTTTTCATGTTATTGGAAAGCGGATTTTCAATACACATATTTTTGTAAATAAGAAAGAAAAGAAACAAAAATAAATAGTGGTATTTTAATTGAAAGAGGAGCTTAATTTGTTACGTTACGTGCTGCCGTGCTGGGCCCAAATGAACGTAACACAAAATACATTGAAATAGTCGTAATATCTATCTTAAATACAAGGGGGGGTGCGTTAGAAAACAGTACCACTAACTAGTGAGCAGGTCAACGAAAATCAGCCTCTTACTTTTATAAATTATGAGTCAGTCAGCGGAGCAAAAATCAATTACTGAATAAATAAAATACTGGATAAATCGATTACTAAAAAATCAATTACTGAATAAATCAATTGCCGTATAAATCGATAACTATATAAATCAATAACTGCATAAATCAATACTAGTTTACAGTATTGTTGGGCGTAGCGCACAAGCTATAATCTGTTCATGAAATTTTAACACCCTCGTATATTACAAAATTCTTGTAAAAGATATAAGTTCGCATCACACAAAGTAAGGAATTTAGTTCATTTTCTTTTCAACTAGCAATCTGGCAGACTGGAAGCTCCTGCTGCATGGTAATTAATTATTAATAATGTTAGTTGGAAATCGGAGATATGCCCTCTCTCAGCCTGCTGTCGCCGGTCATGCCGTTTGTAAACCCGTTGTGGGCACGTATTTCTCCGCTGGTCCCACGGAGTGCTGTCGTGTATATTCTCGAAAGTAGGGCGAAGAAATACTGTAGCGAGTCAATATTCTCTGGTATACGTAGACCCGGTCGTGGAACCTAGCTTTATGGTGAAATTTCCAGAACCTACTGCACGCGCACATTCACTCTCATAATGCATGATCACAATTTACAAGATCATAGTTACAACAATTACAATATCACAGCTTCAATTCTATAATAAGTGACTGACATTAAACAACTTTCTTTTTCTTTTTTAACTTACTGACTGAAAATAGTTTAACTGAAGAGTCCAACTGCTACAGACAAGGTACATCATGGTTGCTTACAACGAGTTACAGTGTTTTACATAAAATACGTGCTTCTCTTTTACAAGCGTGACTGACGCATATAATTCGTCACTATCATTGACTTATGGTGGCCAAGAATTCATAATTACCTTGGTAGACGCGGCTGCCAACGAAAAGTGCCCATTGAGGCGACCGGTGTTGACTCTGCTCACGGTACGGTCAGGTGGTCGACTGAAATCAGCTCGCCGGGCGAACGGCGAAACGAGTTCGTTAGAAAAGAAGGGGGCGTGACGTCAGGGAAGAACTGACCGATGCACGGATAATTATCTGTCGCGTCACTATTTCAACTTATTTTTATTTACATTTATGTTAACCGTTGCTGCATTCGGCAGGAATGCCGAATAACTGCAACAAATTGACTTAGGTATAATTGAGGAGTACGTATCTCAGGTAAGCTGCTTGGCTACAAACCTAAAAGGTTTAAGTAAAAAGGTCATAGCAAGGTTCGTTTTTCAGCCGTAAGGTCAACCCTGTCTCTAGATATAAATTTTTGGGACCACATTCTGATCATACTACCTTCCTTGTAATATGTGTCAACGGCTCACTTAAGGGACCTTTCCCCATCGCCATATTCTAAAATATTAGTACTCTTATGTATACCCAGGGGTGTAAGGTATAGGATGCGTCTCTTATAGCCTCTCCTATACAACCGTCAGCCTCACCTTCACAAGTTGTAGCGGAAGTTCGCTGCATGGTGCACCCTGTTCACACTAACGAGGCACTGACGACCGAGTGACCGCCGGTATAAGTGGTCTCCCTACTACCAAGTGCCAGCGGCTTCTTTGTAGCCGTATGAGCGGGTAGTAGGTTAGGGGGTAGTTGTTCTTGGGGTGTGAAAACACCCCAGAAGGTGGATGAACCAGAGATGGTCAACGGCATAGGATGCAGAAGGCAACGGGAAACCACTGCATTAAAGATCTGAGGATATCCCCAGGCTTTTAGCATGATGGCTACGTCTAATGCAAAATATTCCGGAGTTTCAATTCCCCCATTCGGTTCTCCGGGGGGGGGGGGGAAGGTGTTGGATAGAGTCAATTTTGAAGAAGTAAATCCTTTTGTCTACAAACGAAAAAATGGATGCAAAATCGGCACTTGGAATGTTAGAACATTACTGAAGCCTGGAAAAATGGAATAGGTAAAGCATTCTATGATAAAGGCAGAGCTTAATATATTAGGTGTCTGCGAGACAAAATGGGCAGGATGTGGTGATTTCGTATCAGGTGATTTCAGAATTATTTACAGTGGAAAGGAAGACCCAGGAAGAAATGGAGTAGCATTGTTCTTAAGAGGTGAATGGAAGAGTAGTGTCTTGAATACATGTCACAGTAGTGATAGATTACTGATGATAAAACTTAGGGCAGAGCGAGTTGATTTGTGTATAATTATGGTGTACTTTCCAACAACAAGTAGTAACGACGAAGATATAGAATTAATGTATGAACAGATTGAAGAGTTGCTCAAGATAATAAAGAAAGACGATAATGTAGTTATAATGGGCGACTTTAATGCATCTATTGGTGCTAACAGTAGTCAAAAATGTGCCGGGAAGTTTGGTTTGGGGAACATCAATGCACGAGGGGAAAGGTTACTTGAGTTTTGTGAGCAGTATGAGATGATCGTCTCAAACACATGTTTTGAAGTCCCCAAAAGACGACGATACACTTGGAAAGCACCGGGGGATGTTAGGAGGCATCAGATCGATTATATTCTAGTCAGATAAAGATATAAGAACCAAGTCAAATCTAGTCATTCATATCCTGGTATGGATATAGATAGTGACCATATTCCCGTTATGGCCAAGTGCAATATTAAATTTAGGAAAATCAGGAAATCTAAACAAAAGAACTGGTGCTTAGAAAAACTGACCGATGACAAAATAGTAAAAGAATTGGAAGAGGAGACAGACATGTTGATGGAAGGAAGGCCAAGTTGGGAGGATGTAAGAGATGGAATAATTGCAACAACACAGCGTGTTCTAGGGAAGAGAAAGTTAGAACCACGGAAACCGTGGATGACACAGGAAATGTTGGATCTAATAAGGAGGCGTAATAAGCTGAGAAATAAGGATTATCAGGAGTACAAGAGAATAAAATATCAGATTACCTCTATGTGTCGCATTGAAAAAGAAAATTGGATAAAACAACTAAGTCTTGAAATAGAAGATGATTTCAGTAGAGGAAAATGTGATAAGGCATATTTAAGGATAAAATCGTTACTGTCGAAGTAATGCTGTTAAGGATAAAAATGGTAAAATACTTTTCGAAAATGATAAAGTCAGTGAGCGTTGGAAGGAGTATATAGAGGAACTATATGACGGGGAAGCTGTGGTAGTCACGCAGGAGTTTCTAGAAAATGAGAATGCTGTAGATAGAGATATGGTAGGACCGCCAATTAGCAGAGTGGAATTTGATTATGCCCTTAAAGGTCTGAGTATGAAAAAAGCGACAGGGCCTGACAGTCTACCAGCAGAGTTTTGAAAAATGTAGGGGAGAGAACGAAAGATCAGCTATTTCGAATAATTACTGGGTGCTATGAAGAGGGAGTATTGCCAGTTGATTTCATTAAAAGTAGAACAATCACAATACCAAAGAAAGGTAAAGTAGACGACTGTGATAATTATAGAACGATAGCCTTAATGCTGCTAAGATTTTGCTGAACATAGTGAAGAACAGACTGGAAGGAAAGATTGATCACACTTTGGAGGAGGATCAGTTTGGATTTAGAGCAGGTAGAGGAACCAGAGAAGCAATCTTGGCTCTGCGGCAGATCTTGGAGGGGAGAATTGAAGTGAATAGGAAAACCTATTTAGTATTTGTGGATCTCGAGAAGGCGTTCGACAATGTTGATTGGAAGCTGTTGTTTCAAACTATGAGGAAGTCAGGACTTGACTGGAAAGTTAGAAGGGTAATCTTCAATATTTATAGGTTGCAAAGTACTGAAATAGACATAAATTTATGTAAAAAGGAAGCAATAATAAGAAGAGGTTGCCCACTGTCACTGTACTTGTTTAATTTGTTTATAGAAGACGTTGTAACTCAGATGAAAAGGAGTTCTAGGGGAATTAAAATAAATGGGGAACAGATACACAGTATTCGCTTCGCAGATGATATTGTACTGATGGCTGTCTCAGAAAACGATATGACCCGAATGATAGGTACGTTTAACAAAACTCTTCACGCTTGGAGATTGAGGATAAATGTTAAGAAAACTAAAATAATGGTTGTAAGTAAAAAAAGAGAAGACATTAAATCAACCATTATGTTGAACAACACAATATTGGAGCACGTTACTGAATTTTGTTACCTGGGTAGCATAGTTACTGTACAAGTGGGAATAAGTGTCTGGCAGAGAGTAGCTCTGGCGAAACAAGCATTCCAGAGCAAAAGGAACTTATTAACAAGCAGCCATATTAGTATTGAAACAAGGAAAAAGTTTGTTAAGGTATTTGTATGGAGTGTTTTAACTTACGGGTGTGAATCGTGGATCTTTGGGAAGGTGCAGAGTGACAGACTTCAGGCAATGGAGATGTGGATTTGGCGGAGAATGACAAAAACTAGTTGGACAGATAGGAAGACGAATGAACAGATCTTAGAGGAAATAAATGAGAATAGAACACTGCTTAGGAGTATAGAGGTGAGGAAGATTAAGTTGATAGGGCATATGATCAGACATAGTGCTTTTTTAACTAACATCTTTGAGGGCAAAGTAGTGGGGAAGAAGCCCAAAGGAAGACCAAGAACTGCATACTTCCGCAGCACAATGAGTGTCGTGAATAGTGGGTCCTATGAAGAAATGAGAATATCGCAAGGGATAGAGTGACGTGGCTACAGCGACAAGGAATTGCCTTTAGGAGTTAATAATATTGTATACCCATCACGTTCTTATTAAAATACCTATTATTCGTGTAATTAAAACATTGAATTTTAGTAAATTCTTGCTGGAATATTGAAGATCGTCTCTACGTTAACGACTATTGTAGAACCGCCCAAAAAAATGACTGGAATAATGAAATTGATTCCATGGCATTCAGCAGTAACATTAATTGCTTAGTATTTTTTATTATGACGTTAAAGTAACGTCTTTTATCTATAGGAATATAACGTATCTTAATCTACCATAGCTCAAACTAACTTATATATCTGTCCTCTGTTTAAGAGTTGACCAATAGGGTGGGCCGACAAAATCAATTTACAACTTTCAAATTCTAATACAGTAGAAAAGTTGCATTTTTGCATCTCAAATCTGAGGAAAATTATTTTAAAAATAGTAGGTGTTGTTTTCAGTTTGCGTATAGGGCCAAAAGTTAAAAAATAATAGCCCTAATGAAAAACAACAAATTTTACAAGAACGTTCAAATGTTAAATAGCCCTACTAAATTTTCTAGTGTCTAATAGCGTGGAAATGCTTAATTTTAGCTACATAACAATAGAAATAAGTTGCAATTGGTTAGCTAATAGCAGTAAACAAGATAACTAAATAAATTTGTGGGCAGTATGACATACAAAAAGTAAGACATTCAAAGAGAACTGACTCGATCGACTTGCTGTCTGCTACGTTACTTTTACTTATCTTGCTACAACCACATTGCGTTTCTTTCACAGAAATAATTACTTTCTCGAATCACCATCATCATTATCTACCTGTCCAGGATTAAGCAGGTTGCCTGTTCTGGCTTCACCATCTCCGTCTCGGTCAGCCAAAATTTCTTCTTCCGGTTGGCTTATAATTCAGGATTTTTCTTGGAATTCTTTCTGGAGACATGCGCATAACATGCTCTTTCACCGAATATGTGCTATTACTGTTACTGAAAGACTTTTTTATAACGTTACTGAGAGACTTGTTACTGAACGGGTTTTTTCATATACGTATCTATTTAAACGTAATTGACTGGATTGCTCAAAGTGTTACTCATCAGTTAGTCTGAGTAATTTGGATTATTCAATCCTACTACGAATAAAAGATTCAGCCAGACTATTCCTCACACAACTACATAAAGATCCATGCCACATTACCTTAATTCAAAGCCCTTAAAATAATATATTCGTGCAATTAATATTATATTATACAGATACACGTAACACCAGCGGCACACAATTACATATCAAGACTAGACATATTCAAATACTAAACAAAGACCTAATTTGGACACCACCTACAGAGCATCATAAAATACTAAAAGCTTTCAAATAAAATAAGTATTATAACATAATAATGCAGTTGAATTACAAAAGCTGTTGATAATATGTTTAATTTTCGACTTTTCTTTACGTAGACAGTGTTAAAGTTTATAAAGTAAAATATTCGATTAAAATTTTGCGAAATAACTAACTAACCCAAAGGATAAGGGAAGACTAGTATCCTTACGTAAGGGACATTAAATACCTTACGTATTTATGACCAGTTTACTAAAGAGAATACATTAAGTTAACTTAACTCAGATGTCACATTACTGGTTCAACATCTAAATTATTTTCAGGGCAATATGTACATGTATTTCGAAGTGTAGAATTTATAAGTTATTAGTATACAAAACTGCTGAAGTAAGCAATTCTACCTGGAAACATGCTTTGTGTTAAACTGACTGTACACTTGAAGTATAATTAGTCTAGTAGAAGATGTTAACATTAAGGCCTACAATGAACCAGTACCAGATAGACAACAATAGAAATTAACAATAAACACACGTGGATTGATATACACTTATTGTAGACGATATAAACTAGAAATAGTGCAAGTATCAGTAACAAATAGAGCATCGTCATCATCAGTAAGTGTGCTACACCTCTGGTCGGATGTTGACCTGCTCAAGAAAACCTAAAAAATGATGAAGCCCAGTGCAATCGTCTGCCAATTGGGAATTTTACATATTAGAAACACAGCACAATTGAAACAGAATAATTGACACCAATAAAGTCACTATTTGTAAATTTTAATTAAAAACAACAGCAGTTATAAATCTCTTATACAATAACAATTCAAGTTAAATTTGTCTATCAACTACAATAAATGTCACCTTATTACAGATTCGCAGTAATTAACACATATTGTTCACTTCCCATTAAACCGCCAAAATAAATAAGACTCGGCACGTGAATTTGCCAGATCTAAAACTGAACTGCTGACTGCCGTTGGATGCTTTTATTTATTGCATCCAAGAGAGGGTAATATTTTCTCTTCACTGACACGCTTAATACCTCATGACGACTTCTCATCCCGCGGAAAACAAACAATCAGAAGATTCTACCAAATGGAATTAAGCAGAAACAGTAGTGGCTTTAGCTTGTAACCCTTCGCGTTATAAATGATGCGAAACACTTTCCCTTTAATTAAATACTACAATCTCTCAGCTTCTTTCTTCTCCCGTCTGAACTATTTTCATCTCTCTAACTCTCGCTTTACCTCTCAGCAATTTAGTCAGTCGTCACTTGCTTATCATATGTGTGTGAAACGTACTTTGTTTTAAAAGTCTTTTTGTGATAAGAAAAAATAAATAATTCTTATACTAGTGTTATTATAGTTGTGTGTAATAATATATGTTATTCGTGGAAAATATTTATTTTAAGTAACAAAAATAATAAAACTTTACATTAGAAAAGTAAGAAATGAAGACAACTGAAGGGTAAGTGTAATAGATGCCATTTCAACCGTTACGGACACAATTCGGAAATGAATTTTGGGGATTAAAAATGCAAGAGAAAATTAAATATATTATATTAAGAAAATCTACACAAATATGTATCTTCATATAGTTTTGTAGGGTACAAAAGTGTCAAAAGAGTTTATCTGGTATACTATCAAATTATTACTGTGAAATATCTTATTTTTAGGTTACAACCTTGAATATTCTGGGTCTTAATCACTTTAAAGAAGAAGAGATCAACTTAAATAATTTTATTCTCCTTTAGTAGAACTACCTAAGATAGGTTTTAGTTACGTGGTCTTCATTTTTCTCGGTGTTCTGCAATTGTCTTCATCTGTTTAGACTTCCTTCCGTATTTGATGTCATCAACCGTTACAAATTTCCTTCTTCCGTGTCCTCTCTTTCCTTCCGCCTTTCTTTCCACTACGGTCCATACTCCCAGAGAGTTTGTACGCAACGTTTGTCCATACCAAGATTTACTTATTACTTTTATTAGATTTAATTCCTTTCCTATTTTTGTCAATACTTTCATTTTATCTCACACTATTATTCTATTTCATTTACATCATTCTTCGCCACTACCACATTTTGAACCTCACTCTTTTCTTTTCGCCACCTTCCTCTTTTCTTTTTGACAAAGACTACAGCACTGTTAACTCCTCGTAGCTTATTTGTAACAAGTGTGGTATTTATAAATTTATCCCTATATATTATGTAGGGGATTGGTTCGAATATTCGTGTTAGTGTTCTGTAACGTTTTCTGTTACTAAATCCAAACACGAGCTAGACCTAACACTAATGATGTTATTTATATTGAATCAATAAAAGCAAAAAATTGTAAAAACATTTCATTAATTTATACTTTTAATATAGCGTGTAATAGGTATATCAAATGCTGAAATTTTTATTTAAACAGATAAAATGAGTACATTAAATTTAGCAGTTTGGATCGTTTGCAGCTTCCGCTTAACGGAGTATTGGATAAGCGTTATTTTCTAGACAGAAATAAGATGTATTTATAAATAAATTTTACAATAAACTCATTTACGAGCTATATGAATATTTTTTTTGGGGCGGCTCAGTAGACCAGTGGGTATGGCACTTGGCTACTAATCTAGAGGTCCTGGGTTCAATTCCCGGTCCCCCACCAAAAAAAACCAAGGTGCGTTTTTCAGCTCCCACGTCGACTCAGCCTGTTGAAAATGAGTACCTGGGATAACATACTGGGGATAATAATGGGCGGTTGAAGCGTAGTGCTGGCCACAATGCCTTCCTTGTATGCCGTACGCCTCACATTAGGCAGCCTACCATGCCTACTCCTATGCTACTTCGGTGGTACACATGGGAGCCATTATTATTATGATAGGAATTTTTTTGTAAACAATTACGTACACTTTGCCTATCACACTAAAAAATACTACATTAATATTCTAAATATACATAAAATAGTAAACTTATGATTACAAAAAGGGGGTATAAAATTAGTAGTAAGACAGAAAATATTGTTGAGAACATGTAGAGGAGTGTATAATTGAAAAAATGTCTTACCTGTTTGTAAATGTATTAGGATTAGTTTCTAAGGATGGGCGGCAATTTTCAAATGTAACGATAAGTCACACCGGTAAAATTTGATCTCCGTATACATTACACCTTGACGTTAGTAAGGAAAATGGTTTTCACCCCCACCCCCAGACTAACTACTTATTCACTGAATAATCGACCGGTAATGTCTTTCCTGATACCACTGTCTGAAATTACTGTTTTAATACAAGCTAAAACTTTGTTATTAAAGTCCAACGTTTAGTAAAGATGGAGTAACTTCATTAAAGTTGGGTAAAGTGTTTGGTTCGTGTTTTGAAGGGAACTGCGTATTAAATTAATTCTACACCTTGAATTCCATTTTACTTATATTCACCTGTAATCTGTGTGTGTGTGTGTTTGCAAGGAAACAATGCAGTACGCTTGTAGAAGTTTGTCAGGCGTATAAGCAGGTGTAAATAGTAATTTTCTTGAATTTTGTTAATTAGATCCCTAAATTTTTAGTGACCGTCAATCAATGAATGTTTTAGTGGATGGTTAGTGAGGATCGGTCAATAATACAAATTTTAGTTAATTTGCGTTGACGTTTCGACAATATTTATTGCCATCTTCAGGCAATTGTTGCTGACGCCAAACACACACATGTGCCTAATTTGTTAATTAGGCATACGTATTGGCTTAGATTTAGGATTGTAAAGTGAGACAACTAAAGTTGTTTATAATTTGTCTCTGTATACATATACTGTATGTTCATCCCTAGTTAGCTTGTGAGAGGATAAAAAGAAAGGTGAATAACTACGTTATTTACTAACGTATCAAAATTAAAGTCAGTTAGATTTTAAATTACATGTGAAGCTGCAGTGCTATAATGTAGTGCGAGCGATTCAGTATAATTGAATATGTTTTTATACTGTTCCATATTTTAATAGGGTCATAAATTTGCATATAATCGTACACAAATCTGCAAATTCTGCAAAACACGACCAGAGCTTGTAACTATCACGTTTTCATATCGAGCATTCAACCAATCAAAGCTTTTGATATGTTAGACATATCGTCAATTAGTACGGTTTGGTTCTTCATTCTTCAAATATCGTCGATAAAAGTGAACGAATCCTCTGTGCGATATTTCCGTGCAAGAGTGTCACGTGCGAATTAAAATCATTTTTAAATTTCAAATACCAGTTTAATATTACCATACAAATTTTCGTTTATAATCCGCAAAGACGGCAGAATATTGGAAGACCAAAGACAAGATGGTGGACCAAGGAGTACGCAACGGATCGTAAGGTCCATAGCCTGATGAAGGAAAAGAAGAACAGGAACAATAACAAGAAAAATAAATAGGAGGAGGAGGAGGAGGAGGAGGAGGAGGAGGAGGAGGAGGAGGAGGAGGAGGAGGAGGAGGAGCAGAAGAAGAAGAAGAAGAAGAAGAAGAAGAAGAAGAAGAAGAAGAAGAAGAAGAAGAAGAAGAAGAAGAAGAAGAAGAAGAAGAAGAAGAAGAAGAAGAAGAAGAAGAAGAAGACTGCGAGATATCATAGGATAAAATTAATAATATAATTATTAATACGTGTCAGTGCTGTTCGTGTTTGTGGAAGAGTCAGGGTAAGTTACGCTCTTCCGGATATTAAAATGTACTCGAGAACACTTCAGCACTGCGACAAGTGCAAGTTCAGAGCACTTGAGTAATTAGATTACTAGACTCCTATAAACAAAATCTGATATAATAATTAACTGATCTAACGGATAGACATGCAAACTTAAGTGAACCAAACCCCGGATTGCAGAAACAAAGCATTTAGGATTAATGCGCTCAAACAGAAGAACCTAAGGTTGTTATTCGTTCAACAAGTAACATCCTACAGTTAAAATGATTTGTAAAACATTTAAACACTTTAATCATCATGTGTATGTAAAAACGACAAGACTTAATTATATTTATGTAAGATTGTAACAGGTAATATGATAATTTAAGTAGTTTGAGTATTTCTTTATAAATATCAACCTCCATAATATCGGCATTTATTAGCGTTTGTCTATGCAACCTGTATGTATCGTTAAATAGAATGTATAAGATATATGTGGCATTGCGCTTAGCGTTTAGCAAAGTTTGATTTTTGCTATTCAAACGTTTACTTGATAAAAACTAAAATTTGGATACGTTTGACTTGGTGGATTCCAACCCGAGACACGCATTAAATTTGTTGCTCAAACATTCAAAAAATAAATAAAAATAAAATATACACCGTTGTATTGTAATACACACGCGCGCGCGCGCGCACACACACACACACACACACACACACACATATTTGATTTCATAAATGCAAAGCAAATTGTCGTAGATGATAGGAGTCATTTAGGCATTTAATATTCATTCGAAATTTTTCAAGTAGTAGATGACACCAGTCAGATGTCATTAGTGACTTTTAAAACTATTTTTGCCTTTTATACTTTTCAAAATACAAGTAATGTTAAACTAAGAAATAGTATGAAAAACTCAAACCACTACGGAAAAAAAATAGTAAGTTGGATCATGATTCAATAATCGTAGTAGGCCTATCGAAATTTGGATATTGCAACTTTGAAATATGGAAGTTGAAGCTGACAGACGCAAGAGACTCTAAACATTTTAGTTATACAAATACATACATGTTTTAGGTGTTGTTAGAAATAAGGAAGAGTGTCAACTTGTTTAATTATCCAGTTTGCTGATGACCAAGTATTGATAGCTCAAGATTCTTATGACCTGGAATTTATGCTCACCCGACTATACAAGGCATACGAAACGTGGGGATTGAATGTTAATGTAAATAAGACAGAATATCTAGTCATTAATTCCGACGCCAGGTTTGAAGTATTGATTAAGACAGTACGTCAATTGAACAGGTCGATGAATTTAAATACCTAGGGGCACTAATATCACAGGAAGGCCTAGGAAAACCCGAAATCAAAAAACAAATAGAACAGAACAGGAAAGTTCTAGGAAACTTGGACTCTATTTAGTGGGACAAACATGTTTTGAGAGCCACAAATATTCATATAGGAAAAGCTTTTGTTGAATCAGTTCTGTCTTACGGCTGTGAGGTATGGACGTTGAGCACGGAAATTATACGACAATTGAATGTCGTGGAAATGGATTATCTCCGTAGAAGTGCCAGAGTCTCAAGAAGGTATAAAATAACCAGCGAGAATATCAGACGATGTATGCATACAGAAGACGAAATTATTAACCGAGTAGAACGAAGAGGTCTAAAGAATTTCAACCACTTACTCCGAATGGATGAACAGAGATGGCCTAGGAAAATATTTCGGTGGAAGCTCCTAGGGAGAGGAAAAATGGGGAGACCTAGACTCTTCTGGTACGAAAACATGAGGAAGACCATGGAACATCATAACTTGGCAGAAGAAGATGGACAGGACAGAAATAGATGGCGGTTCGGTGTGGGTATGCGGCAATAGCCGAGGAAAATCCCTTTGAGAGAGAGAGTGTCAACTAGCCGAAATTTCATTGATTATCCGAAAGCGTTTGATAAAGTTAACAGATCTACTCTATGGGGCACTTTCTGTAAAAAGTGTTATCGTAAACTGCTTATAGACTCAACAAGGAGCTTATTTTATAGCACAAGTGTAGCATCATTTACAGGAGAGGATTTGACAGAGATTTACTTTAATCAGTGAGTGGGCGAAAGCTGTAGTATATCTCTAGCATTGTTCAATATCTATGTTGATGACATAGAAAGTGGCAATTCTGAGTCGATCGAGGAATAAAACTGATTAATGGAACAAATTTGAATACAATGCTGTTTACAGACGATCAAATAATCATCCTCAACAATGATGGCAAGCTGAGTCCAGAGATCGATGTTTCAGTTCTGTATATGTCTGTTCGAAATACAATAAAAAAAATTCTGTCCAGAAGATAGAGCTCTGGCCTTTATGGGCAAATACCGCTTGCGAAAAACGATTATAATGGATAGTGAGCGTGTAGATTATGCGTTGTATGTCCAATATATTGATTGTGACAATACATATAGCCTGATATGACGTGGATGATAATGTGTGCCGAACTGTGTTCAGCTTTTAAATTCCGCGCGTTCTCTACCGTAATTGAAACTCGTGTGACTGCCACGGCCTTGTGATTGCGCGTCGTCGTAAAGTGAGTAGTGAGTCAGTCTATTTGTCAACCGCGACGACGAAATCCGGTTGTTCGCGCGCAGCTGATTTTGGTCCCACAAGTACTGGCAGGGTTTTGCTTTTCGTGGTTAGAAAGCACTGTTGAGTCTCTCTCATTCCTCATCTAAAACTCGACTGAAACACTTCGGACTGGCGGCCTGGTTTTTCCTGTAATCTTTACTTCTTCTAGCATGGAAGCGTAGTTATAAAGTGTCCCAGGGTACTCGGACCAGCCGATGAAGGGGTGTCGGGAGGATGACCGTCCATCTGTCATCCTCTAGTGCAGAGAAATATAACGAAGCTCCTCGACGCCGCCAGTCACGAACAGCCCACAGATGAGGATGCAGATCCTGAAGTAACCCTACTGTATCTGAACCACATGCTCGGATAAAACTAAAATTGGAAAACTCAGGTGGGATCTTTCTGTATATAGCATTCCTTCTGACATCTACTACTTTCCTCCAGTCTAATCTGCAGAAACTATGTGAAAACAGACTTATTTATAGTAAAATCATAAAATATTAACCTGTAAAGTTTGGTGTGAACATGCATCAGGCATGTGTGAAACTGTAGTCAGCTTTTGTAAGATAGAATCCCATACTGTATTAATTGTGATGTTACATTATTCTAATATTGATATTACTCATATAAAGGAGGAATATTTAGACATATGTATATATCTGAGAGAGTAACTTAAATTCAGTCACATGTTCTGTTTAAATATAGCTGGGTATGAGTGGGTGATACGTGTCCCCTTAGATAGCTTTCTATCTTACATAATCTAGTGGGATGGATGAGTAACCCACACATTTTGGGGAATATGAATTCTAAAACGAGTTTAATGAATTCTTAATTCTGTTGATGATTTCTTCATGAGCATACCGACACTGGAGCTGGGTTCATTATGAATTTCTGTTATCACACTTTACAAGGGGGCATTGGGTTATTTATTTTTTGGGATGAATTGATGTACACTTTGGGGATATATTGATGTGGTGTTACCAGCAAGGGGGTTTCACCCAAGATTATTACTGGAATTCATTGTGGGTATTATGTGTATGTTAATGTGTTGTGGTATATGTATGTATGTGTATATTTTTCTCAAGAGGGGTTAAGAATGTATAGCTGTATAGTAGCATCCAATGCATTGGTACTGAATCGATCTCAACGAAATAATTCTCTAGTATCTTGTTATAATTGGTGTATTAATGGTAATATCTTATAAATAATTGCATATAATATATTTGCATATCTCTAAACATGTTAGTCAATGGATTAACTATTTGTATGTGTTGCAACTGAAGGAATTAATAACAGCTTCAAAGAGTGTAATGGTTATACAATCTCAAATTTATAATTTTTATAAATTTATAAAAAAAATAAACACCAATAAATAAGAAACTTGTTATTGTTATATGAGTATTTCATTCTGCAAGTCCTGTCACCACACAAGCAGAAATGTTTCAAATTGTAGCTTGGGTTCCAGCACATTTTATTCTTCCTCTAGGTTGAGTGCCTAGTCTTAAATATTAAGTTACTTCCCTCAATAAAAAAAAAATTATACAAAAATAATTACAAAACTCTTATACAAAATTGAGGGAGGTTCCAAATGTTGATCATAAATTAGCCAAGTTTCAGTTAATATATTGACACAGTATGTCAAGTGTTATGGAGGAAAACAATGAAAGGAGACTCGACTAAAAATTTATAAAATTGTGACTGTGCCGTTTTTGTATGGTACTGAAACTTGGGTTCCACGAAGAAACATCTGAGTAGTATTCAGACTTGGGAGACGAGATTCTTATGATCTGTTAAAGACTGAACATGTAGAGAAGAGTCTACGATGAAGACAAGAGTTGAAACTGTTTAAGGTAGCAAGATCTAATTGCGGAAAACAAAGAGAGATGCACCCCGCAATTGCGTAGGATGCCGGATAGTAGATTGCCTACCAAAGTTTGGTAGTACCAAAGTTAAAAACCTAGGAAGTGGTGGTAGAGTGGATATATTATATCTGTGACAGAACAGACAATTGCTTGATACAAGAAGAAGACGTCTTGAAATTTTAGAAGCATTTATGTTCTTTGTTTCTGACTGGGGTGTAATATTATCTACTAAACAAAAACGGATATCAAACTCCTTATTTGTACAAAATTGAATTCATTTTATAATTATCTTTTAAAATTGATATCGACACTTTGAATTTTGCTTACTACAAAAGTGGTGTCATTGTTAAATATTAATTTTTATTATACAATTTATTGTATAAAATGAACGGAATGAAAGTAGACGAATGTTTAGAATTAATAATACAAATGATACATGTGGCATTTCAACAGAATTTCTATTGTTTCTTTGTCGTAACACGACATGCCATAGAGTGACTACAGCATATACAACATCCCATGAAAGATATTAATTAATCTTTATAAAACATAGAATTGCAAGTTTTAAAATTAAGAACCACTGGAAAAATTTACCATCAACGTACATTACAAATAATAAGATTTTCAATGTGAAATGATAATGTGAAGTTTCGTCGATAAAGATAGAAAGTGATGTGAAAGTCTATAATAATTTTCTGCTTTTTCTAAAATAGTAAACAAACTATTTAAGACAATTCTCAGCATACAATTTATAGTGTATTCCCCTAATCAATATCTGCGACTGAAAAAGATACACGTATTTAAGTAATTGTGTAGAAGTCTATTTTATCAAGATATATTTACAAAATTATTCTCTGGCTCACATATAATTTTTCAAATATTTACATCGACCATATTATTTACAAGCAGAATGATCACTGTTGCACACCACTATATAAAAATTATCCCGATTAGCGCTTTCAAGCTTCCCAGCTCATCGTCAGATCGGAATTGAAAGAAAATAATGTGAAAACAAACCGTTCACCCCCATCTCACCCCACCCTGCTCACACACAACAAGCTATAATTCAAATGTCCCTTCCCCACCCCCTGAGCCCTGTCCCTCCATCTGGACAGTTACATATTTTTCTAGCAAATTCCTTGTGTTTCAGTGTTTTGTGTGTGTGTGTGTGTGTTTGTACATTCCTTTTAAACCTACCGTCTTCCTCTCCACACACGTGGGTCAGTCACACACCCTTATTTTAAAACATCCGATTAGTACTATGCAATTTAATTCTTAATCTTTTCTATCTGTCCTCTATCATTTACTTCTTAATTATGTTATAAAATATTTCTTCATTACCAAATTTAATTTTAGTATTAATTAAATTGTCTAACCATTTTTTCTCTTTCTTTCAATATTTCTAATTCCTCCTTAAGCTTCCTTTCAACTGTGTTATTTACTACTTTCACAATTTCGTAGCCTTCCAAAGGATTAACAAACTTATGGTTGTCTTAACAGAAGTTTAATGAAGAAAGTTGTGTTAGTGGTTGAAATCACAAGCATAATGATCACTGTTGCACACCACTATATAAAACTTATTCCGATTAGCGCTTTCAAGCTTTACAGCTCATCGTCAGATCGTTGTAAAATTGTAAAAATTGTTGACCTCTGTGGAACACCATTACTTTTATCAGTTTATCAGGTAGGAGGCGTCGCCTTTAATGGCATTGATTAACTGAGCGAATTTGCTATCAACGTTTAGTTAGCAACATAATTAAAACTTAGCCCCCCCCCGTAATTAAATGGCCGTTTCTTTGTTATTAGCATGGATGAGTAAGTTAGCCTCGATGAGAAAGTGTAGATCGCTCAAACACACTGCCCTAGAAGGTTGTGGGATTAGAAAGTACTCACGTTATTTACATCAAGGTGAACAGTGCAAACTAAAACAACCCAACGTCTAAATTATGTTACCGGTATTAAACAAAGTTTACCTTTGTTGAAATAAAATAGGCATCAACTTTGTGCTTTCTGAAAATTTATGAAGGTGAAAACGTTTTAATTTTTGGTGAGTAATTGTTTGCAAGAAAGTTGTAGCTACTGGTAGTTTGGGTTTACTTGTAGACCGCAACTTACCTAGTTTATTCAATATTGTAATTAGTAAGCAGCAGTTCTGAAAAATCGGAGTGAGCTCAAAAGTGGACAGAATGCTGCCTAACTGCATTAGAATTATGATAGATAAAAAGCAAATTCACTGTTTTTTAACTTTTTATATTTAGCCTAATTGGATTCACGAAAGTCGAGCAGAGAATTAAAAAAGTTTGATATCTAGAAAATATTTCATCGTGATTCTGTTTACACGTATGTGATATTATAAAATTTGGCTATGGTAAAAATTTTACGTTCCTATATTTTATAGTTCCTGAGGAAAAGGTACATATGTGAACTAAATAAAGTACCATTCTCTTCATCTCATCGTCCTCTACAAGATTGAATTGTCAAAAATTAGTATCGACTCACGGACAACGAACCTGAGGCCAATTGTCAAGTGTGGAAGCGTTACATTTTTCGTTAACGTTACATTTTTCGTTAACGTTACATTTTTGTGGAATGACCCCCAGCGTAATTAAATGCATTGTTATTAAACTCTGTCTCTCTCTCTCTCTCTCTCTCTCTCTCTCTCTCTCTCCGTCTCTCCCTCTCTCCATCACTCTATTTATGCACCTAAGCATTTAAAGAATTTCGACGAAACCGAAATATCGAAGCATGATAATATTTTTAGGCTTTTGAAACGTATAATGTGGATTACGTTTGGTGGAGCACGTAAATCATTTCCAAACAACAGACGATCATAAACAGAGCATGTAAAACCAAATTTATTCTCACCAAAACGTTTGCTAAAATCAATGTCAGCAGCGATTATTTCTGTCTTGATGCGTTTACATATCAAATTTCTAGAGTGTGGGGAATCGAAAGTGTGGAAGCGTTACGTTTTTCGATGACGATTTTTGCGGAATGACCCCCAGCCAAAAACATTATCATGTTAAAACACAAGTTTTCAGGGAACTCGTTTAAGTTAAAGATGTTCTTAATGCATTCCTGATAAAAAAAGTGGGAAAGAAACACTTCACAACAGTCCAGCTCAATAATCTTTGTGTTCTTTCTTTTTTTCTACCTTTCTTATGTCTCATTTCTTCCCTCTTTTTTAATCTACATTGAATTTTTATCATTTTTTCGTACCTGCATTCTGTTGATTTCCTGTAGTCGTACTTCACAATTTTAAGTGTATTTTAATCACGACGCACTAAGTGCATCCAGTTTTTCCAATGCACCTTTATTAAATGATATAAGTGCATCATACACTCCTAGTTTTAGTGTTGCCATGCCGACAAAAATAGTTTTTGGCAGTGCAGTGAATGATTTGTTTGGATTCTGGGTTTACCAAACAGAATGTTTTCAAAATGGTTTCATTAGAGAGATCTCTAAAAATTGTTGACTTACAAGTGTTTCAAAAAGGTGAAGGTAGTGGTAAAATAAATGTATACTTAAGAAGTAAATATAAAAATTATTTAAGAATGTTCAAACTCGCGAGGCAGTAAGCAGTAGGCCCAGAGAATTGATTCAGATTTTCTGTGCATCAGGTGCTATATAATGTTTTTGTAGTGAGGTTACATTTTTTTTAATATAGACATATTATACATAATTTTGTTCGGAACATTTCAGGCTATAATAATGTACAAAAAACGGAAAATGCCCAATAAATTATATTTTGCGTGTAAGGTCGCCCCTTAATAAAGAGGGAAATAACGCATTATTTACATGTATCGGTAATGAACGTTTATTTATTCAGTGAGGCTCAGTCACTTATTTTCTCAGTCCAGCGGGGCCACCATGGCCACTGCACAGGTATGTGAAACATTATTGCCCTCATTCATACTTGTCAGTTTAACGTAATTGCACAAGGAGAGGCCCAATATGGTCCTCCAGGTAATCTACTTTCCACACAGTGTCTCCTGTCTTCTCCACGTGCACACAGCAATTTTGGACTGCTAGGAAGTGAATAAGGAGTTTGAATTCAAACCAATATGTCGACTTACTGAACACACTGGAGGAACTTAACATGTAGTAGCAAGATAATTATATATTAAAACAAGCTGTGGTGTTGTTGAAAATTTTAATGTTACAGCACATTTGGTAGCAACTTAAAGTGTTATTATTTCGTTTTATATATTTGAGAAGACTTGTAGTTGCAGACAATTTAAATAAATTAATTAGGGCTTTATCGTGAAAACAAATACCATTTTCTGTTGCGAAGATATTTAAAGTGAAAGCAAGAAGACAATCCATTACTATTTTAGATTTGTCCGAGTCTAAATTATACATTGTGTAATCGTTGTAATAATATTTGATTCGTTCTCATACGAGAAATATTTTGAAGTATCTAAGGGACAAAAATAAGCTTCTATTTTTGTTACTGGCTGAGCTATTATATATATATTCCCAAAAGCAAAGAAAACTCTGGGCTGTCGCAGAATGAGTTCTGATTCAGCAAACAAACCAACCCTCGCTTTGTTTACTTACAGTATATTCCTTTTCTGAAATTAATTCACCTTCTGAAGGGGTGACACAAATGTTATCGTCGACAGATATTTATAATGGTTTTGTCGTCGCAAGAAGGCATTACTTCCCACACATCAGAGGAAGGCTGATTATGGGAATAAATCTTAAAATATAAATGTATGATACCTGAGAATAATCATTGTTACTGTAACACTAAATATCTAATTTATACAAGCAACGTGCAATAAGCAACGCGCAACGCTTGATAATTATGAAAATTTTAAATCTATGTTAACTATATTTTTTTTAAATTACAACATGTTTACGATTCTTAAAATTTAAATGTTACACTTTGCAGGTGCAACATGAGAAGTATTTTCCCCTCCGAACTCTTCAGATATATGTAATTTACCATAAGTTAATTTTAAAACAAATTACTTTTGTAATTTTAATATGAAATGTTGCGTTATTACTACCATCAAAAACCGTATGTTTTAAATATATAATACAAAGCATTTTGTACATTTTTAGCTACAAAAATGCAAATTATAGCTATTTGTTAGCGACAAAAATGTATATAATTATACAAGATTGAATGTACATTAAGTTATGCATGATAAAAATGCTTAAGAAAATGTAACTAGTTAAGAGGCAAAGCTTCTTTTTAATAATAGCAATAAGAAAGCAAACGTGCTTTAGACTTAAATTTAAATGATTTTTTTTATTTTAGTAATTGAGAGTAGACTGTAAGAAGAATTCTAATAATTCTGAAATACTAGCAAGCTGAAACAATATGACGTAATCAAACAAACATGTTGTTAAAATAGAACTCAATTTCAGTATTAGATAGTGCTACGACAGCACAGAACAATCTACGCGTTTATCGAATATGCCAGAAGGATCTCGATGTAACGCGCGTGGCGTACGTGCTTCTATACGCATTTTGAGAGAATCTTCTCGACTGTGCCGGGCTTCGCTCGGGCGCTCGGACTGTGTCAAGGCCGTAGTAATTACGTAGTTCACGAGAGATAAGACGCAGTTTGGAAGCTTCTGGTGTGCGAGCGTGACTATAAATACATCGGGTAGCGGCCTTAGTTTTGAGTTCCATGCGAGATTTTGGATAGTGCGGTTCTAGAGTATTAGTGCGATATATTTACAGAGCGGTTCGGGTTATTACTGTGTACGTTCAAGTAGTTTAGTAGTGAAGTGTTGCGTTTTATATTCGGACGGTATAATTGTAATACAATTGAGATTTAATATTTGTGGACATTTATTTGCGTGGGTACAATTTTCATTTGATTTGTTGTAGAGACTGTGTTGTTAATTACGAACTGTTTTACTGTAACATTTAAAGGTGTGATTAGTGACTTAATTAATTGTCTTGTACTTATTTTGTTTCCACTGTACCTACGACGATCGAATAGACCGTCGTAACAGTGGTGTCAGAAGTGGGATAGAACGGTTAACAGTGGAAACAGTGGACGCTTTGTACAAGACGAGTGTGATTCGTAATTAATCAGTAAACATGGATCCCAGTCAGATGATGGAAGCTTTACAAACACTGCTGCGGCAGACACAGGAAGAAGCAGAAAGACGACAAAAAGAAGAACGAATACAAGAAAGAGAAGAAGCAGAAAGACGACAAAAAGAAGACCGAATACAAGAAAGAGAAGAAGCTGAGGAACATCAGAAAGCATTAATGCTAGAAACAGAAGAAAGACAAAAAGAGGAACGTAAGCAGGAGGCAGAGGAACGTAAACGTGAAGCAGGTAACATCAAAGCATTAATTCATGAACAAAAGCAGATGCAAGAACATACTACCGCAGAATTGGGTCTCCTACGTGGTGACGTAGGTGAATTACGAGGTGAGGTCAACAATCAGATTACCAGAATATCTGACGTAGAAGAATCCATGTCAAATAAAATAGCTAAAATAGAAAAATCAGTCTTGACTGTGGAAGAAGTTATGTCAACAAAAATATCTGCAGTAGAAAACTCAATGGCAAACATAAGAGAACAAATTAAAATTGAAGTTGAACAGTGCATGAAGATTCAACCAAAACAAATTTCTGAACAGACTGTACCAGTGATCAAGAGAGAAAAAGACCAGAAAATAAGTTAACAGAGAAAGTCACTTTGCCTGCAGTAGGGACAGTTCATGTCAAAGCTCCAAACTTTGACGGAAGCAGTCACTGGGCAACGTACCTCCGCCAATTTGAAGCTGCTGCATGCGCAAATAATTGGACAGAAAAAGACAAGGCTGTTTCACTTGTTCTTGCATTAAAAGGACCCGCGGCAGAACTACTACAGAAAGTGCCACCTGACAGCCAGAACACCTATGCTGAGTTGATAAAAGCTTTGGAATTACGGTATGGTGATAAACATTTGCGAGATGTGTACTGCACCCAGTTGAGAGCAAGGCGACAGCATTCCGGGGAAGTCTTCAAGAGTTTGAAGCAAGTATCGACAGACTAATTAGACTGGCCTATCCTGAAGCGCCAGAAGATTTTCGAACGCGTTTTGCGATGCAGACATTTACTGCCGGTGTCCGAGATAACGAACTACAGCAAGTGTTACGAATGGCAAGACACCAGAACAGTGCGGACGCCCTGGTACATGCTTTGCAATTTGAGGCCGCCAAATCAGCGTCTGGTTGGACAAGTCATAAAGTGTGCGCGCTAAAAGATCGCGACGGCACAGACGATGAGGAAGAAGAACAAGGATCAGAGACTCGACAGTCGGCGCCACAGAATAAAATATGAAAGGATGGAAGACCGAAGTGTTATCGATGTGGGAAACCTGGACATCTACAACGAGATTGTCAGGTTAGAATTCAGCAGCAGGGAAACGAGCAATAGTCGTTGCAACGGGGCGTGTGCTGACTAACTGGAGGAACGAAGCCCCTAGAGAATACGCAATTTCTACGCTTCAGAAAAACACCGGGAGCTTGGTAGTTACCGGATTTGTTCAAGAAAGGCCAACCTCGATTACAGTTGACACAGGCGCAACAGTTTCTATTGTGCGCCCCGACGTGGTGAAAGATCTCAAGCCAATCTGGTGCTCTTGCAGCTTGCTAACAGCTACTGGACGGCCTGTAAAAGTGTATGGAAAAGTGGAGATACACCTACGCCTCGGTCGACTTGAGTTTAATCATCAAGTACTTGTTGCAGACATGGTGGATGAAGCAATTCTTGGTGTGGACGTTATGAACGCATACGGATTTATAGTCGACTTCAAAAACAATGTCTTGAGAATCGGAGGCGAAGAAGTAATGCTATCAACAATGACGACAGCAGAAAAATCGATGGACGTCATAAACCAAGTGGCCGTAACTGTTCCGCCAAACTCGGAAAAGATCATCATGGTTAGAACTGCGGTAGATACTAGGGGCAATCAGTGCTCTATATTCGAACCCCAGGTAGTCAGCACACCGGGCATACTAATTGCCAGAAGTTTAGTAAAACCTGACGAAACCGGAAATGTACCTATTAGAGTGGCGAATATTTTGGATCAAGCTATCACTTAACAAAGCAATACGCTCATAGGCAAATTGACTCCTGTGGCCTGGGTAGCCGGAATAACGCAACGAAGACCCAGTTCTTCGGATACTTCTAAATTACCAGGGGAACTGCAAGAATTATTGAGCAGATCTTCTAATGACTTCTCAAGTGGTGAGGTAAAAGAACACGGACAGTTTTTACACGAATTCAAAGATTGTTTTGCAGTTCGGGGACAGTCACTGGGAAGAACCTCTCTTGTGCAACATCGCATCAATACCGGGGACACAACACCGATACGCCAACCTCCTCGAAGGCCTCCATTATCTAAACAAGAGGAGATGTCTCGGTTAGTACAGGACATGTTGACAGAGGGAGTAATCGAACCTTCGTCAAGTGCTTGGTCTTCCCCTGTAGTGCTGGTAGCGAAGAAGGATGGTGGATTGCGTTTCTGCGTAGACTACCGGAGGTTAAATGACGTTACAAAGAAAGACTGCTATCCATTACCTCGCGTTGACGGTACACTCGACACGTTGTCCGGAGCACAGTGGTTTTCCACATTGGACCTGAAGAATGGATATTGGCAAGTGGGTCTTCATCAAGAAGACAAGGAAAAGAACGCTTTCTCGACCCCAAGTGGCTTATTCCAATTTAACGTCATGCCATTTGGACTCTGTAATGCGCCGGCAACATTTGAGAGATTGATGGACCTGATACTCCGAGGCCTGACGTGAAAAACTTGCCTTGTTTACTTAGACGATGTCATAGTGATCGGGAAGACTTTCGAAGATCATTTGGAAAACCTTAAGAAAGTTCTAACTAGAATTCACGGTGCACAACTGAAGCTGAGCCCGAAGAAGTGTTCTCTATTCCAGAAGGAAGTACAGTATTTGGGCCATCTGGTTTCGGCAGCGGGCGTTAGCATGGATCCTAATAAAGTAGACACCGTAAGAGACTGGCCAGTTCCGAAGAATAAACACGAAGTTCGGAGTTTCCTGGGGTTTTGTGAAAGGCTTCGCTACTATTGTTTAACCACTACATGAGCTAACGGAAAATAAACGAAACTTCCAATGGTCGAGAGAGTGTGAACAAGCATTTAGAACGTTGAAGATTGCATTATGTTCGCAGCCAATTCTCGCTTTTCCAGCTTCCGAAGGGAAGTATATCGTAGACACAGACGCAAGCAATACTGGTCTAGGAGCAGTTTTGTCTCAAGTGCAGAACGGTGAAGAACGAGTAATAGCGTATTATAGCAAGACGCTTTCTAAACCAGAGAGAAATTATTGTGTTACAAGAAGAGAGTTGTTGGTAATTGTCAGAGCTTTGGAGCACTTCCATAAATACCTCTATGGGAAAGAGTTTTCACTACGTACCGACCATGCTGCACTTGCATGGCTCTTGAGATTTAAAAATCCGGAAGGACAGTTGGCAAGGTGGCTCGAACGTCTGCAAGAGTAGAATTTCAAGGTACAACATCGGCGGGGGCGTCTGCACGGTAATGCAGATGGCTTATCACGAAGTCCATCCCCGGAAGACTGCCGACATTGCCACAGAAAGGAAGAACAAAACTCAAGCGAACATGTTCAACCCATCACTGTAGATTTCCTGGCTGATGGCTGGACAACACAAGACTGTCGACAAGAACAGATGACTGATGAAGACATTGGACCGATCTTGACAGCAAAAGAGAAAGGTCGCCGCCCGGATTGGCAAGATATCTGCCATGGTTCCGAAGTGCTGAAGGGCTACTGGGCACAATGGGAATCTCTCACATTAGAAAACGGATTGCTGACAAGGGCTTGGGAAAGTGCAGATGGACGAGACGTGGTCATGCAGTTGATAGTTCCCCGAAGTAAAGTGCAGTCTGTTTTGAAGGAGATGCATGATGGAACATCTGGAGGTCATCTTGGCGTTAACAAAACCCTTGACAAAATACGGAAGCGATTCTATTGGCTTCATCTTCGCCACGACGTAGAGGAATGGGTTCGGACGTGTGAAATATGTGCTGCAAGCAAGGGCCCACAAACCTGAAGCAGGGGAAAAATGAGACAGTATAACGTTGGACAACCTTTCGAGAGAATTGCCATAGACATTGCTGGACCATTCCCAGTTACTGACGATGGAAACCGGTACATCATGGTTGTAGGTGACTACTTTACTAAGTGGGTGGAAGCCTACGCAATTCCAAATCAGGAGGTTAGCACTGTGGCAAAGCAATTAGTTCACAGCTTCTGTTGCCGTTATGGAGCCCCTATGGAAATCCATACGGATCAAGGGAGAAATTTCGAATCAGGAGTGTTTAAAGAATTATGTCGTCTACTTGGAATTCGAAAGACCAGGACAACGCCTCTGCATCCTCAGTCGGACGGGATGGTTGAGAGATTCAACAGGACACTTGAGCAGCATCTTCCGAAAGTTGTTGACGAGAACCAAACAGACTGGGACCAACGTATACCACAATTCCTTATGGCGTATAGGTCATCAGTACATGACACAACCGGCATGACTCCAGCAAAATTGGTGTTTGGGCGGGAGATTCGTTTTCCTGGGGACTTGATGTTTGGATCACCTGAGACTCAGTCCCAAGAGCCAAAGAACTATTCCTCGCAATTAGAAAACCAACTGCGAGAAATGAATCGCTTGGTAAGAGGACGGCTGAAGATTTCCAGTGATAAAATGAAAACTCGGTATGACATTCGCAGCAATAGTGTGGGTTTCCAAGAAGGAGATCAGGTCTGGTTGTTCAATCCAAAGCGCCGTCGTGGTCGCTCACCTAAGCTTCAGTCTAACTGGGAAGGACCCTACACCGTGAAAAAATAATTAACGATGTTGTTTATCGGATTCAACAGGAAGGACAGCGAAAGTTCAAGGTCGTCCACCTAGACCGCCTGGCTAAGTACAAATTTAGAGACGCTTTGCCAGTTCGGGACGAACAGGCTTAAGGAGGGGGCAGTGCTACGACAGCACAGAACAATCTACGCGTTTATCGAATATGCCAGAAGGATCTCGATGTAAGCGTGTGGTGTACCGTGCTACTAGACGCATTTTGCGAGAATTTTCTCGACTGTGCCGGGCTTCGCTCGGGCGCTCGGACTGTGTCAAGGCCGTAGTAATTACGTAGTTCACGAGAGATAAGACGCAGTTTGGAAGCTTCTAGTGTGCGAGCGTGACTATAAATACATCGGGTAGCGGCCTTAGTTTTGAGTTCCATGCGAGATTTTGGATAGTGCGGTTCTAGAGTATTAGTGCGATATATTTACAGAGCGGTTCGGGTTATTACTGTGTACGTTCAAGTAGTTTAGTAGTGAAGTGTTGCGTTTTATATTCGGACGGTATAATTGTAATACAATTGAGATTTAATATTTGTGGACATTTATTTGCGTGGGTACAATTTTCATTTGATTTGTTGTAGAGACTGTGTTGTTAATTACGAACTGTTTTACTGTAACAATTAAAGGTGTGATTAGTGACTTAATTAATTGTCTTGTACTTACTTTGTTTCCACTGTACCTACGACGATCGAGTAGACCGTCGTAACAATATTATATATTTTAGTTTGCTACATATTAATTAACGGCTAAATAGAAAGTTAACACCCCCTGTGGCGTTTGGTGTCTTCAGTTGGACTATGATTTTTTCTTTTTATATTGTCATCAATGCCTTAGTTGATTTACAGATGTATAATAAGCATCATCTTTTACAAGAATTGCCCGGTCCTAAGCAAATAGACTAGGGGTGGTCATTTCAGCATTACTTCGGGTGTGCCACTTCTATCAGTTTTTTGGCTTATAATTCAATAGTTTATTGTTAAATTGGAGTGTTAGTGGTCTCAAATATTTCTACTAGTAATTTTATACAAACCCCTATGTTCTCTTTGGTATTGACGAGCGCTTTTGGCAGTCAAGCCATCTTCAGGTCATTTACCAACGAAATTGGTAAATGGTTGGTAAATGACCTGAAGATGGCTTGACTGCCGAAAGCGCTCGTCAATACCAAAGACAACATAGTGGTTTGTATAAAATTACTAGTAGAAATTCAATAGTTGTTTGGGGATGAGGCAGTCGTCCATTCCCTTAAAACATTCCAACCATTTTAGCCGATATTGAGCAATTCTATAAAGTATAAATATAAATATAAATATAAATATATTTCTCCATAAATAATTTGTTTGTATTTAATTGTATATATTTACAATTACGAAGATACCAAGTTGTTTATTACACACGAAATTTGAGAAATTTCACTCATTGTGTGTAGTGTATAGACGGTTATGTATTCGTGGATAAATTTGTGCATTCTTTAATTATTGAATGCAATTATTTGAAAGTGTTTGTTAATTTTCGTTACTAGAAAATTTCAAAATTTTTTCTTTGAAGTATGGTACTTGTAA
This sequence comes from Magicicada septendecula, assembly GCA_034769895.1. NCBI lineage: Eukaryota > Metazoa > Arthropoda > Insecta > Hemiptera > Cicadidae > Magicicada > Magicicada septendecula. The sequence continues at coordinate 9,787,323 of CM068375.1, forward strand.
AATTTTTACTTCCAAAAGAATCTTACTACTTTAAAAACTTGAGACATAGAATATACTACTAATTCCACTCATATAATGGGATTTTAAATTGTTTTCACTAAACAAAATAAGCTGAAACACGAGACAAAACGCTTTCTGCTTCAATGCACGTTTCCTCTCGTATTATTTCAATTCTCTCTATTTTGTCACTTGAATGGGTTGTTTTTTTTTAACACTGACGCGGTTCACATTACATAATACGAATCTACGACTCTAAATTTTACATAATTCTTTTATAAAGAATTTCATGAAACAATTTACGTTTTTTTTGTAAAAACCTAAACATGTAAAATTTTTCAGCACCTTTTCTATTCCGTTTAGTTGAGCAGGGTGGATCTCTGTTTATCCGTACTGTAATATTTGTTTTCCTGACTTAGACTTAATAGTGTAGGCTATTCAGTTTCTGTGTATGTTGTTCTAGTCCTGACTTATCGTCTTTCCTTGCTTATCTATCGTGTTCTTTAATTCTTTCTTTGACTTCAGATTAGTATACCTAATTTAGAACTGTTTGAGTCAGCACATGATATTTCTGTTGACAACTCTCAATATTAAGTTTAGAGATGTGTTGTTACAAACCTTATAATATTTAGAGTAGCGCAAAAGTCACACGAAGCTTGAATTTAAAAAAATTATATCAAAAAGTATTATTTACATTCAAGTAATTGTTGTTTAAATATTGCCAAAGAATTATCGATACAAAAATATTATTGTTAATATTTATGTTTTATGTTTAAACCGTTTTACATCTTCAAAATCTGTCCATAATAGATTAATGTTTTCCAATTGTTTTTTTGCCGCTTTCCATATTAATAACAGTAGGTAACATTACTTTTATAAAACTTTTACAAACGGATTATTCTTTTCCTTTGGTTAGAATCATGTGAAATAAAATAAGGCTCTGATTATTTAAACACGTTTCACCAAAGTTGTTGAAATGTTTACTGAAAAAACTAATAAACTGCTAAATAGCTAATGCAAAACTATTGTTCCCGTGCTGCTAACTTTGTAAGTAAAAATTGCTAAATTTAATACAAACGAATTTATACAGCTCTTCTATAACATCTTAACTTGTGTTATAACATAGGGAACCCGCATTAATTGGTTCCGCCAATTATACAGGCTGCCTTCGTTGTGACGAGCTGAAAATTAATCACAACACCAAAACAATTAATATAAAAGGAAACTGGGAAGGGGAGACTGTTGATTTTTGCACTCAGTTCAGTCCGTACTAAAGATGACATCTCTTTATTACATAATGAGATTAATTGGTCTACTTAAAATTCTCAGCATACATGGTTCAACAGCTTACAGTTTACAAGATGATTATATATTTTATTCTTTCACAAGGGCCCTCAAAATAAAGATGTACATCAATTTAATTTATTCCACGGATCCGGGATTGAATATAGTATGTTAATAATGGTCACCTCCCCATATACAATCTTGAAAATTGTGCCATTTAAAGAATGGACTTTATTAAGCTTTTTAAAACAATAATGCTTTCAGTTTAAACGTTTACTCTTTTACGACAAACAGTTTTATTAGATTACAGACTACATCTTACATATAATGTCTGTTTTTTTTTTAAAGTCTTAAAGTGTTAGTTAAATTGTCTTTTGTTGGTTATAATTTTAGTATCTCATAACCATGGAAGACAAGCCTCCATGTCACCTGTGGTTTCCTGTAGTTGATGCAGATTTGGCTCTTCGGTCCTCGGTGTGTTTCCTGAAGGTCTGTCGTTACCTTAGTATCCGGTGACGGTGAAGTTCCTGACGTATGTTAAATCATTCTGGGTGTGGTACTCTCTTCTTAGATGACTGTAGTAATTCTTGTTGTTAGAATAAATAAAGCGAAAGTTTGTTTCACTGGTATTCACTTCACATGATTATTTATTAGTTGAATTTCACCTCATGGTTCTAGTACTGTATTAATTACATACTTTCTTATTTAAGATTTGATAGAGATGTCATCGGCGCACAATTTAGTTATTAGGATGTTCTTTAGCGAACTTTCACATATTTATCTCTGCGTCGCGAACCAACGCTGTGCGCAGCTTACGGCGTGAGCGCTCCATTGCAAGTGAGTTAATAGCTAAGGGGTGAGAGTAGTAATCTCGCGTCATTTACTATTCAGCATAAAAGTAGTTCCATGTTCCTTCTTTTAAAGGATTAAAGTTTAACTATTTAATTAAGCAGAGATATTCTTAAATTACAGACGTTATTAAAGTACATTACAGTGGTCTTGTTTAATTATTTAAATAATGTCAAATTTACAAGTATTATTAATTTGTTTAGTGGTCGGAATTCAAGTTAATTCCGGTTAGCGCATGTCTATGCAGGATTAATAAACAAGGTTTACCCTTTCTGTACACTCGTATTCCTTTTTACTTTATTATTACAACTCTTTATTAAATATTATTATTATTTAATGATAGCAATAATATGTAGTTTAAATGTGCGATTTTATTAAAAATTTAAAATTTCTCAGCCTTCACATTACCTATTTATTAATTACCATATTTTTATTAATGAAATCGTCACACTTCAAGTGTATCTGTCGTCTTTACCTCTCTGTTAAGTGACTTTACAGCTCCGGTTTCCTGGGTGATGAAGAACATTATACTCACGGCGTCGTGTCCAGTATGTTGCTAATGAACCCTGTTGTGCGCTTGGTGCAAAATCGGTCTCCGTCGTTCTCCGATTTTCATTTTGTTGTTGTTGTTTGTACGTTCATATAATCATGGAACTTATGTACCTCTTTGCTTTGTTTATCAGTTATTGCCCTCCCTGCCTTGATTCTGATCGCAATTAATGCCCTCTTTCTTGTATTATTTGTTTTGATTTTGCTAGTGTACTGTAATAGTTACTCCCTTTAGTCTAGTATTTAGTACTTACACAATGAGTCAATTTCCTACACTGAGTACGGAAAAACATACTCTAACATGTAGCGCTAGGCTAAACTATTTACTCTGCACTCTTACATTAATTACTAGAGATCACAGCTTATATAATTTGTCCAATTATATAGGTACTTTTCTGTAACAGGAGTTCTAAACATATCACCACGTGTTGGTTGTTTGATGTTTGCGAATGGTCAACGTTCGAGTATTGACACAAAATGTAGATTGCCACTCGAAATTGTCGCAACAATGTATATTTACACATATCTTCTGCGTGCGTGTGTCAAAACAAATTTCTTTGCTCGCCAGTTACGCAAAGTCTATTATTCTAAGATTTGCTGGCGGTAGGGAATTGAAAATTTCCCCTTAATGGCGTTTACACACTGGCAACAATACGCCGAGATTGTCGAAAGCATTTGTTTGTGTTGAGTTGAGTTGTTTGTTACTTTGAAGAGAAAATCCCTTGTACGAATTTATGTGCGTCTCCAGTGCTGTATTATATATGTTTATACTGTAAACTCTACCTGTGTATATTACTGTACTGCAGTAAGAAACTCTAGGTCACTGTGTATGTGTAGATACAATGTGGTGAAAATGTCGTGTAGCAGAAGTTCATCGTGCAGCAAATGTCTTTAAGAAGGATTTACGTTTCTAGGAAACTTGCCAACGTTGTAACTAACACAGTGAAGCTCGCAATATAAAGCACTTTAAACTAAATATAAATTCGTTGTAATCACTGAACAATTAATTGAATACCTAATGATACCTAATGCTTCACATGCCTCAGAGCGCTGTTGTTGAGTTCTGTCAGTTGATCTAATATTATATGTAAAACTAAACATATATACGCGCAGTGATTATAAATACTTTCTCGCATATAATTAAGTGTTAGGCTTGTCAGGTTATGGAACATGAAATTTGTGTTACTGAGTTAGAAATATTACTTCATACAATGTTTTTTGTCTAAGTATACATTTTACAATTTCAAGGTAAATATAAGGTTGATAATTTTTAAGGTTGATATTTTAATTTTATATAATGTTTCTTATCTAATTGTACATATTCCAGTTTCAACGCAGAATTTACGTTTTCAAATATTCGTTGAATTTTTTAAAAATTAACAAAAGATTGACTCCGCAAAGCACTTAATGAAATAGTAATAATGAACGACTGATTACATTGACTATTGTGTAATAATTACATTTATAAATTCTGATAACTTTCCTTATTGGCCAGTGGGTGTATACTCTTGTACTGAGGTGTCCAGTATTGTTGTGTGCGTTTGTGACAATGGTTTGTCCGAGTGTGAACGACTAACAGGGTAATTCGCTTCTCATACTCATACAGTTTATTTCCAAGTGTACTAGGATAAAAGTTGAGAGTCTTTATTCAAGACAGCTTATAATCTACAGAAAACACAGGGGTATTAGGTAAGTTAATACGATAAATATTAAATTGTTGTTTACATGACAGAACAACAAAAAATTGTTTGCATAACACATGATTCAAACACTGACAACTGGCCGGTGTCCTACAGTAAAAACATATTTATTATTACATCCTGAAACAAACAGACTAATGTTTAATTTTGGTTCGTAATTCTAGACTTCCGAAGTTAGATTAAACACATTAATGTTGTTTAACAATATAATAAACCAACAAATAGAGTTTAATTTTAAATCAAAATATTTAATTAATTGTTTTCTTTTTCAAATTTAACAGAATAGTACAAACTATAGCATGTTATCTGATGAATAATTAACAAATGTATTTGTACAGAAAATCAGTTGCTTACATACGCAACTTAATTAACTTTGTGTCAGGCATCACATCAACATCCACGTGGGTAGTTGGTATTATATCTATCTTATTTGGCTTATTCTGTAAAGCGAAAATTTAATAATTCACACAATTTTCTGTTTCATATTAAGTTTTTATTATTTAGTATTTTAATATATTAGTTTTTATTTAACTTACATACCAAGTATTTTATTCTGTTTTGCATTGTAATGGTAAACAATCCAGTATAGTATCTCAAGTAATAATTTATTAATGCAAAATGCTTCCCTGCGCAGCTGTTTGTAACATTCTGTAATAATTAAGTGCTGCCCAAGAACCTATTCAATTGGAAATTCTTAAATAGCTTTTGAAAGCTATGGAAGGAGTCAATTTTAGTAGTAGTGACATCTGATTGAGAAAGTTTAGGAAATCAAAATATACTCATTAACATCAACATAAGTTGAACGTGATTGAAAGAACTCCTGTGCAGACAATATTTAGTCATTTATTCTTTGTTTAATTAGACATACTTGCAATTTTGATAATTTTAATTTATTTCTAGCCTTACATAAACTAAAGCATGCACTATAACAGCGTGTTATTTATGTATAAATTTTAAGTAGCAAATTTGTAAGCGCTTGTTCAGTTGACTTTGCCTCTGTGTGTTCTATTGTAATTCTGTTTGTGTTTGGAGTATTTAGTCCGCTACCGCAATGCTACTGCTGTAAATTTACCAACTATTAGAAGTACTATGTCGACAACGGCAAGTATATATGCGTAATTTGTAAAATGGCAGATGTATCTCTAAGATTTCTATGATTTCTTATTCTTTTCGGTTAAAGACATCCGTTATTGTTTGTATTCCTCAGAACTTCTATGATGTATAAAATATTTCTTCTTATAATATTGTGCCAGTGTTTATTTGTTGTTGCCCTGTTTTTGGATCTTGTGTACTTAATGTTTCTGACTGTAGAGAGTCACAAATAAGGGAAGGGTACGTAATTGTTCTGTTAACACACACACACACACACACACACACACACACACACACACACACATGTATAGCAGTAATTTAACAAGAATGACGTAATGCAGGAACTCTGAAACTTGCTATTAAAGTGGCGCACAAGAGCTTCGGCTGGAAGTTTCATCAGCGTGATTAAATTATGTTGTTTGTTTAAATTAGTTAAGTGTTATTTACCGCTTGAATACACGTCACCTATAGTCTCTTGTAACATTACCGTTTTTTTTTTTTTTACACCATTAGGACAAGCGAAGTTCTTTGGAAATTTGTAAGCTTATGACAGAGTGCGAATAACGTCACCATATGTTGCTGATGAGTAACACTGTCATCAGGGCCGGCGAGAGCGATCACGGGCCCCCGGGGCTAAACATTTTGGGCCCCCCCAAAGAAAAACTTACCAAAATCATTACTGTTGGATTGTTAATGGTTTAGGATTTATTAATTGACCCTACAATTCGTTATTCTTAACTTTAATCGTAAATAAATGGGTTTACACTGTTAATAAATGGCCAGAACAAGATATGTGAAGAGAGACATAAAATAACAAAATATATTTATAGAAATACATAATAAATGGTATGTTAGCAAGTGAATAAATGTATTGTGTAAAGTTTTACAGCTATATTTACACTATCTTTTTATCAGTCTGTCATTACAGCAATATATCTTTTCTTGCCTTTTTCAAGGCAAATTCGTCAATAATATTGTCCAAATTGGTTTGATTTACAAGCTCTGTCTCCACTGCCAGCACACCCAAACTTGATAATCTGTCTTGGCACATTGTGGAGCGTAAAACATTTTTCACTCTATTTAATACAGAGAAAGAGCGATACAAGTTGTACAAGTAACTTAAAGTTGTTCATGGTACACATATTTTTACTTTTATTGGTTACATTCATATTGCAAACTTTATTAATCTAATGCCGAATTAAAACAAGTAAAACCTTAATTTAACTATAAGTACATTAAATTATCTGTATTTGTAAGAGCACCAGCTATCAGGACAGAAAAAGTCACTTATATCACGGTATGAGCTGCAGTAAAGAAATTAAAAAAAATTTACCGTCATTATAGGCTTAGTTATTTCTTTTAACAGAGGGCAAAGGCCGTTATGCGTCGGGCCCGCTTCGGGACCCCGGGCCCCCCGGGGCTCTGGCCCCCCTCTCGCCGGCCCTGACTGTCATAAGCAAGTGTCTGCAAATCTAGTTTCGTCACTTCGGACAGTAGTAAAACATGTGGCGCAAACATTAAATAGTAACGATAACATACTTCGCAAAAAATATTTACGAAGGATTGCCAAAGAAATGGGTGAATCACGTTTGTCGAAAGCATGATAAAGTCTGCTCATTATTAGTGACATCGAAACATGTTTACATTAGAAGTATTAAAAAGTACCGTATAATATATATTCTACATAGAAATATCTGAAAAAATTTTGTATAGATTTTGTTTTAAATATAAACGTTAAGATACGTTTTTCAGCCCTATTTATATTTATAAAAAAAGTTTTATTAATTATTTTACTTTATCAGATTTTATGCTGATTAAAATATAATATATTTTAACGGCAATGCTTCTACCATTTTAGCGTTTTTACGAATAAACTCGGTTCCAGATAGTCGCGATTTATGTTGTTTTAATCTGAATTCAGTTTTTGAAATTCTTCCTTCCATTATCTCAATGATAAACCACGCACATGTACAATAACCAGAACAAACAAAATAATAGCAGTACACTAATCATGGGTATTCTCGCTCGTGTCAGTTTCATAACAACGTCAACAACACAGCTGTGGACTTGGAACGTTTTCAGAAACCACTACACATGGACATTGAACAACTGCCATCTATCGGGGTATGTTAGACCTAAAATAATCATATATTGGGACTTGTAACGTGTATGTGGTCTAGGCATAGGACTTGGAACGTTGTTAGTGGACAAAACGAATTTTGAAAAAAAAATGGCACTTGGATCGTTTATCGTTTCCACTCCTCATGTACACTCACATCTGACTTTCGAAAAAGGGAGAAAAAATGAGTAAATTAATTTAGCGGAAAGAACAAGAAGTGTGTGTTTGCCAACAACGGGGCTGCAATGAGAACACGTTCAGCGTGCCCAGTGGGGTGCTGTGTGTTAGAGAAACTGGTTATGCGGCTCCCACTACTGGTTAAACAACATTGGAGTAATTAAATAACTTACAGTCTGCCTTGTTCACACACCGTGCAACTGGAGCCGTGAAAAATTGTTTAAATACTATGCAGTAATAAGGGTGTTGTTACTGCAACATTCCGAATAACGTATGAAGTTTTCCACTAATTCTGTTCCGACGAAACAACTTAAAACAGCATATATTACTATAATAATGTTTACGTTATAACTTAGATAAACAAAATAATTATCATATACTTAACGTAGTTTTGATTGTCAAGGCCGCACTCTGGTACCCTCTAGACTTTTCGAGTGCCTGTAATGGAATATTGTTCTACAACAGCTGCGGGCCATATATACGCAACAGCTGCCGCTTACAGTCAGTTTACGTTGGGCGATTAACCAAGTGCGGATATCAAGTGGTTGTTAAGAAAAATGATTATTATTTTATATTTAGTGGAGAAATCTATTAGTTGATATTATTATTGCGTGTGGACAAATTTAACTTGAATTATTGTGCAAGAGTACCTTGTTGATTTCACATTGTTAATTGTGGCTCATTAAAGCTAGCAAATAGTGATTATCTTGATGTCTGTATTTTGTTTTCCACAGTACCATACGACGATCAGTGAGACCATCGTAACAATATGTAGTAATATATAAATAGATGAATATAAAATATATAAATAATAAATATAATAAACAAAGTGAATGTAACAGTACTACATCTATTAGGTCACTCTAATCCTCTAGGGAATGCTGTCACTAAGTTACACGCAGGGGCGAGGTTTGGTTTGTTTCAATAGTTGCCTCTAGTTTTATTTCAAATCCTCTAAATACACCCCATCCACCATCAGCTAGCGTAAATATTTAATGTTTTCCAGCACACATGCCAAATAGTTTACTCAAAGAAATACAAAACATGAAGTGTATTTTATCATAACTTTTATTATGGAAAAATGCCGTCTATTTTTAATGACTCTTTTTAATAATACCGTTAAAAGTTTTATTCGGATATGAGGAGACCAAAAGGCTGCACCATTAGTGCAGTCAGCCGACTGGTTGCTCCAAAAATTACAACAGTTGTTACTTAAATTAAAACAATAAATTATTTTATATTATACAATGAGCAACACCTATAGTATATGCATTCCTACACAAGTAACACGAGAGTGTGTTGTGCTCCTCAAAATTACGTAAACCCAGCAATGATCAAACTCGTATACTTATGTAGTATTAAGTTTATTAAGTGGAAAAAATAATTGGTAATGTTAAGTTGGAAAAATAAAAGAGCACCAGAGCCAATTAAACAACTACTAATTTTATACCAATTCCGACTACCATTTTTCTTACCCTAGTTAAAAATAATATAATTAGAATGTACTATACAAAGTCAGTCAAAAACCAAATTTTTTATACACAATTTACTCACAACAAACAAGTACTATTATCAAAACCGTTATTTCTATATTAGAATACAATAAATAATTAAAATTAATCTGCACTAATGAAAACGCATAAACCAGTAACATGAAACAACTTAAATTGTGGATCAGAATTCTCTTCAAATTTCTAGCAAATTTCTTTAAAATTCTTCTTCTTCTTCTTCTTCTTCTTCTTCTTCTTCTTCTTCTTCTTCTTCTTCTTCTTCTTCTTCTTCTTCTTCTTCTTCTGTGTCTTCCTTTCTACAAGGATTAGGTTATATAAACCTGTTCCGGCACCCATGACATCCTCGGACGACCCTCGTCTCTTCTACCAATGCCGACAGTTCAGTGCCGCTTTCGGCAATTGATCCTCTGTTTTTCTTTGCAGATGATCCCACAATTGTCTTCTGTTAGTTGATATACTTTCATTTATGTCCGTTATTTTGAATTCTGCTCTGATATCCTCATTCCTTACTTTCTATGTCAATATGCGTATTGCAATTGTCTTATAAAATTTAATCCTTGTGCTGTATCTTGAAAGTTATGAGAACATAATTTAATTTGTGTCACATTGTTTCATTATTACCGCATTCCAAGAAGCAACAGTCATCGTTAATAATTTTAACGTAACAATGTTCTTTACTTGTCTTCTTTGAGTAAGTTAAGACTTCGAGTATTTGGATATTTCTGAGTACATCATAGAAAAGATTACGTAAGCTTTCGTAAGAGAATATAATCTACAACACTCACTTTCATCCAATACAATCGTGTATAAAAAGCTAAAATTATAAAGGTGAAAACATTGTTAAAATTTACTTAATTTGTAAAACATTATGCAATATGTATTTAAAATACAAAGTTTTGTAAATTTGTATTATTTAAGCAAAGGAACAGTAACAATTAATTAGTTTTACTCTTTCCTGTAACGTGTGCGTCCTCAAATTCAAAAGAAGGTGTTCTTTACACAGCTACAAAAACTAATTTTAAAATGGTTTTTAATGGAAACAAAAGTCAACACTCTATTGAAAATTCTGCACCAAACGATATAAAAAAGTCCCCAAGCGAATATTACGGTACGCCCGCAGCAAGGAAAGCGAGATCCACGAGAGAGCGCTGACACTTTTGTTATAGAATTTCATTCCGACGCCTCCCACACACCAACTATTTGAGAACGTAAGCCTTGGCTACGCTTTGTTTCTCATCCACTAAGGTTTTATAAATTTAAAATAGACTGAACGATGTAATTCTACATTCTGTGGGTTTTATGTACTTGGTAAATTAAATTAAAGAAACTACACATGTGCGTAATCTTTACTTTAAATTATTACTTATAAATATTACATACAAGTAATACAAATAAGTTTGCAAGTCTTATGACTTTTCTATGTTTTGTGGAGTTACGCAGTCAGCGTTAAGCTACTCCTAATACTCCCCTAGAAATTATTAGATCTAGTCTTCATAAACATATTTTCATAAATTTCCTTGCAAATAGAAAACTATTAATTTCGGATGTGATAGGAAAAATTTCTACTGTGGTTTAAGGATATTTTCCATACTTGATCTCTAAAATGAATGTAGTTTATTGTAAAACACAAACAAGTATTAAATATAATTCCACAAATTACACCTTCCAGTCGCAGTGATAACCAAATAAGAGTCTTCAAAATACAAAGTAAAACCTGTGCTTAGGCCTATGAATGTAATATTAAAAATAAAGTTTTTGAATGTTACACATTTTGAAGACGACAATTTTGAATCTATATAATTAAAAGTTTATAATTTCATTTTTAAATTGTGCATCCCTGAATATCATACGCTCCTGATAAAAAGTTTTCTACAGACATTTACGTTTATCAGTACTCTTAAAACAATAAATTATTTATTTGGAAATTGAAAAAGTAAACATTTTGACTTATTAAGAGAACATAATACGATCAACATTTTAAATCACGCTGATTCAGTCAACAAAACGTTGCGAATAAAGTAGATAGATATAAGTTAGATAATGTATAAATATCATCATAAATATCAATTTATAAATTTGTCATAACGTAAATAAAGCAATTTAAAGCTTGTTCAAATATAAACAGTGTTTCAGATTAAACAGAGTCCAAAAAATATATTTTAACAACCAAAGGAGGAAAATTTATATATATACCTTTTTTACTTCCATACTTGTTCACGCTCTCGCATCTTCTTCTTCTTCTCAACCCATAGTAGGTGGGCTTGCAAATCTTTCTTTCCATAGACTGATTTTTGATCACCACATATATTCTCCTTTATCCTGCTTTTACACTCTCCATGTAAACTATCTTTAATTTCATACGACATTTGGGAGTTTTAGGCCTAAATGGAGATTGTTATGTTTACAAAATCTCACCAACCATAGCAGTTCATAAGTGAATTTGTTCCAGAGTAGAAGAGGTAAAAGTCTCTTACATACGTTGCAGTTATTCAGTGCCTTTAATATCGATTCACTATTAACTTCATTGATTTACTATTATCATATATGGATTTATTATATTTTGTTTTTCATATAACATAATGTACCCGGATTTTTCAGACAAGTAGTTAGGGTACAATATAGTATATCCAGGAATATGATATTAGGATTTATTTAATATAAACTTTTCAAATATATAATTTATTTCTTGAAAATAGACTTCACAATGTAACAATGAGGGCGTTCTGATTTAGATATATTACAATGAATCGTTTCACTTATATAAACTAGATAGTATTACTCAACTATTATTTTAGACTTGCAGTAAATTCTTGAAAGAAAGTAGTCTTATACCTAACATTAGTAACGTATTGTTTTATTAACAATACTTTTTTCAATGTGTGTACACTCTTAATACATGACTACTTGTTTATTTTGACTACTTGTTCTCAAACGCATTGTGAGAAACAGATTTACAGTAAAAATTTAATCGTATTGTCTTTTTAAAATGGAAAACAGCACAGAGTTCTATTACTTGAGTATGTGAGATGTTACGTTAATCTGAGAAATATCAAATATCGTAAACGTTGTATTCAAGATTTTATAAATTCAGTGGGTCATTGTACTTTTGTAACCACTATTCAAAATATAATTTGGAAGTTTTAAATTATTTCATGAATTTTGATATTAGATAAATGTTAGTTTCTGTGATAATAATTATGACTATAATAATAATGATGAAAATATTTTACTGTTTCATCATAAAACATACATAAAATCATTATGAAACATAGTACTGGTCACCATATACTATGTTGGTTTCACTACCTCAATTGATGGAGAAGTTGAAGTTCAACCTTATAAATTTATGAAAACATGTATTTTCTGGTGTATAGAACTGAAATTAAATCAGTATTCCACACAGATCGTGCTACTTACTGCAGTAGTCAGCTATAAACGGACGAGACAAGAGTAGAATGAACCATTTTCCTCAGGTTTACTGTTCCCGGAAATATGTAAAAATAACAAATAAGGCCTACTTGTTAAGATGAAAGAAATATTACTTTTTAATGCTAAACATATGTATGCTTTTTACAAAAATTACTCATTAGTGGTATTTTAATAAACTTGTAAATTGGTTTTGTGAGTAATGTCAAACAATGAATACAGTCACATTGATAGACATACAGTAAAGTGCTATTAGGCTACAAACAATTTTTAAAATATATGTCACTTTATAACATTCTATATAGATTGTGCTGACAGACAGTACATACACAGTAAATATATTTCTCCTCCACAAGGTGCCTCAAAAGGAAAGGAGAAGGGCATGATTAGTAGTCATCGTTACCTGTTATCAAGCATTCACAACATATGATTGACACATTTAGCACAATACTTATTATATAATGCTGATTGTTTCCGACCAGTAAATAGAGTGCTGTACTTCTGTAATAATACTCATGCCATCTTATTTCTTTTCAGCTGAAACATTCTGGTTCGTTACATAAATTTTCTTGTCTAGAAGAACAGGTTGTGTTTCGTATCTGCACCCAGTTTAAATTGTTAAATGGTTGGTGAGTCTACATACGCTCTAAATATTACCGTTGAAAACTAATTCTGTTTACTAAGGCTTTAGTAGTTTACGTAATATAAACTAAATAAAATAAGGCAATGAATTTTACCTGACAGTACTTTAACTTGTGGACTACTTCGTGAACGGCCTAAATGTGAACAGTCTTTTTATTCATACAAGGTAAATATGTTAATGTGTGTTATTGTTTTAAGCAACTTATATTATCTGTCTTATGTTGTTCCATGATAACTGGTGTATATCTGATGAATTGCCACCAGTCAAAATGCCACATTTGTACTGCCTTAAAAGAAAGTAGGATTTCTCTCCTTTAGAACTCCAGAATATTTGTGCTTTCCCACACACATTTATACACGCCAAGTGTTTAGATTCAGTAGCACAGTTTTATAATTTTAAAATCTCCTAGTAATTGCTTTATGTCTTAAACTTTTGCCCTCAGTGCTTACAAAATTGCGTATTCTGAATTTAAATCGATGTAATATGATTTTTAATGTTTTACAAATCTGTTGGAATCTCGATTTTACCGTAGCTGCCTATCAGATTAAATTACTAATTTGTTAACTGTCATTAATAAATAAAACTTCCTGCCTATAGTGCCGTGGTTATTGCCGTAAAATTTTTCAAGCTTCAAGTATCTGAATATGGCTCCCGGATCAGGAATTTAACCACATAAACCACGTTTCAAGAGCACAGCAGTGTTACTTACTAACATTTTTATTTGATTAACCGACGAATGATCAGATCTCAATATTTTATCAAACAAGTTTTGTGTGTATAGTTTTTTACGTAATAACTTAAAAGAAAAAGAGCCATTTAGATCATAGTCTGTGGGTATTCCTTTACAATAATTAGTATTATTGTAATATTAGGTATTCCTTTATAATCCCGTTAGTGAAAATAAAGAAAAATTTGTCAATTACACTCATTACCTATTTGTGGACCGTGTTATACACCACTAGTGTAAGCGCAAAAATAGATTTTCTCAGTGTTTGCTATCAAAGTTTATTGGTTATAAAAAATTGGATATTATATCAATAAACAAAATATATTTTACAATTTTATATTTTACACTTTCTATAATTTTTACATTGTTAAAATATGTTAGTTCTAATGTTTTCTGGAAGAACGCGCCCAATATATTATTTTCTATGAAATGGCAAATGGTATAGTGAGGTACAGGGCTTGATTTCAGGGGAAACGCGCAGGAACGGCGTTCCAGAACCTCTTGGATACAAAAAATAAATTACCAAACAAAAATTATGAAAAGGAAAACCTAATTATTTCTTAATAAAAACGTACTACTACTTTTTACTTCCATGTTCCTTAAGGAAATGGAAGTATGGTGATGGCAAAAAAAAATCGTGTTCGAGATTATTGCAGATTCTGATTGCACTACACTCTAAACATGAAAAAAGTCGTTTTTCGAAAAGTGTCTGTGTGTGTGTCTGTGTGTCTGTGTGTCTGTCTGTCTGTCTATATGTAAATTTTTTTCTATGGCAAACGATAACAGCCGCAAATTCAAACAGAATCAAATAATTTTTTGCATACAGCTCTGACGTGTAGAGTACTCAAGACCTGTTGTTTTTGGTGAAGTTCGGTTAAGGGAAAAGGGTAATTTACCAGCAACGTTTTTACTTCCATATTCCTTAAGGAATGGAAGTATGGTGATGGCAAAAAAAATCGTGTTCGAGATTATTGCAGATTCTGATTCTACTACACTCAAAACATGAAAAAAAGTCGTTTTCCGAAAAGTGTCTGTGTGTGTGTCTGTCTGTCTGTCTGTCTGTGTGTCTGTCTGTGTGTCTGTCTGTAGATTTTTTTATTTGGCAAACGATAACTGCCGCAAATTCAAACAGAATCAAATAATTCTTTGCATGCAGCCCTGATTTGCAGAGTACTCGCGACCTATTGTTTTTGGTGAAGATCGGTTGAGGGAAAGGGGTAGTTTACCAGCAACGGTTTTTTTTTAGCAAGGGTAATTTTGTTTGTTTGGCAAACGATAACAGCCGCAAATTCAAACAGAATCAAATAATGTTTCGCATACAGCCCTGAATTGTAGAGTTCTCAAGATCTGTTGATTTTGGTGAAGATCGGTTAAGGGAAAGAGGTAGTTTACCTGTAACGTTTTATGTTTTAACAAGGGTATTTCCTATGGCAAACGATAACAGCCGCAAATTCAAACAGAATCAAAAGATTATTTGCATACAGCCCTAAATTGTAGAGTTCTCAAGGCGTATTGTTTTTGGTGAAGTTCGGTTGACGGAAAGGGGTAGTTTACCAGGAACGTTTTTTTAACAAGGGTATTTTCTATGGCAAACGATAACAGCCGCAAATTCAAACAGAATCAAATAATGTTTTGCATACAGCCCTGATTTGTAGAGTACTCAAGACCAATTGTTTTTGGTGAAGATCGGTTAAGGGAAAGGGGTAGTTTACCAGTAACGTTTTATGTTTTAACAAGGGTATTTCTTGTGGCAAACGATAACAGCCGTAAATTCAAACAGAATCAAAAGATTATTTGCATACAGCCCTAAATTGTAGAGTTCTCAAGATCTATTGTTTTTGGTGAAGATCGGTTGAGGGAAAGGGGTAGTTTACCAGCAACGTTTTTTTTAACAAGGGTATTTTCTATGGCAAACGATAACAGCCGCAAATTCAAACAGAATCAAATAATGTTTTGCATACAGCCCTGATTTGTAGAGTACTCAAGACCTATTGTTTTTGGTGAAGATCGGTTAAGGGGAAGGGGTAGATTACCTGCAACGTTTTTTTATCAAGCGTATTTTCTATGGCAAACGATAACAGCCGCAAATTCACACAGAATCAAATAATGTTTTGCATACGTCCCTGAATTGTAGAGGTCTCAATGACTTTCGATTTTGGTGAAGATCGCTTAAGGGGAAGGGGTAGTTTACCTGCAACCTTTTACGTTTTAACAAGAGTAAAGTACTTGAAAATTTATTTAAACTTTTTGAAACAATGGTAATTGTTAAAAATAAAATAATTTTCTTGCCAGGCAATAAAATTATAATTTTTTCATTTTAATGTAATATAATATTTTTCATTTAATACAGCAATAAAAAGGCAAGTAAGACACAGCCTGGCTGTTTGGCTGAAAATGATTTTAAATATAAATCTTAGAATATGGAAGTCATGTATGGTTCTCCATACCGATATTTTACTTCCATATTCCTTAAGGAATGGAAGTATGGTGATGGCAAAAAAAATCGTGTTCGAGATTATTGCAGATTCTGATTCTACTACACTCAAAACATGAAAAAAAGTCGTTTTCCGAAAAGTGTCTTTGTGTCTGTCTGTCTGTCTATCTGTCTGTCTGTCTGTCTGTCTATCTGTCTGTCTGTCTGTCTGTAGATTTTTTTTCTATGGCAAACGATAACTGCCGCAAATGCAAACAGAATCAAATAATTTTTTGCATGCAGTCCTGATTTGCAGAGTACTCGCGGCCTATTGTTTTTGGTGAAGATGGGTTGAGGGAAAGGGGTAGTTTACCAGCAACGGTTTTTTTTTAGCAAGGGTAATTTTGTTTGTTTGGCAAACGATAACAGCCGCAAATTCAAACAGAATCAAATAATGTTTCGCATACAGCCCTGAATTGTAGAGTTCTCAAGATCTGTTGATTTTGGTGAAGATCGGTTAAGGGAAAGGGGTAGTTTACCAGTAACGTTTTATGTTTTAACAAGGGTATTTCCTATGGCAAACGATAACAGCCGCAAATTCAAACAGAATCAAAAGATTATTTGCATACAGCCCTATATTGTAGAGTTCTCAAGACGTATTGTTTTTGGTGAAGTTCGGTTGACGGAAAGGGGTAGTTTACCGGCAACGTTTTTTTAACAAGTGTATTTTCTATGGCAAACGATAACAGCCGCAAATTCAAACAGAATCAAATAATGTTTTGCATACAGCCCTGATTTGTAGAGTACTCAAGACCTGTTGTTTTTGGTGAAGATCGGTTAAGGGAAAGGGGTAGTTTACCGGTAACGTTTTATGTTTTAACAAGGGTATTTCCTATGGCAAACGATAACAGCCGCAAATTCAAACAGAATCAAAAGATTATTTGCATACAGCCCTGAATTGTAGAGTTCTCAAGATCTTTTGATTTTGGTGAAGATCGGTTAAGGGAAAGGGGTAGTTTACCTGCAACGTTTTTTTAACAAGGGTATTGTCTATGGCAAACGATAATAGCCGCAAATTCAAACAGAATCAAATAATGTTTTGCATACGGCCCTGATTTGTAGAGTACTCAAGACCTATTGTTTTTGGTGAAGATCGGTTAAGGGGAAGGGGTAGTTTACCGGCAACGTTTTTTTATCAAGCGTATTTTCTATGGCAAACGATAACAGCCGCAAATTCACACAGAATCAAATAAGTTTTTGCATACGTCCCTGAATTGTAGAGGTCTCAATGACTTTCGATTTTGGTGAAGATCGCTTAAGGGGAAGGGGTAGTTTACCTGCAACCTTTTACGTTTTAACAAGAGTAAAGTACTTGAAAATTTATTTAAACTTTTTGAAACAATGGTAATTGTTAAAAATAAAATAATTTTGTTGCCAGGCAATAAAATTATAATTTTTTCATTTTAATGTAATATAATATTTTTAATTTAATACAGCAATAAAAAGGCAGGTAAGACACAGCCTGGCTGTTTGGCTGAAAATGATTTTAAATATAAATCTTAGAATATGGAAGTCATGTATGGTTCTCCATACCGATATTTTTAATCAAGGGTAATTTGTAATTTGGCAAACAATAACAGCCGCAAATTCAAACACAATCAAATAATATTTTGCATACCGCCCTGAATGGTAGAGTTCTCAAGACCTGTTGATTTTGGTAAAGATCGGTTAAGGGAGAGGGGTAGTTTACCTGCAACATTTTATGTTTTAACAAGGGTATTTTCTATGGCAAACGATAACAGCCGCAAATTCAAACATAATCAAATAATTTTTTGCATACTACCCTGAATTATAGAGTTCTCAAGACCTATTGTTTTTGGAGAAGATCAGTTAAGGGGAAGGGGTAGTTTACCGGCAACGTTTTATGTTTGAAAAGGGTATTTCCTATGGCAAACGATAAGAGCCGCAAATTCAAACAGAATCAAATACGTTTTTGCATACAGCCCTGATTTGTAGAGTACTCAAGACCTGTTGTTTTTGGTGAAGATCGGTTAAGGGAAAGGGATAGTTTACCGGCAATATTTTATGTTTTATCAAGGGTAATATTTTTCTATGGCAAACGATAACAGCCGCAAATTCAAACAGAATCAAATGATGTTTTGCATACAGCCCTGCATTGTAGAGTTCTCAATACCTATTTGTGTTGGTGAAGATCGGTTAAGGGAAAGGGGTAGTTTACCGGCAACATTTTATATTTTAACAAGGGTTATTTTTTATATGACGAACGATAACTGCTGTAAATTCAAACAGAATCAACTACGTTTTTGCATACCTTTTTGAACTAAAGACAACTCAAGGTCTGTTGATTTTGTTGAAGATCGGTTAAGGGAAAGGGGTAGTTTATCACCAAAGTTTTATGTTTTAAAAAGGGTAATTTTTGTGACGAACGATAACTGCCGAAAATTCAAAGAGAATCATATAATTTTTTGCACACTTACCTGAGTTGTAGAGAACTCAAGGTCTGTTGATTTTGGTGAAGATCGGTTAAGGGAAAGGAGTAGTTTACCTGCAACATTTTAAGTTGTAACAAGAGAAATGTTTCCATGACGAACGATAACTGCCGCACATTCAAACAGAATCAAATATTTTTTTGCATGCATCCCTGAATTGTAGAGGACTGAAGGTCTATTGATTTTGGAGAAGATCGGTTAAGAGAAAGGGGTAGTTTACCTGAAACATTTTATGATTTAACAAGAGTAAAGTACTTAATTTTTATAAATAAAGTATCCTGATAAGAAGCTCATAATAATCCACTGCAGAAACGTAGATGAAATATCTATAAATGAAGAGGTTTTGGTGAACGGGGTGGGGGTAATTTTCTATTATTAAAAATTATAGTTGAAGGTGGAGGGGAGAATTTTTTATACGTGTACTACGTTATCGGCAACAAAGAAGTAGTTTTTCGTTAAAATTGCTTCCCGGGCTGTTTAGCCGTAGTCCAATGTTTTCTGTAAAACCAGACTTTTCGGCAGTGCCATCGACTGCCATCATCAGTGAAAATCGAGTGCGAAAACATGAGGTGGTATACGTTAGTGACCACAGTACTGTGGTTAATGCTGAAGCAATAAGTAGAAAGACGTAGTTTCTATGGAAATATTTCATTTCAATAAAATCATATTTAAAATATGATTTTAAATATAAATCTTAGAACATGGAAGTCATGTATGTTTCTCCATACCGATATTTGAATTGTGCCTCTCATCAGCCACACTACAAAACTAAACATTTCTGAAAATCAAACACCACACTAATCAAACTACTATCTTAACTACTATCGATAAAAAAATGTCCCAACAACCTATGTAAAAAATGAAATAAAAACTTGCTTCAGAATTAAAACTACATGAAAGGCAACTGATTGGAAGCTTCCAAGAATATGTGCAGTCCAGACGTTTTCCGGATAATCTTTCTACCTTGAAATATGCTATTGAATCAATAGTGAATGTGAGATGGCTGATTTCTGGCCATCATACAGCATTGGACACAAAGAGTAAGGAAAGTTCAAGAAAAAACAATACGACAACACAATGTTGAAGCTACGGAAACTTTTCTAAAATGTCCGAACAATCGAAACCATCACTTAGGGTTTGATTAAGGCTCCTGGATCACACCATCATGAGTGACATGATGTAGCATGTCGTGCTGCTAACCTGACGATGAAGTTCTTTAGAAATATCAGTAAACTTTATTACCTTTTTAGATACAAGTTTATACGTTTGTTATATATTTTATAAGGCTTTGAAAATGTACACCTCCTTTGCAATAACCTGATGTAGACTTATCCGCTAATATAAAATGTAATAATAATTGTATTTGTACTATTATTGAATTGATGCGTTCCGGCACCTATAATTATAGAAATCCACCACTGGTAACGCATAACATTGTCAATAACTGAATAACGACAGCTAATCATTAAGTCTCATCAAAATCTTAAATATGACAAATTTTGAAAGGTTTTAAAGGAAACACGTAATACATAATGAAACAGTCACAAGAGGACTACAGTATACTATTTCCTAGTAATAATATCCAGATCGTCACTGAGATAAACGTATGAAAGCATTTGAGGCTAAAATTTGTTAAGAAACCTAAGCTGACTGCAGCTATGAGAAAGAAAACAAGTAAATACTATACAGCCTGTTTTGAGTTAATCTTAAGAGAGCCAGTAGCTATTACTGTCGGGAAAAGTAATGAGCATTACAGCCAGACTCTCGCGTTATATTTTGTAATCTGTAACAAAATGTCGTGTTTGCGTTAATGAAGCTTTATACCGTTTTATTCCAGCTCTATCTATCTAGGGCGGTTACATTTCCATTCTTTAGTTTTTGAATTTGCCTTTCATTTTAATTTGTTGTTGTGGTTCCACCTTCTACTATTCAAAATTCTGACGTTTTCCTTCTTTTAATATCTATACTCAGGTCTTTGTAATATTGTTTCTACTGTCACTTTAATGGAGTGTTTATACCTGATAACTTTTTGTTGGCTTAATACTGTAAATGGCATTCAATAAATAATGTCGCCTAATCCTTGCGAGGTCACAGAACATTTGTTATTTACGTAAATTCTAAAACCAAATAGTAAGCGGTGAATTTATACTTTCCAAAAAAAAAAAATAGATGGTCTACTTCTTTTTAGAAGTTTGTGATTACGTACAAACAATACAGACAACCAATATTATGAATTGGACGCTAATTAGCCTTCATTACAGATGTGATAATTAGTATACTTCCTATGACTTCAAAACTCTACATTTTACCTTACGAAGCTGTTGAGTTGTTAGAATTAAGAACAAGTCAGTAAACTTCTATGTTTTAAACTTCTTTATAAAGCAGTATATCAGTTTGTTCCTTCGTCTCTGATGTAGTTGTGTTTCAAAATATTTGTATTATCATAAAAGTAGTGAAAACCGATGTGGTTTTAGTCAGTTTTTCAAACGTTGCGTACCTGCTTTACGTAGTCATTGTATAGCGCTTGATAGTGCTTGAAAACATGATACTTGAAGAAATGCTACCATTAAAAGTTTAGTTAATTTTGGTCAATTATTGAGTTGGTCAATAGCACATAGTAGGCCTACACCAGCCATACGATTAAAAAGGAGGAAAGGATTAATGACATTGACTTGTTCGAACTACGACGCCAGGTGGCTGCTCATGAGTGATTTTGACTGTCAGCTTATCTTTAGACAAGAAACTGTTTAAAATAAATATTAGACATTTCTTGACAAGTCATTTGTTGAAGGAATGGTTACATTGAGACAATAAAATAGCATTTCTTCAATATTACTGAATACTATTCAGTAAGAATAAAAAAATACTGATATTTTGAAAAAAAAATAAAATAAAATAAGCTTCGTAGTCCTTCAGCCTTTCGACTGGTTAGTACCCTCCCCGCATATACCCGTGGTGCGTATGGTAATGAGTCTCTCACAGGTATATGGGACCTAAAGTTTAACGCCGGATCCGAACGGCATAGTTGGGGAAGGTTTATACTAAGCAAAAAATAAGCTTATATAAAATAAGCTTATATGCAAAAATATAAATCGGAACAAGAATAATTAATTTAATTCGTAGCCCTTTTTAAGGTCTCATAACGTCTGCATTTTTTTATATATCGACTGCATTAGCGTTCAGTATACATTTACACCCCAAAAAGTGAGCGTCAATTTCTATATTCAGGTGTGCTTTGTATAAAGGTCTTTAGTTATGTTCCTTGTAGGTATACTAGCTATACAATATATACAAAGAAGTCTAGAGAAACGAGAAAAGTTAATGTTTATTTTCAGTTTAGAAATGCTTAGGTTTCCGTACATAAGGCAGACGTCAGTAATTTAATGCTGTTATTAAATAATGTAATATGTAATACGATGAACGAAACAAGAGGCAATCCAGATGGAAGAGTCAACTTCCATGAACAAATATTGATAGAAAGGAAACAGGCTTTGTTTTAGTCGTTCTTTGGTATTTGCAGTTTTTTGTTAGAATAAAAGACAACCCCTTACATTCTTTAGTTACATAACTGCTGTTGACTGTCTTATTTCAAAAATTTTGCTCCTAGTAGAGTAGACAAATTCCTAGGTTCAGGAAATTCCCTTCAGCCTGCTATAACAAAGGCAAACAAGTTACACTAGAGTCCTCCGTGTCACCAAAGCTACGCTTTCTGATTTATTGACAAACGCGACGTCTCACAAGGAATAGGGAAAACGTATAATTGTGTAAATAAATACAACGTAGTGTAGCTGAATTTACACTATTTACACTTAATTTATGTTTTCAGTGTAAACTATCAGACAGTTTAATATAACCGATTTACATTTATATGCAGCGTCAGTCTTATTTAGTGATAAGGTTTCTGTATTAATAGGTAATAAATTAAAGAGTCTGAATGATGAATTCTTGTTCTTCTTTTCTTCTCCTCTTTAGGGATTAGGTTATATAAACCTGTTCCCCCACCCAGCTTATCCTCGGACGACCCACGTCTTAGAGAGCTCACTGATGGCGATACCTGAGCACTGGGAATATAAGAAACGTTGAGTATAAGAATAACTGACACAAAGCCACCAAATCCTATCTCAGAAAGAGAAGGCTGAGGCAAATCTCTTCCACCCCTAAACAGGGCCTTTTTGCTAAGGTATGGTAACCTTGACAGAAGAGAGTCTCTAATCCTCCTGGTAGGGAGATGTGTAACAGGCCAGTAATCTGTTCATGTAAAACTTTGAAATACTCGTAGTATCCAAAGCAGTCTCGAAGTAAAGTCCGGAAACTGGCAGTAGGACCCTAAGAATTTGAATAAGTGGATTGCGGAAAATTAAAGTTACCTACATGGAATGTTATGATACAATTCTTCACCTAAAATTTTTGAAGCAAAAATTAGTGAATAAAATTTGCTCTAATTACGTATTTAGCTTATTCTACTTTTATAAAGTTAATTTGTTATCCCCCGTTGACGTTTGTGTGCATGTCACGTACTAAGGACGTTCCGATTTTACGCTCACTCCCTTCAACCCTGACTTCTCCTAATACCACAGGCTTTCATTTAGTATACACACCACGCGTCCTTATATTCGTAGATGTTTAGAGTAAATGTAATATTTAAATATTATTTTCTATTGTTATTTTTAAAATTTAATAGGTTTTCTTGAAAAATAGTTAACATTCTATAAAAATGTTTGTAGTACACGTAATCGTATCCTGCGGTCGGAAACTGACAAAGGAATTTAATTGAACACAAAGAAGATTCGAAAAATTCAAAGTTTGTACTTTCACAGAGTTGTATAATTTAAGCACTTAAATATTCTTGCAACAAATACAAATGATCTGGTTTCAGATCAATGAATTAAATTATATAGTGGAGAAGACTAATAGATTCGATCCTTTGTGTGTAAGCGTAAATTAGTCTAAAAATATTGTTGCTTGTACCATATACAAAATTGCTTAAAATTACGTTTTATCTTATTTTCAATGTATATATAACGTAGTTTACAGATTTGTAAAAAATTACTCCGTTTGAATGTTACTTTTATATTAATTATTTTACAATATTAATGCAAATTATTGTGAAACCAGTGAAGAAGTATAAAAGGAAATGTTCATTCGTAAAATGAAAAAAAGGATTTTCATAATATTATATTCCTACTTATATAGCCCACATCTTTAATTAACACGTTTTGCATTAATTATGTAATTATTCATTACAAATATTTTTGAAAATCTTAACTTGTGCTACATGTTAACATGATTCAAAAAAGTCCTCTGATGCTAAGTGTCCATAAATTCTAGCATACATTTATACTAAAGGGGAATTTTGTAAGGCAACATAGAAAGGATACAATAAAACCTAACAAACTTAAAAACTAATTAGCAAGGTATGAAAAAGCTAATTCAGGATTCGAACAAGACTTACGTTTTGAAAGAAGAGTGGATTCAGAACGTATCAAATTCATTACGTATTCAAAACCATTGTTACAAACCCAACAAAGAACGTAGACTATACTGTGCAAATAGAAAAAAAGTAAGTTCAAAAAAGAAAAGCTAAGATCGTCAGTAAAACACTACGTTTATTATTTGCGCAAATTACTGAAAAAACGAATAAATGCAGATTTATAATTATAGTATTTATTGTGGGGTTTGAAGAGATTTTATGAAGATTCAGTAAAGGTAATGAACTATTAGAAATTTCTGATAAATGAAATAACATAAAGTGGATACCACAAGAAGAAAGGCAAAATTTCAAAATACTAAGAAACCAAATAAAAATCTCGGAGCACAGTTCAAATGGTATGTCGAAACTGCAGAGCACCTTTGCTCTTCTAGAGTATCACCTGGTCATCAGCAAATTACAGAATATATATGCATGTGGTAGCAAAATGTAAGTTTATCCGTGGATTGACTACAACTTTCCACTAAAACGTTCATTTCTCTGCAAAATAAAGATATCGTATAAACCAATATTCCTTAGAATCCGAATGACACTCCTTGCAAAATTACAATACAACTAAACCTTAATTAACGTATAATATAAGTTCGTTAAGTGTATAGAAAAAAACATAAACAACAATTATTACTGTTTTTAATTTTCTTGTATATTACAAACAGTAGCCACTAAACGCATGTTGTATACGGCTACTAAAAAGTATAATTTTGATTGTTGAAAATTTAATATACTATTGGAACTGAAAGGCAGAACGACTCACATTTCCAGTAAATTTTAAATAGAGCAGGTTAGCGGTAAAAAATAAAAACAAACTAATGTCATTCATTTAAAATAACTAAAACAAAGAAATTAAAATATCATTAATAGTAACACAACTATGCTGGTGGGGACACACGCAGAGAATGGATAGTGATTGAATGGTAAAACAGATTTGGGCGGCAAAATCATGGGGGAGAAAGAAGAGAGGAAGACCGCGACTGACTTGGGATGGAATGATGGGAAACATTTTGAGAGACAGAGGCTTGGGCTAGAGGGAAGCGAAGACATTGTTAATGGATAGAGTAAGATGGAAAAAATTTGTATATAGAGTGTAGTGGATGTATTTATCATATATTGATGTAACCCGACACCAATATTGTATAAGGGTATTTTGATAATAAATAAATTAATAATAACAATGATATTGATAAGAAATTAATAATTTTAATAATAAGAAGAAGAAGAATAGTAAAATAATGTTTGCATGTTTTTACTTTGACATTTTCTTCTAAGTACATTTGCTACCAAAGGTACAGAGTTCGTATCGTCAACCGCAGGAAGAATGTTTCTGTAAATGGTAGAAAGTTCCTTAGGTACATTTGTCAAAAGGGTATGGGCCAGTAATTCCTATGGGATATATAACCGTCATTATTAAATTTGTATCGCAGTAAGATTTCGTAATGAAAAATTACACAAAAATAAAAGTACAGTAGGAAATATTGAAGAGAGGAGATATAACCAGAGATTAAGCAACAAATAATGTTGAAATATAATTCAAATCAATTAAGTTATATCGTACGCAGCTTAGAGTTCAACAGTAATTTGAATCGTCGAAAGAGATATTATAACTCATAAAATATTACTTAGCAGACACGTGTTATATATTTTCCGCTTTTATTTTCTTTCTTCGTCTGAAATCGATTGTACCAATAAAGTTTAATAACATTTTTAAAATAATTGAGCAACAACCTGGCGTACACAATTAAAAATTACAATCCGCTTTCCCATGAATTTACCAAAGAAGAAAAGTGTTTTAGTCCAACATATTCTTTGTTTGTCAGCTGAAGCGTGTACATGTATACGTCAATCTGAATTTTTAATCGTAACTTCAGTATGCTCAATAAACTGAGTTATTAGTGTCACTTATTCACTATATATTTAATGCATGAACGTGTAAGTGGATTTGTACATGTAAATTGACTTTCTCATATTGTGTCCGAAAAGGTACTACACTATCACTATAAATACTTACCTGTGGTGCCTGGCGCGATTTAGCACGCAGAAAGCAATAGAAGGACGAGAACGGCGACAACAAATAGAAGATGAAGAGTAGGAGGAGGGTAGGAAAAGAAGGAGGAGGAGAAGGATGAGGAGGAGGTTACATAGAGTCTACAGTTTATTTCCCAACACATTTTACACTATGTGTTGTTTACTTTAGAAATACCCTAAGAATGCATTTACGATCTACACACTAGAGGTAGAAACTTTTGTCACTGATTGTAGCAGTTTAGTGACTGGAAATCGCTTGTATTGAAATCGCTCTTGTATCTCTGTGGCGGCATTTACTGATCTCTTACATAATGCGACCTGTTTTTGAAAACTGCAGACGTCGACACGGAAGCTGCTTAGAGTAACCTTATGACAAACACAGTTGCGCTGTATAATCTTATTTGTTTATTCTTCTGTGTCAGACTAACTCAGTAATGTCTTGCAACGTACAGTCGCTGTTGTGAAACGTTCAAGCAGCTCTGTGCAGACCTTATGATAATATACTACTGTATTATCTTGATGTTTAACTCGGTATATTGCATCTACCATTTACTGACGGAAACCATATTTATATTGAATAAACTTTCCACAGTTTTCCATTTAGAAATATATAAAGGGTTAAATATTTTATGATGTTAAAGATTTCGTTTCACAGCGAAGTTATACTTTTACGTAAAAATGACACTACAACGCCAACAAACACAACAACAATAACTACTACCGCTGCTACTAATAAGAATTAAAACTAAATAATCAAGTTCTTATTAGTTTACAAAGTATTCTTCTTCAAACCAGTCAATTACTATTCATACCACAATGCACTAATTAGAATGGCTGTTTTTCAGAATGGCAAGATTATTATTCTTGTAGTTTTAGTTCCGTTTGACAATTACACGTTTCACTACCGGACATTAGAACTGATTACGCTGTTTTTAGTTGTTTGTACACAAAATATAATAATTAGCCATATTGACGTATTTGGTTTTTGAGGATTCTACAGGGTACGGCATTAATACCTGACAGTTTTAAAATAAAATACCGTAGAATTTAAAAAGAATTTATTTTGTATTCATGTCTTCAGGATAAACACTTAAGTATTCGATTATTTCTACCATGAAAAGCTCTGAATTAATAAAAAAGTAAGTACGGAAAATTTCATAATATAAATGTCATCCGTTTTCGTCAAGACACTATTGGTGGCAAACTATGAATCTTCTCAACGCACACTGGAGTACGTTTTTTTTTTGGTATAGCAGTTACCTCACGTTAATTTACATTCCTCATTTCTGGTAATGAGCGTGGTTTATCTATATAAATTTTGCATATTAGGTGACTTTGTAAAGCCCCAACATGCAAAATGTGCTGCAAATACGGAGCCAGTCACCCGGCAAACTATAGGGGTTGTACCGACTATAAAAAGGCCCTCAGGAAGGAACGGCGGGAGCACGACTGCCAGGTCGCGCCATCCCGCCCATCACCACGACCTCCGTGCGACCCCGCCCTTCATCTACGGTGCCACCAGTAGCCCCGGCTGCTGGTGGTACCCTATCCTATGCTTCTGTGGCCGCTACGGCGCCCATTAGAGAGCACCTAGGACCAAGGAACCCGTTGCGAATATTTCCGCTGCATCCCCTCAGTGAACCAGCCGCAAAAAACACGGCAAAGCAAACGTAAAAATCGCAGGTCCATTGTGCTCCTCGCCAGCATCGAAGCAGCCTGCAGATCCAACTCCCGCAACCGTAATGGCAAATTCAGCACACCCTGCGATTCCAGTGCCAGACAGTAAAGCTCCGGCAGCCGATGGATCTCGATTGGTTACCGAGAACTAGCTGATGACTTGGGTCAACGGCATTATCCCCAAAATTTTAGATGCTCGAGACATCCCATCTATATTGACGTAATTCTCACGTTCCATGGTAAGACAGATTCGGTTTGTCGCATGGAACGCTGATAGCGTTTCAGTGCAGCGGGCTCAGCTGGCAGCTTTCTTGGTGCAGCACAACGCTGATATCGTGCTCTCTCCGAATCTCATCTTGCCCACAACCGAAGATTCTCTCTAAAGCATATACATGCTAGAGGAAAGAGAGGAATTTCCCTGATCCCCGTGCCACGCTGGTGGCATGGGAATCTTAGTATATATTTTAGTACACTCGAATATTCTAGAGGATACTAGAGCGCGGGCTTGGCAGAAACACACCTGCTGGAACGGACGAGAAGCTTGTAGAACAACATTATCGATTGTACGAGAATTTTCCGTATTGTGTAACAATAATTATATATATATATATATATAATTCATTATGCACAAATTATTCTTTTTACTTTCACTACAGAAATAGTTTTGTTGCCATAATTACTGTCCAGACTGCTCACTGTAAGTAAGTATAAGTATTTATAAGTAATCTTACGCTACTAATCTTGTATTTTACCAGAAACTTTAAGAAGATATCCTCCTCACAGCATTTTGATCCGAAGATGTAATGGAAATTACAACGTCGCTGCAGTGAATTTGGTCATAGAGAAAGGCATAAAAATTGTAATTCCTGTCTTCACCGTTCACCATGTTGAGGATTATTATCCCGATCCGTACAGATTTTGTCCTGAGCGGTTTGTAGATGCCAGTGACCTCAAGTCAAACCTTGCTGCTTATCTGCAGTTTGGAGACGTACCAAGATATTGCATTGGTATTTTGAGTAATAATAAACATGTTTACTGAATTTCATGTACACGTTAAATTGTATATTATATTGTGATATTCAAACTCCTGATCCCAGTGATGAAAACAGGTTACAATGGAATGAACTAAACATAATATGCTGATACAAATTCATTGGTTTTTTTAATTCGTTCGTTTTGTTAAAATTTAAAGGTTAATGTAATAGAGTTGGCTCCCCACAAAAATATAAAAAAAATTAGCAACATAAGCTGCTTATTAATTGCAAATTATTTATTATTGTTTATTCCGGCTGTACAATGGCTGTACACATTTTCCGGAACCAAATATTACAGAAGTGATTGAATTCTCAGCTTCCACTGCTGCTTGTCCATCCAAAGATCTTCAATTTCTCATTCCCTCAATATAGTATGAATTTCTTCTATCCTGGTGATCAGTGGTCTCTCTCTTTTTTTTTTTTTGGTGGGGTCCATTCCATAAATCTCCTTGGAAACCTTTTCTGTGTCATTCTTTTTATGTGTCCATACCATTGTAACTTTTCTTTTTTTGATAAAATCAACAATTAAATTTTTCACATTCATTCTATCCTTAGTGACTTTATTTCTACCCATTAACAATTGGAAATTGTTTAAAAACAAAAATGCAAAAATATAATGAAGACTAATCATAACAAAACAGATTCTAAGTAAAGGTAACTTAAAACAACCAACGTGATACTTATACAATAGCACATAAAATAGTAACAGATAATATTGTGTATTCAAGAGCTGTATAGGTAACATTATAGGTAACAAAATTAGTAGGGTATCTCTGTATATAAAATGGAATTAACTATATCTAAAACACTTTATCTAGTCAAAACTGAAATCACGCTTCAAAAACAGATTTACTTAACTCAAACATTTTTAATTAAAATCAAAATATAATAATAATTAAACTGTTTGCTTAATAACAGTAATACTTTTATTTATATCTATATAAATTTTATTATATGTGTATTGTACTGATCTATTTACAAATGAGGGTTCTTTAATTTTTATTTGATTTTCTTTTTTATAGCATGAATTAATAACTCTTAAATCTCAGAGATGCAGTACACAAAATCTCTATATATAAAAAAATATATAGACTTTTAGAACCAAGTTATTTATTACTTAATATATTGATTTTTATATACAACTTATAAAAAAAAATCTTTTTCTATTATTAACTACAGTTTCAAAATTTCTTTACTAGTGTGCAACAACGAATGTACTTTAATCAACAAGAAATATAGCTCTTCAATCTCTCGCTTGTGGCGCTAGTTGTTTTGTCTACTGAACTAATTAACGGACATGTTATAAACTTCTTGTTTATAGTTAATTTTTGCAAATAAATATTATTTTACAATTTACAAGTCTGTATTAGTCTGTTTCTTATTCGCTAAAATGATTTATGTGTTGCTATACATAGGATGTGGGTTACTTTGCGTGTGTGCTTAATTTCACTTTCTTTAAACTGTGAACGGTAATAGGTTAGTTCTTTTCTGTATTATCTGAATTACTAACACAATATTACCTGATAGGTGAGTAACACACTTTTATTACTATCATTTCAATTCCTTTTTTATTTATTTCATCATGTTATTATAATTCGTTTCGTGACTTAATTATTAATGCTTGATTTATTCTCGCACTGTCTACTTACGGTTAGGTTACCGAATACACATTAATTATTTCACTTCTTGAAGATACGTCTGAACTTGACGATAGTCAAATTGAAAGTGACGATTTCATCACAAGCGCGTCTATTTCTCGCGTCCCGGGAACAGAAATATTTACGTTTTTCCTTACAAAATGTTGTCACAGTTTTTTATAATTTTAGACATTTAGCTATTATTATGGTCCTTGATTTACTAAATGTGTTTAATTCCATTACATTTTACATAGTTATAGTCTTTTTATTTTAATTTTTAAATATTGAGTGACTTATCAATTTTTTGTAATAAAAATTTGTTTATAAACCCTAGGTAAACTTTAGTGGTTATTTACGAATAGGTTCTATTTGTTCTATTATCTTCTATCAAAATACAATTTGTAACTAAACTAATTCCAAATTATTTAAAACAATTTATTATTAATTTCAAATTATTAATGACTCCTATAAATAATTAAAATGACTTTGGGGTTAATTCATATTTTACACATCCCAAAACATTAGTTTTTTAGTCTATACAAAGCCAAAGCTTGATCCTAGGCCTCCCATATACATTCAAGATGGCTGAAAATATTATTCTGCAAATTATATATTCTTAAATTTTACTAGGATTTAGGCCTTAGTAGGTATTGGTGTATTTTACAGCAGTACAATATTTATATTATTATACTAATCAAAATTTTTAAATATTAAAAATAAGGACATACATAGTAACAAATATATAAATTAACCAATAAATTCAAATTATCAATAATAATTTTTGCTGTTTTCAAAACAGCATAATTCTTTAGGTTAAAAAAATATAATAACAATTGCAAATATATGAAACGAAAACAGCCTATTATAAAGTTGAAAGCTGTTTATAAAAATTTCGTTGTAATCATATATTGATATAATTTCATGTTGTATCAATTTCTCAAGTTCGTAATAATAATTTTCCTGTTCAGCTCTTATAAATTAAGTACGAAATATTTACATGTGGGTACAATATTCATTTATGAAGTAGACTTGCGTAGACAGAGTAGACACAGTTGATCGCGTAACAGAATCTTGCTTACCTACTCTACCTTGCTTAAAACTCTTAATGTACTGCGGTACAAACAAGGAGTCGTTATTACTACACACTAACGCTATTTATCTACACGATTTAAATAGGAAGATTATAATGTTATTTAAATAGGAATATTATAATACATACATACATACATACTGTAGCATGACAGATAATCCGCACAAATACATTACTCAATGATCATTAATAAAGATCTAATATATGGAATATCCAGATGAAAATTAATTAAAATGCACTGTTTAATAATATATTCACAAGAAAGGTTGAATAAAGAAAATTTCTGCAAATAATATAATATAATACAAATTTAAAAACCCAGAAGACTAAAAATAATAATAACAAAATTACCCAGGTAAGATAGAAGCAGGCAATTAATATACCCCGTCAAAGAAACCAGACCAGAAAAAACAAAGCTACTGAAGACAGAAGAAATAAGAATAATTAAAACTACTATTACTGAAGAAAGAAGAAAGAAGTCTAATTAAAACTACTACTACAGAAGAAGGAAGAAAGAAGAACAATCGAAGCTACTGAAGAAAGAAGAAAGAAGAATAATTCAAATCACAGAAGAAAGAAGAATAATTAAAATCACAGGAGACAGAAGAAAGAAGACTAATTACAACTACTATTACTGAAGAAAGAAGAATAAACCAAAACTACTACAACTGAAGACAGAAGAAAGAAGAATAATTAAAACCAAAGAAGAAAGAAGACTAATTAAAACTACTACTACAGAAGAAGGAAGAAAGAAGACTAATTAAAACAACTACTACAGAAGAAGGAAGAAGGAAGAAGAAACGAAAACAAAAGAAGAAAGAAGAATAACCAAAACTACCACTACTGAAGAAAGAAGAAAGAAGAATAATTAAAACTAGAGAAGAAAGAAGAACTAATTAAAACTACTACTACTGAAGAGAGAAGAAAGAAGAATAATTACAATCAAGGAAGAAAGACGACAAATTAAAACTAAAGAAGAAAGAAGAATAATCAAAATAAAAACTACAGAAGAAAGAAGAAGGAAGACTAATTAAAACTACTACTACAGAAGAGAGAAGAAAGAAGAATAATTAAAATCAGGGAAGAAAGAAGACTAATTAAATCTAATGAAGAAAGAAGAACAATCAAAACTACTGAAGAAGGAAGAAAGAAGAACTAATTAAAACTACTACTACTGAAGAGAGAAGAAAGAAGAAGAATTAAAATCAAGGAAGAAAGAAGACTAATTAAAACTAAAGAAGAAAGAAGACTAATTAAAACTACAGAAGAAGGAAGAAAGAAGAAAGAAGAACAAACTAAATCTAATGAAGAAAGAAGAACAATCAAAGATACAGAAGACAGAAGAAGGAAGAATAATTAAAACTAGAGAAGAAAGAAGAATAACCAAAACTACCACTACTGAAGAAAGAAGAAAGAAGAACAAACTAAATCTAATGAAGAAAGAAGAACAATCAAAGCTACTGAAGACAGAAGAAAGAAGAACAATCAAAGCTAAAGAAGAAAGAAGAACAATTAAAACCCAAAGAACAAAGAAGAACAAACTAAATCTAATGAAGAAAGAAGAACTAATTAAAACTACTACTACAGAAGACAGAAGAAAGAAGAACAATCAAAGCTAAAGAAGAAAGAAGAACAATTAAAACCCAAAGAAGAAAGAAGAACAAACTAAATCTAATGAAGAAAGAAGAACTAATTAAAACTACTACTACAGAAGAAGGAAGAAAGAAGAACAATCAAAGCTACTGAAGAAAGAAGAACAAACTAAATCTAATGAAGAAAGAAGAACAATCAAAGCTAAAGAAGAAAGAAGAAAGAAGAACAATCAAAGCTAAAGAAGAAAGAAGAACAAACTAAATCTAATTAAGAAAGAAGAACTAATTAAAACTACTACTACAGAAGAAGGAAGAAAGAAGAACAAACAAAGCTACTGAAGAAAGAAGAAAGAAGAACAATCAAAGCAACTGAAGACAGAAGAAAGAAGACTAATAAAAACTACTATTACTGAAGAAAGAAGAATAATCCAAAACCAAAACTACTACTACTGAAGAAAGAAGAAAGAAGAACAATCAAAGCAACTGAAGACAGAAAAAAGAAGACTAATAAAAACTACTATTACTGAAGAAAGAAGAATAATCCAAAACCAAAACTACTACTACTGAAGTAGGAAGAAGGAAGAATAACCCAAAACAAAAACTACAGAAGAAAGAAGAATAACTCAAAACCAAAACTACTGAAGAAAGAAGAAACAAGACTAATTAAAACTAAAGAAGAAAGAAGACTAATCAAAACTAAATCTACTGAAGAAGGAAGAATAAAGAAGAACAAAACTCAAAGAAGAAAGAAGAAGAATAAAAATTAGAACTACAGAAGAAAGAAGAAAGAAGGATAATCCAAAACTACAGAAGAAGGAAGAATAACCAAACTCAAAGAAGAAAGAAGAATAATTAAGACGACCCATATAAAACAAAAACCCCATAGGGAAAGAACCCCCAAAAAACCCCAAAATCAATGAATGCCCAAAGAGAAAGTATAACACCCTAAAAAACCATATCACTGTAAAACTGACAAAAACTAAAAGTGTTAGTAGTATTAAATATTAGTGCATTCAAAAAGTTATTATTTAGTTTGTATAGACAAGTCTTCACAGTTCCCCCATGGTTGAATATTTCATATTAAAAGCTAGAAAAAGACTAGTAAATATATTGATAATTCACCATAGACAAGTGCAAGTGATCAAATTATAAATAATAAACTTTAAAAGGGTGCATGAGTTGCAGTACATAGTAACAAACTTTAAGTTTTGTGAACAGTGCCTACTTTGATAATGAAGTAGTAATATTACTAAATAAAAGCTACTAAAGCGATATGAACATTCCATAGAATGGAATATAACTTAGGTAGCTAGGGTTATACTTTAAGAGGGGGTATAAATTTTATAAATGGGGAATTACAGAACAAACTGTTTATGATGAAGTTTATAGAAGGTGTTAACAATTATATATGGAACCAGGATGTTAGGTTCCTATTACATATAACATTTAGATAAATAAGGGTTAGTCATAAGAGATATTAGTATTATAACTGTTATTTTATTGTTCAGTTTAATTTAGGAATGCACTGTCTAAAAATAGATATCATTCCAATGTTGTAGAAATACTCTTTATTATGTTATTAGGTAATATACTAAGCAATGTTAGTCAGAACACTAGTTGTGATATAGAGAGATGTTATATGTTAATTATATAATCAATAATTTATGTTATACCAGTCAGAGAAGGATATAAAATAGCTACATTAATAAAACATTTGGAAATTAGCCACACATCAGATCTAGGCCAAAGAATAAATTTAAACTGCAGAATAATTAACAAACCTAGTCTTATAAACCATATAAAATGACAATATTCAGGCAAAATAAACTCAACATATCAAATACTATGTAAATAAGGCTTTCTAAAGATATGGTCATTATATGAGTAAAATTATTTGATTGTCTAATAAAATACCATTAAAACTGAAATAGATTAACTGACACTATCCTAGGGGAAGTCATATACAACTGAATTATATTAAAAAACCATCATTAGTATACTAAATTGCAATAAAATAAGTGAGAATTGACAATTATACAAATTTCAGATTTCATAGAATAATAATTATATTAGGGAAAATGGCTATTATTTACATAGAAGACAGGAAGTATAATTTTAGGCCTACCTCCCAAAAAATTATAAGAAATATAATTTTCAGATAAAACTTTGTAATACTAACTTAATTACTATCAAAATAAGTAGAATAGAATAGTGAAAACGAATATGTATTTTATATTTCAAACAGTTAACTAATAACGAATTTATTTTATGAACATAAAGTACATTTTTAAAGTTTATCGGAAGTTATGGCCAATTTAAACAATGTATGAGATATATTATATAGGCTAAGACTTTCATGAGACGAAGGAAATACAGACAGTTCATTATTATGCGTTGACGAATGCACTTAAAGTAACCTTTCGCCAGAAATAACCTTTAATGGCGTTTATGTTATAAACCGTATTTCAGTGAAAATTTTGAAAATAATTATTTTAAACTATTTTATAGATTGTGAAGTGGTGAAAGTGACCTATGAACACAGTAACCCTAATAAATTGAACCACACATAACTAAATAAGCAGAATAACACTGATATTACACCAAATACAGACCGATATTTCGAGGTTAAAAACGACACACATAAACACAACGAGATATATCCAGTGACAACATTTTACACCAAGTGAACTATTCCATCATACACCAGTGACATTTAAATATATCCTGGACGATCGTATACAATTGCTGAGAGCATTTACTCGAAGAAAGGACATCTTTATTACAACAAAAACTTCATCAACGCTGGAGGCTTCCTTGCGCATGCGTCAGTCAACCATTTTGGTCCGGTCCGCTGCAGTATAGAAACGACATGGCTACTATTGGTTCGAAATCAAATCATATATAAACTTTTAATATTTTTAATCATTATTGTATTGTTAAAATTTAAGGCATTTGATAAGTGTAAGTGTTATACTTTCCTTCCCATAACCTTCTCTGGCTATATAGTTTAATAACCGTTTAAAGAACCCTATTTTATAATACCAATATAAATTGTTTATATCGACCGGCCCTGAGCGAGTCGATACCGCATTGTAATATCAATTTTTAATCAAACAATTTCATTATTTTTTGTTAATAAACATTCTGTATCGGCAAATTGGAGTTGATTTTTTATTATAAAAAAGACTTAACAATTAATTAATGAAGAAACCCAACTAACTGAAGGGCGGTATATACGAAACGACAACGTTTCAAAAAGAAGAAGAAGAGAGCCGTCTTTCGTTTAAACTTGGAGTTAACAAGATTGTCTTTTCAACAAAATTACTGAAAGTGACACTATTAATAAAATAACCACGATACCATTTCATTTATAATTACAACCGATTAACTCGATTTGTTCCTAAATTTTAAGAACAAGTTACCCAAAAAACATTTTCCAGAAAATTAAAATTTTTTTTTATAAAATTTTAAATTTTATTTTTATTTCCAAAATGCTACAACAGCAATATACACAGATTTTATTTGTAACTACGAAGACTAGGAACATTACCAAATTGACGTTTCCGGAGCGGAACGTCAGAAAACTACACACATACATACACAAATTATTTTATTACACAATTCAAATCATTATTGTGAATTATTGCAAATTTGGCTAGCCCAACCAGTGGGTCTTACAGGAGAGCACAATCAACATACATCGATATTTATTTTATTACTAGCACCACTAAACGAAATATTACAAAATCGGCTTCCATCGCGGGGCTTCAATAAGGTGGACTCAACAGTATATTACAAAACCAGGCGAACCCAACTTGTGGGGCTTGATTACAATAGAACACCATAGAACACCACACAAAGAAATATTACAAAATTGGCGTCCAACTAAAGGGCTGTAATTAGGGGTTGAAATTACTGTAATTACTTACCCAATTCCTAATTCAGCTTGGCAGCGGTTAGTCAGCCAGGGAAACAGGGAAGATGATGCGTCGTGCCACGTCAAAGAAGAGAGCGGCGGAGGCCGAGAAAGAACTCGATATGGATAATAAGGAGGCGACCCCAGTGGAGGACGTGGAAAAGATATTAGAACGGGTGGAACATAATAAACCAGCACCACCAGAAGAACAACCCGAAGCGCCCACACAAACAGGGGAAATCGATGTCCGGGAGGAACGAATAGAACAACCCGATAAACCACCACGAGCAGAGAATAGTAACATACAGGAGATGTTCAGGATAATGATGGAGAAAATGGATTCAACAAAAGAAGAATTGAAGAAGGACAACCAAGCAACTAAAGAAGAATTGAAGAAGGACAACCAAGCAACCAAGGAAGAATTAAGCAAGAAAATGGATTCTACTACAGAAGAAAATAATAAAAAATTAGAAGATTTGAAGAATGATAACCAGTCCACTAAGGAAAATTTGAGTGATATAAATAAAAACATAGAAGAATTGAAGAAGGACAACCAAGCAACAAAAGAAGAGTTGAAGAATGATAACCAATCTTTAAAGGAAGAATTGAAGAAGGACAACCAAGAAACAAAAGAAGAATTGGGCCGTAAAATCGAAAGGACCAATAAGAGAATTGAGAAAACCAGTAAAAAGGTGGAAAAGAAAATGGAAGAAAATAAGAAGAATTTGGAAGAAAAGATGGAAGAAACCAATAAGAAAATCGAAAGTGATCATCAACAATTAAGGGAAGAGTTAAGAAAGGACTACCAACGGTTAAGAGAAGAAATAAGGGAGGATAACCGACGATGGCCTAAGGAAATGAAAGAAGACAGGGAAGAGGAAAGAAGGGATAGAAAAGAATACAGACAAATCTTGAAGGAAGGTTTGAGTGAAATAGATAAAAACGTCCACATCCTTGGATGAAGAATTGGATAAGACACTGGACAACAGCAAACCAGAACGAAAGGAAATACCAAACAATAAAACAATCAAAAAGAAGAACAATCAAAAAGTAGAAATACCAAAAGAAGAACAATCAAAGCAACTGAAGACAGAAGAAAGAAGACTAATAAAAACTACTATTACTGAAGAAAGAAGAATAATCCAAAACCAAAACTACTACTACTGAAGAAAGAAGAAAGAAGAACAATCAAAGCAACTGAAGACAGAAAAAAGAAGACTAATAAAAACTACTATTACTGAAGAAAGAAGAATAATCCAAAACCAAAACTACTACTACTGAAGTAGGAAGAAGGAAGAATAACCCAAAACAAAAACTACAGAAGAAAGAAGAATAACTCAAAACCAAAACTACTGAAGAAAGAAGAAACAAGACTAATTAAAACTAAAGAAGAAAGAAGACTAATCAAAACTAAATCTACTGAAGAAGGAAGAATAAAG
The DNA here is from genome assembly GCA_034769895.1 of Magicicada septendecula. NCBI lineage: Eukaryota > Metazoa > Arthropoda > Insecta > Hemiptera > Cicadidae > Magicicada > Magicicada septendecula. Next base: position 9,826,215 of record CM068375.1, read on the forward strand.
AAGAACAAAACTCAAAGAAGAAAGAAGAAGAATAAAAATTAGAACTACAGAAGAAAGAAGAAAGAAGGATAATCCAAAACTACAGAAGAAGGAAGAATAACCAAACTCAAAGAAGAAAGAAGAATAATTAAGACGACCCATATAAAAAAAAACCCCATAGGGAAAGAACCCCCAAAAAACCCCAAAATCAATGAATGCCCAAAGAGAAAGTATAACACCCTAAAAAACCATATCACTGTAAAACTGACAAAAACTAAAAGTGTTAGTAGTATTAAATATTAGTGCATTCAAAAAGTTATTATTTAGTTTGTATAGACAAGTCTTCACAGTTCCCCCATGGTTGAATATTTCATATTAAAAGCTAGAAAAAGACTAGTAAATATATTGATAATTCACCATAGACAAGTGCAAGTGATCAAATTATAAATAATAAACTTTAAAAGGGTGCATGAGTTGCAGTACATAGTAACAAACTTTAAGTTTTGTGAACAGTGCCTACTTTGATAATGAAGTAGTAATATTACTAAATAAAAGCTACTAAAGCGATATGAACATTCCATAGAATGGAATATAACTTAGGTAGCTAGGGTTATACTTTAAGAGGGGGTATAAATTTTATAAATGGGGAATTACAGAACAAACTGTTTATGATGAAGTTTATAGAAGGTGTTAACAATTATATATGGAACCAGGATGTTAGGTTCCTATTACATATAACATTTAGATAAATAAGGGTTAGTCATAAGAGATATTAGTATTATAACTGTTATTTTATTGTTCAGTTTAATTTAGGAATGCACTGTCTAAAAATAGATATCATTCCAATGTTGTAGAAATACTCTTTATTATGTTATTAGGTAATATACTAAGCAATGTTAGTCAGAACACTAGTTGTGATATAGAGAGATGTTATATGTTAATTATATAATCAATAATTTATGTTATACCAGTCAGAGAAGGATATAAAATAGCTACATTAATAAAACATTTGGAAATTAGCCACACATCAGATCTAGGCCAAAGAATAAATTTAAACTGCAGAATAATTAACAAACCTAGTCTTATAAACCATATAAAATGACAATATTCAGGCAAAATAAACTCAACATATCAAATACTATGTAAATAAGGCTTTCTAAAGATATGGTCATTATATGAGTAAAATTATTTGATTGTCTAATAAAATACCATTAAAACTGAAATAGATTAACTGACACTATCCTAGGGGAAGTCATATACAACTGAATTATATTAAAAAACCATCATTAGTATACTAAATTGCAATAAAATAAGTGAGAATTGACAATTATACAAATTTCAGATTTCATAGAATAATAATTATATTAGGGAAAATGGCTATTATTTACATAGAAGACAGGAAGTATAATTTTAGGCCTACCTCCCAAAAAATTATAAGAAATATAATTTTCAGATAAAACTTTGTAATACTAACTTAATTACTATCAAAATAAGTAGAATAGAATAGTGAAAACGAATATGTATTTTATATTTCAAACAGTTAACTAATAACGAATTTATTTTATGAACATAAAGTACATTTTTAAAGTTTATCGGAAGTTATGGCCAATTTAAACAATGTATGAGATATATTATATAGGCTAAGACTTTCATGAGACGAAGGAAATACAGACAGTTCATTATTATGCGTTGACGAATGCACTTAAAGTAACCTTTCGCCAGAAATAACCTTTAATGGCGTTTATGTTATAAACCGTATTTCAGTGAAAATTTTGAAAATAATTATTTTAAACTATTTTATAGATTGTGAAGTGGTGAAAGTGACCTATGAACACAGTAACCCTAATAAATTGAACCACACATAACTAAATAAGCAGAATAACACTGATATTACACCAAATACAGACCGATATTTCGAGGTTAAAAACGACACACATAAACACAACGAGATATATCCAGTGACAACATTTTACACCAAGTGAACTATTCCATCATACACCAGTGACATTTAAATATATCCTGGACGATCGTATACAATTGCTGAGAGCATTTACTCGAAGAAAGGACATCTTTATTACAACAAAGACTTCATCAACGCTGGAGGCTTCCTTGCGCATGCGTCAGTCAACCATTTTGGTCCGGTCCGCTGCAGTATAGAAACGACATGGCTACTATTGGTTCGAAATCAAATCATATATAAACTTTTAATATTTTTAATCATTATTGTATTGTTAAAATTTAAGGCATTTGATAAGTGTAAGTGTTATACTTTCCTTCCCATAACCTTCTCTGGCTATATAGTTTAATAACCGTTTAAAGAACCCTATTTTGTAATACCAATATAAATTGTTTATATCGACCGGCCCTGAGCGAGTCGATACCGCATTGTAATATCAATTTTTAATCAAACAATTTCATTATTTTTTGTTAATAAACATTCTGTATCGGTAAATTGGAGTTGATTTTTTATTATAAAAAAGACTTAACAATTAATTAATGAAGAAACCCAACTAACTGAAGGGCGGTATATACGAAACGACAACGTTTCAAAAAGAAGAAGAAGAGAGCCGTCTTTCGTTTAAACTTGGAGTTAACAAGATTGTCTTTTCAACAAAATTACTGAAAGTGACACTATTAATAAAATAACCACGATACCATTCAGACAAATCTTGAAGGAAGGTTTGAGTGAAATAGATAAAAACGTCCACATCCTTGGATGAAGAATTGGATAAGACACTGGACAACAGCAAACCAGAACGAAAGGAAATACCAAACAATAAAACAATGGAGCCAGTGATAGTGTTACCTGAAAAGAAAACGAACGGGAAGAAAGAAAATACTAAGGATATGGAAGTGAAACAAAAGGGAATGAAAAGAAGGCATCCAAAGAAATTAATGAAAACAAAGGAAGAAATGGAAATGATGAACCATGGTTTATTTGATAATGATAATATCCCTATTACCAACAATAAAGAAATCGTGAGTTCCAGAAATTATGGAAATAGATTGGTGGTAATCTCAGAAATGGTTTACCAGCAGACAGTAGTTTACCACGGGGAAGTGATCAGAGGTAAATGGAATACAACAGGGATGGAGATATATGGTAGATTGTCAATGGTATCATTGATCATTGATGGACCAGAGACGTACTGGTGTATAAAACACTATGATAGAGGCAGCCGAATAAGCTTAGCAGCCGCCAACAAAGGAATAGCAGCTGGAAAAACGAAATACAAGACAAAGGCCAGAGATGCCACTAGTACCGGAACGATGATGAAGACTATGGTCATCCGGACAATGAGAGCAACTAAGGTGACAGACCACGGTTAAACCAAAGACTACACACCTATACAAAAGGGACGGATGTTATGATAACCGACGACGGCCAAAAATCTATGTCAAAGAAAAAGAAATTATGAGCAACTGTCCAACCTAATAAAAATCTTCAACCTGGGTATATAAAAGAAAAATAATTATAAGAAGTACATTTGAAGTAAAGAAAAGAAGAGAGCTAATACCATATTTAGGGTAATAATATGATATGTTAACCATATTTATGAAAAAATATTATGAGTAATTGAATGCATGGAAGAAAGAATATAAATTACTAAATTCAAAAATGAAGTAATGACTACTTACTACCTACCATTTAGGAAACAATTTATGAATCAAGAAGAAAATGAATTTTGAATTAAACCATAAAAATTCAAAAATGAAGTAATGACTACTTACTACCAAATGTTTATGGAAAAACAATTTATGAATCAAAAAGAAAATGAATTTTGAATTAAACCACCAAAATTCAAAAAACCCAAGTAAAAACAACTTACTACCTTATTTTAAAAACAACTTTTAGAAATGAACAAGGAGAAAAAGAATTTGGATAAAACATTACAAACAATTATATATGGGACCAACTCTGAAAAACTTTCCAGAATAAAGAAATGACAATACAAACCACTGATACCATTTAAATGAATAAACTTTTTGTGAAGTGAAATTAATGAGAATTTTATGTCAAATAAACAGAGATATTAAACATATGACATTAATAGTAAAGAGTGCATTTGGATAAAAAGCAAGAGCAGAATAAAATTTTGATTAAGAAAGAAAAAACCATATATAAATAAATCCATAAGAAAAAGATGATCATATAATCAATGTCAATTATTAAAAGACAATTAAAAGAGTAATTGAAAAAACATAATACTAGTGGAACGATTCACAAAGAATTAAGAAAGGAACAAAAATATAATACAAAATATATGCTACCAATGACCAGAAGGAGATTGTGATAACAGTAAAAAAATGACAGAGAATTAAAAACTTTACACTGAATAATAAGTGATTGATTATATTATACCAGCTTCCAACCACAAGGAGAAATAAAATGCCAGCAGAGCTAACCATTGAGAAAAATAACTGAGATAGAGATTCACTAAGATAGAAATATAAATAGATCTGTTCGTATACGAAGTGAAATATCCAAAGATATTTAATTTTTTTTATAGTCATAAGGTGGACTATTCTTATATAGATTTTTATTAATGACTGTCTGAGATAAGTCCAGCAGTATTATTATGTATTGGTCAGAGATGATTTACCTCTGTAATCAATAAATGACGTAGCATGGCCAGCAGAGTGTGAAGCCTACAGAGCCCCTCTGGACACTGCCCCAGCTAACGTGTTAGGGAATTTTAGGGAATAAATATCCCAAGGATAAAGAAACGAGTTAAGAAGAAAATGGAAAAATAAAAAATAACGAACCTCAGATGACTATTACTATCAGTAAGAATCCAGTTAATAATGAGATATAGATAAGCTCAAAAATATAGGAGAAAAAATTTTAGAAATGTGAAGGAAGTAAAGAAATATAATTTATAATATAATGTCATAAGCAATTACTTCAGACAAACTAAGTATGATCTGAATTAATCATTCTGGAAGAGAGCAATCTGTAGCATGACAGATAATCCACACAAATACATTACTCAATGATCATTAATAAAGCTCTAGTATATGGAATATCCAGACGAGAATTAATTAAAATGCACTGTTTAATAATATATTCACAAGAAAGTTTGAATAAAGAAAATTTCTGCAAATAATATAATATAATACAAATTTAAAAACCCAGAAGACTAAAAATAATAATAACAAAATTACCCAGGTAAGATAGAAGCAGGCAATTAATATACCCCGTCAAAGAAACCAGACCAGAAAAAACAAAGCTACTGAAGACAGAAGAAAGAAGAATAATTTAAAACTACTATTACTGAAGAAAGAAGAAAGAAGTCTAATTAAAAACTACTACTACAGAAGAAGGAAGAAAGAAGAACAATCAAAGCTACTGAAGAAAGAAGAAAGAAGAATAATTCAAATCACAGAAGAAAGAAGAATAATTAAATCACAGGAGACAGAAGAAAGAAGACTAATTACAACTACTATTACTGAAGAAAGAAGAATAAACCAAAACTATTACAACTGAAGACAGAAGAAAAGAAGAATAATTAAAACCAAAGAAAAAACAAGACTAATTAAAAGTACTACTACAGAAGAAGGAAGAAAGAAGACTAATTAAACTACTACAGAAGAGGAAGAAGGAAGAGAAACGAAAACAAAAGAAGAAAGAAGAATAACCAAAACTACCACTACTGAAGAAAGAAGAAAGAAGAATAATTAAAACTAGAGAAGAAAGAAGAACTAATTAAAACTACTACTACTGAAGAGAGAAGAAAGAAGAATAATTAAAATCAAGGAAGAAAGAAGACTAATTAAAACTAAAGAAGAAAGAAGAATAATCAAAATAAAAACTACAGAAGAAAGAAGAAGGAAGACTAATTAAAACTACTACTACAGAAGAGAGAAGAAAGAAGAATAACTAAAATCAAGGAAGAAAGAAGACTAATTAAATCTAATGAAGAAAGAAGAACAATCAAAACTACTGAAGAAGGAAGAAAGAAGAACTAATTAAAACTACTACTACTGAGAGAGAAGAAAGAAAAGAATTAAAATCAAGGAAGAAAGAAGACTAATTAAAACTAAAGAAGAAAGAAGACTAATTAAAACTACAGAAGAAGGAAGAAAGAAGAAAGAAGAACAAACTAAATCTAATGAAGAAAGAAGAACAATCAAAGATACAGAAGACAGAAGAAGGAAGAATAATTAAAACTAGAGAAGAAAGAAGAATAACCAAAACTACCACTACTGAAGAAAGAAGAAAGAGAACAAAATAAATCTAAAGAAGAAGAAGAACAATCAAAGCTACTGAAGATAGAAGAAAGAAGAACAATCTAAGCTAAAGAAGAAAGAAGAACAATTAAAACCCAAAGAACAAAGAAGAACAAACTAAACCTAATGAAGAAAGAAGAACTAATTAAAACTACTACTACAGAAGACAGAAGAAAGAAGAACAATCAAAGCTAAAGAAGAAAGAAGAACAATTAAAACCCAAAGAAGAAAGAAGAACAAACTAAATCTAATGAAGAAAGAAGAACTAATTAAAACTACTACTACAGAAGAAGGAAGAAAGAAGAACAATCAAAGCTACTGAAGAAAGAAGAACAAACTAAATCTAATGAAGAAAGAAGAACAATCAAAGCTACTGAAGACAGAAGAAAGAAGAACAATCAAAGCTAAAGAAGAAAGAAGAACAATTAAAACCCAAAGAAGAAAGAAGAACAAACTAAATCTAATTAAGAAAGAAGAACTAATTAAAAACTACTACTACAGAAGAAGGAAGAAAGAAGAACAAACAAAGCTACTGAAGAAAGAAGAAAGAAGAACAATCAAAGCAACTGAAGACAGAAGAAAGAAGACTAATAAAAACTACTATTACTGAAGAAAGAAGAATAATCCAAAACCAAAACTACTACTACTGAAGAAAGAAGAAAGAAGAACAATCAAAGCAACTGAAGACAGAAAAAAGAAGACTAATAAAAACTACTATTACTGAAGAAAGAAGAATAATCCAAACCAAAACTACTACTACTGAAGTAGGAAGAAGGAAGAATAACCCAAAACAAAAACTACAGAAGAAAGAAGAATAACTCAAAACCAAAACTACCTGAAGAAAGAAGAAACAAGACTAATTAAAACTAAAGAAGAAAGAAGACTAATCAAAACTAAATCTACTGAAGAAGGAAGAATAAAGAAGAACAAAACTCTAAAGAAGAAAGAAGAAGAATAAAAATTAGAACTACAGAAGAAAGAAGAAAGAAGGATAATCCAAAACTACAGAAGAAGGAAGAATAACCAAACTCAAAGAAGAAAGAAGGAATAATTAAGACGACCCATATAAAAAAAACCCCATAGGGAAAGAACCCCCAAAAAACCCAAAATCAATGAATGCCCAAAGAGAAAGTATAACACCCTAAAAAACCATATCACTGTAAAACTGACAAAAAACTAAAAGTGTTAGTAGTATTAAAATATTAGTGCATTCAAAAAGTTATTATTTAGTTTGTATAGACAAGTCTTCACAGTTCCCCCATGGTTGAATATTTCATATTAAAAGCTAGAAAAAGACTAGTAAATATATTGATAATTCACCATAGACAAGTGCAAGTGATCAAATTATAAATAATAAACTTTAAAAGGGTGCATGAGTTGCAGTACATTAGTAACAAACTTTAAGTTTTGGAACAGTGCCTACTTTGATAATGAAGTAGTAATATTACTAAATAAAAGCTACTAAAGCGATATGAACACTTCCATAGAATGGAATATAACTTAGGTAGCTAGGGTTATACTTTAAGAGGGGGTATAAATTTTATAAATGGGGAATTACAGAACAAACTGTTTATGATGAAGTTTATAGAAGGTGTTAACAATTATATATGGAACCAGGATGTTAGGTTCCTATTACATATAACATTTAGATAAATAAGGGTTAGTCATAAGAGATATTAGTATTATAACTGTTATTTTATTGTTCAGTTTAATTTAGGAATGCACTGTCTAAAAATAGATATCATTCCAATGTTGTAGAAATACTCTTTATTATGTTATTAGGTAATATACTAAGCAATGTTAGTCAGAACACTAGTTGTGATATAGAGAGATGTTATATGTTAATTATATAATCAATAATTTATGTTATACCAGTCAGAGAAGGATATAAAATAGCTACATTAATAAAACATTTGGAAATTAGCCACACATCAGATCTAGGCCAAAGAATAAATTTAAACTGCAGAATAATTAACAAACCTAGTCTTATAAACCATATAAAATGACAATATTCAGGCAAAATAAACTCAACATATCAAATACTATGTAAATAAGGCTTTCTAAAGATATGGTCATTATATGAGTAAAATTATTTGATTGTCTAATAAAATACCATTAAAACTGAAATAGATTAACTGACACTATCCTAGGGGAAGTCATATACAATTGAATTATATTAAAAAACCATCATTAGTATACTAAATTGCAATAAAATAAGTGAGAATTGACAATTATACAAATTTCAGATTTCATAGAATAATAATTATATTAGGGAAAATGGCTATTATTTACATAGAAGACAGGAAGTATAATTTTAGGCCTACCTCCCAAAAAATTATAAGAAATATAATTTTCAGATAAAACTTTGTAATACTAACTTAATTACTATCAAAATAAGTAGAATAGAATAGTGAAAACGAATATGTATTTTATATTTCAAACAGTTAACTAATAACGAATTTATTTTATGAACATAAAGTACATTTTTAAAGTTTATCGGAAGTTATGGCCAATTTAAACAATGTATGAGATATATTATATAGGCTAAGACTTTCATGAGACGAAGGAAATACAGACAGTTCATTATTATGCGTTGACGAATGCACTTAAAGTAACCTTTCGCCAGAAATAACCTTTAATGGCGTTTATGTTATAAACCGTATTTCAGTGAAAATTTTGAAAATAATTATTTTAAACTATTTTATAGATTGTGAAGTGGTGAAAGTGACCTATGAACACAGTAACCCTAATAAATTGAACCACACATAACTAAATAAGCAGAATAACACTGATATTACACCAAATACAGACCGATATTTCGAGGTTAAAAACGACACACATAAACACAACGAGATATATCCAGTGACAACATTTTACACCAAGTGAACTATTCCATCATACACCAGTGACATTTAAATATATCCTGGACGATCGTATACAATTGCTGAGAGCATTTACTCGAAGAAAGGACATCTTTATTACAACAAAGACTTCAGCAACGCTGGAGGCTTCCTTGCGCATGCGTCAGTCAACCATTTTGGTCCGGTCCGCTGCAGTATAGAAACGACATGGCTACTATTGGTTCGAAATCAAATCATATATAAACTTTTAATATTTTTAATCATTATTGTATTGTTAAAATTTAAGGCATTTGATAAGTGTAAGTGTTATACTTTCCTTCCCATAACCTTCTCTGGCTATATAGTTTAATAACCGTTTAAAGAACCCTATTTTATAATACCAATATAAATTGTTTATATCGACCGGCCCTGAGCGAGTCGATACCGCATTGTAATATCAATTTTTAATCAAACAATTTCATTATTTTTTGTTAATAAACATTCTGTATCGGTAAATTGGAGTTGATTTTTTATTATAAAAAAGACTTAACAATTAATTAATGAAGAAACCCAACTAACTGAAGGGCGGTATATACGAAACGACAACGTTTCAAAAAGAAGAAGAAGAGAGCCGTCTTTCGTTTAAACTTGGAGTTAACAAGATTGTCTTTTCAACAAAATTACTGAAAGTGACACTATTAATAAAATAACCACGATACCATTTCATTTATAATTACAACCGATTAACTCGATTTGTTCCTAAATTTTAAGAACAAGTTACCCAAAAAACATTTTCCAGAAAATTAAAATTTTTTTTTATAAAATTTTAAATTTTATTTTTATTTTCAAAATGCTACAACAGCAATATACACAGATTTTATTTGTAACTACGAAGACTAGGAACATTACCAAATTGACGTTTCCGGAGCGGAACGTCAGAAAACTACACACATACATACACAAATTATTTTATTACACAATTCAAATCATTATTTGAATTATTGCAAATTTGGCTAGCCCAACCAGTGGGTCTTACAGGAGAGCAAAATCAACATACATCGATATTTATTTTATTACTAGCACCACTAAACGAAATATTACAAAATCGGCTTCCATCGCGGGGCTTCAATAAGGTGGACTCAACAGTATATTACAAAACCAGGCAACCCAACTTGTGGGACTTGATTACAATAGAACACCATAGAACACCACACAAAGAAATATTACAATACATACGTACATACATTTTATTGTTTGGTAATGAAGATTTGATTTTTAGCTCTGATGTTTACGATGATGCAGATGAAGTTATGCATTGCTGAGATAACAAAGAACTTTCAACTATCAATGTGTGAGCATACGCCCAAGGACATTGTCACAAGCGACACTCCAATGATGCTAAAATTGTCCAAATGTGCCGGAATGTAGCACGTCATTCTAAAATAATTGAAAATTTCTGATAATAAAAATACTAAAAATAATAATCTGAGTAAAATTTATTTTATGGACTAATTATTCGTGCAGTTTACTGACAATGCCTATAATTATGTGCATTTTTTAATGATTAACTTTATAAATTTAAACGTGATTGGCACAGGTAGGTCAGAATCATGAAATGCAAACGAAATTTTATAATTAAGGCTTAGTACATTTAAGGGAAACATAATTTACAAAAATTTATTTAAAAAATAATGTTCTCATACAAGGAATATGATGCAATAAACAATGGAATATAAAAAAACAGGTTGCAAATACTGCAACGGATGTTACAAAGGACGAAAAAACAATTGGAGAAACGTTAAATGGAACACATAAAGGTATACAGAAAACCAAACATTTACAAATAAAATTTAGCCGCACATGCAATAAATAATACAGAACATGAATTATTAACCATCACGTACGATACTAATAAAACACATACTACAAAAGTCACAATAACGAATATATGTTAAAACTTACTGTTGTATGTATGTAACCCACAAGAAAATCTAATATCAGAACAAGTACAAATGAACAGAAACATGACAAAGAATTTTATACAATAAAAATGAGAAACACAAACAAAAAACTATTTGTCACTATATATATACCAAAACACCAATATATAACAAGGAAAACCTAACAGGAACCCATAGCAACAACCTAAATGTACAGAAGTATTCAACAAGACATAAAACTAAGGATGGCTTAGGATGGGCAAACTATTTGATGCCCGAAGCATGTTGCAAGCAAGAAAAAATTCTTCTTGATTGTAAAATAATATTGGACGTTAAATTTTGTATATACTTACATACATACATCCACACATACATATATATTTCAACAACACAATTTATATTTTGTGTATCTGAAGAGAACTCAGCGTGACCAGATGGGATTTCTGTGTTTGTTACTTTAAGTCCCTTTTGTTGCACAATAAATTTTAATGTAAAAAGAGAGGGGAAGATTTTGTGGCTTGGAATAAACACTAATGAAACATTGATTTATAAAGAGAACAAAATTCTTTAAAATTTAAAACGAAATATGTTTTAAATGTCGCCTTTTAAAATAAGCTGTTCTACAAGCTTTAGTCGTGCACATTATAAAGCACACAAAAATATATACAAACAACTAAAATAAAACACAGATATGAACACACAAATAACAAACGTAAAACACATATAAAATTACAATTATTAAAATCTTTCAGTTTTCAATTACTTGGATGTGTGATCTTATATTAATATTGGATATAGAATTAAATTCATTATTTTCAATGTTTCAAATCATATATAAAGTGCTATTTATATTTCCTACATAAAAATGAAAAAGTTTACTCCTATTCAAAAATATTATTGATTCTAATAAAAAAAGGAATTTAATTGTAATAATTAGTTAAACTGTAGTTATTAATTTAATAATTTTGTTAAATGTTAATATTGATTAATTTTAATCAAAAATATTATTTACTTTAGTTCAATAAATACTATTATCGTGCACCCATTTTAATTCAATATAAAAGTAATTAGCAGCAGATATTACATTACATACTGTAGTCATTTTAATTATTTAAATTTTTGTATGTACATTATGTACAATGATTTGTATTTATTTTTGTCATATTATTTAGACCATGATTTAGTTTATTTACTGTCGTTTTCTTTAAATAATAATTGTTGATTTTTCACATGCTTTTACTGCTAATTTACCCTGTCGAAAATATCATTTGTGTTTATGTGTGTTTAGCTGCTTAATGATGATGATGTTGATGATGATGATGATGATGATGATGATGATTCCCACTTAGATCGTCATTTGTCAGCGTTCTATTGCATGGTGATGATGATGGTCTTGGTGCTCCTTTGTCAATTATTGTAGTATGTTGTGTTTAAGGCTTGATGGTGATACTGATTATGAGTGTATGTGGCTAAGCAAATGACAGTCTCCCCGTGAGTAAATTCTTAGCGTCTGGTCTCTGATGGTGAGCGAACTGACACATTGTCTTCGTGAGAAAATTATTAGCGTCTGTTCTCGTATGCACAATTTGAAATTATTAAAACTGTTTTTCGTTATTTTATATATACAAATAAATTACCCCGGGGCGATTATGAAAATATGTGTCAGTCGTGTGTGTGTGTGTGTGTGTGTGTGTGTGTGTGTGTGTGTGTACCTCGCACGGTACGTAGGTTATAATAAATATAAGTTATTAAATATTGGCTATTATATTCTGTGATTATAATACACGCACACTAATGAGAAGAGACACACATTTTAAAGTCTAATTTGTTTAAAAATAAAAGACTTCTTTTTTAATTTATATAAATTATTTCATCTCACTATACTCATTGTACCAATTTATTCTTTACACGTGTCGTAGTGTTTGAAGGTAACGCAAATGAGCTGAAATCCCATGCCCTGGTTGTGTACGTAAATGTATTAGAGATATTTTCAACATACGTACGTACACGCACAAGAACGTAACGCCACATATAAATAATTATGGCGTCCAAAGTAGACGCGATATATTAAAGGCATTCTGAAATTGTTTATGTCACTGAAGTAGTGTAATAGGAAATTTCTATTATAAATTGTATTTACACGTCATCTTTACAGTGTTATGTACTTCATAACTGGCGGTCAACAAAATTATACGGGAAGAAAAAAATACGCGTCATCAAATAATGAGAATAATAATAAATAAGTAAACACATAACACTGAATAAATAACCAAACAGTTACAAAACAATGGTATATAGAAATTTAAATACGAATTTAAATTTCAAAACAAATGTTTATACAGAAACTAAAATGTCTCAACAGAAAGAATTCGGCCTTAAGGCTATGTTTACAAGTTTCCGGGAACAATTAAAGAATAACAGTGAAGACTTCAAAGCTGATTTAATAAGAAGTAATGGAAACAGGGCTGAATTCAAAGACGAACTTGGAAAAATAATGAAGTAAATGCTAGCAATGCGGAATTAATAAAAACAAAATATTTATAAATATCGAGTGGTTATCTGGAAAGCTAAATTAATCTAATACCAAAGTATAATCATTAGAAGCTATAGTACAATAATCACTTAATGATCAAGCTATAACGATTGAAATTAAATTTGAAGAGAATAAGTTAGATTAGGCGAATCAAGCAGTTATCTAAACACTGGATAATTAGATGTTTGAAGTTTTAAGTTTAAGATGGATGGCTGCAAGCTTTTATTGCCTAACAAAAAGAATATATACTTCAATTAAGAAAAAGTAATAGAAAAAAGGGGCACAATAAATATATAATGAATAGCAAATTGTTGGAGTTGGGGAAGTGATTTGATCTAATTACGTACTCTAAAAAAACTAATTTTAAACGAGAGGTTTTTAGTACGGTTTAGCTTCGGTTTTTTTTAGCTTCGATAAATCTTCAAAGACACAGTTTACCCTTTCTAATAAATTTCATCCCTACTACGTTTGTAATGTAATTTTATATTGCTTCTTTCTTAATTTTAATTTTTCGTAGAGAAAATAATTTAATAATGATAAAATGAAAGCTTTGCATTATTCACACTATGTAACAATAGGCGAAATATAAATAATAGCAGCAAAAAGAAAAATAATACCATTATTAGGTTAAATTAGTTAACTAAACTTGTATTAACCTATATTAAAGAGAAGATAATGTTGATGGTAATCTGGTCTGTAATACTAAAGATGGCTATGGCTCAAAATATTTAGACTGAATTAGGAAGTATTTATTTACAAAGTAAATCAGTAGTACAGACGAATGTAATGTGAAATATGATGAAAAATGCTTTCGTGAGTAAGAGAGATATTCCCTAGAAATATCGAAACCGAAGTGAATGTAAAGATGGCTGTGAGCCCGTGATTATGAGAAGCAGAAAATTGAGGAGTCTGGCTGATAAATATAAATGGAGGATAGGGGCGATGGAGGTAGTGTGCTTGCGAATATGGCGGGCGCAAGACTAGAGGGGATGAAATTGAGGTAATTAGACAGCAGCTTGTGTTGGAATCGATACAAGTTAAAAATCGATAGAAAAAATAAAATAAATGTGTTTCGTGTGAGATTTGTTTCAAGTGATATCATGGTTTTGTTATCATAATATACGATAGAATACCATTCGATAGAATACAAAACACATGGGGTTTCCATCCTTTGTGAACCACACACAGTTCATTATAGTAAACTTTATATAAGATTTCAGTTTTCATTCTCCGTTGGAAGTATATACTTTTTTTGTTAACATTTACATACAAACAGGTTTTTTGGTTTTTTATTGCATGTAGAAAGTATTCAACGTTTCAAATGAATCTGGCCATTTCATAGTCGTAAAAAGTAGTGAATGTTTGTATAGCTGGAAATTGCGTCAGCATGTAGCTTACAATTGCAGACAAAAATATGTTAAGTAAACTAAAGGTTTTTAAAACATACTGCTTTAAAACATTGTGTTTTTAAAACACTTGGTAAGTTTGGCAGTTTATTATTTACCTCTGAAAATTGTTTCAGTCTATTAAGCTATTCTCAAATAGATCGTGAAAACAACATTTGTTTCACCAGTTGATCAGTTGTTTCTATGATCTCTTTAAAATAGCTTAATAGAATGAAATAATTGTCAGATGTAAATAATAAACTGTGAAACTTATCAAGTGTTTGTATGTTTTAAAAACCTTTGAAGTAATATGGTTCCGCAAGTACCCAACGAGTTATCAATCAGTATAGTAAAAAACTAATGTTTCCAGCTGATGAATGAACGAAGGGGAATTGGGAGTTGGCAGACGCTGTATTGTATGTGGGCAGTAGCAAGACAGTATTTCCAGTAATTAAATTTCTACGGTAGTCACCTCACTCACTGAGATAGTGAAGTTTTCTGATCATTTTTACGATAGTCAGTGTAGTTTATTTAACTTTAACTATCTACGAGACAATATTTGAAAGAGACAACTAATGTTAAATTTAAAGAAATTTTCTTCACGTAAGTGAATATAAATCTTGTTTAGAACAACATCATTAATATAATAATTTTATATATTGAAATTCTGTATTCACACTGTAGACAACGTGCTTATACACTACAGGGTGCGCAGGTGGTAGATTTATTTAAATCACATACTTATGTTGTCCGGAAGTTGTGTTGCTTGGAATAATTCTAATTGATTGTTCACGAATACAAGCATGGACTCTCCTAAGTTTAACACCTACAGTATTGGTATATGCAAGTACAGCGTACTGTGGTATCTCAGTGTTCTGTAATATAAGATTGTGTTACCCACCCCTTGTAGTCTGCTCCTCTTTCCATCCGGTGATGCTCCAGCGAACGTCCTCTTCCCCCTGTCCAACGGCGTCATCCACTTCTCCATTAACGTCCGTCCTGTCCCTTCGGCTGGCTACATATTCAAATTCCGCCACCAGTTCCTTTTATTTATACAATATTTATTGGGCGATTAAATCCTTTACCTATACATTTTCGTATAGTGTAAACTAACTTTAATTGAAGCAATGGTGTTAGAACGTTGAACACTTTTACCTTATACTTATTTACCAACATAATGTCCCGGGGTTATAATAGAATTTATAATGCATGTATTACAGTTGCACACGTTACAAAGGCTGGATGTGGCATTGACTTTTGTAACACTGAATAGTTACATTTTTATTACTTTACTTTTTTATAGTTTTCAACGACGCCATTAAATTACACCGAAAGCTCCCGAGTTCTTGAATCCCTGAATCAATTATCTCTATTCCTACTTCCTGAACACTGGTTTTATATAATGCTTGTATACCACAAGGAAAGTGTAAGGGATAACTTGTGTTATACTGCAGGTTTTTGTGGAAGCCTGAATTAATCTGTTGAACTATATATAACGGAAACGTTCTGAATTACCTCACACAGTCACCATACATGCATATTGTAACGCAACAGAAATGCTAGCATTCATGTTACATAAAAGACGGTTCACAGAATAATAAACAAATTGATATTTAAACCCATAGTAGAACAGAGATCCAATAATTACAATTATAATCATAGACAAAATTAAATAAGGATGCAAGGTAGTGTTGACTAGAATAAACGAACCTGTAAGATAAATAATAGCTAATTATATATGTTTAATGAAAAGCAAAACAAAAAATGAAACAATGACTTAATTTATGGTAATAACAAATAAGAATTTTGTGTTAAGAAGTATTATTTTATGACAAAAATGTTATGATAAAGTTTATGTGATGTTATATCAAATATGTGTTGAGTTAATGAAAAATAATGAAACAAGTTGTATTATTCAATGACTGTCGTAGAATGAAGTGTGAGGCAGTTAATCAATGTTCATAAATTCGAATTTTGTTGTATGTGATCAAGAGATCAAGATAAAATTGTTATTAGATATAGAAAAATAATTGTTTATATAAGTGCTAATAATTAAGATTTGATTGTATGTATGAATTTATATAAAAGGGACTATAGATGCCTAACAGACATAACCACAGGTAGATCAGTTTACAATAAAAGGCCTAATAGGCAAAACTACTATATAAACACTCATAACATAAAGATTAGGTGCATCAATTAATAATAATTAATAAATACGCTATGAAGAGCTAGAAAAAAAAACATTAAATTAATAATAATATTTAATAAAATTATACAAATTATAATAATACCATAATGCCATAATATCGATTGGTAAAATATAATATCAAAGGTGGATTAAATATAATAAAAAAGAAAAAAACGGACTTATATCAAAAAACCAGTAGAATATGTGTATAAAATAATAAACCAACTATCGGTCAAGTTACATTCCGATAGGACAGCAAATTGATAAAGAATAGATAAAAAATATATGAAATAAACACTATATAGTCAAAACATGTGGAAGGCAGAAATTATTATATGTTGCTAGGGACGACAAATAAGAAAAAGAAGTTGTTGATTTTGGACAAGAAAAGAATTGCTTTGAATGAACTAAAAAAGTGATGAGATTAAAAACCCAAGAATAATCTATATAATTGTAATATTCGAAATTACCAGATACGATTATAAAAAATACAAAATTCTAATGACAATATTTACGTCAACTACCAATACAGATAAACAAAAATAACACTACAATATGAAATGATAATAGAGAGTAAATAATTGAAGTCTACAAGAAAGAACTTGAACTGTCCCATATCCGAAGGGAATTGATGAGATATTAATCAAATAGAAAGAATTAACAATAACACAATTAATAATATTCACTACACCAGAAATTATAACCTTGCAAATACACGGAACAACACTAATTGCTTCAACCGAAGGAAGAACTTATTTGGATCCTGGCGGTGCAGAAGAAACATCAATCGGGCTGTAAATCAATCCAGAAGCTGTATTCCGAAGTGGACAGGACAAGAATTACTCTTATTAAACCGAAGAAAGAAATACCGTACTGCATAATCATCCAAACATTAAATTTAGCGATCAACCGCCTACACGATTTGCTTCGTTCGAGTCTGGTAAATTATATTATATTAATCATACTAAATACACAACATATAAATTTTGTAAATCTTGCATTCTTATCTATGTATTTTTAGTCTTCCCCACAGTTACAAGAACCTTCACACCCTGAAATAAATTAAATACAAATCAAAACATAATATATAACCAAATATAAATAAAGGATTAAAATAATCAACAATCGATACCTGAAGTCTATAGTCCAAGCATATGTTAATTAGAACATATCTTATTTAATGTGAATTAAGTAAACAAATAAAGAACCTTTATATATTTGTTAAATCTTGTTATTTGGAGTATGGTTTAGTGATCTGGGAACAAAAAGTAACTGAATAAGTATAGAATAAATGGTTAATATAAACATCGAAATAACCTATAAGTTTCGTTGAGCCGATACTGCAGCGCTTATAGCGGAATTATCTGACACCAAAGAGGGAGCGTAAAATTACGAAATTAGACAGATCTCTCTTCAAGGTATAATAGGGTTGGATGAAATTGTAGAATAACGATTAAGTTGTTTAAGTTCTAGGCACACTAACACTGATAATTATTAAAGAGTTAAGTTAATATTAATTAGTTGCATCCATATATTCCACAACTCCAAATATCTCCGAGATTTATATAATTAAAGTAATACAAAACAAATTGACAAATACAACAGTGGGGTTTTAAGGAGAGGAAACCCGTTTATGTACAATATGTATGTATCCAGATATTAAAAAGAGAGAGAGTGAGAGAGAGAGAGAGAAGAGAGAGAGAGAGAGAGAGAGAGAGAGAGAGAGAGAGAGAGAGAGACTGGCAGACAGACAGGCAGACAGACAGACAGACAGAGACACAAGAAAGTGAGAGAGAGTGGAGAGAGAAAAAGGGAGCGTATTTGTTTGATTTACTATGTGTGTATCTTAAGAAATTTAGTAATACTCGGAACTACTAAATATCATTAATTAATTACTAAATATTACTTAATTAATTACTAAATATCGGTATTACTAAATTCATTACTTAGTACAACAAGTTCCCCAGACACAAGATCGTCGTAGGTGACGCTAGTTAAAGTCCTTAATGCAAGACAAATTAGTCATGTGAGCAGGCCTAAATCCTTAAGGTTACATGAATTACATGACTTAAGAGACATTGAATTTAAACATTTCTTACGCCAAGAAAGGGAATACAAATGGTGTGTGTGTGTGTGTGTGTGTGTGTGTTTTCAATTTAGTAACTAATTGTGTTTACAGTTAGTACCGTATAAAGAGGGAAACAAATAATGTTCACAATATTACATTTAACATGATTTCCTAGAAAAAGTAGAACAAATAAGTTCAAATGAAAATATCTTCTTTAGTTCATATAATAATAGCAGTGTGTACAGAGTCGTATCCGTGGAAGACGTAAGTAAGCAAATTGAAGAACAAATTAAGCAGTCTTATTATAACTAATAAAAAATAGCTTCCAACTAATACTCAGTTAGAGATATTTGGAATTTAACAGTACAATTTAACAGCAACACCACAGAATCCCTAGAAATTAACAAGGGAAAGAAAACAAAAATAATATATCAAGCTGCTAAAGAAAATAGAATAACATACTATGAAAATAGGAATTACAAGAAAATGTAAAATAAGATCAGCATATATGACGACTAGTCATAAGGAACAGTAAAAACAATTTACATGAATAAATTAACAGTAAGAAACAAACATTTACATGGATAACGACTCTACACAAGAACTTAATAGACGTAGCTCAAAATAGTTTACACAAAACACAAGCAATATACAAGTAAATAAAGTGGAACTTGGTTATAACGTCATTGAAGGGACTAAAAAGAAATGACGTTATGTCCGAGTGACGTTATAAAAGAGTCGTTATAAAAGACCCTTTTTAATCACTAGTAAGGAAGGAGAAATAAAAAAAAGGTCTTTGCATTATTAACATTATTCGTGATATTTATTCTAAAGTTTACAAACTGCATTTCATTTATACAAACAGCATGAATAATATTTTAAAAGATCAAAAAGAAAGTACATGTAACTTACATTTAGGCTTACTGTCGAAAGTAATCCGTAATTTTCTTTTGAACGCTCCTTTCTGAAAAATAAATTCTTTCTGTTGTGCTGTGGAGATGCTGTGCTGCATTGTCGTCAGACGTCTCTCTAAAGCAGTAAAATCGTGAAAGAGTTTCGGCGGCTCTCATTGCTTCCTGTACTGTCGGACAAACGATGTCGGCATCCTCCTCTTGCTCAGCATCTTCTTCAACACTATCCTCTGCTTCTATGTTTTTTACTTCCGCGATAATTTCTGCGTCACTCAACACTTGGAATGTTTCTACTTGGTCATCCACTGATGCATAGGAATCAAGTTCATTTCCAAATTCATTTACGTCGAATTTCTTAATCCACTCCGAGAGCGGCAAGTCGTCGTCTTCGTCATCATCGGGTAAATTTTCATGTACGAGTTGTGCTTTACTAAAGCATTTTGCTATCGTCTTCTGTTTTGCTTACCGCTTGCATACAATGTATGTCTGTAGCCATGGGCGTAGCGCGCACATATATACGTTTATATGAAATTTAGAGTAAAATATCTGAGAAATTTTTGACGCTATAACAGAGTAGTACAATATTTAGTGACGTCAAAACCGTGAATTTTTATAATGTTAAAGATATCAGTTTGACCGGACTTATGACAAAATAACGCTACACCCGAGTTGACGTAACAGCCGAGGCCGTAATAACCAAGTTCCACTGTAATATATTGTCATTAATTATTGTAATAGTTATACATATGAGAATGGAATTATATCTTTTATTCTTAATGAATCCATAACAGTTAATAAATTCTAATTGTATTGAAAACCTTAGTGGATTCAACTTTTGTGTAACTAATTGGTCAGAATACGTTTTTCAATATTAAATGCATTATAGGTTTATTAAACAATGAGGCAGAGACCTACAGATAGTAAAAATAAACCACTTCTACATTTTTCAAGTCATTTGCCGTAAAGAAGGCGTTCCAGCTAATCGCAGCTTTTTACAAAACAAATCATTATAGACATAGTGCTCTGACTTAAATAATATTCTATGACGTCACTAAACTAAAAAATAAACAAGATCCTACTCGTACGGTTTCTGTCCAAAAAGCAATCTCGGAAAGCAGTTCCATCTACAATTGCACCTGCTGGGGCAAACTCCTGATAAAGACACAAAATCTTTATCTAAAGCAAGGGACATGAACTTCTAAAAACGATTTGCTAATTTTTTCTGACATATGTAACAAATAATGTTACTCTTAAACACCATATCGCAGATAAAAAATTGCATATTAAATAAAAAACCTCTAACGACCTTCAAATTGGATATCTATAAGAAGATATGAGAGAACAAATTTTAACTATGCCGTGGAATAAGTAGGGAACAATTAATTGTTACATAGAGGCTACAATAAAATGATTGCCATTATTGGGCAACATCCCGCAAGTGTGTCAATTAATGTGTTTAAAAATTAGTATTAAAGTAAAACATAAGTGCTGTGTTTGCAAAAGAGTGACATGTTTGCATTTTTTATCTGTATGACAAAACTCTTTTGTATCTATAGAATATTCATTGTAGGAAAAATAAAACAAACACGCTGGGCGATGAAAACACTTTCGTATTGATTTTGTCTCCTAATGTAAATTGAGAAACTCTAAGAGACATTAAGGAGATGCGTTAATTAAATGTCGCGCTGAAATATTTTTCTTAGGCCGCTGGTTGTTAAATAATCTCCGACGTCCGAGCAAAACTATATTTTTGTGCTTTATTGAATTATAAACTATTTAACAAAAAATTGTGAAATTTTCATTTCACAGATAAATGTCGTTTAGTTTCTTTCAAATCTTATTAGAGTTGTAAGGTGAAATTGTCAGTGGTCGTAACATACCAACATCCATGTTGACAACATTATGTAAACATATGTGCAAGTCATAAACAGTCTTGAACGGGGAACTGGGACAATGAGAACCAATATACAGCCAGATGTATTTTTTATCATCGGTAATAGACGTAAAACGATCCAAAAATCTACATAATTAGCAAGAGTTTAATACTAATTAAAAGATGTTCTATTACTTGAGCACTTGTATTTTACAAAATAAATTGCAGTTTGTAATCACATGATTACAATAACAATACATATTGAATAAAATTTTGATCTTAACCAATTCTGTTACGTAATTACAAAATTAGATTTTTCCGACTCTTTTTAATCTACGATGCAATATCCCAAGATGTAAGTACAGTGGTTTTTCCAGTAGCAGGTCAATTTTTAATTAATTCATATCTAAAATTAATATTTATTATTCATATCGTGTCCTGTTAGGCCACATCTTATTTTGATATTGTTTTATAGTGTAATATTCCTCTGACATGTTATGTCCGTCGGTCGTAATATACGTTTGATTAAGAGCAACATTACCCGGCTATCACTCACATACGTTCATACTGGCGCTAGAAATTGGCATAGACAGAAGCTTAATCAAACGGCAAGAACTACGAATCGTGTACCACCGTAATAGCTCTACCCGAACTAACAATCGCAAGTAATCGTCGAGTGAAGTAAAATTTATCGCTCACATTGGTCGATGCGGCGAAATCTTGTTGTGGCTCTATGTTCCACCTAGAAATTACAGAAACACACAAACATATAGAAATTGTTACATACATCTAAAATTCTTTTTACTACTAACTTTCTTCCTCCGTGTATATGATATTTAGCTTAAAATACAATCGAAATACGTTATAAATCATCTTGCTCACATTGCCCTCTGTTTTCGTCTGTGTTCTTCAATGGTCTCAAGTATTTTTATTTACCTAAGTTCCCAATTTCCTCGTTTACTAGATTACAGAAATTCTTTACTTCTTTGTTTATTACATTACCCTTCTACTTGTTTGTATGTGTCTTCATATTTCCTTCTTGTGACCATTTCTTTCACTACTATACGGTCACTTATGATGTATTCTCATATAAACGCATTCATCAAGACATCAGCAAAGGGACAAAGACAAATTTAATTTGCAGGAACACACAAGCAGTTGAGAAATGCAAAAATTTTGAGGACAAAATTTTGTAATTGTTTCGTGAGTACACTGAATATACAGTAATTTTCGTCTTAGACTAATTACAGACTTTATAATTATCGCTAAATGCGTTGGCAGAGATAAATATTAACTAACTTATTTCTTTCATGATTAAGAACTTTTAAGTACCAACTAACTTATTTCTTTCTCTGATTACAATTTTTAAAAAGATAGAATTAATGTCATGTAAAAATATTAACTTTTGCATACCTATTAACTCAAGTAATTTAGTAGGCCTATTAGCTACTTCATAATCTATTATTATTATTATTGTTATTATTATTATTAATATTATTATTATTTCCTTTACTTTCTTATTCGAATGTGTTTTTATTTAGAAATATAAGATTGTTCAAAATAATGAGAAGCACACGAGAACTGTACGATTTTACTCGTTACAAGTATTCACAGAAAACCAGTCAAACGGTAATTGTAATACAATTGTGTTTTATATTAGCAGACATTTATTGATTTGTTGTAAGAGACTGTTTTGTTAATTACAAACTGTGTAATTGTGATAATTAAAGCTGGTATACGTAAATTCGACGTATTTTCTGTATGGCAAAGTTTTATGAGCAGACGGACAAATCAGCTATGGGTTCTCCTCTCTCGGAGGTTGACGCAACTTTTTTTTTGTATCGGCCAACTGAGGATCACATGCCAATTTCAATTCTTTATTCTTTGTTCTTTCTCCAATATTCTTTCATCTTTTCACTGTGTCTCTTCTTCCTGTCTTTAGTCCACTTTGAACCTGCGGTTTTCTCTCTTGTACCCTGGACTCCTTCAACTTTTAACACTTTTGCCCGAAAAACGTCTCTTTCATTTGGTTTTTCTGCGTGTATAAATTTTTCTAAATCGTTTTGGACTTCTTTCATCCAACTTGATGTTGAGTTCTTCCCCCACTGATATTTGAAGATCTGCTTTGTTAACCTTTTGTCGCCCATTTTATATAAACGTCCAAAAAATAATAGTCTTCAACTCTCATCTATCATAGATGGCACGAGTTTGTCTAAATTTGGCAAAGTTTTATGAGCATACGGACAAACCAGCTATGGGTTCCCCTTTCTCGCAGGTTGCCCCAACTTTTTTGTGCATCGACCATCTAAGGACACATGCCAATTTCACTTCTTTATTCTTTGTTTTTTCTTTTTCTCCAATATTCTTTCATCTTTTCACTGTGTCTTTTCTTCCTGTATTCAGTCCACTTTGAACCTGCGTTTTTCTCTCTCCTACCCTGGACTCCTTCCATTTTTAACACTTTTGCACGAAAACTTCTCTTTTAATGGCTTCTTCTGCGTATTAATTATTTTTTCTAAATCCTTTTGGACTTTTTTCATCCTGTCTTCTCCTCTCTCACAGGTTGCACAACTTTATAATATCAATATGTTATTTAATACAAACATACAACATACTATGTGGAGAATTTTAAAAAGTATATGTTGAAGCGCCAGAACTGAAGCAGACGCTGTGGCTCCGTTAACTATACAATGTGTGGGCGGTGTTGTCTCATACAGTGAAGACTTTACTCGTGCTCTGGAAACACGTAATAGTATACACCAAAACGTACCGTTCACCTGGAGATAGAGGTACACGCTGTTTAAAAAAACGCCGACGCACATAAATCATTACCTAGTAGCCGAGTCACATCAAAAAACTCGCTGATAAATAATGTCAATAATACAATGACGGTACAACGACACAGCAATCTGGCGAGCTTTTATAAAGAAGTTACGAAAACCCAGTAGTAAATCTCTTTTGAAAGCTAAAGTAGACCCTGCAGTCACCCAAGGTAAAGTATATTGCTGACGGGCGTACTTTCAAATTATACGGAGACTACTGACAAAGTCGGTCGAATTTTAAAAAAACAAACTAATATAACAATTATTTCTTAGCTTAGAATAAATATATTTACCTTTCTTGATTACCAAGTTATCTATATTTAACCGGTTTGCAAGGAACAATGTTACCGTAGGTAAAAGAAAAGGTACCTCCTATGGTGTCTACAAGGTCCCATGTCGTTGTGGCGATGTATACGTAGCCAAAACGGAGACAAGAGATAACGAGAGTGCAAGAACACATGAGGCATTGGAAGAAAGTAGAAACAGCGGAGCACAGCTATGAAAATAAACATCACTTTTTATATTTGAAGAAACGGCGATTATCGCAAAGCGTGATAACTATTTTCCGCGAGTGATAACAGAGACGATAGAAATTTACAAATATAAGATACACTTCAGCAGAGAGGATAGCTAAAAGCTACCGGGCGTTTGTGAAGCTGCTTCAACCAAAATGATAGGATTGTTATAATGAAATAAAATACATTATTTTTGTTGAAAAATTGTAATATGTATTGTGCTTAAATGCTGCTATTACGTATTACGTTTGACTGTCTAAAATAATTAAACTGTAATTGTTGAGGGGTTTATTGGGCCGAGAAGGCTTTGTCGTAAATTATGGATGGTTTGTAATGTTGTTGTGCCATTACAGAACGTTTTACTTAACACGTGACACAGTGTTACGTAATACGGAACAATCTCGTACATTCGATAGCGTTGTTCGAGATGCTTCTCAGTTAGCCCAACGGTGAGTGTTTCTGCGAAGGTCGCGCTGAACTTTCCTCTAGAACTTTCAATTTCTTGTTAAGGTCGCATATTATGGAACCCTGCAGACTATAAATAGCCAATACCTGCTTCTTAGTTTCAGTTTGAGTTGCGATATATAATAGTGCGGTTCAAAGTATTGTGGCGAAGTGTTATGTGTTTCATAATAATTGTGCGTGACAATTGTAATACAATTAGGCTGTTTTATACTCGTTGACATTATTATTGCGTGCGAACAATTTTTATTTGATTAGTTGTAAGAAACTGTCTTGTTGATTACAAACTGTTTAATTGTGATAATTGAAGATGGTGATTAGTGGCATAATTGGTGCCTTGTATTTAGTTTTCCACTAGACCGTCGTAACAATATTATAGGCGGGATTTACTATATAAATAAGGGCAGGGTAAGGCTTCCGTCTCAGTAGAGATACAACGGGTGCATAATCGTAGTATGGATGAAACTTTTGGCTTTAAGAGAAATATAGCAACGTGTGTAAACCGGAGAACCAGTGTTGTTATTACGTTTACTAGCCAGACATAAAACATTAGTTCGAAAGAATATATATATATATATATATATATATATATATATATATATATTGCAACAGACCAAACTTTATTATTCTAATAAGGATATTGTGAGTGTGTAAAAATCGATACAAGTCTATTATGGAGGAGATGAAAAATTGTTTATTGTATACAAATATTATTTATAAAGATGTATAATATATATTAAATTGTCATGTATTGATAATATATGTAATTGTTTGTATTGTTCGATAATATAAATCGATTTTATTTGTTTGCTGCAACGTCCTCCTCTCGTCTCGTCGGTCCCGTCTTGGCGTCCTCTTCTTCCTGTCCCTCCTTCTTGATGTCCTCTTCGTCCTAGCGTCCTCTTCGTCTCGTCGTCCTCTTCTACAGCTTCAGTCCTTCCAGGTGTCCTCTTCGTCCTGGCGTCCTCTTCGTCTCGTCGTCCTCTTCTACAGCAAGCGGGTCCAGCGGCGATATTTCACAAAGTCTCGTAGTTATGTTTGACTGCTTCCACGATATCTTGTAGTGTCTTTAAGTTCCCTAAGCGGATATCTTAACTTACACGAAACAGCGCTGTATTATATTTTAAATTTTATTTAATTATTTACCTTCTTGGTTCTTACCGCAAAACTTCGTTAAGAATTTCAAGGTTTATAGTTTATTTTATATAAGATATTCCTCTATTCCTTCTTGGTTCTTACCGCAAAACTTCGTTAAGAATTTTACGGTTTATGGTTTATTTTATATAAGATATTTCTACGGTTGTAAGAGAACAACTCTCTTACCCGGGCACAACTTCCCCTAGCAACGTCGACAGACAGACTGTGTCCATCCTAGCTCTGCAACGTATGAATCTCACTGAATTTGGTGTATTTTGATAGGCCAAGCCCAAGTCACATGATTGATGGAACGACCAGATACACAAATTTCATGAAAAACTTTGTATAATTTTGCATAGTCCTGCATGGAAATTATCTACAATTTTTATTACCCTATTATTGATAAGAGTTACACTTGAGTTTTGCTTTACTTAAAAAAAAACATATTTCTAAAATAGTTAAAAACCTCAGAGTATACACAAATCCAAGCTATTTACTTAAATAATTCCTTGTCAAATTTTCATGTAAATCGGTTAACTACCACTGCCGCAATAGCGATCGCAGATTATCACACCCGCACACGCGCACCAATTCATACAAAAAATACATGACAATATAGTACATCTTTTTGTGAAGAGTTTGATGTAACCTATATGCTTATAAATTTTTAAATACAAAACTTATGACTAAAAGACAAAATATTACACAAAACAAATTTAAACAAGAATATGCTCGTCATTCATGTACTCTGATATAAACAGCATATCTTATCATCATGTGTTCTGTTGCAATATATATGGGTACATATCGATAAAATGTTATTCACGTATGGCCAATTGAGAATCTCAACAACATCATAAGGTCGGAGGTTCTCGCATGGTGTGAAAAGTCGAAAAGTGCAAAACGAAGACAGCAATAGTGAGGAAATATATATTGCTTTCGCAACACATTTATATACATTTTACGTTTCTTATTAATTTCGTAATTTACAAATTAAAATTATAAGCCTTTAAACTGACTGTTCAGGGCTACTTCGCAATGCTAATTTGGCATATGAACCTATCTCGGAGTGTAAGCGTGCGCGCATGTGTACATTTCAAAACATGATAAATGTTTGATTGATATATATATATTAATATTTGACTACCAGAATAAACAGTAATTGGGAGCGTGCATTTAAATACTGAACCATGTATTCTAGAGATTGTACAGTAGTATAAGCAACCAAATCGTTTCCAAATAATGTCAGCAGCAACGCTGTAGCTTGTGATTTATGTCGCATTTACTGAGTACATATGACGACAGTGCGTCGCCTTGTGGTTTAACGACCGCTGTATAACTACGACTCCCAAAGCATTGTGTTTGTGTTACTTTTCGGTCATGGTTCTCTCGCAGGGAATCGAGTAATTTTCAAGAACGGTTTTGAATATTACATTTTAACGGAAGAGTTATATATATATATATATATATATATATTTTTTTTTTGTGATGTTTCAATTTGTTTCTTCTGCAAGTAGATAATATTGTATATTCTTTTTAGATTATAAAAGAATATAAAATATTATCTACTTGCAGAAGAAACAAATTGAAAACATCACAAATTATATAACTACTGCAAGAAACATGGAGTTACTTATATAGAAAATGATATATATATATATATATATATTTTGTAATGTAAGGTAAAAGTTACAAGTAATGAGCGAAAATTAATTTGTCTTACAGCTTTTGTAATCACTTATAATTTCGTCATGTTACATAGATATAGGCCTACCCCCCTTTATTCTCATGATTACATTACACTATTTATATTACCATCATCATCATCTTCACGGATTAAACCAAGGATGGTTTGTTCCGGCCTCAAATAGTCAAAGATTAGAGCTGGTCACTCCAGCGCTTCCTCGGACGGCCCACACCTCTCCATCCCCTCGGCTTATAGTTCCAGACTTGTTTGGGTATGCGGGCAGCCATCCATTCGGCAAAGATGTTCCCACCAATTCAACCGATACTGGGCGATCCTGTCGAGTATACTCATAATATTCAGTTTCTGCCGTATATCTGAGTTTCATCTATGATCATGGAGAGTATACCCTGCTACGTGCCTGAGAAATCTCATTTCAGCCGCTTGGATGCGACTGACTTGGGCTTTCGTTAAAGTACAATTCTCAGACCCATAAAGAAGTGTGGGAAGAGCCATCATCTTGTAGAATTTTAGGCGTGTTCCTTTCCTTGCTGACTTAAGGGTTTGCCTAATGGTCTCGCACATAAAGTTGAACTTATGAACTTATTCACAACGTAGTTGCACGCGCTATAAGACAATTATTTATTTATTCTATCTAAATATTTTCCCTTCAGGAGATACACGACATAGATGCGTTTCTTAATTGAGGGATGTATTATTCATAGAAACATTACATGACTTCATACCTGTATCTACGTTAAAAATATTTAACCCAGATATGCCTAAGGCTCATTAGGAAATTTAGGAAATAGACGTAGTTTGAGATGGTATAATTATACCAAGAGAGTCTTACCACCCTTATAGATATAAAATGGCGGCAATCAATTCATTTTGTTACAGAACTCAGAAGTGTTTAAAAGAGACCGAATCAAACGATAGGGAGTTAAAAAGGATAAAGGGAATTGTAAGGAATAATAATTATAACACCAACATAGTGGATAAAGTTATGAAAAGGGTTAACATACAAAAAGCTAAACCAGAACCAGAACAAAAGGATTATGCAGGGTCATTGACATACATAGGTTCACATACTAGAAAAATTATAAAATGTTTTAATAAATATGGAGTAGATAGAGCTATTAAAAAAATTAAAACGGTATTTGATAAGATAAGGAATAAGAATATATAAAAAATTGCAGTATTACAGAAAAGCGGAATTTATAAATTAAAATGTAAAGACTGCAACAAAGTTTACCTAGGTGAGACAGGACGAAATTTCTTATGCAGGTTGTCTGACCACAAACGTGGAGAAGGTAATAGAACAACCAATTCGTTATATGCAAGACATTTCATAGAAGACAACCATAAGTTTGTTAATCCTTTGGAAGAATACGAAATTGTAAAAGTAGTAAATAACACAGTTGAAAGGAAGCTTAGAGAGGACTTAGAAATATTGAAAGAAAGGGAAAAAGGGTTAGATAGTTTAATTAATATTAAAATTAAATTTGATAATGAAGAAATATTTTATAACATAATTAAGAAGTAAATGATAGAGGACAGTTAGATAAAATTAAGAATTATATTGCATAGTACTAATTGGATGTTTTAAAATAAGGGTGTGTGACTGACCCACGTGTGTGGAGAGGAAGACGGTAAGTTTAAAAGGATGCACACACACACACACACACACACAAAACACTGAAACACAAGGAATTTGCTAGAAAAATATGTAACTGTACAGATGGTGGGACAGGGTTTAGGGGGTGGGGAAGGGACATTTATATTATAGCTTGTTGTGTGGGAGCAGGGTGGGGTGAGAGGGGTGAAGGGTTTGTTTTCACATAATTTCTGTCTATTCCGATCTGACGATGAGCTGTGAAGCTTGAAAGCGCTAATCGGGATAATTTTTATATAGTGGTGTGCAACAGTGATCATTCTGCTTGTGATTTCAATCACTAACACACATTTCTTCATTAAATACCTTATAACTGTGGTGTCCTTTACATAGGATCTTAGAACATATGTAAACATGGCGGAATGTAATGCAAATTATTTTTCCCATAGGTGATTAATCGTAGATAAAATACTGGCTTTGTTACAAAAAGAAGATGTGAATGGAAATAATAATGATGAAATTGCTATTACAGCTCCCTAAAATGTCTGTGAAAAAATTACAGGAAACACCTATGATTCTGCAAAGGATAAACATTAGGAACATTCGTGGTAGCTTACTTGATCAGAGACATAGGTACCAACGAATAATGATAAATTTTGAAACCAGAAATCAGTAACAAGTTTAAAGTCTAAAAACAATGTTTAAATGTTATAAATATTTATAAATTAAAATTTGTATAGATAGAAACGTAAATCATGTAATTTTTAAGTTGTTTAATTTAAGGTATGGTATTAAGATCCTTATTACTGTGTTCTCATGTATATCTTAATACTTATTAAATATATATTCATATTAGACATATATGTATATTGAGTTGTATAGGTACATATTTACAAATATAGTGTTTATTCTAATCCTGATTAATTGTTAACATCTACTCTAATGTCTAATTTAGTATTATTTATTGTATATTTACAATATAATATAATATTATAATATAATATTTATTGTTTTTTTTAGTAATTTAGTATATCGTTATTGTTTAACAACTTGCAGTTTAATATGTAACATTATTGTATTTATATAAAGATTCATTATATCGTTGTACAATATAATTTTATTTGCCACGTAAGGAATTAGCTATATGTGTCTATGTACGATTTCGTATATTTGACAGCTTATTTGGCTCTTGACTTATGTAAAAGGAGAATCATTCATGAATGTCAGTTTTTTTATGATAATCAAGAATTAATAAAATGGAACGTAATTATTTTTTTCAAAAATTGTTGTAATCACACATTACTTCTGCGGCTCTTATACTTGTCAAAAGTTTACATTTAACATTTACCTAATAATTACAGTAGTAGTTATGAGTACCGTTTAGGATTTTAATGATTACAGTGATATTTGCGATTGGTAAATTTTTGTATTGCATTTGAATTACTGTGTTGAGTATTGATGTTAGGTAATGAATAATTCTAATACTCACGGAAAGTTTGGTCCCATCAATGTTTATTTGATAAATGAGGAAGGTTTAGAAATGCTTCGTAACACGCTGTTTACAACTGATTTCTGAACACATTGTTACTTGTAAAGTTATCCTTTTACCCAATCAGCCCACATGCGACCTTGGTAGTTGATGCATTACGTTTACTACGTAGCACCGGCACTTAACTAACTTTTGAATTACGTATAAGGACAGAATACACAACTGCCTCTGAACTTGTCATAACTACCCAGCAGGTGAGACAATTATCTCTTACTTTATATGTGATCATAAACTATTATGTGTATGTGTATGTAATATGTAAAATTAACTTTTATTATTTTCATATTAAAAATATTCTCATTATACACATCGTACTGATAATAAACTTATAATCATCAGTGTTCAAACCTCAGTCAGAGAGAGAGAGAGAGAGAGTGAGTAAGTGTATGTGTGTGAAGAATATATACATAAGCTTCATCTACCTACATAAAGCTGTCGTCTGTGATAAACATAATCTGATAATAGTTACATGAACACACAGACGATAAATGAGTTAATTAATTTACTCGAGGTTGTTTTGAAACAAAACTATTTCACTTTTAATGGTTCGTTTTACATTAAAGATGATGGCCTAGCTATGGGCTCACCCCTCTCCGGCTTACTGGCCGATATTTATTTGAATTATTATGAGAATACTCACTTGTTGAACAATAATATATATGCAAATAAAATAATATTTTATGCACGGTATGTAGACGATACGTTTTTAATTTTTGATGGTACTATAAGACAAATCGAATTATTTGAAAACTTTTGAAATAAAATAAATAGAAACATCCAGTTTACTCGTGAAACAGAGGTTGATAACAAGATAAACTTTCTAGATTTAACCATAACTCGACAGATGAATAAACTAAAGTTCAACATTTATAGGAAACAGACTACCAATGACACCACAATACACGCAGACTCTCATCATCCTTTTTCACATAAAATGGCAGCGTACAGTAGTTTCATTCATAGATTATTGACAATTCCTTTGGATGATAATGACTTTCGTGATGAGCTAAATGTCATAAAATATATCGCGGTCGCCAATGGTTACAATAGTTTAACCATTGACAAACTGTTGAGAAAACAGGAAAAAAGAATGCTTAAACCCCGAATAAACAACAACACGCAAAACATTTTTATATCTACTAATTACACTAGCTTTATGCCTAAGGTTTTGTCTTCTATATTGAATAATAATAGTTTCACTATTTCATTCAGGACTAATAATAAGTTACTGGATGTTCTCAAACCGAAAAAACACACGCCTCCAGAAGAAAAAACTGGCATATATAAGTTAACATGCAATGATTGCGAGTGCTTCTACATTGGACAGACTGGAAGAGGTTTCCTTAAACGATTTCGAGAACGTTTACCTAAGAAATTAAGAAACATTGACAACATCAAATCAAATTACGCTCGACACCTGACTTCACACAATCATAATTACACAGATTTTAGTTCCAATTTAATACCGTTACATTTGTGTAAGAAGGGCCGTTTCATGAATGCCTTGGAGAAATTTGAAATTTACAGTGCATATGCAAACCCAAGGAGTCGCGATATCGTGTTAAATGACCACCTGAACTTTTTATCCAACCGATTGTACTATACCGCCTTGAGTCTGCTCGCTGGGGCTATTATAAGGTAGCAACCGCTCAGTGGCAGAATGAACTTGAACGGGTGCGCACCCAAATCCGCGTACGGTTCACATGCAATTTTTTGACATTTTTACTACTTAACGATCTCGCAAGAGTGATAGTTTTACCGTTTTAATATCTGATGATGGAGCATATGCTCTGAAACGCGTCATAGACGAAGTTACAAGAGATCAAACGGCGGATAATTTAAGGTAAATAATTTATTAAACACTAAGATTCTATGTACATCCGGAAGCCGAAAAATTCACCCGACAGTTTGGTAGTCATTAAAACCTAAATGTAACCTAAGAAAAATTTGTAAGGTTAAAATAGTGGGACAACTTGTAGAGCGTAGCTGAAGTAATAGGCATGAAAAAGAGTAAACTTCTGGACTCTCGCCTCCTTAACTAATAACGTACAAAGAAATGAAAAACGCTATTAGAGGTTACGGAATACGGAATAAGATAATAGGGGACAGATTAATAAAAACTGAAATCGACATTTTGACAATGCGGTGTCAATTGCTTAATACGAGGGCTATTAGTAGAGCTATTTTTTTGAATGTTTGTTTCAGCGCACAAAAATTAACCAACAGTGAAACTGTGGGAACCAGTAAGCTGTATGTTACACGTAGGTGGAAATATTGTAAGCTTTAAAACTTAACATATTGTATTATAAACTTGCTGGTAGAAAGCAAATGTAAAACAAAATTTAGAATATACAAAGCCACGCCACCGGCACTTCAGAAACAAGAGGATATACACCATGTACTCGGAGGCTAATGGAAACGAATTAAATGGAAGTCTTAACAAAATATCCGGCAAAACTATGCTGGACCGACTTGGAAACAATGGAATCTGGCGAATTCCTACTTAACAGTTATCAGTGTACGAATGTACGAGCAGACGGCAGTGGAATGGAGAATTGCACTGTCCAGATTTTTAGAATAACGCGAAATAAACACCAACTTGTAAACAAAGTACAACGCGATTACGCAAAGGTCGAGCGTTGGTATACCAAAGACGTGGCACTGTTTTGGGAAAAATCTTACAACTATCTAAACCTTAAACCTTATACCTTAAAAACTGCCTAAAGTAGAGGAGGAGGAAGAATAAGAATAAGATGGTGGTTGAGATGATGAAGATGGAGTATAAATATTAGAAACATTTTTTGTGACAAGATAAAGTTAATTTTTATGCATATAGATTATTTACACAATAATCAATAACATTTTTGCTATTACATATTTCAAATTGTTTTAAATGATATTATCTTTTGCTGGAAGAAGTACACTTTTCAATTATGAGAAACGTTACGAAAACTGAAAACTAATTGTAATTCGTTTAGTAACCACGCTTTTCAGTTAAGAGTAACCATTTCTTGAGAGACTATTATTTAATACAAGATTTGAAACATTACTTGATGTTCCTGTAAAATCATTAATTTCGCTTTACAGAGGGAAATGTTCAAACACGAATACGACACACAGTGTAGTGTATTGGGCGATGAACTGATACAGCGGTCGGTAACCCCAAACGACAACGCGCTGCCGTCATATGCAGTTTACAAGAATATAAATCAAAACCGACTGCGTTGCTGGTGACATTATATGAAAGCGATTTGGTTGCTTTACTACAAGTAAAACGGATTTGTCATGTTTCTGCGCCATTTCATGTGCTTAGAAACAGCTCTGTTTACTTAATAGACAAATGCTAACATCTGTAAGTATCTACCAGAAACGTTTCTCTCTCTCTCTCTCTCTCTCTCTCTCTCTCTCTCTCTCTCTCTCTCTCTCTCTCTCTCTCTCTCTCTCTCTCTCTCTCTCTCTCTCTCTCTCTCACACACACACACACACACACACACACAGAGTTCCTCGTAAGTGCAGAAATATTCGATTCTACTGTAATACATATTTAATCCGAATTCCATGTAAACACTGATTTTTTTTTTAAATTCGAGAACATGGTGTCTCAAGACTGACCTAATGCGGTACTTTAAACCATTCTTCTACCTTAATGTTATTTCTTGTATAATTCTAAGTCGTTTTCAAGTGTTGATTTGCGTCTCCTGTTTTCAGAGATGTATGCCACTACTGTACGCATGGGGCTGAGTCTTTACGTAAATAGATTTAATATGTTGTACAAATTTGTCGTTCCTAATAATATGTATTAAACAATCAGCAGGAGAATGGAAATGTCTTCGAATTGCTGAACGTGATGAAATATTGCAGCGGGAAGGTATAGTGCGCGCAAACTCTCTCCAGCAAACACTCTCCATATCTTTGAAAGAAAAATATTACGAACAATCCTGGGACCAGTTAATGACGTACATGGCTGGAGAATAAGATATAACTTTGAATTGTATCAAATGTATAAAGAACCACCGCTAACACGGTACATAAAACTACAGCGTCTAAGGTGGTCTGGTCATGTAGCCAGAATGGGAGAAGAAAGGATACCACGAAAACTATTGTATACCAGAATCTA
Organism: Magicicada septendecula; assembly: GCA_034769895.1. Classification (NCBI taxonomy): domain Eukaryota; kingdom Metazoa; phylum Arthropoda; class Insecta; order Hemiptera; family Cicadidae; genus Magicicada; species Magicicada septendecula. Next base: position 9,862,067 of record CM068375.1, read on the forward strand.
CGGAAAAAGACCAGTGGGAAGACCAAGGAGGCGATGGGAGGATGCGGTGGATGAGGATGCAAGAGAAATATTGAAAGTGCGTTCCTGGAGGAGGATGGCTGCTGACAGAGGAGAATGGGGGGAAAAATTGAAGGCCAGGGCCCAACAAAGGCTGTAGTGACATAGGAGAGAGAGAGAGATACGTCCATCACTTGTGGTTTTACTTCTTAGATAGTTATATTCTTTAACTGCCTAGAAAAGATTATTTCCAAGAGTATTCTGACTGGATCTTCTCCCTTCTGACTACAGACTATGACATCGGTCTTTTCTTCATTGATTTTCATATTGGATTCATTCTTCATTACCTGATCTATTGTGTCAAGAATTTCTGTAGATCTTCGTTGCTCTCAACAGTCACTGCTATGTCACCTGCGAACCTAAGCATGTCCACTGTCCACTTTTCCCCGTGTATGTTTACTCCGAGATGGGTGTCTTGTCTTACTCTATCGATCGCTTCTTGGACGTACAATTTAAACAAACATGTAGACAGAGAACATCTCTGTCTTACTCCTTTCTCAATGTTCGCCTCCTCTTGATGGTTTCCACATCCAACTATGCCTGTTTCGTTCTTGTAAACATTCTGTATCAATCTTCGTTCTTTGTTGGGCACTCCTGTCTTGTGTAGAATACTGAACAGCTTGTTCCACTTAACGTTATCGAAGGCCTTTTCTAAGTGAACAAAGGCTATACATGTCGCTTTGTCTTCCCTCAGTTGTTGTCCTCTTATCTGTCCTAATGCAAAAATTGCCTCCTTTTATCCCATATTTTTTCATGAAACTAAACTGATCTTCTGTCAAATGGCTTTCTATGTTACTTTCTATTCTTCGAAAGATGATATGGGTAATTATTTTGGATGCATGAGACACCAGGTTTAACGTTCCATAGTACAGTGAACCTATCAAATGCATATTAACTAAGAGCGAACATAAATTTATAAACACTTTGTACATATACAGACTCTGCAGATCGCATATACAACACTACTATACCTGCGTATGTGTTACTGTAGCTCTAGAAGCTGGTGTTCAAGGTCTTTGCAAATGCTCGTGTTAAACTATCTTCTCGTTATAAATCAATTTACTATTGCACTGCAGCTTCAATGAAATTTAGTTATCAATATGTAGCTGCGTCCCCGTTTTCATTTTGCAGCATTAGGATGAGATACACCGTTATGATAACATGTGGGTCCATTGCAGGGTATGTGGACAGTCAGCACCATGTTACTGAACAGTAACGCTGCCAGAAGCAAACGTTAGTGATCCATGTGAAGTCTGCAGAGATACAAATGTGTCTGTACCCTAGTACAGTGATAAATCAGCAGTATAGTTTGGTGATTAATGTATATGAATTTCTAGCTTCAAAGTGATTGAATACTCCATCTGTGATAACGCAGTAAACTGTTAGTTGACAGCGTAAGACAGCAGAAAGTCTATAGTCTAAGCTAAAGTGAAACGGTTGCAACGATAGGTTCTATTTTTTATTTTCTTGCGATGTGTAGTAAAATAAGTTTTTATTACATAAATTCTTATGTCTCAGAATATTTTTAGCTTCCTTTTAGACATTACTTGCTTTATTAATTATATCCACTTGTTCTCAACATTAGTGAGGACACGGTTTCCCATCGTCAGCTAAGGTTTCCCGTCTAGGCGGACGTAGCTGAGGAGGACAGTGGTTGAAGCGCTCTGCTAAATTACGTGTGTTTAAAGTTAAATACAAACTGTGGCTGACGCGGACAATTCTTGGAAAAAGCAGGTAAAGCCTGACTGTGAGGCGAAGCGATGAAAAAAACCGCCATTATGGAATCGTACTGTTGTTCCTTGTAATACCCCCCAACAATACCTTGGAAATTACTGAATATTATAAAATAACATTATAAAGAAATATATTATAGAATTACACACACATAAAGTTATTAATTGATATATAATTCTTAATTTTTATTATAATATTTAAATTGTATTATATTTTGTATTATTAACATTTATAATGTACTTTTGTTATTATTGTTATTGTTATATTGCAATATTTTTATACTTATAAATTTATTTATTTATATTGGTATGTAATGCGGAAAAAATGTTACACCGTTTCAGAACATTCTACATGTTTCTCGGCTCTTCCGGCTGTAATGTGTGTGTGCGTACGTATTGCTGCTACTGAGATGAAGGCAATTACGTGACACTTGTCACGCGTCCCAGACTGATCAAGATTTTACCAGTCCCCGCGTCCTTTGTGCAATTACGTTCTCGTGTTTTCTAGCCGTCTTCACGCGTAGTATGGAATATTCTCGTATTTCAGCGGGGTATAAATATACAGGCAGTCAGCGGAGTTTCGTTCAGTTATTGTTGGGTGATTTACAGAGTGCAGTTTGAAGTATTGTGGCGAAGTGTTATGTGTTTTATAAATGTGCGGGGCAGTTGTAATGCAATTGTGTTTTATAGTAGTTGACATTTTTATTGCGGGGGAACAATTTTTATTTGATTTGTTGTAAGAGACTATCTTGTTGATTACAAACTGTTTAATTGTGATAATTAAAGCTGGTGACTATTTAGTTAGTGAGTATTATTGGTGTCTTGTATTTTGTTTTCCACTGTACCATACGACGGTCAGTGAGACAATCGTAACAATATGTTAATACTTAGAATACGTCAGCCAGAGCCTAGTATAAGCCCTCTCCAGCTACGCCGTTCAGATTAGGCGTTAAAATGTAGGTCCCATATACCTGAGAGAGAATCTGTAACCCCACACACCACGGGTATACGTGGGGAGGGTACAAACCAGACGAAAGACCTATGGCCCAATACAAAAGAAGGCTTAGAATACAATAACTTTACACTCTACTGTCATAACAGCAAAATCTCTATGTATCAAATCGCAAATGTTACCACCCGTTTCATAATTCTAAGAAAATTTAATTACTCTGGTATGTATACTAATTCCCATACAAGACTCAAGAAATAAACTTCAAAAATCCGTCATAGAATGTAAAGAGAATCGGGAAAAAATCTGTAAAATTAATATCAAGAAAAGTGAAATTATACATGTTGGAAGGAACGGAAAACAGTCTGTGATTGTGAACAGTTGGTTCAAGTCGATCAGTATGAATACTTGGTGTTATGTTTGACAGGGACGAGTGGATAGAGCAGAAATATCAAATCGTACGAGGAAAGTAAACTCTATATAAATAAACAAATGCAATAAACAAACCACTCAAAGTAGAAAGGGAAATAGGTAAGAAAGCAAATTTGTCCATAACAGTTTGCACAGTTCCACAGTGTGACATTGACTGACCCCGGCAGTACACGTCATGACACGTAAGTGTATCCAGTATTGTTTACACTTTTACAGGTAAATAGAATTTACATATTTGTGTTTACTTACTCTTCTCAAGGAATAGTATCTAGTCTGATTCACAAAATTGATAAAATTTTATTTTGAAGCTGTTACTGTCAGTGCGACGAGAAAGATATTTCCAGATATTACAATAAGCGATTGCAACTTTAATTTTAATCAACCTATTTTAGAACAACTACAAGACTTTTAGCTGACTGTGGAGTACAAGTAAAATTAAGATCTAAGTTTCAGGTGTAGGATGTGTGGTGCTTTGGCACTGGGAAACCTTCCAAAAAATAGTTCATTTCATGCTCCGTTAAACAATAGACGAACATACCTAAAGTTCCCATTAAGGTGAGGAATTTTCGTAAACAGTGACACAGAGCTAATAACGTGGTTCAGAGTTGGTACTCAAAGATGAACAGCATTGTACGAAGATATCACCATAATATTTCCCTGTTGGTTAAAATGCCCAAAGAAGAAGCGCAGAAGGGTTCTTTCCAACCGATGGTAAAGGATCTTCGTGAGCTGTGTCAGAACTGTGTTTCCCTGTCTAAGAATTATGTTAGATGGGACGATAGAATTAACAACATATGAATAAATTTAATGACGACGACAACCTGAAATGTGTCTGAAAGTTCTCAGCGACGCATTCAAAAACAGTTTGGATTCATAAAAAATTTGTTAAAAAAATGCAGAATGAAAATTACAATAAAATACAAAAAATAGAGAGTACCTTACTCGTGTATGTAAATAAACGTTAATACACAAATGCATGAAAAATACTAAAAATAATTTTTTTAAATATTAAATTGAGAAATGTACTAAATATAAAAATACCAAGAAATATATAAAAAATTAAGAAATAAAAATATAATGCAACTTCTATACCAGTGTCCAATGACCAATGTCTTCGATATGCGAGTTTTAAGTTTCAAAATTAATACACAATGACAGTCCCCAAGTCTGTAAAAAGCATAAAGGAAAGTTAAAACTGATTTACAACTACTGGTCTTGACTTGTTTATTAAAGTCTAAGCGTCAGCCACGTCTGCCTCGCCCACGACAATGTTAATAGATGGGTAAATTCTTTCTGACCACGGTCGAACGTGAGTTATACAAAGACCACGCCGCAACATACAGCAAGCGTAGGAGAGAAGTAGAAGAAGTATCAATATGAAATACCGTTGTAATAAATTTATCCTATGTATTATATAGGAGTATTATATATACTAGTACAGTATACCATATTCTGATATTTAAGTCTTCAACATAACTTTATAAAAAAATGTTATTTAAGAGTAAGCTAACGTTCTACTGTCTACGTTTCGACATGGAATTTGTTATCTTAAGAATTACAAACACTGATGCTTGCTTCAGTGACAAAACAAATTAAATTCGTAGCAACTCGCTAAGACATGTCCAATACTTTGACGTATTTACTAACCATTACTTTGATGAAATTACTAACTGCTATAATTTTTATTGTTTAGACAAAGCTTTTCGTCATCACTGATATCATCAGGTCTAAAACAACGAAAAAAAAAGGTTTTTTTAGACCTGATGATGTCAGTGATGACGAAAAGCTTTGTCTAAACAATAAAAATTATAGCAGTTAGCAATTTCATCAAAGTAATAGTAAGGATGGCTGCTAATTTAAATAATACGAAGAATATTTACTAACCGTTGCACACCAATGCATTTTAGTGAAATAGAAAGCCTGTAAAAAACTATTGCGTGTTGTTACAAAAAAGTACGTTCCAATGCGTTTCTTGAACGAAAAATCAAATTTTATTCATGTGAAATAGTTTTCTTGTACAGTACTAAAAATTGTTAATAACATTTGTGATTGCACAAGGTTAAGATAAATTTCCTTTTGCTTGGTATTTATTAAAGCGTTTTAATTTAATTATTTGTTAGCTTTGAATATAGTACAATTCAGTACGTGGTATTTAAGCAATTACTATGAGTAAAGGTATGTTATAGTATGGCACTACTCCTTCCACCAACGCCCCTCCACTAACAACACCCCTCCACATCAACTGTCCTGGTACACTGCACCAAGCACAACTACACTAACAATTCTCTTTCTACTTGGTGCCTCCACCATTCTCCACTCCGCTCTGGTCTGCATTGGCGTACAATTCTCCATTCCAACAATCCAAATTGGCTGAAGGCGGCTTGCCCCAAAACAGCCGGAGACTTGGCAAATCGACAATTCTCGAAAAACACGAAAAAAATCACTTGTGTTATTAAATTTGTAATTTCTTTACAGAAGATGAATCTATGTTCTAATGAGTATAGGCGTCATGCTCAACAGCAAAGAGAACTGGGACATGGTTGTGACCTTCGTGAGGATGGTCCTGCGGCAGAAGAAGCCTGAACTGGACCGTCTCACATGTCGATGATATAGATAAAGCTGTAGAAGCCTAGTAGGCGCAATACGAGGTGCCACCCTGAAGCCATACGAATAGTTGTTCCAGGGGGGGTTCCCTGCCTGTAAAGTGGAGGTTTTTTAGTGGGTGCGAGTCCCACACACCGGGAGACCAGTCGGGTGTCTCCTGATGGTGCATAATGCATTTTTCCTCCCCCGCAAAAAAAAAAAATATTCTAATGAGTAATATTGTACGGTGTTGAACAATAAAGTACCCTTTTCGCCATTGGGTTTTACTTCATGTATTAAATACAATTGTTGTTTGAACAAAGTCCAATGACAGTAGAGTCGTATTTCAACATAGTACAGCATATAAACATTAGAAACATAAACCCAATTAGCTTCGTACAGGTTCCGACGAGCAGAGCACACGGAAGTAACACTACATTGCCGGGACTATAAACCAGAGTAGTTAACTACCTCTGCACTCAGCTGTAAACGTATACTGATGTACGAGATGTGAGTAGGAGACATTATGTTGTGCCAATTTGAACTGCATTATAATGAAAATCATAAACGTCCGCGTACACTAATATATATATATATATATATATATATATATATATATATATCGCACTGAACATAAAATATTGTTACGACGGTCTCACTAATTGTCGTATGGTACATCACCAGCTTTAATTAATCAAAAACAACAGCTTGCAATTAACAAATTATTCAAAAGATTATACTCCTACAATAATTCAAATTATATTTGTCCACGCGCAATAATGAAATAATAATATGAAGTAATAGCGTCCCGAACAATAATCATTTTTCACTAATAACCACTTGAGACGCACTGAGTAAATCGCCTGACGCAAACTGAAACAAGCGGCAGCCGTTCCTTATTTATAGCCTGCAGGGTTCCATAATATGCGTCCTTAACAAGCACTTGAAAACTCTAGAGGACACTTCAGTGCGGCCTTGGCAGAAACACACACCTGCTGGGCTAGGCGAGAAAAGCGTAGAACAACACTTTCAATTGTTCGAGAAATTTCTGTAATTATGTAACAATATTTTATAGCGGGTAGTGCATAGTACCATGTAGTATATAGTACATATAAATGATAATGTATATAGTACTACAAACATTGTGAAAGCAAAACAGTTTTTATATAAACTAAGTGCGAGTTGCATGTATATGTGTGTGTCTTGGGAGTTACGCATACACATATTGCGATTTTACTGGTAATAAGATATTTATCTGTTTTATGCCTAAATACGAGCCTAAGGCTCGTAAATAAATTATTTTTATTGCCGAGGCAAACGTATGAAACGATGGTTTAATACTGAGAGTTGAAATATATTTAAATTCTTACTATTAATTTATTTTACTAACTTTGTCCGAGATCAACACAAAATTCTGGTGATTTGATGAACTACTTCCACACGTGAGTGATACGCCCGTAATAATCTAGATAGCAGAATTTCTCAAAGTCGATTTCGGGTTGAAAATTCACGGGTCTACTTCAGACGACAGTGGTATATTTGAACTTGCACCAAATCCAGTACGCTTCAGCGTATGTGGACAATCCTCTAATATGAAAAACAGTCGACCTTAACTGCAATCAAAACTATAATTATCTATAAGGTTTACCTAACTCAGATATTATTTTTTCGAGATCGACAATGTTTAATCGAATGAATTCACGGACTTGTAGCCATTTCGTTCCAAAGTAAGAGTTGTAGAGAGGACCAGCTGCATTACGACTGAATAACCAAAATGAACTGACCTTATATGAAGTTTTACTAAATCTTGACTGAAATTCTAAAACTCTAATTGATCAAGTGTTACTCCTTATTACAGAAATTTAGCCTATGTGAGGATTCAGCTGGTCAAGAATTAGTTAATCTAAATTTGTAGAGAAATTATGTCTTGTCTACTGCTCTTTAAATATGCATCGTGCATAGAATTCGTACAAAAAATCTTCAGAGCCAATGAGTAGTATATTTAATTACTATAAAATTAGTTTGTATATCTTCTTGCCCCAGTTCGTTCTAAAAATATTAATTAATAAAGGCGCTATAATTTATTTCTAATTAGGGCAATCGACTATCCTAATCCGAATATACAATTCGGATAGTTGGCCACTATTTTATTTTGCTTGCTAGTCTCCTCGTTTCACATTTGTTTGATTGTGGCATATTTGTTTTCTGTACTTGTAATACTTAGTTAACTTGTGTTTATTAAAAACTTTAAAAATCAGCTTTGTCTTGATATATAAAGTATTTTTCTTAAATCAATTACTACTACGTTTAATTAAGGATAGAATGTTACTGGAATATTAAACCTCAAATGCGAAAACATAACTTAATTGATAAATATGGACGGTGACTTGGCAGTTTTAAACAAGAGTTTATTTTTATACAAGAGGGTCTGAGGTATTCTATTGCAGAAACATTTGTATCTCGAAATTCGTGTTTCATTCAACTTACATCTTATATCTGTCAATGAACGTCTGCACTGAAATCTCAAGTTATTTGTCGTTGTAGAGTATGGTGGTCTGTGCAGACAATCGATAACTGCTTCAAGCTTTGGGATTTCCCCGGGACAATGCACTTTCGCTGTTGGTAATTTTTTAGTGATGTTATCACAAACACGTTACTAGAAAATCATATCTTCTGGGAACGCTAAACGAATCCTGTTTGGTACAGCAAGTATAAAAGAGACATTACAATCTCAGCCGATATGTAAGGAAAGTTACAAGTCAGATACGTGATGTGAAACTTATATTTCCATATACCACCCTTTATTCTCTTGTTGTTGATATAATAACAGGAAACATAATATATACTGAAGACAAGATATATGAGATAGAACGGCTGGGCACAATCGTCATCAGACAAACTGAAGACAACTAGTTCAGTCTCCAGAACACGGATATTGGCATCTGTTTCGTCCCAAAGGAAATCAGAACAATGTAAATAAGACTACAATGAACTTATCAAATGTGTGCTGACTGTATCGCAGTGAGATTATTTCAACTAAGTGTAAGAGATTTTATTTCTTTTTCAGTTTGAGCAAAACATTGGATTTGGTATAAAGATTAAAAATACTGTTTTGTATTTAAACCAATTAGCCTTAATTTAGACAAAGAAAATATTTTTATAATAAAAAATTTAAAAATAATAAATACCAGTTTAAAAGCAAAGAAATCGTTATTTTTTATACCAGCAAAATGACTGTTACTAAACAATGTAATTTTAACATTTGTAACTAAAATTGTACTTTTTTTACTTCTTTATACCAATATTTTTCCGGGTTATAGAGAATTAAGTATAAGATGTAGGGAGGTGATAAAACATGTTTCTTTACTTTAAATGCTTTTAAATTCACAGACTTTGAAGTTGTCTTTGATTTTCCGTAATTATGTAATCATTATTCAAAAATAGCAACATCAAAAATATAACAAGTTGGCACATAAAATAAAATACACGTTGTACAAAAGTTCGTCACATGTTAATCTTTTCTCACCTCTCCAAGTACCTGTTCCCTGTACTTCTTACAACAGGTTAAACGATCAGGTGATCGGAGTCCATGGTGAAACCCCGTTACATGAAGTTCACTCTGGATTGTGGAAGACGTCAACAAGATGCAGATGTTTAGCCAAGCAATTGACATGCTTTATGGGAAATCCTGTTGTCATGGATATACTGGAATAAATTTTGAGGCGTCTCATTTGTGGTCATTTTATTTTGATTTCAGATTCGTCTGACGAATAACTTTTGATTTCTGGTGCATGTCAGCTACGGGTCTCTTCTATGTGGTTACACTTGGCTGTACTCGAAATATTGCAAACCTTTATTTGGTTAAGTGTCTGAAGCTTCATTTCGCCGTGTCAAAACAAAATTTCATTCTCTGTTAAGAACATAAATACTAAGAATTAGGAAATGTTATTTGTTATTTACAAATACGTAAATAGTTTACTCACTATATACCAATTGAAATATAGTGAAATATAGTAGTATAAAAATATATTTAAATATTATTCATAACTTGCAACAATTAAGTAAAGATAACTAATATGTTTGATTTTTAAAGCCTTATGTAATATATCTATTACTCCATATAATATATTACTGGGCACAAAAAAATATCTTAACAATAAAGTCAACGTATAATGGTTTTGTCGAAAATTATGATTAATTCTTCCAATTTTAAGACATTTATAACATTCTAGTAAACGACAATAACAAGGCATACTTTATTGGCAATCGACATATGATATACTGAACAGTGGTCATTGATTATTTAGTTTTTTTTTACGTTTTTAATACACTACACAACACAACGAGCAGTAACAACCTTTAATGCTGACAACCAGATACAAAACATTCTTATAGAAAACATTCTAAATTTGATGAATGTTTTAAAATGATTTAAAACTCGTATTATTATCATTTATTTGATTAATAAATCCCTATGTTTACACACAACGTTTAGAATTTTTTTACGTGTTTGTATAAAATCTTTTCAAATATCTGTGCCTCTTGCATGACCACCTTCAGTGACGAACCACCTTGTTGTAAATGCTAAAATAATTTTGGATATATTATTTATGTGGTTCCATACGTGGGACAATTTTCCGGTTTCACTGTGATCTCTATGTTTCAAATCTATTAATGTTATTAATTTTTTATTTCCATGTTCCATATGGACGTTCAAGATAAGGGCTGATTATGATTGTACTACCCTCAAAATATGAAGAAAAGTCATTTTCCGAAAAGTGTCTGTGTGTGTCTCTGTTTCTCTTGTGTAGAATTTTTTCTATGGCGAACGATAACTGCCGCAAATTATTCAAACAGAATCGAATAAATTTTTGCATATGCATCTGAGTTGTAGAGGACTCAAGGCGTATTGATTTTGGTGAAGATCGGTTAAGGGAAAGGGGTAGTTTACCTGCAACATTTTATGTTTTAACAAGAATAAAGTACTTAATTTTGATAAATAAGAGTAGAGGGAAAGTGAGCGTATGAGAACACTTCCGGGTTCCAGTTGAAAACACTACCGGGTTCCAGTTCATGACGTCATAGAGGCACTGGCAGCTGGTGTCCGAGCTGTCCATGTGACGTCACTGTTTTGTGTGTGTGTGTGTGTGTGTGTGTGTATGTGTGTGTGTGTATGTGTGACTGAAACACTTCCGTGTTCCAGTTCATGACATCACACAGAGGCTCAAGTCGCTGGCGTCCGTATGGCTAAAACCTGTTTCAAGACGTCACGGAGGCCACGGTTTCTGCATGTCCAAAATTTGGTAGCCGAAAACAATGTGTAGCGGATGGGGGTACCCGGAATTCGGCGGTTGCCCGGAGAGGCGATGTCATCGGGTACCGTTACTCGAAATTTTGGGGGTATCGGTTACCGTTACCCGAAATGTTTAAATCAACGGATGGGGGTACCCGAAATTTGCATGACAGAGGCCCTGGCAGCTGGTGTCCGAATGTTAAAACACTTCCGCGTTCTGGTTTATTTTGATGTAACAAAATAATCGTTCTCTCTCGAAATTTTTTTAATGTCAGAATTTTGGTACCCTAAATGATTAAAACAACGGATGGGGGTACCCGAAATTTGTGGGTACGCCCACATGACGACGACGTAGAGGGCGTGATGTCTGAAATGTTTAAATCAACGGATGGGGGTACCCGAAATTTTCGGTGTCTGAAATTTAGTACCCGAAATGTTTAAATCAACGGATGGGGTTACCCGAAATTTTTGGTGTCCGAATTTTGACACCCGAAATGTTTAAATCAACGGATGGGGGGGGGGTACCTGAAATCTCTTGGTGTCCGAAATTTAACACCCGAAATGTTTAAATCAACGGATGGGGGTACCCGACATGACGCATGTGTTCGACTGCGAGGCGAAACAGTTGGTTTCCGCAAAAAATAAATTATGGCCCCTCCGGGATTTGAACCCGGGACCTCCGGTACTCCAAACCGGCATGCATCCACTACACCAAGGGGCCGTTGTCGTTTAACTGTAATTATTTTTGTACTTATACTTCTCGTCTCTTACTTGCAACTATGAGGTGGACGAGTGATATCTACTGTTGTCCTATGTGTAAAACCATAAAAGCACAATATAAGTTTATTTATTATTAAAAATAAATAAACATTTTTTATACTTTTATTTTTTTACCTCTCATCCTCTTCCTAGCGGCCAGAGGCGAATGAGAGACCGCTACGCTTTTTTTAACGTGGTTTCCCCAACTTTACAGATTCGTAAAGCAGGCCTACTCCACGTTATCTATCGCTGTACTATTAACTAATACAGTGGTAGATAATGATAAGATACACTATGCAATGCTAAGTCAATGTATAAAAGCAGTACATATATTTTTTATTTATTTACTTTATTTTTATTTTTTTATTTTTTTATCGGGTGTATATGTTGTTCATACATGATGCGTATTCACATTTGCTGTACCGTAATGAGTAATTTTCACACCCATGCTGGTCCTTGACGAGTTTACAGGTATATCTACCGTGCCAGTGACCCGTCTCGAACTACCAGGACTACGTTTATGAGTATGTCTACCGCGACAGTGACGTAGTCAAGGTTAACACTCACGCACACACTACGGTACCTAATTCTACGTTTATGGACATTTCTGTCACGTAGCATTCACACTAACACCATGATGAAAACATGTTCACAACCGACTATATTTTATTTCGTTGCCGCAACCATTCTGCATAAAACAAAGCTTTGCGCAATGCACAGTGTAAGGGGGGAGTGGTAACGGGTTGACGATGAGGAACAGGACATTGTATGATGGGTACAAAGGATCTAGGAACTACAGGTGCTTGAATATCGTTTAAGTCAATCACCTCACCATGGTGATACAACTGTCGTAAGAAATTTGCCTTCTCAAACCCTTTTGTATAGACAACAGAACTGTCTGAAAAAAAGTCTGCAACGATGCGTACCATATTGTTGTACGGCACATTACCATCGTTCCACCGAATTCTGTGATAATGTGTTTCCAACCAGTCATTGATTTTTTGAAATTTCAGGTGCAGTCGTGCACGTTCGTACGGTGGAGCGAACAACACGATAACAAAACGTCCGGTTGTTATATCAACTGCAACGAACTCTTTGATTACATATTCATTTTTGTCACCACGAAACGCTTCAAACTCGGCAATAACCGTCCTATTCAAGTTCATTTTTCCGAGTGACACTTGTTCGCATCGAATACGTTAATTTTTTCAAATTCCCCCTCTACTTTTCCTTCCAATACCAGTTCATCGTAAAGACGATCAAATGTTAGCTGTTGGTCATGACGACTGCTTTCCAATCGAAAAAACGAGGGGAAAAAGAAGGATGGTGGTACATAACACCCCTTGGCTACTACCTGATTAATGTACGACTTGAAGTGATCTTGATCATAAAACAAGCGAACAAGATATTTCTTTAGTACTGTTAATAAACAACCAAAACGGATCCACTCGGGTTCTGTGAAAACAAATTTTTCGGTCTTACTACCTTTAATCCGAACAAACGTTTTCCCAAAGTTACGACTGATCATCACACTCTTCTTCCTTTCACGGTTTTCACCTTCTTCGTGAGTAGAGGGAAAGTGGTGATTCTACCCACGATGAGGGGGGTAGAGGACATGATTTATGGCTCTGACGTCACCGCCTCTACCCCCCTCATCGTTGGCAGAATCACCACCGTGGTAGAATTGGCTCTGACGTCACAGATTCATGACATCACAGATCCCTCTACCCCCCTCATCGTTGGCAGAATCACCACCGTGGTAGAGGGAATGCGACGAGGTGTTGACGGGTTCCGAAATTTCGAGACGGCATTGGTGATGGGTACCGTTACACGAAAAGTTTGGGTTACTTGACGGTTCCCGAAATTTGGTGATGAATGACGACACCGTGACAGGTCCTATTGGATATTAATTCATCGTTGGCAGAATCATCACCGTGGTAGAGGGAATGCGACGAGGCGTTGACGGGTTCCGAAATTTCGAGACGGCATTGGTGATGGGTACCGTTACACGAAAAGTTTGGGTTACTTGACGGTTCCCGAAATTTAGTGGAGAGACCGGTCTCACCGGGATTTGAACCCGGTTCACAAAACCGACATGCTATAGAAAACACTTCCGGGTTCCAGTTCATGACATCACACAGAGGCCGTGGCAGCTGGTGTCCGAATGTTAAAACACTTCCGGGTTCCAGTTCATAACGTCACACAGAGGCCCTAGTCGATGGTCTCCGTGCATGTCCAAAATTTGGTAGCCGAAAACAATGTGTAGCGGATGGGTGGGGGTACCCGGAATTCGGTGGTTGACGAGGTCCTGGACGAGCCGTCACGGAGACAATGGTACCGTTACCCGAAATTTTTGATGTTCGAAATTTGGTACACAAAATATTTAAATCAACGGATGGGGGGGTACGCCCTAAAACAAGTCCTGCATCACGTCACACAGAGGACCTGCTCTCCGAGCGTTCCATATGTGTCACTGTCCATAGAGGGCGTGGTGTCCAATATTTGACACCCGAAATGTTTAAATCAACGGATGGGGGTACCTCGAAATTTTTGTATCTGAAATTTAGTACTCGAAATGTTTAAAACAACGGAGGGGGTACCCCGAAATTTTGGAGTGTCCGAAATTATGTTAAAACACTGTCGTCCGACAACGGGTGGGGGTACCCCGAAATTTTGTGGTGTCTGAAATTTAACCTGCATGTCTAGAGGACGTGATGTCTGAAATTTGACACCCGAAATGTACGCCCACATGACGCATGTGTTCGAAAGTAGCAATGGGTATATGTTATGTCATTGGTGTCAGTGGCTTGTGGTTCCTATTTGATATTAATTTGTACATAAAAATAAATTATAGCCCTCCCGTTACCCGAAATTTTTGGTGTCCGAAATTTGGTACACGAAATATTTAAATCAACGGATGGGGGTACCCGAAATTTGAAAGGTGGGTACGCCCTAAAACAAGTCCTGCATGTCTGAAACACTTCCGGGTTCAGGTTCAGCACTGTGCCGACACAGAGGCCGTGGTTTCTGCAAGGCGAGGCGGTGTGGTGTATAATAAGGTACCGTTAAGCGAAATTTGGGTCATCGGGTACCCCCACACTCCGCTTAGCTCTGGACGGGAGGGTAGTGTACCGATACGCGAAATTGGTCGGTTAAAATTTGCTAACAGGAACACTTCATTTTTAACTTGACAAGAGCTACACAGCGCACTTTTGATTTGTATACGTCAATCACAGCTATCGCATTTCAACATCGAAATTAAAGAACTCCAGGCACAACGCCTGTACCTAATACTAGTAAAACCTTTTCGCTTAATCCCTTTATAGACAACACGGGGATATTACGCGTGTGCGGACGCCTTCAACAGTCTCAGCTCAACTATAATAGTAAACACCAGATAATACTTCACCCGCAGTCTCATCTTACTAGACTAAATATAGAAAATGAGCATATTCGACTACTCCATGCCGGAGTACAATTAACGCAGTGCTCTCAACGTCAAAGATATTGGATCATCAATGACAAATCTTACATACGCTCCGTGATACACAAATGCCTCACTTGTTTTCGATTTCGCGCAACTGGCTCGAGCCAGCTTTTAGGACCCTCTTCCAGAGTCACTCCCTCTAAGCCATTTTCCCAATGTGCCGTCGACTATGCCGGTCCCATATTTCTACGTCAGGGCGGGCAGCGGTCCAAATCATTCACAAAGGCTTACATTTCACTCTTCATTTGCATGGCCACTAAGGCAATTCACCTTGAATTGGTATCAGATCTGACTGCAGACGCCTTCATAGCTGCTTTAAAACGCTTCATAGCTCCCAGGGGCATCCCTGCACAAATAGTTTCCGGTAACGGTACAAATTTCCGTCGTGCTGGCACTATATTACACGATTTGTACAAACTTTTTCAACAAGACGAATTTCAACAATCCACTCAGAACTTCGGCAGTTCACAGGAGGTCAAGTGGTCTTTAACACCTCCGTCAGCACCTCATTTCGGTGGTCTATGGGAGAGCGGAGTAAAAGCGTTAAATTTCATTTACGGCGCGTTATCGGCAGTACGCTTCTCAACTTTGAAGAGCTTTACACTGTTTTGACTCAAATAGAGTCATGTCTGAATTCACGTTCCTTGTTCGCCATTTCAAGTGATTCCGGGGATCCCGAGCCCTTGACTCCAGCACATTTCTTAGTTGGTTCTCCACTTACTGCGCTCCCGGAACCCGACTATTCGGATATAAAAATGGATCGCTTGGGGAGATGACAGCTTCTGCAGAGATTCACCCACTCTATATGGAAGAGTTGGTCAAGAGATTATCTGCATCAGCTGCAACAACGAAATAAATGGAGAAAACATTCAAAAAATTTGTCTCCAGAACAACTCGTCCTCATTTCAGAAGACAATACCCCACCTCTGCAGTGGAAACGTGGTATTGTCACCCAAATCTATATGGGGCAGGATTCATTAGTACGCGTAGCGGATGTCCGCACCACAAACGGCATCCTGCGTAGGCCTATCCACAAACTGTGTCCACTTCCCGTGGCATCAGACTAATTGGTTTTTCAGTGCTTCATGCCCGGGACATTTCCGGATGAGCACATGCTCTACGTACTACTAAGTACAATGTTAAATGTACTTATTTATACATTTATATTTATATTTATGCCAAATTAATCCACGCTATTTATATGTGCATTAGTAAACAATTTAAGTGTTCTTTTTTCGTCAGTGTGATGTCAGTTATTGTGTACTGTTTGGTGCAGTGTTTATAATTATCATGAATTTTTTGGGTATATTTCTATTGTGCTATTATTATCATGAATTTTTTGGGTATACTTCTGTTGGGCTATTATTATAATGAATTTTTTGGGTATATTTCTATTGTTTTATTATGTAACCTTGCTTATTATGCACTTATTGTCATGTTATTATTATTGAATTCTTTGGATTTCTATTAGTTATTGTGTAATGCTACTTACTATGTGTTATTCATTGCATGTATCATTGTCATTGAATTTGGGTATATTGTTATTATTATTATGTGTCATCAGACATTCTAGCATTTGTATTTTATTATTATATATTGTTCGATGAGTATTGATCAATATTGTATTTATATTTATGTATATTGTATTGAATATTGTATTTGTATTGATGCTATCATCTTTCGATGCACCAATATTCATTATACTATGTATTATCACACATTTCAGGTTTGTAACTTGTTAATGGATACTTGCATTTTTTCATGTAACTATACTGTAACCTATGTCAAAATCACCCGATTTTGGGCGGGCAGTATGTTAAATCTTTGTATCTGTTTATATACCCGCGCGCATTCGGCCCGCGCAATTACGTCACGCTCAATGTACAGGTTGCTAATCGCGAGCTGCGATGTTAGTTAGTTAAAACTCAGCTTTCATCCGATCAGTACTCTTTTCCATTTGCTAGCCGCGGCTATGTAAAATTTAAGAATGTAACTTCTTTATACAATTTTTCTTTCTTCTATCGGTATTTATCTGGGCAATGTACGCCATACGTAATTGGATAGGCCATGCGCTTCATTATATAATTATTCAATAAATGGCTAGTTAACTCAGATTCATACAGTCCACTTCTTCATTTAAAAACACATTTCCGATTCCTATACCAGCAGCACTTCGCATGAAAAATACTAACTCTAGAAATATTCGAGAGCGTTGAGCATGCAGCAGACATGTTTATTGCGGTATCGTAAAGCGGGTTTGATTTAAAATTTAAATGATCGATTAGTACGAAGTCACGACAGTGTACGTCATTGTACGCCCTATATATCTCAAATTCTTCCATCGTGCAATTTTTTGGCCTCAGGTTCGTTGTCCGTGAGTCAATACTAATTTCTGACCATTGAATCTTTTAGAGGACGATGAAACGAAGAGAATGGTACCTTATTCGAGGTTCTAGGGCTATTTTTTAGCCATTCTATGCTTAAAATAACGCTTATTATCACTGAATAATCGTACAAATTTTTTGACCCCAGTTTCGTTGTCAGTGAGTCAATACTAATTTTTGACCATTGAATCTTGTAGAGGACGATGAGAGGAAGAGAATGGTAACTTATTCGAGGTACGAGGTCAGTTTTTACCCGTTCTATGTTTAAAATAACGCTTATTATCACTAAATAATCGTACATTTTTTTGACCTCAGTTCGTTGTCCTTGAGTCAATACTAATTTTTGACCATTGAATCTTGTAGAAGACGATGAGATGAAGAGAATGGTACCTTATGCGAGGTTCGAGGTCTATTTTTTAGTCTTTTTATGCTTAGAATAACGCTTTTAATCACTAAATAATCGTTCACTTTTTTGGTTTTTGCCCCTCAGGTTCGTTGTCCTTGAGTCAATACTAATTTTTGTCTATTTCTACGTGTTGATCGTCACCTTCCACTTCCTTAGCCAAACCAACTGCCTCTGTGGCTTTGTGTTCTCAAATTGTAGGAACAGTGAGCTTCAATGTTGCATAGCGTCGTCTGCGAAGAAGGAAAACGCTTCTTGGGGATACTCCTACACCTCTTCGTTTACACGATGTACGTACATAGCGGAGCCAAAGATGAAAGCCTGCTGTACGCCGGCGGGGTGGATTGGAATTTAGAACAGGACCCGTCGACGCTCACCCTGACGGTTCGGCCGTTAAAGTAGACAGTAGAATATACTCAAAAGAAGAAGGGATAGGAGAGGAACTAGCTATCAAGGCAGGTATTCGTTCCGGACTTTGTCAAAAGTCTCTTGCTCAAGTCCAGCAAAGACAGCGCCCGTAGACTCTATCTTGTTGATAGCATCCAAAAAATTACATAATAACGGGAAGAATGCCTTTTTTTCCAAGTGATTGAATTTGTCCCTGAACTGCTCAACATTTGTCTGCTGCTCCAAGGAAAAAAAAGTTCTTTGTCATCGTTGTTGATGATGAGGTTATACTGCTGCACGGCTATTCGTACAAGTGTTGAACAAAGAAAATCACTGCCCCAAGATCAACGTTATCGTTAGCGTTAGCGTTCTTAGGTTAGCGTTCTTAGCGTTGGCGTACTTACTGTTTACGTTTTCCGTTTTAGCGTTAGCCGAATCACACAAATCATTCATCACTAACACTATTACTACCAGATCAACGTTATCGTTAGCGTTAGCGTTTGTAGCGTTCTTAGAGTCAGCTTTCTAAGCGTTAGTATTAACTTTAGCGTTTGCGTTAGCGTTAACGTTCTTAGCGTTGGCGTACTTACTGTTTACGTTTTCCGTTTTAGCGTTAGCCGAATCATGCAAATCATTCATCACTAACACTATTACTACCAGATCAACGTTATCCTTAGCGTTAGCGTTTGTAGCGTTCTTAGGGTCATCTTTCTTAGCATTAGCGTTAACTTTAGCGTTTGCGTTAACGTTTACGTTCTCAGCGTTGACGTTCTTAGTGTTATCGTTACCGTTTTAGCGTTAGCCGAATCATGCAAAACATCGTCAACGGGAAGAATGCCTTTTTTTCCAAGTGATTGAATTTGTTCCTGAACTGCTCAACATTTGTCTGCTGCTCCAAGAAAAAAAAAAGTTCTTTGTCATCGTTGTTGATGATGAGGTTATACTGCTGCACGGCTATTCGTACAAGTGTTGAACAAAGAAAATCACTGCCCCAAGATCAACGTTATCGTTAGCGTTAGCGTTCTTAGGTTAGCGTTCTTAGGTTAGCGTTCTTAGCGTTGGCGTACTTACTGTTTACGTTTTCCGTTTTAGCGTTAGCCGAATCACACAAATCATTCATCACTAACACTATTACTACCAGATCAACGTTATCGTTAGCGTTAGCGTTTGTAGCGTTCTTAGAGTCAGCTTTCTAAGCGTTAGTATTAACTTTAGCGTTTGCGTTAGCGTCAACGTTCTTAGCGTTGGCGTACTTACTGTTTACGTTTTCCGTTTTAGCGTTAGCCGAATCATGCAAATCATTCATAACTAACACTATTACTACTAGATCAACGTTATCGTTAGCGTTAGCGTTTTTTAGCGTTCTTAGGGTCATCTTTCTTAGCATTAGCATTAACTTTAGCGTTTGCGTTAACGTTTACGTTCTCAGCGTTGACGTTTTTAGTGTTATCGTTACCGTTTTAGCGTTAGCCGAATCATGCAAAACATCGTCACTAACTGCAGTCACTGCAGGTCAAGTGCAAGTATGACGTACTTTTCATGGAATTGTTGAACACAAGATTTGAAAATGCTGTTGTCATCGATTTGGAGGACAGTGGAGCTTGCCCGCAAACGCAAGAAAATAAGTTCCATGTTTTTCTGCTGAAGCGTTGGAGTGAGGCCTTCACTGAAGACCGGATGAAGTCAGTCAAGCCTTGCGTTCTCTCGTTGGTTGTGACATCTCACACAACACTTGCGAACGACAAGGTTAGCGTCCAGCTTGTAATCGACTATGTAATTAGCTTAATAATTCTTATTTTATCTTAAATAATTACAAAAAAAAAATAGTTATTTTCCAACAAATTAACATAAAAAGAGATGGAAGAGAGAACGTTGATATTATTTAATACGTCACATTAATTTAGTGCTAGACGCTGATTGGACAAAATCCGTTAAATACTGTACATATACATGTATGCTTATTCAAGCAGATTCGTATCATAGTGAACACGAAAGGGTAAAGAAATTTGTGTTATGGCCCGTAAAGTTCATAGTATGGTTGCCGTGGGTTTTATTATTACCTACATCTTATACTGACAGAGTTCGGTGCGCTTTTTGTTCGACCCATGCTAGAAAAGTGGGTAACGAACCTATGAGAGAACGCCAAAAATGGACTCGATTGTATCGTTTTCTAAGAACAAAATCCAATAATAAAAAGTTTATAGATGTTTAGAAGTGATGTGTTTTTGTGAGGGTGGTGTATGTCGTTCGCCTCCGTATGATACACTTTGTAATATATTATGTAACGATAAACGTAAACGTTTAAATCTGGAAAAAATTGGTCGCTATAGAGGTAAAAACAATTTCTGTGTACATGTACTGGACGCCTGTAATTTGCTGCGAACAGCATGGAACCTCGTGACAGCTAAAACTATTGAAAATTGTTTCACTCATGCTCGATTCATTTTAAATTCAGAGATTAAACAAACCGAATGCGAAGAAATTGAAATTAGACCTACCCTGTCTGAAATGTTTAATCACGCATCATCAGCATTAAATGATTCAGTTTCTCTAAATGAGTAGATGTCTGTCGACGAGAACGTAACTACGGCTCTCGTATTAACAGACAGTGATATCGTAGAAATAGTGAAAACTGTGAAAATGATGAGGGTGCCGACGAACTTGACATGGAAAATGATATGACAGGAGTTCCTACCGCTACGATAGACTTTCATTGCTGAGATGTGTTCATCGATTTTTAGAAGCCAACTCTGAATGTGAAATGTTTGAGCACGTCGATAAACTAGAACAATTTATTGAAAACCAAGTAGTGCAGAATTCTGTACAAAAGAAAATAACGAACTATTTTAAAAAGAATTGAACATTTTCACTGCAATAACTTTACATTTTAAGAAAAAATTAATTACTGTATAATAATCCAGGAGGATAAATAAAACGATCATATATTAGTACCTATTCAATATTCTTTATTGATTTATTTTACTAATAAATTCAGTAAGTAATATCTTCAGTATTTGACCATTTACAGTACAGTAGGTTCTGTACCTCATTTTGTTTCACTTTTTATCTGTTAACACGAAATTCGGTTAACACGAAATATAGGTTAACACGGAAAAAACAGCTGGTCCCCGTCATTTCGTGTTAAACGTGTCCCACTGTATATTTAGAGAGAGAGAGAGAGAAAGCCTTCAAGGCTGTAAAAGAGAGAGAGAGAGAGAGAGAGAGAGAGAGAGAGTTAGCCTTCAAGGCTGTGTGAGAGAGAGAGAGAGCGAGAGAGTTGAGTATCACTACAACAGACCGGCTGACAACTTGCTTGCAAACCAGTTTTTAGAGCTGGTTGGAACACACACACACACACGCACACACACGAACCCACGCACGCATGGTCTATACAAAGGATCAGTGCACTCAAGTTCAAGGATATGCACAATATAATTTAAAGTAAATACTTGCAAATAGTTACTTTTCAGTGGTGTACTACGTATGGGAGATATAATCAATCATTTATCTAATGATATAAAATCATTATTTCCTATAATTGGATATATATATATATCTATGTTTAACTATTGATATCATTCATCTGTAACGTCAGGACATCATTAAACATCAAATTTTGGTGTCAGGTAACCATTACTCCAAACTTTTCGCGTAACGGTACACGATGGCCCATACCAAATCTGCTACATGCAGAAACCAACTACCATCCACTCTGTGATGTCATTAATCACCAAATTTCGGTGTCAGGTACCCGATGCCCGCAAATTTTAACCGACCAATTTCGCGTATCGGTACACTACCCTCCCGTCCAGAGCTAAGCGGAGTGTGGGGGTACCCGATGACCCAAATTTCGCTTAACGGTACCTTATTATACACCACACCGCCTCGCCTTGCAGAAACCACGGCCTCTGTGTCGGCACAGTGCTGAACCTGAACCCGGAAGTGTTTCAGACATGCAGGACTTGTTTTAGGGCGTACCCACCTTTCAAATTTCGGGTACCCCCATCCGTTGATTTAAATATTTCGTGTACCAAATTTCGGACACCAAAAATTTCGGGTAACGGGAGGGCTATAATTTATTTTTATGTACAAATTAATATCAAATAGGAACCACAAGCCACTGACACCAATGACATAACATATACCCATTGCTACTTTCGAACACATGCGTCATGTGGGCGTACATTTCGGGTGTCAAATTTCAGACATCACGTCCTCTAGACATGCAGGTTAAATTTCAGACACCACAAAATTTCGGGGTACCCCCACCCGTTGTCGGACGACAGTGTTTTAACATAATTTCGGACACTCCAAAATTTCGGGGTACCCCCTCCGTTGTTTTAAACATTTCGAGTACTAAATTTCAGATACAAAAATTTCGAGGTACCCCCATCCGTTGATTTAAACATTTCGGGTGTCAAATATTGGACACCACGCCCTCTATGGACAGTGACACATATGGAACGCTCGGAGAGCAGGTCCTCTGTGTGACGTGATGCAGGACTTGTTTTAGGGCGTACCCCCCCATCCGTTGATTTAAATATTTTGTGTACCAAATTTCGAACATCAAAAATTTCGGGTAACGGTACCATTGTCTCCGTGACGGCTCGTCCAGGACCTCGTCAACCACCGAATTCCGGGTACCCCCACCCATCCGCTACACATTGTTTTCGGCTACCAAATTTTGGACATGCACGGAGACCATCGACTAGGGCCTCTGTGTGACGTTATGAACTGGAACCCGGAAGTGTTTTAACATTCGGACACCAGCTGCCACGGCCTCTGTGTGATGTCATGAACTGGAACCCGGAAGTGTTTTCTATAGCATGTCGGTTTTGTGAACCGGGTTCAAATCCCGGTGAGACCGGTCTCTCCACTAAATTTCGGGAACCGTCAAGTAACCCAAACTTTTCGTGTAACGGTACCCATCACCAATGCCGTCTCGAAATTTCGGAACCCGTCAACGCCTCGTCGCATTCCCTCTACCACGGTGATGATTCTGCCAACGATGAATTAATATCCAATAGGACCTGTCACGGTGTCGTCATTCATCACCAAATTTCGGGAACCGTCAAGTAACCCAAACTTTTCGTGTAACGGTACCCATCACCAATGCCGTCTCGAAATTTCGGAACCCGTCAACACCTCGTCGCATTCCCTCTACCACGGTGGTGATTCTGCCAACGATGAGGGGGGTAGAGGGATCTGTGATGTCATGAATCTGTGACGTCAGAGCCAATTCTACCACGGTGGTGATTCTGCCAACGATGAGGGGGGTAGAGGCGGTGACGTCAGAGCCATAAATCATGTCCTCTACCCCCCTCATCGTGGGTAGAATCACCACTTTCCCTCTACTTTCGTGCAATAACATACTGGATAGTAGCTGTTCACGAAAGATCAACAAGTAATTCCACTCAGAAAAGTCAAGTAATATACGTTTCTTTTTTCCGTTTGTAAACAAAACACCCGGTTCATAGTTGAGTTCGTTAAACAGTCCGACGGTAACGAACTTAGTGTAAGAGTTAATAGGATATGCAAGAGATAAGTAAACGTTACACTCACAATGCCTGCTGCTGCTGCTGCCGCCGCTACCACAGTCACCTTCCATCGTTGAGACGGACTGATCTTGTTACAAGCTAGAGATCGCTAATACCTATCTTTATAAACTGGTAGAGGGGAGAACAAGTTTTTTATGACAAACGATGAACAGTATTCGACAACGCTGTGTACTGTACTATCCTATCGTGAATAATCAAAGCGTAAGCGGTGGTTTTATCTGGAAAATTGTTACTGGATTCAAATTCTAAACGCACATCAACGGCAGACGACTTGATTGGTTCTTCTTGTCTGGAACAATCGATGACAAACAACGGTGCTTTCGTTATAAATTCATTAGGTGTCAAAAGAGGCGTTCTGTTGCGACGGTCGTAGTATGATGTTTGGAAACGTGTATACATGTCGTAGAACAGTGCGTAACGTTTTTTTTCGATATCCTGGTTCAGGTTATCGTACGGATAGTATTTATCGTTCAGAAATAGCTTGACATTCGTTAAATTGCAGTGATCAAATTCCGACGCGTTTTTCGCTATATTGTTCTTTCTGTCCGTCTGAAATATCAGTATCACATACCGTGGTTTTTCCAACTGTGACGATGTCTTCAAGGTCCACGAATGTCGATTTGTCGTCGGTAGAACGGGATACTCGTGCAATTCCCAACTGCGGAACGGCATCACCAGTTCATGATCCTCCTCGATATGCTCCAATAGCGGTATTCGGTACTTGTTTGACACGCGCACATAGGGCATCTTCCAGTGTACTTTGTTTATTACGAGATTACCGTTTGCAGTTGCACCTGATTCTTTTAGCACCATTGCGTTCTGATCGGTAGAGGTACGCAACAGAATCAATTCTTGCTTAACGTTCAGCATGATGCGTGTATAGTCTTCTTTGAAACCGAGTAGCATTTTTAACGGAAGACAAAACGTAAAATCACCGGTACTCTCGTGTACTGTCAACGACTCATCGGTTGTCGTCACCCATCCTGCATTGATTAGATGCTTTCTTTCATGCTCATTGCTCGATAGTAACAATTTCACAGTGCTCGTAATTCCAACGTTTTTCGTACGATCTACTTCCACACCGCACACTTCGTAACGGATCTCCTCAAACAAGAAAGCCATTGCATTGTTGATTAATTTCACGTTCAACGCTGTGTCGGTAGCGTTAACCTTGGTCAATGTTCCTTCGATGTACAGAAAACTCTCCGCCGGTAAAGTGAAAACATCCTGTTGTTGGATGGGTATACGTATTTCATCGTTGTTACCGTATCGGGTGGAAGCATACGGTGTGTGCGTACGATATTCGAACTCAACGATTCTGTTATCGAAAGCCGCTCCTCGTTCGATAGCTAGAATTTCACCCGACATTATTTTAATCGTATAATTTGAATCCAAGTGAAAGTAAGAAACGCTTGTTCCTTGATGTCAATCGCTTCAACGTTGAACACCGACTACCATGTTTCTTTCGTACACACTCCCTTTTTACAGGTGACGTTTGTCCGAAATACAATCCCATATTTTCAGATGCAGTCGTATCGTGATAACTTCACCGCGAAAATCGACTAAATCCCCGTCCTGATCAACGAGAGACAAAATTATGTTGTCAACGCGTTGTACGTTTACCGGTAAGTATATTACGTTTGTCGGTGTTTCAACTATTTTGAGACCTGGTGCCACGGTCGGATAAAACGAATGCAACGTGTGCTGGTCCTGGCCGTCCTTGTACGCACCCTGTACGATATTACTCCGTACGTGAACGGTGTTAACTTTGATTATGTCGACGGGTACGTTCGACTCGTGTGTTATATACGCTTCCAGCTGCTGATTCTCCTTGAATCCTAACATACTTGCAATGGTATTCGGTGTATGCGAAAAGTCGATGACATGCTTACAGTAAATTTCACACTTTAATGTGTTGTTGTTTGGACGTAAACTGATTGTTCTCTCGCCTAACTGTTTCTGCAGATACGTTTCGATATCACTGATTTCGTAGGTGCCGGTAGGAAACTTGATGACGGACCACTGATCCTTGGAAATATTTACTGGAAATGCATTATTTTTTCCTTCAGTAACGTTTGGTATTGAATTATACGATGTAAAATCCAATAGTCCAACGTACCATTCACCGTATAACTCGAGAGGTGGGAAAAAGTTACACACGAGATTCGCAGCGTCGGTACCCGTCACGGTAACCGTTAACGACGACATGCTGAAGTTTACTGATCAGAAGACGATAAAAAGTCTAAACATAAATGACCGCAGATGACCGTGTTAGGAGGTTGCTTCCGTTCATAGTTGTAACGAACGTCGGTTGTATCACCAAAATATTGCATCAGCTCGAGAGGTGGACGTAAATTACCGAACCCGTCAAAATAGTGTACTCGATTTCCACGCTTCCTGTAACATACCCAGTGGGTTCCCGGTCCGCTCTCGTCGTCCAAATTTACGATGACGCTTTCGTTCTTCCACGGCGCTGTATCCGGTAATGCGTTACGCATGTAAACACCTCTAAAATACGGTATGTTTAGCTTTTTTGCGTATACACGTAATTCATCTTCGGACAACGGGCGGAGCGGTATGTGAATTAGTTTTTTCGGTACGGACGTAGATACAATCCGGACGCAGTTCTCTTCTTTTTCCTAGCGGTTCGGACAGTTCTCTTCCTCCTCTTCTTCATCCCACCACCAGCACCACGACCACGACTACTCACATTCTTTTTATTTTTACGACGTCGACCGCTTCCTATTGCTGATTTTGCTTTCATAGTCGCTGCAACTGCTGTCGCATAAGCTCGTTCGCTAATACCCGAATCCAACGCCTTTACCCGTTCCCACGCTTTTTCCGCGAGTTTACGATCTGCAATACGTCTACTTTCGTTGTCTTTGTATTGAGCGTAAGCGATGTCGTGTTCGCGACAGGCTTCGTCTAATTGGTTGATTCCGCGATCACCACGCGCTAATCTTTCTTCAAGTTTCGTGCCCGGTCCACAGAATCTGTAACCCGGCAGATGTAATTCGACAGGTAGTGCGTCCACCGCTCGATTGATAACTGACGAAACAACGGACGGTACAACGTTTTTAAGCACGTTTCCGACGCCCCACCCCTTTTTCCTCTTAACGTTGTTGTTCATCGTAAACCGATCTCCAGCCTTTCTCTTCTGTGTTTTTATCGTATTCATCTATTAACCTTTTTATTTCCTTCGTGTCGAGTGTCCACTCGTCTTCTGAACTACGTGGCTTAGACAATTTCAATAAGTAGTAATCCAGTTGATACTGAAATGTTTTAACGACCTTATACATCTCGCTCTTTACGTATCGTCTCACGTCATTTAATTGTTGTAAGTTAACAGCATCGCTCTCTGCAAAACCATCCGCTACGTCTGATATTCTCTTTTCCGCTGCTTTGAAAACACCATCTTCGCCCAAGCTAACGGTGTTCTGCAACATGTATTTTACGTTAACCGCGTCATCTGCAAAAATCGGTGAACTCACTCCTGACAACCAGCTCTGCCCAAACAAATAGCTGTTCGATACTTTTTTAATGACGTTCGAGTCTACGTAGTTTTTGTTGACTGCATCGGTCGCTAGTTCCGGACTTCGAACGTTGATTACCCATCGATCTCGTGCATCGATGACCTCACCTCTCTCTTGACTCGAGTGTTGTATACAGTTGTCATCAACGTAATATTTGTTGACTACGTCTTTAACGTCTACAGGAGTATCAACATTTTTCAATCTACACCCTTTAACGTCCACGCTTTTACGTTCATCATCGAGTAGCAGACAATGTGTTTGCATATAAGTCAGGGATACAGCATCCTTTCCTGCATCCGGTTCGTTCAGATTGCGGATCTTTTTGTTTTCAACATCTATATGCCCATCATTCGTAATCTTAAATCCTACAGTATCGCGTAATTGTCTTTTTGTTTCACGTCGCACGCTCACGGCGCTTTGATGTCTACCGAACTTGTCCACAACCATTGTACGACTGCACGCTACAAATGATGTGCTAACCGTTTTAAGTAACGACACTGTGGTGACCATCGCGTGTGTAACACAATCGGATCGTCACCCTCTTTCCAACGAAAGATTTCTATACCGCAAAATGAACATCGAACCCTGTCAATTTCATTTGTGTAATGAAAGCCTGCGGCAACCATAGCGGTCGGACTGATGAAATACACAGGCCATGATGTAAAGGTTTTCAGTCTCTCGTTTTCGACTTCAAAGTCAGGTGTCAAATCTAATCCGCACATGTCGACAGTGTTGACAACAATGAGTTGTTACACCGACGTTCATAAAATTTATACGATAATGTTGGCTTCACGTAATTCCTCTACTACTGAGATGATTTCGTTGTCGTGTCCGGTGTGACCGGTGCGTTTTGAACTTACCAGCAGTCTCAACCGTTCAACCAGTTCGTTGGGATCGTTCCAATGTACGTAATCGATACCACGTCCGCTGCGTGGTGGGAACAATCGAGCGATTATCTCTCTGTACTTTAAACCTTTGTTTGTATTTACTTTAGCACCGGGTAAATAATAACGTTTATAAGCGTTAGTGTCCGACAATATAGACCTGTACGCTGCTAAATCGTTTTCATCGTAGACGCTCTTGTCGGGTTCTTTCATAAACATAAGTTCGTAGAGGCCCGGTGTGCCTCTGTATCGTTTTCCAGCTATGTAGAAGCTATCGTCTTGATTGATCTCTAACACCGAATTGCCTACCATCCATTTATCTTCAACGTTACGAACACCGTATGTATGATCCATCTTCTTATCTCGATCATCAGACAACGCGAGCAGTAAGTATTTCCTCGCGAGCGGACCTTCGACAGACTGTTCAACGTATTCTTGTGCTTCGTGTCGACCTTCGGGTGTTGATAAAAACTCTTCAAGAGTTACGTTCGGTGTTTCGACATCAGGCGTTTGTGCCAACACTTCCGTTCTGAGGAAACGAGGTTGTGATGGTGTTTTCGTCTCAACAGCTGCCTTCGTATCTTCATCTTCAACTTTTATTTTTTTTTTAATTTTATCACTGGAGTCATTCAACTTTTCCGAAATCTGGGTTAACGGTTCCAAAAGAGGTTTGTACTTTCTCGTTAACGCTTCATCGCTCTCTCTGATGTCATGTTTCAACGCGCGATACTTTTGTCTTATGTTATCGCTAATTGCATCGATTTCATGTGTCAGTTGCTTGTCATCCATCTTGACACTGATGACTTTCTTGCACAAACTATTCTATTTATGTATAAAACGATCGAAACCCACTCTGTATCTACCTGCGTTTATCGGTGAGTCCTTGTTGATGACTATGAATCCGTAACGATCCTTCCACGCTTCGGCGCACATCGCTTTGAACTCTTCGTATTTCATATCTGTGTTAACGTGATCGTTATAAACGTGACGTAAATTGAGATCATCTTGTCTGAACAAAACCAAGAAATTGGCATTATTACGCACCAGTTGCTTTGGCACCAGACTATACGTTTGGCAAAGGTACAAAGTGTCCACACCGCTATGCCGTCCCATAGCGAAATATTTTCGTATGTTATTCTGCCGTTCACATACCACATCATCGAACAACATGATTGAATTAGGTACAATTTCGTGCGAAGGTGGTACTTTATCGTTTTCACTGTATGTGAAGTACGTCATTCCTTCGTCAGCGAGAGTATTAAAAATGTCTTCCAACATACGATATTTTGGTTGAAATAACGATTTGGAGAACACGTACAGGTTCTGAAATCGCAGTCCGTTTGAATCGAATAACATGTTAAAGGCAACGTTTGACTTCCCGCTACATGATCCGCCGCACACGATACATCGAACTGTGTTTGGAAACAGTGGACTGTGTTTATTATATGCAACTTCACCGTTGTACTTAGCAGAGTCTACGTTCTTAACATTTAACTTTAACGATTGTTGTTCAATCTTCATCTTAACTCATTTACGTTCGGTTAAATACTGTGGTAATGTTATTATATCAGATCATTTTTATGTATCCACGAATCGTGTTTACCATCAAAGCCGAGCCACCGCACTCGCACGCGATCACCTTTACGTTGTAATATTTTCTCAACGAGATACACATCACCAACGCTGGTTTTACTCAATTCTTGTTCATAAAACCCACCTTTTACAACGTCACCCGTGTGATCTTTCAACAAGTACGTAACCGGTACGGTTGGCTGAACTCTGTGCACTGTATATATCTCGTTCGTCCAGTTTGGTGTATAACCTTTAGCGAATGTGATTTTGTATTTACTGATACGCACTCGATCGCCTATTTTAAACTTATGTTTCTTGCTCACTTTCCGCGGTACGGTATTTTTTCTTATTCGTTCCAACACAATTTGCTCGTTGCTCTTGTCGACTTGTCGCGGCTTCATCTCTATAGTTCTATGCACTCTGTCGTTGTAGTCCATCACCAATTTAGGCAAAAGCGACAACCACCGATAATGGCCTTGCTCGCTGAACGCGCGGTACATGTTCGTTTTCAACGTACGATTAAATCGCTCTACGATGGACGCTTTCTTCTCGCTATACGTTGAATAGTGTTTGACGTTGTATCTCTTTAGTAAAGCTTGTACGGTAGTGTTAAAGTACTCTTTCCCCTTATCCGTTTGCAGGTATTTCATTTTATTTTTTACAATTATTGGTTCGAGAGCATGTGCTACTTCAACACCCGATTTAGTTTTTAAGGGAATCGCATATGCATACTTGCTAAATGCGTTTATTACCGTCATTAGATATTTGTACCCCTTGTTCAACTTGGCATGCGGTATCATTTCCACCAAATCCGCTTGGTAGAGATCGTGTAACCCCTTCACCTCCACCGCACGTCTGGGAAAGTTCCTTCTCACCGGTCTGTGCAATTCTTTTGCAATAGTTTTGCGTACGTTTTCCATATCGCCACCCGAAACGCGAATCGCAAAATTTTGGTACGAGATATACCGTTACGTTTTCACTGAACCTCACCGACTTCATCGTCGTTACTGACAGTGTGTTGCTCCTGCAAGCGAGTCTTATATCA
This sequence comes from Magicicada septendecula, assembly GCA_034769895.1. Taxonomy (NCBI): domain Eukaryota; kingdom Metazoa; phylum Arthropoda; class Insecta; order Hemiptera; family Cicadidae; genus Magicicada; species Magicicada septendecula. The sequence goes on from CM068375.1 coordinate 9,893,126, forward strand.
ACGTATATCGAACGCATAATTTATAACGGATTTTCTCGCTTGCTGAATTATCTCGCGTCTGGGTTGACAGAGTTTATAATGACCGTACGCCAGTGTTGTTTCACCGTCATCCAAGACATATCGTTTGTCATCGTATGGTGACAGCGATAATTTTGTAAGCTTTCTTGTGTATATGTTATGTTTTTCGCTTTGGATAGTCTGCGCCGTAGTATAAGTTTGAGAAGTGGTCTTTACACATTGCTTATAAAGTTGATGTTTCAACTGTGTAGCTATCGCGGAACGTGGCACACCTTTCGCTACCTTTTTCTCTTTATCGTTTGCCGTAACGAATGAATAACATTTTGCGCGCAACCCGACAAATTCAAGTATCGGTATTCCATTTGTTTCGTCTTTAAAAGTACCCAACTTTTTCTTGTTTGTTTCACTATAGCACGGATGTGCCTTAGGGTACTCCGACGTGTCAAAGAGTTCGAGATGCTCCTCCATGTCTTTGTACACATCGTCGGTGCGAATGTCGTACAACAGAGAGTCAGTGTCCGTCATACATAGACGTGCACGTGACCCGTACGTATTCATCGTGAATCCGTAATGGAACCGATACATAATCAGCTTACTAATATCCAATACACTGAACCCAACGTACAAAGGTCGGTTCAGTGTAATGGATATTTTTTTCATCGTGAGACCTACCAGGTCCTCGTTATAGATGAAAAAATGTTGTAGCCTGGGGTTAGCGGTTAGTTTGTGAAGTTTCTTCTCGTTTGGAACTAACTTGAAATCGATTCGCTTCCGTACGTTTTCCAACGATTTTCCGTACGGTGCGTTATTCATTAACTTAAAAAAGTCTTTTTCAAAGGTGTTTCTGGCTTCCTTTCGTCGCTCCGTATTAAAATCGATGAAAGGTTTCAACCATAGGCACTGTGTGAATGCTAACACACGATGAATCGCTTTCAACTCCATTCCTAGTTCGAGGTAGAGTTTCAATGTTCTGTAATGAACAATGAATTTTGTCTTGTCCTCGAGGGACGTTATCAGTTTCTCTACCTTACCGTTACTACACACAAAGTCTTTTAACAGCTTCATGCGATAGCAGTACGGTGAAACATACTGTCAGTAATAGTACACTTTTCGGGTGCTAAAGGGTAGTCACTGTGTAAGTCGTGTAGGTAATGTGGATACCCCAGATCGACTTCCAGGATATAACCGGTGTCATCATCGTCACGTAACGTGTGCACGTTCAACGTATCGATCTCTGTACGTTCCAACCATCGAAAACCTGACAGTGGTAAAGGCTGTGTCATAGCCGTTCCGTACAGGTTGGTACAATCGAGGTAGAGTAAATAGTTATGCGGCTTGCTTGCGTCATAATCGGGAATGTACGGGTTGTTGGCCTTGGAGTACCGATTAGAAATTGCTGCTAAGCCGCCACGGATACCTCTTTCGATGTACAGGTGTACGTCTATATCGCGGAGTAACTCTAACCTAACTCCTGTCATTTTCAGCATCGCGTTCCACGCTAAACCGGCGGTGGTAAAAACGTTACACGGATCGAGTTCGTAGTACTGCAGGCTCATGTTTCGAAAGTTTTCAAATACATCTGCAAGCAGTAGTACATCCGTTTTTAAATAAAGGTCATGATAATCACCGAACGATTGCATGTCGAAAGCCGACCAAACCGCTCGAGCGTGCGCGTAATCTTCTTCGTTTATATCCGACTCTGTCAACCCGTTGTAAAAATGTTCGCGGTCCGGTAACTGCCTCTCGTCAAATTTTGAATCGTCCGTAACGTATTCGTAAGGGTACACGCCTTTACGCAACAGTAAATTAACATTACGCGTGTAAAATTGATTAAGGATTTTAAATTTATCCGCGGATAAGTTGGAGACGAGTTTTTCAAGTGACGCGTTCATGAACCGCAGAGAATCGAGAAACCGGAGCTGACCGAGTGTAACGGAGATGTAACGTTCGCTTGTAGTAGCGATACACGTTATTTCATCTTCCTTGTACTTTCCGAAACCTTGCATCAAATGATGCGAGTCATAGCCACTTAAATTATGGAAAAAAACCGGAACGTGTGTTGGTATTTTGTAATTTATATTACACGCATTGTGAGCAGCGCCTAAATAGTTTCCCGTTATGTGACAATGGTTTCGAACCGTGTCATCCGTTAACGCCTTCTTGCACAGATGACAGTGCGTAGCGTTTCGGAATGACCGTTCATCGGCCGCTGTCATTTGGATCGGTTTATTAAACTTTCTATCGAGTCGTTGAACGTCGACTAAAAGCACACGAAGGAACGTGTCCACCACGTCTTTACCGCGGTATATTACAGGTTCCTTGACGGCGTTTCCCATCCAGTCAACTATCACATAGCAGAAACTGGCTGGTATATGATGTGCCACGTTTTTACCGGTGGTCGGAACAATAAACGATTCGAAGTCAGCGTATACCGTATAAGGTACGCGGTGACAAAGTGAAAAGTTTTTAAAATACATCCACTTTTCGTTCTCGTCAGGAAGTTTTACTTTCTGTACTGCATGCTGAGAACAGTTGCGTTCGTGTTCTTCAACTCGTTTTCGCGCCGCGTTAGTATCTTTATTGTCCGAAAATCGGTGTAGACAGTAGTTGCAGTAAAACGAAGCGCCGTTTCGTTTTGACAACGACGAAAGCATACGCGAAAGGTTCCGTATGAGGCAGTAGTGAGTAGTGTTCGCGTCGGACAGTAGCAGTAGGTTTACGTGGTACTTTCGACCGCGGTGTTCAGTAATACGTAAAGGATATACCTCGCCTTCGTAGCCAAAAACGTTAACGGATATGTTTTCGTTTAATTTTTCAAAACGTTTTATCTTATTGACTGCGACGGGATAAGGTATGTCCTTCATGTTTATTTCTTCTTCGTACGGAAGGTAATGGCTAACGCGATGTGGGTTACACGCGATCGGGTGTATACAGGCGAGCACAGACGACAAGAAACACTTTTCATCTTCTAAATTTTTCACATTAATAATTCCTTTCCTACTGTGCGACAATTTCGATGGTGTAGGTAGAAAGCTCGACCCCACAAGAGGATTGTATTTTGTAATATTTATTTCCACCGACTCGACACCATTTTCAACCCACCCGCTTCCGTCACGCGTGAATTTGTCAACGGATTCCATTATTTTCTCGCTAGCTATCGAATACTGTTCATCGATATCGTCATACTGTGACTTAAGTTCTGTACGCGATCTGAATACCGCATTACAATAAATATTTTCGGTGTTTATTAATTTTTTAAAAGATACACGAACTGCTAAATACCATTTTATATAATTATTTAATGCTACGGCTTCGCTACAAATCTTATCAACAATCGTGTGTTTGTAATCTAATAATACTGTTTGTGTGTTTAGTGTATTGTCAAGTATCATAAATTTTATAGTAATTACATTACCATTGATAGCACGGTGTTCGCTGCTGCTGCCGCTGCCGCTGCTGCTGCTGTTGTCGGTCATTGCGAAAGGAGTGAGGCCGGCTTCGCGTCGTCGGTTCCCTATATAGACAGTCCGGTAACCGGTGACTCTGTCGCCGCGCGCCCTTGACCGATCGGCCTCGCGAGGAGCAGCGGTGCGGGGTAGGTAGTCGTCCGGTCGTGACCGACGACGCGCGTTGCGGTGGGTGGGGTGGGGTGGGGAGTGCGGTGTAGGAAGCCGACGTCCGTGACCGATGCGGTGCGGGGTGCGGGGTAAAGGTGTGGGATGGCGGTGCGGGGTAGGGAGCTAGGTTGCAGCCGGTGTCCGTGACCGAGAGGTAGGCGAGGTGCGGAGTACAGGATGCCGGCGACCTTGGCCGAAGCGCGCTCGTTGAGTCGCCTCGCGCGGGATGTAGGGTGCGGGGTACGGGGGGCTGGGTTGTACGACCGGTCGTGACCGAAAGCAGATGGTGGCCCGAGACGACGCAGGGTGGTGTGCGGGGTGACCGTGACCGACGGACTCGAGTGGGGTGGGGGGTGGGGGTGGGGGGGTAAACCCGGTCGTTGCGGAGCGACAGACAAAGTAATTGAACAAAATATGTAGGCGAGGTGCGGGGTGGTGGCGAGGCTCTGGGTGCGGTGTGGGGGTGCGGGGTATAATGTCATCGTCCGGTCGTGACCGAAAGCAGATGGTGGCCCGTGACGACGCGGGGTGGGGTAGGAAGCAAAATTATAGCCGTTACCGTTGCGGTGGAGGTGCGGGGTAGGGTGTCGTGACCGAAGGAGATGACGCTTTAGAAGGAAGGAACGTGGTCGGGGGAAACAGAATAAATACGCCAGTGTTTCCCTGTGCAGTCATCAGTACTCGCCATGGAAGGAATCGTTGCGAACGCGAAGACAGTTGAAAATTTTTTACCAAAAAGAGACTTGTCAAGTCTTTCTTTAGGAGTAAAGTATCATATAATTCACATGAAATTTGTGAAAACGAAATTCGGGGAGTCAGTTGTGGTAGATTTGGAAGATACCGGAGCCTGTCCTCAGCCGGAGGATAAACTTTTCTATGTATACCTACCTAAAAGATGGTGTGACGTATTTACAGAGGAGCAATTGAAAGCTGTGAAGCCTTGTGTCCTATCACTATGCGTAACCTCACACATTCCGCTGGCGAACGAGAAAGTGAGCGTGCAGTTGGATATTGATTATGTGAGTATGATATTTCAGTACCACTAATAATTACTTATACAGAAGTGGTTATGTATTAATTTTTTCTCTTTTTTTCCAGACCAAATAAACGAGAACAGGATTGATTTATTATAATAATAATAGTAATAATAACATTAATAGTAAAATGTTTTTAAATGATGAAGTAGACTTCTCTATTTTTTTGTCGTTTTTTAATGTTAACTATTCATTTTCAGAGAAAGAACAAGGTGTTGCTTGGATCTAATATTGTAGAAAAACTTTTAAACAGAGAAATAAATGGTAATAATAGATTATATTGTCAATGCAACATGATTAAATTCGATTATAATTTTAGAAATAATCGTAAGACACTGAGTAGATGGATATCAATACGAAACGAAAAGAATATTTACAAAATGAAAGTATTTATTCGTAATGAGTTTTTCAAACTCTTCAAAACATCAATTAGTTATTGTAACAACCATAATATTGAATATCTTCAAATAAAAGATTTGCTAATTGCTAAAACAAAGCTGGTTAATCAGATATACTATATGATGTATAATTTTACTGGTACAGCGTATACCTCGCTAGTAAAAAAATATGAGTGGTCAAGGCATGACTCTAGCGGATGTCCGCTTCGTAACCGTTGTCGCGTCTGTTGTTATCTAAGATATCAAAATGACTTTAATTCAGAATACATGTTTTTTTAATACCACACTAACTATCATTTGATGTGTCTACATTCTTTTGTATTTGATCAAGTATTATTAATTGTAGGAAATTATATTCTGTTTTTAATTATTAAAAAACGTATGTGGTTTATAACATAAAAAGTTGAGATAAACAATCATTAAAGTGTTAATTAAATTTTTATGTGTAATTAAATTTTTTAAAAGATTTCTCTCATAGTTACAGAAACCTTGTTTCGATGTTATGTGTTTGTGCGAATGCGAGGGAGATGTATGTCGTTCACCACCATATGGTGACCACTGTAACATTCTGAGTGCTTGTGAGTGGAGAGAATTTACACTCTGAAGAACAATTGTTTTAAAAAATTATTTTGACGAAAAAATGTAATTGGTTAAGGCATAATTCCACTGGATGTGCGCTTTATAAGCGTTGTTACCACTGTTATTATCTAAAATACTAAAAAGAGTTGAATTCAAGGTTTTGGTGTACCATTTTACACATGTAGTTAACACCATATTAATTATCATTTGATGTGTGTCTACATTCAGTATGTTATTATTAATATATTACACATCAACATTGTAATATTGTATGTTATTAATTATTATTATTATTGTTAGACATATAAGGCTTGTTTTGGTTGTAGTAAATGTAATTATTATTTTGTTAATTATATGTGTGTGTGTGTATGTGTGTATATATATATATATATATATATATATATAGAGAGAGAGAGAGAGAGAGAGAGAACCTTCAAGGCTGCAAAAGAGAGAGAAAGCGAGAGAGAAAAAAGATTATTTTGTATAATTATGTAAATATATATATATATATATATAGATAAAGTGTCTATTTTGTTTAGTTATGTATATAGAGAGAGCGCGTATAATTTGCTCAATTATAATTGTCTTGTGAATAGAGAACGTGTGTGTGTAGAGACAGAAAAAAATTATAGCTTATGATTTGATTGTAAAAGCTTTCGATATTATTAAAACTTATATATATAAACCATAACCTACGTTATTTTTATTATTATACCACTTATACAAAACAATTATTCCTATCATTCTTGAATAAGCGCAAAAGCAGTTGAGATGTAGCAGCATGGAATGTAGCAGAAACCGGTTTTTATAGCGCTACATCTTACAACAACTTGCCTGAGACAGCTCAACGTCTGACAATAAACCACACACACACACACACACACACACACACAGAGCTTTATAAAACACGGACGCCAGCTATCAGTTCCTCTTTGAATACATTAACGGAACGTGGTAGTGTTTCACACACACACCGCTTGTACCAGCTTAGATGCTGTTTGACTGGTTTACAGGAGAATCGTCACAGGAGTAAATATATTTATTCAGTTAACAATTTTAGTAACGCATGATAAGAATATATGTTTTCTAAACAGTATTCAAATCGATGCATCTGTTTTATATTAACACAATATAAACATTATAATAATACAATATCCGGTTTTGAGTACCGGAGGAACCGCGTCGGGATGTCATTAATCACCAAATTTCGGAACCCGTCAGGTACCTATTGTCCCAAATTTTAACCGATCAATTTCGCGTAACGGTTTCTCCTCCCCGTCCAGAGTTTAGACATACAGGACTTGTTTTAGGGTGTACCCCCCCCATCCGTTGATTTAAACATTTCGGGTGTCAAAATTCGGACACCAAAAATTTCGGGTAACCCCATCCGTTGATTTAAACATTTCGGGTACTAAATTTCAGACACCGAAAATTTCGGGTACCCCCATCCGTTGATTTAAACATTTCAGACATCACGCCCTCTACGTCGTCGTCATGTGGGCGTACCCACAAATTTCGGGTACCCCCATCCGTTGTTTTAATCATTTAGGGTACCAAAATTCTGACATTAAAAAAATTTCGAGAGAGAACGATTATTTTGTTACATCAAAATAAACCAGAACGCGGAAGTGTTTTAACATTCGGACACCAGCTGCCAGGGCCTCTGTCATGCAAATTTCGGGTACCCCCATCCGTTGATTTAAACATTTCGGGTAACGGTAACCGATACCCCCAAAATTTCGAGTAACGGTACCCGATGACATCGCCTCTCCGGGCAACCGCCGAATTCCGGGTACCCCCATCCGCTACACATTGTTTTCGGCTACCAAATTTTGGACATGCAGAAACCGTGGCCTCCGTGACGTCTTGAAACAGGTTTTAGCCATACGGACGCCAGCGACTTGAGCCTCTGTGTGATGTCATGAACTGGAACACGGAAGTGTTTCAGTCACACATACACACACATACATACACACACACACACACACACACAAAACAGTGACGTCACATGGACAGCTCGGACACCAGCTGCCAGTGCCTCTATGACGTCATGAACTGGAACCCGGTAGTGTTTTCAACTGGAACCCGGAAGTGTTCTCATACGCTCACTTTCCCTCTACTAATAAGGTATCCTAAAAAGAAGGTCGTAATAATCCACTGTAGAAAGGTAGATGAAATATCTATAAATGAAAAGGATAGTTGAAGGGAGAGGGGATAATTTTCTATAAATGGAAATGATAGTTGAAGGTGGAGGGGATAATTTTTGTGTGTGTACTAAGTTATCGGCAACAAATAATTGTCTGTTATTAAAATTCCTTCCCGGGCTGTTTGGCCGTGGTCCTATGTTTTCTTTAAAACCAGACGTTTCGGCAGTGCCATCATGAGTGAAAATCGAGTGCGCCAACGTGAAGTGTTATACGTTAGTGACCACAGTACTGTGGTTAGGGCTGCAGAAAGAAGTAGTTTCTGTGGAAATATTTCATTTCGAAAATTATTTTAAATATAAAGCTTAGAACATAGAAGTCATGTATATATAATTCTCCATACCGATATTTTATTTTCAAAATCATAGTTTGTGTAAATGAAAATTTATTTTATTATAACTTTCTAGTTAGTTTCTTTCATTTTTCATATAACTGCGTAATTTACTCCTGAAGTTTGTAACATCAGTAACACTCATACGTTTACTAATTTAAGCAGATTACAATCAGTAGAAAATAACACAACACTTTAAGAAATAATTTCATTGTAATATATTATATGCTATTATAACTTAATATCACTAAACATATTACTCCACAAGGGTAACAATGTACTCAGCAGTAGCCGTCACGTAGAGCCATTGCTCCAGGAAGCGGCGTATCTAACTAGTGCAGTTAATTAATTACGTGTCGGGTGTTATCAACGCACAGGATCTGCCAGCGGCAAGATGGCGTTTGATACAAAGCTCTGACTGTTTAGAGTAGCTTCCGTGCATACATTTTGCTGATTACTCCCTATGACAATGGACCAAGAACTCACTCTATGGTTAATTGTGTGCTCCTGCCGTACAATATACTATGATAATGCAAACAATGTAGGTCTACAAGTTATCACCTCGATCATCCATGCACAAAGGTAATTACAAAAGTAAGGTACACTTGAGAGAAACAAAATACAACTACTTTAAAAAAATTTATTACAACTACTTTAAGTTACTTACCAAAAGGAATACTATTTATTACTTATTTTCTAATAATCCCCAAGCCAGTTTAAACATTTGTCCCAGAATAACACTAATTTTAATACACCTTCTTCATAAAAATCATCATCATCTTCTTCTTAACGGTTTTAAGCTTTAGCGGCCTGTTCCTATTCCACAGTCCACCTTTTTTTACAACTTTTCTTCTGCTTCTAGGATTGTAAACTTTTGCTATCTTTGGCATTCTACTTTCTTTCATTCCATTAATGTGTTGAATCCATTTTCTTCTGTATTCTTTAATCCATTCATTAACTGCAAAAATATAAAAATTACTTCTTATCTTTTAATTTCTTATATAATATCGTCTATTACACATTTTAACTTGTCTCAGAAATTTCATTTCTGCTGTTTGTTTCTTCTGATCATATTTTTTTCTTTATGACCCAAGATTCAGAACCATACAGTAGTGCCATTGTTTTGTAAAATGTTATTTGGGTTTCCTTTCTACATTTATTTTCCAACGTTCTCCAAATCGTTCTACACGTTCTTGTGAAATTCATCACTTTATTTTCTATTTTGATCATAAGTGACGTCACGTCCACGATAGTTGAAATGTCTTACTTGTTCTATGCATGTGTTGTCTATGCATATTTTGGTCCAAACCGGTTCATCTCCTATAAAGGCCATTACTTTTTTCTTTGATTCAGATATGTTAGAGTTAATTCTTTTCCCATTTTATATAAGATGTATATTACTCGCTGGAGATCGTCTTCTAAAGTGGTGAATACAGCATGGTCATCCGCGAGGAAAATGGTTATTAAGCTTTTATTTTGGTGTATTTTAACACGGACAGGAGATTGTTCTTCCCATTTTCTTGAGGAGCTCATCTAGATAAAGTTAAAAGGTAATGGTGACAGACAAAAACCTGTCTTACGCCTTGGTTTGTTTCAATCGGTATAGATTCTTCCACGTCGTCTGTGATTATTGAGGTGTGTCTATACAAACTTTTTATGGCCTGAACTAGGTGTTATTGTGTATCTTCATTTTCATGTATATCCCATAACTTGGTTCTAATCACTCTATCAGAAGCTTTGTTGAAATAGATAAAGGGAATATGTGTTGTTTTTAAATCCTTTTTATAAGAGCCGTTTGGACCACAGCCTCTACCTACTCAAGACTGTCACGTGGTGAAGAGCCACACCATTTTAAAGATACTCCTGTAACAGAACACGACGTATCTAGACCAGAGAAGGTCGATTAAGAAACCTAGCCGGCATAGGGTTTGTTGTCCTATACGGTGGTCTCAATGAACAACTCACGATTCCTACAATAGCCTCTGAAACATCTTCATAAAAATTTACAGTAAATTCGTCACCCGGTCTACTGCTTCATTTTTCGCTTCTTCTTCAGACAAAAATCGTCTTCTTGAAAAATATTCCTTTAGTTTCAACAGGTAGAATTTACAGGGAACCAGATCTATGCTCAAATGCTTCCCACCCTATCCTCCTGATTGCTTGAAGTGTTCCTTCAGAAGTATATGGGGAGCAGCGTGTCATGCATAAATTTTACATCTATAATAAAGTATTATTATATTTGAATAATACTTTAAATTTTCATTTAAAAACTTGTTTTTTTGTTAGATCACAATACTGTTCTGTATAAGTTCTTTCTTTTAAAAATGATTCATAGTTTTTCACCAACATACCTGGTGTATTACCTCTGCGAAGCTAAGGTTGTGTGCATGTACGTATGTGTGTGTGTGTGCGTGCGTGCGTGTGCGGCTCCTATATGTTGGCGATGATGTGCTGATTTCCACGTAGCTTGTTGATTGTCCGTGTTCCTACTGCATGATAATGATCATCATGATGGTCGTGGTGATCCTCTGTCAATCGGTCGTTATATGTGTTGGTTATCGTTTCAGTTGATGTTGATGACTTGATGATTGCAAGTCTTTGTCGTAGAGCAAACCGACATAGTGTCCCTGTGAGTAAAGTAAAGTATTAGCGTCTGTTTCTCGTTCGAAATTGTCGGAGGTATTTACAGTCTGGAATAAATCGACTGTCTAACGTGTTCAATTTGCTGTAAACGTTACTTTTAAAATTATCACGTTTTGACGTGATATTTTGTCCAAACTTAGCATAATAAACCAAGTTGTTGATAGTGATATTTACCATTTACCTCACGTTTTTATCACAATTAATTCTATTTGAATTCTTCTATCTAACAAAGGGCTATTATAAAGCATAGCAGGGAGACAATTATAGCATAACATAAAGGAGGTATATCTGAAGTCGTATTCTGCGTCATTTTATTTCTTAGGATGTTCTAAGCACACTTTTTATAATATATGATGGCCGAAAACACACACACTAGGTCCCCAGGAAGAAACTAGTAATTGTAAAGTCAGACACGCAAGTTTAACTCTAATACGTAACGGATAGTTAGATTGTTTTAAATACTGTCATTAAGTACCCATCATATTATATTTCGTTGGAAACCTGAATACGGTATTCTGACATTTTGGCCGAATTGCTAATACTGCCTTAGCTATAAGGATAATAATTAGAATCTCTTGAAGTAACAAAGCGTTTTTAACTTCTGGACACTGTCTCTATGCACGAATCAGATTACACCGCTAGTAAGATAAGAATAGAACAACCATCCACTTCTGAGTGTAAGTTGATGCAGCGTCTACACAATCAGTATTCATTATCCACAGCTTATCACCTTAATTAGAGCCAACCCGTCTTGGCGTTGTAATTCTGCTCTCGATGTAGCCATTGTTTAATGACGTGCCATAAACACAACTGTAGCCTAATGATGCGAAATAAATAATTAATTACAAATGTAACATTTGGTTTGGTGCCAGAGGGTAACGATTTAAGTTAGCAAGCTACTGGACTTATTGAAATTATAATAAATGACTAAATTCTGAACACGTCGTACACATAATTGCATAACACAATATAGTACACGTTAAATAGGTAAAGGTGATATTGTGTATGTTTGACTGCATTCAAGTTGTAGAATTCATGTGCAGAACGAAGTCAGATATCAGAAGTAATTACACATTATGAAATAGCAAACCCCAATATATATATATACAACTTACAGTACTATCGCGTTGGTCGCTGAGTGAAGTAATTTCATCGGATAGTTTCACCCAGATGGAAGCTAGGTGAAACTAGACCAGTAGTAGTAGACCAGTTTATATTCTGTTTCCGTTCTGTCTGCATCTAAGTTAGAACAGTATGCAACTCTTACTAGTAAAACAAACTTCAAAAGTTTACAGAGTTTTGGTTGTGTGTATATAACTTTTCAATTATTCTTTAGGTGGGCAATAGTGATAGATACCACATATATATGTAGATAAGGTAAATAGCAAACATAATGTCTGTAGAGGAAGAGACATATTATTACATAAGTTCCGAGCGTATTTTGTTTATGAAAACTTGGAAGTAAAAAGTAAGTGGAAATATATTTTAGAAGTATAACACTACCGACTTAGAACACAAAGTTTTTATTGGTAAAATCGTAAGGTATTATCTTATAGCCTGAACCAGTTTTCGCTTAATATAAGCTTCGTCAGAGGCTGCCACTAAGAGCGCTGTCCGTCTTGTTCTTGGTGACAGCGCCGTCGTTTGAAAGATCGATGTTATGTGTGTGCGGTGTGTTATGTTCAAATAATAGTGCGATTTGAATTTTGTCTGTTCGTTTATGATGTCGTTTTTATGTGTTTTTTGTGTGTTTGTATATTTCTAGTTGTTCAAGATTGTCTAGTTTTTGACCTATTGTGTGTACGTGTAGATTATCCATGTTGCTTTTTATGTTTGTGTTTGTGCGGTTTGCTTCAATGAGGTGGTTTGCAAAGGTGGATTCGATGGTGGAGTGTAGTGCATTTGTGTTTTGAATGTATCTATGAAGCAACGTTCTGTCTGGCCTATGTACAATTTGTTACAGTCTGAAAAGTTTAGTTTTTAAACACCAGGTAAATCAAATTTGTTTTGTCCTTTACGTGTGTTTTTTTATTGTGTATGTTCTGTTTTGTACTATAAAATATATAGCAGAAACCAACGGATACAACAGAACAATAATAATCAATAAACTCCTACACAAAACAAACAACTGACCAAAGACAGAAAACAAGTTCATAACACTAAAATACTCCAATAACCACAATCATTCAATCAATCTTCAATCATTATTCAGTAAACATGTTCTCAAAATATTTTCCTTATGAACAACTTTAATTTACTCTCAGAAAATAGTAATAAGAACAAGACTTTAATTTATTTTTACTTTACGTCCAACAATGTAGTCTTGATATTATTATAAATTTTAGATTCTATGAGTTCCAAACTCAATTTATTGTTTGCATATTATAATGTGTTGTGTATTATTTCATTTGTCTTTATAAGCAAAGATTTGGATAACTTAATTAATTGATAAAGATTCACGATATACGAGAGCAGGCTAAAATGTTGCGGGCCTGACACAGATATAGCGCTACTATGCTCATTATTTTGATCGTGATGTACGATTTCATTATCCGTACGCTGAATTTGGATATTTCAAGTCAATGAGTTGTTTAGTACTAGTTTGACAATTCATCACAGTGAACGCCTCAAGAATTGTTTTAGCAGTGGCCAGTTTGGAAATTCGAGGCGTCATTATTGTTGCGGTGGTTAAAATCAAAGAATTGAAAGTCGAATTACTTCCTCACCTACCATACTCGCCCCGATCAATTTCGAAATCTTTCCTTACATTCAAAAAAATGGCTTGGTGGAAAATATTTACTGGCGACAATTAAATCAGTGATACTGTAAATTTGAGGACATCGACATTTGAGAACTTTGAGGACATCAACAAATCGGCTTATCAGTCTGGCATAACCGCTGTAGGACATCATGGGAAAAAGAGACTACAGCTAAATGAAGATTATGTTGAGAAATAAATGGAAATTAATTGAAAAAGTGGCGTTTTTTATTCAGGCTCTTTAACTTTCACTCTCCGCTAGTATACGCACAAAAATATAGACTATATTATGTACTATATTTTTCCAAATTTACTTCTACATTTTGGATTGCCGTTGCTACTGCTTACACTTTGCTCTTCGTACACATAATGTATTAGTTTACTCCTTATGATATTTTTCTATTTTACGTTTACACATTGCAAGCTTCCCATTTATGCACAAAATCGACACATTTACACCATCGTTACTACCAAGCAACCACGGTCACAGAAGTGAAAGATATCTCCTATCCCAGTCGGGGTGCCAATGTATGATAAAATATTCTAAATTAATACGTATTATTATCTAACGAACAACAATACTGTATGAGGAAATAAAGAAATTAAAATGTATCTAAGCGAAGTACTTGAAAAAAAAATTCAATAATATAATACAATACTCGGAAAACTCAATTGAATTCAGCTTGTTATAGACAATAACTATAAAAAATTGTACAAAATAATTTTACTGTTCATTAGTTTTTCCATGAAATGAGTTAAAGGCACATACGGGAAACTTTGTAAAGCGTGATGTCAAAATATGTGACAATTCGTGGAAACTGGAAATTCATTAGTTGTCGCACTGCTTCTATAATTCGACGAAAACGTAATTTGGAAACTGCCGGAACTTTTGGTACATGACATAACTTCCCCTCCGCTAACATTTAGTCCAGAAGTTTTCTTACTTCAAAATTTAAATGAACACAAACATACCCTCTTCAACGTCCTCTGTAATACATAAGTGAATAATTCTGAATCAAAAATACCTTGAACATCAGTGTTTTATTTATCAATAATTTTACGAAGTGAATAAAATAGTAACACTTCAGCTAGGTTACTTACGTCACAGCATAGGCCAAAAGCTGCTTGTTCAACCCTCACGGATCTGTTCATCCTCTCCAGTCGTCTCTTCGTAGCTCTATCCGCACATCTATCTTCTGCTTGTTTGCCTGACCTTGAGTTTTATATTATTTGAAATGCTTTTATCCACAGCCATTTACAATTCCTTTATCTATTTTTTAAATTGTAAATGTTAAATGTAAGTGGTCGAGTTTAGTACATCTTTAAACGTCTGTTATGTAAGGAGTATCATTTCGTGACCTGTATTTTCCTTTATTTACTTTATTTTTTGTATTTGTCGTATTTAGTTCATTTCTACAGGACAGTCCATAGAGCTTTATAACTTAAAGAAATTTTGTGTCTTGACGGACATTTATTCCAAAAATACGATTAATTGCTTTACAAAACATATCTTTTTAGGGAATAATTTCGTTTTCCAAATATTTAAAATAGCTCATTTGGTGTGCAGTTATTATAGTTTATGTAACATTTTTTTAGTTAGAGTAACTTTGTTCGGAGTAATTAAAGATACACTTGTATCGCGTAGTCTCTAAATGCGTTAACAATTTTTATCAGCAACATAGTTTACCGCTAGCAGTAAATCTTAGGCCTATGTGTACCGCTAGCAAAAGTGACAAAAATCTAGAACGATCAACAAACATAGAATAAACGTTTTGAGGCTCTGAAATGACCTGCAACAGGAAGTTAATGCGGAATTCGAAAAGTGATTACAGTACGACGAGAGTTCAACGTTAAAGATAAGGACGATCTACTGCCAACAGTTCAGCAGAGGATATCAAGCTTTACGCAGTTTTGAACATAATAAACTTATCCATCATTGTCTCTGACAGGTTGATTTACAGCCACTAAAGGTAGTCTGCCAAAAAATCTCCTTGAAGGTCAAACAGCAGATCGTATACGCTTAGCCTAACACCGTGAGCAACAAAAGGAATCTGAGGGAAACATAAACCTATAATCTTGTAAGTACAGCATCAGCAATGATAAAACAGTAGTACCTCTATAAAGGTCAAACGACGACGACACGTGCATGTAATTAGGGGCAAAGAATAAGAATCATGATGCCCATATCATCCACAATAACACTTGATAACAAACTCTACAGCATTCACACTACATCTGAGCAGTATTACATAAGATCTGTACTTCAGCAGAAAAAAACTTAGTCAGCGAATTCAACATTGTTAATGATAGGGTCAAGACAGTTACTAAAGGTAGACTATCGCAGTTTTAACAGACAGTCGGGCTGAGGATGATATAACAGATTACCACCCAATGCCCTGGGAAACAAATCAAAGCCAGCAGTAACATCCTAAATTGTAAAAATAGCTATTATTTTCAACACTCCGTGATAGGAAAAATCAAAAGCTTCATATCAACCTAGGAATTCCAACCGTCAAACTGTTACACACAACCAAACCGTCAGACGTACAAGAAATTCATAATAAAAGGATTATTATGCAGTCTGTTTGAACAACAATAATTCTTGCAAAACGGTGCCACGAGGAGAACAAATCAAAGGTGCCCAACCGATATGACAATTGTTAAATCATGGTTCTGTTAGTGGGAACGGTCCAAAAATTATTGTCTTACACAATAGATTTATAATGATTGTTGATCTAAAAAAAAAAAAAAAAAAAAAAAAACTTACCAAGAGACCTACTTTTTTTTTCAGATTGGTGGAACGATCGGCTAGGCATTCTCATGTCGCGCCCAATCTCTTCAGCTCATATCTTTGTAACATCAAATTGGTCGGCCTATCTGGTTCTCTCATTTATAAAGGAAGTACTTCATTTCTATATATTTCTATATTATATGCGGATAAAGGAAGTTTCTGTTTTTCTTATGTAAGTCGTATACATACGATAGTAAGATACGTACATGTAAAAGTACAATAGATGCGATAGGTTTCTCCCATAGCATACGTGTCAAAACTATACATAGTACACACCTACACACTAGAGAAAAACTACTTTAGAGCCAATACAATTTAAATGGTTACTGATTAAATCAAACGTTTGTAGATAAATATAAACAAATGCTTCATAAACATCAAAATTATAAAGTGCTGCAAATTCTTGATAATATTGACTTGGTTGGCAACTGCAGAGTTAGAAACCGTTCAAACTGTTATAGGAAAAGTGCAGTGTTTAAAGAAATATCTGCATATTAACGAGGTGTAACGTAAAGGGAGGACTGCGCCGATGGGGTCACATTCCACACGCTGCTAACATAGTTCTTAGAATAAAATCGCTTGGTAGTTTATAACATGTTTATAATAGTTTATATAAATAAATGACGAAAACGTATTTTACATTCAAACACACGAAGAAATCTAAAATTGTTTACAAATGTGAATGAAGTTTCATAAAACTAAGTGAAAATTTGTGATATTATACCAGTATACTCGACAACATTGTATTGCTAGATAAACGTTTGTCTGAAGTGAATCTTATTTCTAACTGCTGTATTTATTTTCAAGACAAAGCGAAGCCACAGGAAGTGAAACACTTTAGTGAGTGTTAAATGACCCGTGTTGTTCTTGACTCGCAAAAATAATCTCTCCATTTAACTCTGAACTTATTTATTTTATCCTGTGCTCTTAACTTTTCCCAGTCGTTTCTAACAGTGTAGAAGTTGAGACAACACTGGGAACTCTCATTGGATCTAAGAATATGAACGACGTATAAAATTGACGACATTCCGGTAAAATGTTTAATACAAATTGTGCTGGAACTGATGTAAATATAAAGCGTTTTATTATTACTTTTACTCAGTGCAAAAGCACACGGTTGGATTTTACAAAGAAAATAAGGCAATATTGTTCTGGATAATAATAGATGTTAGAATGATTGATATTTAATAATAAATGTTATTAGTGATTAATAATAAATAAATAAAACCTCTAGGTAAAAATGTTGCTAGTTACTGATGTTTAAAGAAAATGAATTTGACATTTTATAAACAACAGAATTGGAGAGTGTCTGAGAGAAACCGGTCGGAGAAGTAAACATTTAAGAATAAATGCTAAAATTAGAACGTGTAAGTCTATTATTAAGCCACACGCAAGCCGAGGAAGAGGAATATGGACGCGTCTTCTGGAAATATGCGAAATTAAAGTTTTGAAAGCAATAGCTAATAAAATACTAATAGACCAAGTATAAATTAGGAACGAAGAAAGGAATGATTTGAAAATAGAGGAACTATCACATTGGATGGAAAGTAAGAAAAAGAATGGGATGAATATGTAAGCTGTAAAACGGACGGAAAATTAGTAAAGATATCACAGAGTAAAATGTGATGTATGTCTGGATTGTAAAGGGAGTTAGATTGACAAAATCTGAGAAAGGTAGAGTAACGTGGTTGCACTGACAATTAAAAGAAGTAGAAGGAAAATAAATGTATAAAAGAGCTCAATTTCAGTTTTAGAACGTATTATTATTATAATTTTAACATTTATTAATAATATTAACACAGGTATAAACTTTTAATTTTTATTTTTTTAAATTCACTCTGTTTTTTACATACGTTATACTACTTTAATATATAACCAAGCAATTTGCATAAAAGTTTTATAAAAATAACGTAATATAAATTTAATTACTCTGTAGGTCTCTGTTTAAATTTTGGGATTTGTTTCTAGACAAGAGTAAAAACAAAAGTTTTACTACAAAGGAATGTACATTTTTTAACGGCAATAACAGCAGTAGCTTTGTTATTGTTGATATAGGTTTTACAAGCAATCAAACTGTGTATAGACATACATTGATTAAAGATAACTCAATTCTGTCTTTCCTCTTTTACAAGCAGAATTATCACTGTTGCACACCACTACATAAAATTATTCCAATTAGCGCTTTCAAGCTTCACAGCTCATCGTCAGATCGGAAATGATCGGAAATGGTCTGACGATGAGCTGTGAAGCTTGAAAGCGCTAATCGGAATAATTCTTATATAGTGGTGTGCAACAGTGATAATTCTGCTTGTGATTTTAACCACTAGCACAACTTTCTTCATTAAATTTCTCTTTTACTTATTTCTCTGTGCTGTGGTTTGGCTGATTCCGTGTTATCTCATTTGCGCTTCATGACTGTTTTTTGTCGTAAACGTTATCATTAGAAGAATATTCTAAAACTAAGCCAACAGCAATGGTGATTTCAAGTATTAAAATTTAAGATACACTATACCGTGTTTCACATAATTTCTTGTTTTACAATTGAAACACATTCTCTCCACTTCTCTTCGCTTTGTTTTTTATTACATCTCACTGTTATTTCATGATGTTTTTTAACAAGTCCTGTTTTGTATGCGCACCTGTTTTAAGGTGGCTGGCACAGGTTCGAAAACTGGTCACGCTGATTCTTGGTAATCGTCATATAAATTCCGCTCCATGGCACGTCCGACCGTTTTCTAACAGTCCCTTTTATTAAATACAAGTTCTGTATACCATAATACACAATAGTAATAAAATAAGATTGGGAATAATAATAATTATATTGAGCGCATGTAGTCATGTTAATTGATAGTGGTAAAACAAAGAATAGACGAGTCAGACCTTCATAGTGTATTAAAAACTTAAACATTTAGAGACACAAACCAAAGAATGAAAAGGATCAAAAACCCAAGAAATCCATGGATATCTGAATAGATATACAAATTAAATGGTCGAGAGTCGAAAAATTGAGAAATTGGTTAGGATAAAGAGCAGACTATTTGAAAAGAATTAACAAGAAAACCATAAATCAATTCAGATTATTGAAAATTCTTAACGTCTCTGTGCAAAGATAACCAACAGAGCTGTAATAAAAAACCTAGAGGGATCCTCCTAAAAATCTACTGACAAAAGTAAAGTTCTTCACTGAAACCCTTCTAGTCTTGTTTCCTGCCAGTAAAATATGGAATCAATGAAGCTTTTAAACGAATGAATAAATATAACTGATCTGAAAATGACAACGACGCTGGTCGTTTATTGAGTGTTCTGAAAATATTTCAATTTACTCTGACATGCAAAGCAACAACGATATAAACGTAACAACAACAACGATATAACAACGTTTAATGCAAAAATGTATATAAACAAAAAGGAGTAACCGATAGTGTAATGGAGGAAACGATAAAGAATAATGAAGCAGCAGCATCTATATCAAATATGTAAAACAATGTGAAGGTCTGGTGAAAGCCAAAAATCAGGACTGATGTATGTAAACGTACATGTATGGGCGCATACGCGGCTGCATATGCGTATTCCAATAAACAAAAGATAGATAAGCTATCTGCTGCATTGTCAGAGTTATAATTCTTCTTAACTAATCAATTAAGACAATAAATACAGGAACGCATGGAAGCTTATCTCCTATTGGAGGTCCCACACACCCTAGCAAACTGTTTCTACACGTTGTAAAAGGAAACTGCGGCCAAGAATTCAATTGTTAACCAAATTATAAAAAAATTCGACTACAATAATATATGTTGAAGAGATGTGTTCAGCTTCCAGTACTACACCAAAGAAGTTGGTCTAGTTATAAATGGGTCTGTTAATGCAATTATTGAAAGAAATGTGTTCTTCACAACAATCAGTACTTTTACTAAACAATTTACGTATTCACAACATAGACTCACACAATAATCTACATGTAGATAACAAAATTGTTAAAGAGTTTTTATAGGGATAAACGTGTAAAACCTTGTTCCATAATATTAGTTTTTGTTTAATGTTTTCACCTCCAGACTCTTCCGTAAAAGTTTATTATTTCCAACGGTACAAAACGTATGAGAAGTCTCCGGTGTTTCTAAAACCTGAAAATAGCCGTTAAAGGACCTTGTTGATCTTTTTGAGACGCTGTCAAAGTAAAAATGTCATTACTATTATAAAGTAATCTAAATAAAAGCTGGCAGACATGGATAGGGAGACAGTTTGTATGACCCTTGCTAACAACAAGCGTCCACAGTTTTTAAAAGCACTACGCCACTGATAACCAGGTGCATATATAAAAGAAGATTTTCTAAAAGGATATTATGAAATAGACTGAGGAGAATGTGGTAGAAGAAGATGCGAAAGAAAGCGAGGAGGAGAGAAGTGAAATGAAAAGATGAAGTTCTCTCTCTTCTAGGTTAGCAGCCCAATGGCTGTTTCGTGGCAGCTCGCCAGTCTTCACACTACTCTGCTTTCCTTTTCAACTCACAATATGATGTGCAGTTCATATCGACCATAAGCTGTTTCATGTAGTCTAAACGGGGTCGTCTTCTGTGATACTTTTCCCTTCAATTGTTCCTTCTATTATTCTCTTAACCATATAGGGCATTGTGCCGTAGTATGCCCTATAAACGTAGCTCTTCACCCTTTTAAATTTCGTAGAAAGCTCTTCTCTTGAGCTCTTCTAAAGACTTCCTCATTGGTTATCTTCTCCCTCCAGCTTATCTTGAATAAGGATGAAATTAAAAAAGGGAAATAGCCCGTATCGTAAATTGTATTAATAGCTTTCAGCATTGATATTAGTTATCATTCTTTTTCATGAATAGAGTTATTTATTAAAAAAAAGTTCTGAGGCACACCGAAGAGATAACGTTGATTGGGCCGTGGCATACCAGAGAGAATTGAACCAGCTCTTCCGAGAAACGTAACACAAAAACCGTGAGCACTGAGGCGTTTTAAATCCATCCACGTCCACACGGGGATCGCTTCTCATACTGGGCTAACAGTAACAGTAACGCTAATTTTATTCCCGTTGAGAGAACAACACATTCCTTTGTAGTAAAATCTTTTTTCTTACTCTATTACGCAAACACTGGTGTTTACGTAAGCATCTGCAAAGCAACGGAATTTATTTACATTTGTCTCGCATTAACGTTATGCGAATTAAGTAAGTAAAGAATTAATAGCGTTCTACTGTATAAAACAGCGTTAATCTAACAGCAATAATAATAACAATGATAATGAAAAATAACCATATTTGTATTACTATTACAACAAATAATAGTAATAAGGAAAATAATAATATGGGTCATACTATGATTCCATATTAATCATATAAATTGAATAAATAAAAATCTAGGTAATTTAATAGATGGCACAAGTTGTATGATTCTTCAGTAGTTGTATAGAGAATACGAAGTTTGGTTATTTGTGACGACCACAGATTTCTAGGATCCAGACACCAAAAAATATTTGTACAGTAGCGGAAGTAGGGTTGAAAGTATTACGAAATGAGCTTTATAGCCATCCTGTAGAAATTTTAAGGAACTGGTAAAAATGTCAGTAAAGAATGGGAGCTGCCTTCGTCAGGAAAAGAATTACTTTTATACATGTGGAGCAAATGGATTAGCAGGAAGCTAATCGCGGACTTTAAAGGAGGAATAAAAAAAGATGGGAGAAAAATATCTAATCTCTTTTAAGCTGATAAAACAAATGTAGACCTACTGATTTTATGGTAGGAGAAGTGGCGAGGTCTCATCAGGGAATTAATATTACAGCGCAGATGCGGGTCTTTTAAGCCCAGTTAAATTACACGTCAACTAAAGTTTTTTAGGTCCTTTCAGTAAAAACAAAAGGGGTTTCAGGAATGTAAATGAATCGGCAGATTGAAAAATAACCAGTAACAGAATGAATCCTGAAAAAGGAAACGAAGGCGAAGCTGCTCAAAACACTCGTGTATCCACTTTGCCACTTCGGGATCGCAATCACAGGCTCTAAAAGTTTCAGATATTTCTCTAACATTTATGTTTCTAAATTCCTAAGCTTCATAAGACTGATAAGAATAATTCCTGCAGAATTAAATTCTTAAATTCTGCGAGAACTGAAAATAGACCTTGTCTGCTACAGACAATACAAAAGCAGATTCTACAGCGCTTACCTCACATTTTAAGACTAAACGGAAAGAAAGTCTAGCAGTTCAAGAACGAGTAGATGCAGAGAGAGAGAGAGAAAGAGTTGGATCACGGTTCCGACTACTACGGCTATTGATCAAGTTAACACACTGAAAAATTTGCATCTAAATTACGGACATTTGGAATCTCAGGAAAAAATAAGTGGGACATTACGGTCAGCAAACAATCGGCACCCGTCTTGAGGCTAACTATAAATGAATGTGAGCATGTGAGCAATAAATAATACTTTATTACCAAATGACGAAATGTTGCATTTATATTTTTTTTGTGTTATGGCAAAAGTCCACCATTTGGATCCAACTGTTTACAATCCATCACAGTTATCTTCTAAAAATATTTAAAAATTGAACAGAAAAAAAGATGTAGTGAGGGATCTAGTGAACACGGCCGGTGACAGAGAAGCATGGGAAAAGAGTAACTGTTCGTTTAAGGAGAGATCGTCGGTTTTTCAATCAGTTTTCCAGTCAAAGAATCATTTTTTTATTGTCACTAAAAATTTTCCATTTAATCCTGATTAAGGAAATATGTACTTTTATGAGGTTACCTACATTAATGTGACCATAAAAAAGTATTGAACTTTGTTTTATGGATCCCATTGTTTAGATTTCCCCGTATTCCATAACCACGGATTTCAGCAGTTAGGTACACGTTTCTCAAAACTATAAGTGCTGTTGATATCAAATTTTTTATTGTTAAACAATACAATGTAATAAACAAAATGTACTAGAATTAATCTCTTCCTTTAAAAAATTAATATTGGAAAACATTTTAAATAAAAATAATTTTTTCAAAAAATTTAGAAAAATTAATTAAATTTTTATATTGGTATTTTTCCTTAAATTCCTTCAAACTAATACATTATGTCTCAAATATATCTGTTAAGGTGTGGTAGACATTTTAAGTACACAGTTTCAATAGATAATTAATTAATGATACCTAACTAAACCCTTATTCACCCATTTAAAATACAATGGACAAAAAAGGTCGTATCTCCCCTTAACCGACGGATCGCGACATTCGATAAAGGACAAGTGCATTAAGCTTATATTCCACTTTACCGGTTTGTATAAGCAGGAGCCAAATTATATCGTTGCCCCCTCCCTTGCAACTCTGATAAATGTGCTGCAGGGGCGACAACTAATGCTTACTCTCTCCTGACCCTCGTTGTGTTAAACCGCCCCTTCACTCACTAACAAACTTACTATGCCCTCATTTAAGTTTTACGGAAGCATGAAAGCCGCTAAATTTCTGAGAATGTGCACATGAATGTAAATGGAAAAAACACTCCCAAATACATCATTATGAAAACACTTATGTACAGGATTAGTAATAACATCTCTAATAAATTATATTTAATACATGCTCAATACAGCGAGTATACTTCTTTATTGATCATTATTTTTATGTACGTGCATCAACACCCGTAGGATGTAGGATGTATTCAATACACCGTCTGCATAAGAAGGGAACCGGTCCACACACACGTGTACATATCAAGATACATACAGATACGTTATAAACATATATACCCTATAATTTCTAAACAAGAAGATTTATTTAAAATTATAAATTTATTAAAGTAAATAATTTAGGAGTACAGTGAAAAATCTGGAATTGTTTAAAGATGCAGGAAGACCTAATAGAAGTGGACGAACTTGGACAGAGGATCAAAGGAAACAAGCCAGTGAGCGTATGAAGGAGTATTGGAGACGGAGGAAACTCCAGGCAAAGGAAAAGAAATAAAGTTGTAGCGTGATCCTAAGTGGTCAATTCGCTAAAAAAAAAAAAAGAAAAAAAAAGTAAAATATATACTTTGAATATTTCCAAAATAACCGGCAAACAGCTGCGTAAGCCACCGACTGCCCTCTCCACATTTACCTGTGAGTATACAGTAAAATCCGTTACAACAATTAATTACCAATTAATGTTAATTATTAATTTAAACATTCGTTAACATAAATATTTTGTTATTTACAGCACCCTAGCGATTTTCTTCGTTGTCATATTCTATAACTTTAAAAACTGTAAATACTTGTACAGCTAGACCTATATTTATCATGCAACTTGCGTATATTTTTTAATAAACTTGTGTTATCCTTTGTACACTTTCAGTCTCAAAAAGCCTACAAAGGGATAACGATATATCGAACAAGACTGTCAAAAAGATTACTTATTAGGAATTAATTAAACTACAGGAATAATTTATAATTAAATTCATCTATTAAACGACACTTTATTAATTACGGTCTACAACTTAACCTCACTAAAATTGCCTAATAACAAAGGGTGAATAATATGAGGGATAATTTATGATTGTTGGAGGGAAATTATACACCAGCTGTCCGGCAACACCGTATGAATAACGCGTTTTTGAACATTCTAGGGGTTTCGAGTCGTCGCGTCGCCTGGTTATTCTCCCCCCTGCAACCAGGACTCTTTCGTAAACGTTATTTTTATTGGATGTCACACCACTGCTCCTGTGTGTAATGGGCAAATACATAATCAACTTTGATGTTATATAAATGTTTCTGTAATGAAAGTGTTATTATAATAAATATGATTATATTACCTACTGATTTATTTGTTGCTTAGTATTCAAAGGTCCGTGGGCCTGTCGTCTGTCGATTTCATGTTTGTATGGGACAACACATTTGTTGTATCACAGGTTAACAGTGTACGTATAAATTAACAGGTTTTCTCAATAAATGGTAATTTAAAATGTATATAATAATAAAATATATGAATAAAAACAAAATTATCTGTTTAACAAGAGCCCTTACCCTTAGTGTAGTGAGTTTACTCTGTATAACAATAGGACTATTGCTCTATTAATTTTCCATTACTAAATCCCAAGCCATTAAACAATGACATTGTTTACTGACAACATATATTACTAGCCATGCGTTAATCAACAATTATTATTCGTTAATAGTTCTACTCTATACGTCTGATAATATTCCAACTGATGTAAGCTAAAGTTAATGCATCTGTGAATCGCAGAAACGTTTATTGCAGATGTGTGACGGTAGTAAACCTAACACACAGTTAATCCACCTACGAATTACAAAAAACCTGTTAATATTAGAACTTAAGACAAAATATTCTGTAAAAATGTGGTTGGCCAGTACAGCTGGGCGTGTTCATTGGATTACTACAGGGTCATAGGTTCGTGTTGACTTGCAACTGAGTTGATAAAACATACTTAATATAAAGCTAACAATTTTTAATTTTTAATTTCTTCGACAATACGCAGGTGACAAACGAACTATTATATTTTTCTGTTAAATAAAGAACTCATAAATAACATAATATGAGATAAAGTAATCTAAAGACTTAAATGCAAATAGTGTAAATATTAAGAGTAAAAGACGTAAGTAAGATGTAAGTAATTGTAAGTTCGTGTTAAAAATAAAAATTTTATTCTGCCTATTTTAAAAAATTAGATGTGTCATTATGAATCATGAATATTTTTAAAGTAAATATTATTTTTATTAAAATATTAATAGCAATTATTAAATATTTATTTGGTAAAGCTAATATTATTTTTATAGATGAGTTGCTGTGAGTTTAATTTTTTAATAATGATTCAAAGTCCGACACCCATGAAATATAGAAGAATTTTATAATTTGTTCATCATATATGTTTAGATATTTTAGACTATATGTCATTCATTTGTGTTGAATGGCAGAGATACGTTATGTTTTCAGAGTCTAACCTTATAAAGAGAATATTTTTAATTTTCTAGTTTCAAATTTTATAAACAATTAATTTTATTTGCAATATTTAATAAAGCGTTGATTATAAACATATTCTTTTAATATGTTTTGGTTAATTATTTCATATCATTAAAGTCTCACTCCTGTTGTTAAAAGTAGGTTTATTGTCCAACAACATATACTTAAAGCAACGAAAACACAAAAATCGCTACGACCTAGTCGGTGTTTAACACTATATAGTTGCGTTGGGTATAAGGACTGATGTATATTCATTTTATAATAGTTGTCATGTTGGAATATATTTCAGACATTTAATGATTTAGACCAAACCGGTTATCAGTTGACTAACACCTTTTAGCCATAACATAATTAATAAACCAAAATCATCTACACAAATGCAAATCTTGAAGTTTTTCGGTATTATCAGAAGACGGGACAAGTAAATCGCTGTTGTCGTACAAGACTAAGTAGATGAGAAGAGAACCAGAGGTCGATGGGGTGGTTTGATTTATTGAACAAGATATAAACTGAAAATTTCCAATGTTACAGATAATGCAAACGGTAGCGGCTGAGACGCGTGGAAAAGATTTACGAAACAGTTGTCACAGTGTTGGAAAACAAACAATTATAACAATGATAAAAAAAAAGAAGAATAAGAAGTCAAACTCTTTTCTAGAAAGCTATAAATATTGTTAAAATCATTCTACGTGATTTTACAAACGAAAAAGGTTTAAATGCTACAATTTAGTTTACGGGCGGTTAGGTTTTTATTTGTTATAACAAAGTAGCTTAACAAATTGTTCTTAACTCAAACATGGATGTCCACGTAATAATATTTTAGTCCTTTTTTAAAACATCCTAAAGCTTTATATCATTTGCCATGAAGTTTTTATGTTTATTTAAATCTCACAGCTTACAGTTGAATCTCTACTTTATTCGCGTGAAGGAACATCTTTCTCCCTGACTGTATATTACGGAAGCCAAAGCACTTACGAGATTACATTTTCATCAACCCTTCTCAGGATCAAATACGTTTTGAGAGGAGTGTTAAGACGTTCTGTAACGGAAATAAGGAATGGAAAATCGGAGCTGCGAAGCAACTGCCACACATTAGAATATTTCGCGTGTTTTATATTTCTGATAAAAAAGTTAACATAAAGTTAGATCGTTGGCTAAAAGTACATTTTAAGTTCAATGCTATCTAAATAGCAAAAGTTATTTACTTCTACAAATGTTATTATTAATATAGAAATTTAAAATAAAATGGAACATGCAAATGTTATTCAGATAAACTGAAAAAGTCGTAAATATTAATGCATGTGTATAACTTAAGCACTGTAAACAAAAATTAACAGAAATAAACATTCTTAGTTCTTTTAATAAACAGAAGTTATTCCTTTTTCTTTATATAATAATGAAACTTTCTCTTGTGAACGTACTTGTCTTTTTCTGTCTAACGCGTTTCGGCGTCGTGTTCGCCTTTGTCAGCTTAGAAACAGACTGCCAGTACTTTGTAACGGTTATTGCTTGGAAGGTATAGTGGAGGTGGTATGTAGAGGAAGGGGATTGGCGCGGGGATCCAAATTATTGTTTGTTTTTTGTATAATTGTGTCGAAAAGTGTATGTGATTTATATTGTAATTGGTCGTTAAGTATGTTGTTTGGTTGTGTTGTGTGGTGTTTGTATATTTCATATTATTCCTCTGTGTTGAGTTTTCACCTTTGGGTAAGTAGTGTAATATTTCAAGATTAGTATCTATGTTGGTGTAGCTATGGTTATGTGTGTGTATGTGTGTGGCAAACGCAGAATGTATATTGTTGTTGGATAAGGCTTTTAAGTGTTCAGAGTAACGGGATGAAGAAGATCTTCCCGTCTGGCCTATGTAGAAACTATTGCAGTTATTACAATTTAATTTGTAAACACCTGTTCTATTGTATTCGTCGGCAAGTTTTATTGAAGGCTATGTGTAAGGAAGTTTTTGTTGCTTGTTTTTTGGCGTTTCTGTACTTATTGATGAAATAATAATCTGCGGTATTATAGTTGTCTTGTCTGTTCATCATCTTTTTTCACAGCACTACACTTTATATAATAATGAAACTTTCTCTTGTGAACTTACTTGTCTTTTTCTGTCCAACGCGTTTCGGCGTCGTGTTCGCCTTCGTCAGCTTAGAAACAGACTGCCAGTACTTTGTAACGGTTATTGCTTGGAACGTATTATTATTCCTCTTTCTATTATTATTTTTACACACTTACATTTTTAACTACGCCTGTTGTAAATTAAAGTATGTGGATTAAGTAGCACATTGGATACCATTGCCGGTCCCAAGTCCGGATAAAAGAGGAGGGTTTGTGGTCAAGGCTAGCCACCTATCCACTGAAAAAATATGACCAAAAGAAGCAACGGACAGCCCTGGAATTAGACTGATTATACGGTAATGCCCATAGCGAGAAGCACAATGAGCCCCAGTAATATCCTGTGCATCAGAGACCAAGCCAGATACAGCAACAACTCAAAGAAAACGACAAAGTATAGAAATGACTACATTACGGAGGGTAGTAGGCAAGACAAGGTACAATAGGTTGCCGATTAATATAAGAGAAACGTGTAATGTAACAGACATTAATTCTTGGTTTGCGGAAATAAGAAGGATAGGGAATGAACACATGTCAAGAATGGATGACACAAGGCTAGTGAAAAACTCAAGAGATAGTCAACCAAACACCAAAGAGAAGCATTGGTTTGCCAAGGAAGAGGTGGAGTGACAGCATGTAGAACCGTTGTTACAGAGCATGGAAAGTTAAAGAAGAAGAAGACTTACATTTTTTAAAGCTCCACGGGACCGATGCCAGAAATTTTAGTTTCGCTTAGACTTTGTGAATTAAAACGGAATTATATTGTGGTGATTCCGCAGCAAACCATTACGTGGCGTCGAGTGCGTTAGCGATGATGCAACATGACAAATTATTATCAAACGAAAACACGAATCGCAATACGTTGTGAATATCATTTTATAAAACCTTTACAGTAATATGGTGCCGTCGCGATTTATTCGTCACAGATTTTGGCCTGGTGTAGTATATTAGTTGGTTTCTATATCCTCTACATAGACCTATACACAGACAGCGAACCGTATAATTAATGGACAAAACGTGTTATAGCGACATAGCTGTCTATTGTTTGTTCCCCGTGTCTTGTTTTCAAACGTAATTATACTAAACGTAATGGTTTTTGTGACTGTCATTTTTATTAGTATGAAGAAGGACCGTTATTGTGAGTGTCGTTTGTATAAAATTGTTTAATAAACTTGTAATTATTTAACACCCTGAAGTTGTCAGTTTCACTAGAAAGAAGATTAGAATCTACGTAAAAATTATTTACAGTAAAAGAAAAATTTTTTTACATTTTTTGCGATTGTCGTGCGAATAAATAAATTTCTGTCTACGCTGAACTTGTCGATGATTTTAGTTTTTCAATCATATTACAGAACGTAACCATAACCCAACTAACGTTTTCATATTCAAAGATTACTGATTAACAGGGTCTAATTAAATGACAAGAACAAATCATAGGCCTACTGAATACGTAGCCGATTGCTTGACTTTTATTTGGCGTTCAACAGTGCAGCCTCTTAGAAAGATTTTATAAGGTTAAAATGGAAAAAATGTTTATAATATAGATATTTTTCCTTACTGAAATAAGTAATGAAATGTATGTTTCATGTAATTTTTTAACAATCATTCAAAACTTATCGGTCCTACGTGTTCGCCTACAACCGTATCAGTAACCGATTATAATTTATAAATTTGTATTAATTAGTGGAATGAAGACATGACAAGAATGGATGGCACGAGGTTAGTGAAAAGGGCAAGAGGTAGTCAACCAAAACACCAAGAAGAGCATTGGGTGGCCAAGGAAGAGGTGGGAGTGATACGATGTAGAACCGTTGTTACAGAACAGTACAGAGTCCTAACAAGGAAGTCAAACAAGGAGGAATCCTTGTTTTGCATTCACAATAAGAAGAATGCATTGCAAGAGGAAGAATATTTTGCTTTCAGATTGTATTTAGATTTTACAAACACTTGACCTTTACTTAGCTCCTACAACCCCCCTCCATCATCACACTCCACACATGTTCAGATACACCCCTTGAACAGATGTTCACTACCCTTACATCCTCTGTTTAGTTGTTCACCAATCTCTTTGACAATAGTTTAAGAAGTTGAAACAGCTGTCAGAGTTAAATAAAAACTGTGAAACTTACCATGTGTTTATATATTTTCAAAAAGCTTTGTATTAATATATTTCACTGAGTGCCCAACGAGTCATCAATTAATATCGTGAAGAAGATGAAGACTTACATTTTTTAAACCTCTACGAAACAGGTGTCAGTAAATTTAGTTTTGTTTAAAGTTTGTGAATTAAAACCGAATTATATTGTGGTGTGGCTTCGCAGCAAAAGGTTACGTGGAGGCGAGTGCGTAAGTGATGATGGAACATGACAACTCATAAAACGAAAACACGATGCGCAATACGTTGTGAATATCATTTTATAAAACCTTTACAGTAATATGGTGCCGTCGGGATTCATTCGTCACAGTTTTTGGCCTGGTGTAGTATATATTACTTGGTTTGTATATCCTCTACATAGGCCTATACACAGACAGTTAACCGTATAATTAATGGACAAACCGTGTTATAGCGACACAGCTGTGCATTGTTTGTTCCCCGTGTCTTGTTTTCAAATGTGATTATACTAAACGTAATGGTTTTTATAATTATGTTATATTTTATTATTATAAAGAACGACCGTTACTGTGAGTGTCGTTTGTATAAAATTGTTTAATAAAACTTATTGTTTAATAAGATTAGAATCCACGTAAAAATTGTTTACATTAAATTAATTTTTTTTACATTTTGTTGCGAGTGTCGTGCGAATAAATAAATTTCTGTCTACGCTGAGCTTGTTGATGATTTTTGTTTTTCAATCATATTACAGAACGTAATCATAACCTAACTAACGTCTGGCATATTCAGAGATGACTGATTCACAGTGGCTTATTAAATGACAAGGAACAAATCATACTGAATACGTAGCCGATCGCTTGACTTTAATTTGGAGTTCAACTGTGCAGCTTAGAAAGATTTTATAAAGCTAAAATGTAAAAGATGTTTATAATGTGGAAATGTTTCCTTACTGACCTAAATTAAAAAAGGGATTGACAAAAATGTGGATTTGCCCCAAGATATGTGTATGTTTCGTGTAATTTTTTAACAATCATTCAAAACTTATCGGTCCTACGTGTTCGCCTAGAACCGTATCAGTAACCGATTATAATTTATAAATTTGTATTAATTAGTGGAGGAGTCTGTGACCAAAGAGTTGATAGGTTTACGTCTTATTATGGTGGTGTCTTATTCCCGGTGTTGTATGCATACAAATACATGTAATATATGGTTGAAACTTTTTATTGAATACATAAATGTCTCTAGACATAGGACGCATTGGATCGGAGGAACTATCTACTTTAAATTATGGAAAATTCTTTAACGTTTTAGGTGCGTCATTTTAAGGAACAAGATATTATTTCGCCATAAAATTTTTCAAAATGCTTCTAAATTACCAGTACAGGTTGTGTACTGACTATATTTTCTGAACGTATTAGTCTTTGTAATTACGCCCATGCAGTCAAATCATCTCAACTATTTGATGACCCCCGTAATGCTTCTAAATAATCCCATATCGTACCTTGTTTCTCAAGGCTGGATGTTCCCACATAGATCGACTTGGTATTTATACTTTCCGTTTTCAGAAATGAATATTATGTGTTCATAATTTACCTATTCATAGTATAGTCACTGTATATTAACAGTACGGTACACAACCATAATGGGGTACACAACATTGGTAGCTGTATATAGCCCAGAAGATGGTCGCAGAGAAGACTCAGAAGAATTTTCCAAGATCTTACAGAAAACTGCCAATAATATACACATGAATGATTATGTGATAATAGCAGGTGATTTGAATGCACGTGTTGGAAACTTCCCTATAAGAAATATCATGGGACGTCGATTTTTGCCATCGATTTTGCCACACTCAACAATTTGTTTGAAACCAACACATTTTTCCCGCATAAAGAGACTATAAGCCGAACGGACGGAGAGGTGTGGGAAGTCCGAGGAAGCGCTGCAGTGATCAGCTCTAATCTTTGCCTATTGGAGACCGGAAAAAATCATCCTTAGTTTAATCCGCGAAGATGATGATAATTTACCATGCGTCCAAAGATTTTGGATGGAGAGATAGAGATAGAGAAAGACAGAGCGCTAGCGCGAAAAAGCGTGGAAATTATAGAATGAACGAGCAACTCTGTAAAAGATGAAATATGGGGCCGGCTGATAATTAAATCTGGTTACATCGTGGTAGCGGATAGTGCACAGTTGTCCAGAGAAAAAGTCACAACATGTGTTCACGCTAAATTAGTTTGACCGCCAACAGCAGCAGCTGTGTGTCTGTTATTTATTAGCGCTCTGGGAAACAAATTGTTATGAATACTAAACGAGAAAATCTGAAAAAAGACAACAGAATTCTAGTATTCATTAAGGCTGAAGCTTCTGACATACAAATACGTTGTGTATTATGACATACGTTGAAACTTTCAGCACGCTAATGAAATTGAATTTATTAAGAACGTATATCAAGTAAAGGCATATACACGTTATTGACCGTGTTCGAGATGATCGTCTTCAACATTTATTCCTAAAGCGATGGTTCTGCTGGTGTGCGGATACTTCTTGTACTCTTCGTAAAAGATCATATGGGTGACAATAACATGATAAATAAGTTACAATATACTTTTGATATACAACATGGTTAAACTAAAGACGGTTTAAAATTAATTCTTATATAAGAAATTATACAATTATGAGAATGTGGTGAAAACGTAACAGATGTCCACTGTAATCAATGGTAAAGAACTTGAAACGTTACATATGGGTTGATATACTTTGGGACTATTGCAGTGTACAATCATGTCTCAGTTTTGGCAATTATTCTTTCGTGATTACCCTACATACGGAGCAGATTATTACTTAAAACAGAACTCCATAGTTTTGGACATCTCAGTCCCCATCCATGATTCTTCCTTTCCTTTCAATAGACGTAGGCTATCTATGTACTTACACAGGCGCAGGCGCACGGGTGTGTCTACATGCGACGTTGCTTTCCCGTGTATATCACGAAGTTAGTTTGAATACAGACACTGTGGAAATAATAAATTTCAAATATTTAGCCATAAATATTACTAGCTATGAAAGTTGAAATTGAACGTACATAAATAAAAGAAAACAACTGCAGAACGCTTGAGGACAACCGCTTGGAATAATAAACACTTAATAAAATACTATTTTTTTTATGAAATTGATAAACTGCTACAATTTTTTTGTTCAGACAAAGCTTTTCGTCATCTCTGACATTATCAGGTTGTTTAAGACCTGATGATGTCAGAGATGACGAAAAGCTTTGTCTGAACAAAAAAATTGTAGCAGTTTAGCAATTTCATAAAAGAAATAGTAAGGATGGCTGCTAATTCAAATAATACGAAGAACTTAACAAAATATTCTTAATATATAAATCGGTTGTCAAAATATTTAAGACGTATGCAACAGAAACCAGACCAGTTGCAAGTAGAGCAAGGCGTCTTCTGGTAATATAGGAAATAGAATTTTTGAGATCAATAGTGAATAAAACATTTAAAAGCCGAGCCCACCTTTATTATCATTTCCTGTTTATAAAGAACTGTCTTGTCTTTCGGTTTCCAATCTTCATTCCTGTTAATCATTTACCTCCTCCTCTATCAATCAAATAATTACCGTTGAGCGTCAAATAACGATTTATGCCTCCTGACCGACTTCTTCTAGACCGACTGGTCTCTGTTTGTCAGTGGGTGTCTGTGCTACTTCAAAGGATTGCTAACGTGCCTCTAGTCATACCCATAATGTGTCCCTGCTGTTTATGTATTTCTTTCAATATTGTGAGTCTTCTGTATAGTCTCATTGTTTTGACGAATCTTTTATTACCTACCCTTTGTAGTTTTGATTATTTTGCTGAAGATCATGTGATCCAGTACCGACTATGGGGTCCATCTACTTGTCCGACCCATTTTAATTAAGCAACCCAGCTTTTGCATATAAACTTTTCATTTCATAGAGAAGAGACCCCCAATATTAAATCCAGTCCCATTTTTATATCGGTTAAATGTAAGCCTTTTAAGAAAAATATATTTAATCTGAACACGAATTTCCAATCTATCCATTCTTAAAATGATGCTCAGTGCGCTTATATCGGTTGACTTTGAAACTATAGTAAACAACTTATTGATCTGAAAGCATCGAAACTAGGCCTACAAAGGATGAAATAATATAAGACAACCAAAATAATGACCACATTGGCGTTACTTCTGTGTCAGGGCCGGAACTTTTCACCATAACCTCGTAGTTGCGTAACCTGTGCATGAATATTGTAGCTTGTCCTTTTTATAACTAAAACACACTTAGTGAGTAAAAAGGTTAACTTTACTCGTCACTTACTCACTTACTTTAAGAGGAACAATAATATTAAGTTAACTACGTAACCACATACACATCTACCTTT
The DNA here is from genome assembly GCA_034769895.1 of Magicicada septendecula. Classification (NCBI taxonomy): domain Eukaryota; kingdom Metazoa; phylum Arthropoda; class Insecta; order Hemiptera; family Cicadidae; genus Magicicada; species Magicicada septendecula. Next base: position 9,928,076 of record CM068375.1, read on the forward strand.
CGAAGCATTTAATCCCAGTGTTAAGCACAAAGGCTACTCGCGGTTCGACCCTTTCACAACACATACGAGAAGCATATCTATAACACAGTAGACATTAAAAGCGATCGTATTGCACCCTGTGCAGGTACCACTTTGATACTCATGCAAGTGTAAACGCTAAGCCAGTGTACTACTGGTGGTGTACAGATGTATCCTAAATAATGCAACTTAAGTTGTGTACTACCGTGTAGGACGGTAAACCTAAGCCCGTGCATATCACACACACACACACACACACACACACACACACACACACACACACACACACACACACACACACACACACACACACACACACACACACACACACACACACACACACACACGCACGCACGCACACACACGCACGCACGCACGCACGCACGCACGCACGCACGCACGCACGCACGCACGCACGCGCGCACGCGCGCACGCACGCACACACACACACACGCACACACACACACACGCACACACACTTACACCGCTAAGTAAAAACCCAGCAGCTCTAAAACCTTAAAGTCGCTAATTACTGAAAACTGAAATGTGATTCTTACTAGGATATCTTAGTTAAACAGTCTAACTAGTAGCTAGAACCGCACTATTAGTAGAATTTGGATGCGAGACACAACTGTAACATTTGCAGGCGGGAAGAAGACGTCATCTTGTAACATTTGCGTATGCAAATCAGATTACACTCGCTGTGTTTCGGCGGCGCCGTGCTCAGGCAATCTGGTGAAAGTTTCTGGGAAGCTTTCAAGTTTGCTACACGTAACGTAGAGGCAATTTTATTGTTTGTTTTTACAAAACGTAGACAGACTTAAGAAGACCTATAAGAATGTATGTGATGAAGAGGTTAGTCCATCGCATTCTCTAGCCTGTATAGCTTGTGGATAGTAAAATAAAATGTGTCTGTTTTATCTGTAAAAATAAAACTGTGAAACATTACAGAGACAGAAAACAGAGGGCTGTAAAGGGGAAACTAATATAGGTACTACTCGAGTACCTGGGAAGTTGTCTATAACCGCCAGATAGCATGTGTTCAACAGACATGAATATACAACAGCATAAGCAGGAAGCATTTTTTAAAGAAATGAAGCTTCATGATACGTAAAAGTGTTACTCTGAAAGCGAAACACGGATTTGTTGTCCTACTTAGATTTTTTTTTCACTCATATCAGAAACTTGGAAGTAGTTGAAGGAGATAGATTAGCTCTGGAACGGAAACATGCTTTGATAGTAGCCGTTTGATCAGAGGAAGAAGAAGACATTTCCCCTTCATAAGACAACATCTTTGGCCTCCTGTAGTTGATTATTCAGGATTTCTTGCAGAGACGAGATGCAAAATTGTAAAGTTTTAGAGTATGTCAACAATAAGAATATTTCCAACAAATTAAACAGAAACAAATGAAAATGACTGAGGGAGGAATGTTTGCAAGTAATAATAAATTTAACCCAGCGGTTCGGTTGTGCAGTTTAAGTTTCGTGTTCTCACTTTTAAAGCCGTGTCAAACAATCCTGCATGGCTAACCACACAGCGGCTCGATGTTCGTGAATATTATTTACAGTTTCGGAGTAAATAATTATACCAAAGACCGGTAAAGGGTAAATATTTAAAGTTTTTATAACTTATTACCAAGCCTGGAAAACACATTCTAAAATGTTTACGAGTCTTGTATGAGCAGCTGTTCAGTGCGGTTATACTTTCGTGTGCGGTAACTTAATATTATCGCTATCTTTCTTTATTAATAGACTTATATTTGTAAGTAATACTGCAACGAAAATAACAACAAAAGGTTTATCTGATTACTCGAAAAAATCCCAGCAGCCGGCCAGGAGGCCGCGCGTGCGTCTGCTCGTTCGTGTAGGACTGTGTGTCTATCTGCGGCTTGTAGTTGTTTGTACCTGTTTCTCTACAAAACATAAACACAAAGTCAGAAATTACTCATCTGGAAGTACACGCGTCTTTTAATTTATCTGTCTACTGTAATTATCGGCAATAATGTACTATCAGCAACCAGGCCTGTCAACTAACGTTGAACCTGTTCCTACGGTCAACTCAGGAACCGCAAATATGCTGCCTACATTATCTCCAGTGTCGCAAAATGCCCTTCAATCATATAACAGTCAACGGTTAGGCAGAAATGTTAATGTTGATTTCACACAACACGGATCCCACAGCTGGCAGATGGTGAAAAAACGAGAAATAAGTCGCCAATCTTCAGAAAACACATCTGAAACACACACTCAGCTTAATGAACACAACAAATTTACAGTGTTACCTATAGATGACCCTGATGACGTCCAAACTACTCAAGTCTTGGCCCAGCCGAAAGTACCTAGACCTCCTCCCGTATACCTTCATGGTGTCGTTAGTTACAATAAAGTGGTCAATAACCTTACAAACATTTTGGAATCAGAACAGTACAGTACTAAATCGTTCGATGACAATACGGTAAATATCAACACTTTTGCACCTGATTCTTACAGAAAATTAATCCGTCACGTCGAGGAAGAAAAAATGATTTACCATACATATAAAATTAAAGACCAGCGAGCATACCGGGTTGTCATAAGAAACATTCATCCTAGCATCGGTGTACACTTTATTAAAGAAGCACTAAAAGAAAAAGGACACTCGGTCAGAAATATAATGAACGTTAGACACAGAATAGAGAAAACACCCCTCCCTCTCTTATTTGTTGATCTTTAACCTGCAGCAAACAATAAACAATTAACCTAAGGTCTTTACTTAATATGCAGATTAATGTAGAGCCACCTCGGAGAAAAAAATTCATAATCCAGTGCATTTGTTGTCAGTCATACGGTCACAGTAAGACGTACTGTAGAAAACCTTTCCAGTGTGTCAAGTGCGGAGGTGAACACAACTCTGCAACTTGTTCCAAACCTGAGGATACACCAGCCACATGTGCAGTATGCGATGGTCCTCATACAGCTAATTATAAAGGCTGTGAAGTTTATCAAAACCTGCAGGCCAGTAAAAGCCCCGTACCTAACACCACACCTAGGAGAACCCCTTCAATTTTTAGGAAAATGTACACGGAACAGAACATGAATACCCGTAACGTCTCTTTTCCTACTTACGCTCAAATTGCAGGACTACAGCGACACTCAGAGTCCTCGCCCCCTGATGACAGCAATCCCAAACAGACAGCAAATGAGGAGATCACACTTTCACACTTCATGACCAAATTCGAGACTGTGTTTAGTCAACTCATGCAGCAAAAGAACGTCATGCTTAATCTCCTTACAACACTTGTCAATAAACTTTCTCAATAACAATGAATAACAATTACAAGATTGGATTATGGAACGCCAATAGACTGTCTCAGCGCAGCCTAGAACTCAAAGCTTTTCTTATTGACAACAGGTTAGATGTAATACTTATATCTGAGACACATTTCACAGACAGAAGCCATATAAGGATTCCAGGATTTACTCTTTATGATACCCAACGTCTTGACGGTACAGCTCGTGGTGGAACCGCTCTGTTAATCCGAAACAATATAAAACATTATCTCTTCTCTAAAGTTAAAACTGCTCACCTACAGGCGACAAACGTTTTAATTGAAGATCAAAGAGACCCTCTAATTGTTTCTGCAGTCCACTGACCCCCAAAACAAAGAATCAATGCTCCTTTCTTAGAACACTTGGCGCACGTTTTATGGTGGGAGGTGACTTCATTGCAAAACATCCCCAATGGGGTTCGAGATTAGCTAATCCAAGAGGTAGAATTTTATATAATGTCATGAGACAAGAATCCCTGTCCTTTCTGTCCACTGGTCAACCAACCTATTGGTCTTCTGATACAAATAAAATACCTGACCTCATTGATTTCTTTTTAATACGAGGCTTGTCTCATGCATACTACAAGTTTAATCTTGCCTTGACTTGTCCTCCGATCACTCTCCAATTATTGCCACTATTAGTAATACTATAATTGAGTCTGAAAGCCTACCAACACTCACAAATCGTAATACTGACTGGGACTAATTTAGAGAGCTTATAAATGATACTGTCTCGCTAGAACTTCCACTCCACACACCTGCTGAACTGGATGCGGGTGTAAATTATCTCACCAATACTTTTCAATAATCAGCCTGGGAAGCTACACCTTGCAATACAGCGAAGAGTAAGCACTTCTTCCTCCGGTTGTCCGAAAGAAATTAGCTGAGAATCGTAGTTTGCTACGAATTTGGCAGCATACTCATTATCCGGATGATAAAAGGTAGCGGAATTCCGCCGCCAGAAAACTAAAATGATTGATAGAAAATTTAAAGAATAAAGGATTATCTAGAAAATCTGTCACCTAATGAAAGTACTGATTATTCCTTGTGGAAGGCTAAAAAACGCATAAACCAGATGGTAGCTGGACACGAAGCAATACAGAGAAATCCCAGAATTTTGTCGAACATTTGGTCAACGTTTTTCAACCTGAAACCAGCAAGAACATCCCTTTTGATGAAGAAGTAAAAAGATATTTACACTCCCCGCTCCAAGTGACTCTACCTCTTAAGCCTTTTAAGGTTAACGAAATCAAGGAAATAATCCTGTATAATTTGAAAAGTAAATAGGCTCCCGGCATTGATTTTTATCGGGGAAAATTCTGAAGGAGCTGCCTCACAAAGGCGTTTTACTAATAACATACATTTTCAACGCCATACTCCGACTTGAATACTTTCCTCTTCTCTAGAAGTCGGCTCAGGTAATCATGGTCTTAAAACCTGGTAAAAACCCTCAAGAACCCTCTTCTTATCGATTCATATGCCTTTTACCGATACTTAGTAAGATCTTTGAGAAGCTGTTTGTAAAACGACTTACGCCAACAATTGTAGAAAACAACCTAATTCCGGATCACCAATTGGCTTTCGAGAAAAGCACTCTACGGTAGATCAAATACACAGACTAACAAATGTTATCAATAAATCGTTGGAATCAAAGATGTTTAGCTCAGGTGTGTTTCTCGACGTTTCCCAGGCTTTTGGCAAAGTCTGGCATCTTCGACTCTTATACAAAATAAAGAAAAATCTGCCACATTATTGTTATCGTATTCTACGTTCCTACGTAGTGGGCAGTGTTTCAAGTCAAGTACTCGGATGCTACTTCTCCTGTATTATCTGTGGGGTCAGGTGTTCCGCAGGGTAGTGGTCCTGGGTCCTCTGCTCTAACTCCTGTTCACCTCGGACTTACCGTCAGCAAGTGAAACCACTGTTGCTACTTACGCCGATGACACAGCAATCCTAGCGACACACTCCGACCCCTCAATAGCATCTCTTATACTACAAGAATCATTAAACAGCGTTCAGTTATGGCTTGATAATTGGCGCATAAAAATCATTTCATCCAAGTCAGTCCACGTTACCTTCACCACATGTAAGGCAAACTGCCCTCCAGTAACAATTAACGGTCAACCAGTACCGCAAGCTGAAAGTGCTAAGTACCTTGGGATGCATCTGGACAGGAGACTAACATGGAAAAAACATATAACATCTAAGAAGATTGAACTTAATCACAAGGTCAGAAATATCTACTGGCTGATAGGCACAAAATCACGGTTAAGTCTCGTCAACAAACTGTTAATCTATAAAGCAGTTCTTAAACCGGTATGGACTTATGGTATTCAACTTTGGGGTACTGCTAATACGAGCAATATTGAGATTATCCAGCGCTTTCAGTCCAAAACTTTAAGATCTATAGTCGACGCTCCATGGTTTGTCTCCAACAACTCTTTACACCGCGACCTCAAAGTTCCAACCGTGAGGGAAGAAATCATGCGCCTCTGCAGTACTCACGTCTCCAAATTATAAAAACATCCAAACCACCTGGCAATTAATTTGTTGGATAACAGTGAAGATATTTATAGACTAAAAAGGCACAAACTCTTAGACTTACCATTCAGATTTAATTAATAATGTTTCTCTGTATTATCTGTATTGTAATGTCTGTGATATCTGTTGTGTTCTGTTCTGTGTTTTGTATTCGTGTCAACATCAAGTGTTGATGTCAACCTGTATGTGTGCCTTATAGGCCCAGTGTTTAAAATTTGAAGTTATTGTATCATGCCAGCAGCAAGTGGAAGTGATTTTTGTTCATTTGTTTACATGTTATAGTGATTTAGTTTTGTAATTTGTGAATCTCTTTAATCTACGAACAAAAACAAGAAGACCTGTCAATGGTCAGCTCTTCATAATCCTGTAAGTGTGTTGTCAGCCAATTTGTTCGATGTTTGGTTAGTCGAACAGATTAGAAATCTCCAATAAATTGAAAAAAAAAATTTACACTCTTAATAGAAACAGTACTAAATGTCCAGTCAGTAACATTAAAGCAACTAAAATAACATAAATAATTAAATTATATCATCATCGTCATTGTCTTAACGGATTAAACCAAAAATGGTTTGTTCCGGTCTCAAATAGGAAAAGATTAGAGTTGGTCACTCCAGCGCTTCCTAAAAGGTCCCGCAGCTCTCCGTGCCTTCGTCTTATAGTTCCAGAGTTGTCTCGAGTGTACTCATAATATTCAATTCCTACCGTATTAAATTACATTGTATATTAAATATTTATTTTTCGCTGACGAACAAGTAATCCTTTAGAAGTGTAAAGATGCGCTTCAAATGTGTATATAACACTAAATCCGTATAAGCCTACGGAGTAATATATAACCCTAATTTTAAAATGTCCCTAAGAAGACCAATGTGAAATCTTTTAGAGAAAAAGTCTTCATACGTTCGGAAATGTTAATTGAAGAAAACATTTTAAACTTACACTGTTCTTTTATTGTGTAATATTCTGATATACGTTACGAGTATCTTAAAATAAAAATTAAAAAATGAAGTGGACATTAAATAAATTGTGGAATGATATAAACAACATTAAACATGAAAACGAGATCTTTACAAATGTGATATCTTTAGAAACAATGGCAACACATTTCCTCATCTACGGTAGCAAAGGGAAGTTCACACGGCTAATAAAGACGTCTTAAATGAATTTGTCAAGTCGAGTAAAATTTTATCATCTAAGAGAGTGGAAACGCAATGATGACATTACAGCTAAACTGAATATATCCTCTAAGACTATAGGACTATATGGAATACTATTAGTGGATGGATTAGTGCAAGCTAAAAATAGTTAACCAGACAGTTGGCAGTAAACCGGTTAGAAGTTGGTACTGAAGAAAATAACATAAGAAAAATTTGGGACAAATAAGAAACTCTGCATTCATTTACGCAAGGTATTGTTTGGTTTATACTTAGTGTTGGGATTTACTCTGTTAGACAGATAATTTCCGAGTTGTGGCTCCATGAGATCTGCGATTTCCGGAGTCACGGGTGATGCCTAATGCTGGATATTTCTTCAGACTTTTGGATATACTTGTATTTAAAAGTTTATATGTCCGCAAATTAGGAAATAGGTGGAGCCCCGTTTGTGTTAACCATAGTCTGGTTGCTCATATTATGTTTTATATTTCTGAAGATAAACTAGCTTCATCTAACTGGTACACATTCCTGCGCGTGTTTTTAAATATTTTAAATGTTTTAAAATCAAATAAAGTTAATAAACCGTTGGTGTCAGGAGAACATTTTGCCATTTTGAAAATGATCATATGTACGTAAATTATGGACTAAAGGTTTTGATAAAACACATCAATATACACTTTAACATTACGCCTTTCTGGCACACATTTAGTAGTTAAGGAAACGTTACTAAAATGCAGAAATGACTGATGTACGTACAATTTAGTGGTATCAGTTTAAAGTAAAATTGAATAAGCCGAATGAGTTAAAGTTACAACTGTGTTAAAAATTTTGCACTCTGTTGTGACCAGGATAATGACGACAATATATTGGGCTAGCGAAGGCTGTTGTCATGAATCTAAAAGAATGATATTTGAATCTGTGATATTCATATACAGTTCTCAAACATTATCCGTGTCATTGTTGTGTAGTAAAATATACGCCATGGAAACTGTCCGTGATCGCATCTGAAGCATGCCTTCGGTTGTTGTTACAAGAAAATTATCTGCAGGAGAAGCAGAGTGTTGTTACAACAATCTCTCTTTTCTGAAAATGTAAAACATAGGGTTATCCGTGATGACTGATGCTGACATCAATACATGAATCACCTCTGACGGTTGGAGTTAATGTTCTTATAAAAATATCAATGCTACTAGCGATGAAGGTACCCTTTCAACATTTCAAGGAATGAGATGGTACTGAAAATGTCAAATTTTGTTTTTTGTTCGATATGGCTTTATGTATTTTCATTGTGATTGAAAAATGTAAATTTCATTAGCTGAAAAAATGTAATTTACAGAATATCAGCTAAATTTCGATCTAGGCTGGTTTTATAAAGTTTACTTGTTTACTTCAATTAATATTAATTGATAGTGTTCACTGGAAGTAGTACAAAATAGATTTTTCTGTCTCTGTAACATGTCATTCACTGAATTAAGTGCCATTCGTACAGGACTGTTCCTGCACTTGACAATCGTTGTGATTGCTTTCCTGTGTCTAGTATAAATTTGTTGCACTACACCACACATCGCTTCCACGTGACAGTAGGCCAGTCAGTTGAGAAATTCAAACTAACATTCAGTACATCTGTTCATAAAGTTCATTTAGGTTGGAATTTTAAATTTAAATTTTTGTTCTCAAGAAAAAAACCTAATTCAGAACTGTTAATCTTATTGTTTTAATCATTTATTTACATAAACGTTATTCTTTTTCTTCTTCTTTTTCTTCACTTCATGTTTTAGGCATTCTGCCTGCTACTGTTCCCACCTTTTCCTTGGTCTACATAAATTTCTTCGTCCTCTGGCTTTGTATTTTCTAGCTTTTACTGGAATCCTGTATTGTTGCATTCTTTCTAAATGTTCTTGCCACTTGTTTCTATTAAATTTTATCTTTTCGTTTAAGTTGAATACCTAAAGTTCTTGTCTAATCGTTTCATTTCTTATTCGGCTACTCGTCTTAAGAATCTTATTTTCTGTGCCTCAAAATCGATTTTCCTGTGCCTTTGCCGTTACCCATGTTTCGCTGCCATATACGAGGGTCATTCAATAAGTAACGAGACAAATTGCTCTAGCTCGAAAACTACATGATAAATCAATATGATACTTTTAGGAGTACACGTTGGCATCCTTATAATGACTGTTGATTAGCTGTTTAATACAATTTCGTAAACATAACCTCTAATTTACTCAGTCAACAATGCCGAGTCCGCTTGATAATTTCACCGTGGAAGAACAACGTTCAGTGATTAGATTTTTAGTCGCAGAAGGTGTCAAACCTTCTGAACTTCATGAAAGGATGTAACAAGTGTACAGAAATCATTGTTTGCACCGTTCGAACATTTACAAATGGGTAGAACAGTTTAAAAGTGGTTCTAATAAAGAGGTCAAAATTCATGTGTAAAACTGGCTCCCACAGACTTTTATGTCAGGGGCATTCGGAAGTTAGAAAAACTATGGGATAAGTGTATTACAGTTGGGGGGGATTATGTTGAAAAGTAACCATTACTTTGTATTGATTCAATAAACGAGTTTTAAGCTAGAGCAATTTGTCTCGTTACTTATTGAATGACCCTCGTATAAGTGCGGGGACAGCTATTGTTGTATAAAATTTCAACATTGTCTCTTTCCTGGCTTTATTTTTCAGGCATCGACTGACAGTTCCGCAAATACGGTTAAAAGTACTAATTTTTTGGGCAATATCTTTACTGTAATCGAAGGAAATATCACAACCTAGGTATTTAAAATGTTTTATTTGATCCAGTGTTTTATCGTTAAGACGATTTTGGTTCTTTTCCTGCGAATGCCATTATTTTTGTTTTAGGAATTGAAAATTTTAAATTGTATCCTTCGCTAATTTGCTGCAGTTTGTATAATCACTGTTGCGATTCTTCTTCTTTTTTTCCAATTAGTGTGAGGTCGTCAGCATATAAAATTACATTTAATATTGTGTCTTTTACTAAATATATTCCTATTTATGTAATTATTTCCAGTTTCGGATTATATCACCTACATAAATATTAAATAACGTGGGTGATAAACAGCATCCTTGTCTTTCTCCTATATTAGTCATTGCTGAATTACTTATCTTTCCGTCTAAGCTGATAAATATTTCTGTTTTGTGATACAGACTTTGAATTGTTCTGATGAGATGTAGTGAATGTCCTCGTAAGAACATGATCTCCCATAATTTTTCTCTGCTGACACGGTCAAAAGCTTTATCAAAATCAACGAAAGCTATGTACGTATTTAGGTTGTATTCTCGGAGTTTCTGGATTAGTTGTTGCAATATAAACACAGCATCTATTGTGCTTCTTCCCTTTCTAAATCCCATCTGTTCTTCTCCTATTATGTTTTCCATTATATTTTTTAAGCGGTCGTTTAAAATCTTGGCAAAAAATTTGTATGCCGTGTCTAGTAAACTTCTGCCACGATAATTTTCCCAAAGATTCTTGTTACCTTTTTTAAACAAAGATATAACCTTGGCTGCTCTCCAATCATTGGAAATATTACTTTGTTTCCAGCAAATGTTGAAAAACGTGTAATAAGCGTAAATGTAAAACTATTCCTCCGTACTTCCACAGCTCTGTGTTAATATTGTCTATCCCTGTCGCTTTCCAGTTTTTTTATATACGTAAAGCTTAGTTTAATTCGTCTATTAACAGTTAAATCATCTAGTTGTATCAATTACTTCTTGTTGGTCTTCTTGTATTATTCCTTCGTCAACAAATGTTTATAGTAATCTATCCAGTCGTCGACTTTTATACATTTATTCTTAATTGTTCTTTCTCTAAATTACTTATTGTGTTCATGACTTTATAGGCTATTAGTTGTTGTCCATGTATGTCAATTTCAATGTTAGCGATAAAACGTTCACACGAGTCTTTATGTGCTTCTCTTACTAATTGCTTTGCTATATTTCTTTTACGTTTGTATCTATCTTTGTTTTCTTCAGTGGGATCATTAATTTATTCCTTCTGTTTGGACTTTATGGTGTCTTCTATTTCTTCAGACATATTCTCAAACCTTTCCTTTTTCTAAATTTTTTTCTTTGTGTGCCAAGACATTCCTGTTTAAAGACTTGTTGTAAGTTTAACAATTCTTGTTCTATATTATTTATGCTTTCCAAATTTGTTAGTTTTTCAGTTAATCTTTTTTGGTATAATAGTTTAATACTTTCCTTTTTTAATTGATATGTTTTGTATACTTGTTCGTTTTGTAATTCTTTTGATGGTTTCTTTGTTTTCTTCCATTTAGTGTACATATCTATTTTTGAAACTACCAGGTAGTGGTCTGTGCCAACGTCTTGACCTCTATATATTCGGGTGTCTCTAACTTGTCCAGTCAGTTTTTCATTTGTGACAACATAGTCTATTAATGATCTGCAACCTCGCTCCGTCCAAGCGTATTTATCCTTCTTCCTAAAGAAAGTATTTGTTATTTTTAATCTATTGTAAGTAGCGAAGTCTCTCAGAAGGTTTTCGTTTACATTACAGGTTTGTTCTCCAAAAGTTCCAATTATATTTGGGATAGGTCTATTTCCTATTCTAGCGTTTAGATCACCCATTAAAATTACTTGGTCTGAGTTGCCAGTCGTGTTCATTATCTGTTGAGGTGCTTCATAAAAGTGCTCAGATTCTCTCAGCTTTCCCTCTTCTTGAGCATATACCGCTATCATTGTTACTTTTCCTCTCTCTAATTTTATTTGTATTGTGATTACTCTGTCATTAACGTATTTGTTGTTTCCTATATTGTTTTCCCATTGTTTATGTAGCCTATATAAAGCGCTACTCCTGTGCTAGCCCCTTTCTCTAATTCCACTCCACTATAAACATAATAATATAATTGTCGAATACTTGTTTCCTCTTAGCTTCTTTTTTGTTTCTGTGATAGCTGCAAAGTCTATTTTCTGTTTGTTTAAATATTTGCTATTTCGTTTGCTCCATGCACTATTCCTCTGACATTCCAGATGGCCACTCTTATTTTGTTTGTTATCCATTTTAGTCTGTCTTTTTCATTGCCGTTGTCGTTACCATAGTATCCATCCTATTTCCGAGGCTAATTGGGAAACTGGGAGTAAATAGTAGAATCCTCTGTACAGGTTACCAATCTCGTAGCAGAGTAGACAAATGGTGAGGCTGCCACCTTACGGCCTTTTGTCCTGCCGGTTATTCTGTTGGGAGTTGTCTCTCTTAGGCGATAGTTTCCGGTTATTTATGGGCGCCGGAAACTCGGCCCTCACCCTCTTCTTTCTGCTACATAACATACACCCATTGCATGCCATGCATTGCCCCAGGGGTCACGTGACTCATGTCTTCGTGGATGTAGAAGTAGGATTTGCTGGCAGAGCTTTTAAATTCAGTGAGCATTTCTCAAGGGTTTAAATGCTATACAGACACCGGGATCCTGTATAATCCCCGCGACTCTTTACCAGCCTTTGACCCGTTCTTTGAACTTTATTAGCAGGGTGTGTATGTACTTAATTGTGTTTCCATATGTGGTGTGCATATTTTATATATAGGGGAAAGTTGCCATCAATGGACCGGTTCCATGGATGGACCTCTTACGTATTTCCTCTACCAAAGCGTGCACATGCGCGGTAGTAGTTGTAGAATCTTTGTTTCCTTCACGCCAGCTGTGTGCAGTGCTGTAAACGAGTTGGAGTTGCGTCGCTGTAGATAAAAATTCAGGTAAGATTTCTGTACTCTGTGCTATAACTATTAGTCTTTCTTAATATCAGTTATCACGAATTATATATTACTGAACAATTTCACAATTTGTTGACATTAAAAGCAGTTTTTAAAGTTGTAAATTTTATATTGGTTGTTCCAATTTGAATCGTCATTTCGGCTGTGTTTATCTAAAGAATCCAATATGGCGAGTTGCCATCATTGGACCACTTGGCGTTTCCATGAATGGACCAGTTTATCAGGTGGTCCATTCATGGAAACGTGAACACATTTTTGAATTATTATTATTTTCCTTGACACGCTTTACCTTAAGTATCTTTTCTTTTATGTTTTGACTACAGGTAAGACTAAATTTTATCATTTTAAGTTTTACCTCTTACATGGGACACAGAAACCTTGTTTGCTTGGTACTTTTCCATTTACTGATATTTTGTGATAGGCCAGTTAGTAAATTTTATTAACCTATAATCTATGGTTACAGTACAATTAACAACCTGTTAAATTGCAAATATTAATTTTTATAACGCTAAGAATGTAGGAGATACGAGGAAATAGCGTATTATTGTGTGTGAGTTGGTAGCTGCGTTACTGTCTAGAAAAACGTGTTATAATACTCAAATATACACTGTGTTCAATGTAAGTGTTATTTTTGTTTTTTTAAAAATAACCTAACTATTAGCCTAAAGTATAACCTACAACTACATATAAACATTAAACTCTGTAGACTACCTTGAAAAATTTACATCATTATATTCTAGCCCGAATATTGTAGTCATTTGAAAATACGTTTATAGCAACAATTGGTAGCAGATTAAAAATAAAAACGTTTCAATACAAACATATTGAGTCTCCCTGTACTATGAAAACACTAATAAAATTATAGCCTTACACTTTTAGTCACAAGGGCGTTAGGTTCCTACTGTTAACATGGTCGTTGTATGGCACTCAGGTTGAAGAGTAGATAGACATTTGATTGTATTTAAAACCTGAAATTAAATTTATTAATTTTAAATAGTAATCATTGCAAAAAGCCTAAAATCACAAAATATTGTAGTAGCTTGTCTATAAATTAACATACTAATTTTCGTTTTTCAGAAAAATGCCAAAAGGAGTGAAATATGGACAATGGAGTACCGAGGCAATGGAACGTGCTATCGCACCCTTTCCTAACGGAGACATGGGTTTGAATGAAGTCTGCCGAGAGTATGGAGTCCCCAAAGCAACTTTAAAGAGACATTTAGAAGGCAAAAACAATTTTGCTGTGGAGGGAAAGAAAATTATTGGTAGTTTAGGAGATCTGCCTCCTGAGGTAGAGAAGGAATTAGTAGACCTCATTTTAAAATTAGAGATGTTTTTTGGAATCACAGCCAAAGACTTACGAGAATTCGCGTTTCAAGTCGCTGAACAAAATAACTTCGAACACAGATTCAGCAAAGAGAAGAGATTGGCTGGGAAAAAATGGTACTACAATTTTATGCGGCGACATCCCGAATTAAGTCTCAGGCTTCTTGAGATAATTTTTCATACTTTATATGTTTTAGTTTTGTCTTACCATAACTAGTAGATACGTATAATAAAATGTAATACACCTACGTACAGACAGTTTTTCTTTACTTTCGTAATCGGTCCATCGATGGAAACTCGATGGTCCATTCATAGCAACCAGTTGCCATCAATGGACAGTTTGTTAAAATTTTGTTTTTTGTTCCTACTACCATATTTGCAAAATCTGAAAACAAAGTAAATACTCACGGTTAATCAGAAAGTAATAGAGAGACTATCTGTATATTGAATGGTAAATTTAAGTTGAAAATGTGATGGAAAAAAATTAAGAAATGTTATGTGGTCCAATGATGGCAACCTTCCCCTAACTTTGTGTACATCATAACTGACCGTATGAGTTTTAATTATGTATCGAGCGTTGGCTGACGATTACGATTCATGGCTGATGAAACCTTGTCGACCCTGTACACAAAGACGCAGTCTACCGAAAATCGATTCCTACTTCTTTATATCGTTAGTTATCACTCAAATCTTCACACTGCAAATTAAGTATTATAGTCTGATTTTATTAGAGCCTTATATTTTTTTAAATATTCCAACATATTCTGTTAATCACCTTATTTTTGCAAATTTGTTAACGTTCCTTAATTTTTATTACATTTAAGAATTGATTTTTATATGAATTTATATCTGAATACTATCAAGTACTATATATTAATATTGTAATTATACGATTTTAATTAAAGTCATTTAAAAATTGTTGTTTTTTACGTAATATAAATATTTACCTTCAAAGGCTTTATGTGCGTTAACAAATATCAGTGTTGCGGCGTTATCCGTTAGAAAATTTTGACTTTTATTGGATCACCCACATGTGTACGATATTAACATCGTACGATATGACCATATACGATATTAACATCATGGCAGAGAGCTCATACCGGCCGCTGGGAGCTTACGCTGTATAATCGGTGGACTACTATCGTATTAATTTCCACTTAAATACCAACACAATAGAATTAATGAGGACTTACTGATTATATGGGGTATGTACCGATGTAATGGACCAGCAATAATTATTGCTCACGACATTTGTGAAAGTGCAGGTTTACTGTGAAATTTTGTATTAACAAATATCTAATATTAAAACCAAAGTAATGGCTTTGAAAGGAAAACATCCTATAAGATAAAAAATACGACCGGTGATAAAGTGCGGGAGCAAATACCCCACTTTCGATACCGTGGATGTGATAATACATATCAATTTGATGAGTACATCAAGAGAAAGAAAAACAGATTTTAGCCAATCTGTGGCACTACTAAAAGAATGTTAAGGAGAAAAACAAGAAAAAAACTCAAACAAAGATTTATAAGGTTTTGGCAGTCCCCACTCTTTTATACGATTCCAAAACATAGGTATTAAACAAAAAACTATACAAGGCATTTACAAGCTGTAGAGATTAATTTCTAGATATACGTAAAGTGACGTACACGAAACGGTAGATTTAGAAATGATGTGATGAGACGTGATTGGTTATATTCTTTGTAAATGCAAGAATCGAGGAATCTAAGGTGAGATGGATGGATTATGCAGGTAGAGTGGAAGCGAAAGGCTATCTCAACAAGTTTTAAAATATGCGCCTAAAGGGAAAAGAGATCCGGGAAGACCACGCAGAAACAGGTTGCCACTCAATCCTGGAATGAAAAAGAAAAAGACACATGGCTAATTAACTAACGACTCAGAGAGGACTTAAACACACTACCAAAGTTAATGGTAAGATGCTGTTTTTGGCGGCAGTTTTTGTCAGGCAATAAAAGAATATACGTGACAGAGTGTATGCCCAGCTATTAGACTCACCACAAAAAAAAAAAAAATGAAGTCACCATCTGTTTGTCATTATTTAAACTTCCGTAGTCTTCGTTTTAATAACTGCTTAAATGAACAAACCTGCAACTGTAAAAAAGTGTGTATAAAATTGACAAGCTAACAGCAACATTTATAGTGCAGAAACCTTTTTTTTTTAATTTAATAAAATATTTAATAAACTATAGGAATAGTGAACCCGCATCTATTGGATTCAAGATGTGACAATTTCGTGAGTCTGGACACTGTTTCATGCTACACGAATTGTAGTGTTGCCTCAACACATTCGGTTAACTAGAGAGCCTGTATCAAAATTCAATTACGTGTAGTGCACTGCCTAAGTTAGGGGTATGGAATACACAATATCATTAACAAGTAAAAAGCAGTAGCTTGAGGAAAAGAGATTTCCTACTGATGATATTTCGCTCAGATTCAGCAATTACACACGTATTTTCATAAAGACAGAAGTCACTGAGAAGAACCATGGCTAACATAAAAGTATTATAAGTTAAATAAAAATGTTCAAAAACCAGTTTCATTAATTATATTTTTTGATATTACCAAATACCTAAAGTCAAACGTCAAACTAAAGAAAGTTTTAAGTAAAATATGTTTTCATAATCAATTTTATTCTTAACACTGTAAGTATTCATGCAAATAATACTTTCACTGGTACATTTCAATACAATTAAGTTACTAACCTTTGCACTGGTTTCAATCCTGAATGGTAAAAGAGTTTGCTGATACACTTTCCGACCAAAATCAATTTCGTTGTAAGAAGATAGTGATATCGGCGAAATAATTATTTATAGAATGTATATCTATAAATTTCTAAACCTTCTGTGCTTAGTTTGTAGTTAACCGGTAATAGTAAAATCGTCAAATATTCTTTCACCGTACACAGCAATTAAAAATTAGGACATTAAACTAAATGCTGATGTTTATCAACACACGTTGAATCGTAAACTATCTTACAACACGTCTTATCGCTTCGGTTCGAGATATGGAACTAAGTCGCTCAGTAGCTGCAATGTAGATTACTGTATTTGTGGCCAGCTCTTTATCTGGAAGGTGCATAAAAGTCAAGTAAAATCTTTTCTGGTTCTAAATAATCAATTTTACTGTTTTGAGTTACTAATCAACTCGAGTTCAACATAAACAGTAATAGAACATTAATGTGGCGGAACATAGAAGCGACTTCATCTGACTAACAAGGACAGTGAAAATAAGTGTTTATTTTTTGAAGAGTCAACAATTTAAGAATTTTCACTCCAATAAGCATTTGTAATTAAAAAAAAAAAATTGTTTCATTTGTGACGATAAATTAAATTAACAAACTTTTCTTTTTGATAAAAGGTTTCTACTTGTTTATATTATTCAAAAAGTAAAATAATTCTTGTTGTTGAAAGGATGGCTTACAGTGACTTTAAGTGAGGCCACAAACTTATGACCATACATAAAGGGATTTGCGAGGCCAGGTGTTTCGTGGAAGATAATGCTAAATAATAGCTAAGGAACCTGCATGGGGAATACAAGTCTGGCTTATGTTGAAAGTAGCAAACATTGGCTTTGCTCATTTGTTTTATAAAACAATGTTTCCAGAGAAACATAAAACATATAAATTCCTTATATTTGTAAGATGTTGTGTAGTCCAAACTGTACTGGTTACATACACGAAGCGGTTGGGATCTCTTCCCTCCGCGGACAAAATCTAATTTGGTTTTAATACTATCAAGATATTGACAGACCAGCAAGTTGTATCCCTTCCAGTAATACCGCTTTATTTAACCATTTGAAGTCGGCATAAAAATGCAGGATCCAACTCATCTACCTGTGAATTTGTAAACACAAACGTGGTAGGCACTACTATATCCTAATATCCACACGACTTATCCACTGTACAAATATACTACTTCTATATCCACAGGACTCAAATGTGACTATTACATAAAGTACGTGGCCCAATATCTGGATATGTGACTAACTTCCATCTGTGTTGATAAAGTACCGATTAGATCTTCTTTCAAAGATCGCTGCTAGGGCTTGATTATGATGTAAGTAAGCAAGAAAGCGTTACTTACAGGAAGCCTAATTAAATTTTCAATGAGATGAAAGTTTAATGCGTAGTTAAATTTTATTTTTTCTCCAGGTTTACAATATTGATAATATTGAGTAGGTTTTGACCCTATAGTACTGTACGACTGTGCAGATCACAATATTTGGTTGAACGTTCCTGCAGCTGTGTTACCAGAAAGTCTGTTTCTCTCTAGCGAATAAACAATTAAATAAGTCTGTTTCTCTCTAGCGAATAAACAATTAAATCCCAAATCTTTTTACTTTACATACATACTGTACTTAGAGTGAACGGGTTTTAAGGAAGCATTACAATAAACTTAACAACGAACGATTAATGAAGGACGCGTTGACTAATTAGCCATTCGTTTGATGAAACATATGTAAGCATACAGTTTCAGTTCTTTTGTATTTACTAATATATAAATTATATTATTGTAGTTTCAATCACATGTCGTGTAATATAATAAATATATTTTTACAGCATAAAAATATAAATAGGTAAACATTTTGTGACTTATAAGAATATATTGTTACGAGAAGCGTACCGAACAATCCAGAACATTCTCCACTCCCCCCCTCCAATGTGGCTTGTGTTGCGTCATTCACGTAGGTGGTTTTAGTGACCTCCAGGAACACTTGAGATAGGCCTACTACGCACTAAGCCGCCGGTGTGCAGTTAAGTAGGGAAAGCTGTACTAGGCTTCAGCGCGACGTATATAAATCCATAGCTGCCGGGTTGTCAGTTCAGTAACGTTAGCGATTTTCGCTAGTGCGGATTGAGTGTGTCGAAGTGAGGGAGTATTGTGTTAATAATTGTATGAAACTCTATTAATAGACATGGTTATTGCGTGTGGACAAATGTAACTGGAAATATTGTACGAGTTAATTACAAACTGTGTAATTGTGAAAATTAAAGCTGGTGATTAGGAACGTAAATGGTGTCTTGTATTTTGTTTCCACTGTACCTACGACGATCAGGTAGACCGTCGTAACAGTGGTATCAGAACTGGGATAGAACAGTTAACAGTGGAAACAGAGGACACTTCGTACAAGAGTGGTGTTAGTGGTAGTTGAAAAAAGAAAGAAGAACGGATACCAGTCAGATGTTAGAATCATTCAAAGCAATGCTACTGCAGATCGAGGAACGACGCCGCCAGGAGGCAGAAGAGGCAGAAGAAAGACGTCGACAAGAGGGGGCTGAAGTACAAAAATGACATGGTCAGAAACGCAGACAGGAAAGAGAAGCGGCAGATGAAAGACAGACAGCATTAATGGAAGAACGACTAAAAGAAAAACGTAAGCGTGAAAATGAAACACCAGAGAGACGAAAAAAGAAGAATTTAGTAGTCAATCAGACGAAGTTAAGGCGTTCGTACAAGATGATATCACTGCAAAATTCGTCCTGTTACGAGGTGAGCAGAACAAACAAATTGACAGAATATCTGAAGTTCAAAAATCTGTTTCAACCATGAAAACGAGTATGTTCAGTTTAGAAGATTCTGTTAACAATTCGATAAAACAAATAAAAAAGGAAGTCGAACATTTAGTAAAAGAAATAGTTGGTAATGAAAGACCATTAATAAATGCTGAAGAAGATTTAAAATATCAGAGAAATCTAACTGTAGTAGGGCCAGTTTACAGAATGGCCCCAACATTTGATGGAAGCACTCATTGGGCAACTTACATTCGCCAAATTGAAGCTGCCGCTCGCTTAAATAAATGGATGGAAGAAGAGAAAGGATTTTCACTAATTCTTGCTTTAAAAAGGCCTGCCGCAGACTAATACAGAAGTGCTACCTGAAAATCAGAACATCTATGCCGAATTAACAAAAGCTCTGGAATTACGGTATGATGACATGTATTTGTGCGATGTGTACCGTGAACAACTTAAAGCGAGGTGACAGCGTTCCGAGGAAACCCTCCCGAAGTTTGAAGCAAATGTCGACCGACTGACGAGATTGGCTTATCCTGAAGAATCGGAGGACTTCCGGAAGTGGATTTCTCTCATTATGTTTATTGACAGTATCAGAGATAGTCAATTACAACTAGTGTTTTAAGAATGGCACGGAATGATAATGAATCAGACGCTCTTGTTCATGCTCTCCGTTTTGAAGCTGCCAAGTCGGCGACCTACATTAATCAAAGTATGCCATCACGTTGTAGCCAAACGGATCCAATACTACAGTATCGTCATAGCGGACGGAATAAAGAGACGATTCAAGATCAACAGTTTAAGAAGTCAGCTGCGCCACAACGGTCTTTCGAACCAAAGGATAAAGACAGAAGACCGAAGTGATACAAGTGTGGGAAACGTGGTCATCTACAGGTAGACTGCTTGAAGAATAAAATACCGAGAGAAGAGAGCGATCGCACTAATTGGAGAAGTAATGCCCCAGAACAGCACACAGTTTCCGCACTACATAAGATTAGTGGAAACCTGATCGTTAATGGATTTGTGGAAGGTAAACTAAGATGATTTACATTTGACACGGGCGCTACAGTGTCTATTGTGCGCCCTGACTTATTTAGCAGCCGACGGCCTCAAATTAGCTCTTGTACAATACAGAGTGTGACTGGAAGCCACATCAATGTGTTAGGAAAGATAGACGTACGTGTACGCCTGGGTCTTCTCGAGTTTCGCCACCAAATGCTTTTTGCAGACATGGTTGATGAAGTGATTCTTGGCACGGACATTATGAATGCCTACGTATTCGTTGTGGACTTAAGAGAAAATGTCCTGAAGGTTGACCAAGAGAAGATGAATCTTTGTATGGCTAAAATGGCAGGGTCAATCAACAATTCGATTAAGCAAGTGGCATTGGCCGAAGAAGAAGTCAACAGGTCTGGTCAAGAGGAACCTTTCCTATCCCAGGCGGAAATAGAAGAAGAACTAGCAGAGGAAGTACAAATACGTGAAACGGCAAAAGAAGTGACTGAAAAGCCAACTATGGGTGTGAAGGAATACCTCTCGTTTGTTCGTGAATTAATTGAAGCGCCCGGGTGAAAAGTTGCTGAAGATGAAGTTACGCAAGAGTTTATTGACGAGAACCAACCACACTTGGATCAGCAAGTGGTTTTTAGGTCGTCAATGCATTACGCAACGGGAGGGATTCCAGCAAAACTTGCGTTGCGATGAAGACTTGTATTCCTGGGAACTTGATGTTCGGATCACACGAGACCGAATTCGAAGGACGGGAGAATTATCTTTCACAATGACGTCCACCCAGATCGCCTGGCTACGTACTACTTCAGAGACGGTTTACCAGTTCGTGACGAACAGGCTTAAGGAGGGGGCAGTGTTACGACATCATAGAACAACCTACGTGATTATCGAATGTTCCAGAGTGATCCGGAATGTAACGTGTGTGGCGTACGTGCTTGTTGACGCATTTTCTAGACTGTGCCAGACTTCGCTTGGGCGCACGGACTGTGTCAAGGCCGCAAGTAATTACGTCGTAACTATACTGGCGCTATCGCCCATTATGGAATAATCTAGTAATTTCGGGGCGGTATAAATACCAGTACTCAACGACGTTCAGTTCAGTACAACTGCGATATATTTACAGTGCGGTTCGAGAGTTATTATCGGACGATATTACTGTGCGGGTTCAAGTGGTTATTAGTGAAGTGTTGCGTATTATAATCGGGCGGTATAATTGTAATAAAATTGTGTTTAATATTAGTGACATTTATTTGCGTGTAAACAATTTTTTTTTTTAAAGAGAGTGTGTTGTTAATTACGAACTGTTAACTGTGAAAATTAAAGCTGGTGATTAGTGACTTAATTGGTGTCTTGTACATAATTTGTTTTCCACTATACCTACGACGATCAAGTTGACCGTCGTAACAATATCAATTACTCTGTATTGTTTTATTCTCTCTGCAGGTGCACGTAATTGATAATATCGGGTTGTAGTTTTTGTGGTCGCAGTATTGTACTGCAATACACAATACGTTTACAGCACGCTTTAAACAACTCTACTATCAACATTTTAACCGTTAATCCCAGCGTTAATAAGCCGTACAGTCTTTATCTTTCCTATTACGTCACTGAGCATGTTTCTTTCTCTTCCATTTTTTATAATACTCCGCTTTGTATTAGATAATTATACATAATTACGTATAAACATAATTTTATATTTTATAATATTACAAGAAAAAGTATGAGAGTGTGTGTGTTGTGTGTCCCAGAGAGTAGTCATAAAAGAAGTCTAAACAAAACCAAGGAGGCAGTTTCTCGGAAACGGAAGGTAGTAACAATAAGATTGAGATTATACAGCTGTGGGAGCGGTATTCAGTATGCTGACAGCCCACTGTTAGGAGTTAGTACTCCATATTCCTGTGCCACATACAGCGTTGACTTCCTTTACAGCCATTATAATACTCGTTACCACTGACGTGTAGCTGAAGTCAGAACGCCATTTGCGTTTGAAGAGACACGCATTGCTTCAAGAAATTACCTCACATGATACTCACGTACAGAGTTTTTAGTTTTTAATCTTATCTGAAGGGCAATCAGTTGTAACAGTCAAATTATATCAATTTGAGATCGCGGGGAAGGAAATGCAATTACCGTAGTCAACACTGAACTACCATTACTATGTATTGTGTAATCACATTTTGTTTAAATTAAATGTGAAAAGTGAAAGTGTGAGGGAATATCAGTATTCGAGTCCGTTAGGTGGACTCGAATGTAGATAAGGCTCACGCATCTCCCCCTCAACACACACACATGTATAACAATCACATTACATTTAAAAATTGTACTTTTAAATGTAAGATTTTTACAGTCAATAGACAATGTAAAGGCTTAAAGTTAGAAAACGAATAATTAATATAATTCAATAAATAATTTTATCAATTGCTTTTACATAAACACCCAAGTTTACAGATGATTATACAATGATTATTTTTGATTTCAGTTCTCATAATATTAATTAAATTACTGTTTAATTAATTAATTAATATTTATTAATCCTATGACACTTGATATTTCGTTTACGCATAGATGACAGACAGGACTACTATGCTTTAATTCACACATGTATTTCATGCAGAAGTAACACCTTCAAATACCTGATATCAGTAGGTTTCAGAAGTTAATTAATTTATCTTTGCACAGTCCTATATATTGGATCAACTAAGTTCATCGCTTAATATTAAAGGCAGCCAGTTAATTCTTAATCGCTTTCTTGTTGAACGTATAATTTTAGTAAATCTTGCATCCGTACACTGGTACTCTGATAAATTTCCGTGGGTCCAGACTTTCAATGCTTTGAATATTTTGCAGTCAACCGGGTACTAACTTTAAAGACTCTTATTCGTTTAGAGAAACTGTCAACATTCAAGCTTGGGCATAATGTTTATTGTGTTTAAAAGGTTTAATATTTTTAAAATTTTATTGAAATTTCTTGTTACAATTCTGTCTGTATCGTTTCTAAAAATTGTCATTGTACTCTGTCTTATTAGATATCAGTGTACCAAAGTAACTAAATTTTTTCAGTTCTTAGTTTTTTCACATGTTATAAAAATGGCACACATAAGTCCAGACTGTCACAAATAATTACAATAATATTGTCATTCTACGTAAAGTAGCAGCATTATGTACGCACACATACATTACAGCTGGAATATTTGAGAAACTTGTAGAACGTTCCGTATTACGTAACAGTTTTTCCGCATTAGGTAACAATATGAATGTAAACAACACATATGTAAAATATTGCCGCAACACGCACTCTTTCATATTAATGGTAGTTTATGAAAATTATCATCATGTTCAACATAATTTTCAAGTGAAAACAAGGAATAGAAAAGTTAGCGAACATAAAGCTAATAACACATCATAATTTTGCAAGACAGGAATAAATTACTGAATTCAGAGAAAATAATATTACAACTCTTATCATCATTGACCAACACGTATTGTTAGAAGAGATAATAAAAACCCCAAGCAATTAACATTACAACAGTCTCTACACAATAAGTTTTTAAACAAAGGCTTTTTATATATATATATATATATATATTGTTATATATTTATTACAAATATAAAAATTAAGATAGCAAGAATTATTGTGATACTAATAAATGTTGTCTGAATGTGACCATATCGTAGATGATAGTCCAGGATGATATCCTTCTCGATTGTAGTAGGGATCATGATCTTCCATACCTCTTCATCAAGGGATGTTTTGATGAATAATATTTCGTTATGTATACAGTAAAACTTGGTTATTGTGTCATCTTGGCTGGAGAGACGAAGTTTAATGTGGTTTAACTTCGGGTCGGACTGCTGGTGTTTGCTGATGTCCTGCACTATCTTTTCTAGATCGGATCTGTCCTTAATAATAGTATACATTTTCAGGATGCTCTCCTTTTCGCCTTCGAACGTCTGTTCTTCCAGATTTACTCTCGACAACACGTCGGCTACAACATTTTTACTCCCAGGAACATACTCCCACTGTATATCGTATTCCTGCAGGGCAAGTACTCATCTGGTCAATCTACCATGGCTTAACTTGCATCTTCTCAGAAATGATATAGATTTGTGATCTGTTCGAAGGTCACTGGATATCCGAGGATATACGTCCGAAACTTCCCACAGGCAAAGACTACACTTAGCAGTTCCTTTTCCGTCACGTTATAGTTCTTTTCACACTGGTTAAGGGTTCTGCTAGGAAAGCTCACTACAAGATGGTTTCCACTTTCGTCTTCTTGGTACAGTGTTGATCCCAAGATAATGTTACTAGCGTCACAGTTTAGAAAGAAGGGTCGGTTAAAATCTGGATGGTTGAGCATCACTGCTTCTAAGAACTTCTCCTTAATTGATTTGAAGGTTTCGTCTTGTTCTTGACCCCATCGCCATTTATTCTTGGACGATAACTGGTACTGAAATCGGGCCGTCAGTTCGGAATAATTATTTTGGAACTTCCTGTAGTAGTTACACAGGCCTAAAAATGATTGTAGCTGCCTTCTGTTTTTTGGTATAGGGAATCGTTGTATGGCGTCTACTTTTTCTGTTGATGGTGTTATTCCTTGACTGTTTAACTGGAAACCCAAGAATTGCACTTCCTTAGCTATAAGCTTGGACTTGTCTAGTTTAAGGGTAACATTATTTTCAGCCAGCTTCTTCAAGACATGCTCCACACGGTAACAGTGTTCTTCCCAATTGGTTGATGTTATTAGGAGATCATCAACATATACAGTCGTGAATTGGAGCGCTTCTGGTCCGAGTATATGATCCATACAGGCGACAAAAACAGCTACTGAGTTCACTAACCCGAAGGGCAACCTCTTAAACTGATAGTTGCGCCCTTCGAAGATGAACGCAATGTATTGCCGGCTCGCTGGGTGCAACTCCACCTGCCAATACCCGCACACGGTATCCCACGTAGTAATGAACTTCGTTCCGTGAAATCTCTTCAGTATCTCATCAATTTCGCCAGGTAAGGTACGATCGTTAATAATCATTTTGTTTATCTCACGTGCGTCCAGGCAAAGCTTTACCTTCCCATTTTTCTTTTGTAGAGCCACAATTGGGCTAGTGTATGGCGATTGACTGCTTTCGATAATATCTTTATTGATCATATTCTGGATCTCTGTGCGTACGGCTTCCTTCAAAGATTGTGCTATGGGATACGACTTTCGATTAAATTCTACCGGTTCTCTGAATCGTATGGAACATTGGTTGTTCCGGATCTTTCCAGGTTCGTCCGAAAATACAGCTCGACATTTTTCATATATGTTGACTAATTGATTCAGCTGGTTTTCCTCTAATTGCTCGGTAGTATTGTGGCACTGGAAGTCACGTATCTCCTGAATCTTTTGTGGCCATAGGTCATCCTCCAAATTCTGATGTACTGGCTTGTTGTTTGTCGAGTAGTTTAACAAGTAATTCACCTTATTTTTGTGGTCGAGAAGTTGTCTGGAGTCTAGCATCTTGTTGTTAGTTAAATTGGCTACCCAGGTCGAACCTTCAGAAAAGAGTGATACCTTCCCTCGGCACAAGTCGATAACTGCTGAGTTTCTGCGCAATATGTCACATCCTATCATGATGTTGAAAGGTAATCCGGCTGCAACAAGAAATATCATATCCACACTAATGCCCTGACTGTGGACACTTAGGGATACCTGTTTTCTTATGGTTTTGTTCTGTCGGCCGGTAGCTCCTACAAGCACAATATTATTAATAGGTAGCACCGGTAAGTTTTTGTGGCATTCCTGCTGTATCCGGTCCAATTCATTATGATTCATTATAGAGATGTTTGCTTTGTATTCGGCATTATTCCGGTTTGCGGAATTATAATTATTGTTGTTGCTAACGTTCTGCCGATTATTATTATTCGAATTATTGGTGTTACTTCTTTGTTCCGGCCTTTCATACCTCCTACGACTTTGGCGGTAGTAATCCTCGTGCTCATACATTTCTAAGAGCTCGGTCATTGCTTGTACAGTCTTTATTTGACTGTTTCTTCTAGCTCTTATTATATCTTCCTCATAATGGTATGAGAGCTTGCTGACTAGGCATTCTTCCGGTATTCTGGGCTCTAGATGTTTGGCCACACACACCTTTCCCAAGAAGTACGCCGTTAGAGTCTGGTTTCCATACGGGTTGTATTTTCCATGACAGATCCCGTCTCTGGCGATATTTTGTGTCGATTCAGACCAATATTTGGCTTTAAATAGCCTTTTGAATTGCTGGTAGTCGGTCACTTCGTCTCTTATCGCCATCCACCAATTATCTGCTATCTCCTTGACCGATTCGTCGAGTACTTCTTTATTCTCCCTCCAGCGATTGCCTCTGTGTTTGGTGAAGTACTCTTCGATTCTGGCTAGGAACTCCATCGGTTTGTTTTTATAAAATCTGAAGTTAATTCCTTCTCGATTCTCGTTGTTAGGACAACTGGTAATGGTTGTCGGTCGACTATGGAACAGGTCTATATCTGTTTGATTCTGTCGCACCTAACTGTTGATATTGGTCACAGCAGCTTCAATGCCGTCACATTTTTCTGTGAATCGGTCCTGCACTCGCTCCCAGTCTTCACGTGTTTCTTTTAGTTTTTCCTCTAAAGTCTTCCTATTCGTTTCTTCAATGTTGTTAACCTTAGTGTTTATTTCTGTCTTGATACTCTGTACTTCTCGTTCGGTCTGACTCCATCTTTCGTCAGCTCTTGTAATCTTTTGTTCGATTACCGTTATTTCCTCTTCTACCTTCTTGCTGATTGTTTCATTGTTTTCAGCTATCTTTTGTCCCAATTCTCCCTTCAATGCTTCCATCTTTCCATCTAATCGGTTCATATTCTCTTGGTTCGTCTCTTTCAATTCTTCTCTTAATTGTTGATTATTGCTTTCCATTTTCTGACTTGTTTCTTCCATCCTCTTGTTGGTCTCTTCCAGTTTTTGGCTTACCTGGGTTAATTCCTCCTTCGACCGTTTATTGTCAGTCTTTATTTCCTCCATTTTCTTCTCAATTTTCTGAATATTTTTCTCCATCTTCTTACTGTTTGCTTCCATCTTCGCCTCCATCTTATCACTGGTATCTCCAATTTTATTACCCAATTTTTCCTTCATTTATTGGTTATCATTTTCCAGCTTCTTACTATTTTCTTCCATTCTCTCCATCATTTGCTGGGCTAATTCTTCCCTTGACTTCTTGCTGTTTTCTTCCGCCTTCTTACTAGCCTCTCTCATTTCCATCATCATTCTCACCAAGGTTTCTTGGAAATTGATCTCCTCTGTTTGTTCCGGCTTATCAGCTTGTTTCTCTTGGGGTATTGATTCGGTTGGTTCTGCTGGAGGTAATCTCTTCTCTATACTCTCCACAGGTGTCGCCTCTTTATCATCCTCCATATCTACTTCCTGTTCGGCCTCCACAGACCTTTTCTTTGATGTCGCCCTCCTGTGCATCTTGTTTCTTTTTCTGACCTGTTGACAGCTGCCGAGCTAAAATAGGAAACTGGACAATTGTCCTTATTTTATAACTCTATTAACTCCTATTTTAGGCCCTTTAGTTGGACGCCAATTTTTTATATATTTATTACAAATATAAAAATTAAGATAGCAAGAATTATTGTGATACTAATAAATGTTGTCTGAATCTCGCTGTTGAACTCACCGATGATAAAGTTCCACGTTGGATTCGCCAATTTGTAATAAAATTACAAATATAAAATAAAGATAGCAAGAATTTTATAGTAAATGAAATCCCACTAGTGATCTCGCCAATTTGTAATAAAACGTGCAAATAGAAGATGATGATGCCCCACTGTTGTGAGCGCCGATTTGTAATATAATTATTACAAATATAAATAAATAAAGATAGTGTAAATAATGTATAATAAAGTGCAATGTGTTGCTGAGTAAAAATTTTCGTTAGTTATAAAATTTTTTTATTTAATTAACTTAATTAAATTAATTAATAATTAATTAATTGTATGTTTATAATTACTTCCAATTAAATAAGTAAGATCTTGTGTTCTGACAATATTTGTTTCTATTAATAATTGAATTGTGTAGTTAGATCTATTAATTCTCTCTTCTGACTTTGCTCTTCTTCTTCTTCTTCTTCTTCTTCGTCGTCGTCGTCGTCGTCGTCGTCGTCGTCGTCGTCTTCTTCTTCTTCTTCTTCTTCTTCTTCTTCTTCTTCTTCTTCTTCTTCTTCTTCTTCTTCTTCTTCTTCTTCTTCTTCTCAATATTACTTTTATCACTCTAAATTATTTATTTTTTTTTGAAGAAAATAACTAGCATTTACTACACAAATAAATACAAACTCTTGTAACTGAATAATTATGTTCATTTATTAACATTTGAAATTGGGCGCCATTCTGGCTGCGCGTGGACCAGGCATTGGTTGATATTTGCTCAAGTCGGTAGCGAACAAAATTGACAAAATATATGTTTACAAGATTAATTAATTAGGATTCTTTTAACTGTCGAAATGGTCAGAGAGGACAAGGAACAAGATACAATGCTTACAGCTATGTTTAAAGTAAATTATTATGAGTGAAAAAACAATATTATTATGTAAATTGTCAGTTATTAAAAGAAAAATCGAACCATTCGTCGAATGACGTCACTGGCTTCGAGAAGGCCGTGTCTTGTGCTCGTTCAGAAATTAAGTATGGCCGCCGTCACCTCGACTTTCTGCTATGTAATGCTGATACGATTTGATCTTCTCCCTCGGAAATAAATGAGAATTCCCTTCTCTGCGAAGTTGTAGTTGTCCTGGAATATAGTGTGGAGTGTTCTTCTTTCTTCTGCGATGTCGTTTTGTGATGGTTTACTGGTGAAGTGTTCGGTGTTCAAATGTGTTGTATTCGTGTTCTGCTAATATGGTTTAATATTCCTTCCAAAATGGCCGTTGATTTCTTGTGCTCGTGTCAGATAATGTTATAGCTGTTGTTCTGGATTATTTTAGTGTTATTTATTATCTGTTGGTGTTATCTTTACTTAGTTAACCTCTGTTACACTTTTCGAGGCTGCACTCATAGTTTTTGCACTAATTTATACTTTTTCGGTCTTCTGTCAGTAATTTCTCAACTGTTCACATTAACTATTAACAATAGACTGATGACTGAAAGTCGTCGTTTTGGGGTAATTTATGAAATGTCTTTTTCCTCTTCCCATTGTCTTTTTATAAAAGTACATGCCTTAGATTTGGTTCAACTTCTAAATATACACGACAAGTTTTCCTATTTATTGCTGTAACTCAATTATTTATTAATTTTACCAAAATCTAACTATTCAGCAATATTCTTAAACTAATTTTACATAATTTGATATATAGCTGGGTCTGTTTTAAGTTCATATAAGCCTAAAATTTACAAAGTTTGATATTTATTGTAGGCCTTATATTTTGTACAAATTTAGTATTTAAATGGCTTACAAGTGTTTTTCTGATAATATTTCCATGAAATAATATTACTCACTCCATGATTATTATTTGTTGTTAATAATTTTGTTGTTATAACACTTCAATATTGATTAATTTACTTTTTAGTCTGAGTTGATTACCATTTTAGGCCTAGTATTAGTTATTTCCAAAAGAAGTTAATTTTCTTCCTTTGTCATTACATTCGTTATTATTCGTATCTGTACTAATTACATTTTCATAGTTTTGTGTTGTATGGATTAAATTCTATTCCTTATATTATGTAGTTTGATTGAATTAATTTAATTAAGTTTGACTCTCTGATAGATGGTTTTGGTTTATATTACTGGTCTGTTTTTCTAGAGTGGTGTATTAGCTAATCTGCTTTGTACTTTTTATATGGTTTACAGTTTTAAATAAAATTATAACATTCCTATTTCCTACTTGCCTCTCTCCCTTGACAAACTTGAAAATTAGTTAACATTATTTTGAATACAACAGAACAACTTATTATCTACTATTTTTCATATATCACCTAATTATAACAAAAACCTCTTATGCCTATTATTTTTAACTGTATCATCCAATGATAACAACATATCTAATACTTATTATTCCCTAGACATAATTTAATAAAAAAATAAAAACATCCTATTACTAGTAATACTATCAGTCATTAACTGTCTTTTGTATTTATGTCTGTTTTGGTAATAACTTAACTGTGATTAAAAACATCTTATATATATTACCACCTTATATCTAATATATCATCTGATTAACAATAAATAAAAAACATCTTATTATTAGTTATACCCTCAGTTATGAACTGTCCTTTGGTATTTATTGTCCTTCTCACAATTTACTTAAGTGTAATTAAAAAACATTTTATGGGTAAAATGTATTTCTTAGTATTTCTTATATCTAATTTAAAAAACTCTTATTACTAATAATGTTGTCAGTCCTTAGACTGTCTTTGATTCTTATGGTTTTACTAGTATTATTCTACACTTATGGTAGTCCTTTTATATTACTACCACTTCATTGAATTTTTTTTTGTTAATAGATTTTTTAGCTATGTTTTTCACTACACTCACTGTAGTTTCTAATTTTTATTACATCACTTCACTTTATTGGGTTCTACACTATGGTAGTCTTTTTAGTGGGTTCTACTCTATGGTAGTCCTTTTGGGTTGTTATACATTATACTTATATCTAGTTTACAATTCGGTTTCAATTGTATTGTATCTTGTAACTTGAGTTACTGGGTCTAAATATGTTGGTTTTAATTTAGTTTCAAAGGTATGTATTCCTTTATTAACATTTTTGGACTAGCTCTTCTTATTTCTAGGCTCCTTGTAGGAATCTTGACATATTTTGTCCTTTCTTCATTATTATATTAGTAAATTCCTTGTCTTGTGATTTCTCTTTGTGGCATTAATTCAATGCATCATTTGAATATTAGGTTTCATCTAATGTTTGTTTATAGCGCTTTGCTAATTTGTTGTTGGTTTCGTCTTGGGGTTTCTCTGCTTCTTGACTTTATAAATTTCCCTTATTAAAATTGTTTTCTCCCTTTTTATCTCTTTTCTTTCCTTTTTACTGCTTCCCCAATCTACTGGGTATACTGCTGGTTTATTGGGTTTTTATATATGGTAGGTTATTTGTATATTGACCAATAGTTTTCTTTGTTATTGTTTATTCTTATTAACATTTTAATGACTTAATGTACAGTTTCTTTAGTTTAATCTTTAACCATTTATTATTCTCACTCAGTATGGACATTTTCTTCTTTATTTATGTTGCATCAAGTTAAAATTTTAATATGATAATTCTGTTATGCTACAATATATATAAACACTTGGTACGTTTCACAGTTTTTATTTACCTGTGACAGCTGTTTCAGCTTATTAAGCTATTGTAAAAATACCAGGTTTTTACATATTTAAAAAAACCTTTGAATTAATATGTTTCACCAAGTGCCCAACGAGTCATCATTTTAAGATCATGAAAAGTTATTAAACATCAATTGATTGTCTTATTATCTCATAACAGATTTGTCTACCTCGGTTGAGGAACAAATTGAGATTCGCAGGAGGCCACTTATTGTACCCCTTTACATATACTGTCTGGTCAGATCAAAATTAATAGGTTCATAGGTTTCAATGTTTTAAACCAAGAGATAGATGAGCTGTTGAAACATGAGGACACTGTGAGATTCGCAAGGCTCAACAAATTCAATAGCTAGGTCACCTAGAGTGTATGCCAAAGAAAATCCTTACGGCACAAGGACTGTTAAAGGAGAAAGAGGGGTCTACCTAGGATAAGACGGTTGGTTGAAGATCAAGAAGATATATTGTAAGGAGTAACGCTGAGATGACAACGGTTAGGAGACATTGGAAAAGATTGATGTTGGAAGCCAAAGGTCACATTCATTTATAGTTATAAAGAAGAAAGATGTTCCAAGCTACCAATTGAAAGAGAAAACTAAAGACTTAAATGTTTGTACCTAAATTATTATGCTAAATTATCACAAATCGCATTTATGTTAGTATAAACAGAGTAGTCGAAATGTCGTTTTTAAGTGAAATAAAATTCTTTAAAACTGATATTAAAATATAAGTGATTGTGCAGAAAAATCTCTCCGCGAAAACAAAACAAAAAAGTTTTTGAAGCTTTTAGACATTTTCTTCTGTTTGAGTTTCTTTCTTCTTAGTCAAAAGAGGTAGAAAGTAATTCCTCTGGGGCTTCTTAATAGTTGCACACGTGTGCCCATTAGCAAGAAAAGGACATAGTAACGAGCCTAATCTGAGTTTCGGCAAACAGAAGAAAAAATGCTACTTATTTATTTTAACGAGAAACATTATTAAACGTAAGGCGATCAATATAACTTTCTTTTGGAATTTTTCTAGACAAAGTGGTTACACAACAGAAGACCTAGCTGTACCCGATCTACACGCGTCAGATTGTTTCTCTCATTCTACAACAGTATTGTTTTATTGTACAGAATGTATAGCTACGTACGCAATCCCTTTTTTTTATTATCAATCATGTGAAACATAATTAACTGATGCTTGAGAATTACATTTTCGTAAAATATAGGTCGATTAAGTGATAGTCATCCTACGAAAGTAACATATGATTTTTCATATTAGATTAAATTTGTATTATTGGTTTATTTAAAGCATAAAAGTAGACATGGGAGTCGGAAGGACATTAAAGAATAAACTATTATCAGCTATTTTATCTGTGTTGGCAGTCTTCATAACAACTTTGTCGTATTTTGTTGCTTCCCTTCTATGTACAATTTTCCCTCGAACGAGGCATTTTGGTTTCCCAACCATTATCAAGTTCTTACTAAAACAAAATTAAAATACCTACATCCCTTATATATATACTAACCCTTCCACGCATCACCGGTTACATTCAACCAATAGGAGGCATTACTTACCGCCCAGTCCTTGTTAGCCCCGCCTCTTACTATTACAATTATATGCACATGTTCAAGGAATATTCAATATTATGAGTATACTCAACAGTATTGCCAGTATCGGCTGAAATGGTGGAAAAATCTTTTTCGAATAGATGACAGACTGCATCACCAAACAACTACGGAACTATAAGCCGAAGGGACGGAGAGGTGAGGGACGTCCGAGAAAGCTCTAGACTCTTTGACTCTTTGAGACCGGAACAAACCATTCTTGGTTTAAACCTTAAACATGATGATAATGATGATGTTCAGGGAATGATAAAACGCATTTAAAGAAACATTACTAAATCGGAGAACTCCAAGGAAAAAATAACCGTAAACGTAGGCCTATATCTAAACAGCGATGTCACTTGGTATGTAAAAACAGCATGTGTCAGTTGAAGAAGTCAATACTTACACAAACTGAGCACAGAGAACTTGAATAAGTATAAAGCTGTTCGAGGAGACAAGAGGTATGATGAAGAACATATACCCGTATACAATACCACTGAACACTATTTTTATTTGATTTGAACGACAAAAACTAATTTCTAGTGAATTCGTTGTTTCTTACAGTTTGTGTGATTTTTTTTTTTTTTTTTTTTCCGGCAGGGCAGGTGAAAATCTCTATAGACACACTGGAGCCCCGTAGCTCCAGGTAGTGTGGGACTCTAACCCACTAAAAACACCTCCCTTTGCAACAACTGAGCGAGCCCAACAAGTTGCTTTTCTTTAATATTACGTCACGGTTTATGGGGTAGAAGCCCACTGGCTGTTCCCCGGGTTGAGATTATTGTCTTTCTCTCTTTTAGAGTTTTACAGATTTAAATGCACTAATGTGTCACCAAATCTTGGGGCTTCAATCTTTCAAGCCTTCTTAGCGTGTGCGGAGCTTCTTCCACCACGCAAAGCATTTCAGGATTTATATGAGTCTGAATTCTCATGTCATGGTTAACTGCATATTTTGTTACGATTTCACTGACATATTCTACTTTGAGATCTTTGTGCAGATTGTCATTCCTAATATACCAGGGGGCATCAACGATACTCCTAAGTACTTTGTTTTGAAAAGGTTGTATCATTTGAATGTTAGATTTCTTGGTGCATCCCCAGAGTTATACACCATAAGTCCACACAGGTCTCAGCACTTGTTTATACAACAGCAATTTGTTTTCAACTGTTAGTTGTGAATTCCAACCTAACAGCCAGTACAATTTCCTGAATTTTATGTTGAGTTCCTCTTTCTTTTTTTTTACATGCTCCCTCCATTTAAGTTTTGCGTCCAGAGTCATACCCAAATACTTAGCAGTGTTAGAGTATGGCACTTCTTGTTCATTGATGTAGATCCTTTGTATTTCTATTTTTCTGTTGGTAAAATTGGTGTGTATTGATTTCGTTTCATTGAGTTTGATCCTCCAGCGTCGAGTCCAATCCCATACCTCTGCGATTGAAGTTTGCAGTTTATTGGCCGCTGTCTCGGCATCATTACCTACCGCCAGAACAGCAGTATCATCCGCAAAAGTCGCAACGGTTGTTTCCTCACTGTTTGGTAAATCTCTCGTGTATAACAAATACAAAATTGGACCCAATACGCTCCCTTGGGGAACTCCTGCGGATATTTTCTTTAAAGTTGAATATTCATCCTCATGCTTCACCCTAAAGTATCTTTCATTTGTGTGATGTGTTTCATAGTTACAAATAGATAAAGATGAAACTGAAAGCAAGCAGTCCCACAAACTGCCTTACTCTGCATTTGACTGTTTAATATTTCTACCGATTGGTGTAATTGTAAATGGGAGTGGAAAAACTACAATAACGCTAGAGCTTGAAAACTATTGTAAACAATTTATAGTAGTAAAGTGTGTCCTGACATCTAGCTTCATCTTAAGAAGCACGAAATGCAAAACCTACAAAAAAACCTATCAGGCCAGTGCCGACATATGCTCCGGAAACCTGGACATGACGAGAGACTTCTAGGTTGCTGTGAAAGACGGATTCTAAGTACAACAATTAGATTACTACAAGAAAATGGAATGTGGCGCTATAATTATGAAATCTACAATAGTTACAAAGATCCGGACATTATCATTCTAATCAAAAAACACAGGCTAATCTGGGTTGGACACACAGAGAGAATGGAGGAAGGACAGCCTACGAAACATATTTTCTACCAGAAACCAATTGGTAATAGAAAAAGGGGAAGTCCCCGTAGAACATTCAAAGATCAGATAGAGGAAACCTGAACATAAGAAACTGGAGAGCCAAAGCATGCAATAGGGAGGAATGGAATCGACTCTTGGAGCAGAGAAAGACCCACCAAGGGTTGTAGAGCCATGGTTGATGAAGATGATGAAGTGTGCAGGAGGTTTGAGGTATTACATGTACAGTGCATTTGGCAGTGTTTCATGTATGCTGCTGCTTTCTCTCTCTCCCTCTCTTTCTCTTTCTTTCTCTCTTTCTCCCTCTCTAGGTCTCTTCCTCTTTGTAAGCCATGAAATTTTATAAGAACCGCGTTTTTAGGACACATGGAGCAAGTTACATTAAAAAGAAGTTAAAAATTCGTTCTCACTTGTGAAAAAGTTTGGTTGCTAATTGAAATGGCATAACATTAAATTACAGTATATCAAAAGTACCCAGGCAACTGAATCCTTCTCTTAAACAACTCTACGCAACAGGAGATCATGTGTACTGCGCAGACCTATATGATTCGGCTTTCGTCGTTAGTTCACTAATTGAGTTTAGACTCATCGAAATATATCAGTTGTACGAGTAGGTCCATGATTAATCAGTGTTAGGCCTATTACGAGACAGTGTATTAGTGAAACTCTTTACTCCTAAGTAACCTCATGTGTTGCGGATGTTGTGGACTGCTGTTGTTTGAATTCTTAACGTATTTTATTATTTCCTGTGACAGTTCATATTTAAAAATTTTATAAATAGGAGGACTGTTGTATTACAAGTGATGCTTAAGTATTTTTTTTTAATTTTTATGTACCTATATATAAGTTGTTCAATACTTTGTCAGATTTTTACAATATTGCAGTAGATGCGGCCACTGTAAAAATAATAACTATTAATTTTAATGTTTACAATTCTTTATCAAAAGTTCTAAAGAAATTAAATTGTGCAGAGTAATGAAAAATGTGTATGTTACGTTACTGCAGTTATGAAACTTTCAAAACAAATTTAAAAGTTATCAGTTGTCTAAAGCGTACACAAAATCTGAAAATTTTTCAAAATTGTCGACATATGAAAGCTGTATTGAAGAAATATTGTCCACAAAAAATAAAATTTACATTATTAAATTTTTTATTAAAATTTAAGTAATAGTCGGGAACGATGGCGACATGTGATCAAATGCTGTATTACTTTGTTTATAAATTATTCAATGAGGATTTTAATCAAATCCGTAGTCACGCTTTGAAATGGCGTCAGATGTTGCTGATGACTCGAATAGTTTTGTAGGCGCCTATGTTTTCTTTTTCAGAGATTGAAAACTATTGTAAACAAGTTATAGTAGTGAACTGTGGTCCTGACATCTAGCTTCATCTTAAGAAGCACGAAATGCAAAACCTACAAAAAACCTATCAGCCCAGTACTGACATATGCTCCGGAAACCTGGTCAGTGACAAAACATGATGAGAGATTTCTAGGTTCCTGTGAAAGGCAGATTCTAAGAACAATATTTAGATTACTACAAGAAAATGGAATGTGGCGCTATAATTATGAACTATACAATATTTACAAAGAGCCGGACATTATTATTATATTCGTAATATTAATAAAATTCATTATTAATAAATTACGTTAAGAATTCAAACAACAGCAGTCCACAACATCCGCCACACATAATTAAAACCTTTTTACAATAGAATTTTTCAAGCTGTACTCAACTTTACACAAAGCTTTCTCTAGTAAGAATAATGAATCCAGTAGAGACTTCTTTGTCTGCTTTTAATTAAGAACTAAGTGAATTCTTACTTGAATTCACTTCACTTTCCGATTCCATGGATTTGCAAATCCGGGTCTTCTTCTTGCATGTCTCCTAATTTTAGATATTCTCTTCTTGTAGTGTTTATGTTTTGGACCCCATTTCTCGTACTCCTCTTTCAATTTTGTAAACTAGAGTCTTACTCCATAATTATATTTTGTCTGGTGTTCGAAATGTCTTTTGTTTTTTTGTAGAAGTGATGTTAGATTATTTTGTTTTTAGCAACCGTATGAGACGTCTACACTTCACTAGTACTTATGCCACAGCATACTATTTAAACATAATTAATTTAAACATAACATGTTTAATTGATTTTTTGCTTTATTTGTTTTTTAAAATTAAAGATGTTTGTATGCGACACAAGTAGAAGAAAATAACTACATGGGCATGAGCGCATATATGTGTGTCTTAAATTTTTTGTAATAGAGCGTGTGTGTGTGTGTCTTAGATTTATTTAACCGGTATAGATAAAAAAAGAGGTTCCATATTCGACGCGTATGTATGTATGCACTATGTCCAACGATTTTTCGAAACGTACTGTTCGTATTTTGATGAAGCTTGTTTTATATCATATAGCGCACAAAAATAATATATAATTTACTCAATGCACGATAGTTGAAACAATATTTTAAATAAAGTAAATTAAGTATCTAAGTTAAAATTAAACATAGAAGCCGGTAAACTTTTAAAAATGAAGTTGCTTTTCCTATTTATCAATGTTATCTTTTTGTATAAGTATATAAGTATACGACTAATAGATGCTTGAGTGTATCTCTGCAAACATAGTTCTGAATATAGAACATGCTTAGAAGTATACAGTGCTCAAGGATAAGTACTGTCAGTACCGAAAATAATTAGAAATTAACTGCTTCTACTAAAGCAGTTTAACCAAAAGTAATTCTTCTCTTTATAAAGATTCGTTCATCATTCTAGTATTACGACGTATTCGTTTCGACATTTACAGTTTATTATTTAAAAGTACGTTGGTAGCTCTGTAAATATCAAATTAATTCACTTTAGAATATTTAGCTGAAACGATTTTACAAATGCTAAGAAATAATACATATTCACTATTCAAGTATAGGTAGAAATTCGTGTTTTCTTGTTAGTTGTTACAACATACAACAATATTTGAATTATACTTTCACATTGGAACTACTCAGTTGGACTCAGTGATTAAGGTTGTTTCACATTATCTATGCCTGTAAAGCTCACAAATTGCCACAGTCTCTGAAGGTCATGACGGAGAATGTACCTAATTAGCGCAATATTGCCAGAAGGATGAACTTCAACCATGAAAGTCTTCTTATGACATTACAGCAAAGTACACATTGTGCTGGTTAAACAGAAAACAGGAAGGAAATTTTTCACATATTATCTTCATCGTGTAGGCGATGAAATAAAATTGTACATCTAATTTACAGTTGATGAACCAATCTATTATGTTTTTATGAAATGAGAATCGAAACTTCCGATACGT
Source organism: Magicicada septendecula (assembly GCA_034769895.1). NCBI lineage: Eukaryota > Metazoa > Arthropoda > Insecta > Hemiptera > Cicadidae > Magicicada > Magicicada septendecula. The sequence goes on from CM068375.1 coordinate 9,967,068, forward strand.
TACGACTGCAGTGGAATACCAGCGGCGAGATACACGACGTAATGTGACTGGCTCGCGACCAGACCGTGCCTCTTATCCTGTTGCAAACACTCCCATTAACAAGTAACACATTTACTGTTAAATATTAATTGACTGCGCCTTCGGGTTTCGAGGCGTGAGGAGCGTGTATAATTTAGGCTGAAACAACGCACTGCGTAATGTTGCCTCATCTACGTCGACTCTAAAACACTGCCAGCGAAATGAAGGCGCAAAAAACTTAACTTGTTAAAGGAATAAGTGAATAATTGTTTCGAGTAATAAACCAAATATTTTTGTTTAATAACTTTAAATTTTGTAAAAAAACGCGTTTGCAAATCCATTAGAAATTATGTTTCGTACCCGTAGTTTATTTCTGCAGTGTAAACAATAATGAGCAAATTGTTTCACTAATTATACATGGAAATGTAAAATATATTAAATAATATTAAAGAAGTACTTGAGGTTTAACAACCTTAAGTCGCATAACAGAGTAAGGCAGATTTACTCAGCGCAAACAAAAAAATTCTACCTCAGCGTTGCTTATTTTAAAAACCTTTCCATCGTTCTGAACACTCGTCGTACCATTGACTGATTTATTGACGTCTTCATACTCTCGCCCGACCATGCGCAAAACAAGTTTTAATTGGTTTGTCTTTTACCAATTTTTCATAAGTTTTAGTTTTAATATTTCATAAGAAAAATATGTCTGTGTGTTTGTGTATTTGTGTGTTTAAGTGAAGAGGAAAGAAGTAGACGAAGGAGGAAGTTTCTCGGAAAAAAAAGGCGAGGAGAATATGTTTTAAATCATAGTAATGCTGGGACGGGTGTTGAATATACTGACTCCCACAGAAAGGGCAAAACTATTCCATACCGCTATGACCAGTATGTATAATAATATAAGTTGTCAGCTGAAGGCAGCAGAACGCCATTTATGATTAAACAGACACGTATTTCTTCCAGAAATTATTTCAAGTAACGTAATCACATAACAGACACGTACTTACTTTCTAGTTTCAACCTTAACTGAATGACCTTCATTTGTAAGAGTCAAAATATAACACCCTGAATGCGCGATAAAGGAAATCCAAATTGTATTTTACAAACAATTCTTATTTCTGATAAAATATAATTTTTATTTATTACTAACAAAATCTATGCAGCAATACATTATTTGTCTTGGGTTAATTGAAAATGTGCATTCTCTTTTGAAATTTTTATATTGATAATACCGAATGTTGTACAATTTTATTTCTTTTAATTTTTAATAAAATTAAAGGAGCTTTTCGATTTACGATATTACAGCGAATTCTGCCTTTATATGGCACATGATAGTGAGTGCCACTGTAGTCCTGCAATTTGAGCGTATGTGTAACGTAGAAAAAACAGACGTTACAGGTATTCACCATATGTTCAGCGTTCATTGTCCTAAACATTGAATGAGTTCTACTGTGGATGGTCGCCGATACAGGGCTTCTTCTGGTCTGCAGATTTTGATAAACTTTACAGCCTTTAGCTAGCGACCAAATAGCTGCAATTGGACCATCGCATAATGCACATGTGGCTGGTGTGTCCTTAGATTTGAACCAAGTTACGGAGTTGTATTATGTTATGTATTTGTATGAAAACGGGTACACTACCTTTACAATTTTCTGCCAAATTTTACAAGTCTTTTTTTATATAAACTTGTATTTATAATAAAGTCTAATTTTTGGTTGGATAAGTTAATCACAATGCGTTTCCGATACTGAAATTAATTCTTATACTCCTAAAGTTTGTTAGTGTTATTTTACTACTTAATTTTGATGACGTCTGAAAGAAACCAATCCAAATTGTAAAATATTAAAACCCGATGGCTCTACTATGTGGAAATTTACTTTAACAATTGGTAATGTCAAAAACTATAATACAGCAATCGTAAAGTTGGAGAGCTTGAGGCGCAACGAGATTTGGTTTGATTGCGGGGCCGGTTACTACATGTATGACATGAAAGCCATCAGGTCACAACGGAGTCATAAAAATATTTATGCTTGTTGGCAAAGATAAACGCATTTATATCATAAACATTGACATTGATGCAAAGCATAGGCGAGTTGTTGCGGGAGATTCAGAACTTGAACTAGGACATAACTGATGTTGACTAACTTAGCAGTAGTCGAAATGTTAGTAAATTAACGGAAGGGACAGACATCCGGTAGTTTTTAATAAAGCTATCTCAAAATGTCATTTATACAGCCTATATTTGGCTTTTTTATTATTCTTTATGGCTCACACTTCACTTCTATGATAAGGCACTGAAGTTTGTATACCTCCATAATTTTGTAAAATGTCAACTGAGTTTCTTCCTGAGTTTTCCTTTATGGATTCACCAAGTACTGCAATACATAAGTAAACTTATGAGTTACTTCAGTAATGTCATTTTGAGATTGTACTTAAGCTTTTCAACAGAATCCATCGTATGGATAACCTAACCTTGCTGTAGCAAGACAAATCACTGTCATGTAGATGTCTTGCCATGGAGTGTCATAGACTAGGACATGTCAACAAGAAATACGTAAACAACGTCATTTATGATAGTATCTACGGTAGACGAGGTTTTGTATGAAAATTTGGAGAAACGTATTCAATTATGAATTGGTTTAAAACGAAAAAGCTCTTGGTTTTGAAAAGAAAAAAATATTAATACAATGTTAGCGTACTCATACACTAAATATAATTTGGGTTGTTGTACTAATTCAATTCGCACCTATACGCGTTAACGTTACTTTGACTAGACCTATAGGAAATATTTATTTTTCTACAGTGCACCCAGTCAGCACACAAGAAGACTACTTTTTCTTTTTCTTCCATCAGATAACATTAAATAAGTTTACGTTTACTGAATGTACGATTTGTATTTATGTGTAGATTCAGTATACTTATTTCAATCTCAGTACTGTACCGTGAAATATAAAATTTACAATTTTGAACTAAAAGATATTATTTATATATATATATATATATATTTTCAAATTCAGGGTCAGAACGTCCTACGACGTTGTCCGATGTCTAATCTCCATTGTTGACTGTCGTCCTTAATTTTCGTCGTTAGTTCTCTATCTCTCATTGATCTCCTTATGCCCTCTATTCATATTTTCTTGAATCTTCCCTTCTTTCTGTGTTCTCTAGGTATCAATCGTATTGTTTTCTTTGGTAGTCGATCATGTCCCATTCTCTGTACGTGTTCGTAGCAGATTAGTTGTTTTTCTTCAATGCAGTCGATGATTTTTTTTTTTTTGTACACCCATTTCTTCTTTTATCGTTTCATTTCGTATTCGCTCTAGCGTTGAAGTTCTAGCAGCTCGTCTCAACGCATCCATTTCTGTAGTTTCTAATTTTCTTTTATAAAATACAAAAGGAGCCTTAGATAATGTACATACATGTTTAAAAATACGTAAATGATTGGTATGTATATTCCAACCTCCATAAGTAAAATACTAGGCCTACTGGGCGTGGAACTTTGACGTAAGGGCAACTAATAAGACTCGTGACTATTTTATAGTGCCATCGACTGTAATTAGATCCTGCATACGGAAACATCAGCTTTTATGGAAATGTTTACTGAAGTACATGGTCTCATTTGTATTCGAATTTTGTCAAGTGACTTCAGCGTCAGAGTATAAAAGGATCCTAATTACGCGGCTTTCAATGAATGCAAATTACTGTCATTGCCATTCTCTATTGCTTCATTACGCTCTATAAAAAGGCCAATTGTAAGTTCGTGCGTTATTAAATTGAAGAATTTTTGTACTGTGTTGTCTCTGCTTTTAATAGATGTTTCTATATTAAACATAATTAAATGTCAAAAATCGGTAACACAGGTAAACATAATTATAATAGTTAATAAAAATATTTTATTAATATGTACCACGGGGAAATAGGTAAGCAAGGACGTTAATACTGTTAATTAGCAAAGCAATATGATGAAACGTTCGGTTTTTTATAGTAAAACAAAAAAAATGATAAAGAATATATTAGGTCTAAACATATAACATAATATTAGGGGCATAGTAGATTAGTAAAAGAGAATACAATAGGTAAAAAACCCTTTATATTTGAATAATAAACAAGTGGGAAACATGAGAATTCATCTGGGTTTAAAAAGGTGAGATATATATTAGCTGTTTTAACTAACATATTGCTTTGTTATTTTCAGTAAAACATTTATTAATTATCATTTCTTATAAAATGTTATTAAATATTGACATATAAATAAAACCATTTTAAGTCAATTGAAGAGAACTGTAAATTTATTAGCATGTATCCGGACAACAATATCTGAAACTTCATTTCAAAGTTGAAAATGGCAAAATGTTGCAAGATCCCAATCAATGCGACCATCGTAAAAATTTTTACTATTAGTTGTAATATTAAAAATTACTGTTTCTAAGCTTTTAAAAAATAATTTCTACATAGTAATGAAATGTTTACATATGTTACTGCATCCAGGTGTGAAATTTCTAACATAATTAAAATTACAGAAACTAGCCAAGAGAAAATCTACTTTTTAAAATGTTCAGTCTAAATTTTCCAATATAAAGACTTGTTCGTCTTATAATTACAGTTTAATATTTTAAACCATTAAAGAGTTGCTCTGTAAATCAAAAAATTGTCACCTTTAGAATTTATAGTTAAAACGATTGAAGGAATATGCTAGGATAACGTGTAATTACTTTTTAAATGCACATTAAAAATTTCCTTTAACGAATACATATATATGGAATGAAATTTATACTTGTTGTTTATTACGTACAAAGAGACATGTGTGAATGTTATATCAAATTCATATTGACACTATAAATTGTATTTTTAATTCTCATCATGGAACAAACGTTGATAAACTCTCCTAACAAATTGTCTTTACTAGACTTTGTTTTGTGGCAAACTAATATGGAGACACTAATGCATATGGAGAATGATGTAAGAAACGTAACGGGGAAAATTAAAAATCAAATTAAAAAGTGATTTCCGCAAGCTTGTTTACATTGCAAAGTTTCAACATTAGCAGCTTACCTGACATTATCGACGACGTTGAATTAACAAATCCAGAATAAATTTAAACGATTCCATCGTGCTTTATCACAGACAAGTAAGTCTAAGGGCGCAGGTAAGGTGTATTTAGTACTACACAAATATATTGTGTGTTTGTCAATAAGTTTATTCGAGGCACGAAACTTTGCAGAGATTACGTACTTGGCATTCCGTGTTCATTCTGAAACAGTGAGAGGAAGGCATTTGGCACAAAACCTCTTAGCAGACGAAGAATAATTAATTATTGTTTTTAAGTATTTGAAAGATATTCACTAAGTTTTATATACAATCTTATTTACACTTACGTTTTACGGAATGTTCTACTACTGATATTACTGCTACTACTACTACTACGACGACGACTACTACTACTACTACTACTACTACTACCACTACTACCACTACTACTACTACTACTACTACTACTACTACTACTACTACTACTACTGCTGCTGCTGCTGCTGCTACTACTACTACTACTACCACTACTACTACTACTACTACTACTACTACTACTACTACTACTACAACTATCACCACTACCACTACCACCACCACTACTACTACTACTACGCTACTACCACCACCACTACTACTACTACTACTACTACTACTACTGATACTACTACTACTACTACTACTACTACTACTACTACTACAACTACCACCACCACCACCACTACTACTACTACTACTACTACTAATACTACTACTACTACGCTACTACGCTACTACTACTACTACTACTACTACTACTACTAATACTACTACTACTACGCTACTACGCTACTACTACTACTACTACTACTACTACTACTACTACTACTACTACTACTACTACTACTAATACTATTACTACTACTACTACTACTACTACCACTGCATTATGTGGATAAAGATCTATTTAGGTAAGGTAAATTACATTTTACATTGGTAAAGAAATATAAATTTAAAATATTAATTCTTTCTTCCTTAGTATGTGTCTTATTCCTTCGTTGGCTTTTTATTGATAAGCATTACTAATTTTTTCAGATCACTTTACATTTTGTTTTCATTTTCCCGTAACGAAAATTGTATCATTTTATAACAGATTCTATTAGATACCTTACCACTAGTGCTTAGGCATAATGTGACTTCCATGACAAGTATCCTTGTTTATATGATTTTCTAGACAGATAAATTGGAGTCATGTAATTTGGAACATTGCCTTACAATTACAGTGAGGCTACTCTTGTACTGTAACCTTCTGCTTATTAGCCGTGAAGACCAGAGTTCTCTTCGTTGCTACCATTAGATTTTACTTTCTGTCTAGCATCTATTGTGTAACTGCTACCACGAGAGTTCAAATGATAATGAAACGTCCACTAAGAGCTGCTGCAGGCTTTAAATTCTAAACCATTTTGCAATTGATCTTATTAGATACACAAAACGCTATAAAACAAGACAGTATATGGTAATTAATCATGGAGATATCCATAGTCGAACAGTTAAAAATATACATACTTCTAATGAAACAGATTTTCTGACTTCTCCCCAAAACACTTATTACTGTAATATTATATTATCTATTTGATCTGTGGGTCCATCTATACTTAATCATCAATAGACACCAGGTAGCATTATTCCAAAAAAAAGCTGCTCGATAATATATAACTTGTGAAAGGTGGAGCAAAGATTTATCCCCACCTACCGAAACCGTGTACCGTGATCCTATCAGTTGTATAAAGACAATAATTGTTTTGACTTACGTTTAACACTTATATAATGCTGCAATAATAAAAGGAATTTCCTTAAGAAAACAATAAAATTGATTTACAAAATAGAGGAATATAGCAACGACAAGTAAAATTTTATATTTGTGTAACTACTTGTGCATATGACAGTAAAATGAAATAAAAATTGTTTCTGCACAGTATTTATTTTATTTTACATAATGAAACAACATAACAAAAATAACGCTACCTTGAGTCTCAAATGTACAATACAGGAGAACGTAATTCTCTCATGAAACTTTGTGTAAGGCAACTATATGCGAGCTGTTAAGACTTCTATGGTCTACCTACCTACCTATTTAAAATAGGCTAAATCCTATCGTCTTCTAACCTTACAAGTGAGATAATATTTACAGAGCTAGGCTACGTTGTATTTCAACTAGTAGTATTATAAACTTGTGTTATATTGTGTCTTTTAAGTATCATTATTGCATGACATGCTCTCACACAAGGTGTGAGTAACGTGATTTTATAACGGAACCAATATATTCTAAAGAAATGAACTAATAGGTATGTTATATATCCATAATCACTAAATGGGTCATTCTAAACCCGAGTTGGAATTTGAAATTTAGCGTGAACTCTACTTCTGTACGCGTCTTGCTTATACCTAAAACATTATATTTAAACAAGTAAAAAAAAATGGGAATTACAAAACTAAGTACATAGCAACAACTTTTATAAATTTTTTTGTGGTATGGTATTTAAACACTATACAGAATCTGGTATCAGGGTATGTACTAAAGTAAAAATTAATTAGAATGAGAAAACTCCTAAACAAATTTAAGTGTTTATTATCACAGATGAGGTAAGTTAGCGCTCTAGACAGAGTGTGTTTGTTGTCCAGCGTGTTGCAGACACGAAGAGTATCCCAGAGTACTCACTCACTTGATATTTTACGTTGGTGTTGAAACATTGTAGAGAAACCTTTGACAGGAAACAATAGACGGGGGATTGTCCGTCTATATACACGGGAGCTCGTTCGCTATACCCTTCAGTCTTATCTCAACACTCGCGAGCGACACGTCGTCCAGAGCCCGAACTAGTTAACTGCAGCGTTCGTGGTTTAATATAAGGTGATATCGGTCATTTTTTGTATTTATTTTCCGTTACTAAATTATTATTTTTTTGTAATATCTACGATCATTTTTCTTAATTATACTATTTACATTGATTAAACATTGTATTTCTGTATATGACCTAACACACTCACACGCGAGCGCGAGCGCACACACACACAGCCTGCCACGCCCCATTTATAATATCTACGATTATTTTTCTTAATTATACTATTTAGATTGAGTAAACATTGTATTTCTGTATATGACCTAACACACACACACACAGCCTGCCACGCCCCCTCAGTACAACACGGAGAAGATACTGAAACAGTGGACGGGGGGGTGATAGTGAAACAGTTGACGGGGGGCGATACTGAAACAGTGGTCGGTGGGGGGGTGATCTCGGCAGCCAGTGTTGTCATTGAAACAATAGACGTTACTGAAACAATAGGCGGCACTAGAAAACAATTAAACCATTGTTTCAACACTGAAACCACAGGCGGTATTAGAAAACAAAAGAAAACAATGAAACCATTGTTTCAAAACTGAAACAATAGACGCCGCCTAATACGATGACCCCATCGTTGTTTCTGTGACGTCACTGGCTGTTTATGTAGGTCAAGAGAGCATCTGTTCGTGACGCCACTTGTGACGTCATGGTCAGCTGTTCATGACGTCATCACCGTGACAACATTGGCTGTCAAGGACATCATAACGTCATCACTCTGACAACACTGGCTGTAAAGGTCATTCGTGACGTCATCATCCTCCCCCTTCCCCCCACGTGCATTGATCCAGAACCCCCCAACACACTACTATTAGTATTACTTTTAATACAAATGATTCATGTATTTTTAAGTTATTTGATTGTGGTACTAAGCATCTTACAGTTCAGTATGCTGTTGTTATTTTTACACAAGTTCTTAGTTTTCCAATTATTAGCCATCTATAAATACCTTTATTGCAGATTTTAGATTTCTTCATCAACGTGAATGGTGATACAACCTATCACGAAGATACATTTAATTAAATCCACACATCTAGTCATCATATTACTGTTATGACGACATAAACAACGAAATAGGCCAACTAACGACTCCAACATAATGGTCAATCAAACAACCATTATTGTAGATATATTGCGATTACCGCGATACAGTAGGTAATCATAAAATACAGACCAAGGTGGATTGAACACATAGAGAGGATAAAGGAAGGACTGCCTACGAAATATATCTTCTACCAGAAAGCAATGGGAAGTATAACAAGTGGAAGACCTCAAAGTAGATTCAAAGGTCAGATAGAGGAGGAACTCAGACAGCTGAACATAAGAAACTGAAAAGGCAGGGGACGCAATAGGGAAGAATGTAGTCGACTTTTAGAGCAGGCCAAGACCCTCCAAGGGTTGTAGAGCCACGGCTGATGATGACGATGATTCAATCTCTGTAATTATAACACATCATTATAAAGTACAGGATATAATACATTTTCGAAGCCATCATTATAATTCAAGAACAAAATTAGCACCAAATCACAGATAGACATAGACTTTTAGACTCAGGCCTGATGACAGATTTATAAATACCGCATGCAACACATCATAAGAACATACTTTTTTCCCTAGCTCTCTGCTTTGTATAGAAGGTGAGTGCCTACTGGCTTAAGCCGATTTGCGACATTGTAATTTCCAATCATATCGACATCAGGGATTAACATCTTGTGGATACTGGTTTAGCAATGTGCCCTAGCTGGGTTCTCATTTTGCTTCAACTTGTATTGGGTGATATCCCTTCTTTAATCTTTTCTGTCTATTCTCTCTTGACTGACTATTGTTCTTTTCTGACATCGACGCTATTATAGTACTTGAGAGCTAGGGCGTCTTCCTTTGTTCATTCTGATTTCTCAATTTTGGGTAGCGTAGGATTTTAGAGTGCTCACTGCTGCCGAAAGGTGAGCACTGGAAATACTAAGAAACAACTAAGGAACGTTCAGTATCAGAATAACTGATACAGAGGCACCAAATCTTATCTCAGAAAGAGAAGGGGGACGGCGAATTTCCTGCACCCTAAACCAGGGGCCTTTTGGCTAAGGTATGGTAACCCTGACAGTAGAGTCTCTAGTCGTCCTGGTAGAGGGTAGTGCAACAGGCCAGTAATCTGTTCATATAAAACTGTATAATATTTCGAGTACCGAAGGCAGCCTCGGTGTAAGGTCTGGAAGAGACGTGGGTCGTCCTAGGATGAGATGGGTGCCGGAATAGGTTTACATAACATAATCCCTGAAGAAGAAGAAGAGGAAGAAGAAAAATAAAAAGAAGAAGAAGAAGAAGAAGAAGAAGAAGAAGAAGGAGGAGAAGGAGGAGGAGGAGGAGGAGGAGGAGGAGGAGGAGGAGGAGGAGAAGCAGAAGAAGAAGAAGAAGAAGAAGAAGAAGAAGAAGAAGAAGAAGAAGAAGAAGAAGAAGAAGAAGAAGAAGAAGAAGAAGAAGAAGAAGAAGAAGAAGAAGAAGAAGAAGAAGAAGAAGAAGAAATTATATTGGAAACTATCAAGAAAATTGAACCAACGTTCAACACTCTCCACTCCGTGCCCGTACGTAATACGAGCAGCGCTAAATGCCGCAGTGGACCACGCCCGTATTACATGGGGGGGGGGGGCTCGGTTTTCGTGTGTTTAAATACATTTACTTGTATGGTGTTTGATCAAAGTCTGTAGCGTGAGGCTAATTCATGTATTATATAGCCTGATGCTACTATAATTTAGTTTGATATTTTACACGTCGATAACTTCTATAAGTGAAACACTCGGTGTTCAGGTTCTGCTGTTGCATGTATGAAAGAAAGTTGGATATAATAGTGCCACTTACCAAAAATTGTTCAGAATTTTACTTACAGAACTCTTTTCTAGCTTCTTTCTTTACTTGTTCCTATTTATTCTCTTCCCGGTTATCCGCGGTTGTCCTTTTGCTCAACCTGTACATGTAAATTGATTTCAGGTTGTTCTGTATAAGTGATGAGACACGATAGTGATTTATATCTTTAATCCATTATGTTTTCTATCTTTCGGTGTTACGCTCTAGAAATTATAGAAACTACATGCTTTTTCGGCTTCAGTGAAAGCGTAATTTTTGTAGATCATATACAGTTATAAAAAAGGATTTTGACTAACCAAAATATTTTGACATTTTAGAATTATTTCTAATTAAATTATGGTAAAAAGGTAAACAAAATCGTGTCTTGCTTAGTAACGAATGACACGTTAAGGAATTATTAACAATTAATCTATGAAATTTAAGAATTTTATATACTATTTAATAGTTTTTTTGCATGACAGTAAAATCTAACACGCATTCATGATATACCACGCAGTCGGTCATATATTATCTAGGAAGCAATAATTGTGTTACTACGCGTTCTGTGTTGGAATGGCAGTGGTGCTATTGGCGTTTAAATTACTACAGTAACGATGAAATTAATAAGTAAAAACTCATCAATTTTTCTAAGTAGACAAAAAACAAATAATTTGTTCATATTCGTGTCGTTTATATTTTAAGATCATTGCTACCTGCTGTGTTTATCAAAGTTAATTTTAATTTAAAAATAAATAGACCCAGATACTGAATATTCTTTTCGAAGAATTTCCGTGTTTATTTGCGTTGAATACAAACTGTAACTCGTTTTATTAAGAGACGCTGTGGTATGACGTTCAATTAAGTACTTCTTTGTATTCTTGTGAGTTCTGTCACGTTTCACTTTATGTGACCTTAATTTTAAATAAAATGTAATTGTAAGGAATACTGTGAATAGAGACGAAGGGGTTTTTAATTGAGTTTAAAACAACTCACTGCAATAGGAAGTAGTAAGCAGTAACTTTTATCTTCAAAGGTACGCAGCAAGTATCGTGACAGAGTAAAGCACTCCGAGTGGTAAGAAACACAGGAAGGCTGCGTTCGTACGTCACAGACATGCGTACGTGACAACACATAAATCTCAACACTAATATTATGAGTTCAATTATTGTATTATAAAACGTACGTCTCAAATAAGGTAGTTGAATTATTAAATATAATTTAAACGATGTGATAACATTTCACTTTAGCAGAATAGGAGGAACAACTTGTCTAATAAAAAATGCATTTAGTAAAACATGTATAATGAAGTTTGTATACAGAGTGACCGCAAATCGTTTGACAGTAGGAGTTATCCTTAGTTCAGTAGTGAGCGTGAATTAATAAAAGGTGAAGTGTTTTGCACAGTTTCATTCAAACTTGAGTCGTGATAATACGACAAGATGATAAGTGATGGTAGGTTGAGAAATTAAACTAAAGAGCTTCTAGACATAAAAAGGAGACCAAAGGAAAAGCTTGATTTTTTAAGAGGACTGCAGAGGATTGAAAAACAAAAAGTGGCAGAGCTTTTGAATGCCAGTAATATAATATTGTTACGCAATTAGGAACACTGTGGAACAACGGAGTGTGTCGTTCTACGCGTTTCTCGACTAGCCCAGAAGATGCGAGTTTTTGCCAAGGCCGCACTGAAGTACTCTGTAGAGTTTTCGAATGCTTGTTAAGGACGCATATTATGGAACATCTGTGGACTATAAATAGTCAACAGGTGCCGCTTAGAAGTCAGTTTATATCGGGCGATTTACTCAGTGCGTCTCAAGTGTTTATTAGTGAAAAGTGATTATTGTGCGGGACTCTATTAGTTGACATTATTATTGCGCGTTGACAAATTAAATTTGAATTATTGTACGAGTTTAATCTTGTGGAATAACTTGTTGATTACCAACTGTTATTTGTGATTAATTACTTCATAAAGCTAGTGATTAGTGACTTATTTGGTGTCTTGTGTTTTCTTTCCACTGTACCGTACGACGATCAGTGAGGCCGACGTAACAATATAGGTAAAAAACAATACTATATGGTATTGTTAAATATGTGCAAAACAGTGCAGCCAAAACTGTAATAAGGAACACAATAAATTTTGACAGACTCAGCGGGAAACCAGAATCATCATACAAAGTGCAGACAGATGCTGAAAAGCTGTAGATACAAAATTGAATAATAATCATGAGAGGTAAAAGACAGGTGCTTAGTTACCTGTGGAGTGATTAGGGGCGAAGTGTATCGGTCACGTTCCTGTGAGCTCATCATAAATAAAATAATAACATATTCATAAAGAGATTGTAAAATATAAAATAATAATAGTAATAGTAATAATAATAATAACAATAATAATAATAGTAAATATAATAATAATAATAATAATAATATTATTATTATTATTATTACCTTGTCAACGGTGTCAAAGGCGGATGAGGCATCTCAGTTCCCAACGGCAGAGAGAGCGGAAGAACCTAGTGGAGTAAACCACGAAAAACAATCATTTCGGACTAACAATCCGATTTTACCACGGAATTTAATTTCTACTTTTGCACTCTACACAATTTCAAGTAGTCAACATCAAGTTGGATTAAAGAAGTATTTAGGATTTAGAAGATGAAAAAAGCATTTAGAAAAAAAATAATATACACGCAGAAGAAGCAATTGAAAGAGAAATTTTTCAGGGAAAAGTGTTTAAAATGTAAGGAGTCCAGGGTAGGAGGGAGAAAAACGCAGGTTCAAAGTGAACTGTAGACAGGAAAAAGAGACACATTGAAAAGATGAAAGCATATTGGAGAAAAAGAAAAGAACAAAGAGTCAAAAATTGAAATTGGCATGTGGTATTTAGATGGCCGATAAAAAAATTATAAAACTATTATTAACAGGACCATCGGTGTAATATTTTACACTAAGAGTGGAAAAAAATTATTTTTACTAGGTAAATGTAAGCAGGAATAAGTTTTCAAAACCATTCAGGTTTAAATATCAGTAGATACAAAATCTGAAGCATTGATCGCAAACCAGAGACGTAAAGTTGACCTAGCAGTGATGGAAGCTGACTTGTTACTCGCCGCACGTAATCATGCCAAATGTAGGCGTCAGTGTGTTGGAATAAATCACATGTTCCACAGGGATTTGACAACCACACATCACGTCGCTTACCTCTGGTGTGGTGAAAGCAATGTTTCATTTAAATAGTGCGGAGAATTATACATACGTACGGATAATGAGACAGGAGGGAGACGTAATCTAACCTACAGAGGAAGCTTGAGAGACTATAACATTTATAACCAGGTTTTAGAATTAATATTTAAAATTTTATTAATCTAATTTTTTCAGCACCATTGCCTAGGCTTAGTATACAGCAAATTCATTAATTTTTATGAAAGTGAAACAAACATTAATTAATATAAATATCATTATTAGAATATAAATTTAAAATTAATAACAATTTCCTATATAAAATATATTTTGAAGAAAACGATTAATGAATATTAACAAAATTTATTTTAAATGATGAATTTTTTATACAAGAATCTTAATTAAATTTTCTCTACTTTTATCGTGAAGTGATAGATTTTAGATCTAATTAAAAATAAAATAAATTATTTGTTCACATTTTATTTAAATAAAATAAAAGATTATATAAATTAAAAAGAGAAAAAATAATTAATTTAGACTAAATAAAATGAATAATAAATAAATTCTTCTTATATACAACGGTCAAATTAGATTTAAGTGTAAGATCACTCATAATAAAAGAGTGAGAGCTCATAATCTTGATATATAGTAATGGAACGTTATTGGTAGAAGCTATACGACTTTGTTCAATTACAATATGGTTTTCATATTTGCATTTAAGACCTGCATAATCCACTTCAACTGACTACTCATTGCATTACTATGCACTGCAGTACTGGAATAATTCCACTTGAGTGTGTGGCATACTATGTGTTCTTGTACTTCATGTCTACTCCAAAGTTCTCTCTAAATACAAGAATTATCACAATACATTTCACTTCACTTGAAAACTATTTTTTAATCTCTTATGATACTTGATAAGCGCCAAATCTTGTTATTTAATATTTGTAATAAGTCAATATGCGTAGTCTGATATGTACATGAGTGAAATGGTATAGCTTCCCACACTTGATAATCGGTTAATATACTTCATGATTTTGATAGATGTTCAATAGATTTTAAAAATCGTATCACATTTGAAATATTGCGGCAAAATGAAAATCAACATTCAGTAATCAGCTGACATAATATATAGAACGGAATGTAAACATAAACACTCTGAAACAAAATCAGTGCTCGGAAAACTTTGGACAACGACGTACGTATCACGTTCATTAATCAATGTCTACGAATTCGTTTTTTTAAATAGTGGCTATTTTACGATATTGTGACCGCAAGTGTGCTGTATATAACCTGACGATGGTCTGTGACAGAAATCGATCGTTTTTAAGAATGTGAGTAATAAAAATTTTATTGCAAATCATATGTATGCTACCTTTAGGCTATGAACAATAAATACAATACAATAAAAAATTGAAATTATAGGTACCATTAGTAAACAATAAGTGTGTGTATTATAATACATCATGTTATCATTAGTTTCATTTAATCCTAAATAATTTTGTCGGCTGAGACATAAATATTATCATATTATAAATCATTTTAAAGTAATTAAATTGTGAACTGAGTCCGCTTTTTAGGATCATATATTTTGTTTATTACTTGCAGTAATGGAGATCAAATATTGCAAAATGTAATTTATTTTTATAAAAACACTCATTACAATTTCAGAACTAGTTGAAGCTGGTCCATTCCAGATTTTTGAGATTTTTAAAAAGACACCTCGTTTGTCATTTTTTGTTCACGTGTTTGTCATGTGTTTCAGTAGTTTATGAAATGTTTAAAAACTAACTATATTTTAGATAGAGCTTGTCAGTATACTCCAGCGGAGACTCAGTAGACAGTATCATCAGCATACTGGGCGAGACACCCTGAAGTATAGACGAAAGACTAAGGGGGTGTCTTTGGTCAATAAAATGCAGAGTAGCGGGCTAATGTTGGAGGCTTGGAGGACACCGGCATTGAGTTGGAAAGCTGCCGAGAGATGCTGGAGGACTCGGACTTGTGCTGTGCGTCCATCCAAGAACTGGGAAAGGCATTTTATGATCAGCCAGTGGAGGCTGGCTGTACATAGGTTGGCTAGGGCTTCTATGCAGTATCAGGGATGGCTTTTAAAAACATAAGCGGTCACGTACGCATTCATTCTAGGTACATGTGCACAACTCGATTTGTGCCACGTTTAATAAACAATTGAACAATATTTTTATATAAAACAGAATAAAATAATAACACAAGAGTGAAATAATTCATTTTTAACTTTTAATTAACTAAATGGTAATTTTTGTAAAGCAATCCATATTAAAGTGCGGACAGATTGAGAACGCAAAATATAATACTTTTGAGAATATTTAATTAAAGTCAGTTTGTTAGTCCTTTGCGACTTTAATTTCGTTATGCTCTTACATTTATCTGATGAACTCCCACTAAGACTAATAACACTAAATCACTTTGACAATACTGCAAGTACCAACTGTTAGAAACGTTTTATCCTTGAAGGTGTGGTAGTAAAATACTGCAGTAAAAGGCACGTAAAGCTTTGAGCTTCATGAATGCTTATACGATTTTTATTTTATATTTTTAGTAACATTACGGCAAAATCAGAGACAGTTTTGTAGCAAAGCGGAATTTCATAACTTAAATGTTTGCCAAGGAAAGAAAAATGCAGGCTCATCCTTTCACAAACTTTACTAACATTGTTGTCAATTTCTATTTGATTTAACACAAGCATTTTTTTTTAATACTAAATGTTTCTCTAATTCTTCAACGATGCAGGCCCTGGTTACTCAGAATGATTTTACTTTATCATTTGGTTGCAAGACGTTTGATATTTAAAATTTTGTTTAGGTTATTTCTAACGCTTTCAATGACAACAAAATACTATTTATATTAAGCAATGTATTGTAACGTTGTCTCTCAGTACTGAAAATCGCAGTCGTTTATGAGTGAGATTGTAAACTTTGATTGAGATAAATAGCAGTCTTATTAGTAGATGAATCTAAGAATCTGTGAGCACTGGGTTAGAAAAATTACATTTTAAAGTAACTCATTCTTCGAAGATTATAAAAAAGATAACATGAAATCAACATAATGTTTTGTAGTGGAAATATTAGGATGCATATGTAAGCTATTTCAATAGTGCACTATTGCACAACTTATTTCAAGGAACAAGGAGTGTAGTGACTGATTATAACATGAGACATAACAGCGTAGCAAAATAAACATTATAAAACTTCAGGTCTGCGTAAAAAATAAAAATTTGCATTCTGTGTAATAAAAGAATGTTCACATTCATGAAACTAAATTATTAGTTTTCCCTTGTTTTACTTAAGTTATTATAAGTTTTCTGAAACCATCTTAAGAGTTACAAAATATTTTAGGGCTCGAAAACATTAAAAATATTGATGACAATGTGTGTCACATACTCTTCTCTTTCCCATCACGGTACTTCCAAAGTGTTCAAGGGAATTTTTGTATAAGACAAAAGTTTTAAATAGTTCGTTTCATAAAGATTTGGAAAACTTACTTTATACATGCCTCTCGTATTAGCAGAAAGGAAAAGACAAGAAGTAATATCTTTAGTCGGGAAGAACATAACAGCCATAGTAAATTGTAATGGAAATCTACAGTCAGCAGTTGTGGCTTTTACAATGGTGTGGTTATTTTCGAAACAGAACCTTAATCTTTTCTTAAGTTTCTTTTATGCAAGCACTAACTAATTGGGAAGTGGAGGGGGAGACTAAAACTCAAGAAAGGAGTTAGTGAAGATGAGTTACAGAAACTTTTGAAGGGAGAGGCAGGAGAAAGACCTATTCAAGTCACAGAGAGGCGAGAGTGCTCAAACGTTATGGCAGTGCTACCGACATGTACAATTGCAGGTAAAAAAAGTGTAAGAACGATTTTGTAATTATGTTCTTTAGAATAAAGAGATAAATGAACGTGGCATTTTACGTCAGGAGTTTACATTTACAAAATTACCGGACTGTGGGGTCATTGTCCAGATTACTTTTGTTTATTTTCAGGCGTTTCGTCGCTACCCGTGACGAACATCTTCAATGACGCGGGAACACAAATCAATGTAAATAGAAATGCTTCAACGGAACACAACAGTCTTTGTTCGTATTTAATCGCGGGTGTTTTGTAATATGTGTTGTCGAGCATCTGAAGATGTCCGTCATTGTTACGGACGAAAAGTCTGGAATAAACATAGACAATCTGGGCCACAGCGTAACAGCCCTGAAAAAGTTGTGATATTACAGAACAAAAGAGGTTTATTCTCTAATTTGTATAAGATATAGATATTTTGTCAATACTAAAAATGGAATATGTATAATGTAGTTGGTTTCATCTTAAGTAAGATCATACGTTCGACTTTAGAACATATATTAGATCTTGTAATAACTGAAACTTACAAAACGTCTTGTGACTGGATTTAGATGATGATAATAATGTATGAGGTCACTGAGAAATTTCGACAGTATGAATATACTTTGAATGAGAAAAAGCTTTTAAAAACGTAACCTGTAGTAATAAGTTTTTAGCTTCTAAAGTCTATGTTGAAGACAATATAGACCTTCTACAGAAGTGTGCAAATAACGTGTAATGAAAGTCGATAGTCATTGAGTAGACTGTCAAATTCTACATGGAAGATATTTTTAAGAGAGGTAAAGTAAGAGAAGTACTAGTCATCATCTACAATATTTTTATATTATACGTCTTCGGCTGCATGATATGGTGATGCACAGGACCATTTGCTAATAATAGAGATACAAAGTAGTTAGTGTGAAATAGAGATGAACGAAAGAAAATCGTGAATGGTTGTTTTGGAGGTGGAAAGTTAACTCCAGGTTGAGATGTTGAGTTGTTTAACGTTTACAAGTACTGTCTGCACAGTCTCTTCTAAACTTTTAAATGACCACAGAAATCATTAAAAACAGCAAACACACAAACACACACACACATGACTGGAGCGAAAGATACTTTCGGTCTTTTTAAAGTATATTTACTCATTCCTTCTGCATCCGTTACAAGGTTTGCAAAAATGGAAAAGCCAAATCTAGCCTATTCATCATATAAAAACAAAATTATTTTTCCAATACATTTCCAGACACTTAAAATGCAAATAATACTTATGTTTTTTTTTTTGGAGATCTGTAAGTTGTTCGACTGAGCGAACATTTAACAAATTGGCTGACAACACACTCAGGATTATGAATAGCTGACCATTGACAGCTCTTCTTGTTTTTGATAATAGATTAAAGAGGTAACAAAATACGAAACTAAATGATAAAAACATGTAAACAAATGAACAAAAGTCACTTCCACTTCCTGCTGGCATGATACAATAAGTTCAAATATTAAACACTGGGCCCATAAGGCACATATACAGGTTGACAGTAACACGTTTGAATGACACGAATACAAAAACATACAGAACAGATATCACAGACAGTACAATACAGAGAATACATTATGAGTTAAACCTGAATGGTAAGTCTAATAATTTGTGTCTTTTTAGTCTATAAATATCTTCACTGTTGTCTAGCAAGTTAATTGCCAGGTGGTTAGGATGCTTTTGTAGTCTGGAGATGTGAGTCCTGCAGAGGCGCATGATTTCTTCTCTCACGGTTGAAACTTTGAGGTCGCTGTGTATAGAGTTGTTGGAGACAAACCATGGAGCGTCGACTATTGATCTAAGTGTTTTGGACTGAAAGCGCTGGATAATCTCAATATTACTTGTACTTGCAGTACCCCAAAGTTGAATACCATAAGTCCATACCGGTTTAAGAACTGCTTTATAGATCAAGAGTTTATTGACGAGACTTAACCGTGATTGTCTGCCTATAAGCCAATAGATGTTTCTGACCTTGTGATTAAGTTCAAGCTTCTTAGATGTTATATGTTTTTTCCATGTTACATCCCAATTCCATGTTTTTTACCTGTCCAGATGCATCCCAAGGTACTTAGCACTTTCAGCTTGCGGTACTGGTTGACCGTTAATTGTTACTGGAGGGCAGTTTGCCTTACGTGTGGTGAAGGTAACGTGGACTGACTTGGATGAATTGATTTTTATGCGCCAATTATCAAGCCATAACTGAACGCTGTTTAATGATTCTTGTAGTATAAGAGATGCTATTGAGGGGTCGGAGTGTGTCGCTAGGATTGCTGTGTCATCGGCGTAGGTAGCAACAGTGGTTTCACTTGCTGACGGTAAGTCCGAGGTGAACAGGAGGTAGAGCAGAGGACCCAGGACACTACCCTGCGGAACACCCGACCCCACTGGTAATAGAGGAGAAGTAGCAACCGAGTACTTGACTTGAAACACTCTGCCCACTAAGTAGGAATGTAAAATACGGTAACAATTATGTGGCAGATTTTTCTTTATTTTATATAAGAGTCCAAGATGCCAGACTTTGTCAAATGCCTGGGAAACGTCGAGAAACACACCTGAGCAGAACATCTTCGATTCCAGCGATTTATTGATAACATTTGTTAGTCTGTGTATTTGATCTATCGTAGAGTGCTTTTCTCGAAAACCAAATTGGTGATCCGGAATTAGGTTGTTTTCTACAATTGTTGGCATAAGTCGTTTTACAAACAGCTTCTCAAAGATCTTACCAAGTATCGGTAGAAGGCTTATGGGTCGATAAGAAGAGGGTGCTTGAGGGTTTTTACCAGGTTTTAAGACCATGATAACTTGAGCCGATTTCCAGTAAAGAGGAAAGTATTCAAGTCTGAGTATGGCATTGAAAATGTAAGTTATTAGTACAACGCCTTTGTGAGGCAGCTCCTTTAGAACTTTCCACGATAGCAAATCAATGCCGGGAGCCTTTTTACTTTTCAAATTATACAGGATTATTTCCTTGATTTCCTTAACTTTAAAAGGCTTAATAGGTAGAGTCATTAGGAGCGGGGAGTGTAAATATCTTTGTACCTCTTCACGAAAGAGACGTTCTTGCTGGCTTCAGGTTGAAAAACGTTGACCAAATGTTCGGCAAAAGTCTGGGATTTCTCTGTATTTCTGCGCGCCAAGCTACCATCTGGTTTGTGTATTGGTGGTATTTGTAATATTGGCCTTTTTAATCGTTTAGTAGCCTTCCACAGAGAATAATCAGTACTTTCATTTGGTGACAGATTTTTTAGATAATCCTGAATCCCTTCATTCTTTAAATTTTTCAACAATCGTTTTAGTTGTCTGGCCGCGGAATTCCACTTTCTTTCATCATCCGGATGATGAGTATGCTGCCAAATTCGTCGCAATCTACGCTTCTCAGCTAATTTCTTCCGGACAACCAGAGGAAGGTTTAAGTGCTTATTCTTCGCTGCATTGCCAGGTGTAGCTTCCCAGGCTGATTTTTGAAAAGTACTGGTGAGATAATTTACAGCCGCATCCAATTCAGCAGGCGTGTGGAGTGGAAGTTCTAGCGAGATATTATCATTTACAAGCTCTCTAAAGTAATCCCACTCAGTATGACGATTTGTGAGTGTTGGTAGACTTTCAGACTCAATTATAGTATTGCTAATAGTGGCAATAATTGGAGTGTGGTCAGAGGACAAATCAAGGCAAGATTCAACTTTGTAGTATTTATGAGACAAGCCTCGTATTAAAAAGAAATCAATTAGTTCAGGTATTTTATTTGTGTCAGAAGGCCAATAGGTTGGTTGACCAGTGGACAGAAAGGACAGGGATTCTTGTCTAATGACGTTATATAAAATTCTACCTCTTGGATTAGCTAATCTCGAACCCCATTGCGGGTGTTTTGCATTAAAGTCACCTCCCATCAAAAACGTGCACCAAGAGTTCCAAGAAAAGAGCTGAAGTCAGTTTCATTGATTCTGTGTTTTGAGGGACAGTAGACTGCAGAAACAATTAGAGGGTCTCTTTGATCTTCAATTAAAACGTTTGTCGCCTGTAGGTGAGCAGTTTTGACGTTAGAGAAGAGATAATGTTTTATATTGTTTCGAATTAACAGAGCGGTTCCACCACGAGCTGTACCGTCAGGATGTTGGGTATCATAAACAGTAAATCCTGGAATCCTACTATGGCGTCTGTCTGTGAAGTGTGTCTCAGATATAAGCATTATGTCTAACCTGTTTTCAATAAGAAAAGCTTTGAGTTCGAGGGTGTGTTGAGAGAGTCCATTGGCGTTCCATAATCCAATCCTGTAATTGTTATTCATTATTAATTAGAAAGTTTATTGACAAGTGTTGTAAGGAGATTAAGCATAACGCCGTTTTGCTGCATGAGTTGACTGAACATAGTCTCGAATTTTGTCAGGAAGTGTGAAAGAGTGCTGTCCTCATTTGCTGTCTGTTTGAGATTGCTGTCTTAAGGGGGCGATGATTCTGAGTGTTGCGGTAGTCCTGCAATTTGAGCGTAAGTAGGCGAAGAGACGTTACGGGTATTCATGTTCTGTTCCGTGTTCATAGTCCTAAATATTGAAGGGGTTCTCCTAGGTGTGGTGTTAGGTACGGGGCTTTTTCTGGCCTGCAGGTTTTGATAAACTTCACAGCCCTTATAATTAGCTGTATGAGGACCATCGCATAATGTACATGTGGCTGGTGTATCCTTAGATTTGGAACAAGTTGCGGAATTGTGTTCACTTCCACACTTGACACACTGGAAAGGTTTCCTACAATACGTCTTACTGTGACCGTATGACTGACAACGAGTGCACTGTATGATGAAGTTTTTTCTCCGAGGTGGTTCTACAGCAATCTGCATGTTACCTAAAGACCTTAGGCTATATATTTGTTTATTGTTTGCTGCAGGTTCAAGATCAACAAAGAAGAGAGGGAGGGGTGTTTTCTCGACTCTGTGTCGAACGTTGATTATGTTTCTGACTGAGTGTCCTTTTTCTTTTAGTGCTTCTTTAATAAAGTGTACACCGATGCTAGGATGAATGTTTCTTATGACAACCCGGTATGCTCGCTGGTTTTAATTGGATAAGTATGGTAAATAATATTTTCGTCTTCGAGGTGACGGATTAATTTTCTGTAAGAATCAGGTGCAAAAGTGTTGATTTTCACCGTATTGTCATCGAACGATTTAGTACTGTACTGTTCTGATTCCAAAATTTTTGTAAGGTTATTGATCATTTCATTGTAATTGACGACACCATGAATGTATAGAGGAGTAGGTTTAGGTACTTTCGGCTGAGCTAAGACTTGAGTAGGTTGGACGTCATCAGGGTCATCTATAGGTAACACCGTAAATCTATTGTGGTCATTAAGCTGAGTGTGTGTTTCAGATGTGTTTTCTGAAGATTGGCGACTTATTTTTCGTTTTTTCACCATCTGCCAGCTGGGGGATCCGTGTTGTGTAAAATCAACATTAACATTTCTGCCTGGCTGTTGACTGTTATAGGATTGAGGGGGATTTTGCGACATTGGAGGTACTATAGTTCCTGAGTTTACTGTAGGAACAGGTTCAACGTTAGTTGACAGGCCTGGTTGCTGATAATTCATTATTGTCGATAATTACAGTAGACAGATAAATTAAAAGACGCGTGTAGTTCCAGATAAGTAATTTCTGGCCTTGTGTTTATGATTTGTAGATAAACAGGTACAAACAACCACTAGCCGCAGACAGACACACAGTCCTACACGGACGAGCAGACGCACGCGCGGCCCCTTGGCCGGCTGCTTGGATTTGTTCGAGTAATCAGATAAACTTTTGTTGATATTTCTTGTTGCAATATTACTTACACATACAAGTCTATTTAGTAAGAAAGATAGCGATAATATTAAGTTACCGCACACGACAGCACAACCGCACCGAACAGCTGCTCATACACGACTGTTTACTATGTGCTACAGAGAATTTATGTAGAAGGAAATCGCTGTTAAAGGTAAATTCAACTACTAGTACAGTTTTATCCAAAGTGTTCGACGATTTGTTACTAATATATCCACGTATAACTATTGTAAACAGCCAAATGATATGCATGTTTTACCTTGTCTGACCGGTTACTTAATGTTTGCTAAGAAAAGTTTAAATTTACAGTATTTTAAAAATTGAGGTTTCAAGTTAAAATTATTCAAGTTTTTATGACAATCATGTTGTAAATGAATACACAGCTTTAAGCAAAAAAAAAAGAAATTTCTGACATACCTCGTCTTAAAAAAAAAGATTGTTATGTCTTGAATTACATGCCTCGCCTTGAATTAATGCTAAGGCATGTAAACAGATGTCTACTTATTAATGTCTAGTTATCATGTTCATAGCATACAACATTTACTTCGCTCCCACGTTTTTAATTTAGCAGAATTTCGGAATTTAATGGTTCAACTAAACATTGCTTAATTAAGAATACCTAAACTGCCTGTCGTAAAAGAAGGCATCTGGACAATTTGGTTACATGCGACGTGACAGGAATGCCGTTATAGTCAGATAATGAAGGACGCGATGTTGTGACCTACAACAAAGAATTGTTTAAAAGAGTTTGAATTATGTTGTCCGTTAGTGAATTAATTTTCATTATCAAGCAGGCATAATAGATTTTCAACAAAATTAGAACAGTCACAATTTAATAATTGTTAATGGGAGCAGAATTCTGTAATTGTGCCACTATTAGCAGTAACCCAATTCAGGAGATACTTTTTCAAGTGTAAATAATGTTTATCGTTTACGCTTTTAAGCATTGTTTGTTCATTAATAATAATGGTCTTAGAGACAAATCAATCAATAACTAAACATTTCATAGAACATGTTTAGCACTTTGTTGCAGTAAACAAAGGAATTAGTAGGCCTATTAAGCGCAATGGGAAAATGTTTTTCAGAAAAACAGAAACACATAAAATAATAATCTAAAGGTTTTCTACTAAATAGGCCTAATTATTGTTAAAAATGTCGGAAATTGGAGCGATTAATTTACCCTAATTAATATTTACCAAAAGATTACTTTTCAAATTTAAAGATACTAAGTTACTTTTTATTTTTTTTGGGAGGGATAGTTAGTAATAGAGCGATTTCATGTTAGAATGAGATGATATGAGAAGGAAAGGTAGGGGGAGAATGGGTGAGAGAGAAGGTGTGATGTGGACATATACATAAATTACAATATTCTATACTACTGTTGACTATAACTTACAATATGAATACAATTATTATCCAAGTTTACTTGTTAGATAAATTTACCATAAACTTTTCTTTGTAACCTTATGTCAACTATCTGATGTAAGTCGTAAAGTTCTACAGTTATTGTGTAAATTGTATGTTTATAAATTATGATTGTTTTTTTTAAACCAGTAGTGAATGAAACATGTTAAAAACAACTTTTAATAATTACATAGTTGAACATCTCCTAATCTGGTTTTAGTTATAGGTAATATTTTTTACTATGCCATATCTTGACTGCTTTAGGTATAAACAATTTGTGTACCAATCTAATATCCAATTGTTGATTACTGTCTTTTTAATTAATTAAAATAGCATTACATATACTAATTGAAATTGTAATACTGTATAAATTAAGTTCTGTCATACTATAATTTTCTCGTCTTCTTAAAGATAGTATTGGAAGATATAAACAAACTATCTCAAGCCTTCACATTACAATGATACATACATACGCACGTACACACACACTCACATACACGAACACGTCCACCCAAATAGTTAATTGTTCCGTTGTGTTTGACATTTCCTTTGTATTTCATACACAGGTCCTGATGATGACAATAAACATTGCCGAAACGTGGACTCAATCAAATTAAAAATTTGTGTTATTTTTGACCGATTCTCACTAACCGCCACTGAAAAATTCATTGATTAACGGTCACTACGAATTTAAGGATTTAATACTGAATTACGATTTAGACCTGTTTACTGTTAAAGAGATATCGATAACGTAAAAAATACTCCAATGCGTGCAACCTATTTGTTTCACATACCAAGTAGTTAATATAGTATAATAAATATAATGATTACACATATGCGGTTGCACTATCAAGAACATTCAGTATCTTTTCCTTATACGTAAAAATATCGTAGCGTTGAGATTCTTGCGTGACAGATGGTATTTGTTGCGATTTATAAACACGTAAGGAAGCGCTGGGCGTGCAATAATGATATAATTGTGCGTTGTAATTAGTTTAAAGGAACATTGAGTGATTGATTTTTCATAAGTGCCATTTCCAAATTCAATGGGTTATTAAGTATTTATTGTTACCACAAATAAAGTGTAATAGTTTATTGTACTTTCATAGGCGAATTAATTTATGATTACTACAAATAGTACTGCATATGCACTCGTAAAATTCATTTATAAATCTTATAGGCTATCTTAGTTGAACAACATCCTAAATTCGATACCTCCTTTAGACTACACCTCACGATAAATGAGACATTATTAGTCTTCGCTGATATTTTTGTAAAGTCTATTTAAACACTACTTACTTTAATTTAATGTTGACTGAAACCGTATAAGATTTAAATCTTCCACGTGTTTAATCTAAATGCTACTTCTTTAAATAAGGACACCTTTAAATTTGTGATCTTGCACGTTAAATGTAATATACTCCTTTATACTTTCGTTCAGAAAACTTATTCTTATTCTATCTTCAAGCATTAGGCCTGCGGCTCCAGGCATAAGTTGGCCTGCACTCGCGCTCCAACACCGCCAGAGAGAATTACTCAGTAACCATGTGCGGGGTCCAGCCGCACGGTGGACAGTTATTTGTGCAATACCATGCGTAACATGCGCATGCGCGTCCGCGTGCCTGTGCGTAATGTAAGTGTGCTTTTGTTATTACCTAGCCCAGGCATGCCAGACAAGGCTCCTATACTATGACCCGCAGCGATAGTGGTGGATAGACAGAGCGACCACAGAACGCAGCACAGCCATTTTGACTGTGAGTCCCAAACGTTATCACGGTGTCGGCTCCCGCCTCTTTAATAAACTTTTATATTTTAATTTTATTACTTAATTTGTAGCACTTACTCCGTACATATATAGGCTTACGTGTTGTTTCTGTTTTATTTCGTGTAGGCCTTGTGTGAACGCTTTGTGTTTGTTTCATGTAGTGATCTCTTCTGTTTCCTTAAATACCACCACATTTTTTTATTCCTCAAGGACTATTAATATTAGCTTTACTAACGTTAATGTGTCCAACTGAATCTGTTTACTAATAACCATTTTTTAACATTATTATTCTAACAAATATTTGCAATAATATTTTGTAATAGACCTATACATAGGCTACATAAATTCTTATAACAAAACACTGACGTGTAGACAGTTAGCTAATATTTATATATAGCATACTTTCAAAACGTAAAAGGAAAACGCAGTAAAATTACATTTACTAGCAATTTCAAAATAATAATATTTTTGTTAATTTTTCGTTTGTAATTTAATTCGTCAATTAATCATTCGTTCTTTACTTTTTCGTTATTGCACTAGTGGGCAAAATTTTTTGTGGAAACTTTTTGAAAAATGTATTTCTGATTATTGTCATGTTAGACAATATAAAAATGTAAGTAAACAAAAATATTAACACAAGCGTGACGAATAAACACACATAACTGCAAATAAACACGAGTTTTGGTTTTAAATTTTTTAATTTGAAATCATATTTATTTGTTATTGAATTGTGACGTTCACTATTAACAATGAGTCACATCTTCCTGATGTTCCAACAATATTTCATTACTTAATAAACGTTTAATTATAGTTTAACGTTTGTTAAGTAAAAGTTTTCTTCTTCTATACCTCAGGGATCAGGCAATGTGCCTGTTCCGACTTCATATTATCAGAGCCACTTCTTTCTTGGCTTTCCTACATCCCTTCTTCTGCGACTTAAATGTTGTCTCCATTTCCCCTACATTCTTCAATTTTTTCATTTAGATTATGTATATTTAATTCTTCCCGTACATCTTCATTTCTTATATCATCCCTTCTTGTGCACCCTTTAAACCTTTTTAAAAAGCTCATCTCTGCTGAGTGTATGTTGCTTTTATCTCTTTGTTTTGTAACCCAGGATATACTGCTATGTAACAGCACTGGAACAGTCATTGTTTTGTAGAAGTTAAATCTTGTCTCACGTCTCGTTTTATTTTACAGTTCAAAATTTAAAGTTCCACACATGTGTTGAAACTGTTGACTTTATTTTATATATACAGTATTTATCAACGTCAAAACGTATATCACAAAATAATTAGTTAAAATTTTAAGTCTGTTCCAATACTTTGTCCTCAATAATAATGTTTGAGCGACTGGAAATTTTCCGTAGTGATCCGTAACTGTTGTTTTTTGGTAGATATCTTTAGGTCGTAGTATTGTCGTCCCAGTATATGCAGTCTGTACACAGAGCTTTGTAAGTCTCCTTCACTATTTTGTTGTATAACCACATCATCTGCATATAGAGAACATTTAAGTTGTAATTCATTTTCAGCTGGTATGCCTTGATAGACTTTAATCTTCTAGTTCTTTATGAGTTCCTCAGTATAGATGTTGGGGACATCCTACAACCTTGTCTAACAGCTTGGTTTATTGTTAAGTCTTCTGTTTTTGAAGTGCCTGTAAAGGTTTGTAATTGTCTCTATAAGATTACAGGGTATCCTCTTTCCTCTATAATAGTCTGTAGTCTATTTCTAATGACCAAGTCAAAAGATTTTTCAAAGTCAACAAAGTCAATATATGTTTTAAAATCGACTTCATGTTGTTTTTATAAAATAAAATTTTGTGCTAAAAATGTTAGTAGTGCAGGAGGAGCATTTCTAAATCCAGCTTGTTCCTCTCCCAGACATCCACCTGTAATTGCTCTTAAGCAATTATTTATTAATTTTGAATATGCTTTGTAAATTGCATTTAAGAGACTTATGCAGCTACAGTTGTCACATGTTTCTTTGTCCTTTTTTAAAAATACAAATAACTTCAGCTGTTTTCCAAGAAACAGGAGTTCTCATTATTAATAGTGAATGTCATAATTCAATAACAAATTAGAAATACAATACATACAATTATAAATATAAATACAACAAAATTTCAGAAACAATATTCGTGATTAGTTACAGACGTGTGTATATTTATTCATCACGCTTGTGTTAATACTCTTGTTTACTTGCATTTTTATATTGTCTAATATAATGAATTGTATACACCGACTTATATTAATTCTACATGACAATCGAGTAACTTGATCGAATAATAAATAACAATACGAAAACTTAATATAAGCGTTTATTTAACTTCAGCGAGTGACACGTGCTTCAGCAGAGTGCTCGGTTTCTTACTGTATTATAGAGTTACTACATCCAATCGATACGGCTGGACAACGTTAGAGACATCTCCACTTAAACGAGCCTTGACAAAAGTTAATAGCGTGTGAAGGTTACGTCCTTGAACGTAATAGGGACACACGTCTGGTGTCTATGGCAACACTATCAACAGATGAACGACGAAAATAGTCAAGGGTATTATTTGTTTGAAATAAACGAACACACAAGTATTAATTGAAATTGAAGGGTCCCATTTAGTTAATACTTACGAATGAGAACTGACACAATTTATTTAAGAAATTAGGTTTATACAACTGAGTTTACTATATTTTATAAGTACCTGGGAGTTGGATGTTT
Source organism: Magicicada septendecula (assembly GCA_034769895.1). Classification (NCBI taxonomy): domain Eukaryota; kingdom Metazoa; phylum Arthropoda; class Insecta; order Hemiptera; family Cicadidae; genus Magicicada; species Magicicada septendecula. The sequence continues at coordinate 9,996,582 of CM068375.1, forward strand.
GGCAAAGTAGTTGATTATTAATATCGGTTAAGGGGACACTTTAAACACGAACACTTTTAATGTACTAAAAACAATTCTACAATAGAGGTATTAAAACATGCTGTTCCAATAATTTCGTTTCCGTAAAGACAGATGAAAACATTCTGATACACACACCCACTAACAAACAAAGTTTGAGGGTGATAGAGAAAGTTCATAATTACCAAAAATATCAATGATTGCTACTAAAAAAAGGTTTTTTTTATTTTCACTAAATAAATTTTACTTATAATCGTATTGTGTTTTCTGGGTATCAAAAAAAAAAAAAACATGAGTATAAAACAATTAATTTTTGCTTTGTTTGTAGTAGGTATTTTCAAAATATTATGTTCCGTTTGACATCAATATAACTAAAGTATTACTTCAGAAATACCAACATTTTTTGGATTATTTTGAAACTAATAAAAGTGTTATTAGTCAATAAAGTTACTAAAGGGTCTACGTAAAACTTCATTTTCAAACGCTGAATTCTGAGTTGAATGTAATACAATGTTACATAACAATATATTATTTGAATTAAAATTTAAAGACGTTTTATAAATTTTTACTCAGAATACTTACAAGGTATGTTTCACCTGTACCATTTAAAGGTTTTGATCAATATCCACTTTTGTGTTACTAAGAAGTTTCGACAAAACAGAATTTAAATTTGGATTAAGGTCACCTCAACACAATGGTAGCTATTACAAGGTTTTATAATAGCTTTTACTTCTATTTGCTATAATAAAAATAGGCTACTTTCTAGCTTTTAAGGAATACAGTTTATTAGTGGAGGTATGTTTAAATAAGTTATAGTTACACAATATAGTTTACGGTAAAGTTTGCAGACCTATGCTGTGACAGTTCAAAAACGCTGTATATGTTCAAAAAGCAAAGCTTTAGTTAAATTATAAAATTTCCAAGAACCATATCTTATTTCTTTTATTAGTTCCAACTTGCAACATTCGTTCGAATTTTTTCAACTATTTTTCTTTACCGTTACAACTAGACTCGCAACATCCACATTGTTTCCCTCTTGCGCTGTGATTTCTTGGACATTTCACCCTATTTCTTAGGCATGTTACTTACATTTTTTGACTTTTGAGAGTATATCAAACTTTACAACACTTTTCAACTTGATATACAGTATTATATTTTAACATTATAAAGCAACATATTATTTATAACGTTAAGGTCATAAACATATTCATGTATTATATATTATCATATTATAACATAAAATCTTTATAAACCTTATATCAAACTTTATGACGTTGTATCAGAAGCTTTATGTAAATTAAAATTTACAGTTCATACTTACTTACAAACTGTTAAGTTGTTTTGTTTACACATTTTAACGAGCTAAAGATAGCCAAACAGACAATATCTATTACACATAAACATTTTTAAGAAAGTTATCGGAGTTAACTATACACGCCGAAACAGGCTGCCTAAACGGCAAACATGGGGTGTGTTGAATCTAGTTCCCGGTTTTTCTTTAGTTTAAGAGTGTACAAATTGAACCGGGTACTTTCAATTTAAGGGTTTATGTATGTTTTTGTGTTAGCTTGAATTATGTTCTGCACACAACTGTCTCTGTCAGACCTTGTTGGTGTTGGTCATAAGCCTGTCCGGCCCTGTTAGAGATTGCTCTAATTCGTTGAAAGTTAAATTGTCCAATGAAGCCGCATGATGTCTTAAGTGATAGTCATAATGGGTTTTGTTTAAATTATTGGGTCACTGGGCCGCCCGATCGGAGTTAGCCTGAACAAGGTATATTTAAATATTTTTTGAGAAGGCGGTCATGGTCGGACCATAGTCCTTGCTGTGAAGATAATTAGTTTTTGACTTTGAAATTATGCTTGGGTACACACAGTTGCTCTGTGTGTTTTAAAATTCTCTAGATTTTGAGAATTGTTTAGTTAATTTTTAATGGATTGTACTTGTCTATTGGGTGTTGTATAGTTATATTTATTCTTGTGTTTATTCTTGTTGTGTGTTGCCTTGTTTGGTGATTTCTGGGAACTTGCTCTGCTTTTCGTCTTCACCCCTTTCTCTTGCTTCGCTAGGGGACCCTGAACGTCACTTGCAGTGAGTCAAGTTTTTCCTCTTCTGTGTCATGCATTCTCTTGTGTATTGTTTATTTGTGTCCATTTTAATTACGTAATTTTGGCGGCTTAGAAAATGAGCTCAGCACATGTAGACTATTATTTAAAGAAGATTTAGAGTTGAAGTTCGGTTGCGCTCGGGGCTGTTCTTTCCCAGGTTGTTGACGGTACTAGGTAGCCAGTAGCTTTTGTATCGCGGACCTTGACCCAACAAGAAACGAAGTCTTCTCTTTATGAGCTAGAGTGTTTGGTGGTGGTGTACGCTCTAGATAAGTTCAGGCGTTTCCTGGAACATGCTGAGTTCCTACTTGAGACTGATAATCAGGCCCTATCTTGGCTTTATGCTCATCCCCGGCAGCTGGGTAAAATTGGAAGATGGATGGTAAAAATTTCATCATCTAAAATCAAGGTGCAACACATTAGGGGAACTCAGAATGTGGTTGCTGACGCTTTGTCCCGCATGTTTTCCTTACCCAATGAAGTTCCATCAGAGCAACCCTGTACCTTATTACTAGACTTCCCGCTAGCCTTTACGGATGTATTACTTCATCAGTTAGATGACGAAGAGTTGGGTCCTATCATCAATAAGTTAAAAGAGGGTAACGTACAGGCTCCGTATTTGTTGTCCAAGGGCGCCCTATGTTGTAAGGAAAGAAAAAACACGTCCCTAAAATCGTGCTGCCTAGCAAGTGAGTGCCCATGGTCTTCAGATATTATCATAATTCCCCAGTAGGTGGACATAAGGGAATTTCAAAGACCATTTCCAGTATTAGGAAGCATTTTATCTGGAAGGGCATAGATAGCAATATTGCTGCTAGAATTAAGGTGTGTCATCTTTGCGGGTTAAGCAAGCCTGCCCAAAACACTAAGTTGGGTTTCTTGTCATCGGACATGGCGAGCAGACCAATGGAGAAGTTGTTCATCGACTACGTGGGACCTCTTCCACGTAGCAAGTGAGGTAATTCTTTCCTAGTCGTTTGTGTGGATGCTTTCTCTAAGTTTGTCTGGCTATTGCCCTTACGGCAGGCAAACGCTCGATTAACCATTCTAGCACTTCAAAGCAATATATTTCAGCATTTCGGACTTCCGGCCATCTTTGTCTCTGACAATGGTCCACAATTCATTTCGGGCGAATTCCGGCGAATGTGCTTCGCCAACGGTGTCCGACATGTAACCACTTCCCCTTATTACCCTCTGCCTTCCCACGCGGAAAGATTCAACAGGAATCTTAGATCTGCTCTGATTGCCTACCAAACAGAGCAACAGGATTGTTGGGACCAGAATCTCAAGTGGTTACAGTCAGCCTTCAATACGGCCCTCCATGAGAGTCATAAAGCCGTTCCCTTTGAGGTGGTGTTTGGATTCTCGCCCATACTTCCATTGGCCAACTTATGGAAAATTGAACATCTTCGGTCTAATCCTCCCGACATTAGGACAGCAGACAGGTGGAAAGAAGCCCGGAAGAATCTGTTCCTTGCGCACGAGCGTGTCCGTGCTCGTTACAATCAGGGGCGAACTCCCAATCCCTTTAAGGTTGGGGATTTGGTCTACTGCCAGAGCCACCCGATCGGCTTAGCAGTAGACAAAAGACCCGCCAAGTTATGCTGTCGTTGGTCCGGTCCATCCCGCATTCTATGGATTGTGTCACCAATGCCGGTGAGTTTGGGAGATCCCAACAGTGATATTGAGAAGTTGACCACTCACATATCCAAGTTTGAAGTTTTGTCATAGGGCACAGGTAGGTGAGTGGTGGCAGAGAGGTTTTGGTTAAAGTGTTGACTTGGCTTTTGGGTTCTCAGTTTATGAGTTTGGGAGGCCTTAGGATGTCAGAGCCCTAGTGCTAGCATTATTTCTTGCCTTTTTCTTCTTCCTTCTGTGTTCTCTTTGTGCTGACCCTGATCAAGTCAGCATACAGTTACAGGGAGCTTATACACATACACCCAGGTACACATGGACTCACACAATTTCCATTTCTTCGTTCTTCTTGCCTCGTTTTTCTCTGAGTCTCTGCCTTCCTGAGTGCGGCATATTTTTCCTGAGCCTCCCGAAGTAGTCAAGAGGTGCTGTGGTGATTACTCCTGTTCTTGGGCAACCAGGTCGCCCTTATGGGGTAGGGGTGTGCCGGGGTTCGAATTTCCCGCAGCGGTTAAAATTGTTCAGTGCGGCCAGCGCAGTTGGCAGCACTGCCGCCAATGCTTTTTGTCAACGCTCCAGCGACGTGATCGAGTGAATTGCCGCTATCTCAGCTGATGGCAGAGATCTGTTCGCAATCAGGTTAACCGTAAGCGTATTCTTGCAAATTGGACAGGTTGTTTTGTGCAGGATGTGGAACCAACTAATTCATGCCTCGTCCTCATTTCTCTGCCAGCCTGAACATTCCACTGGTAGATCTTCTTACCATGCGTCTGTATTCTTGTAGAGATGTTCAGGTTAGCGAGGAATTAAATATATCATTCTATGTTTATTTAATTATAGATTATGTGTTATGATTGTGTAAGTGTGTGTGTGGCCCAGACTTATGTAAAACGTATTTTTTTGTAAAACTCTTGTCTTGTAAAATTTAATCTATTCGTTACTTCATGTCTGGAAACAATTGTTGCTTGTTAACACTTATTCCGATAATGTTGATTGACAGTAATTACTATAATTGAATAAAAATAAGCAATACTGAATTAATCAGATTAAATAAGGTGTTGATAAAAGATTGTGTTCCGAGGCGATAGAGTGTTTGTGTAGGTGTATTAACTGGCGGCTAATCCCCAAAATAAAAATGTTATAGGGTCCCTGCACCAGGCAGGAGATAGGAAAAAAAAGAGCGATAGTCACACTAACACCCGTGACTACCCGCAGAGGAGTGAACCAGAATGCTCCCCGAAGCCGTCAGACCTAGGAATGCTGAACGAGCCTAAGACACCGAAGGAGCCAGGAAACCCCCGGAACGTGTTCCAGTTAGACATGCGCCGTAGTTCAGTAATAAACTCTGCAACTCTGGTCGTCACCGCTGACCATGCTTCCAGTTGAGTTCGTCACTTCAATCACAGGTGGGAACGTTTCATTTATCACTCTTCAATCTACATCAACTCCACAGACCGGCTACCCCTGTGTTCACATTAAAGTCTGTATTAAGAACTTTATTTGAAATTAATTACAATTGTACACTTTGGAGAAGTAAACTTATTTTTGACATGGAATCCATAGCTATGTAATGTCTTACTCGCACGTTTCGCGAAAATCGACCGTTATGTTTCAAATGTACGTTCGGCATACCACTATCTCACGAACCGCTCAACCGATCCCAGCAAACCAGGTGTCAGGTGATCGAGTCACTCGGCCCCCTTCCAACAATAGTACTGAGAATTTTGACAACTGACTTCAGTCGCCTCTAGGCTTTGTCTGCGTGAGGGTGTTTTTGCGCCGAAAATTTCTAAATTGCTCCACTAAAACTGAAATATCTCGGGAACTACAAGTCCGATCGCAAAAATACAAAGTGCGTTGTGATCCTCAGAACTAAATCTCTCCAATAACACCAATTCCAAGTACCAGAAGCACTCACAGAAAATAATAACAACATTTGAACTCAAAAATGTGAAATGCCTCGACCTAAAAATCGCGATAAAACTCGAACCAAAACTTTCAAACCGAAAACCGGCAAATGTTGTGCAGAGCGTCAACAGGCCTATCGTTTGAGACTAAAATCAAAGAAAACGGCAGAGAATTTAGAAAATGGCAACCATTTGAAGATTGACGAAACCCCGTCAGCGCCCAAGCGGCCTGCATCTCCGATACCTGGGTCATCCGGCGTGCCCCCAAAGCGACTCAGATCGAGCGTACGGCTACCTAGCAGAAAACAGACGATGAGAACATTAATAACTTGTGCTTCGACCATCGCTCCATATTCCATCAACTAGCGTTAGGTGACTCTGTAAATTCTGAAAATTTTGAATAAATAAAATACATTGAAACTTATGTAGCTGTTTATTTAACCAACACTTCATTCCTTCCCAAAGCACAAGTCTGCCCATGATTCCATGTCTACCGGTAGTCCCACGACTACCAGGTTTAAATTTTTCTATTTCTAAATAAAATATAATTATTATTTGTACAAGAGACATCATAATAATTGTCTGGCTTTATACAGACATAAATAATCGTAACACACAGACACTGACACAGTATTACACACTTTTACTCGGTTTCTGAAGCTGAACGTGCGGAAGTAGGTCAGCGTTCACGTTTACGATAGGAATGAAATCAGATTACTAGGAAAACCATCATCACTGCTTGAGACAATGTACGTCTTAAATACGGTACTATTCTGTACCCACTCCACTTCGACACGTTTAAACTATCAACAGACAACGATTAGTTGGTGCTTACTGTTGGAGAATACGTGCCAGTACGTATTGTATCGCGTTGCCGATCAAAAGTGTACAGAGAGAACTGTGTCGAGAGTCGAGGAAACTGCCAACGTACGCTGAGCCAAGTTCCTGCATACATTGTTCTGATTTCCTTAGAGATGTAGCATCCACCGATATTAGACATCGACCTACTTTTCTTCAATTCGTCTGACGACGTTTGTGGTACAAATTCCCCACTACTACTACCCACCAATCCTCCTTCTTTCCTCGTGGATCAAAGTAAAAGTATTGATTGTTCTCTGTTTGCAGCGTTTGCCGATATACCGTAAATACTAGTTAACATTTGTTGTAATATATGTTGGATTCTAAACTTTACGGTTGATATAAAAAACAAGGCTTCAAGGAACTGTGTTTTAGACTACGAAAAACTACATGCACATGTAGCTGTTAGACATGGTTAGTGTGCGTCAGTGTTTATAGCGTATTTGGTTTTTATATATGTGTTTACTTGATAAGAGTGTCTCGTAATGTATGGTTAATTTTATTTACTTCTTTGTGTGTAAGTAATACGGTTATAAAATATTGTACATTCAAATGCAACTGTGTAAAAGTATAACATAAATTATGAGAAATATTTTATTCAAATTAAAAGATAGTATAACTTGGGATAAAATAAAATTTAAATAATATGTTTTACTAATTTTAATAGTCAAATCTAATCCGAGCTTGGCTTATACTGCCTAAATATTTAAACATATATCACAAAGGTTTACATGAAAATTGTTATTTATAAAGCTTCTTCAATAGTATCAGTTCGGAATAGTAAACTCTTGTCACAAAAATAGGCTACAAAATTTAATTTTACTTGGAAAAATAATATTTTTTAATGCACAAAATTAGTCGTTTACTGAAAAGGTTTTGCACTACCTAATTTGGTAATTCAGGAACTTGTCATATTCAGTTATAATACGATAATCCTTATCATTACCACTATCATTATTATTATCATTATCTAATATTTGTGATAAACATTGAGAATTCAATTGAAAATTTGCAATATGCAATATATGTAACTTCTAAGGTCTCATTTCATTGCAATAAACACTCAAGGCGCATATGGGTGAAATAATGTAGTGATAAAAATAAGTCAAATTTCCCAGTTCATGTCGTTTGAAAGCAAAATATGTTTGCAGATCAAACGAAAAGGGATAATTTTTGCTAACAATTTAACAATTTAAAAAGAGTTAACTGAAATTTTAATATGAGGAGTCTAATTTTTATTATGAGGAATTTGAACTTCTATTATGAGGAGTACTCTGGGATGTAGCATTTTCGACAGAAAGAAATGTGTATATAAGGACGGAACGGGGGGTCGACCCATTGTTGGAACCCTAAGTACCAACAAACGCAGGCAGGTGAACATTTGGGAAGAATGGCAGGTGACAGTATTGCGGTGATTGCAATGTCATTTGAGATATAGGATGACCGAGAGCGGTATAGGTTCAGGATAAAGCCTAATCCTTGAGGTTGATGATGATGATGATGATGAAGGAGTTAACAGTTATTACTACCTCGCTACAAAGAAATCAATGATCAGACTCCATTTTGTTACTATTTAAGTAACGTACATTGTTGCTTAAGTACACAGGAGGCCAAACTCCGCCACCATATACAAAAGCCTTCTGAAAAACCTTGATGAAGAACTAATGAAGATAATAACATTAAACGACCCATTATAATGTTACTTTAGATACGTTAACGATCTCCATATGTGTCCCAAAATAAAAGCATAAATTTTTCTGTATTAAATTTTAGAAGCAATTTACATAACAAAATAACATTTACATTAGAAGAAGATAATGTAACAAATTACATTACTTAGACCTACCAATAATCAGTAACAAAACAAACTTTGAATACTTGTTATATACAATTTTTTTAGACTAATTTAATTATTCCAAAAAATTTTAACCATCAATTCCAAAATAAAATGCCACCATTTAATTCTCTAATATACTGAATGGTTTGAATTCCATTATAAGAAATTTAAAGAAATATTAACCAACAAATACTGTATATCATGGATGCAAAGTAAAATTTACATTTACATTAGAGAATATTTTGGAGAAGAAAGTAAAACACAAACTCACAAACTTAGCTGTACTAAGTAAATATCTAATAAACTAAATCTATGAAGCCACGTATTAATGATATGCGTGATGCAAAATATATGATCCTTACGTATGCTGAAAGCAAAGAAAACTGTTTACAGATACTAATTTTGAAATATAACAGTTTTTAAAATAAAATCAAGCCTACTACTAAGTCCAACGTTTACATTAAAAATTAAACGTACAAAATAAAACCTCTGGATTGCAATACATTTTACGTAAGCAGACGTAGAAAAAACTACCGTAATGCGTCTTTAAAAATGCATAATAAAAGTCTAATTTAGCCACAGACTCAGTAAATAATAAACATAAATATTCAGACATCCATAAAGTTAAATTAATTAAAAAATTAATTAAAAAGCTACAAAATGGACAGAAAATTATTATTTGGAAAACACTTAAGTTCTTACAACACAGTATGTAATAACAAGTTGGTATTTAAAGAAAATAATTCAAATAAAAGTAAAACACCATGATACTTTTTAAAATTGTAAATTTGTTAAAATGAATTAAATATAAATATTAAACATTTTTAATATAACCATAAAAACCAGCTGACCAAGTAAACAAACTTTCCAACAACGGAAATACATTATACATGTGTGTAAGTTGTTATCCTGTTTTGGGTACACTCGTCTTTTCAGGATGCAGACATTTTGTTACCTGAACGCGGAACATTTTGGAGGCGTGCTGTACCGTTGTTGATTTGTCTACAGAGCACGCTGTATAACCGACTTTCCTTGAGGTTGTTCCAAAAGAAGGGTTCGAAGCTAGTGGTGAATCTGGCTGGGAATTTTGTTGACTGTTATTTTGTTAACCGTGACACAAGGATTTCGCACCTTCCGCTGATGTTGAGATTTCGTTTCTAGCATTAACTGCTGCTTGTACATTTCGTAGTATTTTAATTCTCTCATTGTCTAACTTTTTCTAAACTTTTGTTTACTTTAAAAATCAAACTTGTGTTTCCTTTCTTTGGTGTGTATTTTTCAGGAATGTGTTGTCTGAATTTGTTTTACTACTGATATTTTGTCTAAGCGGACGCGTTGGCGGATATTTCTTCCAAAGCCCGATATAAAATTAGCCGATATACAATTTATCGCAGTTAACTGGCAAACCGTCTCTGGAGTAATACTTGGCCAGGTGATCTAGATGGACGACCTTGAATTTTTGCTGTCCTTCCTGTTGTTTTTCTGTTTTTCCGCCTCTTGTCGGCGTCTTTTCTCTACTTTCTCTGAATCTTATCGTTGTCGTTTCTCTGTCTGCAACAGCAGCGCCTGGAAATTTGCCATCATCTAACTGGCATCCATTCTTTACAGATTAATTACAAATTACACTAGTCTTGTACAAAATGCCCTTTATTTCCATTTTTAACTGTTCTGTCGCACTTCTGACCCACTGTTACGACGGTCTTCTTGATCGTCTTATGGTACAGAGGAAAGCAAAATACCAGACACCATTGAAGTCACTAAACACCAGCAATTATCTTACTGGTCTTTAAAAATGATCACAATAAACAGTTTGTTATCAGCAAGTTATTCAGCTAGAATATACTCTACAATAATTGAAATTAAACTAATTAGAATTAATATTAGGCATTACCTGTATTAACTTCCGTCTTGTGACTTATTTAATTTCTAAAACGACGCGTTTCGAGGATAAATCCTCATATTCAGGTTTTAATATTATAAAAACATCAAATTCACCCGAACGGGGTCGTCAATTATTTAAAACACATAAAAACACCACACATTATTTTAAATAATTGACGACCCCGTTCGGGTGAATTTGATGTTTTTGTAATATTAAAACCTGAAGATGAGGATTTATCCTCGAAACGCGTCGGTTTAGAAATTAAAACAGATAAGTCACAAGACGGAAGTTAATACAGGTAATGCCTAATATTAATTCTAATTAGTTTATAAACGTGACTTGGAGACAATTAAAACAAAATGAATTGAAATTAAGTTTGTCCGCACACAATAATGATGTCAACTAATAGAGTCCCGCACAATAATCACTTTTCACTAATAGCCACTTGAAACGCACTGAGTAATCGCCTGAAGTAAAACTGAAACTGAGCGGCAGATGTGGGATATTTATAATCTGCAGGGTTCTATAATATGCGTCCTTAACAAGCACTTAAAAATTCTAGAGGATGCTTCAGCGCGTCCTTGCCAGAAACACACACCGGCAGTCGAGAAGCTTGCAGAACAACACCATCGAGCGCACGAGAACGTTCCGCATTTCGTAACATTCCCCCCCGCATTACGTCACACTCACCCCCCACATTACGTAACAATATATACCCAACCAGACCGTAGGAATTACATATTTCTTTGTTGACGGATATGCCATTTACATATACTATTTTCATGTAGTTGCTTGTTTTAACATAAATTGTCAATTGTAATATTTCCCTTAAGTCTTTAGACAATCTTCTTGCAGTTTTGATTTCTATCATTTAGTATTATTTATGTTCAAAATAGGAACTGAGTTGTTGCTTTTCAGAGAAAAATGTTTTACTTTAGTTTTCCTGAGTGTTGTTACTTACTTGGTTTAGTAACCTAGCAGTGCAATAATTGCGCTATGAAACATTTCTTGTTATATGTCGCTGAAGTGGCTTCCGAACGTCTAATCCACGGTTCACAAGTAACTGTACAGAGTAAGTGCTTTACACGGAAGTGAACGCACAAAGTCTCAAGTGAGATGGCTTTAACAGATCTACCTTGATACGGGATGTAAAAGCACTAGCGGGAACGGAAAGAATATTTAGGTCACTGTAAAATTAAATATTTCTATCTTTCAAGTCCGTAATTGAATTAGAATTAGCGGCACGACTGCAATATCATTAATTTCACTTCCACCTTACACCTAATGAGTGCATAGTGAGTATGGGTGAGTGAGTGAGTGAGTGAGTGAGTGTGTGTGTGTGTGTGTGTGTGTGTATGTGTGTGTGTGTGTGCGTGTGTGTGTGCGCGCGTGTGTGTGTGTGTGTGTGTGTGTGTGTGTGTGTGTGTGTGTGTGTGTGTGTGTGTGTGTGTGTTAAAACGCAGATACGTCGTTCAGTTAATGCTGTGCGTCTCAATACGGTCTCATTGTTCACCTTTCGATTTAGTTTTATATGATACTTCCCCCTTTTCTATGAACAAAACCAAAATGTTGAACGCAAATCGACCGCTCACGGATACTATATTCGTAGTTAGTCAGATAATCGGAAAATCGTGTGAATGAATTTAACAAGCCAGACTTTATGTGTCGTAGACATTAAAAAAACATTTCATCGCGTAAAACTATCTGACGTTGTAACCATCTTGGTGTAGAAGAAAGGGCAGAAAAAATTATTAAATATTGAGTAGTTATACAAAGATACAAGTGCAGAAGTGCAAGTAGGCAATAAGCTAACGGCGCGGCGTAGACAAATCAATGGAGTAGGTTGAAATAGGCAACTGGATTTACTCTGCCCAGCCATGTTTAATCTTAAAGAATACGCTTATTGACACTACCAAGACATTGAGTGGGTTCAAAATGAGTGATATGCAAATGAATCACTGGTTATAGCAGATTCAGAATATAATTTCCAGATAATTTTTTGTAAATTCGTAATAACAGCAATAATACCTAACACGGTAGTCTTCAACAGATAAAGCCAAGTCAATAGTAATTTCAAAAGATCCCATTCGATGTATACTGGAAATCTGAGGTTAAGTTATAGAACAATTTATTGACTTTGAATATTAGGGGCATACTTATCAGTACCTACTAAGAAGCAAGAAGACAGGCAATGCAAAGAGTCCTTGTTCCTGAATATTTAAGGGATGTCACCATAAAAACTACTGGAAAAAAGTACTTAAAACTTGAAGGTAAAATGAAGATATACGAGATTACGTTAAGAGCAGTCTGACGTACGGAGATCACTTGCCAGTTAACACTAGTAGAAGAAAACGGCTATTAAGGACAATAGAAATACAGCAGTCCCTCAGGAAAACTGGGCGTATACAAGACGTGGTAAAATTGAAAATGGTGACATACGACAGCGGTGTCAAATAAAAGATGTAGTCAAATTTATCAGAAGGCGAAAAAGAACAGGCAACAATAGATTAATAAAAATAGTGAGAGATGCTATACCGAAAATATTTTTGCCGAAAACGGTAGCTTTGGGCGGGGGACTTGGAATCGGGCTCTAGTGAATCGTTTTGATGTATGAAGAAAAAGGTTATTAAGCAACAGAAAAGTTGAAGAAGAAGAAGAAGAAGAAGAAGAAGAACAAGAAGAAGAAGAAGAAGAAGAAGAAGAAGAAGAAGAAGAAGAAGAAGAAGAAGAAGAAGAAGAAGAAGAAGAAGAAGAAGAAGAAGAAGAAGAAGAAAACGTGTATTGTAAACGATGTAAGGCCATCCTTGTATCATAAAGTTGCTTAATATATGTCATAAAAGTTGTTAAAATATGACTTAACATGGGTAAAATATGCATATATAAATAGCCAAATATTACAAAAATTTGGCAGCTCGCAATAAAAAGGTTTGTTCATTAATGTTTTTTTTTTCAAAAAGTTGCGGACAAAGCATTTACTTTACATTTGTTTTATTTCCTCCCACTCACAACATAGATATTCAAATTCTCCGATTTGGAGGATCTGCGGTGTCTGCCAGCAGACATTTTTATACAATATCAAGAAACTCCTGTCTACATTGTATGACGTAAGGGGAATAAACTAAACAAATATCCGATTATACTAGGCCCCCCAAAAAAACTAATTTGTATAGTTTCGCAATTTAGTACAAAAAAAAAAAATAACATTACAGAAAAGCTGTAACATGTATAGCTTGTTTGTGACAAGCATAATTGCACATATCATAAAAATGGCAAACAATAGTAAATGGAACATTCGTTTTGTTAAGCATCTCTGTTAATTATCACGAAATAACATTTCTTTCAACCATGTATGCATATGTTAAGCCATATAAACAGAAAGTAACAAAATGATGTTAAAATAGTCTATAGCCTATACGACATCGTTATCTTATTTTTAATTTTATGTGGAGTGAAATTTCTTTTTTTATAAACCAGCAGCAGCCACCAACATTACTGGGTTACAGCGACCTCGGTTTTATTGTTATTTTTTGTTGCTAACCGCGTCAAAATTTTCAGAAAAGAATTCCACAAGTAAATGTGTAAAACGTAATTTTAGCGACATTCGACATCCTGTGGGTTGTTAGGACTCATGACGCTCCTCTATTAGGGTTTCGTATTCTCTTATTTTTTGTTGCCCTCTACATACATTTATAAGCTCTTTCCGTGTTCCTAACTCGTTTTGATTGAGTTTTCCTTTAAATGCAGAGTCGCGATTCGTTTTTCTATACCAGGCTTGGTTCCCCTTAATTGTAGAAAAAGTTCCCTTAAATTTTGTTGCGTTCACCTTCCTTATTTACGCCCTTTAAGACATTTTCATAAATCACAATTAGTTACGAAACGGAGAAAGAAGAATCATTTCGAGTCCAACAGAAGTAGCGTACGAGGCATTTTCGTCACCTGCTCAAAATGACGTCCTCTTCCCCAGTCTTGTTTGACAACTTGTGCTGTGTTCATCTTCTATGCCATAAACATAAATTATCCTAGGCCAATCAATCCATTATAGCTAATGGTAGCTGTGACATTCAAGTCCCCACAAAGATGCCAGTTTATTTGTTGGACTTAATTCCATTCATCGTTGCATTGCATTCAGCACTGGTCGGCCAAGGAAGAGGTGGAGTGACATCATGTAGAACCCTTGTTACTGAACAGGACAGAGTCCTAACAACGAAGTTAAAGAAGACGAAAAATTGCATTTAAAATAGCCACCATGTTAACGTACGTTTACTTAATTGAAACTGAATAAGCAACTGGTATAGATGCCCTTTTGTTTCCATTGAGCAGTAAAACTGTTTTCAAGCTATGTTTAGATAAATCAAACTAAGGCTGGATTCTGTAGGTTTATGGTGTATTATGAGTTCAGTTATTAAACCGTCGTTGCCAGAACATATGCAAGAAGACCCCTCCATTTTATAAATCATCATTTTTATATAAAATGTGTAGTGCTTATTTCATGTGCTAATAGATTGTATTCTTGGATTGTAGAACCGCGAAGTTGGGCCTGTTGTTTTGATAGGCCCAAGTCACGCACGAAATCATTTAATTTGTTTTGATGGATAAGTTAAGATTTACCAGATATCTGAGGATTTTTGAACACTTTGAACATTATATATATCTTAAAACTTGAAATTCTGAAACAACGGTTTCTCTTAGGCTAGTGTGGTCGAATCGACGATACATAATTTTGGCCGAATAAGTCAGTTAATTTTGGGATGTCCTTCGATAAATCACTTTCATCCATCAAGGACTTCAGAGCCTTATTTGATCATGGTTTTCTATTTTAACACACGAATTAGTTCTTGAATCCAGGCTTTTAGATTAAAAATTAAATTTTTTTTCAAAAATTGGTAGAAGAAATATTCATGGCCTAAAACCAGGACAGCCTCCTAGTCAGACAAACGTGATCAAATCTTATTTTACAGAATGATTTACACATCAGCTTCTGTGACCCACTGCTTGAAAGCTGAACTTGGTAACGAAATCATAATAAAGAAGTACATTATCTCTCTTAAGAGCCAATTTTTAAACAAATAAGTACTCCAGGACAGTTTTCTGAGTTTTTGTCATCTCCAGAATAAATGACAATAGTATACTCATGTTGGTAGACGAGGTTTCTCGTTAAACGTTCTCGTAATTTAAATAAAATAATCATCGATTTTATGTGATTACATACGGTAACAGAAATGTATTCCAGTGATGAAAGTAAGGAAAAATGGAATAATTTTACGTTATGTAGGCAAGCAAACGTTCTCGATAAACGCTTTCTATAGACTGCGTGAAGCTGAGAGTGTGATCGAACTGAGTTGAGTCGTCTGTGAGAAAATTGAAAGCGGTTCACCAAACTTATGATAGCTCCTTCAGCATAACAGGACACATATGTAAGTTACAGTACCGTTGGATGGTTGGACAGTACAGACTTCACTATCGATCTAGTATTTATGTGTTAGGAATTGACAAATTCATAAACTTCATAGGTCACGTTCGTTATAATTAATAAATTTTTACCGTGTTAATTTAAGATGTATTAATTAAATTTTATGTTCATTTATGTTTGTCAATTAATGCAAATAAATTACACTCAGTTTACACCGTCTAACACATTTAATGAACATTCTTTATCAACGACACTGAGTAAGGCTATTCAAACAGCTGCCCCCCTCCACACTTTTAGTCGTCCCCCTTTATTTACACTGCCCTACAAGTAACCTTATCTGCGGTGTTATAAAGTCCCTATATGATGTTGGACACAAACAACTCCTTATCCTTGTACAGACCAGTAAAATGTTGACGTTACATTGTCCACGATTTTCCGATACAATACTATCGGTTATTTACCCGCCTGAGCAAAGGTCACAAAACACTCGACTGCTTGTATCGTCCTGTACCTTCGTTGCCATCCCCCCCTTCCATTGTTCACAATTTTCCAGTAATGGTCACTATTCCCTCTCATTGATTTCTATTGAAGCAACATTAGAAAAGCACGACGAGACCTCTACCTTATGGGTGGTTTTGAAACGAACTTTAATTACGGAATGCATGTTTATAAAGCAAGCAAAAACATTTATTGATAACATGAAAATAAGAATTGTAGACGATATATTTTGTAGAAACCACAAAACGTTTTGCGTGAAAAGAGCAGTTTCTGAGATATTTACGATGAATGTTACGGCAATTTTTCCCTTTGCGCGTCCCACTGTTCGTAATCTTTTACTCGAATTGTAAGAACCGCATACAAATTAGATGTACAATATATAAGACAATTTTCATATAAAATCTTAATATATAGCATTTTTGCCGTAAGATATTTTTTCGTTTGAATAACAATTTAGAATATAAATGAGGTAAACTTGAAAACGACTTCATCTAAGTGTAGTTTTATGCCCGAAGGGGTAGTTTCACCTACAGTTAGGGTGGGAACTTTGTTGTTCCTTCTTTCTAAAGCTGTGGAAAGTACATAACCAAAAAATCAAAAATATGTAAACTTGTTATGCTAAAATGTCTAATTTGCCTGGGCTAAAACTGGAGCACTATTTTATAATATCAGACCAGAACCACCTCAGTTGACAATGTCCCAGGACCAGAAATAATCACAGATGAAATAAAATCAGCAATAAACACAATGAAAGACGTTAAAGCCACCGGTCCGGATAATGTGCAGATAGTGTTTCTCAGACTTCTTTATGATGACGGTATATAATGGTGACTGCGGTATTAACCATATATATGACACAGGAAGAATCCCACTTGATTGGCTTAAATCTGAACTCATTACACTACCCAAGAATAGAGTGAGAGAAAGCAGCAATAGATATGGTCTAGACATGAATGTTAATAAAACATTAATATGTTTTATTAGATTCTTCTCTGTATCAACGAACAAGTTCACAAACTGCACCCTTAATATAAACTAAAGGTCAGTTGAACGTGTAAGAAAATTTACATATCTTGGTACTACAGTCAAAGAGTAATGGGATCACCCTCAAGAAATAAAGAGCAGAATTGAAAAGGCAATAGCAGTGTTCACTAGAATGAGCAGTCACGATTTAACAACAAACACAAAGATGAGACTTTCACGCTGCTACGTATTCTCGGTCCTCTTCTAGAATCTTGGATTTGACTGAAGCAACAACTAGAAAATTGGAATCTTTCAAAATCCGGCTTTACCGTAGAATACTGAGCATCTGAACACATATAACTAATGTTGAATTTCTTAGAAAGATGATGAAAGAAATTCAAGTTATTATCACAGTGAAGATAAAAAAACTTCAGTATCTGGGACATCTCATGAAAAATGAACAGAGATTTTACTTATTGCAGGCCATACTACAGGAAAAATACTTGGAAAGAGAGGAGTTGGGCGACCGAGAATCTCATGGCTGACAACTTTAAGGACCTGGTTTGGCACGAATACAACTGACTTATTCCGTGCATCAGTACAGAAAGTTAAAATAGTGTGTATGATAAATTAGTTCGATAAATAAACCACATCTACTTGCATAATTTACAAACCTTTCTTGCTCACGGCAGTTACTGAAACGTACTAACTTGGATAGATCGTTTGCAAAAACTATTGCTTTCCTACATAATGTATAATGTTTCCATTTTTTCTTACTTTCATTATTGGAATACATTTCTGTTACCGTATTTAATCACATAAAATCGATATCTAATTTTAACTTAACGTATTAGATGATTATTTAATAGCCACTAAACATTCATTCAAATAAAACATATTGACGGAAATTACAGTAGCTACTAAATCGGTAACAATAGGATAATAATTATATAACTGAGAACTCAGAAAACCTTACACATTTGGTTTGTAGACAAAAAGCACATCTTTCACTCAGTTTGATAGTTAAACGTAAGTTATGAAAGTAGAGGTTTGCCTACATTCCCACAACATAAACAGATCCTACAATTACTTTATTCTAAAATCTTAATAAGGCTAAGCAGATAGTGAAACAAGCTGCAGAAATTGTTTGAAAATTTTCGTCTTACACACCGACATGTTGAAATCTACGTTTAAATGAGGTCAACATTAAAAAGATGACTGATTATAGATTTTGCAATTTTCTCCTTCGTGTAATTTGGCAGTTCTCTATGAGGCCAATAAAGCGTGTAGGCCTATATTTAGAGTTTAAAAAACCAGCATGCAACATGCAAAACTTTACTAAATGACAACTAACTATTGTCAAAAATATTGTGACAAAATTATATCCAAGGCAACAAAATAGAAACCACGTACTAGGATAAACTACAAAAACTATTAATTTATTTTAAAATTGTATTTCTAAATGAAAGTAGCAGCAATGTTGTAAAGTTGTAGAGCAGTCATTCCGTTGCAATATTACAATATACTTGAGATATCCAACATTACAACTGGTAATATCGAATTTGGTAACATTGCTCTATCATACTGCATCACAAATATTAAGTTATGGGCACAGAGATCAACTTTCGGGCGGTTATTGTACAACAAATTAAGCGGGACAAACGAATTTGAATTTAGATTAAAAAATATCTTCTAAAATAAAAATTGGATTTTGAGATAAACCGTTTGGCATTTGCAGATATACTTTCTGAACAGCTGACATCTGCAGTAATACAACTTAATTTTTAGATGACATAACCAGTAGATCAGGCTTAAGAATTTCTGCAGAAGAAAATCCAACATAAATTTCTCACAAACATTAAAAATGCACCAAATTATTTCTAACTAATATTGATTGAATAGAGAGTGTTAGAAAATTTAAGTACCTAGAGGAAATAATTCAAGAGAATGGTTTAGAAAAATCTGCTATAGAAAAAAGGATTCATAAAATGGAAAGAGCATATGGTATGACTAAAAATATTTACAATAAAAGTGC
This sequence comes from Magicicada septendecula, assembly GCA_034769895.1. Classification (NCBI taxonomy): domain Eukaryota; kingdom Metazoa; phylum Arthropoda; class Insecta; order Hemiptera; family Cicadidae; genus Magicicada; species Magicicada septendecula. The sequence goes on from CM068375.1 coordinate 10,015,733, forward strand.
ATATGCAAAAATGCGAAAATAAGGCATTACAGTATAGAAGTGAGGCCAGAATGTCTATATGTATGTGAATGTCTAGCATTGACTTATAATTTAGACTACTTAGAAATATTGGAATGACGAATTATTTGGAAAATATTAGGCTCAAAAAACTTCAAAAGTTGGAAATTAAGAAGTAATGATAAAATATATAAAAGTATAAAAAATATAACAGCAACAGTGAAAAAAGAAGACTAGAATTTTTTGAACATTTATATAGAGTGGACGACAGTAGGTTTATAAAACAGATTTTTAAATATCTGTGGGAAAAGGAGTCAACATCAAGTTGGATTAAAGAAGCCAATAAGGATTTTAAAAAAAATTATGTAAACGAAGAAGAAGCAATTGAAAGAGACGTTTTTCGGGCAAAAGAGTTAAAAATGGAAGGCGTCCAGGGTAGGAGACAGAAAAACGAAGGTTCAAAGTGGACTAAAGACAGAAAGAAGAGACATATTAAAAAGATGAAAGAATGTTGGAGAAAAAGGAAAGATCAAGGAATAAAGGATTGGAAATGATATGTGGTCCTCAGATGCCGATACACATAGGGGAATATTGGATTTTGTTCAAAAACAAGACAACATTTTTAAGATAGTTATTTATCTTTTGCGCTATATTAACACATTAATTTGGCCTTCAATTGTCTTAGTGAAACGACTTTTTTAATATGGAGACCCAACATCCCAGTGCCGTGTAAAAACGAATAAATGAAATGAAATTATGAACTGTATTGAATGAATGAATTTACTGAAAATTTCTGGGTTTCACAATCTGAAGTCACCGGGTAGGTGACTGAACACAACTGATAGGACAAAGCTATTACAATACCTATGTTACTGTTTCCAAAATTAAAGCACACCACATTTCACTGGGAAATTGAAAACTGCTGTGCCATATTCTAGAGTTGGTCAAATCATTAACATTTTGGTCGCGATATAAAATGATGTGAACAGAAAGGAATGTACACTATAGTTTCCCATTACGTACTAAGTGATTATAACAGATTGCCGGTAGAGTCATGACATTATCAACGCTAAAAAGCATAGGGGATAATGTATTGTAAGTAATATTTTTAATTTATTTTTTTCGCAAATAACCTAAATAAGAAGAATATGTTCAAAGACAATGTCAATTCCGTAACTAAAAGTATACAACAGTTAAAAGCCGTACTTTTTAAAACAGGCATAATTTTTTTTATTTGGTTGAAATTTTTAAAATTGATTCTACAGTGTATTGATCTTGAATAATTCAGAATATGTGTGAAGATTGGTTTTCATAGTCGGTCGAACGTTACGGGAATTTACATACTCTTGAGGCAAAAGTAAAACAGCCTATAAAAATAAAACATCTATGAGCGCTAAACTGAAACTACTACGCTTCTGTTTATTGGTTTCATATAACTCGCTGCCGTAAAAATTGAAACCTTATATTCCCTTATAGAGACAACCCGTATAGAGTTATAACACACACTTTGGGATTGTCACATGCCTTTCACGTTTTTTTTCCATATTACTTTATCATAGACTTACAAAAACAGAATACTAATTAATTGTCTTCTCACTTTTTTATTAGATCTGTGTGTACGTGTGTGTGCATGTGCGCGCGCGTGCGTGTATGTGAGCGCACGATCGTGTACATATACTAAAAGAAAGCGCTGAACAAATGTGTAAAGTGTTTAGATCTGTAACATTATCTTAAAAATAAATAAACAAGAGACTAGAAAGGAACATACTGGAATATCTTCCACTCAATCGCAGGAAATGAGACAGCCCTGGAAGAACTTGGAGGGAGTATGCGGAGGACGATATCGAAAGCAGTAATTTACATAAGACTGAGAAGGCATAGATTACTGGCGGTTGAGATGAACGATGCGATTAATGTCTTAGTCACTCCGCGATATATATTAAAGACCCTCGCGATGTAGCCTACGTTATATATTAAAGAAAGCTAAAGTCTATCCTTTTTAAATGCTTCAAGTTCAGATTATGCCTTCAGAAACTTTAATCATAGAGTTGACAAAAACATATAACTCAGGTTGATCAACCATTTTAACATAGGATTTATTGGCATCTCTCATTTCTTCTTATAATGATAATAAACATTAATCCAATATGATGTATTCTTTAATTTGTGTGTGAGATGGTGCTAACACCTTAGGCACCCCCGCGATACATACTTAAGACCCTCGCGATGTAGCCTTTGTTATATATTAAAGAGGACTAAGATCTGTCCTTCTTAAGTACTTGAAGTTGAGAGTATGTCTTCAAAAACTTTAATCATGAAGTTGTCAAAAACATAAAACTCAGGTAGATCAACCAGCAGCTAAAGAAATATTTATAGAACTTAAAAACAAAGCCAAGGAAGTTGGGCTAGCCATAAATACGGATAAAACAAAAATGCTTATCCAAACAAGAAGGGACCAGGTTCATAACAACATCGAGATAGAGGAGGACAGAATTGAAGTGGTGGACAATTTCACGTATCTCGGAGTTAATCTAGCAAAGACTGGATCAGAGGAGCCGGAGATCCAAAGACGGACCACCATGGCTAACAAGGCGTACTTCGAATTGCTGCCATCATTTAGGTCTGGGGATGTGCACAGGGAAACAAAAATGAAAATATATAGGGCTGTCATCAGACCGGTGTTATGCTACGGGTGTGAGGCATGGACAATCACACAGAAAACAGTCGACATAGTAGACACCTTTGAAAGGAAAATCCTCAGACGCATTATAGGCCCAATACAAGAAAATGGCTCATGGAGACTGAGATACAACAACGAACTGTATCAAATATATAAAGAGATACCTGTCTCAAAATTTATAAGAATTCAAAGATTGCGTTGGGCCGGACATGTTATGAGAATGGAGGATGGCAGGAACCCTAAGAGGGCTTTGCTGGGTACATGGGAGGGAACGAGACCTAGAGGTAGACCGAGGAAGAGGTGGGAAAATGTCGTTGCAGAGGACGCGAGAGACATGGAGATAAGAAACTGGAGGAGGGTTGCATTGGATAGAGTGGATTGGAGGCGGAGATTGGTGGAGGCCAGGGCCCGATTTGGGCTGTAGCGCCATAGGAGAGAGAGATCAACCATTTTAACATAGTGCTACAAGGGTCTAACTGATCGTCGTATGGTACAGTTGAAAACGAAATACAAGACAGCAATAAAGTCACTAATCACCACCTTTAATTATCACAATTAAACAGTTTGTAATCAACAAGATAGTCTCTTACAACAAATCAAATAAAAATTGTTCACAAACAATTATAATGTCAATTAATATAAAACACAATATTGTATTAAATTGACCCGCACAAATATAGAACACATAACACTTTCACCACAACACTTCAAACCGCACTGAGATATATCACAACTCAATCTAAACTGAGCGTCGCTGAGTACTTGTATTTATGTCCCCCGAAATACCAGATTATTGACTGCGCTATTGGGTCAAGAACGCTACCAGGAAACATCAGAATGTAATTGACTGCGGCCTGGCACACAGAGGACGCGGCCGCGCGACTTCTGACGGATTCTAGCTAAGGGGACGTCCATTAATTACGTGAGGTTTTTTTTTAAATTTGGACCCCCTCCCCCCTTGGTGAGATTTGGTGAGATATGGTGGGACCCCCCTCCCCCTCACGTGAGGTTTACCCTATAATTTTTTAATAATTAAATTTATTTGATATGTTCATGTTTTTTTAGAGGTGAAAATGATAACTACGTTTAAGGTGCACTATAACGAGTTTAATTAAATTAATTGTCTTGAAAGCTGCCAAATGGCTCTCTACATATCGTGGTTTTTGCAAATAATTTTCGCAAATAAGCAAATACAAAATAGGCTGCGACACCACCTTCCCTAATTCTTCACTCACTCCATGGGCATTCATGTGCTTCCTCTATTGTAATGATTGGACACATGACAGCCATGTGTTTTGGTAGTACAGGAAGACAGTCATTAGACGTATCTACATCCTCCTCGTGCAGCCACTCCAGCCTATCGTCCACGGCGCACAGCAGCTCCTCAGCCCGACGGGTGACCACACGCGTTGGTCGAACCCTGACCACAGGTGCTCGCGTAGTATTCGGACGGACAGACAGACAAAGACAGACGGAGAAAAAGGCTCCGCGAAAATAGTATTTTTAACCGTTTTGACGGATCCCTAAAAAATTGATCTTTTATTGATATATTATATACATTAAATGTCATTGAACCTTTACTTACTTTGCAGATGAAAGACAACATTGTTTGTACCTTCCTTTGAACCGTATGATTACGTAGAATTTCAATCTCTTGATTTATATGATCACTAAGAGAATTCTTGTCGGTGAACTTCAGCTTAGCTTCCTTCCACAAACGATTAACTTCTTGCTGGCACGTTTGTTTCGACTTGTCTGCATGCCGCTTAACATACGCATTGTAAAAGTTTTGATACAAATTCATGTTGAACACAGTAACATCGGCTTTATATGCGTTGCAGAATATCACGACTGACTCACTGACTGACACGCAGTGATTTCGACCGGCGCGGCAGGGAACTCCCCGAATGAAATCTGACACTTGTGCGGCTCTTTGTTTCAAATCGGGGAATCCCGGGCATGCACACGTGTATTAAGCATTCAGTTCAGTTCAGAGAGGACATAAAGATTGATGGGCACTTTAATGTTGTCTATGCTCGGGATTAATTTTATAAAACAAAATGTTATCCGTTATAATAATGTATATTCTCTGAATTAAAAAGTTGACGTGAGATTTTCATTGGCCCCCCTCCCTTTAAATGAGATTTGGTGAGATTTTGCCGGACCCCTCCCCCCCCATTTTGAGCTCACGTAATTAATGGACGTCCCCTAACGCGTTAAGAATCACGTACGCACACACATTACAGCCGGATACCACTGGAACATTCGAGAAACACGTAGATTGTTCTGTAATGTAGTGACAACAGGATTTATTGACATCTCTCGTTTCTTCTTATAATGATAATAAACATTAATGCAATATGGTGTATCCTTTAATTTGTATGTTACTTCATCAATACAATAAAGGGCGTTATCTTTTAAATTACATTTGCAGTTTAATTCATTAATGTTATATTAATGTTGAACTATTTGAATAACATTTTATCATTTGTTACCTGGGGACGTATCCATTAGGGTTGATAAGATGTTGAATGTCAAATAATGTGGATCGTTTTAGTATGTGACATTTGACATAACGTTAGACTTTTTGACTAGGTGAGAGGTGGTTAGTATATTGAAATGTGAGTAATCTTGTGAGAACTACATTATTATTAAAACTGTGTAACGTAGGGACTACAAATGAACTAATTGTGATTTCCATAGTGGAGGAAATATAATTATCAGGTGGAACTGACATTCTAAGTAATTGGCTAAATCTTCTACACTGAACGAGAGCAATACAACTTAATTTTAAAACAACGTAAAGCATATTAAAATGTAATCTATAAAGACACATTCGAAGACATACACGCACACGCACACATACACACACACACACACACACACACACACACACACACACACACACACACACACACATAACAAAAATGATATACCGATATGAAATAAATCAATTAAATCAATATAAAAATGAATGTAAACACAAAATTTGTTATCGTCAGTATAAAAACTAATATTATGGTCTTAAGTTGCTAAATGAAATGTACCCGAGAGAATAATCTCTCGGTTGAGTTGATAGTAATTGTAAAATAAAGACTTGCTTTCAAGGCACATCATGTCGTAGCGTTGTTTTAAAAGTTTTACAAACTTAAACAGCACTAACGTTGAAGTTGTCATTCTCTTAGAAATAACAATGAACGTTTCACTTTTAAACTCTTTGTTAGGTCTCTTTTAAGAAGAAAAAAGACAACACTATAATGTAAACCGGCCGAGTAAATGTTGTTTTTCTTATATTGGAGTCTGAAGATGTTGACTTGTCTTTTTGAAGTGAAGTGGCATGACGGTTCTTCAATTCAGAACAACATTGGGCTGTAAATTCCTGAAAATAGTTTAATAATTTTCTAGTTTTGGAAATGAGTTCAATTTTAAACTTTCAACTTGAAAAGTATAACGCATTATTATATTATGCTAAGTTTGATAATGTGGTATATGTTTAAGAAAAATTCTGCGATGCCATATTTCCACGAAACAGGTCATAATATGTATCATAGACAATTGTAGACTCATTACTTACTACGGATCTACCATGATATTTTGTACGCTATGTTTCCCAATCATGTTCCGTCAATATTACGTTTCGCATTTGCAAATTTAAGGTAGCTAAATTCTCATTTATATTATGGTGTTGTTGCAATTGAAATCGAAAAGATGTATTACCGTTTGCTATACGTATAGATCACCAGAAATAAACACAGAGTTAGTACTAATTTTGGTCCTCACACGGGCCAGTATAATAATTAACATGAAGTCCCACCCCCATCCAAGCTAAATGTAAAAGAGGGTTGATATAGAAATTGCGTTCTGATCCATTTGGGGTTCATTCAGCTAAATTTGTTCAAGAACAGATTAAAAAACAAATGCATGGTTTTGCTTCGAATCGTTATGATGGCGAATATATGGAACTGGTAATTTACAGTGCTACACAAATGAAGTCTTTTGAAAGCCACTATAGTTATTGCGTGTAACAAAGATACATTTTACAGGAAAGTCCTAAGAATAAGTAAAGTTGCAGAGCCTTCCTTCGTTCATGAACATCTTATGTAAATTTATGATTAAAACCACAACAAATAATTGTACACTTGATATATCAACGTAATATACCAACTTCCGTTTGAATGCGGAAAACTATATTGTGTGTAACGGGCAGACTTTGTGGTGTTTATATCCCCGGAAACACGGAAACTATCAAGTTACATAAGGCGAATCACTAGAGATTGACGGCTTTGGGAAAACAGCTAGCAATTCTCCTAAAAGCCGTGCACATACATAATATACATGCTGTGACGATTTAAAAAATAAGAAAGGAAATAAAAGGAATGTAAAATAATTAAAAATCTCACATTAAAACAAAACATAAACCCCTAAAGAAAATGATAATGTAACACCGCAATAATACCCAAAATAAATAGTTTAAAACCAAAAAGGATTCGAGAATAAAATTAAGATAACACCCCTTAATAATTAACCCGGCTTTAACCTGCCGAAACCGGCATCAACACGCATAATTACCCGTGAATAAGACTAATAATAGTATTAAATTGGAACTTGATAAAAAACATAACGATATACAATAATAAAATAAAAAGTAAAGGATACCGTAGTATAATTAAATATGTCAAAGATTAAACTGGTATATATTAATCGGAATGTGGAACTACTTTTATGGTGAAGCGTGAACGACGCGAAGTTACTTTACCTGCCCCAATAAACAAACCCCACTTGCAATGGAGCGCTCACGCCGTAAGCTGCGCACAGCGTTGGATCGCGACGCAGAGATAAATATGTTGAAAGTTCGTAAAAGAATATCTACATAACTAAATTGTGCGCCGATGACATCTCTACCAAATCTTAAATAAGAAAATTATGTAATTAATACAGTACTAGGACCATAAGGTGAAATTCAACTAATAAATAATCATGTAAAGTGAATACCAGTGAAACAAACTTTTGCTTTAATTATTCTAACAATGAAATATTACTACCAGTCATCTAAGAGGAGAGTACCACACCCAGAATGATCTAACTCACGTCAGGAACTTCACCGTCACCGGATACTAAGGTAACGACAGACCTTCAGGAAACACACCGAGGACCGAAGAGCCAAATCTGCATCAACTACAGGAAACCACAGGTGACATGGAGGCTTGTCTTCCATGATTATGAGATACTAAAATTATAACCAACAAAAGACAATTTAACTAACACTTTAAGACTTTTAAAAACAGACATTATATGTAAGATGTAGTCTGTAATCTGATAAAACTATTTGTAGTAAAAGAGTAAAAGTTTAAACAGTAAAGCATTATTGTTTTAAAAGGTAAATAAAGTCCATTCTTCAAATGGCACAATTTCAAGATTGTATATGGGGAGGTGACCATTATTAACATACTATATTCAATCCCGGATCCGTGGAAAAAATTAAACCGATGTACATCTTTATTTTGAGGGCCCTTCTGAAAGAATAAAATATATAATCATCTTGTAAACTGTAAGCTGTTGAACCATATATGTTGAGAACTTTAAGTAGAGCAACTAATGTTATGCTGTAATAAAGAGATGTCATCTTTAGTACATACTAAATTGAGTGCATAAATCAGCAGTCTCCCCTCCCCAGTTTCCTTTTATATTAATTGTTTTGGTGATTTGATTAATTTTTATCTTGTTACAACGAAGGCAGCCTGTATAATTGGCCAGAGTCAATTAATACAAGTTCCCAGTGTTATAGCGTATGTGACACGCTATAATGCATACATACATATATACGTAGTAGTTAAGGAGTCATTTATAGTAGGTAGGTACAAGAGAGATTTAAATAGTTTTATTATATAATCTTGTTTTATTACTAATTACTTCTGTTTGACCCATAGATATATGGACATTACAAACATTTGGTTGAATAATTTGTGGAATTCGTTGAAATGCCGTAACGATGGACACATACGTTACTTTTGTGTTGACACATGTCTATTCCGAGGACAAGTCACATGTTTGTCGTCGAAACGTCAAGAAAAAATTATTACGAACAGGTAATTTAGCAGGAGGATTCTCTAGATTCTGTAACTCCAGATTCTACTACTACTACTGTTGTAATGTGCTATAAACAGTCCATGAAACGTCACACATCCCATTACGGAATCAATAACTCTATCAGTGTTACAACTTGTTACACAATGACTTGTTAAGTCGTTACACAATGATTACGACATTATACTCCTTACTTCCTAGCATGTAGTATTTGCTATATATATATATATTACTTTAATATTTATACTAAATTTACCTCAAGATGTTTTTTCTATTTGGAACATGTTTCGAGAGTTCCTGTTCTCTCATCTTCAGCCTTTGCCATCTTGTTTCTGGTGAAGTATTTGTGTGTTGGCTGTTGGATGTTATTAAGGTTGTTTGTTGGTCTTTGGTCTTTTAAAGTTGTATTATTGTGTGTGGTTGTGGTATATGTTTTTGTATTTTGTGTATTTTCGATGTTGAGTGCTTTGAATATTGTGTCATGTTTTGTATTGATTTGTATTTGTTCTGGTATTAGTTTGTTTTATGTTTGTAAATCTGTAAATTTTCCCAAATGTTCATTATGGTGCCTTTGTGTGGTATATGTTTTATTAGTGTTACATTGGTTATGTCTGGGAATTCATGTCCTGTGTTTATTGCATGTGTGGCTAAATTGGATTTATATATATATTTGGTTTTTTGTATGCATTTAGGTGTTGAAAATAACGTTTTTTCAGCTGTTTTTTTGTTTGTCCTATATAACATTTATTCCAATCTTGGCATTCAATTTTGTATATACCGTTGGTTGTTGTATTATCTTTGTTGTGTGAGCTATTTAGAATTTGTAATTTATTTTTATTAGTTTTGTATGCTATTTTTATATCTGTGTTTTTAAATAGTTTTGTTAGTTTTGTCATTTTATTATTTATGTATGTGAATGTGGCCCATTTTTTGTTGTTGTTATTATTTATGTGTTGTTCATTTTGATTAATTCTTAATTGTTCAGTTTTTATTTTGTATTTGATTTTATTTTCTATTTTGATCATTTAAAATAGATGTAAATTTAGTATAAATATTAAAGTATTATATACATCAAGAAACGGACTGTAGCAGAAAGTGATTGAAATATATATACAAATGAGGTATATATGCATATATACCTAACACTCTTCTATGTCGCTTTTATAAAGAAGCAAACCTTATTTTAGAGTTTTTTCCTCTTAATGACTTTTTACCTCATTTTAATGACCTTCCCTTGTCTTGACTTCAACATAAATAACATGCTTTTTATAATTGAGACGCGTAATTTTAGCGATGTAGCCGTAAAAGTAGATGCGATTCTTAAAATTATTATTAATCGATGACACAATATACTGATTACAAATTGTAATATTTCGGAAATTAGCCATCGTAAGTAAAATAAATAAACACGACGAATATTGAATCAGAGTTCGTCTTCAGGCGAACAATAAATTAATACAGATAAAATCTATCAATAACAAATAGATAAAAAAAACTGCAAACCTTAGTTATACAAATATGGTACTAAAATAATAATAATAATTATTATTATTATAATAATCATAATATAAATAATAATAATAATAATAATAATAATAATAATAATAATAATAATAATAATAATAATAATAATAATAAAATAATAATACTAAAACAGTACTCACCATTACATCAAAGAAGGATTCTTCCCGTGGTTGCAAAGTAAACCACGAACTTAAGTGCTTACTTCCTTCTTGTATATTTATTTACTTTGTTATTTATAATTACTGTAAATACGTGATACGTATACGTAGTAATACGTATCTTTTACGAATTAAAGTATTGTCCCGCACGATAAACAAATACATGTAAGGATATGTTATTTGAGGAGCAAATACTTGGTTAATAAAAGAAAGTTAGTAAAACGATAATTAACAAGTACAGATATATAGTTGTAATTAACAGCTGATGAAGCTGGTAAAGTAAACTAAAACTAAAATGTTCATATGTACATGTGTGTGTGTTTTATGTTTTCATAAAGTACATTAGTAGCTCCATACATTAGTGCTTTACTAACTTTACTAGCCAATTACACCACTTTAATACCGTTCTTTACGAGACTAATGAAGATGGTCTGAGAGAATTCCATGTTGTCACATTTTGAGTGCACAATTTTATGTTTAATTACCGTCTTTCATAAAATCGTGCTGAAAGTGTGTAAATCTAGACGTACTGTTTCTTTTAAATGTGTACTACAAAGGCCAGAAACTCCATCTCTTCAGTGCAAATTTCGTTCATTGTCAGTATAGTCTGGGAGTTTTAAAAGCTTGCATCAGGTGATCGTATCGTAATATTATAAGAAGCAGTTCTTTTTTTTTAGAAATATTTCTTTACAACGTAAACGCTTTCAACGAAATTAATCTTGAGCTTTGAATTTATTTTGACGGAAGCACAATCAGTAGTTTACAGTTATACGTAAATGAAGCGTTGATATTTTATGCCATAATTTGAAAACGATTGCTTTAGTTAACGTCATCTGAACACAGTTTTGCGAAAGCTTCACCGATTATTCACGAAAAGACGACGTTAAAAGAATTTACAAGTTAAGCAATAATTAAATTTTACCTAATTAGGCAAAATATGTAGGTACACTAAAAATTGAATGGTTTAAAATGTTTTGTTCGGAACGGTCAAATGCGGGTCTTAGAAACCATATACATTACTAGATTCTATTTGTATTTTTAAACCATCGTGATGAAAACGTGTTGTCATGTTGCTTTCATGATATAAAACAACACGTTACTTTACAGGAAAATTTATTTTATTTATTAAATTTTTGTTAAAATTTAAAATTGCTACTTGTTTTTTATAAACAAATATTGAAATAAAACACTGAATTAAATAGATGCCATTCATCACTGTTACTGTTGTACAGTGTTTTAAAACATTAATGGTTTTGGAAAAGGGATGATTCGTTTAGGACGATTTAATTTCTTTCCTATCTTTGGCTTAAAAGTAAACAGAGAATACAGTAAAGCGTACGAACGTAGTGACGGGGTGGCTGTATAATGACGCGTGTTGAATTATTAACTTAACTCTCACACATGTTTGCTTCATCGGCCCACTCAGTTTCGCAGGGTTCCACTAGAAAACTTGTTTTAGGAGGAATGAAATAAAATAGTTATTGAAAAACGTGTGTCGCCTGAAAAATTGCTGATTTATTTTGCTTATTTTATACTCACTTTTTAAAACGATGTTTATACCATCGAAACAGTGTTATATTAAAAAAATAACAAAAATTACATTCTTGTACAAACATTTTTATTTATTATTAGACCTAATAATATATAACAAAAGTATATACAAGAATAATTCAGCAAATATTAAAATAATTATTAATTTCTATTTAACACAGAAATAACGTGGACGACTTCCAGCTTGAGTCATACAACATGCAAGAAAGACGCTGTGCCCAATAATACGATTCACCAGCTTGCCATTGACCTATGTGGTATCCAAGTTCTCATAACAGAGATAAGTGCTTTTGTACTGTACTAATTTTCGTATAACTTGTTTTCTTTAAAATATAAAATTAATTATACAGTCTTTAGCTACGAAGCATAAAATTTAACACTAAAAAAATGCTACCCTTATATACTTATAAATATTAATAATGTAATAACATTAATGTTTTTCGCTTTCAAAATAGTGCTAAATAAAAATTAGTAGTAGGTGTAATTAACAAAATGCTAGTTGGTTATTAAACAAACATATGGAATGTTATGATAAAAAGCATTACACAGGTTCTGAGGCTTTAAACTTTTATATGTTTCATATTTTAAGAATAATTATTAAAGGAAAAAAGAAGCCAATAAAAGTGTAACTAAACGTTGACACAGGTTCGGTTATATTTTACCACTCAAGTGTAAACTAAGATAAATTAAGTTTCGTTACAACTGTTTTGTCTGCTGTCTGACTAAGGTACACAACGTAGAGGCAGCATTGTGTAGTCGAATCCTTGCAGTGTTTTACGACATCATAAATTACTATCTACATTTTACCAACGGTTTTAATAGCCGATATATTTACTGAAGGCTTGATACATTAGTGACTTTTATTCCTAACGTATATTGTTACAATAACGATAAAGTTTAGGTAGTTGCTAAGCTATTTTATTTTCAAACATTCTATTTAATTAAAATGCTCTATTCTTTGCATCCGCCATTCACTCTCTACGTCCTCTTAAACTTGAGAATGTTTATCTAAATAAGAATCTTGTGCGATAAGAATTTGTTTAATAACATGTTCTAAGAATAACAGAAAGTCAACTTTTGTGTTTTCTAGCGTGGTCCATGTCTGTAACTAGCTTTTTATCTCTGTTTGCATGGCTGTTTTTGCAGTATTATGGGTATCTCGACTTGTAAGTAGTCGATCAAACAAACCCCTTTTTTAATAGGTTTTCTAATCTTTTCAGACTTTTTAAAATTACTGAGGACGAGTGTAACCTAAAATCAAATAAGAACAATCGAATACAGGAAAATTATGAAAATCTGTAATACAAGAAACCCAACGAATCAAGTTGTATAGCAGGTCGAGGTGGACCTGTTATACGTAAAGGGAAAATATAGGTTAAACAGTTAAATTCAATAATCCAGGTCTAATAAGTCCTTTAAGAAGGCTAAAACAGAAATTAAAAAGATTTGTCTAAATCGTGACAATTATGTTTTTAATTAATATCGCTAGTGCAAATAGTTCAAAACACTGTATTTTGTAAGAAATGTCGTAGATATTCATGAAAGAAGTATTAAATTAATTAACGTATTTCTTCAATGAATTACAATTTTGAATTGACTTCTCTACGCTTATTCATATTTTTGATAGATCTTTCTAATTAGTAGTTCCGAAAAATGTGAATTGCTCATTGGTCCCATCAGCTTTTATTAACCATGTTCTACTGTATTTTGCTGTACCTTGTTATACTGTACCTTGCTAACGAGAAAAAAGTTACAATAGTAAGTTGGATAGATATATATTGTGTTGTAAGGAAAAAATACTTTAGACACATAATGGGCGGAGAACGATATACGTAAATACAAGTATTGTAGAGGATAGTGCCCAAGGAGAAAGTAATGGTCGAAAAAGGCGGAATTCCTGGTTAAAGAACTTCAAGCTAGACTTAAATCTAATAAAATTAAATTTGTGGAAGTATTACTCAACTTTTATTTCTATTAGCCTTCTGTACAAGTCAGTTTTACAGTTTCTCTGCCAGTTTATTTGCATGAGTTCTTTTGTCTAATTTGTCAATGAATACTTTTCTGCTAATTAAAACTTTTCACGACAAACTTCATAACTAAACACGATTTACAAAGTGACTGAATTTTCGTTCCATTGTAGGAAGGCTTATTATGCCGATTTGGAAATCGATGTCGTCTTACTAATGGAAAGAAATTATTGTAACACATCTCTTTAAGTCACCAGTGAGCCTTTGTTAATTACTAAATGTTTTCATAGCGAATTCCGCGCTAAAACCAAGTAGTGCGCTAAAACCAAGTTTTACAGTTAACAAAGTAAAACACTAACAACACCAAGAACACCAGGTTTCTGTTCCATTAATGATAAAAGTTTGCCTTTCACGACAAACATCCTCAGTGGTTATACTGACGATCGCGTATTGTGGAATGGGTAGAAAGTCTGGTTTGACTGTGCATCTCTCCAATGGAATTTTTATTAGAAAATGTTCTTAATAATGAGAATTACTCGTACCAATACACTGAAAACAGAAATTACATATTCAACACATTAGACATTATACATTAAAAATTATATAATTTTAAATATGTGAAAATACGAATGTTATTTAAAGGGGTATTTCGTGGCAAAACGATAACTTTTCTCTATACATTTGTATACTTTTAATATATCTTTTAATGTGACTCATGTATTTTTCAGTATTAAAACTTAATTAGGTGAACACTTATCAAACCGCATAGATTGCACAGAGAAGAATATCGGTTGCAAAGTTGACTATAGGACAAATTGATTATTTAAACCATGAAAAAACCGCGAAAGCTTACGAGTGACATAAGTATTATCAAATTACTCTAAATACGTAATGACTAATGTAGTAATGAAAAGTTAGGCAATATTGTATAATATAAGAACATTTAGGCCCATACTTTAAACAGAGCGAAGATCAATAACGTGTTGTATTTTCTGCTGATATTTTTCAAATTTACTAATGTTGTATCATTACATAATTTAATCAATTCTACATTTTAAATAGATTTCCTACTTTTTTTACGTTACTTTTCATCATCATCATCATCATCTTCATGGTTTTAGGCTTTAGCGGCCTGTTCCTATTCTACCTGTTCTTAGATCTACCCACTGTTCTTCTGCATCTAGGGTTGTACTCTTTCGCTATTTTTGGTATTCTACTTTCTTCCGTTCTATCTATGTGATGTATCCATTTTCTTCTGTATTCCTTAATCTTTTCATTATCTGTAAAAATATCTTACTCACTTCTTATCTCCTCATTACTTATATGATCTTGTCTATTATACCTTTTAACTGATCTCATAAATTTAATTTCTGCTGTTTGTATCTTCTGTTCATCTTTTTTCTTTATGACCTAAATTTTAGAACCATACAGTAGTTTAGGTATTGCCATTGTTTTATAAAATTTTATTTGGGTTTCTTTTCTACACTTATATTCTATATTTACTTCTTTTATACATTTATTTATTACTTCATTTTTATATCTTTAATTAAGCGCAATCAACAGGTAGATATAGAATAATATATTACATAGTATATATTTTACATAATATATTTTCTAATATTTAGTCGAATCACAAATGTATAGTTGTAATACAATCCGTACTTCATAAAATTTACATATTTTATTAAACATTCTGTTAAATGACATGTAACTTCACTACCCTTACGTGGTTAGCAAACTGGAACAGCAATGATGTTTTGTTTATTCTCAACGATGTTTTATTCAAGCAATGAGTGAATTTCTTCTCATGGTGCATCACTACATGTTTATTCAGGAATTACCCTCGTCAAGAGTGTATCGGTGAAACGGACCAAATTATCAATTTTATTAGTTATTTTGATTTTGGTTTAAGATCGACTATTAAAAACCTCCCAGCACGTTACATTACTATGGTCTGTATCCTTAATTGTTACCTTGTCCCATAATTTAGTATTTTCACTAATCACAGTTGGTAACTCTGCGGGTTAGTTGATGGGGTATTGGATTATTGTGTCTGTCTATGCTCACTCCCAGTACTGACACGGCATATGTTCAGTGTAGTCGGATCTGTTTCTGGTGTACAGATTATTTTTAAAATACTGTATCAAGTTTCCACTGGAAATCTTGTAGAAATTTACCGGATAATATTGTTATGTTGTATCAAAGACACAAGGTAGATATAGGCCTATAAACAAATAACTAAAACCCACTATTTTTTATATTATGGCTGTAATACTGTTTATTAAAACAAAACAGAAATTTACCTCTTCCTGTTTCTTGGGTAAAGGGTAATGTAAATCTGCTTAAATGGATGAAAAGCTCTGTGCCATTTGTTGCCCCTATGTGGCGTAGGGGCAAATCTTTTGATGACTGCTTCTTTTGTCTTACGAACAAAGGATATAAAAAAGAACAAAAAAAGAGAGTACATTCTACCGGTACTTTAGGACCAAGGAGACCCGATATCGAGACCGTTGGGGCCCAACAATTATGAGTGACTACTGCTGGTTTGTAAAAAAACAAGTCTTGATTCCACATAAAAGATATATCGTATTTAGAGAATATTAACATTGTTTTGTTACTTTTTTATATAGCCTAAAATATAATTAAATAATCGAATGAACTGTCATATCGTGATATAATACAAATATACATAATAAAACGAATGTTCCGTTTACTATTTTTTCCGATTTTTTATTACATGTAGGTCTACAATGTGTCTTACAACAAAACTTATATTTGTTACAGATTTTTTGCAATTAGTTTTGTATTTCCCACTGTAAAATTAATTAGAAGTAAGTAATTTTATTAATGTTACATAAAAAAATGTTCATTTTCGTAGAGCAGTGTTATCAAGGTTTGTTCAACAACATACTACCTGCTAATTACCGACTGTTATACTGTAATGTTACCTAAATTTGCCAAACATGAGAAAGTGTTTCATTCTGTGTTTGGCTTGGAAATGTTCAATTATGAACGACAGGTATAATAAGTGCCCTATAGCACACTCTCACGACTGTGGAGAATGGATAAAACTTGGAAGGAAACGGTAGTAAAATGACATTCTGGAACAGACTAGCACGTTTGCTTTATTTTGAAAGAGATACAGACATCAGAAGATAAAAAAAACACAATAGCATTTTCTCTTGTACAAAAAATGTACAACTGGATAAAGTCAATGAAAATTTTTTTAGTAGCCAAAAGGTGTTTAACTATCAATGTGCCGGAAAACATGTAAAAACGTCTTCCTATATGTGTTTGCTTTTACAGTGAATTTTGTGTTAGTAAATTTAACTGATTTGAGAAAAATGAAATCAAGCAACAAATTTTTAAATTTTAATTTAAACGAAATTGATTTATTTATTAAATTAAAATTGTAATTAAAGAAAACATAAATAACTACACGAAAAATAATTTGTATTTTAAAATATTAGTAGATGAAAATTAATGAAACCAAATTTATAATTTTATTGTAGGTCAATTATATTTTATATTAACTTTGAATTAAAAATGCAAATTTAATATAATAAATAAACAAAAAAATCAATTTAATTAAAAATCTCGGACCATAGCAATAACACTAATCTTATATATGCAATTCAGGTACAAACTCGCATTGATTTTACCTTCAACAGGAAGATCATCGTAATTTTAAATATATCCTCTCATATAGCATAAAACTTACAATATTTAAGAACAAATAATATTACCTATTTGTTTTGGAAAGAACTGTCAATATAGAAACTGTATATTAACGCATCAGGTCACTGGGTATTGAGCAGTATCTATTATACATAATTATTTTTTTACTATCTCAAGATTCCGTTTTAAGTAAAACTGAGTATTTTATAACTTTTCAAGATTTACTCTGCCACACTCACGCCTATGGAACAACACACACACATAATTAAAATTATTAAGCCTTTATCAATCTTTTACTACGACCATAAAATGCCTTTCAAGCCTTGTACATTTACACTACACACATAATATGTTACATACTGATAACCTGGAAAACCATTGTACAACCCTACATTACACCTTCCACTCAAACATTATATAGTACAGACTATGTAACGTTCAAAGCACAGTCACATAGTTTTATAAACAAAAGAAAAGTTTAAACAGAATTTCATTGCTGTTTGAAAAGAAAGTAATAAACCTATTACAGGAGACGGTCTTGAACGTAAAATGCAAATTCATTACAACATTTTGTCTGTAAATTAGGCCTACTTAAGTAATATTTGAAAAATGTTGTTTTGCTGTTAGTGTGATTAATTAGTTAACTTTGTGAAAATAAAGGCTAGGTTACAACTTTTGGACCATTCTATCAAAGAACAAAGGAAAGACAGTGAGGGCCGATTTCAACGGCACTAACAGAAGGCTTCTGTCTCAAAGTGTCTTTTAACACAAACCACTTTGCTTTGTAAATAATGAAGCCACTTTTATTATGGGAACAATTGTAGACTAATTTTAAGTAATATTAAGGTGTATTTTAATTAAGGTGTAAACTAAATCTGTTGTCACCTTAATATAATATTGTACTGTTATCTCTTCATTAGACTGTACTTTGCTGTAGATATCGCTTCTCCAGGAATTGTAAAATTTATAAAACAAACTACTCAAAACAAGTTGAGAAAATGCAGATGAACGAGACGTTGACGTGATGTTGTTGACTCGCAGAAATAAAATGCTTTATTGAAGTAAATAGATGATGATGTAATACGTGATTCACCATGTTGTCAGTAAGGTAACTAGACACTTTTGAAACGGACCTATTGATTTCATTTTGTTATGCTGTAGAGAAATATCGTTGATTTTGCATATTACGTATTACGAGTTAATTCCCATTTACATGAAGCATAGGGTGAAGTAGGTACTACTATACTGTAATTCGTTGTAGATATTTACCACGTTGTAGATGGTTGTAATCGCACCTGACTCTCTCTCTCTCTCTCTCTCTCTCTCCCTCTCTCTCTTAAGCCACGTATTGCAGCTGTGTGGTTAGCCTAAGACGCTTGAAGAGTGTAAGTTCACCAGAATCTTCCAGATGTCATCATCATCATCTTCAAAGGATTCAACCAAGGATGATTTGTTCCAGCCTCAAATAGGCAAACATTAGAGCTAGTCACTCCAGCGCTTCCTCGGACGTCCCACATATTTCCGTCCCTTCGGCCTGTAATTCCATAGTTGTTTGGGGATGCGGCAGTCATTCATTTCGCAAAGATGTTCCCAGCAATTCAGCCGATACTGGGCGATCCTGTTAAGTATACTCATAATATTCAGTTCCTGCCGTATATCTGTGTTTCTTCAATGATCATGGAGAGTACACTCTGCCACGTGCCTGAGAATTCTCATTTCAGCCGCTTGGATGCGACTGGCTTGGTTACAGTCCAATTTCAGACCCACAAAGAAGTGTGGGAAGAGCCATCACCTTGTAGAATTTTAGGTGAGTTCCTTTACTTTGCAGACTTAAGGGTTCACCTAATGGTCCCGCACATAAGGTTGAACTTATGCAACTTATTCATAACATCGTTGGTTGCGTATCTTCCAGATGTTTCACACTAATTAGACATTTTACTACTCAGCAGTAGAAGACCGCGCTTGCCCTAAGCGCTTACCAGCTCTCTAAGTGCTACGTAATCACATACTAATCATAAGGCACATCTCTATGAATTTAATTTCATGTTAAAATTATATGCATTATTTAATTTGTATTAGATAACATAATTCTTTTTAAACGAATCATTATTCATGTTATTAACAATATATTACTTTTAAAATTGTATAGTTTTGAGTTAATGTGTGATAACTTATTACTACTTTTATATATTGTATATTGACCAAGGATATCTATTTTCTTTTGTTTTTGCACCTAGCTTAATTTTGTCTATGCTACATCTTTGTTTTATCTTAAAAATGTGGTGTTCCATTCATTAATAACTGCAGTTTAGTGACTGGTACACTTTTATTAATCTCTACGGTACCATAGTTTGTGAATACAGAATAGAATAAATAATCCATAATAAATAAATTATACTAACCATAGTGAAATTTGATTATAAAGCAACAATTATATGTAAATGTATCAGTATTTAACGAAGTATTTTTACGTGGGCAAATTGTCACAACGAATGTCTTAAATCTATGCATTAAAAGGTAATACTTTACGTATATACGCCACAAGCTTATATATTTACCATTTCTGTTTGTAGAAATTAAATCTACTAAATGCATTTAGTGTGTTGGTATCAAATCGACAGGAGAGATAGTATGGAAACAACAGGTTTACATAACTCTGGTTATCCAATTTGTGAGTAACAAATTTAACTTTCTTTCGTAAATGCATATATCTGTTATACTGTGTTAGCAAATAAGCTGTAGTAATCATTAAACGACTAAGTTTACAAAATTACTTTTCCAAAAATAAGCATCTGGTAGCATACACTAACCACAGTTAGGCGTCCCTGAAAACAATCCAATTAACGGCTGTTTATTACACATGATATGACACGTTTATGACATGACATATTATGTCTTTCCGTCATGTCAAATTACATAGTTCGCAGTCACTGTAAGGTACAACGACGCGTCGTGGAATGTTCTGTCCACTTAACCACGACTATGTGAGTACAAAATTTTCATCATCAGTTGTCAAAATCCGTTAAGTAGGTCACAATAAGATGAACAGTAACAGGTGTCTGCTTACATTTTCTGGATCGTTGTAACCTGTACGTTTATGTTTGTGTACGTATTATAGGAGTGAAAACACAGAAACACCTCTGACTGTAAGTTGTTTGACAGACACAAAAGTTTTTGTTAACTCCTGATAGTACATAAATTCTCTGAGGTACTAATATTGACTACATACGAATCTAAGATATTTTTGTCAACTTTATAATAAAACGTTTTGTCGTGTACGGAAAAGTCACGGGTGTTTTTCGTACACCCTAAAGTCAAGAAATAATCATTACGGATGTAATAAGTATTATTCTGTGTGGAATTAATAATACTATTGTAATAATATGAGTGTAATAGTTTAAGCTATTCTTCACGTAACATACAGACATACACATTGACAGTAAAAAATTTTTTATAAGTATAGGGATATTAATTATTTCTGTGTTGGCCACGTACTGGTCTCTACAATGGCATAAATGTCGATAACGAAATTTTTAAATTGTGACTAGTTAATCTTTGAATCTCTCAAATATTGTTATTGAGACTTACCTGTATAGACTTCTTTGGAAGGCGAGTCAAGGCCCTAACTCATACGCCACTGAAATACTAAGTAGCGTAATATAGAATAAGTGCCTAAAGTTATTGAAGCTTGAAAATTAGAGTAGAGAGAGCCATTAAAGGGCATGACTTTCGCAATGTGATGCTGTCTACAACTGCTGCAGGCAAACAGAAGATTCAAACATTCAAACAGAAGATATTGTTACGACGGTCTACTCGATCGTCGTAGGTACAGTGGAAACAAAATAAGTACAAGACACCAATTAAGTCACTAATCACACCTTTAATTGTTACGGTAAAACAGTTCGTATATAACAACACAGTCACTACAACAAATCAAATGAAAATTGTTCACACGCAATGAAATGTCACTAATGTTAAACACAATTGTATTACAATAAATTGTAATCATACCGCCCGATTATAAAACACAATACTTCACTAATAACTGCTTGAACGTACACAGTAATATCGCTACTATAACTCTCGGACCGCACTATCAAAAATCGCAACTGATACTAAAACTAAGGCCATGTATTCATAGCCCCGCTCACACACCAGAAGCTTCCAAACTGCGTCTTATCTCCCGTAATTAACTGCGGCCTTGACATAGTCCGCACGCCCGACCGAAGCCCGGCACAGTCGAGAAGATTCTCGCAAAGTGCGTCTACAAGCACGTACGCCACACGCGTTACACCGAGATTCTTCTGGCACATTCGATAAACACGTAAATTGTTCTGTGACGTCGTAACACTATAGTAACAAAGTAATGGTGAGAAAATACAAAAGTTAATGAGGCGTGTGTAGAAAGAAGTTTAAAGTTTACCAAAGAATATTACGAGTGCCAAAGTGTGTGGCGAAGAAAAACAAAACACCAATTTATGTCGTTTATATTAAGAGCACTGTTAGGTTGTTATGTAAATTTGTTCAGACAATAAGACTCTAGAACATAATAATTACTAGTTGGAACTTATTTTGTGGGGATACACAGGCTTACAATAGTTGCATTGATCGTCGTCTCTGACTGTAGGAAAAATAAATTGATACAAGAGAATTTGTTGCTAGAAAATTTACTAACATTTTTTGTAAAATAGGACACTCCTATAGACAGTTTTACGAGTTACAATTTTTCAACAATTTCTATGAGAACGAGCAACACATATCACCTAACTGACATTGTTGCAGTAAATATTACAAGTTGCCAGTTAGAAATAAATGCCCTGTTACAATAATTCACTAACAACACTTTAGATTCAGCTACTGTCAAATGACTGGCACCAAATTCACATCTACTCCGTCCTGCTGGTTACAAAACACAGTTTTGTACTCATCCTGTGTGACCTAGTGGATTACTATATTTTAATTATCTTGTTGATCCATCCTCTTCGTTCACTTTATAAAATATTATTATATACATAAACTTTCACAATATGAACTTACTTTCTTTATCAATTTCCCAAACGTTTCGAGGTGATGTGCCTCTTCCTCAGTGGGAGTAAATACTGAATCTCATTTAACAGAGTCACATTCTTCTGTTAAATGACATTCAGTATTTACTCCCATTGAGGAAGAGGCACATCACCTCGAAACGTTTGGGAAAATGATAAAGAAAGTAAGTTCGTATTGTGAAAGTTTATATATATATAATAATACTATATTTTTTTAGATCTTGGTAAGAACATCTAAAGCTTTCGGAACTGCGACGTTAGCCGACTTTGTAAACATTGCTGGCAGACCTAAGACGCACATGTCACGCAATTTGCCTATCTCAGAAGTAAGTATTCCGTACGTAGTTTAACGACGGAACACACTCGAACAGTCGAGAGCGTCCTTCCACCCGAGCAAGTGCTCCGCTAGCCGAGCACTCAACGCCTCACTCGCGTACCTTCGAGACTGTTCTGTAGAGCACTTGAAATATGCAAATTAATCTGGCACACCAAAAGCATGGAAACCAGTTTGGCGGTCAGTTACGTTTTACGATTTACTCAGTGCGTCTCAAGTGGTTGTTGTTGAAAGTGTGATTATTGTGTTATAATTAGTGCGGAACTATTTATAGTTGACATTATTATTGCGTGTTGATACATTTAACTTGATTACTGTGCCAGACTAACTTGTAGATTTCAAATTGTTATTTGTGACTCCATTACTGATGTCTGTATTTTGTTTCCACTGCACCATACGACGATCCGTGTGACCGTCGTAACAGTGTGTGTGTGTGTGTGTGTGTGTGTGTGTGTGTGTGTGTGTGTGTGTGTGTGTGTGTGTGTGTGTGTGTGTGTGTGTGTGTGTGTGTGTGTGTGTGTGTAGGGGGAGAGTCTTTACGTTTTACGTATAATCAAATAGAAATCTACGCTTTAAAATTCTATAATAAGAAATTATATTATAAACTAATGCAATAATATAGTCAGCAGAAAACATTCACTCACTCTAAAACAAGGAATAACTAATAATAATAATAATAATAAATATAAAAACGTAAACGAATAAAACACACACACACACACACACACACACACACACACACACACACACACACACATACACAGAGAGAGAGAAAAAATGCGTTACGTATAAATGTCGTGAAAAACAAATCTAGAATAAAGTTAAATCGCAAAATTTCAAACTAGATTGTATAATACAATGTTTAAGTTTCCCAACTGGGAATATCGGTGAACATTAACACCAATCCTTAAGAATAGTTCTGGTAATAGAAAGTTGTGTTTAAAATATCGGACATATTTTTCAGCGTACGTCAAACCCTCTGCACGAGCTCTCTATGAACGTCGGCAAACTATATTTTTAAAACTGAACGTTACACTAAACTACAAAGCAAACGCGTTGACGTTCCAATTTTCCGCTCAAAATTGTTTTTCCTTTTTATATACGCGACCACATTCTGTGCTCTATTATATCTACATTCAGATAATGTTTTGACTGGTCGCAAAAATTAAAATATTGCAACAGATCAAATTTTATTATACTATAAGGATATAGTGAGTGTGTAAAAATCACAAACAAGTCTATTATGGTGGACATGAAAAATTATTTATTATACACATAAATATTGTTTTTAAAGATGTATAATGTATTATAAATTGTCATGTATTGATAATAGGAATAATTGTTTGTATTGTTCGATAATATAAATCGATTTTACTTGGTTTCTGCAACTTCCTCCTCTCCTCTCTTAGCTCCCGTCCTGGCGTCCTCTTCTTCAGCGTCGCTCCTTCCTGGTGTCCTCTTCGTCCTGGCGTCCTCTTCGTCTCGTCGTCCTCTTCTACAGCGTCACTCATTCCTGGCGTCCTCTTCGTCCTGGTGTCCTCTTCGTCTTGTCGTCCTCTTCTACGGCAGGCGGCTCCAGCGGCGATATTTCAATGAGTCTCGTTGTTTTTATGTTTGACTGCTAACATTAATTAGTTTCTTCATATATTGTTCACTCACAATGATTTTAAATTTCACTCGTACAGTTTATTATTAATTTATACTTTATATTTTCTTAATCTCAGGATTAATATGGGTATTACTTAATGCGGTGCGTTTAATGTACACCTTCCACGATATCTTGAAGTGTCTTTAAATTCCCTAAACAGCACTGTATTATATTTTAAATTTTATCTAAATATTTTACCCACTCGGTTCTTAACGCAAAACTTCGTTAAGAATTTCCAAGTTTATTTTATATATGGTATTTCTACGTTCGTAAGACAACAACTCTCTTCACCGGGCACAACTTCCCCTTGCAACTTCTACAGACAGACTGTGTCCATCCTAACTCTACAACGAATGAATCTCACTGAATTTAGTGTATTCTGATAGGCTAAGCCCTAGTCACATGGTTGATGGAACAAACAGATATACAAATTTCCTGAAAAACTTTGTATAATTTAGCAAAGTCCTGCATGGAAATTATCTACAAATTTTATTACCCTATCATTGATAAGAGTAACAATTGAGTTTTCTTCACTTAAAAAACCATATTTCTAAAATAGTTATGAACCTCAGAGTATACACAAATTGAAGCTATTTACCAAAATAATTACTCGTCAAAGTTTCACGTCAATCGGTTAACTACCACTGAACCTATAGCGCTATAGCGATCGCACATTATCACACCCACACCCGCGCACAAATTCACACAAAAAATACATGACAATATAGAACACCTTTTTATGAATAGTTTGGTATACCCTACATGCTTATCCATTTCTAAATACAAAACTTACGACTAAAAGACAAAATATACATAACACAAATTTAAACAAGAAAATGCTCGTCATCCATGTGCTCTGATATAAACAACATAGCTTATCATCCTGTGTTCTGTTGCAATATATTGCGTATATTTTGTTTTATTTATATCTATGGAAAGAAACTTTGTACACGCTTGAAGCCAAGAAGCGAAGAATTCATTGCGATATTATTTCTTACAGTGTTTAGCTGAAAGCAGAACTTCCATTACACACTGTTAAAAATTTATATGCTTCCAAAAATATCATTCCAATAATTATAAACTAAGCTAAATTATAAAGTGAATTCCCATCGTCATCTGAGCAGATAGTACTACAAATTAACTTGCACAAAAATAAAAAAGGATTAGGCCTATTGCTCCATTGTATAGTATTAAAATTATGAATGGGAAATACAGATAGTCTTTTTCATCAAGTATTTGAATTGTATTAAAGTGAACAATATAAATTATGGGTTTAATTTTAAACATCTGACTGTGCATCACATACATTTTTGTTTAAACCCAGTAAACCTGTTCATTCTACGGTGTTCACATTATACCCTCTTTGTCTGAAGTCGCCTCTATAGTTATAGTTCTCACTATCCCAACTTTCTATTTCTGTCTACAATTTGTATTTTTCGGCTAAATACTTTATTCGTTGCTGTCTTTAGCTTTATTTTTCACTAGTTTGCGGTCCAAACTGTATGCATACTCAACCAGGTTTTACTCTAACGTTTATGACCAAAGCTCTCCATCGAGTTCTTGTAAGAATAAAATCTATCTAATTTTTAAAACCTCCTGATGGTGAAGTCAAAGCAAATGGTGTGGAGTTGAAGGTTAAACATTTGTAGTGCCAAAGACTTGGTACACTTAAACATTTGGTAGACCATTTCCTATTCCAAACGTGCAAGTCTCCTTCCCCTTCAGTTTCATTCTCAATGCCCACATTTTCCCAACACATTTCAAAGATTCGGAAACATATATTTACTCTTAGGTTTTTAATTCTTACAGTCATATATTTCGTCCGCGTTGCCTTGTTGCCTTCTTCCCCGGTAGCCATTTTGCACCAAAAAGCCTGGAATATATATGGATTCGGATGCCAACCGGATCGCCTGACACATCACTATGCTACGACTGGTCTTCATAATATTCTCAGGAAAAGATAACCACACGGTTTTACGTTGCCTACACTGCTGAAGATCTGATAGTTGTTAGTGGTTTAGCCCGCCTCGCAGACCGAATGTGCTTGCACAGGTTCCAGCATATTCATCAGTTACGCATGGCAGAATCTGAACAATTGACAATAATGTTCTATCTGACAGTTTGTTCTCTTTCTTTGGATTAGATTTAATACTTTCATGTGTAAATTAAAAGGCACAGAAATTTAGTTACCGTTAGTGCAGGGGCACTTTAAAGAGCTAAAAGGATTTTTGAAAATAATATAAGTTTTGTTAAATTTTTTATTGTCGTTAAAAATAGAAAAGAATTTACAAAATATGATTCAAAATTATTATTGATACTGTTGTTATGAAAGTATAGACTTAAAATCTTCTTCTTGCAGCTAATTGCAACAAATATGTAGGACATTTGTAAGAGGCATGTAATAGCAACGTAAAATAAGAAACGAAATTAATGACATATTCATTCAACGTGAAGTGGAGGACTGCCCACCCCTGAAATTGTATTATCTAATCTTTTCCAGGTAGAAGTTATTATAATGTAAAATATTTTACCATTAATATAACATTGTGTAAGCTTTGTGGTTTAGTATAAATTAAATCGTATTAAACATTTCAAAAATTACATGGTCATACTTTTCTCCCGTGAAAAGAACGGGCAATTAAACCAGTAATATGTAAGCGTTACAAATAATATTTTTTAAATTTATAACCTAATACATTTCTATAAGTCTGCTTTACCCGTTTGTCACATAGCACTGAAGTTGTCTCTACGTTAATCGGTAACACTTATACGTTATTTCCACATAGTTTATACACGATTTGATAACATATGTGCGGTACTTTATTCAGATTACACAGGTGGTGGCAACGTGATTTAAGAAAAAACGTCTGACACAAAGGTATCATATTCCTCTAATTTTCAATAGTCACAAGAATAGTATATTTGTTATGATGGTGAATTACAGTCAAGAAAGTGGGTTCCGTTCTAACCGTAGAAGATAAATTAGCTTGCCTCCAAGCAACCTACCGTTACTAAGGCGTTGTAGACTGTCGTGTTGGAAATTGTTGAGGTATACGACAATACCGCTTTTACTGCGATTTTGCTTATGGCAGTCCATATTACAGGGAAAAGTATCTGGAAAGAGAGGGGTTGGGTGAACGAGAATATTATGGCTGAGAAATTTAAGGACCTGGTTTGGCATGAATACAACTGACTTATTCCGCACAGTAGTGCAGAAAGATAAATAGCCTGTATGGTTTCCAACATCCAAAACGGATAGGAACTATCAGAAGAAGATATTACAATACATCTTTGCAATGAACAAATTTCTCCGTTTTCTAGTTACCAAAGATTTAGTATAGCGATTTATTTCTATAAAATATTAATTGCCATACGACTCGGGACACATGACACAATAATTGACAGATACACATATAAATGAATTCCAGTAATCTTATTTATGTTATTGAAAAATTGTAATGTTAAAAAAAAGGGAAAAACATACTTTGTACACTTATTATTATTCCGGCTGTACAATGTTTGCACATTATCCGGAACCAAAGATTACAGAAGTGATTGAATTCTCACCTACCACCGCTGCTTATCCATCCAAAATAACTTCAATTTCTCGTTCCCTCAGTACACTCTGAGTTTCTTCTATCCAGGTGATACGTGGTCTTCCTCTTTTCTTTCTTCCAGGTGGAGTCTATTTCATAACTCTCCTTGGCAAACTTTCCTATGCCATTCTTCTCGTGTGTCCAAACCATTGTAACTATTTTGTTTGAATAAAATCAGCAGTTGCATTTTTTCCATTCATTCTGTTCATAAAGACTTCATTTCTAATTTTCTCACGTGTGGATACTCTTACCGAACGTGTTCAAAAGTCCAAAGTCAAAAGTCAATAAGTTCAAAATCTGATGTGACTAATTTTGTTCTTGAGTGTTTATTAGTGGTGCAAACGTCTTAGTCGCTATTCATGATACTTCTAACAATGGTTTTAAATATTTTGGTTTTAGTTTCTGCTGTAATTTGCTTATCCCACAAGGTTCCATTTAATGTATATATATAGCAATCTTTCCCAAAATTATGAATTGAATTTTTTTTTATAGGCTACTTTATAAGTTAAAGAAATAATAAACTTTAAACTGTATTTGGTTAAAAACTTATAGCTTCAGTATTTATTTTGTATGCGTAGAAGCATCTACTCTCTTAACTTCATTACTACAAAACACGGTAAAATAAATATATATGTACAAAGTTTTTGTAAAATATATAAAAACACTTGGTAAGTTTTACAAATTTTTTTTTTAATTAACTCTGACAGCTGTTTCGACTAACTTAAGCCATTGTCAAAAGGCGAGTGAATGAAATTACTGAACACAGGATGTTAGTGGAGTGTAGGTGGTGAACATCTGTTTAAGGCGTATCTGAAACATCTGTGTTGTGATGGCGAGGGGGGGGAGAGTGTGTGCATGAGACAAGGGAAGGTCAGGTGTCTATAAAAACTAAATACAATCATGAATGCAAAATATAAAATTAACTGAACTACAGATCTTCACCACCTTCACTCCACTAACTTCCTGTGTTCAGTAATTTCATTCACTCGCTCTTTGACAGTGGCTTAAGTTAGTCGAAACAGCTGTCAGAGTTAATTAAAAAAAAAAAAATTGTGAAACTTGCCAAGTGTTTTTATATATTTTCCAAAACTTTGTATTAATATGTTTCACCAAGTGCCCAACGAGTCATCAATTAATATCGTGAAATATATATGTTATTGATTATTCATTTAAAAGTATTTGATGAGCTGTACATCTGTAATAAACATATGTCAGAGAATATCCTGTTTTAATTTTGTTTCAGCCGCTCAGTTTGTAAAACAATCGTGTAAGCGTTTGTTACGCAAATAATCTGTGATTGCTTTCTGCGAATAAAACTGACAGACTACCTGACTGGTGACTAACCGAAATAATTTCTTTCCATGAAATTCTATTTATATTCAAATTGAGTTTGGACGAAAATTACAAAAATACACCTGTACAGCATATAAAGC
Organism: Magicicada septendecula; assembly: GCA_034769895.1. Classification (NCBI taxonomy): domain Eukaryota; kingdom Metazoa; phylum Arthropoda; class Insecta; order Hemiptera; family Cicadidae; genus Magicicada; species Magicicada septendecula. The sequence continues at coordinate 10,045,428 of CM068375.1, forward strand.
TTTGTAGTGTGGAAAAAATGGTAATCGTTTACTGAGTTAGAACTATTTTGGTATTTTTAATTGGAAGGTGTGAAAATAAAAAACAGAAAGAAAACTAATTAAACCTGTAGTCTGTAAGGCTTTCTTAAAAATTCATCTACAAAGTTATATAAAAACGGAGGATGTGGAATTAGAAGGTCTTAAATAAGCCACGTGTTATAGTGGAATGCAGTAATTTCTAACACTAAAGAAATACATTCACACACTATACAATGTGGGGGTTAATTAAAATCTCTCATTTCAATGGCAATCAATCAACTTTGCTTTATCATACTTAACTAGTTAAGACCGATTGTGAATTAGACAAATTTTGACTGTTTTACCGTACGTTAAATATTTAGTTAGAAAACTATATCCCTTTTTATTAATAAAAGCTTTAAGGGTTAAATACTAAAACTGGTATAAATATTAAACTTTATAAATTTATATTTAATCCACAGTGTAAGATTTGCTGAATAAAGGTTTGTTCTGTCTAACTTAGCATCGATTTACTTGTACTCTGACACAAAAAATGATTTTATTTTAGTTTTTAATTGCTTTAAGCATATAACATAGGTATATAGAAAATTGATTTTTTATATTTAAAATTACGTGTAATATCAAAAGACAGGTCTATATAAATTTTATAAAACCGTAAATATAAGTTATACGCATTAACTAAAGAAATATATATCATTTAATGAATTTGCTAACTGCTACAATTTTTATTGTTCGACAAAGCTTTTCGTCATCACTGACATCATCAGGTCTTAAAGAAAATTCATAAAAGAAATAGTAAGGATGGCTGCTAATTTAAACAATACGAAGAATAAAACATGCGAATTGCAAGCAGATAAATATAAAAATGTAAGGGAATTTTTTAAGTATTTAAAAATTAAAGCAAAAATAAAAAAACCCTAGGGAAAATTTGGTTTAATAAACAGTGTTTAATTAATAAAATAACTTTAAAATACGCAAAAATTAAAATTAATAACAAAAGAAAAGTAGCAAACCAAGTGAAAAATATGGCGGAAAAAATATGGATAAAATTTGAAATAAAGAACTTATATAGTAAAATAAATAAATATAACAAAGAAATGTATCAATTACATCAAAAATTATATACAAGTTACAATTATATAGAAATAGAAGAAATGAGAAAAGAGTTTGGTGAAAAATACATAGAAAAGAAAATAAGAAAAATGGAAGAGAGATTAAATAAGAAACTCAAGGAATTAATAGAAGGAACAAGAAATAAAAATAAAGAAAAGATAAAGAAATAAAATTTGCTGAAAAAGTATTAAATTTAACAGAAACAAAGTTTACAGAAACTGAACATAAATTATTAGGGAAAAGTTTAAAATATGCAACGTTGTTTAAGACCTGATGATGTCAGTGATGACGAAAAGCTTTGTCGAACAATACAAATTGTAGCAGTTAGCAAATTCATAAAAGAAATAGTAAGGATGCTAATTTAAACAATACGAAGAAATATATATCAATATATTAAACGTTGTGACAGTTGGTTTCGTACGTTGGATCGAATTTATATGCAGTTTATGCAAACTGAAAATGCAAACTAAATGTCATAATCTTGATGCAAAAGCTAAACGTTGGACTGACGGATGTACATCTAAACGATGCAAAAGCTAAACGATAGTAAGTCTGAGTGCGTCCTTACTGGAAATATGGAATGCGACAAGTCATTGAAGTAACAATCTGACGCGCTATTTGGTGCAGATACAATCGACACAGTTCAATTATGATATCAACGTTTCTACAAGAACCGTTTCATCTCATGGCCTCGAGATGGCACACTAAATCTATCACATATAATGTTTTTCTTGAAACCACTAATTTGGACTTTCTACCAGTGGTTGTATAAAGGAGTTACGTAAAAGACAGAAGCACGTTCGATGTAAATTATTTGGAATGTCCAAAAAACAAGAGGTTAGAACGTTTGCTCAGTCAGGAGATAAATTTTATACACTATACTGAAAACTATGTTATGTTCTGTGCAAACATCATATGTTAATGAATCATCAAAAGGGTTGTCGAAAAGAAAATTACAATAAGCAGTCCATGAACGCAGCAAGATTGTAAGGACACCTATAATTTCCAAGAAGCAACATCAAATAATGGCTAAAAAGACGACATCCAACACAGCGCAACGACAGCTATAATATGGAATTGGCTGTGAGAACCTAGAAATATAATCAAATACGGTAAGGCTAAGAAAGAGATAAAAATTAATCTTATAGAACAGGTCAGCCATTTTAACCGTTTGGAAAATAATTTTGGCTATTATAAGAATTATGATACAGATGCTAAGTTAGGTAAGCTGCAGACGATCTGTGGAACAATTTTGGAGGAAATCCAAAATACGTATATTGCATAAAATGAATTGGCAAAAAGTACGTTACAACGGAATAAGAAAGCATTCAACATTTGTGTGACAAATGTACTAAATAAATACTAGTATTTTCTGTTGATCCAAAAACACCGTTAATACTTCTCCAGCTAAGTTTTTATAAAGAAAGCATTTTTCAATAATTAAATTATACGTTTTATTTCGTTGCGTTGTTAACCCTACTGAAAACCTATACCCTAACTAAAATGTAAAGTTCTTATTAATACAAAGGTTTTGTAAAATATATAAAAACACTTGGTAAGTTTCACAATTTTTTAATTAACTCTGACAGCTGTTTCGACTAACTAAGCCATTGTCAAAGAGGCGAGTGAATGAAATTACTGAACACAGGATGTTAGTGGAGTGTAGGTGGTGAACATCTGTTTAGGGCGTATCTGGCACATCTGTGTTGTGAGGGCGAGGGGGGTGTGCAAGAGACAAGGGAAGGTCAGGAGTCTTTAAAAACTAAATACAATCATGAATGCAAAATATAAAATTAACTGAACTAAATATAAACTGAACGCAAAATTATTTTGAATTATATTATTTTGAATATTCATCATTATTTTAAATTTTGCGTTTTGTGTTTTTGTTTACAATTCAAACATATGTTCCAATTACGGTACTATTAAATTCATATATTTTTCTTTTAAAATTATTATTTTACTCATATGTACTGTGTTGTATTTTAACAGCAGTACAATATTAAAAATTTTATATATAGTTTGTATTATTTACATTTATTATTAACAGTCAGAAACTTGTATATTGTAAACCAATATTATGAATGAATTATGATATGCAAAGGCACCACCCAAAATCGACTCTACTATTTTCAAACTGCAATTTGTAATTACTCTACTACTCTCAGTTGGTTAAGTCCTAGGACCCTATGTAAATTCTAATTGGCCTCTTTCAGCTGACAATTTGTCAGGTACGTTAGTAATAATAAGGTTTGGATGGCAAGGTAGTGTAGATTAATAGTGAGTTCTAAAACTTCTAATTTAGTAAAACTGTACTACGAGTTATACTATACTACGAGGCGATCCTACTCGTACGTGATAATTTGGAGATTAAACTTTTTGTAATAGATTAAACTTTTTGTAGTAGATTAAACTTTTTGAAGTAGATTAAATTTTTTGCCACTGTTAGTACTTTACAGGTGGATACCACAGTTCTGTATTGATATAAAGATGATTTTGTATAGCATCAAATTGTTTCATAAGGTGGCCTATGTTTGTTTCCCGAGAAGACAAAGCATATTCCTTCAATTTATATTCAACTTTCCATTTTATGATTTTACTTAGTACTACGTTTCATAAATGTATAGGAATATGAATGTGATTACATAACCCTAACGTTTACAATACTTATACTGTTAATAATATCAACAACAATAACAAAAATATTAGCAATACCAAACAGTAATAATTATAATATAAATATACAGATTTAAGGCTCAGTAAATTCACAAAACTATATTTATTCAATTGACTGTACATCCCATTCCATTATTAGATATTAGGCTTACATAAATAGAATATCGGTATGGAGAACCATACATGATTTCCATGTTCTAAGATTTATATTTAAAATCATTTTTGAAATGAAATATTTCCATAGAAAACTACTTCTTTCTATTTCTTGTGTCAGCCTTAACTACAGTACTGTGGCCACTAACATATACCACCTCACGTTAGCGTACTCGATTTTTACTGATTTTGGCAGTCGATGACACTGCCAAAACGTCTGGTTTTGTAGAAAAAATTGGACCACGGCTAAACAGCCCGGGAAGGAATTTTAACAACCAACTACATCTTTGTTGCCGATAACGTAGTACACGTATACAAATTTTCCTCTCACCATTCAACTATCATTTACATTTATAGAAAATTACCCCAATTACCCCGTCCACCTTCAACTATCCTTTTCATTTTTAAATATTTCATCTACCTTTCTAGAGTGGATTTTTATGACTTTTTTCAGAATAATTTATTTATTAAAATTAAGTACTTTATTCGTTTTAAAACATAAAACTTTGCAGGTAAACTACCCCGTTCCCTCAACTGATCTTCACCAGAATCAATAGAACTTGAGTCCTCTACAATGCAGGCACATATGCAACAAATTATTTGATTCTGTTTGGATTTGCGGCAGTTATCGTTCCTCACAGAAAAAATTACTCTTGTTAAAAATGCTGGAGCATATGCTTCGAAACGCATCATCAATGTAAAAAAGAATTTACAACGCTGATAGAAAAGGTTTGTTTGTCTACAGGTATTACCAATCATAGATTGAGTAATAGGTTATGTTTTTCAAATGCAACAGAGAAGATCAAGTGAATCTACAAAGAGTAAACAACAAAATGAAGAAGGGGAACTTTACTAATTACAAAAACTTGCCGTTGAACAAAGTTCATTGACGTGTCTGCAGTGAAAGTAAAGTTTGGTGGACGTAACAGTCTCGAATTAGTGGGGGAAAACTCACAGTGAAACCAAAGTAGGCGCTAATGACTCTCGTGGGTTCGTTAAGAATGACAATGTTGTGATCAAATTATAGAGGGGGAAAGCGGTCTGAAAGGAAAGTTTTGTTCGTGTAGCAATGCGGTAAACGGAAAGGAGTGTTGCTCGTAGGGGAGACAAACTGTGCAACAGATAAACTATAATTAGCTCTGAATTTTACGCAGCTGAAGGCGGGTGTTTACTATCAATATATTGTTACGACTGTCTCCTTGATTGTACGGTGGAAAACAAAATATAAGACACCAATGAAGTCACTAATCACCAGCTTTAATTATCACAATTATACAGTTTCTAATCAACAAGACAGTCTCTTACAACAAATAAAATACAAATTATCCACACACCATAATAATGTCAACTAATAGAGTCTCGCACAATTATAAAACACATAACACTTCGCCGCAATACTTCAAACCGCACTGGAATAAATCGCCACATATACTGAACTAAGCGTGCTGAATGGTTATATTTATACCCCGCTAAGATTCCAAAATAATCCATAATACGCGTCAACTACTAGATAACACTAAAGCGTTATTGATTGCGGCCTTGAACACAGTGCCCGCGGACCGGTATGGTCTGGAATGGTCTCGTTGCGGACGCGTGACAAGTGTCACGTAATTGTCCTTCATGTCAAAGTAGCAGCAATACGCACACACACACACACACACACACACACACACACACACACACACACACACACACACACACACACACACACACACACACACACACACACACACACACACATTACATCAGGGCACCACTGGAATAGCCGAGAATCACGTAGAATCTTCAGTAACGGGGTTACAATATGTTTCTGAAACAGGAACGATTTTGCTTATTAGGTAACAGTTCAATATTATATCTGTTTTTTTTATATACCTTGGAAATTGATAATGATATAATGCTGCCGCTACAGTCATTAACGCCTGTGAATAAAACAGTCGGAGGCAACTGAATAAGTATCCATAGACCAAGACACGTGGTATAATTTATTGTGTCAAATCGTTGAATGGCCGTTCCACCAATAACCCTCAACCCTGTCACAAAACTCAGAAAAGTATAAACACACACACACACACACACACACACACACACACACACACACACACACATCTATATACGTATATATTTAGCAGCCTTATAAGTATCATTATGATAACAATTCTGTGTTAATACCAAACGCAACTGTATTGTGCAAACCACCGGTTATGCCGTAAGATTTTTGTGTTTGTTATGCTAAGTCAACTTGTTACACATTAAACCTTTTTTATTATAATATCGAGAAGTAAGATTTTTATAGCATTAAATAAATAGTAAAATATTAAAAAATAATGTATTTTTGTTATGGAAAAATTAATTACGGTACCTGTATTATAACAATAATTAAAATTTAAAACTCAAAAATTTGAATATACTATATTGCCTTTTGTAAGAAGCTGCAACGACAACATATTATACATCTTATATTTATTACACGGAAATGATGTACAAACATCAAAATATAAAACACATTCAAAAAACTATTCTTATAATACTAAAATGCTTTATGAATTGTCACCGGACAAAAGCCTTGCCGCATGACAAATGGCGCCAATCGTACACTCTAGTGTTTTTGGTGGCCCTAAAAAGGACCTTGTGGCGAGAAAGCTGATGTTGGTTGTGCCGCGCTAAGATGTTCGGCGGCTGCGCCCGCTGTTCGTGGCGCACTGCAGTCCTCCTCTTCTTTCGGCACCGGTTGTAGAGTCGGCTGCCGGCCCAGCGAAATCCATCGCTGGCGCGGAACGGGAGTGCGAAGACGCAAGAACGGCGGCGGTTCTATTCTTCGGCTGTCCCTTCCGGCTGACTCCGCCCCGATGTCGTCCGAGAGAGGAGAGGAGATGAAGTGCGTTCGATGGCGTGGCGATGAAGAGTGCGTCAAACTTTTTTTTTTTTTTTTCGCTCTGGGCTTTGCGGTTGTGCGTCGCAGAGACGAACCGCACGGGAACTGAGTTCCGAGCTACCATCTGGAGCTCCTGCCTCGTGGCCCTGCCCAAGTAGGGCGCGTGCTCTATAGCAGGCCGATTCTCGGCTGTTGTGCTAGCCTACGCTAGCGCAGTATGCACCGAGGGCGTTTCCACGAATCACCTGGGCGTATACGGTACCTTCCCAGCCCAGTCACTAGAGGATTGCCTGGGAACCTCGCCGCACGTGCATAAAATTTGCGTGCAAGCCGCCTGAAAGTGTCGTCTAAGGAGCGGACGCCAAGTCCTCTCCTTAGAAGGCGAGATGAGAAGCGACGGGGGACTTTGGCCGCTAGCCGAAGCCCCCTGTCGAGGACGCTCTGCAACTTCTTTTTATGCATTGCGGCGAGGTAACCCCAGACCGGGCAGGCGTAGGTAATGACCGGCAGCAGATACGCGCCGACGATCATCCTACCCAATTTCCTGGTCATGGCTGAGCTGATCAGGAGTGGAAACAGTGCGCACAGGCGAGTGGATGCTCGCTTTAGAACTGTCTGTGCGTGGGTACGCCAGGTGAGCCGACGGTCGAGGTGTAAGCCGAGGTACTTGACCTCGTTGGACCAGCGCAAGTACGTTCTGCCGATACGTAGTTGCCTAACGGGGTTCTTCCGTCGCTTGGAGAATTCGACGGCTACGCTCTTGGTGGCGTTGAGTTGCACTCTCCAATTCTCAGTCCAGTCCACGAGCGTGTCGAGCTGGCGCTGCAGTCTTAGGACGGCCCTTTCCTCATGACGATCGGCCGTAAATACGGCCGTGTCGTCAGCGAAGAGGGCCATCTGGACTCCAGGCTGTCTCGGCACGTCGCTGACGTAGATCGAGAACAGAAGGGGGCCTAGAACACTACCTTGAGGGACGCCGGCTGTGATTCGTCTCTCGGAAGAGACAGAATCGCCAACTCTCACGCAGAAGGTCCTCTCCGTCAGAAAGCTAGCAACCAGATGGAGGTAGCAGTCCGGGAGCTGGACTTCCCTAAGTTTGAATAAAAGGCCATCATGCCATACGCTGTCGAAGGCTTTCTCAACATCTAAGAAACAGCCAACGGTCCGTTCTCTCCGACACCCGGCTTCCGTGATGCTTTCCACCAGTCTCATCAGTTGATGAGTGGTCGAATGCCCCACACGAAAGCCGAACTGTTCGGGGACCAGCACGTCAAAGTTGGTTAGATGCTCTCGTACACGACGCTGCACGAGGCGCTCAAAAACCTTGGACGTAGCGGAAAGTAGGCTGATAGGCCGGAGGTTTTCCGAGCGGGTGGTATCCTTTCCCTGCTTCGGGATCACGATAACCGTCGCCTTTCTCCATTTCTTGGGAAAGTAGGCCAGTCTAAGACACGCGTTGAACAAATCAGTCAAGAATTGAACTCCAGGCTCGGGAAGAAGTCGTAGAGCGGTGTTGGTAACACCGTCCGGGCCTGGAGCCTTTCTTGGCTGAAGTTCAGCGAGCCGATCTGAGACCTCTTCCAAAGAGATGGGTTCGGGCTCCGCCGTGATCGGAAGAGACAGAAAGTCTTCCACAGCCATCTCGACTTGTTCGTCGAAGTCCCAGTCCATGGGCGGGTTGGGAGCGAACTGACGCTCGAAACACAAGCCCAAGTACTCGGCCTTCTCCTCCGGGCGACCCAGGAGTCGACCGAACGGTCCAACAATGGCGGGAAGTGGAGGTCGGCGCCTCCGTCCCGTCAATGCGGTAGGTATTCTGTACGGGTGAGATTGCGGGTCCGCATCCCCCGTTCGGGCCACGTCGAGTTCCCAACAGCTACGTCGGAACGCCTTCAGACTGCCACGCAGTCGTCCGGTGAGCCGATTGTATGCTGCCTTATCGGCCGGATCACGGGTCCTCTGCCAACGTTTCCGGAAGTAATTCCTCTCGCGAGCGAGAAGAGAGACTTCCTCAGGGATGCGTTGGTAGTCAGGCGTGAAGCCAGCTCGCGTACGTGAAGACACGCCTATAGCCGAGATGATTGCCTCTTCGATTCCCGCAACTGCTTCGTCTAGGAGGCGAACGGAATCGAGTGGGGCCGCTGGCGGCAATCTACGGCACAAGGCCGGGCCGTAGCGATCCCAATCGATGACCTTCTGCTTGTCAGAACGTGCATAGGCGTGCTGGGTAGCGACGTGGACCAAGATAGGGTTGTGGTCGGATGTCAGCTCCGTAAGTGAGAATACCTCGACCGGACAGACAATTCCTTGGGTCACCGCGATGTCCAGAACATCGGGAGCCGCGTTAGGCAGTGACGGAAAGAACGTGGGTTGCGCTGGACCAAACACCATCGCCCGGCGCGATTCAACAAAACTGAGCAAGCGCCTCCCGTTCGGAGTAGTCAGGCGACTATTCCAAACGCGATGCTTGCAATTCAGATCGCCGGCCAAAATTACCCTTCGATGGGAATCGAAGATGACGTCCAGGTCGCTGACAAGGAGTTCAGCTTGTGGGGGCTTGTAAGCTGAGACCACGAGGACGCCGCCAAGAGCTCCGTGGACCTCAATGGCGGTGGCCTCTAGGTTGGTAAGCTGCGGCAAAGCGACACGATGATGACCTATGGAGGTCCTCACCGCGATCGCCGTGCCGCCTCCTCGACGGCCAACTCGGTCATCCCGATAAACCACGTAATTTGGTAATCGAAACCGGTTCGCCGGGGTCAGGTGGGTTTCCCCGAGGAGAAGTACGTCGGGTTTGAACCGAGCCAGGAATTCAAGAAGGTCGGAATGCTTGGTACCGATGTTATTAGCATTCCAGGCTACGAGCGAGAGATCTCGTCTAAGGGCTCGGTTCATAGAAGACCTATGACTTCGCAGGCTTCCACCAAGAGCATGAATCTCTCAGTTGGGTCAGCAGTTTCCAGGCGGGCTCGGATGGACCTGAAGAGAGATGCGACTTTCGGGAGGTCGTAGCTAGACAGAAAGCCGCGGACGAACTGTGCGTCATTGGAACTGACGGACTGGGTGGTTTGCCTGGAAACTGAGGCCGCATAAGAGCGACCAGGTGTTACGGCAGATCGGGTCATGGTGGAAGCCATAGGACCAGGGCCAGACGGTTTTGGATCAGCGGCAGGAAAAGTACGCTGTTGCGCTTCGTCGGACTTATACCGGGAAGCAGGACTTTTCTTGGGCTGTGGGCAGGCAGGAGCTCGGGGCCGAGCATCCGGTGTGGGTATCCCTTTGTTCCTGGGTTTGATGCCTGCTCGCGGAAATCGCGGAGGTGGCAGGGGCGGCGAGGCTACCTCTGGTTCAGAGGCGGGAGTAGGAGGTTCCGCGGAGGTGGAGGGTTCATTCTCCGGCTCCAAAACCGAGATAACAGCTACTGGGCGTGTCTCTGCAGGCGTCAAACTTTTCTGCCGGCCCGGGTTTTATTAACTAACCGGGATCGCTGATTGGCTAGCTCCGAACACGTAGTTGGTCACGTCTCGCCGGCTGCTGATGCCGGATTGGCTCGCTGTGTCCACCGCTGGTACCGGAGAGCAGATGTTCGCATACCGTTTCCGTCACAACTCCACCGGGTCTTGAATGCTCTCCGGTAGCCAGCCTACTGCTCTTCTCCAGATGTGGAGGTGTCTGTTGGGCGCCATGTTGATTGGTGTGCCGGCTGGTAGCTCGCTGGCGTGGCTGGATCTTGCATCCGCAAGATGATCGCTGCCCCACGTTGGGCGCCACTTGTCACCGGACAAAAGCCTTGCCGCATGACAAATGGCGCCAATCGTACACTCTAGTGTTTTTGGTGGCCCTAAAAAGGACCTTGTGGCGAGAAAGCTGATGTTGGTTGTGCCGCGCTAAGATGTTCGGCGGCTGCGCCCGCTGTTCGTGGCGCACTGCAGTCCTCCTCTTCTTTCGGCACCGGTTGTAGAGTCGGCTGCCGGCCCAGCGAAATCCATCGCTGGCGCGGAACGGGAGTGCGAAGACGCAAGAACGGCGGCGGTTCTATTCTTCGGCTGTTCCTTCCGGCTGACTCCGCCCCGATGTCGTCCGAGAGAGGAGAGGAGATGAAGTGCGTTCGATGGCGTGGCGATGAAGAGTGCGTCAAACTTTTCTGCCGGCCCGGGTTTTATTAACTAACCGGGATCGCTGATTGGCTAGCTCCGAACACGTAGTTGGTCACGTCTCGCCGGCTGCTGATGCCGGATTGGCTCGCTGTGTCCACCGCTGGTACCGGAGAGCAGATGTTCGCATACCGTTTCCGTCACAGAATATAACATCTGAATGAAATTTGATTCATTATCTTTAACGATACTAAATCACATACGAAAGTGGTTTTATTAAATAAATAATTAAAATTTAATTATTAATAATTTAATATTAATATTTCCAATAAGGCATTAATTGAAAATTAAATAGAAAATTCCATGCAACAAAAAAATAAAATTACATTTTGATTATTTCAATTTGAATATTTACGTTTATGTATTTGTTCTTCTCTGTTAGACTATAATACTGTCCTTTTAAGTTCCTTGTTTTTAAAATAATTGTTAGTTTTTCACTTGCCTCTGTATTGTGTTACTACTACAAAGCTATTGCTGCATGTGTGCGGATGCTTGATATTGTAGTTGTTGAGGATGATGAACTGATTCCTACTAAGCCTGTTTGTTGTTTGCGTGACTACTGCATGTTTGATAATGATGTTGATAGTCCTGGAGCTACTTCGTCGACCATGGCTTGTGCTCTGTACTGCTTCATGATTATGTTGAAACGATTATATGTCGCGGAGTAGACCAACTAAGTAAATTACTATCGTCTGTCCTTGTTCAAAATTTTCCGAGGTATCTATAGATTGGTGTAGATCGACATGTCAGGTACGGAAAAATTCTGTCTTTAAAATGTTCAACTTTGTCCACAACCTTTTTACACACACATTGTTTTCGGCATAATTGATGCTCAAAACCAACATTACATGCACCGATTTTCAACACGCTATGGTTACATGACTTAATCGTCTGTTACTTACTTACTTACTTACAAGCGCAATTAATTTTAGTTAATAATTCCGTTATTCTTGCACACATTGTCATAATTTTACACGTATACACGTGTTATATGCATGTTATCAAGTAGCATGGTCTGATTTCAGATGCGTATTTTGTAACTTGAAAACTTCATTAAATAATGCTTCTTAATTATTCTCATGCATTCATGTCTGAATCAGAGCTTTAAACAGACGTAAAATACATACGTAAAGACAGAAATCTTCCCTTCGGTAGCCAAAACAGATATGGGCCAGTAGGACACGCATATGCGCCAAACACTGTACACGCGCGCGCGTGCGTTTACCGACAGTTTACAAACTGTTTTTTCCCGTTTACATTCATAATACCTAACAGTTTCTATATTAATTATACACAAAATATTACCCCTGATAAATATGACAATGTGTGTGTCGTTGCAATACAATATATATTTCACACCCTGAAGGCAATATAGGGCTGTGTTGCAACAAAACGCTGAATATATCTAAGAGTTAAAACTGTGTCATAATCTGGCTTAAAAACGTGTACAGATTTTAAACAGACGGTAAAAATCAACATAACAACCGAGCCCTTGTCGAACAGGGATCTCTCTGAACATTGATTGAGATAGCAAGAAAGCAATTTTTTTTTATATATCTAACTAGGTTAAGTAAAACTGGGTTTCGTGTTTTCCTTTAAATGTGAACCGCTATCTACTGCACGGTAACGAGTGTTGTCTGCAAACGTTAACGAGTTTCATTCCGACTTGGTATTTGCTAAATTGTCGCCGATCAGTTGCTTATTAATTAACAAGCATTTATCGCGTTTTTAACAAACTGAGAAGTGAGATTTTAAGATTGTAATAACCGAGTGAAAACCAAGGATAATAACACCACGGAATTTACAAGAATCCCATTGAGTCAAACGCATACATTTACACAACCCAAATTTTTTGTAAAATGCCCTAATTTGTTAACATAAAGGGAATTTACATGAATTCGTACGGTTATTAGTTTACAAACCTTACAACTTACACAGACAAAGATATGCATTTGGGTATTGTTAATACGACGCGGTAAGTGGATTAGGAGAATTAAGGTGCCAGCACAATGTTGAATGGAATATTATTTGCAAAATACGTGTATTATTTTTTTAATTGTATAATCGAATATTATTTGTGTTCTAAACAAATATAATTGGATACATCAGATATATGTTGAGCACAAACTAAGTAACTTAATCTGACAATATTTGGAGCTAAGCCATCGGTTACCTTGATGGCGAATTTGGACCAACTGTACAATTATAGTAGTGTGGATGTGTGTACGCTGCAATGAGTATAAATTGGTGTTTGAATTGTCTACTTGTTTTGTTGCAACTAAGTGTGTTACTGACCTCACTGTTGGTTTATTTTTATAACAATGTCCATAATTTTATACATAATAACGAAGTTCGCAGATTAATAAATGTTAGTCTGTAATGTAGATTACCGTTTCAGTGTAACGCAATAGACTCGATCATTTTTACTTTCGCGTAATTCTACAGAATGTATTAAATAGGAGTATTAGTTTCTTGTTTATTGCTACACGCGTTAAGCTGCTGTGTTGTGTTGAGCTTTTCATTGTGTTTAGGGTCGTTTCAGATTTCTGGATTACAGGATTTTGATGTCACTATCACTATTTACGTTTTAATTGTTTGAAGTGTGTTTTTGTGTGTTTTACTCACAGCAATTTTATTACTGACCATCGGAAAGATCTTTGAATACCGTATACTGGCGCACCATTTTTTCAGCCATAAATGTAAATGTAGAAATAAAAACTTCACACATGGAAAATCCTGCGTCCCAAGCAAATAAAATAAAATACAAATGGACAAAATAACTAAATCTAATATGAGCAAGTAGAAGAAAGTATAGTTATTAAAAAGAAAATGCAAGCTAATGGATTCACCTAAAGTAAAAAAAACGCAATTAAAGAAATTGTACGATGAAGTGTAGAGCCAAAATTGATAACACTAAAATAGTTGTAACTGAACAACCCACACTACTACAGAACCATAACTTGCTACAGAATCCAGAAGAAATCAAGTGGTCACAACCATACTCCGTATCGACCACACGCTCCGTATAGATCATATCTTCACGAATGAGCCTCCTGCTAGGTACAATCACTATGACACGGGTTTGACAACTTTCCATCTAATTTCAGAGTGCCCTGCTCTCCATCATCTGCGAACCAAATTTAATATAAATTTAGACGTTAGAAGAAGTTTAAACGACAAGACTGCAGCTGCCGAAAATGTAATATCATCTCCTCATAAAGAAGATACAGTTGACAACAAAAGTATAGGTACCAGACTATTAAATTTATGTAATTTCTAAACCGTTTAATTTAATGGAATAATATGTAGCCAAAATACTTACTACTCTTTTACTGATTATATATATATACTATTAGTTGTTACACATATTGTTATGTATTATTTCTTGTTACATATATTATTATGTATTATATTTGTCATTACATATATGCTTATGTATGTTATTAATTAAACATTATGTATCTCCATGCTATGTATTTATAACATTTGTGTTTTATAGGGCAACATTTATCATTTTATTTTGCGTTTAATACTATTTAATCGCTGACATTTAAACTAATACCTAATGTAATTTCTAGACCGTACACGTTCCTATGTATTTTGTTGCAAAGTTTATCTTCGCTTACCATCTTCTAGTTTAATATGTAATTTTACTGCATTTGTACGAGCAATTCTGTATTATTTATACATTCATTTTTGTAATTTTTGTGGTCGCTAATGACCGATCCTTTTGCAGCGACCTGATAAATAAATTACTAATAAAATAGTTGTAAACCTGTGCAAGTCAACTCCACAAAATTTGTAGACAATCTGACATAATAACAAATTAAAATTTCAAACTAATAAGACAGTAAACTATAAAATAGAAATGCAAGTAGTTATAAAAAAATAAAAGGGGAAACATTAACATTTGCGAAGAAAAATAAGCAAATACAGATGTACCGTATTCAAATAACTGCAAGTAGAAAAATGAAACACAAAAAAACTTTTTGCAACTGTGAATAAGTAAAAATAAGGACGAGAATATGCATATAAGCGCGAGGATAAAAAGCACAATTTTAAACAAAACGAATTGAAAGAACAAGTTTACACAGTGCGTAAAGGAGGCTCTTGTAGGTTCTTAAATTAACAGCAAACGGTTTAAAATATCTTAACTAAAAAGTGATTGTACTTTCAGCAACATAAATGGTGAAAAATAAATTTGATTATGTTCTAAGTAGTATTTCTTTGGTTCAAACTTATCAAAATTGTATGGTAACATTTGAGTACTACACAGATTCAAACACTAACACTTATCTAAAAATGAAACTTTTTCTTGTGAACTTACTGTTTATTCTCTTCTCGTCGAACGCATTTCGGCGTACGTATTCGCCTTCTTCAGCTTAGAGACAGACTGCCATCATTTAGTAACGGTTGTTGTGTGGAATGTGTAGGGGGGGTGGTGCGTGGTGGAAGGGGATTGGCGCGGGGATTCAACTTAATGTTTGTTTTTTGTATAATTGTGTCAAAAATGCGGTGGAATCCTGTCTAGATAGGCTGCTCTGGATTTTCCCAATGCTGAATGCCACGTGCTAGATATGCTGCAATGATGATTCCAATGTTCCGCTTGGCGAAATATGACGTCCCCAATGTCATGTGATACGATTCCCAGATGTAGGTGCTAATTGACGAGTTGTTGAATTTAAATTGAAGAAAAAGAAATGCTGATAGGCCTGCTTAATGCACTAAACCATGAGACGAATTGTCCATGGGTTTAGTCACGTCCGTGAAATACAAATCTGGGGTCGGAGGACCATATGTTGTCGCTGGACGAGAATGCTGTCGCTGGACGAGAGTGCGGTCGCTCGCGAGCCGAAAATGTTGTCGCTTGTGGACAGAGAATGGCGGTCGCTTTGGACCAAAAATGTTGAATGCCGCTGTGGACGAGAATGCTGTCGCTGGGCAAGAATGCGGTCGCTATGGACCAAATGTATGAAAATCCGGTAGCGGAGGACCATATGTTGCGTGCTTAACGCTCTCGAAATTATCTTGAGTTAGTTTTGCAAGCTTAAGGAAGCTGGTAGGAAGTCAGAAAGTGTTTTGCATTAATTAGTGGACTGTAAATTATGATTAAGTAACGTTTATTGAAATCATTCAGAAGCGCAGGCCCACGCAATTACGTCTTAGTTCATAGCCAAAATGATGTGGCGTAACTTACCAGGCTACATAATGTGTAGCATTGAAATTAGATCAAATAAGAAGAACATAGAAAATATAGATTGCCGCGGCTTGGCGAGAAAGCAAGGGTGCAAACGCACTGTTCAAAGATTGAGTGATGACAGATTAGTCGCAGCGGCGTGGCCACGTGGAACACCGCTACGGTGACGTAAGTGCGCGGGGAAGATTGCGCGTGAGCAAGTACAATGTACAATGCATTAACAAGAGCTGTAAACCATTTTTTATTCAACGATTTTAAAAGAAGTCTCCATTAACATTAAAACATGAGTTCCACTGTTGCACCAACCTGTAGATTCCCTGCTAGTTATAGTAAAATTCTTACGGCTGTTTGTGGAACCATTCGCTTACAGCAAACTCTACCTCAGCGTCCGATTTGAACCACCATCCTTTTAGTGATTCCTTAAAAAAAAATTTAAGATAAGATTTTTGCCTACCCATTCATTAACTACTAGCTTCGCCACTGGTCATTACATATATGCTTATGTATGTTATTAATTAAACATTATGTATCTGAATGTTATGTATTTATAACATTTGTGTTTTATAGGGCAATATTTATCATTTTATTTTGCGTTATAATACTATTTAATTGCTGACATTTAAACTAATAGCTAATGTAATTTCTAGACCGTACACGTTCCTATGTATTTTGTTGCAAAGTTTATCTTCGCTTACCATCTTCTAGTTTAATATGTAATTTTACTGCATTTGTACGAGCAATTCTGTATTATTTATACATTCATTTTTGTAATTTTTGTGGTCGCTAATGACCGATCCTTTTGCAGCGACCTGATAAATAAATTACTAATAAAATAGTTGTAAACCTGTGCAAGTCAACTCCACAAAATTTGTAGACAATCTGACATAATAACAAATTAAATTTTCAAACTAAAAGTGTAACTAGCTTTTCGCCGCGTTACAAATCCAGGGAACCCTTCGTAATTAAACTCCGTTAATTAGAAGGGCTGCCTACGTTGTAACAGAATTGATCACAAATAATTAAAATAACATATTACTTACTAGCTGTGTAATTGTTTACTTTGTGTAAGGAAACAATGGCAAGGTATACAATTGATTTACGCACTACTCATATGTGTGTAACAAGAAGACTTCTCTTTATTCAACATTCAAGAAAAACATATACTGACTGATGCCATGACATTACTAATTCAATTATTAAATTATCGAAAGGTTTCTTTAAACTTTGGCATCAAACTAGATTCTATATAGTTATACCTCGGATCCGGGTGAACTTTCTGTATTAAAACTTTTAATTATACTCTTTTCATGATATTAGCTTGCAAGACTTTCTTTTAATTCAACATTTAAGAATGGTATTATTGCTTGAGTTATATTACTCTACATTAACATATAAACTGTTACAACGTATGAAGTTAGAATAGTTACATGAAATATTAATTAATAAGATATAATCTTATAAACATTAGATTTAATTTATAAGTCTTTACAAAGTTAATCATTTCTGAAAAGTCTCTTTCAAGATGTGTTGTGTAACAAATATTAGTAACCCTCGATAGACAGGCTATCGAGTCACCTTTTAATTGGTACGCAGAAGACTCCTCCTGGGGTATCAGTCTTGGGAAACAGGAACAGCTACGTCGTCATCTCGGTCTGGCTATCCTCTGTAAAGGGCTCCAAAAGTTAGCAGGGAGAACACTAGGTCATGTAGTTATCTACGATGATCATGTAGATTCTCGGATGTCCTGATCTGCATATTCTGTCACGTGCAGTAGAGTTTGTGGCTTCTGCTAGTTCACATCTCCGGGTATTACTTTGGAATAGTTTTTTTTATACGTTGAAGTACGTAGTCATCTTGTGTTACACTTTTTGTTACGTTTCAATACTTTTTGTTTTACATAACTTTAAACTTATTGTCTATTCACATGACTACATTAATTAATACATCCAGATGCTTTAAACAAACTACATCTGGTACACTTTCTGAAGATGAAACCAAATATGATACACATATTTGAAGAGCATAGCTCTTACGTCTACACTGTACGGAGTCACCATTGCAAGAGAGAGAATTTACGCTCCCTTCGCCAGGTACTGGACAAAAGTTAGTGGGACAACTTCCGCGCGAGAATATAGTTCCTAACTATATTTAAGTTAACATTTTTATTTATTTAAACTATCCCTAAACAAATATACATAATTTAAATCAGTTGTTTTAGCGACTTTTTATGTCTTCAGATTTTATTATTATTAACATTAGTTTTTTTTTATCTTATTCTTACTCACACAAGACTCTGAAAGCATGTCGAGTCTGGAATCAACAGGAAAGCGCCTGCTTACAAGCAAAGGGTTAAATACGATATTAATAACGCTTTACAATTTATCTTTTTATTTGAGAATCTTATAACTAATTAATTATAACTGATTAAGTTATAACTTATAACTGAGTACATACAGGTATCTTATATTAAAACAGTGAGATTTAAATAGCTTAAGAGCTCGCAACCTTAATTTTTAAAATTTTTTTTTTTCTAGATTATTTCTTTTATTTAAATCGTCACATACTCCACCGCTTGAATTGCACGCTACGGTTTAGCTTTTTGAGTCTAACTCACTATTGGGCACTGGGATATTGAATGGGTTTAGTGTGTGTCATTTCTTTCACATACTTTCTTGTACACTTTACAACGTTCTCCACATAGTTATTACTTATAGTTATAACACAGTACACTTTATATTCTTATGAACTACCTTTTTTTTTTTTTTTACATACTATTTACACTAAATATTTACACACTTAAAACACAAAACTCTTTCTTATCTCTATCACTTAATTTTACTACCGGTTTTTTTGTTTGTCTTACTCTCTCTTCTGTAGAGTAACTTTCTAAATCTCTACTATTTAGAATTCTATCTTTTCTTCTGTGAGTCCTATATATATAACTCATGTAGTTAATGAGTGTTAGTACCCATCTAGTTAATGATTATTCATTAATACATGCTCCGCAGAACTGGAACTCAGGTTGATCAGGCCTCGTTTCCAAACTCTACGTTTTACATTTCTTACGCGGATTCAGAAATATAATTTTCTTTACTACCTAGTATTCCTTTTCTTTTTTTTTTATACTATACCGTCACTTCTTCTTATACAACTTTAGTTGCGAAATATGCGATCTCCGCACATATTTCTGAGTTGCAGGTTCGCACAGGGCTACTGTAACTGGAGTTAGGTACTTTTGGATTTGATAAGGGCCACACCATCTGAATGATAGTTTCGAGGTGGTCTTATCAATCGCACTACTAATGGGGTGAGTCTTGTACATTACCAAGTCACCTACTTGGTACCTGACTGAGTTGCTATGATTACCTTTCTCGTGGTATCTTCTGGATTTTTCCAAGCTTGCTCTCAAGTTAGAGCGGGCTTTGTTCCATATTCTCTTTATCTGCTTATCCGTTATTTGCGGAGGCAGTTGATCGTGTATATTCCATCTTGTGGACAAAGGGTGGTTTGGTCTATACTTGTATAGTAACTCGAACGGGGTCGACTTGTGACCTTCGTGGTAATTGGGGACTGGGAGTACGATTAGTGGCAGTGTGTGAAGTTATTTATTATTATTGCACAGGTGTTTTTTCCTAATTTCTTTAAATGACATTATTCATTTAAATGATCGCCTTCGTGAAATTCCCTTTTTCTTACTTCTTAAGTACTAACTTACATTTTAATCTTAATCCTAATTTCCAAACCTTAGATTGGAATGATCCCTACTTATCCGTAACTCACAACATCCCGGCCCGACTGACACCAGCTTACTCTAACTACGGAAGTTAGCTTTCAGCAATTATTAATGATCTTTGGCACATTTCAGCCCTATCATTACCCTTTCAGTCGGCGCCGTTGTGACCTGTTACGTTACATATATAATCAATACTTGATTATATCTCATAAACTTATTTCTAATGTAATCTAAAGAGGATGCCATACTCCACTTTAGATCACTGGTTTGAGAGAAGAGGAATCTCACGAATATGATTCTCTTTTATCTCTTTTAACAATACTTAAACAAACTATGCGGGAGAGGAGACACTTCACATAATGCATACTAGTCATACTCACTAGGGGTGGTTTTTCAATTGTTCAGGCTAGCACCGGTTTATCACAACAGGGAGGGTGCGTGGCTGTTTACTACATTTCCTACAATACTGAACACGCTTTAATTTCTCTTACTTGCCACCACTGCGAAGTGTTTACAATACGCAACTTTACCTTTTATTATTATTCTTTTCCTTTAATTACTTCTACACTTCACACAATTTTAGTATAACTTAGGATTTATTTAGCTCTAGTCTTTAAATCAATTATTATTATTCACTTTATTATTTATTAAACTACTTTGGGGATTTAAGAAACGCTCCTAGAACTATCGTCTATTTAATCACCATATTTATTTAGCACACTTTATATTCACAGGTTGGTTCCGTTCCAATGGCTTACTTTTGCAATCTCTTCTTATGTGCCCATATTTGCCACAATTATAACAGGTGGGTTTTCTGCGAGGTGGGTACTTGGTTTCCGCTTTATCTGGGTTTACAGTTAACTTACCAGCTTTGCGCACATGGTGAGGTCTACTAGAAACTTGTTTTTCATACGAGGTTGTTACATCAGGCAGTAGTGCTCGCAAATGATGTCTATTAGTTCCAGAGGTTTTCATTGCTTCTCTACTTTGATCTGAGTACCATACATTTGAAGAATGGATACTGTACTGTTCTAGATCAGCAATTTTATTGGGTCTATTCATCAATGATAGTCGAGATCTATCTTCGGGTATTACTTTGAGATTCGGCCAGATCGACAAATTTTTTATTCGCCTGGTTAAATGCTCTATTCTCTGGGTAGTCCGCAAAATTTTTGCCGGAGATTTCTCGTCTTGGAGTGTTTGAGACAATAAGTATAGTTCACTATACTTGGCAGTACAAATTTCTTTCTCGCCTTCATAATCGAGTTGGCTTAGATTGCTTAATTCCGCGGGCGCATCAAATCCACATTCGCGAATTGAACTTCGTAATTCCGCGACTGTTACATCAGCATGGGGTAGTCCACGCAAAAGGGCTTCGTAAGACAGCTCGTCTTTTAATAACAAATCAGGGTTAAATTGGGCCATTTTGTTCTAACACATTAGCACGTACTTAAAATTAATACTATTATATTACACATATATTACATATAACAAATTCATAAGTAATCAATTTACACAAATTAGAAAAGAACAATTTCTTTTCTAAGGGAGAAACAGAAATCACACACATATCTTTCAATGTTAAATAGCCGATCAGCTGTTTACTGGAATGTAGGTCAGAGGGTGGCCTACATATTTAGTTAACAAAGGAGGGTGAGAGTGTGTGACAATGGGGTGTTTGCTTTTACATATTATTGTCTACACAATGCGAGTGAATAACACCAACGATTTGAAACCGGTCGTTTTAAACTTGAGAAGGGGAGCACACTTTTGTACAACACATTTATTATTAATCCGCTTAGACAACACTTTGGCTTCGTTCTTTCATAAACTTTTCTCAACTAAATAATTACTTATTTTGTTCACAAGTTTTAAATCACGACTTCTACTTAATTACTTTATTATTATTTACAAAGTTATTTTTATCAATTTTTTTTTTTAACACATACTAGTGTATGTAAGCTATGTAGTTGGACATACACTGTGCAGAATGATTCAGGAGACAACAGGTCGTAGTTTGTCGTAAACAAACCTGTTACAGATTGTTCGGTTGACCAAAATTGTTATGCTTGGTCACAATTCATGCATGCAAGTACTTACATCGAATTATTCAGGTTGTGCCGGTAGGAACCTGCATATAGCATTTTGCATTGTATGACGCTAATGACATTTTACTTATACATACTACCATCTACGTATTAATACATATTACGTTATTTAATAGTGTATTAAATATGTTTTGAACATTACATTTATTAAAGTAACTTTCTGAGTGCATATATCAATATTAAACATTTAGTTATTAATCATACTATTTATGTTTATTTACGCATAAATAGTGAATGCAATTTGTTTGTGACACATATACACAATTAAAACTCTTTCCTTTGTTTCCTTTATTTATTTTTTTTTTTTAAATAATGTAAGCAGAGTCGCGCACTTTTGTTTACGTCACGATGCTTAACGACTCTTTACATAAATTAGCAGAGTGAATGCACTTTTGTGACACTCTGTAAACAATTACGCTTTTATTTTTTACAATTCAGCAGAGTGGCGCACTTTTGTAACTAGCTTTTCGCCGCGTTACAAATCCAGGGAACCCTTCGTAATTAAACTCCGTTAATTAGAAGGGCTGCCTACGTTGTAACAGAATTGATCACAAATAATTAAAATAACATATTACTTACTAGCTGTGTAATTGTTTACTTTGTGTAAGGAAACAATGGCAAGGTATACAATTGATTTACGCACTACTCATATGTGTGTAACAAGAAGACTTCTCTTTATTCAACATTCAAGAAAAACATATACTGACTGATGCCATGACATTACTAATTCAATTATTAAATTATCGAAAGGTTTCTTTAAACTTTGGCATCAAACTAGATTCTATATAGTTATACCTCGGATCCGGGTGAACTTTCTGTATTAAAACTTTTAATTATACTCTTTTCATGATATTAGCTTGCAAGACTTTCTTTTAATTCAACATTTAAGAATGGTATTATTGCTTGAGTTATATTACTCTACATTAACATATAAACTGTTACAACGTATGAAGTTAGAATAGTTACATGAAATATTAATTAATAAGATATAATCTTATAAACATTAGATTTAATTTATAAGTCTTTACAAAGTTAATCATTTCTGAAAAGTCTCTTTCAAGATGTGTTGTGTAACAAATATTAGTAACCCTCGATAGACAGGCTATCGAGTCACCTTTTAATTGGTACGCAGAAGACTCCTCCTGGGGTATCAGTCTTGGGAAACAGGAACAGCTACGTCGTCATCTCGGTCTGGCTATCCTCTGTAAAGGGCTCCAAAAGTTAGCAGGGAGAACACTAGGTCATGTAGTTATCTACGATGATCATGTAGATTCTCGGATGTCCTGATCTGCATATTCTGTCACGTGCAGTAGAGTTTGTGGCTTCTGCTAGTTCACATCTCCGGGTATTACTTTGGAATAGTTTTTTTTATACGTTGAAGTACGTAGTCATCTTGTGTTACACTTTTTGTTACGTTTCAATACTTTTTGTTTTACATAACTTTAAACTTATTGTCTATTCACATGACTACATTAATTAATACATCCAGATGCTTTAAACAAACTACATCTGGTACACTTTCTGAAGATGAAACCAAATATGATACACATATTTGAAGAGCATAGCTCTTACGTCTACACTGTACGGAGTCACCATTGCAAGAGAGAGAATTTACGCTCCCTTCGCCAGGTACTGGACAAAAGTTAGTGGGACAACTTCCGCGCGAGAATATAGTTCCTAACTATATTTAAGTTAACATTTTTATTTATTTAAACTATCCCTAAACAAATATACATAATTTAAATCAGTTGTTTTAGCGACTTTTTATGTCTTCAGATTTTATTATTATTAACATTAGTTTTTTTTTATCTTATTCTTACTCACACAAGACTCTGAAAGCATGTCGAGTCTGGAATCAACAGGAAAGCGCCTGCTTACAAGCAAAGGGTTAAATACGATATTAATAACGCTTTACAATTTATCTTTTTATTTGAGAATCTTATAACTAATTAATTATAACTGATTAAGTTATAACTTATAACTGAGTACATACAGGTATCTTATATTAAAACAGTGAGATTTAAATAGCTTAAGAGCTCGCAACCTTAATTTTAAAAATTTTTTTTTTCTAGATTATTTCTTTTATTTAAATCGTCACATACTCCACCGCTTGAATTGCACGCTACGGTTTAGCTTTTTGAGTCTAACTCACTATTGGGCACTGGGATATTGAATGGGTTTAGTGTGTGTCATTTCTTTCACATACTTTCTTGTACACTTTACAACGTTCTCCACATAGTTATTACTTATAGTTATAACACAGTACACTTTATATTCTTATGAACTACCTTTTTTTTTTTTTTTACATACTATTTACACTAAATATTTACACACTTAAAACACAAAACTCTTTCTTATCTCTATCACTTAATTTTACTACCGGTTTTTTTGTTTGTCTTACTCTCTCTTCTGTAGAGTAACTTTCTAAATCTCTACTATTTAGAATTCTATCTTTTCTTCTGTGAGTCCTATATATATAACTCATGTAGTTAATGAGTGTTAGTACCCATCTAGTTAATGATTATTCATTAATACATGCTCCGCAGAACTGGAACTCAGGTTGATCAGGCCTCGTTTCCAAACTCTACGTTTTACATTTCTTACGCGGATTCAGAAATATAATTTTCTTTACTACCTAGTATTCCTTTTCTTTTTTTTTTATACTATACCGTCACTTCTTCTTATACAACTTTAGTTGCGAAATATGCGATCTCCGCACATATTTCTGAGTTGCAGGTTCGCACAGGGCTACTGTAACTGGAGTTAGGTACTTTTGGATTTGATAAGGGCCACACCATCTGAATGATAGTTTCGAGGTGGTCTTATCAATCGCACTACTAATGGGGTGAGTCTTGTACATTACCAAGTCACCTACTTGGTACCTGACTGAGTTGCTATGATTACCTTTCTCGTGGTATCTTCTGGATTTTTCCAAGCTTGCTCTCAAGTTAGAGCGGGCTTTGTTCCATATTCTCTTTATCTGCTTATCCGTTATTTGCGGAGGCAGTTGATCGTGTATATTCCATCTTGTGGACAAAGGGTGGTTTGGTCTATACTTGTATAGTAACTCGAACGGGGTCGACTTGTGACCTTCGTGGTAATTGGGGACTGGGAGTACGATTAGTGGCAGTGTGTGAAGTTATTTATTATTATTGCACAGGTGTTTTTTCCTAATTTCTTTAAATGACATTATTCATTTAAATGATCGCCTTCGTGAAATTCCCTTTTTCTTACTTCTTAAGTACTAACTTACATTTTAATCTTAATCCTAATTTCCAAACCTTAGATTGGAATGATCCCTACTTATCCGTAACTCACAACATCCCGGCCCGACTGACACCAGCTTACTCTAACTACGGAAGTTAGCTTTCAGCAATTATTAATGATCTTTGGCACATTTCAGCCCTATCATTACCTTTCAGTCGGGCGCCGTTGTGACCTGTTACGTTACATATATAATCAATACTTGATTATATCTCATAAACTTATTTCTAAATGTAATCTAAAGAGGATGCCATACTCCACTTTAGATCACTGGTTTGAGAGAAGAGGAATCTCACGAATATGATTCTCTTTTATCTCTTTTAACAATACTTAAACAAACTATGGCGGAGAGGAGACACTTCACATAATGCATACTAGTCATACTCACTAGGGGTGGTTTTTCAATTGTTCAGGCTAGCACCGGTTTATCACAACAGGGAGGGTGCGTGGCTGTTTACTACATTTCCTACAATACTGAACACGCTTTAATTTCTCTTACTTGCCACCACTGCGAAGTGTTTACAATACGCAACTTTACCTTTTATTAATATTCTTTTCCTTTAATTACTTCTACACTTCACACAATTTTAGTATAACTTAGGATTTATTTAGCTCTAGTCTTTAAATCAATTATTATTATTCACTTTATTATTTATTAAACTACTTTGGGGATTTAAGAAACGCTCCTAGAACTATCGTCTATTTAATCACCATATTTATTTAGCACACTTTATATTCACAGGTTGGTTCCGTTCAATGGCTTACTTTTGCAATCTCTTCTTATGTGCCCATATTTGCCACAATTATAACAGGTGGGTTTTCTGCGAGGTGGGTACTTGGTTTCCGCTTTATCTGGGTTTACAGTTAACTTACCAGCTTTGCGCACATGGTGAGGTCTACTAGAAACTTGTTTTTCATACGAGGTTGTTACATCAGGCAGTAGTGCTCGCAAATGATGTCTATTAGTTCCAGAGGTTTTCATTGCTTCTCTACTTTGATCTGAGTACCATACATTTGAAGAATGGATACTGCACTGTTCTAGATCAGCAATTTTATTGGGTCTATTCATCAATGATAGTCGAGATCTATCTTCGGGTATTACTTTGAGGATTCGGCCAGATCGACAAATTTTTTATTCGCCTGGTTAAATGCTCTATTCTCTGGGTAGTCCGCAAAATTTTTGCCGGAGATTTCTCGTCTTGGAGTGTTTGAGACAATAAGTATAGTTCACTATACTTGGCAGTACAAATTTCTTTCTCGCCTTCATAATCGAGTTGGCTTAGATTGCTTAATTCCGCGGGCGCATCAAATCCACATTCGCGAATTGAACTTCGTAATTCCGCGACTGTTACATCAGCATGGGGTAGTCCACGCAAAAGGGCTTTCGTAAGACAGCTCGTCTTTTAATAACAAATCAGGGTTAAATTGGGCCATTTTGTTCTAACACATTAGCACGTACTTTATAATTAATACTATAATATTACACATATATTACATATAACAAATTCATAAGTAATCAATTTACACAAATAGAAAAGAACAATTTCTCTCTAAGGGAGAAACAGAAATCACACACATATCTTTCAATGTTAAATAGCCGATCAGCTGTTTACTGGAATGTAGGTCAGAGGGTGGCCTACATATTTAGTTAACAAAGGAGGGTGAGAGTGTGTGACAATGGGGTGTTTGCTTTTACATATTATTGTCTACACAATGCGAGTGAATAACACCAACGATTTGAAACCGGTCGTTTTAAACTTGAGAGGGGAGCACACTTTTGTACAACACATTTATTATTATTCGCTTAGACAACACTTTGGCTTCGTTCTTTCATAAACTTTTCTCAATTAAATAATTACTTATTTTGTTCACAAGTTTTAAATCACGACCTTCTACTTAATTACTATTATTATTTACAAAGTTATTTTTATCAATTTTTTTTTTTAACACATACTAGTGTATGTAAGCTATGTAGTTGGACATACACTGTGCAGAATGATTCAGGAGACAACAGGTCGTAGTTTGTCGTAAACAAACCTGTTACAGATTGTTCGGTTGACCAAAATTGTTATGCTTGGTCACAATTCATGCATGCAAGTACTTACATCGTATTATTCAGGTTGTGCCGGTTGGAACCTGCATATAGCATTTTGCATTGTATGACGCTAATGACATTTTACTTATACATACTACCATCTACGTATTAATACATATTACGTTATTTAATAGTGTATTAAAATATTGTTTTGAACATTACATTTATTAAAGTAATTTCTGAGTGCATATATCAATATTAAACATTTAGTTATTAATCATACTATTTATGTTTATTTACGCATAAATAGTGAATGCAATTGTTTCGTGACACATATACACAATTTAAAACTCTTTCCTTTGTTTCCTTTATTTATTTTTTTTTTTTAAATAATGTAAGCAGAGTCGCGCACTTTTGTTTACGTCACGATGCTAACGACTCCTTTACATAAATTAGCAGAGAGAATGCACTTTTGTGACACTCTGTAAACAATTACGCTTTTATTTTTTACAAATTCAGCAGAGTGGCGCACTTTTGTAACTAGCTTTTCGCCGCGTTACAAATCCAGGGAACCCTTCGTAATTAAACTCCGTTAATTAGAAGGGCTGCCTACGTTGTAACATAATTGATCACAAATAATAAAATAACATATTACTTACTAGCTGTGTAATTGTTTACTTTGTGTAAGGAAACAATGGCAAGGTATACAATTGATTTACGCACTACTCATATGTGTGTAACAAGAAGACTTCTCTTTATTCAACATTCAAGAAAAACATATACTGACTGATGCCATGACATTACTAATTCAATTATTAAATTATCGAAAGGTTTCTTTAAACTTTGGCATCAAACTAGATTCTATATAGTTTACCTCGGATCCGGGGTGAACTTTCTGTATTAAAACTTTTAATTATACTCTTTTCATGATATTAGCTTGCAAGACTTTCTTTTAATTCAACATTTAAGAATGGTATTATTGCTTGAGTTATATTACTCTACATTAACATATAAACTGTTACAACGTATGAAGTTAGAATAGTTACATGAAATATTAATTAATAGATATAATCTTATAAACATTAGATTTAATTTATAAGTCTTTACAAAGTTAATCATTTCTGAAAAGTCTCTTTCAAGATGTGTTGTGTAACAAATATTAGTAACCCTCGATAGACAGGCTATCGAGTCACTTTTAATTGGTACGCAGAAGACTCCTCCTGGGTATCAGTCTGGGAAACAGGAACAGCTACGTCGTCATCTCGGTCTGGCTATCCTCTGTAAAGGGCTCCAAAAGTTAGCAGGGAGAACACTAGGTCATGTAGTTATCTACGATGATCATGTAGATTCTCGGATGTCCTGATCTGCATATTCTGTCACGTGCAGTAGAGTTTGTGGCTTCTGCTAGTTCACATCTCCGGGTATTACTTTGGAATAGTTTTTTTTATACGTTGAAGTACGTAGTCATCTTGTGTTACACTTTTTGTTACGTTTCAATACTTTTTGTTTTACATAACTTTAAACTTATTGTCTATTCACATGACTACATTAATTAATACATCCAGATGCTTTAAACAAACTACATCTGGTACACTTTCTGAAAAGATGAAACCAAATATGATACACATATTTGAAGAGCATAGCTCTTACGTCTACACTGTACGGAGTCACCATTGCAAGAGAGAGAATTTACGCTCCCTTCGCCAGGTACTGGACAAAAGTTAGTGGGACAACTTCCGCGCGAGAATATAGTTCCTAACTATATTTAAGTTAACATTTTATTTATTTAAACTATCCCTAAACAAATATACATAATTTAAATCAGTTGTTTTAGCGACTTTTTATGTCTTCAGATTTTATTATTATTAACATTAGTTTTTTTATCTTATTCTTACTCACACAAGACTCTGAAAGCATGTCGAGTCTGGAATCAACAGGAAAGCGCCTGCTTACAAGCAAAGGGTTAAATACGATATTAATAACGCTTTACAATTTATCTTTTTATTTGAGAATCTTATAACTAATTAATTATAACTGATTAAGTTATAACTTCTAACTGAGTACATACAGGTATCTTATATTAAAAACAGTGAGATTTAAATAGCTTAAGAGCTCGCAACTTTAATTTTTAAAATTTTTTTTTCTAGATTATTTCTTTTATTTAAATCGTCACATACTCCACCGCTTGAATTGCACGCTACGGTTTAGCTTTTGAGTCTAACTCACTATTGGGCACTGGGATATTGAATGGGTTTAGTGTGTGTCATTTCTTTCACATACTTTCTTGTACACTTTACGACGTTCTCCACATAGTTATTACTTATAGTTATAACACAGTACACTGTATATTCTTATGAACTACCTTTTTTTTTTTTTTTTACATACTATTTACACTAAATATTTACACACTTAAAACACAAAACTCTTTCTTATCTCTATCACTTAATTTTACTACCGGTTTTTTTGTTTGTCTTACTCTCTCTTCTGTAGAGTAACTTTCTAAATCTCTACTGTTTAGAATTCTATCTTTTCTTCTGTGAGTCCTATATATATATAACTCATGTAGTTAATGAGTGTTAGTACCCATCTAGTTAATGATTATTCATTAATACATGCTCCGCAGAACTGGAACTCAGGTTGATCAGGCCTCGTTTCCAAACTCTACGTTTTACATTTCTTACGCGGATTCAGAAATATAATTTTCTTTACTACCTAGTATTCCTTTTCTTTTTTTTTTATACTATACCGTCACTTCTTCTTATACAACTTTAGTTGCGAAATATGCGATCTCCGCACATATTTCTGAGTTGCAGGTTCGCACAGGGCTACTGTAACTGGAGTTAGGTACTTTTGGATTTGATAAGGGCCACACCATCTGAATGATAGTTTCGAGGTGGTCTTATCAATCGCACTACTAATGGGGTGAGTCTTGTACATTACCAAGTCACCTACTTGGTACCTGACTGAGTTGCTATGATTACCTTTCTCGTGGTATCTTCTGGATTTTTCCAAGCTTGCTCTCAAGTTAGAGCGGGCTTTGTTCCATATTCTCTTTATCTGCTTATCCGTTATTTGCGGAGGCAGTTGATCGTGTATATTCCATCTTGTGGACAAAGGGTGGTTTGGTCTATACTTGTATAGTAACTCGAACGGGGTCGACTTGTGACCTTCGTGGTAATTGGGGACTGGGAGTACGATTAGTGGCAGTGTGTGAAGTTATTTATTATTATTGCACAGGTGTTTTTTCCTAATTTCTTTAAATGACATTATTCATTTAAATGATCGCCTTCGTGAAATTCCCTTTTTCTTACTTCTTAAGTACTAACTTACATTTTAATCTTAATCCTAATTTCCAAACCTTAGATTGGAATGATCCCTACTTATCCGTAACTCACAACATCCCGGCCCGACTGACACCAGCTTACTCTAACTACGGAAGTTAGCTTTCAGCAATTATTAATGATCTTTGGCACATTTCAGCCCTATCATTACCCTTTCAGTCGGCGCCGTTGTGACCTGTTACGTTACATATATAATCAATACTTGATTATATCTCATAAACTTATTTCTAATGTAATCTAAAGAGGATGCCATACTCCACTTTAGATCACTGGTTTGAGAGAAGCGGAATCTCACGAATATGATTTTCTTTTATCTCTTTTAACAATACTTAAACAAACTATGCGGGAGAGGAGACACTTCACATAATGCATACTAGTCATACTCACTAGGGGTGGTTTTTCAATTGTTCAGGCTAGCACCGGTTTATCACAACAGGGAGGGTGCGTGGCTGTTTACTACATTTCCTACAATACTGAACACGCTTTAATTTCTCTTACTTGTCACCACTGCGAAGTGTTTACAATACGCAACTTTACCTTTTATTATTATTCTTTTCCTTTAATTACTTCTACACTTCACACAATTTTAGTATAACTTAGGATTTATTTAGCTCTAGTCTTTAAATCAATTATTATTATTCACTTTATTATTTATTAAACTACTTTGGGGATTTAAGAAACGCTCCTAGAACTATCGTCTATTTAATCACCATATTTATTTAGCACACTTTATATTCACAGGTTGGTTCCGTTCCAATGGCTTACTTTTGCAATCTCTTCTTATGTGCCCATATTTGCCACAATTATAACAGGTGGGTTTTCTGCGAGGTGGGTACTTGGTTTCCGCTTTATCTGGGTTTACAGTTAACTTACCAGCTTTGCGCACATGGTGAGGTCTACTAGAAACTTGTTTTTCATACGAGGTTGTTACATCAGGCAGTAGTGCTCGCAAATGATGTCTATTAGTTCCAGAGGTTTTCATTGCTTCTCTATTTTGATCTGAGTACCATACATTTGAAGAATGGATACTGCACTGTTCTAGATCAGCAATTTTATTGGGTCTATTCATCAATGATAGTCGAGATCTATCTTCGGGTATTACTTTGAGATTCGGCCAGATAGACAAATTTTTTATTCGCCTGGTTAAATGCTCTATTCTCTGGGTAGTCCGCAAAATTTTTGCCGGAGATTTCTCGTCTTGGAGTGTTTGAGACAATAAGTATAGTTCACTATACTTGGCAGTACAAATTTCTTTCTCGCCTTCATAATCGAGTTGGCTTAGCTTGTTTAATTCCACGGGCGCATCAAATCCACATTCGCGAATTGAACTTCGTAATTCCGCGACTGTTACATCAGCATGGGGTAGTCCACGCAAAAGGGCTTCGTAAGACAGCTCGTCTTTTAATAACAAATCAGGGTTAAATTGGGCCATTTTGTTCTAACACATTAGCACGTACATAAAATTAATACTATTATATTACACATATATTACATATAACAAATTCATAAGTAATCAATTTACACAAATTAGAAAAGAACAATTTCTCTTCTAAGGGAGAGACAGAAATCACACACGTATCTTTCAATGTTAAATAGCCGATCAGCTGTTTACTGGAATGTAGGTCAGAGGGTGGCCTACATATTTAGTTAACAAAGGAGGGTGAGAGTGTGTGACAATGGGGTGTTTGCTTTTACATATTATTGTCTACACAATGCGAGTGAATAACACCAACGATTTGAAACCGGTCGTTTTAAACTTGAGAAGGGGAGCACACTTTTGTACAACACATTTATTATTATTCCGCTTAGACAACACTTTGGCTTCGTTCTTTCATAAACTTTTCTCAATTAAATAATTACTTATTTTGTTCACAAGTTTTAAATCACGACTTCTACTTAATTACTTTATTATTATTTACAAAGTTATTTTTATCAATTTTTTTTTTTAACACATACTAGTGTATGTAAGCTATGTAGTTGGACATACACTGTGCAGAATGATTCAGGAGACAACAGGTCGTAGTTTGTCGTAAACAAACCTGTTACAGATTGTTCGGTTGACCAAAATTGTTATGCTTGGTCACAATTCATGCATGCAAGTACTTACATCGAATTATTCAGGTTGTGCCGGTAGGAACCTGCATATAGCATTTTGCATTGTATGACGCTAATGACATTTTACTTATACATACTACCATCTACGTATTAATACATATTACGTTATTTAATAGTGTATTAAATATGTTTTGAACATTACATTTATTAAAGTAACTTTCTGAGTGCATATATCAATATTAAACATTTAGTTATTAATCATACTATTTATGTTTATTTACGCATAAATAGTGAATGCAATTTGTTTGTGACACATATACACAATTAAAACTCTTTCCTTTGTTTCCTTTATTTATTTTTTTTTTTAAATAATGTAAGCAGAGTCGCGCACTTTTGTTTACGTCACGATGCTTAACGACTCTTTACATAAATTAGCAGAGTGAATGCACTTTTGTGACACTCTGTAAACAATTACGCTTTTATTTTTTACAATTCAGCAGAGTGGCGCACTTTTGTAACTAGCTTTTCGCCGCGTTACAAATCCAGGGAACCCTTCGTAATTAAACTCCGTTAATTAGAAGGGCTGCCTACGTTGTAACAGAATTGATCACAAATAATTAAAATAACATATTACTTACTAGCTGTGTAATTGTTTACTTTGTGTAAGGAAACAATGGCAAGGTATACAATTGATTTACGCACTACTCATATGTGTGTAACAAGAAGACTTCTCTTTATTCAACATTCAAGAAAAACATATACTGACTGATGCCATGACATTACTAATTCAATTATTAAATTATCGAAAGGTTTCTTTAAACTTTGGCATCAAACTAGATTCTATATAGTTATACCTCGGATCCGGGTGAACTTTCTGTATTAAAACTTTTAATTATACTCTTTTCATGATATTAGCTTGCAAGACTTTCTTTTAATTCAACATTTAAGAATGGTATTATTGCTTGAGTTATATTACTCTACATTAACATATAAACTGTTACAACGTATGAAGTTAGAATAGTTACATGAAATATTAATTAATAAGATATAATCTTATAAACATTAGATTTAATTTATAAGTCTTTACAAAGTTAATCATTTCTGAAAAGTCTCTTTCAAGATGTGTTGTGTAACAAATATTAGTAACCCTCGATAGACAGGCTATCGAGTCACCTTTTAATTGGTACGCAGAAGACTCCTCCTGGGGTATCAGTCTTGGGAAACAGGAACAGCTACGTCGTCATCTCGGTCTGGCTATCCTCTGTAAAGGGCTCCAAAAGTTAGCAGGGAGAACACTAGGTCATGTAGTTATCTACGATGATCATGTAGATTCTCGGATGTCCTGATCTGCATATTCTGTCACGTGCAGTAGAGTTTGTGGCTTCTGCTAGTTCACATCTCCGGGTATTACTTTGGAATAGTTTTTTTTATACGTTGAAGTACGTAGTCATCTTGTGTTACACTTTTTGTTACGTTTCAATACTTTTTGTTTTACATAACTTTAAACTTATTGTCTATTCACATGACTACATTAATTAATACATCCAGATGCTTTAAACAAACTACATCTGGTACACTTTCTGAAGATGAAACCAAATATGATACACATATTTGAAGAGCATAGCTCTTACGTCTACACTGTACGGAGTCACCATTGCAAGAGAGAGAATTTACGCTCCCTTCGCCAGGTACTGGACAAAAGTTAGTGGGACAACTTCCGCGCGAGAATATAGTTCCTAACTATATTTAAGTTAACATTTTTATTTATTTAAACTATCCCTAAACAAATATACATAATTTAAATCAGTTGTTTTAGCGACTTTTTATGTCTTCAGATTTTATTATTATTAACATTAGTTTTTTTTTATCTTATTCTTACTCACACAAGACTCTGAAAGCATGTCGAGTCTGGAATCAACAGGAAAGCGCCTGCTTACAAGCAAAGGGTTAAATACGATATTAATAACGCTTTACAATTTATCTTTTTATTTGAGAATCTTATAACTAATTAATTATAACTGATTAAGTTATAACTTATAACTGAGTACATACAGGTATCTTATATTAAAACAGTGAGATTTAAATAGCTTAAGAGCTCGCAACCTTAATTTTTAAAATTTTTTTTTTCTAGATTATTTCTTTTATTTAAATCGTCACATACTCCACCGCTTGAATTGCACGCTACGGTTTAGCTTTTTGAGTCTAACTCACTATTGGGCACTGGGATATTGAATGGGTTTAGTGTGTGTCATTTCTTTCACATACTTTCTTGTACACTTTACAACGTTCTCCACATAGTTATTACTTATAGTTATAACACAGTACACTTTATATTCTTATGAACTACCTTTTTTTTTTTTTTTACATACTATTTACACTAAATATTTACACACTTAAAACACAAAACTCTTTCTTATCTCTATCACTTAATTTTACTACCGGTTTTTTTGTTTGTCTTACTCTCTCTTCTGTAGAGTAACTTTCTAAATCTCTACTATTTAGAATTCTATCTTTTCTTCTGTGAGTCCTATATATATAACTCATGTAGTTAATGAGTGTTAGTACCCATCTAGTTAATGATTATTCATTAATACATGCTCCGCAGAACTGGAACTCAGGTTGATCAGGCCTCGTTTCCAAACTCTACGTTTTACATTTCTTACGCGGATTCAGAAATATAATTTTCTTTACTACCTAGTATTCCTTTTCTTTTTTTTTTATACTATACCGTCACTTCTTCTTATACAACTTTAGTTGCGAAATATGCGATCTCCGCACATATTTCTGAGTTGCAGGTTCGCACAGGGCTACTGTAACTGGAGTTAGGTACTTTTGGATTTGATAAGGGCCACACCATCTGAATGATAGTTTCGAGGTGGTCTTATCAATCGCACTACTAATGGGGTGAGTCTTGTACATTACCAAGTCACCTACTTGGTACCTGACTGAGTTGCTATGATTACCTTTCTCGTGGTATCTTCTGGATTTTTCCAAGCTTGCTCTCAAGTTAGAGCGGGCTTTGTTCCATATTCTCTTTATCTGCTTATCCGTTATTTGCGGAGGCAGTTGATCGTGTATATTCCATCTTGTGGACAAAGGGTGGTTTGGTCTATACTTGTATAGTAACTCGAACGGGGTCGACTTGTGACCTTCGTGGTAATTGGGGACTGGGAGTACGATTAGTGGCAGTGTGTGAAGTTATTTATTATTATTGCACAGGTGTTTTTTCCTAATTTCTTTAAATGACATTATTCATTTAAATGATCGCCTTCGTGAAATTCCCTTTTTCTTACTTCTTAAGTACTAACTTACATTTTAATCTTAATCCTAATTTCCAAACCTTAGATTGGAATGATCCCTACTTATCCGTAACTCACAACATCCCGGCCCGACTGACACCAGCTTACTCTAACTACGGAAGTTAGCTTTCAGCAATTATTAATGATCTTTGGCACATTTCAGCCCTATCATTACCCTTTCAGTCGGCGCCGTTGTGACCTGTTACGTTACATATATAATCAATACTTGATTATATCTCATAAACTTATTTCTAATGTAATCTAAAGAGGATGCCATACTCCACTTTAGATCACTGGTTTGAGAGAAGAGGAATCTCACGAATATGATTCTCTTTTATCTCTTTTAACAATACTTAAACAAACTATGCGGGAGAGGAGACACTTCACATAATGCATACTAGTCATACTCACTAGGGGTGGTTTTTCAATTGTTCAGGCTAGCACCGGTTTATCACAACAGGGAGGGTGCGTGGCTGTTTACTACATTTCCTACAATACTGAACACGCTTTAATTTCTCTTACTTGCCACCACTGCGAAGTGTTTACAATACGCAACTTTACCTTTTATTATTATTCTTTTCCTTTAATTACTTCTACACTTCACACAATTTTAGTATAACTTAGGATTTATTTAGCTCTAGTCTTTAAATCAATTATTATTATTCACTTTATTATTTATTAAACTACTTTGGGGATTTAAGAAACGCTCCTAGAACTATCGTCTATTTAATCACCATATTTATTTAGCACACTTTATATTCACAGGTTGGTTCCGTTCCAATGGCTTACTTTTGCAATCTCTTCTTATGTGCCCATATTTGCCACAATTATAACAGGTGGGTTTTCTGCGAGGTGGGTACTTGGTTTCCGCTTTATCTGGGTTTACAGTTAACTTACCAGCTTTGCGCACATGGTGAGGTCTACTAGAAACTTGTTTTTCATACGAGGTTGTTACATCAGGCAGTAGTGCTCGCAAATGATGTCTATTAGTTCCAGAGGTTTTCATTGCTTCTCTACTTTGATCTGAGTACCATACATTTGAAGAATGGATACTGCACTGTTCTAGATCAGCAATTTTATTGGGTCTATTCATCAATGATAGTCGAGATCTATCTTCGGGTATTACTTTGAGATTCGGCCAGATCGACAAATTTTTTATTCGCCTGGTTAAATGCTCTATTCTCTGGGTAGTCCGCAAAATTTTTGCCGGAGATTTCTCGTCTTGGAGTGTTTGAGACAATAAGTATAGTTCACTATACTTGGCAGTACAAATTTCTTTCTCGCCTTCATAATCGAGTTGGCTTAGATTGCTTAATTCCGCGGGCGCATCAAATCCACATTCGCGAATTGAACTTCGTAATTCCGCGACTGTTACATCAGCATGGGGTAGTCCACGCAAAAGGGCTTCGTAAGACAGCTCGTCTTTTAATAACAAATCAGGGTTAAATTGGGCCATTTTGTTCTAACACATTAGCACGTACTTAAAATTAATACTATTATATTACACATATATTACATATAACAAATTCATAAGTAATCAATTTACACAAATTAGAAAAGAACAATTTCTCTTCTAAGGGAGAAACAGAAATCACACACATATCTTTCAATGTTAAATAGCCGATCAGCTGTTTACTGGAATGTAGGTCAGAGGGTGGCCTACATATTTAGTTAACAAAGGAGGGTGAGAGTGTGTGACAATGGGGTGTTTGCTTTTACATATTATTGTCTACACAATGCGAGTGAATAACACCAACGATTTGAAACCGGTCGTTTTAAACTTGAGAAGGGGAGCACACTTTTGTACAACACATTTATTATTATTCCGCTTAGACAATACTTTGGCTTCGTTCTTTCATAAACTTTTCTCAATTAAATAATTACTTATTTTGTTCACAAGTTTTAAATCACGACTTCTACTTAATTACTTTATTATTATTTACAAAGTTATTTTTATCAATTTTTTTTTTTTAACACATACTAGTGTATGTAAGCTATGTAGTTGGACATACACTGTGCAGAATGATTCAGGAGACAACAGGTCGTAGTTTGTCGTAAACAAACCTGTTACAGATTGTTCGGTTGACCAAAATTGTTATGCTTGGTCACAATTCATGCATGCAAGTACTTACATCGAATTATTCAGGTTGTGCCGGTAGGAACCTGCATATAGCATTTTGCATTGTATGACGCTAATGACATTTTACTTATACATACTACCATCTACGTATTAATACATATTACGTTATTTAATAGTGTATTAAATATGTTTTGAACATTACATTTATTAAAGTAACTTTCTGAGTGCATATATCAATATTAAACATTTAGTTATTAATCATACTATTTATGTTTATTTACGCATAAATAGTGAATGCAATTTGTTTGTGACACATATACACAATTAAAACTCTTTCCTTTGTTTCCTTTATTTATTTTTTTTTTTTAAATAATGTAAGCAGAGTCGCGCACTTTTGTTTACGTCACGATGCTTAACGACTCTTTACATAAATTAGCAGAGAGAATGCACTTTTGTGACACTCTGTAAACAATTACGCTTTTATTTTTTACAATTCAGCAGAGTGGCGCACTTTTGTAACTAGCTTTTCGCCGCGTTACAAATCCAGGGAACCCTTCGTAATTAAACTCCGTTAATTAGAAGGGCTGCCTACGTTGTAACATAATTGATCACAAATAATTAAAATAACATATTACTTACTAGCTGTGTAATTGTTTACTTTGTGTAAGGAAACAATGGCAAGGTATACAATTGATTTACGCACTACTCATATGTGTGTAACAAGAAGACTTCTCTTTATTCAACATTCAAGAAAAACATATACTGACTGATGCCATGACATTACTAATTCAATTATTAAATTATCGAAAGGTTTCTTTAAACTTTGGCATCAAACTAGATTCTATATAGTTATACCTCGGATCCGGGTGAACTTTCTGTATTAAAACTTTTAATTATACTCTTTTCATGATATTAGCTTGCAAGACTTTCTTTTAATTCAACATTTAAGAATGGTATTATTGCTTGAGTTATATTACTCTACATTAACATATAAACTGTTACAACGTATGAAGTTAGAATAGTTACATGAAATATTAATTAATAAGATATAATCTTATAAACATTAGATTTAATTTATAAGTCTTTACAAAGTTAATCATTTCTGAAAAGTCTCTTTCAAGATGTGTTGTGTAACAAATATTAGTAACCCTCGATAGACAGGCTATCGAGTCACCTTTTAATTGGTACGCAGAAGACTCCTCCTGGGGTATCAGTCTTGGGAAACAGGAACAGCTACGTCGTCATCTCGGTCTGGCTATCCTCTGTAAAGGGCTCCAAAAGTTAGCAGGGAGAACACTAGGTCATGTAGTTATCTACGATGATCATGTAGATTCTCGGATGTCCTGATCTGCATATTCTGTCACGTGCAGTAGAGTTTGTGGCTTCTGCTAGTTCACATCTCCGGGTATTACTTTGGAATAGTTTTTTTTATACGTTGAAGTACGTAGTCATCTTGTGTTACACTTTTTGTTACGTTTCAATACTTTTTGTTTTACATAACTTTAAACTTATTGTCTATTCACATGACTACATTAATTAATACATCCAGATGCTTTAAACAAACTACATCTGGTACACTTTCTGAAGATGAAACCAAATATGATACACATATTTGAAGAGCATAGCTCTTACGTCTACACTGTACGGAGTCACCATTGCAAGAGAGAGAATTTACGCTCCCTTCGCCAGGTACTGGACAAAAGTTAGTGGGACAACTTCCGCGCGAGAATATAGTTCCTAACTATATTTAAGTTAACATTTTTATTTATTTAAACTATCCCTAAACAAATATACATAATTTAAATCAGTTGTTTTAGCGACTTTTTATGTCTTCAGATTTTATTATTATTAACATTAGTTTTTTTTATCTTATTCTTACTCACACAAGACTCTGAAAGCATGTCGAGTCTGGAATCAACAGGAAAGCGCCTGCTTACAAGCAAAGGGTTAAATACGATATTAATAACGCTTTACAATTTATCTTTTTATTTGAGAATCTTATAACTAATTAATTATAACTGATTAAGTTATAACTTCTAACTGAGTACATACAGGTATCTTATATTAAAACAGTGAGATTTAAATAGCTTAAGAGCTCGCAACTTTAATTTTTAAAATTTTTTTTTTCTAGATTATTTCTTTTATTTAAATCGTCACATACTCCACCGCTTGAATTGCACGCTACGGTTTAGCTTTTTGAGTCTAACTCACTATTGGGCACTGGGATATTGAATGGGTTTAGTGTGTGTCATTTCTTTCACATACTTTCTTGTACACTTTACGACGTTCTCCACATAGTTATTACTTATAGTTATAACACAGTACACTGTATATTCTTATGAACTACCTTTTTTTTTTTTTTTTACATACTATTTACACTAAATATTTACACACTTAAAACACAAAACTCTTTCTTATCTCTATCACTTAATTTTACTACCGGTTTTTTTGTTTGTCTTACTCTCTCTTCTGTAGAGTAACTTTCTAAATCTCTACTGTTTAGAATTCTATCTTTTCTTCTGTGAGTCCTATATATATATAACTCATGTAGTTAATGAGTGTTAGTACCCATCTAGTTAATGATTATTCATTAATACATGCTCCGCAGAACTGGAACTCAGGTTGATCAGGCCTCGTTTCCAAACTCTACGTTTTACATTTCTTACGCGGATTCAGAAATATAATTTTCTTTACTACCTAGTATTCCTTTTCTTTTTTTTTTATACTATACCGTCACTTCTTCTTATACAACTTTAGTTGCGAAATATGCGATCTCCGCACATATTTCTGAGTTGCAGGTTCGCACAGGGCTACTGTAACTGGAGTTAGGTACTTTTGGATTTGATAAGGGCCACACCATCTGAATGATAGTTTCGAGGTGGTCTTATCAATCGCACTACTAATGGGGTGAGTCTTGTACATTACCAAGTCACCTACTTGGTACCTGACTGAGTTGCTATGATTACCTTTCTCGTGGTATCTTCTGGATTTTTCCAAGCTTGCTCTCAAGTTAGAGCGGGCTTTGTTCCATATTCTCTTTATCTGCTTATCCGTTATTTGCGGAGGCAGTTGATCGTGTATATTCCATCTTGTGGACAAAGGGTGGTTTGGTCTATACTTGTATAGTAACTCGAACGGGGTCGACTTGTGACCTTCGTGGTAATTGGGGACTGGGAGTACGATTAGTGGCAGTGTGTGAAGTTATTTATTATTATTGCACAGGTGTTTTTTCCTAATTTCTTTAAATGACATTATTCATTTAAATGATCGCCTTCGTGAAATTCCCTTTTTCTTACTTCTTAAGTACTAACTTACATTTTAATCTTAATCCTAATTTCCAAACCTTAGATTGGAATGATCCCTACTTATCCGTAACTCACAACATCCCGGCCCGACTGACACCAGCTTACTCTAACTACGGAAGTTAGCTTTCAGCAATTATTAATGATCTTTGGCACATTTCAGCCCTATCATTACCCTTTCAGTCGGCGCCGTTGTGACCTGTTACGTTACATATATAATCAATACTTGATTATATCTCATAAACTTATTTCTAATGTAATCTAAAGAGGATGCCATACTCCACTTTAGATCACTGGTTTGAGAGAAGCGGAATCTCACGAATATGATTTTCTTTTATCTCTTTTAACAATACTTAAACAAACTATGCGGGAGAGGAGACACTTCACATAATGCATACTAGTCATACTCACTAGGGGTGGTTTTTCAATTGTTCAGGCTAGCACCGGTTTATCACAACAGGGAGGGTGCGTGGCTGTTTACTACATTTCCTACAATACTGAACACGCTTTAATTTCTCTTACTTGTCACCACTGCGAAGTGTTTACAATACGCAACTTTACCTTTTATTATTATTCTTTTCCTTTAATTACTTCTACACTTCACACAATTTTAGTATAACTTAGGATTTATTTAGCTCTAGTCTTTAAATCAATTATTATTATTCACTTTATTATTTATTAAACTACTTTGGGGATTTAAGAAACGCTCCTAGAACTATCGTCTATTTAATCACCATATTTATTTAGCACACTTTATATTCACAGGTTGGTTCCGTTCCAATGGCTTACTTTTGCAATCTCTTCTTATGTGCCCATATTTGCCACAATTATAACAGGTGGGTTTTCTGCGAGGTGGGTACTTGGTTTCCGCTTTATCTGGGTTTACAGTTAACTTACCAGCTTTGCGCACATGGTGAGGTCTACTAGAAACTTGTTTTTCATACGAGGTTGTTACATCAGGCAGTAGTGCTCGCAAATGATGTCTATTAGTTCCAGAGGTTTTCATTGCTTCTCTATTTTGATCTGAGTACCATACATTTGAAGAATGGATACTGCACTGTTCTAGATCAGCAATTTTATTGGGTCTATTCATCAATGATAGTCGAGATCTATCTTCGGGTATTACTTTGAGATTCGGCCAGATAGACAAATTTTTTATTCGCCTGGTTAAATGCTCTATTCTCTGGGTAGTCCGCAAAATTTTTGCCGGAGATTTCTCGTCTTGGAGTGTTTGAGACAATAAGTATAGTTCACTATACTTGGCAGTACAAATTTCTTTCTCGCCTTCATAATCGAGTTGGCTTAGCTTGTTTAATTCCACGGGCGCATCAAATCCACATTCGCGAATTGAACTTCGTAATTCCGCGACTGTTACATCAGCATGGGGTAGTCCACGCAAAAGGGCTTCGTAAGACAGCTCGTCTTTTAATAACAAATCAGGGTTAAATTGGGCCATTTTGTTCTAACACATTAGCACGTACATAAAATTAATACTATTATATTACACATATATTACATATAACAAATTCATAAGTAATCAATTTACACAAATTAGAAAAGAACAATTTCTCTTCTAAGGGAGAGACAGAAATCACACACGTATCTTTCAATGTTAAATAGCCGATCAGCTGTTTACTGGAATGTAGGTCAGAGGGTGGCCTACATATTTAGTTAACAAAGGAGGGTGAGAGTGTGTGACAATGGGGTGTTTGCTTTTACATATTATTGTCTACACAATGCGAGTGAATAACACCAACGATTTGAAACCGGTCGTTTTAAACTTGAGAAGGGGAGCACACTTTTGTACAACACATTTATTATTATTCCGCTTAGACAACACTTTGGCTTCGTTCTTTCATAAACTTTTCTCAATTAAATAATTACTTATTTTGTTCACAAGTTTTAAATCACGACTTCTACTTAATTACTTTATTATTATTTACAAAGTTATTTTTATCAATTTTTTTTTTTAACACATACTAGTGTATGTAAGCTATGTAGTTGGACATACACTGTGCAGAATGATTCAGGAGACAACAGGTCGTAGTTTGTCGTAAACAAACCTGTTACAGATTGTTCGGTTGACCAAAATTGTTATGCTTGGTCACAATTCATGCATGCAAGTACTTACATCGAATTATTCAGGTTGTGCCGGTAGGAACCTGCATATAGCATTTTGCATTGTATGACGCTAATGACATTTTACTTATACATACTACCATCTACGTATTAATACATATTACGTT
Source organism: Magicicada septendecula (assembly GCA_034769895.1). Classification (NCBI taxonomy): domain Eukaryota; kingdom Metazoa; phylum Arthropoda; class Insecta; order Hemiptera; family Cicadidae; genus Magicicada; species Magicicada septendecula. The sequence continues at coordinate 10,089,077 of CM068375.1, forward strand.
ATTTAATAGTGTATTAAATATGTTTTGAACATTACATTTATTAAAGTAACTTTCTGAGTGCATATATCAATATTAAACATTTAGTTATTAATCATACTATTTATGTTTATTTACGCATAAATAGTGAATGCAATTTGTTTGTGACACATATACACAATTAAAACTCTTTCCTTTGTTTCCTTTATTTATTTTTTTTTTTAAATAATGTAAGCAGAGTCGCGCACTTTTGTTTACGTCACGATGCTTAACGACTCTTTACATAAATTAGCAGAGTGAATGCACTTTTGTGACACTCTGTAAACAATTACGCTTTTATTTTTTACAATTCAGCAGAGTGGCGCACTTTTGTAACTAGCTTTTCGCCGCGTTACAAATCCAGGGAACCCTTCGTAATTAAACTCCGTTAATTAGAAGGGCTGCCTACGTTGTAACAGAATTGATCACAAATAATTAAAATAACATATTACTTACTAGCTGTGTAATTGTTTACTTTGTGTAAGGAAACAATGGCAAGGTATACAATTGATTTACGCACTACTCATATGTGTGTAACAAGAAGACTTCTCTTTATTCAACATTCAAGAAAAACATATACTGACTGATGCCATGACATTACTAATTCAATTATTAAATTATCGAAAGGTTTCTTTAAACTTTGGCATCAAACTAGATTCTATATAGTTATACCTCGGATCCGGGTGAACTTTCTGTATTAAAACTTTTAATTATACTCTTTTCATGATATTAGCTTGCAAGACTTTCTTTTAATTCAACATTTAAGAATGGTATTATTGCTTGAGTTATATTACTCTACATTAACATATAAACTGTTACAACGTATGAAGTTAGAATAGTTACATGAAATATTAATTAATAAGATATAATCTTATAAACATTAGATTTAATTTATAAGTCTTTACAAAGTTAATCATTTCTGAAAAGTCTCTTTCAAGATGTGTTGTGTAACAAATATTAGTAACCCTCGATAGACAGGCTATCGAGTCACCTTTTAATTGGTACGCAGAAGACTCCTCCTGGGGTATCAGTCTTGGGAAACAGGAACAGCTACGTCGTCATCTCGGTCTGGCTATCCTCTGTAAAGGGCTCCAAAAGTTAGCAGGGAGAACACTAGGTCATGTAGTTATCTACGATGATCATGTAGATTCTCGGATGTCCTGATCTGCATATTCTGTCACGTGCAGTAGAGTTTGTGGCTTCTGCTAGTTCACATCTCCGGGTATTACTTTGGAATAGTTTTTTTTATACGTTGAAGTACGTAGTCATCTTGTGTTACACTTTTTGTTACGTTTCAATACTTTTTGTTTTACATAACTTTAAACTTATTGTCTATTCACATGACTACATTAATTAATACATCCAGATGCTTTAAACAAACTACATCTGGTACACTTTCTGAAGATGAAACCAAATATGATACACATATTTGAAGAGCATAGCTCTTACGTCTACACTGTACGGAGTCACCATTGCAAGAGAGAGAATTTACGCTCCCTTCGCCAGATACTGGACAAAAGTTAGTGGGACAACTTCCGCGCGAGAATATAGTTCCTAACTATATTTAAGTTAACATTTTTATTTATTTAAACTATCCCTAAACAAATATACATAATTTAAATCAGTTGTTTTAGCGACTTTTTATGTCTTCAGATTTTATTATTATTAACATTAGTTTTTTTTTATCTTATTCTTACTCACACAAGACTCTGAAAGCATGTCGAGTCTGGAATCAACAGGAAAGCGCCTGCTTACAAGCAAAGGGTTAAATACGATATTAATAACGCTTTACAATTTATCTTTTTATTTGAGAATCTTATAACTAATTAATTATAACTGATTAAGTTATAACTTATAACTGAGTACATACAGGTATCTTATATTAAAACAGTGAGATTTAAATAGCTTAAGAGCTCGCAACCTTAATTTTTAAAATTTTTTTTTTTCTAGATTATTTCTTTTATTTAAATCGTCACATACTCCACCGCTTGAATTGCACGCTACGGTTTAGCTTTTTGAGTCTAACTCACTATTGGGCACTGGGATATTGAATGGGTTTAGTGTGTGTCATTTCTTTCACATACTTTCTTGTACACTTTACAACGTTCTCCACATAGTTATTACTTATAGTTATAACACAGTACACTTTATATTCTTATGAACTACCTTTTTTTTTTTTTTTACATACTATTTACACTAAATATTTACACACTTAAAACACAAAACTCTTTCTTATCTCTATCACTTAATTTTACTACCGGTTTTTTTGTTTGTCTTACTCTCTCTTCTGTAGAGTAACTTTCTAAATCTCTACTATTTAGAATTCTATCTTTTCTTCTGTGAGTCCTATATATATAACTCATGTAGTTAATGAGTGTTAGTACCCATCTAGTTAATGATTATTCATTAATACATGCTCCGCAGAACTGGAACTCAGGTTGATCAGGCCTCGTTTCCAAACTCTACGTTTTACATTTCTTACGCGGATTCAGAAATATAATTTTCTTTACTACCTAGTATTCCTTTTCTTTTTTTTTTATACTATACCGTCACTTCTTCTTATACAACTTTAGTTGCGAAATATGCGATCTCCGCACATATTTCTGAGTTGCAGGTTCGCACAGGGCTACTGTAACTGGAGTTAGGTACTTTTGGATTTGATAAGGGCCACACCATCTGAATGATAGTTTCGAGGTGGTCTTATCAATCGCACTACTAATGGGGTGAGTCTTGTACATTACCAAGTCACCTACTTGGTACCTGACTGAGTTGCTATGATTACCTTTCTCGTGGTATCTTCTGGATTTTTCCAAGCTTGCTCTCAAGTTAGAGCGGGCTTTGTTCCATATTCTCTTTATCTGCTTATCCGTTATTTGCGGAGGCAGTTGATCGTGTATATTCCATCTTGTGGACAAAGGGTGGTTTGGTCTATACTTGTATAGTAACTCGAACGGGGTCGACTTGTGACCTTCGTGGTAATTGGGGACTGGGAGTACGATTAGTGGCAGTGTGTGAAGTTATTTATTATTATTGCACAGGTGTTTTTTCCTAATTTCTTTAAATGACATTATTCATTTAAATGATCGCCTTCGTGAAATTCCCTTTTTCTTACTTCTTAAGTACTAACTTACATTTTAATCTTAATCCTAATTTCCAAACCTTAGATTGGAATGATCCCTACTTATCCGTAACTCACAACATCCCGGCCCGACTGACACCAGCTTACTCTAACTACGGAAGTTAGCTTTCAGCAATTATTAATGATCTTTGGCACATTTCAGCCCTATCATTACCCTTTCAGTCGGCGCCGTTGTGACCTGTTACGTTACATATATAATCAATACTTGATTATATCTCATAAACTTATTTCTAATGTAATCTAAAGAGGATGCCATACTCCACTTTAGATCACTGGTTTGAGAGAAGAGGAATCTCACGAATATGATTCTCTTTTATCTCTTTTAACAATACTTAAACAAACTATGCGGGAGAGGAGACACTTCACATAATGCATACTAGTCATACTCACTAGGGGTGGTTTTTCAATTGTTCAGGCTAGCACCGGTTTATCACAACAGGGAGGGTGCGTGGCTGTTTACTACATTTCCTACAATACTGAACACGCTTTAATTTCTCTTACTTGCCACCACTGCGAAGTGTTTACAATACGCAACTTTACCTTTTATTATTATTCTTTTCCTTTAATTACTTCTACACTTCACACAATTTTAGTATAACTTAGGATTTATTTAGCTCTAGTCTTTAAATCAATTATTATTATTCACTTTATTATTTATTAAACTACTTTGGGGATTTAAGAAACGCTCCTAGAACTATCGTCTATTTAATCACCATATTTATTTAGCACACTTTATATTCACAGGTTGGTTCCGTTCCAATGGCTTACTTTTGCAATCTCTTCTTATGTGCCCATATTTGCCACAATTATAACAGGTGGGTTTTCTGCGAGGTGGGTACTTGGTTTCCGCTTTATCTGGGTTTACAGTTAACTTACCAGCTTTGCGCACATGGTGAGGTCTACTAGAAACTTGTTTTTCATACGAGGTTGTTACATCAGGCAGTAGTGCTCGCAAATGATGTCTATTAGTTCCAGAGGTTTTCATTGCTTCTCTACTTTGATCTGAGTACCATACATTTGAAGAATGGATACTGCACTGTTCTAGATCAGCAATTTTATTGGGTCTATTCATCAATGATAGTCGAGATCTATCTTCGGGTATTACTTTGAGATTCGGCCAGATCGACAAATTTTTTATTCGCCTGGTTAAATGCTCTATTCTCTGGGTAGTCCGCAAAATTTTTGCCGGAGATTTCTCGTCTTGGAGTGTTTGAGACAATAAGTATAGTTCACTATACTTGGCAGTACAAATTTCTTTCTCGCCTTCATAATCGAGTTGGCTTAGATTGCTTAATTCCGCGGGCGCATCAAATCCACATTCGCGAATTGAACTTCGTAATTCCGCGACTGTTACATCAGCATGGGGTAGTCCACGCAAAAGGGCTTCGTAAGACAGCTCGTCTTTTAATAACAAATCAGGGTTAAATTGGGCCATTTTGTTCTAACACATTAGCACGTACTTAAAATTAATACTATTATATTACACATATATTACATATAACAAATTCATAAGTAATCAATTTACACAAATTAGAAAAGAACAATTTCTCTTCTAAGGGAGAAACAGAAATCACACACATATCTTTCAATGTTAAATAGCCGATCAGCTGTTTACTGGAATGTAGGTCAGAGGGTGGCCTACATATTTAGTTAACAAAGGAGGGTGAGAGTGTGTGACAATGGGGTGTTTGCTTTTACATATTATTGTCTACACAATGCGAGTGAATAACACCAACGATTTGAAACCGGTCGTTTTAAACTTGAGAAGGGGAGCACACTTTTGTACAACACATTTATTATTATTCCGCTTAGACAACACTTTGGCTTCGTTCTTTCATAAACTTTTCTCAATTAAATAATTACTTATTTTGTTCACAAGTTTTAAATCACGACTTCTACTTAATTACTTTATTATTATTTACAAAGTTATTTTTATCAATTTTTTTTTTTAACACATACTAGTGTATGTAAGCTATGTAGTTGGACATACACTGTGCAGAATGATTCAGGAGACAACAGGTCGTAGTTTGTCGTAAACAAACCTGTTACAGATTGTTCGGTTGACCAAAATTGTTATGCTTGGTCACAATTCATGCATGCAAGTACTTACATCGAATTATTCAGGTTGTGCCGGTAGGAACCTGCATATAGCATTTTGCATTGTATGACGCTAATGACATTTTACTTATACATACTACCATCTACGTATTAATACATATTACGTTATTTAATAGTGTATTAAATATGTTTTGAACATTACATTTATTAAAGTAACTTTCTGAGTGCATATATCAATATTAAACATTTAGTTATTAATCATACTATTTATGTTTATTTACGCATAAATAGTGAATGCAATTTGTTTGTGACACATATACACAATTAAAACTCTTTCCTTTGTTTCCTTTAATTATTTATTTTTTTTTAAATAATGTAAGCAGAGTCGCGCACTTTTGTTTACGTCACGATGCTTAACGACTCTTTACATAAATTAGCAGAGTGAATGCACTTTTGTGACACTCTGTAAACAATTACGCTTTTATTTTTTACAATTCAGCAGAGTGGCGCACTTTTGTAACTAGCTTTTCGCCGCGTTACAAATCCAGGGAACCCTTCGTAATTAAACTCCGTTAATTAGAAGGGCTGCCTACGTTGTAACAGAATTGATCACAAATAATTAAAATAACATATTACTTACTAGCTGTGTAATTGTTTACTTTGTGTAAGGAAACAATGGCAAGGTATACAATTGATTTACGCACTACTCATATGTGTGTAACAAGAAGACTTCTCTTTATTCAACATTCAAGAAAAACATATACTGACTGATGCCATGACATTACTAATTCAATTATTAAATTATCGAAAGGTTTCTTTAAACTTTGGCATCAAACTAGATTCTATATAGTTATACCTCGGATCCGGGTGAACTTTCTGTATTAAAACTTTTAATTATACTCTTTTCATGATATTAGCTTGCAAGACTTTCTTTTAATTCAACATTTAAGAATGGTATTATTGCTTGAGTTATATTACTCTACATTAACATATAAACTGTTACAACGTATGAAGTTAGAATAGTTACATGAAATATTAATTAATAAGATATAATCTTATAAACATTAGATTTAATTTATAAGTCTTTACAAAGTTAATCATTTCTGAAAAGTCTCTTTCAAGATGTGTTGTGTAACAAATATTAGTAACCCTCGATAGACAGGCTATCGAGTCACCTTTTAATTGGTACGCAGAAGACTCCTCCTGGGGTATCAGTCTTGGGAAACAGGAACAGCTACGTCGTCATCTCGGTCTGGCTATCCTCTGTAAAGGGCTCCAAAAGTTAGCAGGGAGAACACTAGGTCATGTAGTTATCTACGATGATCATGTAGATTCTCGGATGTCCTGATCTGCATATTCTGTCACGTGCAGTAGAGTTTGTGGCTTCTGCTAGTTCACATCTCCGGGTATTACTTTGGAATAGTTTTTTTTATACGTTGAAGTACGTAGTCATCTTGTGTTACACTTTTTGTTACGTTTCAATACTTTTTGTTTTACATAACTTTAAACTTATTGTCTATTCACATGACTACATTAATTAATACATCCAGATGCTTTAAACAAACTACATCTGGTACACTTTCTGAAGGTGAAACCAAATATGATACACATATTTGAAGAGCATAGCTCTTACGTCTACACTGTACGGAGTCACCATTGCAAGAGAGAGAATTTACGCTCCCTTCGCCAGGTACTGGACAAAAGTTAGTGGGACAACTTCCGCGCGAGAATATAGTTCCTAACTATATTTAAGTTAACATTTTTATTTATTTAAACTATCCCTAAACAAATATACATAATTTAAATCAGTTGTTTTAGCGACTTTTTATGTCTTCAGATTTTATTATTATTAACATTCGTTTTTTTTATCTTATTCTTACTCACACAAGACTCTGAAAGCATGTCGAGTCTGGAATCAACAGGAAAGCGCCTGCTTACAAGCAAAGGGTTAAATACGATATTAATAACGCTTTACAATTTATCTTTTTATTTGAGAATCTTATAACTAATTAATTATAACTGATTAAGTTATAACTTATAACTGAGTACATACAGGTATCTTATATTAAAACAGTGAGATTTAAATAGCTTAAGAGCTCGCAACCTTAATTTTTAAAATTTTTTTTTTCTAGATTATTTCTTTTATTTAAATCGTCACATACTCCACCGCTTGAATTGCACGCTACGGTTTAGCTTTTTGAGTCTAACTCACTATTGGGCACTGGGATATTGAATGGGTTTAGTGTGTGTCATTTCTTTCACATACTTTCTTGTACACTTTACAACGTTCTCCACATAGTTATTACTTATAGTTATAACACAGTACACTATATATTCTTATGAACTACCTTTTTTTTTTTTTTTTACATACTATTTACACTAAATATTTACACACTTAAAACACAAAACTCTTTCTTATCTCTATCACTTAATTTTACTACCGGTTTTTTTGTTTGTCTTACTCTCTCTTCTGTAGAGTAACTTTCTAAATCTCTACTATTTAGAATTCTATCTTTTCTTCTGTGAGTCCTATATATATAACTCATGTAGTTAATGAGTGTTAGTACCCATCTAGTTAATGATTATTCATTAATACATGCTCCGCAGAACTGGAACTCAGGTTGATCAGGCCTCGTTTCCAAACTCTACGTTTTACATTTCTTACGCGGATTCAGAAATATAATTTTCTTTACTACCTAGTATTCCTTTTCTTTTTTTTTTATACTATACCGTCACTTCTTCTTATACAACTTTAGTTGCGAAATATGCGATCTCCGCACATATTTCTGAGTTGCAGGTTCGCACAGGGCTACTGTAACTGGAGTTAGGTACTTTTGGATTTGATAAGGGCCACACCATCTGAATGATAGTTTCGAGGTGGTCTTATCAATCGCACTACTAATGGGGTGAGTCTTGTACATCACCAAGTCACCTACTTGGTACCTGACTGAGTTGCTATGATTACCTTTCTCGTGGTATCTTCTGGATTTTTCCAAGCTTGCTCTCAAGTTAGAGCGGGCTTTGTTCCATATTCTCTTTATCTGCTTATCCGTTATTTGCGGAGGCAGTTGATCGTGTATATTCCATCTTGTGGACAAAGGGTGGTTTGGTCTATACTTGTATAGTAACTCGAACGGGGTCGACTTGTGACCTTCGTGGTAATTGGGGACTGGGAGTACGATTAGTGGCAGTGTGTGAAGTTATTTATTATTATTGCACAGGTGTTTTTTCCTAATTTCTTTAAATGACATTATTCATTTAAATGATCGCCTTCGTGAAATTCCCTTTTTCTTACTTCTTAAGTACTAACTTACATTTTAATCTTAATCCTAATTTCCAAACCTTAGATTGGAATGATCCCTACTTATCCGTAACTCACAACATCCCGGCCCGACTGACACCAGCTTACTCTAACTACGGAAGTTAGCTTTCAGCAATTATTAATGATCTTTGGCACATTTCAGCCCTATCATTACCCTTTCAGTCGGCGCCGTTGTGACCTGTTACGTTACATATATAATCAATACTTGATTATATCTCATAAACTTATTTCTAATGTAATCTAAAGAGGATGCCATACTCCACTTTAGATCACTGGTTTGAGAGAAGCGGAATCTCACGAATATGATTCTCTTTTATCTCTTTTAACAATACTTAAACAAACTATGCGGGAGAGGAGACACTTCACATAATGCATACTAGTCATACTCACTAGGGGTGGTTTTTCAATTGTTCAGGCTAGCACCGGTTTATCACAACAGGGAGGGTGCGTGGCTGTTTACTACATTTCCTACAATACTGAACACGCTTTAATTTCTCTTACTTGTCACCACTGCGAAGTGTTTACAATACGCAACTTTACCTTTTATTATTATTCTTTTCCTTTAATTACTTCTACACTTCACACAATTTTAGTATAACTTAGGATTTATTTAGCTCTAGTCTTTAAATCAATTATTATTATTCACTTTATTATTTATTAAACTACTTTGGGGATTTAAGAAACGCTCCTAGAACTATCGTCTATTTAATCACCATATTTATTTAGCACACTTTATATTCACAGGTTGGTTCCGTTCCAATGGCTTACTTTTGCAATCTCTTCTTATGTGCCCATATTTGCCACAATTATAACAGGTGGGTTTTCTGCGAGGTGGGTACTTGGTTTCCGCTTTATCTGGGTTTACAGTTAACTTACCAGCTTTGCGCACATGGTGAGGTCTACTAGAAACTTGTTTTTCATACGAGGTTGTTACATCAGGCAGTAGTGCTCGCAAATGATGTCTATTAGTTCCAGAGGTTTTCATTGCTTCTCTATTTTGATCTGAGTACCATACATTTGAAGAATGGATACTGCACTGTTCTAGATCAGCAATTTTATTGGGTCTATTCATCAATGATAGTCGAGATCTATCTTCGGGTATTACTTTGAGATTCGGCCAGATCGACAAATTTTTTATTCGCCTGGTTAAATGCTCTATTCTCTGGGTAGTCCGCAAAATTTTTGCCGGAGATTTCTCGTCTTGGAGTGTTTGAGACAATAAGTATAGTTCACTATACTTGGCAGTACAAATTTCTTTCTCGCCTTCATAATCGAGTTGGCTTAGATTGTTTAATTCCACGGGCGTATCAAATCCACATTCGCGAATTGAACTTCGTAATTCCGCGACTGTTACATCAGCATGGGGTAGTCCACGCAAAAGGGCTTCGTAAGACAGCTCGTCTTTTAATAACAAATCAGGGTTAAATTGGGCCATTTTGTTCTAACACATTAGCACGTACATAAAATTAATACTATTATATTACACATATATTACATATAACAAATTCATAAGTAATCAATTTACACAAATTAGAAAAGAACAATTTCTCTTCTAAGGGAGAGACAGAAATCACACACATATCTTTCAATGTTAAATAGCCGATCAGCTGTTTACTGGAATGTAGGTCAGAGGGTGGCCTACATATTTAGTTAACAAAGGAGGGTGAGAGTGTGTGACAATGGGGTGTTTGCTTTTACATATTATTGTCTACACAATGCGAGTGAATAACACCAACGATTTGAAACCGGTCGTTTTAAACTTGAGAAGGGGAGCACACTTTTGTACAACACATTTATTATTATTCCGCTTAGACAACACTTTGGCTTCGTTCTTTCATAAACTTTTCTCAATTAAATAATTACTTATTTTGTTCACAAGTTTTAAATCACGACTTCTACTTAATTACTTTATTATTATTTACAAAGTTATTTTTATCAATTTTTTTTTTTTAACACATACTAGTGTATGTAAGCTATGTAGTTGGACATACACTGTGCAGAATGATTCAGGAGACAACAGGTCGTAGTTTGTCGTAAACAAACCTGTTACAGATTGTTCGGTTGACCAAAATTGTTATGCTTGGTCACAATTCATGCATGCAAGTACTTACATCGAATTATTCAGGTTGTGCCGGTAGGAACCTGCATATAGCATTTTGCATTGTATGACGCTAATGACATTTTACTTATACATACTACCATCTACGTATTAATACATATTACGTTATTTAATAGTGTATTAAATATGTTTTGAACATTACATTTATTAAAGCAACTTTCTGAGTGCATATATCAATATTAAACATTTAGTTATTAATCATACTATTTATGTTTATTTACGCATAAATAGTGAATGCAATTTGTTTGTGACACATATACACAATTAAAACTCTTTCCTTTGTTTCCTTTATTTATTTATTTTTTTTTAAATAATGTAAGCAGAGTCGCGCACTTTTGTTTACGTCACGATGCTTAACGACTCTTTACATAAATTAGCAGAGTGAATGCACTTTTGTGACACTCTGTAAACAATTACGCTTTTATTTTTTACAATTCAGCAGAGTGGCGCACTTTTGTAACTAGCTTTTCGCCGCGTTACAAATCCAGGGAACCCTTCGTAATTAAACTCCGTTAATTAGAAGGGCTGCCTACGTTGTAACAGAATTGATCACAAATAATTAAAATAACATATTACTTACTAGCTGTGTAATTGTTTACTTTGTGTAAGGAAACAATGGCAAGGTATACAATTGATTTACGCACTACTCATATGTGTGTAACAAGAAGACTTCTCTTTATTCAACATTCAAGAAAAACATATACTGACTGATGCCATGACATTACTAATTCAATTATTAAATTATCGAAAGGTTTCTTTAAACTTTGGCATCAAACTAGATTCTATATAGTTATACCTCGGATCCGGGTGAACTTTCTGTATTAAAACTTTTAATTATACTCTTTTCATGATATTAGCTTGCAAGACTTTCTTTTAATTCAACATTTAAGAATGGTATTATTGCTTGAGTTATATTACTCTACATTAACATATAAACTGTTACAACGTATGAAGTTAGAATAGTTACATGAAATATTAATTAATAAGATATAATCTTATAAACATTAGATTTAATTTATAAGTCTTTACAAAGTTAATCATTTCTGAAAAGTCTCTTTCAAGATGTGTTGTGTAACAAATATTAGTAACCCTCGATAGACAGGCTATCGAGTCACCTTTTAATTGGTACGCAGAAGACTCCTCCTGGGGTATCAGTCTTGGGAAACAGGAACAGCTACGTCGTCATCTCGGTCTGGCTATCCTCTGTAAAGGGCTCCAAAAGTTAGCAGGGAGAACACTAGGTCATGTAGTTATCTACGATGATCATGTAGATTCTCGGATGTCCTGATCTGCATATTCTGTCACGTGCAGTAGAGTTTGTGGCTTCTGCTAGTTCACATCTCCGGGTATTACTTTGGAATAGTTTTTTTTATACGTTGAAGTACGTAGTCATCTTGTGTTACACTTTTTGTTACGTTTCAATACTTTTTGTTTTACATAACTTTAAACTTATTGTCTATTCACATGACTACATTAATTAATACATCCAGATGCTTTAAACAAACTACATCTGGTACACTTTCTGAAGATGAAACCAAATATGATACACATATTTGAAGAGCATAGCTCTTACGTCTACACTGTACGGAGTCACCATTGCAAGAGAGAGAATTTACGCTCCCTTCGCCAGGTACTGGACAAAAGTTAGTGGGACAACTTCCGCGCGAGAATATAGTTCCTAACTATATTTAAGTTAACATTTTTATTTATTTAAACTATCCCTAAACAAATATACATAATTTAAATCAGTTGTTTTATCGACTTTTTATGTCTTCAGATTTTATTATTATTAACATTAGTTTTTTTTTATCTTATTCTTACTCACACAAGACTCTGAAAGCATGTCGAGTCTGGAATCAACAGGAAAGCGCCTGCTTACAAGCAAAGGGTTAAATACGATATTAATAACGCTTTACAATTTATCTTTTTATTTGAGAATCTTATAACTAATTAATTATAACTGATTAAGTTATAACTTATAACTGAGTACATACAGGTATCTTATATTAAAACAGTGAGATTTAAATAGCTTAAGAGCTCGCAACCTTAATTTTTAAAATTTTTTTTTTTCTAGATTATTTCTTTTATTTAAATCGTCACATACTCCACCGCTTGAATTGCACGCTACGGTTTAGCTTTTTGAGTCTAACTCACTATTGGGCACTGGGATATTGAATGGGTTTAGTGTGTGTCATTTCTTTCACATACTTTCTTGTACACTTTACAACGTTCTCCACATAGTTATTACTTATAGTTATAACACAGTACACTTTATATTCTTATGAACTACCTTTTTTTTTTTTTTTACATACTATTTACACTAAATATTTACACACTTAAAACACAAAACTCTTTCTTATCTCTATCACTTAATTTTACTACCGGTTTTTTTGTTTGTCTTACTCTCTCTTCTGTAGAGTAACTTTCTAAATCTCTACTATTTAGAATTCTATCTTTTCTTCTGTGAGTCCTATATATATAACTCATGTAGTTAATGAGTGTTAGTACCCATCTAGTTAATGATTATTCATTAATACATGCTCCGCAGAACTGGAACTCAGGTTGATCAGGCCTCGTTTCCAAACTCTACGTTTTACATTTCTTACGCGGATTCAGAAATATAATTTTCTTTACTACCTAGTATTCCTTTTCTTTTTTTTTATACTATACCGTCACTTCTTCTTATACAACTTTAGTTGCGAAATATGCGATCTCCGCACATATTTCTGAGTTGCAGGTTCGCACAGGGCTACTGTAACTGGAGTTAGGTACTTTTGGATTTGATAAGGGCCACACCATCTGAATGATAGTTTCGAGGTGGTCTTATCAATCGCACTACTAATGGGGTGAGTCTTGTACATTACCAAGTCACCTACTTGGTACCTGACTGAGTTGCTATGATTACCTTTCTCGTGGTATCTTCTGGATTTTTCCAAGCTTGCTCTCAAGTTAGAGCGGGCTTTGTTCCATATTCTCTTTATCTGCTTATCCGTTATTTGCGGAGGCAGTTGATCGTGTATATTCCATCTTGTGGACAAAGGGTGGTTTGGTCTATACTTGTATAGTAACTCGAACGGGGTCGACTTGTGACCTTCGTGGTAATTGGGGACTGGGAGTACGATTAGTGGCAGTGTGTGAAGTTATTTATTATTATTGCACAGGTGTTTTTTCCTAATTTCTTTAAATGACATTATTCATTTAAATGATCGCCTTCGTGAAATTCCCTTTTTCTTACTTCTTAAGTACTAACTTACATTTTAATCTTAATCCTAATTTCCAAACCTTAGATTGGAATGATCCCTACTTATCCGTAACTCACAACATCCCGGCCCGACTGACACCAGCTTACTCTAACTACGGAAGTTAGCTTTCAGCAATTATTAATGATCTTTGGCACATTTCAGCCCTATCATTACCCTTTCAGTCGGCGCCGTTGTGACCTGTTACGTTACATATATAATCAATACTTGATTATATCTCATAAACTTATTTCTAATGTAATCTAAAGAGGATGCCATACTCCACTTTAGATCACTGGTTTGAGAGAAGAGGAATCTCACGAATATGATTCTCTTTTATCTCTTTTAACAATACTTAAACAAACTATGCGGGAGAGGAGACACTTCACATAATGCATACTAGTCATACTCACTAGGGGTGGTTTTTCAATTGTTCAGGCTAGCACCGGTTTATCACAACAGGGAGGGTGCGTGGCTGTTTACTACATTTCCTACAATACTGAACACGCTTTAATTTCTCTTACTTGCCACCACTGCGAAGTGTTTACAATACGCAACTTTACCTTTTATTATTATTCTTTTCCTTTAATTACTTCTACACTTCACACAATTGTAGTATAACTTAGGATTTATTTAGCTCTAGTCTTTAAATCAATTATTATTATTCACTTTATTATTTATTAAACTACTTTGGGGATTTAAGAAACGCTCCTAGAACTATCGTCTATTTAATCACCATATTTATTTAGCACACTTTATATTCACAGGTTGGTTCCGTTCCAATGGCTTACTTTTGCAATCTCTTCTTATGTGCCCATATTTGCCACAATTATAACAGGTGGGTTTTCTGCGAGGTGGGTACTTGGTTTCCGCTTTATCTGGGTTTACAGTTAACTTACCAGCTTTGCGCACATGGTGAGGTCTACTAGAAACTTGTTTTTCATACGAGGTTGTTACATCAGGCAGTAGTGCTCGCAAATGATGTCTATTAGTTCCAGAGGTTTTCATTGCTTCTCTATTTTGATCTGAGTACCATACATTTGAAGAATGGATACTGCACTGTTCTAGATCAGCATTTTTATTGGGTCTATTCATCAATGATAGTCGAGATCTATCTTCGGGTATTACTTTGAGATTCGGCCAGATCGACAAATTTTTTATTCGCCTGGTTAAATGCTCTATTCTCTGGGTAGTCCGCAAAATTTTTGCCGGAGATTTCTCGTCTTGGAGTGTTTGAGACAATAAGTATAGTTCACTATACTTGGCAGTACAAATTTCTTTCTCGCCTTCATAATCGAGTTGGCTTAGATTGTTTAATTCCACGGGCGCATCAAATCCACATTCGCGAATTGAACTTCGTAATTCCGCGACTGTTACATCAGCATGGGGTAGTCCACGCAAAAGGGCTTCGTAAGACAGCTCGTCTTTTAATAACAAATCAGGGTTAAATTGGGCCATTTTGTTCTAACACATTAGCACGTACATAAAATTAATACTATTATATTACACATATATTACATATAACAAATTCATAAGTAATCAATTTACACAAATTAGAAAAGAACAATTTCTCTTCTAAGGGAGAGACAGAAATCACACACATATCTTTCAATGTTAAATAGCCGATCAGCTGTTTACTGGAATGTAGGTCAGAGGGTGGCCTACATATTTAGTTAACAAAGGAGGGTGAGAGTGTGTGACAATGGGGTGTTTGCTTTTACATATTATTGTCTACACAATGCGAGTGAATAACACCAACGATTTGAAACCGGTCGTTTTAAACTTGAGAAGGGGAGCACACTTTTGTACAACACATTTATTATTATTCCGCTTAGACAACACTTTGGCTTCGTTCTTTCATAAACTTTTCTCAATTAAATAATTACTTATTTTGTTCACAAGTTTTAAATCACGACTTCTACTTAATTACTTTATTATTATTTACAAAGTTATTTTTATCAATTTTTTTTTTTTAACACATACTAGTGTATGTAAGCTATGTAGTTGGACATACACTGTGCAGAATGATTCAGGAGACAACAGGTCGTAGTTTGTCGTAAACAAACCTGTTACAGATTGTTCGGTTGACCAAAATTGTTATGCTTGGTCACAATTCATGCATGCAAGTACTTACATCGAATTATTCAGGTTGTGCCGGTAGGAACCTGCATATAGCATTTTGCATTGTATGACGCTAATGACATTTTACTTATACATACTACCATCTACGTATTAATACATATTACGTTATTTAATAGTGTATTAAATATGTTTTGAACATTACATTTATTAAAGCAACTTTCTGAGTGCATATATCAATATTAAACATTTAGTTATTAATCATACTATTTATGTTTATTTACGCATAAATAGTGAATGCAATTTGTTTGTGACACATATACACAATTAAAACTCTTTCCTTTGTTTCCTTTATTTATTTATTTTTTTTTAAATAATGTAAGCAGAGTCGCGCACTTTTGTTTACGTCACGATGCTTAACGACTCTTTACATAAATTAGCAGAGTGAATGCACTTTTGTGACACTCTGTAAACAATTACGCTTTTATTTTTTACAATTCAGCAGAGTGGCGCACTTTTGTAACTAGCTTTTCGCCGCGTTACAAATCCAGGGAACCCTTCGTAATTAAACTCCGTTAATTAGAAGGGCTGCCTACGTTGTAACAGAATTGATCACAAATAATTAAAATAACATATTACTTACTAGCTGTGTAATTGTTTACTTTGTGTAAGGAAACAATGGCAAGGTATACAATTGATTTACGCACTACTCATATGTGTGTAACAAGAAGACTTCTCTTTATTCAACATTCAAGAAAAACATATACTGACTGATGCCATGACATTACTAATTCAATTATTAAATTATCGAAAGGTTTCTTTAAACTTTGGCATCAAACTAGATTCTATATAGTTATACCTCGGATCCGGGTGAACTTTCTGTATTAAAACTTTTAATTATACTCTTTTCATGATATTAGCTTGCAAGACTTTCTTTTAATTCAACATTTAAGAATGGTATTATTGCTTGAGTTATATTACTCTACATTAACATATAAACTGTTACAACGTATGAAGTTAGAATAGTTACATGAAATATTAATTAATAAGATATAATCTTATAAACATTAGATTTAATTTATAAGTCTTTACAAAGTTAATCATTTCTGAAAAGTCTCTTTCAAGATGTGTTGTGTAACAAATATTAGTAACCCTCGATAGACAGGCTATCGAGTCACCTTTTAATTGGTACGCAGAAGACTCCTCCTGGGGTATCAGTCTTGGGAAACAGGAACAGCTACGTCGTCATCTCGGTCTGGCTATCCTCTGTAAAGGGCTCCAAAAGTTAGCAGGGAGAACACTAGGTCATGTAGTTATCTACGATGATCATGTAGATTCTCGGATGTCCTGATCTGCATATTCTGTCACGTGCAGTAGAGTTTGTGGCTTCTGCTAGTTCACATCTCCGGGTATTACTTTGGAATAGTTTTTTTTATACGTTGAAGTACGTAGTCATCTTGTGTTACACTTTTTGTTACGTTTCAATACTTTTTGTTTTACATAACTTTAAACTTATTGTCTATTCACATGACTACATTAATTAATACATCCAGATGCTTTAAACAAACTACATCTGGTACACTTTCTGAAGATGAAACCAAATATGATACACATATTTGAAGAGCATAGCTCTTACGTCTACACTGTACGGAGTCACCATTGCAAGAGAGAGAATTTACGCTCCCTTCGCCAGGTACTGGACAAAAGTTAGTGGGACAACTTCCGCGCGAGAATATAGTTCCTAACTATATTTAAGTTAACATTTTTATTTATTTAAACTATCCCTAAACAAATATACATAATTTAAATCAGTTGTTTTATCGACTTTTTATGTCTTCAGATTTTATTATTATTAACATTAGTTTTTTTTTATCTTATTCTTACTCACACAAGACTCTGAAAGCATGTCGAGTCTGGAATCAACAGGAAAGCGCCTGCTTACAAGCAAAGGGTTAAATACGATATTAATAACGCTTTACAATTTATCTTTTTATTTGAGAATCTTATAACTAATTAATTATAACTGATTAAGTTATAACTTATAACTGAGTACATACAGGTATCTTATATTAAAACAGTGAGATTTAAATAGCTTAAGAGCTCGCAACCTTAATTTTTAAAATTTTTTTTTTTCTAGATTATTTCTTTTATTTAAATCGTCACATACTCCACCGCTTGAATTGCACGCTACGGTTTAGCTTTTTGAGTCTAACTCACTATTGGGCACTGGGATATTGAATGGGTTTAGTGTGTGTCATTTCTTTCACATACTTTCTTGTACACTTTACAACGTTCTCCACATAGTTATTACTTATAGTTATAACACAGTACACTTTATATTCTTATGAACTACCTTTTTTTTTTTTTTACATACTATTTACACTAAATATTTACACACTTAAAACACAAAACTCTTTCTTATCTCTATCACTTAATTTTACTACCGGTTTTTTTGTTTGTCTTACTCTCTCTTCTGTAGAGTAACTTTCTAAATCTCTACTATTTAGAATTCTATCTTTTCTTCTGTGAGTCCTATATATATAACTCATGTA
The DNA here is from genome assembly GCA_034769895.1 of Magicicada septendecula. Lineage (NCBI taxonomy): Eukaryota > Metazoa > Arthropoda > Insecta > Hemiptera > Cicadidae > Magicicada > Magicicada septendecula. The sequence continues at coordinate 10,107,600 of CM068375.1, forward strand.
GTTAATGAGTGTTAGTACCCATCTAGTTAATGATTATTCATTAATACATGCTCCGCAGAACTGGAACTCAGGTTGATCAGGCCTCGTTTCCAAACTCTACGTTTTACATTTCTTACGCGGATTCAGAAATATAATTTTCTTTACTACCTAGTATTCCTTTTCTTTTTTTTTATACTATACCGTCACTTCTTCTTATACAACTTTAGTTGCGAAATATGCGATCTCCGCACATATTTCTGAGTTGCAGGTTCGCACAGGGCTACTGTAACTGGAGTTAGGTACTTTTGGATTTGATAAGGGCCACACCATCTGAATGATAGTTTCGAGGTGGTCTTATCAATCGCACTACTAATGGGGTGAGTCTTGTACATTACCAAGTCACCTACTTGGTACCTGACTGAGTTGCTATGATTACCTTTCTCGTGGTATCTTCTGGATTTTTCCAAGCTTGCTCTCAAGTTAGAGCGGGCTTTGTTCCATATTCTCTTTATCTGCTTATCCGTTATTTGCGGAGGCAGTTGATCGTGTATATTCCATCTTGTGGACAAAGGGTGGTTTGGTCTATACTTGTATAGTAACTCGAACGGGGTCGACTTGTGACCTTCGTGGTAATTGGGGACTGGGAGTACGATTAGTGGCAGTGTGTGAAGTTATTTATTATTATTGCACAGGTGTTTTTTCCTAATTTCTTTAAATGACATTATTCATTTAAATGATCGCCTTCGTGAAATTCCCTTTTTCTTACTTCTTAAGTACTAACTTACATTTTAATCTTAATCCTAATTTCCAAACCTTAGATTGGAATGATCCCTACTTATCCGTAACTCACAACATCCCGGCCCGACTGACACCAGCTTACTCTAACTACGGAAGTTAGCTTTCAGCAATTATTAATGATCTTTGGCACATTTCAGCCCTATCATTACCCTTTCAGTCGGCGCCGTTGTGACCTGTTACGTTACATATATAATCAATACTTGATTATATCTCATAAACTTATTTCTAATGTAATCTAAAGAGGATGCCATACTCCACTTTAGATCACTGGTTTGAGAGAAGAGGAATCTCACGAATATGATTCTCTTTTATCTCTTTTAACAATACTTAAACAAACTATGCGGGAGAGGAGACACTTCACATAATGCATACTAGTCATACTCACTAGGGGTGGTTTTTCAATTGTTCAGGCTAGCACCGGTTTATCACAACAGGGAGGGTGCGTGGCTGTTTACTACATTTCCTACAATACTGAACACGCTTTAATTTCTCTTACTTGCCACCACTGCGAAGTGTTTACAATACGCAACTTTACCTTTTATTATTATTCTTTTCCTTTAATTACTTCTACACTTCACACAATTGTAGTATAACTTAGGATTTATTTAGCTCTAGTCTTTAAATCAATTATTATTATTCACTTTATTATTTATTAAACTACTTTGGGGATTTAAGAAACGCTCCTAGAACTATCGTCTATTTAATCACCATATTTATTTAGCACACTTTATATTCACAGGTTGGTTCCGTTCCAATGGCTTACTTTTGCAATCTCTTCTTATGTGCCCATATTTGCCACAATTATAACAGGTGGGTTTTCTGCGAGGTGGGTACTTGGTTTCCGCTTTATCTGGGTTTACAGTTAACTTACCAGCTTTGCGCACATGGTGAGGTCTACTAGAAACTTGTTTTTCATACGAGGTTGTTACATCAGGCAGTAGTGCTCGCAAATGATGTCTATTAGTTCCAGAGGTTTTCATTGCTTCTCTATTTTGATCTGAGTACCATACATTTGAAGAATGGATACTGCACTGTTCTAGATCAGCATTTTTATTGGGTCTATTCATCAATGATAGTCGAGATCTATCTTCGGGTATTACTTTGAGATTCGGCCAGATCGACAAATTTTTTATTCGCCTGGTTAAATGCTCTATTCTCTGGGTAGTCCGCAAAATTTTTGCCGGAGATTTCTCGTCTTGGAGTGTTTGAGACAATAAGTATAGTTCACTATACTTGGCAGTACAAATTTCTTTCTCGCCTTCATAATCGAGTTGGCTTAGATTGTTTAATTCCACGGGCGCATCAAATCCACATTCGCGAATTGAACTTCGTAATTCCGCGACTGTTACATCAGCATGGGGTAGTCCACGCAAAAGGGCTTCGTAAGACAGCTCGTCTTTTAATAACAAATCAGGGTTAAATTGGGCCATTTTGTTCTAACACATTAGCACGTACATAAAATTAATACTATTATATTACACATATATTACATATAACAAATTCATAAGTAATCAATTTACACAAATTAGAAAAGAACAATTTCTCTTCTAAGGGAGAGACAGAAATCACACACATATCTTTCAATGTTAAATAGCCGATCAGCTGTTTACTGGAATGTAGGTCAGAGGGTGGCCTACATATTTAGTTAACAAAGGAGGGTGAGAGTGTGTGACAATGGGGTGTTTGCTTTTACATATTATTGTCTACACAATGCGAGTGAATAACACCAACGATTTGAAACCGGTCGTTTTAAACTTGAGAAGGGGAGCACACTTTTGTACAACACATTTATTATTATTCCGCTTAGACAACACTTTGGCTTCGTTCTTTCATAAACTTTTCTCAATTAAATAATTACTTATTTTGTTCACAAGTTTTAAATCACGACTTCTACTTAATTACTTTATTATTATTTACAAAGTTATTTTTATCAATTTTTTTTTTTTAACACATACTAGTGTATGTAAGCTATGTAGTTGGACATACACTGTGCAGAATGATTCAGGAGACAACAGGTCGTAGTTTGTCGTAAACAAACCTGTTACAGATTGTTCGGTTGACCAAAATTGTTATGCTTGGTCACAATTCATGCATGCAAGTACTTACATCGAATTATTCAGGTTGTGCCGGTAGGAACCTGCATATAGCATTTTGCATTGTATGACGCTAATGACATTTTACTTATACATACTACCATCTACGTATTAATACATATTACGTTATTTAATAGTGTATTAAATATGTTTTGAACATTACATTTATTAAAGCAACTTTCTGAGTGCATATATCAATATTAAACATTTAGTTATTAATCATACTATTTATGTTTATTTACGCATAAATAGTGAATGCAATTTGTTTGTGACACATATACACAATTAAAACTCTTTCCTTTGTTTCCTTTATTTATTTATTTTTTTTTAAATAATGTAAGCAGAGTCGCGCACTTTTGTTTACGTCACGATGCTTAACGACTCTTTACATAAATTAGCAGAGTGAATGCACTTTTGTGACACTCTGTAAACAATTACGCTTTTATTTTTTACAATTCAGCAGAGTGGCGCACTTTTGTAACTAGCTTTTCGCCGCGTTACAAATCCAGGGAACCCTTCGTAATTAAACTCCGTTAATTAGAAGGGCTGCCTACGTTGTAACAGAATTGATCACAAATAATTAAAATAACATATTACTTACTAGCTGTGTAATTGTTTACTTTGTGTAAGGAAACAATGGCAAGGTATACAATTGATTTACGCACTACTCATATGTGTGTAACAAGAAGACTTCTCTTTATTCAACATTCAAGAAAAACATATACTGACTGATGCCATGACATTACTAATTCAATTATTAAATTATCGAAAGGTTTCTTTAAACTTTGGCATCAAACTAGATTCTATATAGTTATACCTCGGATCCGGGTGAACTTTCTGTATTAAAACTTTTAATTATACTCTTTTCATGATATTAGCTTGCAAGACTTTCTTTTAATTCAACATTTAAGAATGGTATTATTGCTTGAGTTATATTACTCTACATTAACATATAAACTGTTACAACGTATGAAGTTAGAATAGTTACATGAAATATTAATTAATAAGATATAATCTTATAAACATTAGATTTAATTTATAAGTCTTTACAAAGTTAATCATTTCTGAAAAGTCTCTTTCAAGATGTGTTGTGTAACAAATATTAGTAACCCTCGATAGACAGGCTATCGAGTCACCTTTTAATTGGTACGCAGAAGACTCCTCCTGGGGTATCAGTCTTGGGAAACAGGAACAGCTACGTCGTCATCTCGGTCTGGCTATCCTCTGTAAAGGGCTCCAAAAGTTAGCAGGGAGAACACTAGGTCATGTAGTTATCTACGATGATCATGTAGATTCTCGGATGTCCTGATCTGCATATTCTGTCACGTGCAGTAGAGTTTGTGGCTTCTGCTAGTTCACATCTCCGGGTATTACTTTGAAATAGTTTTTTTTATACGTTGAAGTACGTAGTCATCTTGTGTTACACTTTTTGTTACGTTTCAATACTTTTTGTTTTACATAACTTTAAACTTATTGTCTATTCACATGACTACATTAATTAATACATCCAGATGCTTTAAACAAACTACATCTGGTACACTTTCTGAAGATGAAACCAAATATGATACACATATTTGAAGAGCATAGCTCTTACGTCTACACTGTACGGAGTCACCATTGCAAGAGAGAGAATTTACGCTCCCTTCGCCAGGTACTGGACAAAAGTTAGTGGGACAACTTCCGCGCGAGAATATAGTTCCTAACTATATTTAAGTTAACATTTTTATTTATTTAAACTATCCCTAAACAAATATACATAATTTAAATCAGTTGTTTTAGCGACTTTTTATGTCTTCAGATTTTATTATTATTAACATTAGTTTTTTTTTATCTTATTCTTACTCACACAAGACTCTGAAAGCATGTCGAGTCTGGAATCAACAGGAAAGCGCCTGCTTACAAGCAAAGGGTTAAATACGATATTAATAACGCTTTACAATTTATCTTTTTATTTGAGAATCTTATAACTAATTAATTATAACTGATTAAGTTATAACTTATAACTGAGTACATACAGGTATCTTATATTAAAACAGTGAGATTTAAATAGCTTAAGAGCTCGCAACCTTAATTTAAAAAATTTTTTTTTCTAGATTATTTATTTTATTTAAATCGTCACAAAAGACAGTAAACTATAAAATAGAAATGCAAGTAGTTATAAAAAAATAAAAGGGGAAACATTAACATTTGCGGAGAAAAATAAGCAAATACAGATGTACCGTATTCAAATAACTGCAAGTAGAAAAATGAAACACAAAAAAACTTTTTGCAACTGTGAATAAGTAACAATAAGGACGAGAATATGCATATAAGCGCGAGGATAAAAAGCAAAATTGTAAACAAAACGAATTGAAAGAACAAGTTTACACAGTGCGTAAAGGAGGCTCTTGTAGGTTCTTAAATTAACAGCAAACGGTTTAAAATATCTTAACTAAAAAGTGATTGTACTTTCAGCAACATAAATGGTGAAAAATAAATTTGATTATGTTCTAAGTAGTATTTCTTTGGTTCAAACTTATCAAAATTGTATGGTAACATTTGAGTACTACACAGATTCAAACACTAAGTTTTGGTAAACACAAACAAAACAGAAATAATTAATGGGTACTTTATTCCTTGAATGCTTTTTTTAATTTGATATTGCTATTGAGAGTCGTACTGCCTGTGTTGCATAAGCACGTAACATAAACATTCTCCCTCTTCATACATTATTTGCCATGAATACAGCGGCTCAGCGTTTAAAATATTATCATAAGTGTAAATAATATCACCAGCAGAACTTACCCTTTAGACAAATATTTAAACAACACACTTAAAGATTCATTCAGTTAAGCTTTATCTAGAAAACGATATTGAAAGATTCGTATTTTTAGGAAACTTTACAATAGATTAGGTTGTGTTTTCTATCCGTAGGATATAATAATTTTTTGTAAAATACATTATTATTTTTAATGAAAGATCTAATAAATAATGTTTAGGTTAAATAATATTTGAATTTTATTAAAATTAGAAACTTCCGGTATACTTTGACTTTGGCAGTGGCTGCCTACATGATAGATTGATTAAATAAAGTGTTTCCCATATGACAAACGTTTCATATCTGACAGTGTGAAGTTGTCCGCCTATTTTTTGATAAGGCTTTCTCACTTTTTACGTAACTAAATCTTCCTTCTGATCCCACGTAGTTTGCAAGCCACTAGCCAGTGCTCACAAAAATCCATGAATATACAACCTGGTCATAATAAACGTATATCACACATTTCAATTATTTGAACATAATTAAAACGTAAAGAATTTTTTAAAATGATTACACGTGATGGTTTATAACAGATTTTCTTAATATAAGCAATCTTCCTATAAACGAGCTAAGAGAGAAATCATATACAACTCAGTCCCTATAGAGCTTACCAAGGATACCTCAATGCAGAACAATCAAAGCGTTTTGTGTTAACAAAACTAACGGTATTTTAATGTAAACTTCAGTTAACTTTAATTTATGTAAGCTTTAATCTATTATTTAGTGCTACTTTGTTAAGTGTAGGATATTTATTGTGCGTTATGTTAGTGTTTACTGTAGAATGTACAACCGTAAGTTTCAAGAATTTTTCGCCTACAAGTGTTAGTTTTCTTTGATTATTTAAATTCTAATTAAATTCTTGGATTTCGTTGTCCATGACGTGTCCGTTGATTATCTAAATATAATTAAATCACTACCGACTCGGAACACAAAGTTTTGTTTGGGTAAAACGTAAACTATTTCTTTTATGAAGTTGCTAAACTGCTACAATTTTTTTTTTTTTTTTTGTTCAGCCAAAGCTTTTCGTCATCTCTGACATCATCAGGTCTTGAACAACCAAGACTAGGTTGTTCAAGACCTGATGATGTCAGAGATGACGGAAAGCTTTGTCTGAACAAAAAAAAAAAAAAAATTGTAGCAGTTTAGCAACTTCATAAAAGAAATAGTAAGGATGGCTGCTAATTCAAATAATACAAGAAGGAAAAAAACGTAAACGTTTTACCTTATAGCCTGAACCAGTTTTTTGCTTATTATAAGCTTCGTCAGAGCCTCTGAAGCGAAAACTGGTTCAGGCTCTAAGTTAAAACTTTGTGTTTCGAGTCGGTAGTGATTTAATTATATTTAGTATTTTTTTTAAGTTTTAAATAGTGGGTTTGCAGTTTTAAATTATTCCGTTTCCACTGTTCAAACTCGACGACCCGTGAGACTGTCGTATTATAGATTTCAGAACTGGGTGTAGGACTTTAACAATGGCAATCTAAAGACATTTATATCGTAAATAAAATTGTTTACACTTGCAAACGTTTATTGTGTCAAGTAATTTATACGAGTCGATACCACAGTTCAGACACTGTGTTATGTACAGATAGTTTGATTAATATACGATATGTCTCTCTTGATGTTGTCTTAAAATCAATTACCGCATAAAGTTCTCGTAAGCTGTAAGTTTTTTTATGTCCTCTTAACATTTAAAACACTGGAATATTTTAATTTTCCTATGTTACTTCTCAGTATATTTTATGCAGTGTGCCCTAGATACGTGAGTGGTTAATTGCTTCCAACTGTTGTTTCCAAACAACTTGTTGGATACGTTTTACTCTTACAAACATTCGCTTATTTGTTGTTTGTCCAGTTTTTCTACTTTGCTATTTAATTGCTTACGTAATGCTGAGTTTGGTTTACCTGACTAGTGAAGTAACTGCCATATAACTCCAAGCGATCATTGCTACAAACTATTATGTTATTCACTTCAAACTGTAAAATTTAAACAAGAGTCAAGCTAGTATAGAGAGCGAGAGAGAGAGAGAGAGAGAGAGAGAGAGAGAGAGAGAGAGAGAGAGAGAGAGAGAGAGAGAGAGGGAGAGAGAGACAGAGAGACAGAGAGACAGAGAGAGAGACAGAGACAGAGACAGAGACAGAGACAGAGAGAGAGAGAGAGAGAGAGAGAGAGAGAGAGAGAGAGAGAGAGAGAGAGAGAGAGAGAATTTTTGAAGAGTATTAAAACATGTGATAGTCAGTGGCTGTGTGTTTTCCTGTTGTCTTTTTTATTGGAAAAAACCGTGTAACCAAACGATTACTGGACGTTAAATGATAATATGAAAAATCTAATAAATATGGAGGAGGGCGTAGTTGTTAATTATGAACGACGTGTAGTTACTGTGTATTATAACTTTGGACCAGAGTAATCTAAATTTATGAGAGTGTAGTTTCCCTCCAAAAGGATTTGTGTGCTATACGTACACATTATTTTTAAATTTAAGTTGAAGAAAATAATTGCTCTAGTTTTATTTGTGCTTGATATAAGAGAAACTCTTAGTACTGGAAAATGTATAAACACGTGTGTTTAATATAAAAGGCGTTACACAGAAACAACACATGTATACCGTGAGGTAGTAAAATATAAATAAATAATAAATAAATAAAAGTAGTACACAAAGAAATAGGTATGTTGACATACGTTTAGGAAAAAAATAATGACAAATTACTGTTACCAGACGGATGACACTCTCTACCGTCTGTTAACGTACTAAGTTTAATCTCACCTGCCCTATTAAAGACTTAATAAATTTACTTGCTAATTAGTAAGGTGACAAAGTAAACAGGAAAATACTGTGATTTAGATCACCACGAAGTTTAGTAGATAGTAACTTTGTAATCCGTTTATTTTGTTTTAGGATACACATTTATGTTTTCAACTAATCATTCATGATATTAATTAATAACTCGTTGGGCACTTGGTGAAACATATTAATACAAAGGTTTTAAAAATATATAAACACGTGGTACATTTCACAGTTTTTATTTAACTCTGTGAAACATACCAAGTGTTTATATTATAACATAACGTTATTGCTTGTGCTGGTTCTTCAATCAATCAAGCACAATCAATTCAATTCATTCAATCAATTGGTTTAATTTTAAAGTTTAGAATTGGTTTTAAATTAGTAGTGTTGTTGTTGTTGTTGTTGTAGACTCTCACGTTGTCGTGTGGTTGTTTAGTATTTGATATAATTAATTAGTAATGGGTAAAATGGAAATTAATCTTCATGTTTAAAAGAGGATTAAGATCACTAATAATTCGCTGTATTCACCTCCCCACTTACCGTCCGTGAATGTCTTCAATCTTCTCGATGGGCGGTTCTATCTCACTGTAAATACATTTATAATACACAGATATTTCGTTTGAATATCGATAAATGCACATTAACTAAAATAACACTGATATTCAATTGTTAATTGAATATTCCAATATCAATCATTCGAATATTGCCGCCACCTTGTGAAATAATTGTTTCTAAAAAATAAGTTATTTACTTCTATTTGATAGAAATGAAGACTCTATATCCACTGGTAATAAATTGAGGTTTTTATTAACATTAGTGAAATTTAGCAAAAACTCCTTTAAAACAATTAATAATAATTTTTTTTTAAAAACAACAACAAGTTAAATAAATACTGAGACTTCTTCAGCTCAAGGCTGGTAACACTGTTACAATGTACGATAATATGGTGAATTAGGTTATGTTCACTTTGGTCAATAGTATTACCAATTTTCGTGAATCCTTTGAATATACATGATACAAGATATAAAGATGTGTTAATAAGTAACAATGTTTACTTATTTATTATGATTAAAAAGAACAAAATTTAAAAATTATTAACCTCAATACGATAGTCAATACTATCGTACGGTCGGCTTGTGCCTTGTGAAGCTAAGATCCGTAAACACGTGCTTTTAACTTTGCACTATTAAAACAATATTACTGGTTTACTTGTTATTATTATTATGAACTGGAATGAGAAAAAAATTGAAAAAACTCTTATTATTGATTCCATTTATAAAAATCATTTATGACAGAAGTGATTCTCTGTGACAAACAAATACGTTTTGGTTATAGGTTAGTTTTACCTAGATGAGAGTAAGTTATAAGGTAGAATAGTTAATATCATATAAAAATCTTGACACTATTTTTTACAAACACTTTATTTATTAGTAATAGGATGTAGAATTAGCAGTAATGATAGTTCTCGCATAATAAGTTATTATTTTTCAAGACTGCCGAAATCATAGTCAAATAAGCGACTATATTTACGAGTAATGGTGTGCGGTATATAATATTGATTCCGCTTTTATTTATTATTCTTTAAATATAAAAATATAACATCTTTTATTTAATTATCGCCATTAAGTTGGACGAGAACTTTATTCATTTCATTCTGATAATTATTCATCGTTATCGGTTATACACTCAAGCGTGTTTACTTGACTAGTGCAGTCAACAATAATTTTCGTTGAACTAACGAGAATTATTTTATCAATATGTTTTAAAATCGTTAATGTATAATACTCCCTGTTTCCTTCACATAACATGACCTTTATTATACACTGGTCATGTCTTTTGTTTCACTATCCACTCACTACACTGTCACACGATAATAGGGTGTACACCTAGTCCTATGATTGCAGTTAGTTAGTTTATTAAATTCCAGTCATTAAATTATTTGTATAATACTTGTGAGGTGTTCTCATAGTTGTATTGAACATTCCTCTAACTACTGGTAACATTTCTTATATTCTCTTTACAAGTTTTGTCAATGTTTTTTGACTAACTCTATTGTCACATTGTGGTTCTGTCTAATTGGTTTATTGTTATTATATTTAATCTGACTCATTAGTTGTGTCCTTCAGTTCATATGGTATTCATTGTTTTGTATATTTATTCTTATTTGGTCTCTATTTGAAACAAATATTGATAATTACTTTGTTTAATTATTGTATATGATTCTATGTTGTAGGTCCATTTCATGTGAGGTTATGTGTCATTTGTTTGACAACAATATGCTTCATAGTTTTTACAGTATTCATCTCAAATACTGTCATGTCATTATGGCATGTTACTACAATGGTTTATTATTATGTTTTACACATTTTGTACACATTTTACACTATATGTTTATACAATAATACTGGGTTTCTTAGTCTAATTATGTTACATATTTTGGTGGGTTGTATCTAGGCTTTGGTACATTGACTTGTTTATATTCAACAAATTAGTTTATTCACTACTGATTTGTCTTGACATTCATCTACATTTTGTCCTGTGTTGCTATGACATTCAGGCACATTTCATATCAGGGATTATAAAGCTTTTATTTTTGATCTCTATGAACAATTAATTCACTTTTCTGTATCATATATTTGGTGGTCTTACTGATTATATCTGTGGTTTTGCAATCTTGGATTAAACTTGGTACACTAATTGTTTGTGCATTTCACTTGTTAATCGTTGATTCTTTCACTTATAAATGGTTATTCACTTCCCTCAGTTATAAACACTTCACTAATATTGTCTGTGCTGTTTACTTGGGGTAAATGTTATTATATCAGTTGTTGTTACACTTATACTAAGTATTCACTGTCATTGTTTGTGATCATTTATTGATGCTCAACACTTGGTTTTTTATTATTAATAGTCCAATAATCATTATACTTATTGTGGTCACTACATTGATCGTGATGCTTTCCATATTTTGTGAATGTTGATGTCTTGTACTGGTCATACATAATCCTCATTCTTCATGGTACATTTCTTCCTCTTCTTCTTCTTCTTCTGGTTAATTGTTTGTCACTTTTGGTGCTTTTCTTGGTTACACATTATGTTCACTGAATATAGTCATATTCTTCCACATTTTAATTCATTATTATGATAGTCATTGTCCTATATTTATTTCATTATTATAACAAATTAGTCTGTTTTTTCACTATGGTGATTGTATTTGACATGTCTCCTTCTTATGATGGTACTCACTTTCGGCATATCCCCTCACTATTTTGATCTATTGGGCCTGGATGCTAACGTATTATATTGACTCATGGTATTTTCTCTTTCTTCATAATACTCGATGATATATTCTTATTACTCTTCTTTCTCCTTTGTTGGGTTGTTTTAATATTATTTATTTGTAGATACACATTTTGATTTTTATTCTCCTGTTCCTTCTTCCATGCTTGATGAAATATGTTCATGTTATTCTTCTATTTGACGTATTAGACATTTTTTATGTAACTGTTATTTTGGTACGTTATAATAATATATAATTAAAAACCTTTGTAATCAATCATGATTAAAACTTTTAAATCCTTATTTTAAGATGGGCTTACTGTATTAGTACTGTTACCACGGTCACACGACTCGTCGTTCCGTACAGTGGAAACAGAAGAACTGACACTAAAGAAGAAGTCACTAATTACAACTTGAATAAAAACGAACAACTCTTAGAAATAAAGCAAAGGCATTTTTTATAAAATAACTCAACTCTAATTCTCCAAGAGTTAATTATAAACGTCACCTTATTATAGTACTGATTAACTCAAAGATCACAGCAAATCCGAACTTGATATATCGCCATGTCTAAGTGAACTGAACTGCCTAGCCGGTTGCTGGCGCTTATATTTGTGCCCCGCCCAGATTATAATCGATAATAATCTGTCACATTCAGGATGGACGCCTGGAACTCGGTACAAACTGTGTCATTGTACGACCTTGATAACAACGCATAGAAAGATTTCCAGATATCTAAAACAGTTTCCAGCGTTGCCACATGCGAAGAGTCAGGCAGGCCGTTTTCTTACTTTTCAGTTCAACGTAACAGTGCTCTCACTCTTCTTAAGGGTGTTTGTCCCGAACAGGCAAACCGTGTCTGCAGTAACACTTTGTCAGGAAATCAAGGCTACCTTGAATTTTCGATGCCTTTATACAAATAAATTTTCTCAGAATTAATCCTCTATAAATTTAGTGAGTAATTTTTATTAATTTATTAGCAAATTAGCAAAACTATTTTATCTCAAATCTAAAAATGTGAGTTTTTCGACTCGAATATTTTGTGTTTTACACGGTTTTCATTGAAATTAATTGTGATTGAATTTTAGAACCCCTTTTATTCAATTTTTCAGATCAAGCACCATAAAAAAAACACTAAATTCACTCTTCACATTGTACACCAAGAATTTTAGTATGACTTCATTTTACCGTGAGAGCAGATATCAAATGTTTCACGAAGCGAAAGTTGCTAAAATATCTTTTATGGACTTTCGTATATATGAACTTTTTCCTTATTTTTAGCTATAGAATCAGCTCCCGAAAGATTGCCATGCAATTTTGAATCACCCTGTGTTGTGTGTGTGTGTGTGTGTGTGTGTGTGTGTGTGTGTGTGTGTGTGTGTGTGTGTGTGTGTGTGTGTGTGTGTGTGTGTGTGTGTGTGTGTGTGTGTGTGTGTGTGTACACACCTATATTATTAATGTTATTTTGTTATCCCTATAAGAATTCGTTATTTTGTATTCTACCGCTTTGTGATATTGTGATATTATATGACACATTTGCGGTAAGTCGCTTGTAGTTTTGTTTCCCTATATTTGTTTATACCTTTCCTTTGAAGTTTGTGTGTGACTACAATTTTTATGAACCTTATTTAATACACTTTCTTCATAATCTTAAATAATTTTGTATAGTACTGTGAGGCACTGTCTGTAATGCCATGTTTGGGTTTATCGCTACAGCTGTTTATAAATAAAAATGCATTTATGAGTTTACATAATTATAACCTGTAAGACACACTTCCTGCCCGCAAGATATTCATAGGTCGTAAGGGATTAGTGTGTCAACAATCCTGAGTTTACTGTGTTGAAGTTTCGGCTATAAATATTACAGACGATATTGAAAAATTAATGGAGATGTGTTTGCTCAAATGTGAACATCCAAGCATTTAATTAATTTAAATACTGCGCTCTTTTTCAACTACACAAAGTGTAAGTTTCAACACTTTTGTAATTGAAATTGTTGTGAAATAATACTGGTGGATGTAAAAACCTAGAAAACAAAATTTTACAGGTGGGGTATATAAAGTATATGTAATTATTTATCACCGTCCTGCCATTGCGATTTATATAACTATGTGCGTTTCGTACCTTATGTTATTAATGATTTTACGGAGATAGAATTCAAGGGTAATTAGTTATGCTGCAAGGACATTCAACGGAGAGGGCTAAATACGTGATTAACGTGTTATTTTATAGCCTCATTGCAAAAGTACAAAACAATTATTCTCTAATATTGTTAGGACACGATCACGCGATCGTAGTCTGTACACAGCTGTCAAATAACACAAATCGCTTCGGACATCACAGGGACTCAGATTGTAGCTTCGATTCGCCTCACCCAACTAACCGTGGCGGTCTGTGTTTTCCTTCTTACAGCTAACAAATAAGGCGCAATTACGATGCGATGACGTTACATTATGTTGTACATGTGCGGATGATAGTGGGGCCGTCTTTACTAAAACGTTGAATGAAATTCCAGAGCTTTGCGTCATCTTGCTGCTCACGAAACGCGTGCAAACCGTCGTATAGCCACGCCTATATACCCAAGTAAACAACATCATAAAAACGATTATTTGGCTTCTTATAAAACTGTCAAGTCAAGTTTTGTAAGGATCGGGAACTTAAAATATTGGATTTGCTGGTTTGATAGGTGTAGCAGGATAGAGATTAAATAGTAATTTTTTAAAAAACAAGTAAATGCAATTTGTAAAATTAAAGCATTAAATTATTTAAAATTAATTATTTCACAGTAGTGAACATGTTTCTTAAGCTAATTGTCGATTGGTATGAAATATATTGTGTTCCTTTGAGAACATTTGGCGTAGTTAAGATATTGCGTATTAAAAATTAGATTATTATATTTGTTTGAAGCAAATATTTCTTAAACGCAATTTGTTTAATGCAATGTTTTGTTTAATTGTTGAAGGTTGTGTCAAGGAGATGCATTTACTTTATTATTCTCTAGCTAGAGATAATTCTTATAGCATTTAACTGATGAAGTATGCTGGTTTTAGTTAATTTCCGCCAGCCTTTGCCCTTATAAATTTTTGTGAAGTGAACAGTGAATATTATGACCAATGTTCAGAGCATCAGATAATGATGCACTCAAAAGAAAATTAAATTTTTAATAGCTTTTCTATAAATAATTTATAGTAATACTTACCACGCATTGACAACAGGTAATACAGGAGTCATTTTTTTCTTGGCAGCAATACTTATACAAAGTATGTCTTACACATTCAATAAGAAAGCAACAACAGATTAAATGAGTCAGAGAGAAAGCGATAGTAAGAAAAGAGTTTGTAATGGTTCAGGAGGGGCTTAAGACTAAGCAAAAAGTAGCAGATGTGGCAGCCTGGCAGATTGTGACATTAAAATAGAGGAAAAGTGTTTTAACGCATTATTTATTGCGTACAGAATCACGAAGTAGGGGTCACTACTGTTTCTGCTTAAGTCTGTCTGATGAAAATCATGCGATTGTTTTCTCTAAGCAGAATAAAAATTCGTCATAAGACGCCACATTAAGCATATCAGAGAAGGGAAAAGTTTACACTCTACTCTTCTGTAAGCGTCAAATCATGTTTCCTGATTCGTTCGGCTTGCAAAACCATCAGTAATCTCTCAAATCCCGCTCTAATAAGATGCCGTAATCTAACCTTGACAGAAATTCTATACAAAAATGTAACAAAACTCCCTGAGTAATTGATGAGTGAGATAAACACAATCTAAAATTCAATTTAAACCGCAACCTTCTCGTTTATAACACCAATATTTATAAATATATTTTATTTCTTTACAGTAATTTATTTTATAACGTAAGGGATTATTTTGTCATATAAATTTTAGAAGAAAGCAGAATGTTTAAGAAATTAAATTATATCATTATTACGTAACTAGTTTACTTTTACATAAACACCCTATGTTCTAGTGTATGAGCACGCCAATTAACAGGAAAGTAATAAATATATTCATGAACTAAGTCATAAAACTTAAATGTTTTAAAGTAAACATAAAACAGATGACTACTGTCTCCTTTAATCAATTCATTACTGATAAGTTTATAAAAGTTCCTAAAAAAAAAAATTATCCTGGATTCTCTGCCACGCCTCCTAATATTAGAGGATATAAATTCCTACTGGTAAAAAGGGAAATATTTCCTCTGTTAGAAGATGTCTGCGGCAAAATGTAGCTGAAAACAGAGAGGTGTCGCAGTTGTGGCAGTAAATGAGAAGAAAAGTGTTTCGTACAAATTGTTTAAAACGTACAGTCCCACAAAGTCAATGCTGCAGTTGTTTCTGTCTAAATCTACCTGGTGGAAATCTTAGCGGAATAAAAAGAAATCACTAAACGCCATATTAAACATATAAGAGCAAGGGTTACCCTGTATGATAACATAGTGTGTAGGCTACAATGAATATTTATTTAATGGCTAGTCCTATTGTCAGGAATCCTAATATCTGCATGAAGCATTTATACAGAATGCCAGAAAGTAGGCTTTCTAAAACGGTTGTTGGATTCAAGTACAAAAAAGAACTAAGTAAAAGTTTCAAATCCGGAACAAATCAGTAATGTATTTTTGTATAGAAACAAGAAATAAGTATTAATATTAATGATTCATTTACGTTGTATATTACATTACACGTTCCTCTCTTTTTCTGCGTTTGGTAATATCGATAAAGGAATATAAACGTTAGGAATTGTAATAGGAATTAAATCCTTTAAAAATCTTCACCTTTTCCTTGTTTACACTGTTCCAGTTAGTCTTCCAATTGAGGTGTCAAGTACCTGATGTCAGTTACTGTGTATGTGTAATCATACTTTGCCGTTCTTTTAATCATGTAATCATGTTCCGTTCTTGATCTCCCCTGTTTAATTCAGTATCCTCTAAATCTATATCTGTAACCAATATAAAAATTCTCATTTTTAGCCACTCTTTGTGTTAACATTGAAAATGTTTATAAGGACGTGTTGCACATTTGAAAACGACCGCTGGTGCGTGATCAAAAATGGGAACCGGTGAGTTTCCATAGAAACTACTTCTTTGTTGTCAATAACGTAGTACACATATAAAACTTCGCTTATGACTGCGACTACATTTAACTTATAATCTGTACATTGGTAAATGGAGAATAAATTCGTTGATTGGTGAACGAAGAATGAATTTATTGATTGGTGAATGAACATAAATATATATATTTTTTGGATTTATTGAAGCATTTTCAATGCCCTTCTCTGTGCATTGCATTTGTGCTATGCCTGTAAATTTTTAATATTTTTCCATTTAACTTGTCTCATATTCAAGTAATAGAATAAAATGATATTGTTTCAACAGCCTTCAGCTTTTAGTACATATATATGTAAATTAAATGTATGAGATACCATGGACATCACCTACATGTATGTAAGAGCTAATGCAAATATTCTTTTCACGATTAAACTGTTTAATTTCCTGCTAGTGAGGCGTGACCTAATTATACTGTCATTCAGCTTAATTTAAAATTCACTTTAATTTCTTCTTTTTACTTTTATCAATTTTATCTGAAGCTAACAGGCGTGCAATTTATTTCACGTTAGCCAAAAATCTGGAAATGGTACGTATACCTTATTTGTCAATTCTATTAGAACTCCGTGGGATAACAAATCCCGCCATGCCAACAAAAACAGTCACCATTAGCAAACCGTAAAATTCCGTTTTTGCGTCACCGTGAGAGAACACTGCAGTAACACTAATACACACAGGTATCAGCACTGACATCTTTATGTAACAGAGTCCATACTTGTTGTCGCTTAAGTAAATGTTATGAACAAGTATAAATAAGTATGTGTAGGCCTACTTAGGTTACCGAATTTTTGTGATTAATATATGAAGTTATTTTTGAAGTTGTCGAAGATTTCAGTACTTCTACATAAATGGAGAAATTAACGTTCCTCTTACGTTTTAATAAATTTTACGAGCAACACAATATCTTAATTTTACGTTTTGTATATTTTTCATTTTGTCTTTTGACAGTGCAATGAAGTTTTTTTTATCGGTACTTAATACAAAAAAGTACTGTGTATGAGTAATAGCACTCGGCTGGAGTTCTGTTTGCGGCCTTTAGCTAGTGGCAGGCAGTAAATGATAGTTCCAAAGTAACGATTTACCAGAGTTAATGAGCCACTTTGCCGCACAGTAAATTTTGTTCCAAGGCACAAACATTGTTATAGTGTAGATATAAATGTTTTCTGTAACATTAGTAAATGAGGGAAAGTTTGTTTCTACTAAGAACTAGATAGAATTCTAAAAACTTAATGTGCACATAAAACTAATTTATTTAATTTATACTGTACAATAACTGTTTAAACTGATGAAACGTAAGAAATTAATAATAGAAGTTAAGTTAAGGTGGGGAGATGTGAATGGAGTTTTTGGTGAGACATTTAGACTGTAAAATTTGAGGGAATATTTATTCGCAGTTATAGAACTAATTTGTTTTTGCATTATAAAAAGTAATATTAAAAAAACAAGTAACTTCAAATGGTTCTTATATTTTCCGTAGAGTGTGAAAGTCAGTTACATAGATTAAAAATAGTACTAAATTTTTAGTTATTTATTTATTAATTATAACGTTTAGGGCGGAATTTATAGTCTCCGTTATTTCAACAAGTTTGATAAGTTTACATATGTAATTATGGTCAACTATGTAATACAATTAAAACCAATATGGTATTAAATTACGAAATAATAGCATTTCGAAAAAATACTCCTGGCACATCTTAGAAATACTGTAGTCCATTCTAAATGAAACGTACTACTCCTTTTTACATAAGAAAATATGGGTATGGAGAACCATACATGACTTCCATGTTCTAAGATTTATATTTAAAATCATTTTCAAAATGAAATATTACCATAGAAACTACTTCTTTTTACTTACTGCTTCAGCCTTAACCACAGTACTGTGGTCACTAACGTATACCACCTCACGTTATCGCACTCGATTTTCACTGATGATGGAAGTCGATGGCATTGCCGAAACGTCTGGTTTTGTAGAAAACATTGGACTACGGCCAAACATCCCGGGAAGGAATTTTAACAAAAACTATTTCTTTGTTGCCGATAACGTAGTACACATATATATAAAAAAAATGCATAAAATTAATGACTTGTATAAGTTAATGATTGACCTCCATTAAGTGGTGCTCAAGTTTCCAAAGTTTTAATATTATGATGTCTGTAATTAAAACATCAGAGCAGGTTTAGTGTGTATGAGGGTACACCGTGGAAAAAATTTTCAACATTTCCTATTGAGCATTGCTTAGAGTAAAGCTGAGAATCTACAGTGTACGTTTCACAGAACAAACACGCGGAAAAGGAGCGCTCCGAAGTCACTCATGGACCCTCAGCATCTTGCAGAGGGTTCATTCCCTAAAGACGAAAAGTCTGTCTATGAATCGTTCCTCTGTAAACACGTGCAGTTACACTGCCCAGCGATCCAGAGGAAGCAAATCGCTATCCACGCTGGACACTTTTTCGGCTTGCACGCGTTATGTTGGTGTGGGTTTAGGCACTTTCCATTTAAAAAGCGTGCAAATGTAAGAAAATAAACATGAGTGAGGCCAGAAATAACGCGAATTTTGTGTGTGTGTGTCTTCCCTGCCTTTTTATTGCAGTAATCATAATAATAAAATGGAAACGTAAACATTAACTAATTGAGATATGCTTGCCTGCCACGAACGATATATTTTCACTCATACACTATTTACACTAAAATGAAAAAATTATAATTTTATTGCCTGGCAACAAAATTATTTTATTTTTAACAATTACCATTGTTTGAAAAGTTTAAATGAATTTTCAAGTACTTTACTGTTGTTAAAACGGAAAAGGTTGCAGGTAAACTACCCCTTCCCCTTAACCTATCTTCACCAAAATCAAAAGTCCTTGAGATATGTAAAATTCAGGAACGCATGCAAAACATTATTTGATTCCGTTTGAATTTGCGGCTGTTATCGTTTGCCATAGAAAATTACCCTTGATAAAAAAACGTTGCTGGTAAACTACCCCTTCCCCTTAACCTATCTTCACCAAAAACATCAGGTGTTGAGAACTCTACAATTTAGGGCTGTATGCAAATAATCTTTTGATTCTGTTTGAATTTGCGGCTGTTATCGTTTGCCATAGAAAATACCCTTGTTAAAACATAAAACGTTGCTGGTAAACTACCCCTTTCCCTTAACCGATCTTCACCAAAAACAATAGGTCTTGAGAACTCTACAATTCAGGGCTGTATGCGAAACATTATCTGATTCTGTTTGAATTTGCGGCTGTTTCCGTTTGCCAAAAAAAAAATTACCTTTGATTAAAAAAAACCGTTGCAGGTAAACTACTCCTTTCCCTCAACCGATCTTCACCAAAAACTATGGGTCTTGCGAACTCTACAAATCAGAGCTGATGCAAAAATTTATTTGATTCTGTTTGAATTTGCGGCTGTTATCGTTTGCCATAGAAAAAAAATCTACAGACACATAGACAGACAGACAGACAGACACACAGACACACACACAGACACTTTTCGAAAAACGACTTTTTTTCATGTTTTGAGTGTAGTACAATCAGAATCTGCAATAATCTCGAACACGATTTTTTTTGCCATCACCATACTTCCATTTCCTTAAGGAACATGGAAGTAACATGAATGTATTGCCTTCATATCCATTAGAATGAGTCTTACGAATTCGGAGCTTCGATTCGAATATCAGAGACGGGCGCAATGTCTAACGGATATTGCTTTAAAACAATATAATATTGTTACGGGAAGCCTACGGAACAACACAGAACATTCTCCACCCCCCCCCCATGTGGCAGTTGTGCGTCATTCAAGTAGGTGATTCTAGTGAGCTACAAGAACACTTGAGATACTACGCATTAAACCGCCGGTGTCGTGCAGTTAGGGAGGGAAAGCTGTACTCGGCCTCAGCGAGGCGTATATAAAGCCATAGCTGCCGGGTGTCAGACAGTTACGTAAGCGTTTTTTCGCTAGTGCGAATTGAGTGTTGTCGAAGTAAAGTAGTATTGTGTTAATAATTGTGTGAACTCTATTAACAGTCATTATTATTCGTGTGGACAAATCTAACAGGAAATATTGTACGAGTTAATTATAAACTGTTAATTGTAATCATTAAAGCTGGTGATTAGTGACTTAATTGGTGTATTGTATTTTGTTTCCACTGTACCTACGAGGACCAAGTAGACCGTCGTAACAATACATAGACTAAGTAATTGAAGTTCATAGTTTAATAATGTTTTGTTTATATACCGTCTCATTCTTATAATAGATGATTCTAAAAAGTTTCTCTTTTACACCAGTATTACATATGTAGTTTATGCATTTCGTTTCTTTAAGGGAGATAACATTTATTCTGCAAATAAATTGTTTATAACTTACCTTGTAATTAAAATTTGTTGCCTTTTTTCATTGATTGTCAAATAATATTGTGCAGAAAGTTAGTCACCTGCTTTCACATTTTGCTATTCTGGTCTAAATATTTTTGACAAATTCCAAATTGCTTAATTTCTGATGTTTCAAACAATATTTATTATTTTTCTGTTTATATGCATTTCTACAAGACATATTACTGTTTCCTAATTAAAATATTTATAATTAGCTTGTTGGTACATCCTCTTCATTCACTTATTAATATTTATATAAATATATATTAACACTTTCACTGTGCACTTACTTTTAGGTTTTGATTACCCAGATGTTTCGACGTAGTATTCGTCTTTCTCAATGGGTTTTTAAATACTGAATGTCTGTACAGTAACGGTTATGGGATGTGGGTGTGTGTGGTGGGGGTTTTCAATATTTAAAAACCCATTGAGAAAGACGAATACTACGTCGAAACGGCTGGGTAATCAAAACCTAAAAGTAAGTTCACAGTGAAAGTGTTAATATATATTTATAAAAATATTTATTTGTCGATTTATAAAATAATTTCTCAAAATCCACACAACTAAATTCAGGACAAACCTGATGATTTAGTTAAATGTATATTTACCGTATGTTTATTATTGTCAGAGTCTTTAAAACACTGCACGTATTTAGTGACTGATACTATTTATCACGAAACATTTAATAAGCACATACTATGTTCTTCCTTTTCTTATCTTATGTGTGTGTGTGTGTGTGTGTGTGTGTGTGTGTGTGTGTGTGTGTGTGTGTGTGTGTGTGTGTGTGTGTGTGTGTGTGTGTGTGTGTGTGTGTGTGTGTGTGTGTGTGTGTGTGTGTGTGTGTGTGTGTGTGTGTGTGTGTGTGTGTGTGTGTGTGTGTGTGTGTGTGTGTGTGTGTGTGTGTGTGTGTGTGTGTGTGTGAACAATTTATCAACTAGAAACATTAGTTGTGCTAATGTTCGATCTCACCAATTATTTCGTTAATACATTTACGTCTAGAATAAGATAGTAATAAACTAGTTTTTTACGACTTTTAAAATATAATTTGTAATTATATTTCATATACAATGTTTTGATTCATTCAATTTTATCAATTAAATTTGCGTCATTTTATTACCGTACATTTTGTACCGGTAACCACTACATTATTACGGTAACTGGATAATGCATGAAGTAGCTAATTGTTGGATGTTACCGATAACAATGCTTTACCGTATACTTAGTAAAAAGTTTCCTAAGTAAAATATTAGAGAAACTGACGCACCGAGTTCCTTTGTGCGTCGCAAGTATCGATCGCAATACCGCCACTTTTTACCAATTCCGATATTTTCGGTATTCAAGTTTTTCATACACCAAGATTCCGGTATATATTTGGTATTTTCGATATTTATAAAAATGTATGAAAATTATACTTTTACTTAATAACTTAATGAAAGCAGTCATCCCTTATGAAAAATACCCTGAGTTATGATTTGACAGTACGAAATTCCGCTCAACTGAAAGTACAGAGACACAGGAATATACTTACAGATGTTGAGTATAATTTTGTACTCTCAAGAGTTAAGTTCGGGGTTTTTTCGTCAGAGATTTTAAACCGTTTAATAAAAATATATAAGGAAAAAACTTTATAATCAGCATTTGTTTAAGAAAACAAAAGCTTCCATTTACAGGCAAGCCTACACGTCGCCGATTCTATCAGTAAGATTTTTGAAACATCATCACTAGTTTATGATTAACTTCATATAAAATTGTATATAATGGTTACTGGAGCCACCTATTGACTAGTTCACTGAGCTTACCACTTTATACAATGTAAGTCGGAAATCGGTCATAAACTATGCGTACAGGAGAATTCATATCCAACGCTGCCTACGAGTTGTGCTGCGCTATTGTCGAAGCGGGCGACTCCGTAAGTACCTAGTCAGATCAGTAGATAAATCTAATTACACTACTTGATCAGTTTAATACAAATTATGTTGACAGTAATTTCATAAATAATATGTATTTTTTAATAAATAAAAATATCAAAAATCCCAGTGTTATAATTTTAATACCGGTTTTTGATGTAGGCCTACTCTCATAAGCCCGGTATCCCGGTATTTTCGAGATTCGGGTGCCCGGTGTTTAACCCCTAGTCGTAAGTCATCTTAGCTGCGAAGACGGCGGGAAAATCCAGTCAGTTACCTGCATGATGTTGAAGGCGGTTAGTTTGTGTTAAATTCAGTAGGTGTTAAGTAAATCTCAATTTGTTTTTAGTATAAATTAGACAATTTTAAAGCTTTATTAACTTTTAAATTTTAAGTTTCTTATTTTTAATTTTTAAATTTCTTATCTTTTAAATTTCTAATCTTCTATACCTACACAGATAAAAATAAACTTGAAAAAATATTTCCTGTCTCCACTTTTATATATGCTTGTTGAGTTTGTTTGATCACAATGTCGGTGGTACTCTCTGCATGTTTGCAATAATTGATATTATAATACTCTCTTGCAATCTGATCATACCTATACTAAGGCTATGGTTATATATGCCATTGTCTTTGTAGTTGTCTTTGTTGTTATTAAAATCACGTCTCATTGTTCCTTTCTTAGTCTGTGCCATCTGCAGATATCCTCGGTTTTAGTCATCTCCACTGTTCCAGTTTTCTCGTCAGTACCTAAGTAAAAGCCAACTGTATACTCTTAGCCGTACAACCGTAAAGTTGCAGTATTGTATAACACTGTAATTCTTATTATACTATACAATATAGGTATACTAATAGTGTTACACACTATATAGGTAGGTAATAGTGTTAATATAGGTATAGGTAATATAGTGTTACATGTAAATTTACATAATATCATGTAATTTCGATTGATAGTAGACCTATATGATAGTAAACAGTCAAAAATCATGTTGACTTTAAAATTACATTTGTAAAGATTTTTAAAATAATTTTGGAAATACGTTATGAATCTGACTCAAAGGTGCATACAAAATAAATGTAACGTTTTGTTCATATAAACGTAACGCTACAGTATTCCGATGTTAAGTTTTTTCTCAATTTATTGCAGATTTTTAAACTTTTCTATTAAGTGAACGTTAAACAAATTGACTGACAAAACACTACGTTATTATGAAAAGTTGGCCATTGGCTGCTCTTGTTGTTATTGTCTACAGAATACGCAGATACACAAATTAAGAGACCAAATAACGAAACATGTAAACAACTGAATAAAAGTCACTTCCACTTGCTGCTGGAATGATACAATAATTCAATATATTAAACACTGTGTCTAAAAGGAAGATATAATGGTTGACATTAACACAGACTGTTGACATGAACACAAAAGATACAGATTTCACAATGCAAATAACACAGATATTACTATACAGATAATACAGATTACACATTATCCTTGAACCTGAAGGGTAGGTCTAACAATGTATGTCTTCTTAGTCGGTAAATGCCTTAACTATAATCTAACAAATTAATTGCTGTAGGTTTAGGATGGCATTTTAATTTAGATATTTGTTTCCTGGAGAAGCGCACGGTTTATTCTCTTACAGTTGAAACGTTCAGATCTCCATGTATCGTATTGTATATGTATTATTTGTTTGAGACAAACCATGGAGCGTCAACTATTTATTTTAATGTTTGGTCTGAAAACGCTGTATAATCTTGATGTTACTCGTACTAGCAGTATTCCAAAGTTGAATACCGTAAGTGCACACCTGTTTAAGTAACGGTTTTATATAATAAAAGTTTGTTGACAAGACTTAACCGCGAATTTCTATCAACCTATCAACCAGTAGATATTCCTGACAATTAATTTTAGTTTAGTATTGTTAGTGGTTATGTGTTTCTTCCGCGTTAGTATCCTGCCCAGGTGCATCCCAACGTATTTAGCACTTCCAGCTTGGGGTATTAGTTGACGTTAATTTATACTAGAGGGATGTTACCCTTAAGTGTGGTGAAGGTGACGTGTACTGACTTGCGATGATAAGTAGCTACAGACAACTCATTTGTTCATCACTGGTGTGACGGCCAAGGGAGCCAACGTGATATCAGTAGGTCAGGCTTCAAAGTTGTGCGTCTGTGGCCCTCCAACGTAACACACAAAAACTAAAATTTTATTAAACATGTTACTCAGCGCAATTATACGATTCATAATGCATCACAGTATGAAATTGTGACTTTTAAATAAATTCGTTTTATATTTCCTATTTTTCTGTAGTATAAGACCAGTGATATAGAAACGTTCGATGTCGCAAAAAATCAATAAACTTGTATGTACATGCATAACTACAATCTTTATTTTATACCTTTTTTAAAACGGATAAATGTGTAATTTTAAAACTTGTGTTTGTGTTTAAAATTATTAACCAATACACGTTAAAACGGCAAAAGATAGAATATTTATAGGATTCGTTTCATGCATTTTATTCTACTTAACCCTACTGTTCATCAGAGATAATTAACGGGGAAATATTAATAAGTTCTTAGCATACTGCTACCCACATACGTTTGGTTCTATAGTGAAAATTTAATATCTAATCAGTTTATACAGTTTTTTTTCCGTATAAGCCACTGTGGACCACGTTTCGTTTAACTGTTTCCTTCCTTCTTTTCCTCTCTCTTCCTCCTCTCCCACATCTCCTTTATTCTTGATCGATGTCTCTCCCTCCTTTCGTCAGTCCAGATGGCACCTGTCCTCTTCTTGGGTCTTCCCTGAAAACCTTGGTTTATTCAGTTTATGAAATATTTTATTCCTTTTTTTTGTCTACATAAATAAAAAAAAGGTAATAGAGACATGTACGGTTGTTGAGGTTTTATTAAGAGTTATATATTTTTATTTGTTTATAAATACATATTGAGCGGCAGTCATCTTGTGGCAATAGTGATGCGCATTTTATGTTGTGCATTTTTTTTAGCATTTTTAACTCGTTTACAGTAATTAACGTTGTCTACCAGTCGGATTACAGGCGGTAACATCAGTGTCTTGCTTCACTGGTTCAATACAGATTGGCTGCCGCAGAACACTATTCCCCACACGACACTCTCTTCGATTATTGTGAGAAATACCGTTCAGTGCGCAGTACGGATAGATTGAGACTATCCCTCATATTGAACAGAGAAATATTAATATTGCTTATTAGCACAATCGACAAACCTATGAGTGTGTAGGATGTAAATCTTTCACAAACGAATCCTGTATTATTAGTAGAGTATATTATATTCAATGCAGAAGCGTCAGTATATTCGTAGATTGCAGGGTCAGCTATAACGCTTACCTACTGTCATTAAAATATTATTATGTTGTTCGAATGGCAACCGTTTGTTTCAAAAATTTATTTATTTACGTTATAATTTACAGACTTCAAATAATTTGGTTTGAAGAATTAAAATTTTAACGCACTCAAGTGGCTCTAAAAATTTATGCTAAATATCTATGGAAGTATATTAGACTAAAATAGGTATGTGTGTATAATACATAAACATAAAAGTTTTTAAATATGTTGATTATTGGTTATCTGGATAAAATGTTAATGGATTAAACACCCCTACAGGCATTAGTAAATAAAAGTTACATTCAAATAGTATGTAGAATCAAACACAAGTATTAACTTAGTTTGAGAATATACTTCAGAAAACGGTATACAAATCTAAACAATTCTACAGTACTAGAGATATATACGGCTACCTCATAACTTACATTATTAAGTTTTTTTCCTGTCAAGCTGTAATCTATTTTTGGATATATCTTTAGCCTCATGTTTTGTCTCAGTATGAAGTAGGCCATCTCTTAACTTGTATTGGCTTCGACGATGGCTAAGGCAAACAGCCTGAGTTTTTTGGTTACTTATAACCAACTGTGTCTATTCCCTATGTTTTCCAAAAACCAAACAAAGCATAGGTTAGATGAAAGTGCTTAATACTATTTGTGGTTGTTTTATTGTGGCGTCAGTTTAATTAAACTCATTGAAGATCGAAATCCATATAAAATACTTTGTCAAGACCGAAAAACTTTGTTAAAAAGTAAGTAGGCCTACTACCACGAATGAGCGGTCGTGGCGTAGTGGCTAGCGTGTGGCGGTGCTACGCTGTCGGAGCTGGTTCGATTCCCGCCGGGGCCATCTGATTTACATGCCACCGTTGCCCCTTGCAAAGCAATGGTGAACCAGCGAGAATTATCTTGCCTGGTATAAACCCTACCCAACTATGTTGTTCGGATCGGGCGTTAAACTGTAGGTCCCATATACCAGTGAGCGACTCCGTAACGCACACACCACGGGTATATGCGGGGAGGGTACAAACCAGTCGAAACACTGACCCAATAATAACTATCGACGAACTTATCCAAAACAATTTATGCAACCAAAATTTTTTTTCAAATAGGTAAATCATCGCACTGAAGTTACCAGAGATCTTTTTAACCGGTGACTGAGAAACGGATTTTTATGTAACCAGTAATTTTATTAATTCAATAAAATTATTTATTATTTATTTATTATCAAAATACCCTTATACCATATTGGTGTCGGGTATTCCGCCCTTTGTACATATTACTCTCTATCAACACTTATCATAACAAAACAACCTTATCTGTTGTACTTAATTTCTGTCCTACTTCTTAAGTTTATTTCAATTAACTTCTTACTTATTGCCTTAAAAATAGCACATCTATTAATTATACATATTTTTAACACTTAAACAACGTACACTCCCTGTAACAATTAACCAACAATCTTGCAAACTCATTAATATCTCTAATAATGACACATAAACTACACCCTGATTTATATCACTATACCCCTTCACAAAACTTTCTTTTCTTCCAATAGACTGTTACACCCACATTCACCCTTCAACATTTATCTCTGTACCGTCGTTTATTATCCTTATCTTGCAAATAATTCCAACTTTTTTACAAGTATAACAACAAAACTATCACTACGAAGGCAGGCCGACTTGTCGGTACCTACCTGTCGCTCAACTCCAATAAAATTATATTGACCTAAAATTTTTATAGTTGTAAGTAATAGGATAATATTGTAGAAAACTGCAAGAAAGATACTAAATATTACCAGACCATCCGAAAACGTTCTATTCACCCTGAATAGGCTATATTATGGAAAATGCTACAAGCCTAATATTTTATATAATTAGTGGTGTATACGTTTGTCTTGGCTTTTTAAAACAGAAAGCCATTTTTAAAAACTAAAAAATGTATTTTTTATACAATTTTAAAGAATGAAACGAATTTGATTTCATGTATTATTATGTAAGTGAAGTGTAAGTAAGTAAGTAAGTAAGTAAGTAAGTGTGTAAGTGTCTATAAACATTAAGGTAGGAGGGTAGTAACTAGTAACTATTAATTTTAACACATGATTCGAAAAGATAAGATGGTATCAATACAATAAAACTCAAAGACAAATAAATACAACAAAACTTGCCAAGTCTCTTCACAAGAAATTACTATGTGTCAGTTCAGCAAATTACTATATGACTCTAGTATGGTGTAAAGAAAAACCTCCAATGTAATTATGCGGTAATTACTTAAGGCTATCCAACCCTATAATTTGACTGTCTGATTCTAATTTTTGACTTAACACAAATATTTATTTTCTGTATACGGTTACTGCGACAAACTTTACAGATTCAATCAAAAATAAATTGTAATAATGAATATATACACAATTAAGTGAAATTTTTTTTATCAAGCAACTGCAATTGATATCCGTCGCTATTACCGTAGTTTACAGTATTATCTGAACGTAACAGTGCCACGTAAAGGCTACAGGGATAATATACTTCGCTTGGTTGATTTCCACTATGAACATACTACGTATATGGATCCAATTCAAGTAATAACCCAAATGGATAGTTTGCTTTGTTAACGCAATGCTGTCCTTAATTTTTTCTCAATAACGCAACTGCCAGTGAGACCCGGACCCGTAACCTGTTGTCTGCTAATATCAACCGTAACTATCTGGTTTACTATGACATTGCATGCTTGTTGTTGACGTTTATTACTGCATACGTCTGCACATGTGCCTGAAAAGTACTTGTGACTTGTGTATTTGCACAAACACACTAATGTTTAATTTATTGTTAGAAAAATACCGAAAAAATTCTGGTATTTAAAATCTAAAGCTTTTGAATAATAAACACATTTCGAATGCTTAGATAAGACAGTAAGGACATAACTATTAATTTAACTTCAAATTCATCTTACGTTTATCTTGAAACTTCTCTGTAACTAAGTAAAAGCAACTACCAGTGTAAATTAAAATTAATCGACAAATTGAATTTTGAAAAAGGTTCCAAATAAAATTTTGTATTATAGACACATTATTAGTTTTATTTTCTTCTTCCTCTTCTTCTTACTTCAAAGATTTGGCTTGCACCCTGTTCCGTCTTTAAAGCCACCATTTCTATTGCCATAAATCCCGACCGGCTTATTCCTGTGAAGGTGATTCCTGTGATTCCGGCTAGAACCTGGGAAGTAGGTGTAGTTTCCCTATTAGAGGTAACCAGCCTCCAGATAGGTAGTTAGGTGATAGGGCTGCCACCTTACGACTTCCCAATCTGCTTGATTTCTGTTGGGGTTTCTACCCTTATCCTTTGATAGATAGAGAGCCAGCAACGTGATCATTTAACCGGACGATGTAAAGCTAGAAACCCCCTAGATCAAATATGCTGCATTATATTGTCTGAGATCTTGGAGACTGGGTAAAGATACACTTTTTAAAATATTGTAAAATAGTAGTACGTAAACATAGTGTAAATATTAACTGTATTAATTAAACTTTTCAAATAAATATTGTTACGACGGTCTACTTGATCGTCGTAGGTACAGTGGAAACAAAACACACTGGCACCAAATAAGTCACTAATTACCAGCTTTAATTTTCACAGTTAAACAGTTTGTAATTAACAACACAGTCTCTTACAACAAATCAAATAAAAATTAAATTGTTCACACCCAATAAAATGTATACTATATTTAACACAATTGTATTACAATTATCCCGCCCGATTATTAAACACTTCACTAATGACCACTTGAACGCACACAGTAATATCGTCCTATAATCACTTGTAATCGCCCGACAGTAAACTCGGACCGTACTGTAAATATATCGCAACTACTACGGAAAACTACGGCCGCTACCGCCATGTATTTATACCTCCGCTCACAGACCAGAACGTTCCAAACTACGTCTTAGCGCCAGTGTGTACTACGTAATTGATTGCGGACTTAACACAGTCCGCGCGGCTGGCGGCTTCGAGAAAACTCTCGCGAATGGGTCTAGAGTCACGTATGGCACACACATTAGAGCGAGATTCTTCTGGCACATTCAACAAACACGTAGACAATTCTGTAATGTCGTAACTATATACATGCTAGTAAAGTACTTTCAGAATGCTTTAGAACATTGAAAATGTATATGAATTATTTTGTATTTGACTTTAAAAAAAGCATAATGGAAGCCAAAATTGGAATTGATTCTGTCCTAAACAATATACAATCAAAGAGAGTAGTTGTTAAATTAAATCACCTTTTGTTACATAATTATACTTAAAAGAAGATAAAAGGAGAAAGTGATGTGCAAACGAACATCTCAATATTATCTCGTAACTTTAACATACAGGCTAATAGAGTTTACTAAATTAACATCAGTCTTGATATTACGCTAAGTATGGAGAGTTAATATTCTGGCAGCTTATTTGAGTTCTAAAAGCACTACAGAATCGCACGTCTAGACGGGAAAGATACATAAATAATTTATGAAGAAAGAGTAAACTTTTTGCAGCTTTCTCGTTCCGTAAAGAAAAGAATTACTTTAGTGAAAAAGGCTCAAAAGATCAGACAAAATTGTGTAGTTTAACGTTCGTTACTCTGAATTAGAAAACAAAAATTCCGTCATACGCAATTTGCCAAATTTACCACGAGTACTTACTTTGTTGTCATTGTTTACTACGCGGTAAGAAATTTATAGTATAATGAAAATCTTTTTCATAAGATTTAACACAATTACACGTTTTTAATAAGCAAAGTACGTTCAAAATAATTTGTATGAACATATTTACATTACAAATATTTACTACTGCACAATTCTGTTTTCATTAATGTGATTCGCAAATTGGCAGTTACAAACAGTTACAAACAAATGATTACATACAAACACTCGGAATTTTATGTACATCGCTGTCAAAACACACTATTGTCAGGTGTGAAGTCCACTACAGAATTTTTAATTGGCAAACCTCTATAATGTATCAATATAGTTTACTGAAAAAATGAGACAACTAATTTTTGTGCATACTTAAGAAAATGATATTTTTCAACTACAGACAGATTCTAGAAGACGAGAAACACATTTTTTCATAACTCAACGATTCTTGAATTTCGACATTTTCTACCTAGGTAATAAGTAGTGGGTTTTCAAATTTTCCAAAGGCTGAACATGCGTTTTTAAGATGCCGTAAAAAGTACAAAGACTCTGTGATGGTCAAAAAAATCTTGTAAAGAATCAGCCCTCTCAGTTATCAACTTAAACACTATCGCTGATAAAGTTCTTGTATCATACCTTGACATAAATTACTAACAATAAACACACGTATTTCTGAATAAGTTAGCAGATTTCTTTCCTGATAAGTATTTTTAATACTGATGTATGTGAAAATAAAGAATATGTAAATATCCTTCTTAATACAAAGGTTTTGTAAAATATATAAAAACACTTGGTACGTTTCTCAGATTTTATTTAACTCTGACAGCTGTTTCGACTACCTAAGCCATTGTCAAAGAGAGAATGGCTTAGGTAGTCGAAACAGCTGTCAGAGTTAAATAAAATCTGTGAAACGTACCAAGTGTTTTTATATATTTTACAAAACCTTTGTATTAATATGTTTCACAAAGTGCCCAACGAGTCATCAATTAATCTTTCAAAATATTGTGTGTGTGTTCGTGTGCGCGAGCGCGTGTTACTAGATATGACGAAATAACTGGAATCGAACACAATAATACACAATATGTAATTGTACATATATACACAACATATTGGATACCAATACAATTACAATTACAATAGATATTAAAATACATATTGTCCATTATTACATCGACTTAAGTAGTGGTAGCTACAAAGAAGGCTGTAAGAAAAAGTGACATTCCAAGAAAAAACGGCAGAGGGATGATGTTTGGATGAAAAAAATATTTGGCGGTGATGATAGCAACATGACATAGTATTTTATAAACCCATATGATAATGATACTTATCATAATTCTTCTTCATCTTATTATGGTAAATTGTTAGTTTCCATAAAGCTGATATAAAGAATATGAATCACCATCGAAGACTGTTGTCGCCGAAGAAGGGTACCAGAGTAGAGTGTGTACTACTACCGCTCGCTGTGTTTCTGAAGAGCTTATTTTTGTTAACTCCTTTCTCATTCAGTCCTTCTCTCTCTCTCTCTCTCTCTCTCTCTCTCTCTCTCTCTCTCTCTCTCTCTCTCTCTCTCTCTCTCTCTCTCTCTCTCTCTCTCTCTCACTCGCATTTCCTGTCTTTTTCTTCTGTCTTTGTTTATCTGCCTACAAATCTAATAACTTTGAACACTAAGCATTACTTTGAACACTAACTTTGTTACTATTGTTTTTTCATTTGTCTTTCATTCTAAGTATACTATATTACTGAAAGAAATAATTATCTTCTTTCTACACGAAAGAAGTATATATTCTATTTTACTATTCTCTACTTTAAAGATCTGACATCGAACTAGTTTTCTCAGTATTTAATAATATCGATGCCCGAGTGTACATTTTGCCTTATATTTTTTAGTAGATGATTTTAAAATTAAAATTTCCAGAATATAATCTTCATTATATTTATTTAGTTTTGATCATTGCTAGTCCTGATTTCATGATAACAAATAAAGATTGGAAAAAGTAGTGTGTTTAGTTCTATAAAATCAGAAATTAAATTCAGAATTTCACGTCTACAATATTTTAAAACATAGAATAATAAAAATTGAAAGTAGGTGTTTGAATTACTTCAATGTAGCGAGTGGAAAATATCATATAAATATTGTAAATGTTACTCAACAACAATTACTACAAAGAACAGTGGATTCATGAAAGAATAAAGCGGTATCCACTCGGTTCTATGAAAGATATTAGAATCTTCTACTTTTTTCTCCATGTCTGTTTATTGCTTATGTTTTAGTTACTATGTAATTAATTATGTTGATACTATGCAATGTAATCAAACAGGTACCAAGACAGTGAATCAGAGCTTAGGAAGCGGTGTAACTGAAGAAGGAATAAATTGAAAAAAGTATTTAAATAGAAAAGAAACAGTGGGCATTCATATACAATTCGTAAAGGAGTAGAAGTTCCTAGAAAAAGTCTTCCAGGTAATATTAGTTTCAAACATTTCAAAAATACTACAACTATTAATATCCACGCAGGTGTTCGCCAAAAGATCATGCAGTTTACAGTTTGCTGTGATTTCTTGCTGAGACTTATAGTGCATGCCATAATATTAAATTATCATAGAAGACGGTACCAGTACTCGCAACGGATGATGGAGGTTAGATTATCGATTGCAGTTCTACAATACAGACTTGCAGTAGGAAAGATGTAAACCATGCGGCAATGAAATAGGTGAATAAGAACAATGATATAGAAGAAGAAGAAGAAGAAGAAGAAGAAGAAGAAGAAGAAGAAGAAGAAGAAGAAGAAGAAGAAGAAGAAGAAGAAGAAGAAGAAGAAGAAGAAGAAGAAGAAGAGTACAATATTTTTATTTATACCTCACTGCCGCATCCGTTACGTCATTGTACATAACATTAAACCTAATTAATTTGGTTATATAGTTCCATCTAAAGTAGAAAACAATTTAAATAGCGTGTGCGGGAATAATAGTTATCCGCAACAAAAGCCGAAATATTTGAAGTGCTACAACGGAATGACATTTATCAAAGATTTGTGTAGACTCCAGCGTATAAAGTATGCAGTAGGGTATAAAGTGCAGGCCGCTACATACAGTCGTTGCCAAATACCGCAAGTCCACAGCGCATTACACGAGAGAAATCGGAATACGCAAAGAATGCAATTTCAATACAAATTCCATTGCCATCGACGTTAGATCGCACGCAACGGCTAAATTACAACCCATGGAGAAACCAACGCATGTAAAAATTTGTCGTTCACTATTTTATTACCAACTCGTCTCCATAAAACTGCTAATAAATTTTTGTAATAATATACTCACATAAAACACCAATAATCGAATGGTTGCTCGGCATCTATAGTAAAATGTTGAAATAATATTTATATACCGATATTAGAAATAAACTCTGCGTTTGGTTTTGAAGAAATGTTTTATTTTTTTGACTTTATTTAAATTCATTACTAACCAATAAAGCTTCTGCAACTGCTGAAACGTTTGTCATTGAAATAAAAAGTCCTGTAAAACTTAACCAAGTGTTTATTTATTAAATATAACAAATCAATTGTTATTCTTGACAATATTTCAAAATTGGAAACGTTATTTAATAATATTTATAAGTAAGTAGAATTAGAAGAACAAACTAATCTACTTTCGCAGAAATGCTGCCAATATTGCGTATAAAGTTGATAGTGTAACACTGATTGTTGTAAACGGTGTGCTTTGTTGAATAATGAGACCACATTGCTGGTGCCAAATATGTTATATGTTTGCGGAATGAATGCTGTAAGGTTGTTTTGATTATCTTATGAAGGGTGGTGTTGGGATTAAGAAATTGGTGACATTAAACGATGTTGGCGGGCAGTTAATACGTGTTCCAAGTGCTTAAAAGGACTGCAGAAATAGCAAACAATAGTAAATAAATGCCGGAAAAAAAACAGACTAGCATTTGAAACACATCTTTATGGTTTACACTTTACAAAATTGTCCTGTATTGACCTGTTAACTTTGTTTGGACGACTATTGTTATTGTCTGTAATAATCGTAAGAAACTTGCTTAAAAATTTGTAATGATTTTAAACACAATATTATTTGCTATAAACTGTCATAAGTTTAGAAGATTGATAGTTTCGACACAGTACAAATAAATTATTGAACGAGGATATGTAAAAATTAAATTAATGGCCGATTAGCAATCCCTAGAAAGAGGGGGATTAAAATTAATTGTGGCAGGTAAGTAATTACGAGAGGAAGCATGTTAATAGAACATAAGTTGATACAAAAATTTGATTTTTTGTTTGACTGAAGTATCAGAAACGGCGATGAGTTACACTGAATGATAAATATTTGCTTAAACGTACATAGATGTGTGCTGTTGGTAGACGAGAGAGTAAGCAATGTATTAGAGATGATACAAGACGGTGAATTGTTGATTCAAATTAAGAAAAAGATTGCTGACGTAGAAAGTCAAGTTATGTACTACAGACATTACAACGAAAAGTTGCAAATGCTGACTAAGAAATACTGTTGCATTTCTTCATGCCTATGCGAAGGTATAGATAACAATTTTATTCAACTTTGTTTAGTAGGCAGACTTATTGTATTTGATGCAAGTGTGTGAAGTTAAACATCTGAAATTTCTCATAATTTGTCCTTCTATCTATATATGTCTATCCCCAGCACGTCAGTGCCAGTGTACGGGGATCAACTGAAAAATAGTGAATGACGTTGTTTATTTATGTATTAAGATGAAAGTTAGACTGTAGACTGTTAACCATATTTAAAGCTACTGTTATCAAACACGGATCGAATCAGGACAGACTGCAGAATGAACGGATGGAGGATCAACGTACTCCAGCAGAAACAGATAAGCTGGAAATCGTCCGTCAAGTAACATACCAGAATTATAAACAGTTGCAAAAGATATAAAAACTGCAATAATAATATCTATATGCCAAAGACAGTAGTTTATTTCCATCTATGTAAGATCGTTACAGACAATATAAGTTTTTAATTTAGATAATTTTAGATAATTATGAAACTTCATAATAACAGGTATTTATTTATTTATTATCAAAATACCCTTATACCATATTGGTGTCGGGTTACATTAATATATGATAAGTACATCAACTACACTCTATATACAAATTTTTTCAATCTTACTCTATCAATTGACAATGTCTTCGCTTCCCTCCAGCCTAAGCCTCTTTCTCTCAAAATGTTTCCCATCATTCCATCCCAAGTCAGTCGCGGTCTTCGTCTCTTCTTTCGCCCCCCTGATTTTGCCCCCCAAACCTGTTTTACCGTTCTATCACTATCCATTCTCTGCATGTGTCCCCACCAGCATAGTTGTTTCTGTTCAATAAAATCCAGAATCGATATCACTTCTAGATCCTCTCTTATTTGTATATTCTTAACTCTATTCTTCCTTGTTACTCCTACTACCCTCCTAAGATATTTCATTTCTGCAATGACAGATATTTTAACCTATACCTCTCAATGCATAGATAACATTCTGTAGGTTGCATATTGGCGGTTCCCACCGTGGATACGAATTAAATTTGTTGTTCAAATGTTTAGACAATAAATAAAAAGAAAAACTAAATACGCAACACACACACACACAGAATGAATTATAAGTTATAGGTCAGCAAACAAAGACAAACATCTTATAATAATAACAAAAATCTTACCTGCGTCACGCAGGAAGTAGGACTAGTTTCACTCAATAATATTTAATAAATGTTCACTATATTTTAGTATCGTTTAGTTCAAATAATTTTTACGATTTTACATGTCGGTTTTTAAATATTGTATACTTCATCTTATTTTCATCATAGGTTTTTTGATTCCTACTAAATATCTTAAGTGTAAGTTGACCGACTTTTTCTAGATTGAAAGCACATCTAAATCTATATTTATATGTTTAAGATCTAATTAATGAGTAATATTTTAACAATTTTAGAATCCAAAATTTTCTGTACTAAGATTCACAGTCATAATATAAAAACTGTATAGCTACAAACGAAAGTTTCTGAATAAATACTTTTGCTATGAAAGAGATCTCTTACTACCGTTCATGTTTGACGAAACGTCAGATGCCGGTAATGGAAATAACTTTTCTTACTGAAGGGATGCAAATCAGATTTTGTCTACAGTATCCGGTCTCAAATCATTTGCTAGCAGAGTTAATCGCTTTTACAATTTTTTTTTTAAATACTAAAAATGCTGTGTTATTTTGTATATTACGTTTTTTATTCTTACACAAATGTGATGCATGATGTCTTCATATTATCTTTTATTAGGCGCTTTTTACTTAACATGTTTTGCATTATTTAATTTCAATAAAAATATTTATTTCGATCAATCGTTTATCAGATATTATAAAAATATTTTGTAAAAAATGTAACACTCATATTGAATAACAATGGAAAATGAATTGCACATATTTAGTGTCTACATGACTTCTTTTACATTACATTGGAAAACCGGTAACGTACATTATTGTTCAATATGTGGAAAATTATTAGTAGTTGGATATGTTATTACAATAATTTCTAAAATTTATGTTAAATATATGTGACGCTACGCTACAGTTTGTACACTTTAGAATATTAGCCACTGTCACCACCCGCAAAACGTACTGAATTGCTCTACTACCCACAACATATTTAGTTTAGGTTTTCTGTTACATTTTCAACATGTAAAAATGACATACTCAGTAAACACTATTTTTAATTCGATTGTAAGTTAAGAAAAGTCGGTATCTTATACAAATTTGTAGTTGTTCTTACATGTACTAGTAAACTTTTTTCATTTCAGAATGGGCAGGTATTAATACGGGCAACACAGTGGGTGTGATGTGGTATTTTTTCGATCTGAGGGTGACGAAAGATTGAATAGTCTCTCGTAGGCCCTTAAAAACGTACTGTCAGTAGCTACCATCGCTTGTAAGATATTGAGCACTAAGATAATACAAACTAGATAAGGGTTACAAAAATATTATAATGGTTGTAAGGGGTACTATATAACAATCATGAGGGTTAAACATCTTTAAAAGTGACAACGTTTTGTGACGATTTAAATAAAAGAAATAATCAAGAAAATAAAAATTTTAAAAATTAAGGTTGCGAGCTATTAAGCCATTTAAATCTCACTGTATTAATATAAAATACCTGTATGTACTAAGTATGAGAGGAAGCAGTAATTAGTTAGTAAGAAGATACTCTAATAAACAAAAAGATAAATTGTAAAGAGTTATTAATATCGTATTTAACCCTTTGCTTGTGAGCAGGCGCTGTCCTGTTGATTCCAGACTCGACATGTTTTCCGAGTCTTGTGTAAGTTAGAATAAGATAAAAAAACTTAATGTTAATAATTAAAAATCTGAAGACACAGATAGTCGCTAAAACAACTGATTTAAATTATGTATATTTGTTTCGGGATAGTTTGTATAAATAAAAATGTTAACATAAAGAGAGACAGGGACTATATTCTCGCGCGGTAATTGCCCCACTACCATTTTGTCCAGTACCAGGCGAAGGGAGCAGAATTTCGCTCTCTCGCAATGGTGACTTCGTACAGTATAGGCGTAAGAGCTGTGCTCTTAAAGTATGTTACCTATACTTTGTTTTACCTTAAGATGGTATACCAGAAATAGCTGCCTAAAGCATCTGGATGTGTTAACTAATATAGTTATGTAAATAAACAAGAGATTTAAAGTGTAAAACTAGAAACGTAAAAAAAGGTGTAACACAAGATGACTTCGAACTTCAAGAAATAACAACACTTCCAACGTCATACCTGGAGAGGTGAACTATCAGAAGCCACAAACTCTAGTACACGCGACAGAGTATGCAGATCAGGACATCCGAGAATCTACAAGTATCATCGTAGAAGGTTCAACCTGCGAACTTTGGAGCCCTTTACTGATGAAGACCAGACCGAGATGACGACGTAGCTGTTCCTGTTTCCCAAGACGGATACCCCAGGACGAGTCTTCTGCATACCAATTAAAAGGTGACTCGATAGCCTGTCTATCGAGGGTTACTAATATTTGTTACACAACACATCTTGAAAGAGACTTTTCAGAAACTATTAACTTTGTAAAGACATATAAATTAAATCTAAGAATTTCATGTAACTATTCTAACTTCATACGTTGTAACAGTTTATATGCTAATGTAGAGTAATATAATTCAAGCAATAATACCATTCTTCCAATGGTTGAATAAAAGAAAGTCTTTGAAGCTAATATCATGAATTGATTATGACTAAAAGTTGTAATGAATAAATACCGAAGGTTACCCGGATCCGAGGTATAGCTATATAGAATCAATTTTGATCCCAAAGTTTAAAGAAACCTATCAAATAACTTAATAATTGAATTAGTAATGTCATGGGATCTGTCAGTAAATGTTTTTAAATGTTAAATAAAGAGAAGTCTTCTTGTTACACACATATGAGGAGTGCTTAAATCAATTGTATACCTTGCCATTGTTTCCTTACACAGTTAGTAAGTAATTTGTTATATTAATTATTTGTGATACATTCTGTTACAACGTAGGCAGCCCATATAATTAACGGATTTTAATTACGATGGGTTCCCTGGATTTGTAACGCGGCGAAAAGACGTTACAAAAGTTAATTAACGGAGTTTAATTACGATGGGTTCCCTGGATTTGTAACGCGGCGAAAAGACGTTACAAAAGTGCGCCACTCTGCTTAAAAGTTAAAGTAGTTGTAAGCATCGCGACGCAAACAAAATTGCGTCACTCTTTTTAAAAAAAAAAAAAAAAAAAAGGAAACAAAGGAAAGAGTTTTATTTGTGTATAGAGTGTCACAAACAAAATTGCATTCACTATGCGTGGATAACTTTTATGAACAATAACTAAATATATAATATTGATCTATGCACTCAGAAAGTTACTTTAATAACTTTAATGTTCAAAACATATTTAATAGTGTATTAAGTTACGTAGATGATAGTATGTATAAGTGAAATATCCTTAGCGTCATACAATGCATGTAGCTTTTGCATTCTATAGGCCAGTAGGAACCTGCATTATTCGTTATAATTACTTGCATACATGAATTGTGACCAAACATAACAATTTTGGTCAACCGAACAATCTGTAACAGGTTTGTTTA
This sequence comes from Magicicada septendecula, assembly GCA_034769895.1. Classification (NCBI taxonomy): domain Eukaryota; kingdom Metazoa; phylum Arthropoda; class Insecta; order Hemiptera; family Cicadidae; genus Magicicada; species Magicicada septendecula. Next base: position 10,147,888 of record CM068375.1, read on the forward strand.
CGACAATCCATGACCTGTTGTTTCCTGAATCATTCTGCACAGTGTATGTCCAACTATATAGCTTACATACACTAGTATGTGTTATAAAAAAAAATTAATTAAAAATAACTTTGTTAATAATAAAGTATGTAATGTAGACCAAGGTAATTAAGTAGAAGTTCGTGATTTAAAACTTGTGAACAAAATAAGTAATTTATTTAATTGAGAAAAGTTTATGAATGAACGGAGTCAAAGTGTTGTCAAGCGAAATAATAATAATAAATTTGTTGAATAAGATTGTGCTCCCCTTCTCTCGTTTATAACGGTATAGAGTAGTTGTGTTATTCAGTCGCATTGTGTAGAGAACAATAAGAGTAAAACCCCCTTTCTCACTGACACACCAGTTCCTTGTTAACTGAACACAGAGGGTGACCTACATTCCAGAAAACAGCTGATCGGCTATTTAACCTTGAAAAATATGTGTGTGTGATTTCTGTCTCTCCCTTAGAAGAGAAATTGTTCTTTTCTAATTTGTGTAAATTGATTACTTATGAATTTATTATATATATATATGTGTAATATATTTGTAATGTACTAGTATTAAATTTAAGTACGTGCTAATGTGTTAGAACAAAATGGCCCAATTTAACCCGGATTTGTTATTACAAGACGAGCTGTCTTACGAAGCCCTTTTGCGTGGACTACCCCATGCTGATGTAACAGTCGCGGAATTACGAAGGTCAATTCGCGAATGTGGATTTGATGCGCCCGTGCAATTAAACTATCTAAGCCAACACGATTATGAAAGCGAGAAAGAAATTTGTAATGCCAAGTATAGTGAACTATACTTATTGTCTCAAACACTCCAAGACGAGAAATCTCCGAAAAAAATTTTGCGGACTACCAGAGAATAGAGCATTTAACCAGGCAAATAAAAAATTTGTCGATCTGGCCGAATCTCACAGAAATACCCGTTGATGTACAAAAGCTAGCAGACGAAGCTCTACGCCGCTTACCTTCAATTATTAACGATTTAAGACGAAAATCCGACTCATTCAGGATGGACGAAATAGAGAAATCATTAATGAAATTACACATCTCCCCAGTACAATCCCCCACCACTGGTTTACCTCCGCCTAACTCGGATCGGAACTCACCTATCGTATCGCAAGTGCAAGCGAACCCAGAACAAAATACTGATACAGATGTAAATGCCCCTCCTCCCGAGCATTTTCAGTTTCGTCCCGGAAATAATGAATTGACCACCACCTCCAATGAATCCAATCGCCCTCATCGAGGAATTACACCTATGAACTATAACGCAGATCTATACGGTAAAATGACTCACCCTGTGGAGAAGATTTTAACCGAAATCCCTTATACGGATGGCTTAAATGTTTCCAAATTACTAACATTTATTAGTTATCTTCTTCAGATAAAGGATCTACAGCAGCTGAATGACTGGCAAATTTTACAAGTTCTGTTACCAAAGTGTAAACCCCCGTTAAAAAATCGTGTCCTAGAAGCCCTAACCTCTACTTTCCCAGTAGAAGAGCTACATAGCTCTATAATAAAATACTTTATTCCCACCGGCATCTATGAGGAAATAAAAAGAAAGACAGTACTCCGAGTACAAGGACATCAGGAGAGATTAGCTCACTACATCTCCGATATTAGGGAGTCCTCTCGACTATTACGTGTAAGCTGGAATGAAACACAACTGGTGGACACCATTTTAGTAGGCGTGTCACCTGAAGAAAGATCTCGACTATCATTGATGAATAGACCCAATACAATTGCTGATCTAGAACAGTGCAGTATCCATTCTTCAAATGTATGGTACTCCGATCAAAATAGAGAAGCAATGAAAACCTCTGGAACTAATAGACATCAATTGCGAGCACTACTGCCTGATGTAACAACCTCGTATGAAAGACAAGTTTCTAGTAGACCTCACCATGTGCGCAAAGCTGGTAAGTTAACTGTAAACCCAGATAAAGCGGAAAGCAAGTACCCACCTCGCAGAAAACCCACCTGTTATAATTGTGGCAAATATGGGCACATAAGAAGAGAGTGCAAAAGTAAGCCATTAGAACGGAATAACCCCAATTCAAAAAAACATGTAAGGCAGGGAGACCCGAAAACCTGTGTCTTCCGCAGCTACTCGAAATTGGGTAAACTAAAAGAAACCAGTAATAATAATAAGAATGAATTATTCTGTAACCAAGTGAAAAACAAAAAAGGTGCGAAAGAAATCGACCCCTATGTGCGAGAATTTCGTGAAAAGTGTAATGCGATTAATAGATGTAAATGGAAAAAAAATCTACTACCATTAATACGAGTCGACTTAGGCGTTACATCCCCCATCGCCTTAATTGATTCGGGATCTAGTAGAACCTTAATCAGCCAAGAATTAGCGGACATGTTAGCTAAACATCATCTAGTAAAACGGAACCAACCTGTGAATATAAAGTGTGCTACCGCTGATAAACGTAAAATAAATATAAACCTGAGCATTACCGTTAAGGTTAAAATAAAAAACCTAAGTTGGATGTTTACAATGTTAGTATGTAAAGAATTAGGACCTGCTTTAATATTAGGTGCGGATTTTATTAGTAAGACAGGAATGATTCTTGACATCTACGAGCGAGAATTTTATTTCAGATTTGACCGTGCAAGAAAACATAAATTTGATAGTAATGAAGATAAACGTTGTTCATCTACTGCACATGTAATACACCAAGATTCAGATTTATCTCACCTAGAACGAAGAGATAGAGTCAAAATAGTAAAACTAATAAAAGAATTTTCCTCGGTTCTTACACCAAAACTAGGACTTACGGACCTAATAGAGTATAAAATTAATCTGAGTGATCAGAAAGTAATACGAACTACCTCCGTACAGGTTGTCGCCTCCCAAGATGGAAGTCATGCGAAACCATATCAATAAGTTATTGGACCAAGGAGTCATAGAACCCTCTACGTCCCCATATTTTCACCCTCCTTTTTAGTACCAAAAGGACCAGATAAACACCGACTAGTTGTAGACTACAGGCAATTAAATAAAAGAATAGAATTTGAATCAATCCCTCTTCCAGACATCCATAGTGCGTTTCATTATTTTGCTAAAGCTATGGTCTTTACGGTAATGGATCTGAATCAAGCTTTTCACCAAATACCACTTTCAGAAGAATCCAAACGTCTAACCGCGTTTGCAGTTCCTTTTAACTTGTACCAATTTACTAGGGTACCCTTTGGAATATCTCAAGGAAGTTCCGTATGTAGTAGACTATTGGAGAAGATATTTCACGACATTAAATTTAAATATGTGTACCACTATTTGGACGACATCGTAATATACAGTGAATCAATGGAACAACATCTCAGACATTTGCGTGAAGTGTTATCTCGTTTACTAAGAGCAGGATTAACGGTGAACCCAAATAAGGTAAGTTTTGCCGTCCCTCAGTTTTCTTTCTTAGGACACATCGTGAAAGCGAATGGAAAGGTAAGCATTGACCCCGAACGTACCCGCTCTATTAGAGAATTTGCACCCCCACGAGATGCAAAAGGTATAGCCCGATTTTTAGGTATGGTGAATTATTTCCACAAATATATTCCCCATCTTGCCGAAATAGCAGCACCCCTAAACTCCTTACGAAAGAAGGGAACGAAGTTCGAATGGAGCTCAATACATCAAAACGCGTTTGAGCAACTTAAAGAAAGCATTATATCTCCCCCAGTTTTGCAATTAGCTGATTTCACAAAACCATTCGTCGTGCAAACCGACAGTTCCAGTGTAGCGTTAGGTGCAGTGATATACCAAGAGATAGATAACTGTAGACTACCAATTAGTTATGCATCACGAACACTGAGCGATCAAGAAAGAAAGTATTCCGCATATGAATTGGAATGTTTAGCAATTGTTTTTGCGTTCGAAAAGTTTAAACACTTCCTAGAACATAAAGAATTCCTTTTGGAAACCGACAATCAGGCGTTATCATGGTTATTGAATCACCCTAAACAATTAGGACGAATTGGCAGATGGATATTGAAATTAAACTGCTACAAATTCAGAGTGCAGCATATTAAAAGTACTCAAAATGTAGTCGCCGATACCCTGTCCCGTATGTTCCAGTCACCCACTAAAACTTCCGAAAAAATAGTGAAGCCGGAAATAGCAAGTGCTAACGCCGTAATTACTGAATTCCCCCTTGCCTTTACAAACATTGCCCTGTATCAACAACAAGACCCCTTACTGAAGCCTATTATAGAACAACTTACCCAAGGTATTAAATCCGAGAAGTACGTATTGAGTAAGAATGTACTGTGTCTCAAGATAAGAGACGGAAAGGAATTAAAAATAATAGCCCCGGATGTAATTAAGCCCATGCTAATGGAATACTTCCATTCATCTACCATAGGAGCCCATGTGGGAGTCAATAAGACGATACATCGTATTCGAAAGGAATATCATTGGAACAATATGAACTGCGAAATAGCCCACTTCGTAAAGAAATGTTCATTATGCGCCCTTAGTAAACCCGCCAGAAATACTCAAGTAAGCCAATTGATATCAGAAATCCCAAAGACCCCTTTTTCGAAACTTTATCTAGATTTTTCAGGTCCGTATCCACGATCCAAATCAGGAAATACCATGTTACCGATATGTGTAGATTCGTTCACCAAATTTGTTTGGATGTATCCCATGCGACGAGCATTAGCGTCGACAACAGTTAAAATACTACAGGAAAGACTATTTAAAGACTATGGTACTCCAGTACGTATAGTATCTGATAACGGTCCGCAGTTTAAAGCAAAAGAATTTAAGAATATGTGTTTCAAGTTAGGGATAGACCATATAACCACTACAGAGTATCGACCGCAAGGCAATATTGCTGAAAGGTATCTACGAAATCTCAAATCTGCGCTAATCGCCCATCATGCGAACGATCACACGTCGTGGGACCAAAATCTATCCTGGATTCAATACGCTTTTAATTCAGCTTACCACGAAGGTCACAAGTCGACCGCGTTCGAGTTACTATACAAGTATCGACCAAACCACCCTTTGTCCACAAGATGGAATATACACGATCTGCTGCCTCCGCAAATAACGGATAAGCAGATAAAGCGAATATGGAACAAAGCCCGCTCTAACTTAAGAGCAAGCTTGGAAAAATCCAGAAGATACCACGAGAAATGTAATCATAGCAACTCAGTCAGGTACCAAGTAGGTGACTTAGTAATGTACAAGACTCACCCCATTAGTAGTGCGATTGATAAGACCACCTCTAAACTATCCTTCCGATGGTGTGGCCCTTACCAAATCCAAAAGTACCTAACTCCAGTTATAATAGCCCTGTGCGAACCTGCAACTCAGAAATATGTGCGGAGAACGCATATTTTGCAACTAAAGTTGTATAAGAAGAAGTGACGGTATAGTATAACCCAAAAAGAAAAGGGGATACTAGGCAGTAAAGAAAATTATATTTCTGAATCCACGTGAAAAATGTAAAACGTAGAGTTTGGAAACGAGGCCTGATCAACCTGAGTTCCAGTTCTGCGAAGCATGCATTAATGAATAATCATTAACTAGATGGGTACTAACACTCATTAACTACATGAGTTATATAGGACTCCCAGAAGAAAAGATAGAATTCTAAATAGTAAAGATTTAGAAAGTTACTCTACAGAAGAGAGAGTAAGGCAAACAAAAAAACCGGTAGTAAAATTAAGTGATAGAGATAAGAAAGAGTTTTGTGTTTTAATTGTGTAAATATTAAGTGTAAATAGTATGTAAAAAAAAAAAAAAAAAAAAGATAGTTTATAAGAATATAAAGTATCCTGTGTTGTAACTATAGGTAATAACTATGTGGACAACGTTGTAAAGTGTCCAACAACTATGTGAAAGAAATTACACACACTAACCCCATTCAATATCCCAGTGCCCAATTGTGAGTTAGACTCAAAAAGCTTAACCGTAGAGTGCAAATTAAGCGGTGGAGTATGTGACGATTTAAAAAAAAGAAATAATCAAGAAAATAAAAATTTTAAAAATTAAGGTTGCGAGCTATTAAGCCATTAAAATCTCACTGTATTAATATAAAATACCTGTATGTACTGAGTATGAGAGGAAGCAGTAATTAGTTAGTAAGAAGATACTCTAATAAATAAAAAGATAAATTGTAAAGAGTTATTAATATCGTATTTAACCCTTTGCTTGTGAGCAGGCGCTGTCCTGTTGATTCCAGACTCGACATGTTTTCCGAGTCTTGTGTAAGTTAGAATAAGATAAAAAAACTTAATGTTAATAATTAAAATCTGAAGACACAGATAGTCGCTAAAACAACTGATTTAAATTATGTATATTTGTTTCGGGATAGTTTGTATAAATAAAAATGTTAACATAAAGAGAGACAGGGACTATATTCTCGCGCGGTAATTGCCCCACTACCATTTTGTCCAGTACCAGGCAAAGGGAGCAGAATTTCGCTCTCTCGCAATGGTGACTTCGTACAGTATAGACGTAAGAGCTGTGCTCTTAAAGTATGTTACCTATACTTTGTTTTACCTTAAGATGGTATACCAGAAATAGCTGCCTAAAGCATCTGGATGTGTTAACTAATATAGTTATGTAAATAAACAAGAGATTTAAAGTGTAAAACTATAAACGTAAAAAAAGGTGTAACACAAGATGACTTCGAACTTCAAGAAATAACAACACTTCCAACGTCATACCTGGAGAGGTGAACTATCAGAAGCCACAAACTCTAGTACACGCGACAGAGTATGCAGATCAGGACATCCGAGAATCTACAAGTATCAACGTAGAAGGTTCAACCTGCGAACTTTGGAGCCCTTTACTGATGAAGACCAGACCGAGATGACGACGTAGCTGTTCCTGTTTCCCAAGACGGATACCCCAGGACGAATCTTCTGCATACCAATTAAAAGGTGACTCGATAGCCTGTCTATCGAGGGTTACTAATATTTGTTACACAACACATCTTGAAAGAGACTTTTCAGAAACTATTAACTTTGTAAAGACTTATAAATTAAATCTAAGAATTTCATGTAACTATTCTAACTTCATACGTTGTAACAGTTTATATGCTAATGTAGAGTAATATAATTCAAGCAATAATACCATTCTTCCAATGGTTGAATAAAAGAAAGTCTTGCAAGCTAATATCATGAATTGATTATGACTAAAAGTTGTAATGAATAAATACCGAAGGTTACCCGGATCCGAGGTATAGCTATATAGAATCAATTTTGATCCCAAAGTTTAAAGAAACCTTTCAAATAACTTAATAATTGAATTAGTAATGTCATGGGATCTGTCAGTAAATGTTTTTAAATAATAAATAAAGAGAAGTCTTCTTGTTACACACATATGAGGAGTGCTTAAATCAATTGTATACCTTGCCATTGTTTCCTTACACAGTTAGTAAGTAATTTGTTATATTAATTATTTGTGATACATTCTGTTACAACGTAGGCAGCCCATATAATTAACGGAGTTTAATTATTACGAAGGGTTCCCTGGATTTGTAACGCGGCGAAAAGACGTTACAGTTTGTAATTAATAAAGGTAAAAATTGAAACGTGTTTTGTATAAAAAACGTTCCTTATTTTGACCCTAATTTTTGCATCGCACCTTCCGCCATGTTATGGATCTTTACATAGTTTAATTTATTGTCTGATATTTATGAGATATGCTACCTTTCGAGCCTGCAATGTTTACGAAGTACTCTAATGTTGCTGTTTGGTTTTCCTATAAGTTTCTGGGTCCAGGTAGAAATTACTTAATACATTGTATTATATTGGATGAATACATGTAATATAATAGATATATATATATATATATATATATATAATACGATATATATTATATATGGTACGTGTAATATAATGAATACTATTTTATATTATATATTAGGCTACATATCACAAAACATTTTATATTAATGTATAGTAATATTATTAGTCAATATAAAGTTGCAAAAGCTAGCAGTAATGATAAATAAAATATAAATAAAATTATAAAATTGAAAATTTTGCTTTGATATCAAACTGTTTCATTTTTGAACAAATAAGTTTTTAGTTAGAGTTAGCCAACTCCGCAGATTGTTCATGATGTCAACTCTGTTACCAAAATTGGTTAAACAAAGTTGACAGTAAAGACGGTCCTAAGCAAACATCGGCACAAAATTTGACCAAAATTTAATTAACATTCCCGCCAGCATCTACACTGCTCTTCATCTGCCTACACACTGATAATCTTTAACCTTTTGTTTATTTTAAAGAAGCTACCTGAAGGCTAATATGATCGGCTATTTGGAATATGAAATATACAATATTTTTAAGCATACGATTTTCAGCGGCTACATGGTGTTTCTCATCAAATACCAGTATACTCTTTAAGTGAATTTTACGTGCAGTTGTAATTAAATACTTCTTTCATACTATCATGTGTTTATTATGATTAGATTTCAATTTAACTGAATTAAACACATTAGAATATCATGATTACTGTCAGATAAGATAAAGCGCTTTCACACAACTTGATAAAGCAAGAATTGGAAAACGTTTCTACGGGTTCGATAAGTTTACTTGACTATTAAAAATATCTAAAGATCTATTTTAAAGACAAATTTGGATCACCTTCAACAATACTAGAGCTCTTTAATTTTACTCTTCTTTTCTCTGCAATAATATCCGTACATTACTTAAACAACTACATTTACCTACCTTTTTTGTCCCTTTTGACTACCACATATATTCGATATAATTGTTAATGTTTTGTTACGACGGTTTTAATGGTCGTCGTACGGTAGACTGGAACTCAAAATAGAGACACTAAAGAAGTCACTAATTGCCAGCTTTAATTAATCACAAATAAAGTTTGCAAGTTAATTAAAATATTATAATAAAACAATAATTCAAGTTTAATTTGTCCACACGCAATAATAATATCAAGTAATAGAGTTCCACACTAATTATAACCCAGTAAACACCTTCCACTAATCTTTAACCACCACTCCATCCGCACTAAGAAAATCGTTCAACATAACCAAACTCTCTTGCTTTTATAGGACGAGCAGAGTTCCAGAATAACTTTCCATCCTTACTGCACGCAGGCTTAGTACGTATGCCACGTGTTCTTGAACACTCTGGATCCTACTTCAGTGCGGCCTTGACCGAGGTTGCACCTGCTGGACTATCTGAGGGACGAGAGCGGAGGACGCTCTCGGCTGTTCAATCGGGTTCTAGTTGCATTATGCTTCTAGCAACCTGTTGGACTTTCTCACAAATAATGTCACTCATTATAAGCTATCTAATGGAAAATATACCATATTCATGGGAAAGGATACACTTCAGAACACAAATGTAAACTATAAACATAAACCTTTTAGACAACTAGATTAATAATGGTGATTTTAACACAATGTTTAGGCTTCAAATAAACCGATGAAACAGGTTTAAATGACATTCCTTCTTATATTCAATGACATTCATAGAAATGGTTCTATACCTTCCAAGCAACAACCGTTACTAAATACTGGCAGTCTGTTCTAAGCTGACGAAGGCGAATACGACGCCGAAACGCATTCGACGAAAAAGACAAGTAAGTTTTCACAAGAGAAAGTTTCAATATTATACAAAGTTAAATAAAGAACACCAAAGAAGTAACTAATTATCAGCTTTTATGAGTAACAAATAACAATTTGAAATCAACAAAATATTCTCATTCGCAATTTGAGTTAAATTTGTACATACGCAATAAGAATATCAACTAAAAGAGTTCTGCGCTAATTATAACACAATATCACTTTTACCCACAACTATTTAATATCCTCTAGCCGCTATTTAATATCCTATTTAGCCAAATGTAAAATAAACTGAAAAGCCATCTGCTGTTGCTTAAAAAGGTAACGCAGGTGTTCCAGATTAATGGATAATTTGCGTCGTTAACATGCACTCGAAAAGTCAAGAGCGTACTATGAGCGGCCTTGACAGAGACAGGCACCTGGTCGACTAGCGTAGAAACGGGTGGAGGACGCTCTCGCCATCTACGCTAACATCCAATGTAATATTTCAACGACATTTTTCATTTAAATCGAAGGTTTTCAGAATAATTTGAAAGGCAGAAAACTAAATACTCTTCATTTTTTTAGCATTCAGTTTTAATAAAGTGCAAACGGTTGTTTGGTAGTTTTATTATTCTTTCTTCGGCTGTCAATACATTCCGCTTTTAAATTGTTCGACGTTGCAACATATTTCAAAATTGTTACTATAATAACCTCATTTGTACTACGTAATAAATATTATAACACCCTTATGAACTAAAATGTAGCCTATATATTGTAACGTTACATAACCCAGTCCCAAAAATGATAACTTAATTACCCTACCATAAAGGTCAGAAATGGATATAATATACCTAGCTCTAAATTACTTTATATCACCAAACATTATAAACTATATTTAATTGATATAAAGTGTAACAAGTGAATTATAGTGTACCCAGTGAGTAAATAAGTGACTTTGAAGGGAGCATCTTACAGACTTGTGCTGTAGATGTAGAAACAATTGATTATAATAGTAGACTGTGTTGCTACTAACCAGTTATGTATTTTGTTTAATTATTGTATGATTTGTATTGTGTAGGCAACTAAAATTTAGTACCTAGGTTTAATTTTATATTTAATAGAATAATTATGTTTGAATATAAGATAACCCAGGGTTAAAAATAAAAGAGTTAAATATAAAATGATAATAAAAAATAAAATAATACCGTATGAGGAAAATGGCAGAAGAAAATAGTGCCGTGTAAGGATACTATAAGAAATTAATAAATAATATATAAATTCAATTAAAGGAAATAATAATATTGAAGAACTATATCTCAGGTTATAAGAAAATAAACGGAAAAACCTTAAATAAATCAACTTGGATAATAAACCAAAGTTAAAAAGAATTATTTTTCTATATATAAGAAATAAATTTATAATAATTAAAAACAGCCTATATACTCAAAAGTAAATAGAGGCACCAATAAAAAAGGATAAAAAAATTATTGGTTACTATGAGTAACGATATAACAACATATGAATTAATTGTTAGAAACGATTGGAAACCGTTCGGTTGAGAAAAGTGATGTGACAAAAATTGTATTAAAACCATTTTAAAACTTTCGGAAACGGTACAAAATGGAATAAAAATTAACTCCCAGTATCCACCTTATGTTCAAGCTCCTTCAGATATCAAATATAACTTGCTTTACCCGATAAAAAAGTCAAATAACCAGTTCCAAGATCTGGCCTAGCTGAACCGCACTTCGAGTTTTAGCGAGATTGTATCGTCGGGACATTCAACGAAATTACAAAATAACTAGAACTACAACACTAGAAACAGCTCCATTCAAGTAAAAACTTCAAGGAAAGAGGTAATATAAACGTTATTAATTCTTATTAACCAAGAAAACCTCATATCAAATTGTGGTGCAGTTACAATATTTCGTAAATGATTCCATGTGTATAATAAAGAAATAATCTGCACTCTTGTGGACAAATCCGGAACTACATACTATGAAATAAACCAAAAATTCGAAATTTATTAATTTTTATCTTGTAAAGCGTAGTATATAATTATTCATTTCTGACCGTCTCATAACACAAAGAACTTACCTTTAACCCTGGGGAAATTAATAAAAATGAATTATATGTTGTTTAATGTCTAATCAAGGATAAAATTATAAAATCATAAAAATATATTTTCTGATAATTCAAATGTTTACTTAACTAAATCGATCCAATGTATTATTGACTGGAAAAGATCGATTATAAAATTTGTATACTGGAAGAAGAGGAAATCAGTGTATTATACAAATAAATACTCTGAAAATTTTATGTTAAATAATCAAACGTGTATTCTTTATTGTTGAGGGTAGTTGTTGTAGATTTTCAGTAAGCCAAGAAGAGGACTATCCACCGTGGAGTATTACCGAACCGTGGTGTTTGGTTAACCTAACATTTTGAGGTTGATGTCAAAATTAGCTGATCTTATGAACAGCGAATTTCAAAAATAAAAAATTGTATAATCTGGGTGTAACAAAATTGTTCTTACTCTCTCTTCTAACTAAAATTAAACAACTTCCTTAATCTCTACCAAATCACACACACTCGATTTCTGTTTCTTTTTGTAAACTTCAAATCCGATTGATTTGAACATTAATAATTATAATTCATAAGTGACGATCGCGAAAAAAGTAATGTGACTTTCGCTAATACCCGCGACACGTTACAGAATGACGTACTAAGGTGGGGCTTGAATAAGACGGAGGTCACACCTACAAAGCGAGGACGTTACAATATTTTGTTATTCATACTACAGACTTTATTTAAAGTATTTTTTTGTGTGTTACGTGTGGTTTATAAGAATAATATTTAGTATACACGATTATTAACAACACTTTTGATTGGCAACCAAGTTTTTGTGGCTCGTTATAAACATCAAACATTTCGCACACTCTGTGATATGGCTTCCTCAGTGCTACACATGAGAGACACATCACAGTACGGGCGCATATCACAAAATAGACGAAACGTTTCCCTTTCGTTGGGATAAACTAAAACGCGGTTGATAATCGAAGAAGTGTTTTTATAAAAGGTTTCGGAGTAAAGTTGTACAAATTAAAAAAAAAAACATTAAGGCTGTTAATTTAATTTTAATAAAAGTTTTTAACAAATAAATGTTTCGTGATGTTTAATCAGTTTTGTGTAAGCTTATAATTGGTTACAAAATTTTGTATTGAAATACTAAGAAACAATTTGCCACACGAAGATCTTTGCCTAACAAGACAATAAATTAACTGTTAAAATATCGTTGAATGTCTAATAATAATAATTTTACTTCGTCAGAATTGCCCTAAACCTTAGGTGACAGTATGCTTCAGTCCGCCCACTTATAAGACTTGTTTACGGAGAACGCATTTTCCGTTTGGAACTTAAGAAAGTAAACAGATTTCGTGAAAGCGTTCGTTAGAATCGCCACGGTAGGCGTACATACAACTATACAGTGAAAAGTTGGCAACAGTAGATGTACAGTACTCTGTATAGCCTATAACGTTCTGATCTTACAAAACACATTTTTTTATTTCCTCTCCAATAGTGTAACTTACAAACAAATAAAAAGTTATACCAGTACTATTTAAATCAGTAAACATGTTTTCCTGCTAACGTTACAGAAGTACTGAATAAACGTTGTAATACTAATAATAAAGACTTATTATATTGCTTGTCTAACATTTATTTTTTTCAATAATCAAATGAAAACGTATGGTCTATTGTTTGGACAAATATAAACATGAATGTATACACTGAGCAGACCTCGGGGGTTTGCGTTTTGTGTGGATCCACTTGTTGTATGTTTGGGACGTTGACATTACATATCTGTCTGTTGCAGAGTTAAATTTGTGTTTCTGACTATTGTGTCACTTTTAAAATATGCCTCCAGAGGAACGTAAATTTTGTCAGATTATCTACAGAATACTACAAAATCATTAAGAAAAATCATCATGTTAAATTAATATTACTACCTTACACATTAACTGATCAATAGCCTTAACAGAACTTATGTGCTTCTGCACAGCGCCATGTTTATATTAAGATAATCAATTACACCTCAGTAAACTCGTGGTGACACACTCTGGTAAATTCATTTTTTTAAAATTGGTATTATATTTAACATGTGATTTTGGAGGGGGGTGTTATCAGCAGTGTTGGATAAACGTAACATTCAAAATACAAACATCCTTTTCTAGCCGTTAATCCAAATTTGTCCCAGCAAGCGTCAAATGCGTGCTAGAGCGTTCTAGGAATTTTATTAGTTTGTTAAATTTAATTGCTATAATTACTATTTCGCTTAATATTTGCGTGGCAGGGAACGACAGTAAGCTTTATAAAACTAGTCGAAGTTTTATAAAATTAGTATACAAGTTCTTGTAGTTTACACACCACTGAAATGACAACAAAATTAATTTGCTCGTTTACCTGCAGGACCGAATTCAGCATATTTGCTGCAGAGCAGGAGACAAATTTCTACATAACTGCAGCCGAGATAAGAATAACTGTAGTCATCGGGCTTCTAGAGCATCTACATGTTAAAATTACTTATGCCCATAGTTAAAAGTATATATTATTAACAAATTCATTCACACCACATTCTTATTAGTGGTTAACGCTATAAATAGATACACTGTAAACGTTAATCAAACAGAATCCATACATATATGGAAATAGGACACTTGTATTCACTATTTAACAATAACGTTCATTTTTCTATACATAACCTGCACTTTTGTACTTACTTTACAGTGTATAATTCTTACGTTTATTGCACTTTATCAAAGCCGGCTTTAGTAGAAGGCCGGAATATTAAACGTGGCAACACTGGAACCAGCTGATATTTGAGGCCGACTAGACGATCTCTTAATTTATGTATTTCAATAATCAAATCGCGTCATTTTTATTTGCCGGTTCACAGCAGTTTCATAATTCTTAGTTCTTTTGCAAATTATAAGTTTATTATGTAAAATACTGTTTCATTATTTAAGAAATATAATAATTAACTCATTCATATGATACGAATTCAATAATTTGAACAAAATTAATCCAATAGGCTTAACACTAATTCACTAACCGCTTCAATTTAAACATATAGTAGCAAGTGCGCACAGACCTATAATTTATTTTTAGCTACAAATAGACCTACACATGGTTTTAATAATGCTATGAAATCAAATCAAAACTTAACGTGTTCACTTTAGCTGTTTTATTACACTATGCTTACAGGCCGCAGGCGCAACGTTGCAATGTTTAATATTCCGGCCTTCAGCTAGAGCCGGCAATGACCTTATGCATCAGTTTGTAGAAACATATAATAACGTTTTAAATAAAATTGCCCGTACAGAGTTTGCTTTGTACTCTACATGCCTCAACGTACGGTACTTCCAGTCTCCGTCGCTGCTGCGGAGCATAAATAAATTATCAACACCTGCACCGCTTCCTGTGTAATTAACTGCTAATAGCATTGTCGTCCTAAGCCAATCTCTATACAATCCCTATTCGTTTATAATACCGGTCACTTTCCCGGTAGAATACAAATATCCGCTGTATTAACTTTCTGAATAACTTCCCTACATGGAAATAGGTTCCTATGTTAATTAATAGTTGTCTTGTTTGTTCATCATCTTCTTTCACAGTGCTACACTTTATATAATATTGAAACTTTCTCATGTGAAAACTTACTTGTCTTTTTCGTCGAACGCGTTTCGGCGTCGTTTTCGCCTTCGTCAGCTTAGAACAGACTGCCAGAACTTAGTAACGGTTGTCTGTTCTAAGCTGACGAAGGCGAAAACGACGCCGAAACGCGTTCGACGAAAAAGACAAGTAAGTTTTCACATGAGAAAGTTTCAATATTATATAAAATGTTAATTAATTGTCAACGAGCGTCTCTTAACAGCCTCTTTGAGATTATCCGTATGTATAATCAAATTACATTTGTGTTACGTTCATTACTGACGTTTGTAGATTTAATTTGATGTTCCTGTCTAAATAAAATTTCTTGGTTACATCTACAAATGTACATTATTAGTTAGTGTTTTACGTATTACGTAATTTACCTCATCAGTATTTACGTTCAAAGTCATCAGTTACCTCAAGTATTTATTCTAACTTGGGCATTAGATTTTTATCAGTCTAAATTACTTTAGGTTCTTACAAGTAATGGTTTACCTGAAACTAAAATTGATATACCTTCATTCTAAAGCCTGATTATCATGTTCCATGTAGTTTCAAAGAAAACTGTTTCAGTGGAAAGTGAATATGTATGTGTCGACCTGTGGTTTTATTACTATTTTGTCAACGCACATTGATCAGCCTGTACGCTATTGTTACAATTTTACTGAATACAGTTCTTACTGTATTTAAGATAGATAAACAAAGGTAAGCGAAGAAATATTGTTGCACTATTAGAATGGACTGCGTTGGATTAAAAATTATAAGTATCTCTTACATTCGTGTCCCAGCTCTATCGAAACACATACAATATTCTCGAGTAGCTAAAATACAAATTGAATATTACGGAAACGAAATCTATTTATGGTTACGATTGTAAGATATAATCAGATCTTCCTGCCCACACCCCTGAGATTTGTAGGCATATAATATTCACTGCTTAACGATTAACGTGAATATAATATTCACTATTTAATAAGATACTTAATTAACGATATTTAGTTTCGCAGTACTACACGTAATGATTTCTTTGTAAAAAAAAAATAATAATTACAGTTTATTTAATTACAAACGTACCAATGTAGCAGCATGTAATTTACCTTACGGGTCAGTAAAATCAATGCAAAGACATTTCAAATAGATGTGTAGCCTACAATTAACACATTTATAACTTTTAAGTTACGTTTCTCTTAATTTCACAAACTCTCTCAAAGTAAAGAAAATACCGCTTGTGTGATGTATCACGGTTCTCTCTTTTAGCAGTGTTCTTTATTAGGTGCAACAGAATGGCTCTCGTTATCCATCAATTACTGTCAAACGCTTACTACTCCCTTATAGCAGTCACCCATGCTCTTGTGAAGGGCAACATAATACAGACCGATACGTTTCTTTCGTACCAATCGTATGAGATCCGTATCTTAACGTCGAATGACAGTGTCACCTCTAATATACAAGCTAGTTTAAACATAAACTGAATATAGAATACCAACAACATGATAAGTTTCAATCGTTCCGCAATGCTATTTATTGCTCTCCTACTCTCCCTTTGTCTGGCTCTTCCTCTGTACCTATCATTCACTCTCTCTCTATCAGACGCACACACACACACACACACACACACACACACACACACACACACATGCACAAACACTACAAATTTTATTTTATGTAACGATTATTAAAAGACAACATTTTATTTGTTCTTTTCTAATGTTATTTTTTTGTTTTCCCAATAACCATGGCGTTTTTTTAAATTTTTTATTGTATTGTATTTATTGTTCGTAGCCTAAAGGTACCATGCTGCTGTGTGTATAGATAGTGGCTCGGCTTGCCATTGTAACTAATGATAATGTGATGTATTTACAATAAAGGTAATGGTAACTTTATTGTAATTCTCAAAGGTAAAACCATACAACAAAGGTATGGTACCTTTAGGCTATGAACAATAAATACAATACAATAGAAAATTGAGATTATAGTACCATTAGTAAATAATAAGTGTGTGTATATTATAAATACATCACATTATCATTAGTTACAATGGCAAGCCGAGCCACTATCTATACACACAGCAGTATGGTAACTTTCGGCTATGAACAATAAATACAATACAATAGAGAATTGAGAGTATAGGTGCCATTAGTAAACAATAAGTGTGTGTATATTATAAATACATCACATTATCATTAGTTACAATGGCAAGCCGAGCCACTATCTATATACACAGCAGTATGGTACCTTTAGGCTATGAACAATAAATACAATACAATAGAAAATTGAGATTATAGGTACCATTAGTAAACAATAAGTGTGTGTATATTATAAATACATCACATTATCATTAGTTACAATGTCAAGCCGAGCCACTATCTATACACACAGCAGTATGGTACCTTTAGGCTATGAACAATAAATACAATACAATAGAAAATTGAGATTATAGGTACCATTAGTAAACAATAAGTGTATGTATATTATAAATACAACACATTATCATTAGTTGCAATGGCAAGCCGAGCCACTATCTATACAAACAGCAGTATGGTACCTTTCGGCTATGAACAATAAATACAATACAATAGAAAATTGAGATTATAGGTACCATTAGTAAACAATAAGTGTGTGTATATTATAAATACATCACATTATCATTAGGTGTTTTTTTGTTTTGCCATGGTTGTATAAAAATGCATGATTATTTTTAAAGAGAAACACCTTTACGCAAAGTTTTAAAACAAGTATTCACAGCAATCTAAGTTTTATGGAAATGAGTAATGTACAAAATTTCCAAGCTTATTATGTTTCACTGTGCTAAACTCTACAAGAAGAAAGTTGAGCAAAGTTTGCAGCTCAAAATAAGAGTTTATAATTGTCTTGTTACACACTGTAAACATGATGATCCTGAGAGAAAAGTATAGAAACATAAGTTTCCACAGGTAAACAAGTGCTTTTAGTACACCATTTGTGTGATGTCACCAACGTATTCAGTGTTCCTTTTCATACGTACAGAATACGCTTCATTTTGTCTCTTGATTTTTGCTACTTTGTTTCAGCTTTGGATTTACAAATCAAAAATTACAACTTTGCAAATAACATTCAATAACACTATTGTCTTGAACATTTTGCATTTTGGTTATTTATTGCAGTAATTTTGTTTCGTTCTTGTTCTTTATTTTTTTTTAGCTTTTTTATATATCAAATATTTTTAATTTTATTGTAAACGGTATACTTGTTTGGAAAATACTTAAATTACAATTACTTTTTTATTTTTAGTTTGAGAGTACACTTAATATGAACTTTTTTTAAAATTTGCTTCAATCGAAAGTCACTTCGCACAACTGCCGATGGGGCATCGTAACTTTAATAAGAATAATTAATAAAACCGTTTCTTTTGCAGTAATTACGTTTAGAAGCCTTGACAATTGTCCCAGCCTGTCAGAGGGTATGTAATCTTGCATTGAGGTGTTATAATAAGAACAGAAAGACAGTCTTGTGTGCATGTAAGCGAATGCGTTTGTACGGCTTTGAGCGAATAACAGGATAACTGCCTTCTACACGATTCAGTTCACTCCCAAGTATATTGTATGATATCTTGCTGTACATAGGAGAGGTGATTCTCTGTAGGATACTATTAATTGATATGTTATGTAAGTAAAAATACGCTAAACTATTGTTTATATATGACAGGAAGACAAACAAGTGTTTGGAGAACAAAGATTTGAGCTTCAGTAAATTTCACGAAATTAATTGATGACCCGTTGGGCACTTGGTGAAACATATTAAGCAAAGGTTTTTAAAAATATATAAACACTTGGTACGTTCACAGTTTTTATTAAACTCTGACAGCTGTTTTATCGTTTTAAACCTTTGTCAAAAAGATCAGTAAAAAACAAAACTAAACAGAGGCTGCAAGGGTGGTGAACATCTTTTAGTGCGTGTATCGGAACATGTGAACCACAAGTTCGCCGAGAACCTCCGGCCTATCAGCCTGCTGTCGTCCACTTCGAAAGTCTTCGAACGACTAGTCCAGCGGCGTCTAGCGGCTCACCTTCAACGGTTCGACATTCTGGTCCCCGAGCAATTCGGTTTTCGTGCTGGGCACTCCTCGACGCATCAACTGATGCGCTTCATGGAGACCGTGGCCGAGGCCGGTTGCTCGTGAGAGCAGACTGTCGCCGTTTCCCTTGATTTCGGGAAGGCTTTCGATCGTGTTTGGCATCCAGGCCTTCTATACAAACTCGCGGAGATTCTGCTTCCGGATTGCTAAATTCATTTGATTGCTAGCTTTCTTCGGAACAGAGCCTTTCGCGTGAGAGTAGATAACACCCTTTCTTCGGCAAGGGCTATTAATGTTGGTGTACCTCAGGGAAGCGTCTTGGGCCCACTGCTTTTCTTTGTGTACGTCAATGACGTGCCCAAGTTACCTGGCACCAGGTTGGCCATGTTCGCTGACGACACGGCTGTGTACGCCGTCGATCGTCGAGCTGAAACGGCAGTTATCTGGCTCGAGGAACAATTGGACGAATACGTTGAGTGGGCAATAATATTAAAATAATCTAAAACGAAAATGTTTTTCGATTCACTAGACGTATACAACACATATTGCAACACATCTTGCTTATATTGTCCTCATTTTCTTTGCGATAAAACGGGGACACAAACTGAAATTTGAGCTATCACTCCAATTAGTAAGCTGGTAGCTGTAACGTCCTCTTTTAAGATATGGTGCTGAAGCATCGTAGTATTTGCCAGTTTAATTGTTTCAATAAACTGTTTTAAGCTGGCGGTAATTATTATTTCTTTACATGAATATTAAGACCCAAAAATTTGGTTTCAAAATGTTACAATTTTTGAACGTATAGAGAGAATTTTCATCGAACATGTACGTCATTCACTTTATGGGCAATTCATAACACAACAGAGTCAGTGAATGAAAGTATTTATCGTCTAAAGGTCGAGCGCCTACGTATTTGCCACTACATAATCTCTACTGGGGAAACAATCAAGAACAACATAAACGTCCCTCATAAAGCCGAGGTTATTCTGCTGAGTTTAGATAAACGTTCTGTTTTAATATGGCAATTAAATTTTATTTCAGGGGTAAACGTTTCACTGGCGTTTTTGCTGAGGGTTGTGTATTGTAATTGCCAGTCACTGACTTTGTTGTTATATTTTAGTACATGTGTTTCGCTGTATACATTCCCATAGGTTCCCTATTTAGTGACCTCAAGGAGATTGAATACATTTCACGATACTAATTAATGACTCGTTGGGCACTTGGTGAAACATATTAATACAAAGGTTTTGTAAAATATATAAAAACACTTGGTAAGTGTAACAGATTTTATTTAACACTGACAGCTGTTTCGACTAACTAAGCCATTGTCAAAGAGGCAAATGAACAATTTGACGTTTCATTCGCCTCTTTGACAATGGCTTAGTTAGTCGAAACAGCTGTCAGAGTTAAATAAAATCTGTGAAACGTACCAAGTGTTTTTTTTTATATATTTTACAAAACCTTTGAATACATTTGTTTTCATTACTAGCTATCTGGTGACTGTGCACCAACAACAGTTAAAGCAACATTTTTACTATTCTTTACCTTAATAATCCTCACTTTTTTTTTAAAACGTTGGCACAAAAATTACGGTTTCTAAATATTAAATTATAGGCATCTTTCTCAAACGCTATTTCATAACCGATATTAAAAAACTCGCTCTAACTAGTAAACAGATATTAACTAATGTAATTTCATGATTTTATGTAACTTATTCTTGTCTAATCATAAACAAAAATATAATGCGCTAATTAAGATATGTTTCTAAATGTTCTATTAATTCTTTCCCACCTTTCTTTTCCGTTTTAATGTGATTTCAATTTCAGTAATTTCGTATAATTACATTTAATAATTACGATCGTGTTTTACAATGGCACAAATTTTTTGAATTTCCTTGGATATTCCTAAACTATATTAACTGTTTCATATTTTCAAGTTAGAATTTAAAAAACAAATTCAACTATTGATTTTGTTGTAAATGGCGTGTCTGAGTATAACTAAGAACACAAATATCCAATACTGACGTGAAAAACAGGTATTGGAGGTAATGTTTATTTCAATTTTAACCTTGTTGCCTGAAATAGCTCATTGCGAGCTTCATCTGAGGAAGCCGGTTAAAATGCTGTCAGTTCTGTTTTTGGTGGATGCGCCGTCGTTCAAAATACCACTTGTGTGTGTGTTGTGTAATGTATTCACATGGTATGTGTGATTTAAACTGTGTCATTTATTTAGGATTTTGTTTATATGTGTTTTTGTGTTTTCGTATATTTTTAGTTGTTTCAGTGTGTCTAATATTTGGGGTTTCGTGTGTACGTGTAGAATTTATACATTGTTGTCGATGTTTGTGTATGATGTTCCATAAACAAACAACAATGGAATATTTAACAATGCCTTCAGATGACTTATCCTAATATACAACTTGAGCACGCACTTAAATAGGGACAATTTTAAAATAAAATCAGACACTAATCTATGAAACGTAAATGAAATCATAAAAACATTTATCATATAAAAATTTAAGTTTGTAGCCACCAGCAGCTACTTCAGTAGTGTCATATGAAGACATGTTTTACACACAGTGACAAAATTTTATAGTTGTGTAAAATAAAACACAGAAACTATGACATATAACACTACTAAAATTATTTTCTAGGATAAACTACAAGTACAAATCTCCTGTGTGATTTTCACAAGTTAAGGATTATGATTGTCTACGAGTAAAAATTTTAGAGTAAATCAGAAATAAAAAAAAATACAGAAAGCATTAAGATAGATTAATGGTAGTCAGTACATTACTATTGTTACGACAGTCATACAGGTCGTCTGGTTATAGTGGAAACAGAATAAATGACCCTTATGAAGTCACTAATAACCAAGTTTAATTAGTCGCAAACAACAATAAAAAAAAAACAAGGCACTCTTATACAAGAATTCAAGTTAATTGTGTCCAACGCACAACAGTATCATACGTGTCGTCTTATTACAATTTTGCACTAATTAATTCAAGTATCACTTCCAACTAAACCACCACAATAAATAGCCATCCGCAACATCATATTTCCATGTCTAAACTTAATTGGACTCTCCGAAATCCAGTATTTATATTTCAGCCGGCTTCCACTGTAGTGAGATAGCGCGCCCCGATGCCGGTAGGATTATCGAGTAATGTTGAGAGGGGGCATTACGTAATTTTGCTGCGTAGAGTGATCTCCAAACGTCTGGAACAGCCTAGGCGCCGCGGCGTATCAGGAGTCACATAGACCCTCAACAATGCGATACTACGTATTTCATCAGCGTATAACTATATTTTTCAAGAAATTAATCACGTTATTTAAGCAGACAACTTATTCTCGAAATTAAATGGGTAATTTCAGCAAAATTAATAAATATAATATTCAACAATAAACTCTAACAATACGTAGTGTTTACTGCTAGTACCATCTATACAATACAAGTAATATCTGCGTAGTGTGCGAAAACATCAAATCCTGTTTACATGTTTTGCTGTTTACTGTGGAAAGGCAATCAGCATTCCCTTATCGTCAATGAGTACTAAAATTACAGTATATTGAGATTTTCATTGCGTTTTTAATACAGATTCAAGACTTGAAATAACAGTTATAAAAAAATTTAAATAATAAAGAGCTATTTGTTATTTGACTAATATGTTTAACATACAGAATAAATTTTTCGAAAATTTGTATAAGTTCTTCTAAATATCATAATTAGGTGTTAGTAGGAAGTTGTTGAGCGTGTTTATGAGCATGTTCTAATAATGACGAATTATAAAAGATAAATTTATGAATAAATTATTGTTGGCTTCAATAACTCTAGTATTTCGAAAGGGCTTATCGTATATCTACTGTTAAAGCTTTCCGGGCTCTTACAAGTTTTGTCCAAAATTTCTATATTTAACGACAGAACTTTTAACCGTTCCTATGACGTACACTTCTGTGGACCGAGAACACACAGGTCTCAAACGCCCGCGTAGCACCTTCTGGCTGTCTCACTGCCTAATCGGTTGAGGCATATCTGTTTAAAAATTTCACCCATGTGAAAATGTTGGAATACTAGGTTTCCTTAATACGACAGTTGCATCACATAAATTATGAACGGCAAACACAATTATTCGTTACAATATGAGTCGACAAATGAATGTGTCCAGGCATTCGCAATGATCAAATAATGACAACTTGTTAATTGCATACACCCGCAGTATATCCGATATTACTGACAAATTAGTTACTTTGTTATTAACGTGCAGGAATTAATTAATACAATAAAATTATTAATCAGCAATACGATGCCCTAGAAGTGGTTATTAATTATGTTCAGATTATAAATTAGTTATTTCAATTTTTGTGTATGCAACGCCATTATATACAGTACAATTTTGGATCAATATGATTAGTTTTCTTCATAACAATGTACGAGCGTTAGTTGAAAAGTTCGCGAAGCGACACCTGCAGCTTAGCGGTAAAACTAAAATTTTTCGTGTACCGCAAGAAACATCTTATGTGAACTTTAACATAGTGGTGTGATTCTATGTTAAAAATTGTTTAGCACTAACGGAAATTCAGGATACAATTGTCAATGTGTCAGGCGATGCTGAGACTTCAAAGCCAACGGTTTGTAAATAGGCACTTGAGTTTAAGCAGTGTCGTACGAACATTGAAGATGAGCCCCCCTCACCGCACTAGACGCCAAAAAATGAAACAACTGTAGATGTGGGAGTCATCTTGCACAACGCTTTTCCACACTAAATATTTGAGTTAAAGTACGATACACATAATTTTAGCAGCGTCACCCACTCTTCAATCTGCGGTCTTCCAACACCCAATACAATATTTTCAATAATGTCATATTTGTTGCACTTTTTGGACGTCCACTGCTGGGACGACGACGTTTAAAATTGAGTGTGCCCCACTTACCGTTGTTTTTGAAGGCGCAGCATCTCCTAACACATTTACAATTTTGTTTTGATTTTCCATTGGCGCTAAAACGATGTTAACAGAGAATTCATCACAACACGATGTCAGATTTTGTGCATTTTAAAAACAGGCGTGACAGCTGGTAAAAAGTGAATAAACTTACAGATATATCTGGAAATTAACAGGTGTTTACGTAAAATATACGTCTTGCAGCACACAAAACGTCTTCTACCACTGACCTAGAGGTGTCGCTCCGCGAACTTTTCAACTGACCCTAGTAATTGAATTAACACATTTGATACAGCGACAAAAGTAGTTCGGGCATTACAAAAGTATTGAGTGCTCAACTTACGCTAGCTTGTCTGTGTGGTGTGTGTGGTATATATCACGTAAATTCGTTATTCACATTTTCCTTTCTTAACACTCTGACTAGCTCTGTTTGATACTACCATCAAGTTCTGGTACAAACAAGACAGAAACTGTTAAAACGTTTCAGTTCAGAAAAGTAAATTGAGTGAAGAATTCAGTGATTCGCTTCCCAAATATCATCAGTTATAAAAACTGATAATATTAGAAACATACAAAGCAATGTGTCACCCCGATATAAACTATTTGTTCTTTGTAAATTGGACAAATATTAGCATTACTTGTACCTAGTTGTTACAGAAATATTGCGTCCATTATTTCTTGGCCAATGGAGCAAGTAGTCAACTACTTAAAATAATTATTTTAAGTCGAAAACTATAAAACTAAACCATAAAAAAGGCGACTATTATTGGATTATAAAAACTAACGAGACAATTGAGTGATGAGTGTATCTGATACTTTATATAAATACGTGTATGAACTATAAACTATATTTAACGGCTTTCTCTTCTTCTTGTTAAGTGTTATCCTTTCAAGACTTGACTGTTTATAACTACCACATTTTGTCCAGTTACACGTTCGTTTACTATGTTATGTTTACGTCCTTCGTGCCGTTGATAATACTATTATAAGGTTATGTTTGATCATTTCACAGTTACTAGACTTCATATTAGATTTGTGAAATATGATGAATTTTTACAGAAAAATACTCTCCTTTCACTGAGAAAGGATAACAAATAATTCCAGGAAACAGCAAATATCTGGACTTCTTTTTAAACCTTTCAGCTCTGGGCGTCTAACTATTTTCAGTATGCTTGTGTCAAATTATATAAATCACATTTATTACACACGCTACAACAGGATGTAACGTCATCCTGTGTTCTAAACAAAATCACTCCAAGTATTTCCGTGTCAATAATGACATTTGTTTCTGTGGAATCATGGATAAAACGTTGGATTTGTTATACACCTTCTAAAAAACTATGAAATACAGAGCTTCCAGACAGGCATGGAAACCGCAATAAATTTACAATAATGCGTGAACTGTAAATTTTCAACAAATATAGTATTATAAGGAAGAAATGGGGTGTAAAGTATAGGATGCGTCTCTTATAGCCTCTCCTATACAACCGTCAGCCTCACCTTCACGAGTTGTAGCGGAAGTTCGCTGCATGGTGCACCCTGTTCACACTAACGAGGCTCTGACGACCGAGTGACCGCCGATATAAGCGGTCCCCCTACTACCAAGTGCCAACGGCTTCTTTGAAGGCGGATGAGCGGGTAGTAGGTTAGGGCACTCTCTTGTCCTTGTGGTGTGAAAATACCCCAGAAGGTGGATGAACCAGAGATGGTCAACGGCATAGGATGCAGAAGGCAACGGGAAACCACTGCATTAAAGATCTGAGGATATCCCCAGGCTTTTAGCATGATGGCTACGTCTAATGCAAAATATTCCGGAGTTTCAATTCCCCCATTCGGTTCTCCGGGGGGGAAGGTGTTGGATAGAGTCGATTTTGAAGAAGTAAATCCTATTGTCTACAAACGAAAAAATGGTTGCAAAATCGGCACTTGGAATGTTAGAACATTACTGAAGCCTGGTAAAATGGAAGAGGTAAAGCATTCTATGATAAAGGCAGAGCTTAATATATTAGGTGTCTG
Organism: Magicicada septendecula; assembly: GCA_034769895.1. Classification (NCBI taxonomy): domain Eukaryota; kingdom Metazoa; phylum Arthropoda; class Insecta; order Hemiptera; family Cicadidae; genus Magicicada; species Magicicada septendecula. The sequence continues at coordinate 10,174,185 of CM068375.1, forward strand.
CGAGACAAAATGGGCAGGAAGTGGTGATTTCGTATCAGGTGATTTCAGAATTATTTACAGTGGAAAGGAAGACCCAGGAAGAAATGGAGTAGCATTGTTCTTAAGAGGTGAATGGAAGAGTAGTGTCTTGAATACATGTCACAGTAGTGATAGATTACTGATGATAAAACTTAGGGCAGAGCCAGTTGATTTGTGTATAATTATGGTGAACTTTCCAACAACAAGTAGTAACAATGAAGATATAGAATTAATGTATGAACAGATTGAAAAGTTGCTCAAGATAATAAAGAAAGACGATAATGTAGTTATAATGGGCGACTTTAATGCATCTATTGGTGCTAACAGTAGTCAAGAATGTGCCGGGAAGTTTGGTTTGGGGAACATCAATGCACGAGGGGAAAGGTTACTTGAGTTTTGTGAGCAGTATGAAATGATCGTCACGAACACATGTTTTGAAGTCTCCAAAAGACGACGATACACTTGGAAAGCACCGGGGGATGTTAGGAGGCATCAGATCGATTATATTCTAGTCAGACAAAGATATAAGAACCAAGTCAAATCTAGTCATTCATATCCTGGTATGGATATAGATAGTGACCATATTCCCGTTATGGCCAAGTGCAATATTAAATTTAGGAAAATCAGGAAATCTAAACAAAAGAACTGGTGCTTAGAAAAACTGACCGATGACAAAATAGTAAAAGAATTGGAAGAGGAGACAGACATGTTGATGGAAGGAAGGCCAAGTTGGGAGGAAGTAAGGGATGGAATAATTGCAACAGCACAGCGTGTTCTAGGGAGGAGAAAATTAGAACCACGGAAACCGTGGATGACACAGGAATTGTTGGATCTAATAAGGAGGCGTAATAAGCTGAGAAATAAGGATTATCAGGAGTAGAAGAGAATAAAAAATCAGATTACCTCTATGTGTCGCATTGAAAAAGAAAATTGGATGAAACAACTAAGTCTTGAAATAGAAGATGATTTCAGTAGAGGAAAATGTGGTAAGGCATATTTAAGGATAAAATCATTACAGTTGAAGCATAAGACTCGAAGTAATGTTGTTAAGGATAAAAATGGTAAAATATTTTTCGAAAATGATAAGGTCAGCGAGCGTTGGAAGGAGTATATAGAGGAACTATATGACGGGGAAGCTGTGGTAGTCACGCAAGAGTTTCTAGAAAATGAGAATGCTGTAGAGAGAGATATGGTAGGACCGCCAATTAGCAGGGTGGAATTTGATTATGCCCTTAAAGGTCTGAGTATGAAAAAAGCGACAGGGCCTGACAGTCTACCAGCAGAGCTTTTGAAAAATGTAGGAGAGAGAACGAAAGACCAGCTATTTCGAATAATTACTGGGTGCTATGAAGAGGGAGTATTGCCAGATGATTTCATTAAAAGTAGAACAATCACAATACCAAAGAAAGCTAAAGTAGACGAGTGTGCTAATTATAGGACGATAGCCTTAATACCTCATGCTGCTAAGATTTTGCTGAACATAGTGAAGAACAGACCGGAAGGAAAGATTGATCACACTTTGGAGGAGGATCAGTTTGGATTTAGAGCAGGTAGAGGAACCAGAGAAGCAATCTTGGCTCTGCGGCAGATCTTGGAGAGGAGAATTGAAGTGAATAGGAAAACCTATTTAGTATTTGTGGATCTCGAGAAGGCGTTCGACAATGCTGATTGGAAGCTGTTGTTTCAAACTATGAGGACGTCAGGACTTGACTGGAAAGTTAGAAGGGTAATCTTCAATATTTATAGGTTACAAAGTACTGAAATAGACATAAATGGATGTAAAAAGGAAGCAATAATAAGAAGAGGGGTAAGACAAGGTTGCCCACTGTCACCGTACTTGTTTAATTTGTTTATAGAAGATGTTGTAACTCAGATGAAAAGGAGTTCTAGGGGAATTAAAATAAATGGGGAACGGATACACAGTATTCGCTTCGCAGATGATATTGTACTGATGGCTGACTCAGAAAAGGATATGACCCGAATGTTAGGTACGTTTAACAAAATTCTTCACGCTTGGAGATTGAGGATAAATGTTAAGAAAACTAAAATAATGGGTGTAAGTAAAAAAAGAGAAGACATTAAATCAACCATTGTGTTGAACAACACAATATTGGAGCACGTTACTGAATTTTGTTACCTGGGTAGCATAGTTACAAGTGGGAATAAGTGTCTGGCAGAGATTGAGTGGAGAGTAGCTCTGGCAAAACAAGCATTCCAGAGCAAAAGGAACTTATTAACAAACAACCATATTAGTATTGAAACAAGGAAAAGTTTGTTAAGGTATTTGTATGGAGTGTTTTAACTTACGGGTGTGAATCGTGGACCTTAGGGAAGGTGGAGAGTGACAGACTTCAGGCAATGGAGATGTGGCTTTGGCGGAGAATGACAAAAACTAGTTGAACAGATAGGAAGACGAATGAACAGATCTTAGAGGAAATAAATGAGAATAGAACACTGCTTAGGAGCATAGAGGTGAGGAAGATTAAGTTGATAGGGCATGCGATCAGACATAGTGCTTTTTTAACTAACATCTTTGAGGGCAAAGTAGTGGGGAAGAAGCCCAAAGGAAGACCAAGAACTGCATACTTACGCAGCACAATGAGTGTCGTGAATAGTGAGTCCCATGGAGAAATGAAGAATATCGCAAGGGATAGAGTGACGTGGCTACAGCGACAAGGCATTGCCTTTACGAGTTAAAAAAAAAAAAGGAAGAAATGTTAGAACATAAGACTGAAGCTAGAAATGAAGGGAACTGAATGCTTGTATGAACATCTCTTTATGAGAAACAATTTGTACGGAAATATGAAACGGTAAGGTCTTAATCAATGAATTACATTTAAAGATAAAAAATGCTATAAACGTAATGAGATAATTAGTTTATGATGTATGATGTATGTTTATGATGTAACCAGATTCTTTTTGCCATAATAATTACTGTATTACTCTTAATTCCGAGTTTGGGATCTAAACAGACACTTAAAATGTAATAAGAAACATTTTTACACAATTGTTTGTTGATTCTCCAATTTTCAATATTGTACGGTGACTTGAAAAATAACAAAAGTGATAAGAGGACAGCTGAAGATAGCCAATGATAAAATGCTTATCATTATGTTTGCTAGTGATATCAATATCGCGATCACCACAGTGTATTTTGTTGCTAGCCAATCTTGCACGTGTCTATTTAGGTAGAAATTTTTGTAGCAGCAAAATTAGGTTTAAAACTTCATTCTGTTTTTTTCTGAAGTAGCTTGTATATTATTTTATGCTTTTTTTATATATTATTATTATCTCAATTTCAAGGGGCTTTTATAATTTCAGTATTGTTAGAGATTCATTTTTCATAGAGTTTACGACAGCTGTTCCAACAACAGCACTCTCTGGAAATACAAAAAGTCTTTATTCTGCTTACAATTAGCGGACTTTCTTAATGATTGCTGAAGCCGAATTTAAAAGTAATCTATAATAATAAATCAGTAGCGGGGAAAGTTTGGCTTCGCTAATCTTTAGTGGCTACGTTAAAAAGGCTTCAGACTTTGCCTAATTTCCATATCTTGATAAAGAGCTGAGTTAGACAAAGTAGACAAATCATAAATCTGTCACGAAATGGTCATGAGTTTAAGTTCCAGAAAAATATTTAACTTCTTTAACACACAATCATGTACACTTATCTTCGGTCCCCTTTTACATATATAGAATAAATATAAATATTATACATATATAGAATTTACATATATAGAAAAATTAAGCTTTTGAACAACCTAGACCAATAAGTGAAGCAAGAAAGTTTGCAAATATAAGTTTGGATTGATACAATCAAAATAATATTGATACGGCAAACTTAATTCTACGATATCATACCCCTCAACGTGAGAGCCGAAATTTCTTCTAGAGATACAATTGTGAATTCACATTACTTAAAATGAAACGAAAGTCGGTCGTGAGCGGTTTAGTAAAACAAATTGCTTTCCACCACCTTGCAACTACACGTTTTTTCCTTATTTTAAACAAAGGAATTATTTTATCTCCACATAGACGGCGTTTATTGTTAACAGCGTAGCTACAAAGACAAGCCTAACAGACCGTATAAAAAAGATAACAACCAGCAAATGGATGTTTCTCTGATTGCTTAGTCCTTTTGCTTCCTCAAAAAGAATATATACTTTCTTTTTACAATTTGACCTGCATCTAGTTCTCGTTTAAAATATTTGCAAAAAAAAACATTGCTAATCTTAATTTAATTTAAATTTGGAGTGAGTCTACCCATATCTTAAAGGCGTAGTTTTTATTGAAATATATTAATACAAATGAAATATATTGACATAATTCGTATATATATATTTAGGTCTTGCTGTCCGAAAGATATGAGCATCTCTCATGCAAAATTTCGTGGTCTGCCGATTTCCAATTACAATATTTCAAATTACGTTCTCAACAGCCTTTGTATCTATGATGTCGCTTCACTCTTCATTATCTGCATTACACTCAAAATCTTCCTTGTATCTCCTTCCTGCTCTCACAATCTTCCTCCCAACCGCAACAACACCTTTACTGAGAACACCTCTAAGGTACACCTTCCAGCTTTTCGTCGACTGCTTCCCTTTGTTACAATTTAACCATCTTTTTCCACAGCGCATTTTAAATAGTAACCGCTCCTATTTATTAATAATTTTAGTACAATGTAAAGCAATTTCTAGTTGCCTGTGCTAACATTTTACATGTTCCGTTCCAGCTCTTTCTACGGTAGTTTTTTTTTGTTTTTTTGCTATTGCACATAATTCCTCTGATGTCCCTTATACTCATTCCCTCATTCTGATGTGCACATAATTGCACACCTGTCCCTCCACTATTGATGCTTATGCTCTAAGTAAGTAAACACTGTCCTTCCCACTAAAAGTTCGTCCTGATATTTTGGATATTTAGTTACAATGCATGATATCGTATAATGCACATGATATCACAATAGTTGTTTTGAATATTGTGTAATGTATTGCATTTAAAACCTATCTGTAGAAAGAGATTATATATGCATAGAGTTTACACAAATTAAAACCGTATTGTTCATTTTTATTATAAAACATGCTCAAATTTTATTGTTTCAACTACTTACAGTCTTAACTGTCCTGAGTTTACATTTTAATATTAATTTTAAAAATTTGATATAATTCATGATAACCTAGTACAATAAAATTCTTAGATACATTTACACATTCTTTAAATGTCACTTGTACATTCTGAGACAATATTACTGCTTTTAAACCATTCATTCACTAGCTTAATATCAAGAAATTCCTTCACGATTAGAAGTGCTTTTGCACCTTTGTTAACACATATTAGGCGACTTAAAAGCAAGTACAAGCTGGTAAAAATAATATTTTAATAAGTCATTATGGTTAATAAAACAGTTTCTGACACATTCTATGATAATTCATTTACTTTGAAAACATTTTGCATAATCCATTATATTTTGAATATAATATTGCGAATAGGAGTAAAAAAAACAAAAAGTCCTTTTTGAGGGTAAGATAATTAATTGAAAGGATGAAAGTAATTCAGAAGTACAACTAAAATTTCTAATTACATCACTAGATTAAAAATTTCAGTTATATCTTTTTATGACCTCATAGTCCGTGCAGGGAGAATGAAATACATTAAATTTAATGAAATATACTCTATTTGAAGATAAATTTTGAGGGTACAGTTTTTGAGTACAAACAAAGCTAAATAATAAAGCTAAAAATTTTAAAGTTATAAGAAATATTGCGAATAGGAGTAAAAAAAACAAAAAGTCCTTTTTGAGGGTAAGATAATTAATTGAAAGGATGAAAGTAATTCAGAAGTACAACTAAAATTTCTAATTACATCACTAGATTAAAAATTTCAGTTATATCTTTTTATGACCTCATAGTCCGTGCAGGGAGAATGAAATACATTAAATTTAATGAAATATACTCTATTTGAAGATAAATTTTGAGGGTACAGTTTTTGAGTACAAACAAAGCTAAATAATAAAGCTAAAAATTTTAAAGTTATAAGAAAATGTTTTAAATGTAACATAATTTGACTTATTATTAACTTAATACATACATTTTGTGTTAGTCAAAATAAAGTGTATACAGTTATTCAATTTAGTTACAATTCATGTGAGTATCGTGATTGCTTTTTTCCATTGATCAATAAAATATTCATGTGGCAGTCACACATATATTATTAAAAGTAATACTAATGTTTACGTAGTCACACAGCAGCCTCGTTGAGGGAGTTTATTCATGTTAAATGGAACCAGCCAGAGCAAATTTGCTATAAACGGCTTAGCAATTAAAACGTAAGAACGGTGCCTACTGTAGGGTTTGACGTCTGCGATTGTGAAATGGAATAATTAGATTACTTTCACTTGGCCTCACACTGACAATTTTAACCATTAGAGTTGGCATGAGAATGATTTAGTATTATTATCAAGCACATGGTTAGGTAATACGGTGGCTAGGCAGCCTATCTATAAATTATGAGGCTAATTCCTAAGACTCCTGGAAGTATATAGGTGGATTAGATGTCCTCTGCTTCTAGAAACGATGAAAAAATTACACTGACATCTATTTTGGTCGATATCTTTTTAACACTATTTAGTCTAATAATAATTTAGATTTGCATACATTTCTTTTAAAAGGACATATGTTGATAAATATTGGTGTTGGTATATTGGTTAATTGATGGATTATCATAAAATATAAAAGATAATAATGTAGGGAATTTTTATTACGTTGTATTGGTAACGGTCTGTATGTTTAAACTGCGACCAGAAGTTTCTATTCCACACGTAAACTTCGTGTGTGATGAGATTAATTTCTTTTCCGTAACGTCTCCAGACAGGCCAGCAACATCGATGGCGATAGTATTCTTCAAGAACGCTTATAAACGAACCTCTATGTTTACACAAGATATTAACATAAATTAAGTGTCAGCCTGTATTAATTAAATTAATATACACTGTCATAATGAAATCATGGAAATAATATTGAGATTGGAAAAGCACCTTGATAATAGTGTTCACGATTTATAGGTTTGGTGTGTAGAATACGTTGCCGTTACAAAAACACGTATGAAAACATAAGCCGACGAAATTAATTACTAACAATTTTTTATAGCATATAATAAAAATAAATGTAACTTATATATGTTACGTTGGTAAATTATTCCACTGCAATCTACCTTAAAAATTATATACTTAATAGAAAAACTGTTATGCGAATGGATGCATTCTCCAAAATAAAAGATCTCTTTAGTAGCAGTGATGGCGTTTGTCGTTTTAGATTGTCTACGTAATGTACGTAATGTGTAATGTTTTCTAAAGTAGCGGTTACAAACATTGGATGTAAAAGCGGAATCAAAGAGAGATAGAAAGAATAAATAAAGTTATAGCGGGTAAACAGTAAAATGGGAAAGGAACAAAAGCTACAAAAAATAATAAACAAAATATCAGATAAAACTGAGATACCGTGTATAATCTGGTACAATCAGAGATACAAAAATAAATGTAAACTCACAAGCTAAAACGTTTTGTTACTTTTTTCTGTTGGTGTGAAAAGATGCCGTTATATAAATTTCCGTGGCCTTAGTTTAGCCAAATTAATCATTTCTACTCTGTAGCAGGGTGTTCAACTTAAGAATGTTTCTCTAATAAAACGCCTTAAAAACCGTAATAGCAGAAGTAACAAAGAAAATATTTTTTCTACCTGCAGGCTTCTGAAAGTTATTTATAAAACGAATTAAATCTTTGTATTCAATTCAAATGACTGTAGTTAAAACTGTTTGAAACCCAAAACTTTTAACTTTTGCGTTTGTAACAGTTTCATTTAAAACTTATAATTTTTAAAATACATTGTGACGGCAGCAAGGCAAACATCTGCTCTCCGGTACCAGCGCCGCGAACACCTGGCGGCGCGTGACACCAGACGAATACGCAGCGAGCCAATCAGGGATCAGCTGCCGAGACGTGACACCTGACGTGTCCGCAGCGAGCCAATCAGGGATCCCGGTCAGGGCATAAAAAGAGCACCGCTAGAATTTTTTCGGGGTCACTTCGCTTCTGCTTCTGGAACAGGAAGGACCTTATCTTTGGACCAGCTCTTCACTGGACACATTCGGAAGTGATTTCGCTATGGTACAGCTGCTGCCCTGCCGCCTTCGTTTGAAGAGGACAGCAACATTACATCTGCTGCCCTGCTTGCCGTGTATTCTACACCACAGGCTCAAGAAGGAAGAAGACAACAACTCAGCTGGCTGGTGAACTGAGTAGCCAGCACAAGAACAGCTGAGTCTCGTCGAACCTTCTAAGGGCCACCAGCCAAGCCGACCCTTCTCAGGACCAACACTGTTGAAGAGGAGGAAGCATAGCCTGCCAGAGCTCTATTTGCGCAGCGCATCTTACTCGCTGACCCTCAGGCTCTTAGGTAGCGCTGCCCCGGACGACCCTTGCGAGCCCCCACCAGTGGTAAGCGAGCTTGGATATCGCCGTGGTAAAGAGGCCGGTGGACACCTCTCTTGGTAAGGAATGGTATTCAATGAAGCCGGTCATTAGCCCAGCTTGTTAGACAGTCTGAGCGTTCCAGTTCCCTTAGTCGAGGTCCGGCTTGGGCCAGACCCTAGGTCCCTGGTTACCGCCGGAGGCAGCCTGGTTCCCTCTGTTCGTCGAACCTCCCGCTCGTTGACGGACATACCCGGTACGGGCGAGTCGACGAGCACGCAGTCGCTCGCCACTGCCTTGCTCCACTCGAGCGACGCGCCGCGTTCTCCGCTAATGCCTGCGAACCAAGTTGATCTCCGGACGGTCCCGCTGCCGGGTGACGAGACCGACGCTTTCGTGGCGGTTGGGCCACGGGGGCGCCCGGTTAAGAAACCGAGGCGGAACCGCTTCTCCTCTACCTCTTCCTCGGCGTCCGTCATGGAAGTTGTCCTCGCCGATGGCGAATCCGGCACGGGGCCGACTGTGCCTGGTGATGCCCAAGGTCGCATCCCGCCCGTGTTCGTTGCCCAGACCTTCAGGTCCATCCGCTCCCGCTTGGAGACTGCCGATATAACCGAGAGGTTCATGCTCTTGGTGGAAGCCGCCACTTGTGTAGGTCTTCTATGAGTCGGATTCTCAAACGTGACTTCTCCATTCTTACCTGGAACGCCAACGGGTTGGCTAACAAGATCCAGGAACTCCGAGAATTATTGGCCTGACTCAAACCCGATGTAGTACTTCTCAATGAGACCCACTAGACCCCTGCCAATCGGTTACGACTGGCCAAATATGTGTGCTATCGAAACGACAGGCCGGGCAGTGCTGGTGGCGGTACTGCGGTCGCGGTGAGGGTCAGTCTTGAGCATCACCGAGTCATCTTGCCTGCAACGACTCACCTCGAAGTTACCGCTGTGGAGATGTTGAACACTCTAGGCGGTGTACTCTTGGTAGCGGCGTACAAACCGCAGCAAAAAGAGCTCCTTCACCCGATCTTGCGATCGCGTTCGATGGAAACAGGAGGGTCATCATGGCCGGCTAGCTGAATTGTAAGCATCGCGATTGGAACAGTCGCTTGACTGCCCCAAACGGGAATCGCTTACGCAGGTTTGCAGATTGACGCAGGGTAACAGTGATTGGGCCAGCCCAACCTACGTTCTACCCCTCACAACTCCTCGCGGCTCCCGATGTCTTGAACATAGCGGTGATCCAAGGAATTGACTGCCGGGTCCATGTGTCCGCTCTAACGGAACTATCGTCCGATCATCTCCCCATCTTGATACACGTCGATACCATGCCGATACACCCAGCATATCGTACGCAGAGATGTCAGGAAGCTGGTAGAATAGAATGGAACCGCCATGGCCCGGTGTTAAGTCGCCGATTGCCAGAGTCGGGACCACTCGAAACCGTCCGCCAAGTCGACGAGGCAGTCCCGCGTTTGACGAGGATGTCGTATCTGCGATCGATGCGTCTTCCAGGATGAAGCCTGGCTTCACGCCCCACTGGCAACGGATCCCAGAGGAGACGAGTACTCTCGCTTGCGAGAGAAATCGCCTCAGGAGGCGCTGGCAGCGGACCCGTGAACCGGCCGACAAGGCAACGTACAACCGGGCGACCGGCATTTTACGTCGTGAAATGCAGGCCTACCGGAGAAGCTGTTGGGAACTCGCCGTGGCCCAAACAAGAGACGGATCGGACGAAAGTAGCCCTTACCTGATACCTTCGGCGTTGGTAGGGAAGAGGCGTTGACCTCGTATCCCAGCCATTGCTGGAACTTTCGGTCAAATCCTGGCTCGCCCGGAGGCGAAGACCGAAAACTTGGGCTCGTGTTTCGAGCGACAGTTCGCTGCTAACCCCCCCATGGACTAGGACTTCTATGAAGAAGTCGAGAACGAAGTGGAAGACTTTCTGTCTCTTCCTGTCACTGCGAAGCCCGAACCCATTACTAGGGAAGAGGTCACAGATCGGCTCGTTGAACTCATACCGAGAAAAGCTCCTGGCCCGGACGGCGTCCCGAACGCCGCTCTAACTCGATTCCCGGAGCAAGGAGTACTTTTCTTGGTCGCGCTGTTCAACGCGTGTCTAAAACTGGCCTATTTTCCCCAGAAATGGAGTAAGGCGACGGTCATAGTGATCCCGAAACAGGGAAAGAACGCTTCCCTTCCCGGCAACCTCCGGCCCATTAGTCTACTGCCAGCCACGTCAAAGGTTCTCGAACGTCTTGTACAACCGAGAGTCCTAGACCATCTACGAAACTTCGATGTACTGGTCCCCGAACAGTTCGGTTTTCGTGTGGGGCATTCCACCACTCATCAGCTGATGAGACTGGTGGAATACATGACGGGCGCCGGCTGTCGAAAAGAGCAGACTGTCGCCTGTTTCCTAGATGTGGAGAAGGCCTTTGATAGTGTCTGGCACGACGGGCACTTGTTAAAGCTCCGGGAAATCCAGCTCCCAGATTGCTAGCTTCGCTTGATTGCTAACTTTCTGATGGAGAGGACTTTCTGCGTGAGAATAGATGACCATATCTCTTCCGAGAGACGCATTACAGCCGGGGTACTTCAAGGTAGCGTGCTAGGGCCTCTTCTGTTCTCCGTGTACGTCAACGACGCACCCAGAGAGACTGGAGTCCAGATGGCCCTGTTTGCCGACGACACGGCGGTCTATACCGCCGATCGGAACGCTGACAGGGCTATCCCACGCGCACTCCAGCGAGCACTCGATGCGTATTCGGCGTGGACGGAAAGCTGGAAAGTTGCCGTCAACGAAACCAAGAGCTCCGCGGTGCTATTCACAAATCGCCAGAAAGAACCACGAGGACGAGTGAGACTCGTTAGAACGTACCTGCCCTGGTCGAGAGAGGTTAAATACCTCGGTGTCCACCTTGATCGTCGGCTCATCTGTCGTGCCCACGCTGAGACGATGCGAAAGAGAGCGTCCGCTCGTCTCGCGCAACTGTTTTCTGATACTTGTCAACAAGGCTATGACCCGCAAGCTGGGTAAGTTGATCGTCAGCGCGTATCTGTTGCCGATCATTACCTACGCTATTCCCGTCTGGGGTTACCTCGCAACCGTTCATAAAAGAAAGTTGCAAAGCGTTCTCGATAGGGGTCTTCGGCTAGCGGCCAAAGCCCCCTATCGGTTCCCTTCTCGACTTTTGAGAAGAGGACTCGGTGTCAGCTCCTTGGAAGACACCGCAAGGCGACTTGCACGTAAATTTTACGTCCGAGCTGCGAGGACCCAGAAAACCCCTCTCATAGCTGGCCTTGGCAAGTATCGAACACGTCCAGGTGATTCATGGAAACGGCCTCGACAAATACTGTATTAGGACGACCTAGTACGCGCATGCCGTTGTAGCGGCCACTAAAAAAATATCAATATTCCGTCTGGACAAGACCACTAGCCAGGAGCCCCTACCGGTGGCTCGGTACTAGTAACCCATTGGGTCGTCTCACGACGCGCAACCCAACAGCTCTGGCTCTTCTTTTTGGCGCACTCCATTGCCACGCCATCGGACGCGGAGCCAGCCGGAAGGAACAGCCGAAGAGTGGAACCGACGTTCTTCGCATTCTTTGCCCTGTAACGCACCAGCGGTGGACTTCGCTGGGCCGGCAGCGGACTCTACACACCGATGACGAAAGAAGAGGAGGACTGCAGTACGCCACGAACAGCGGGCGCAGCCGCCGACCATCTCAGCGCGGCTCGGGCGGAACAAACATCACAGCGTTTTCGCCACACGGCCCTTTATATGGTCACCAAAATAACGAAGAGTTGTAAGATTGGCGCCATTTGCCATGTGGCAAGCCTTTTGTCCGGTGACAATGTTTAAAAGAATACACTCTGCAAGTATGTTTATTTTTTCCTAACGCACGTTTCACAGAAATTATTCTGTAACTTCAGAGGTTTGTTTGAGTTGGTAACTGAACGTTTGTCTTACAATATAGTAAACGGATAGTGATTAGATTGAAAGTGAAACATTCAATTACAATTCAAACAAACCTCTGAAGATACAGAATAATTTCTGTGAAACGTGCGTCAGGTGAAAATAAACATACTTTCAGTGTTTTTTATTTAATATGTAACATGGGAGACCTGCAGGTAATTCAACGAGTTACTTACAAAGGTATAACTTATAAATTATATAAATCTTACCATCACTAAGAGAGTTGTAAGAAATAATTTGAACAATAATCTGTATAGAAAAACGGACATACAACAATTAGTGTAACAAGTTTTAATCTCTTTCTAACGGAAACATTTATAATTTAACAAAAAATTGCAAAAAATTTATCTGATTAATAAAAGACTATTAAGTTCTATATAATTTATGGAATATATTTACAAAACATAAAATTTACATAAAGTAATTACAGTTAAGTAAAACTTTAGAAAATAGAGCGTGACGTCTGTACAGAATTTGCACACTGATTAAGTCTTGTATTGGTACTAAAAATCTTTAGGGATTAATAAAAAAATTACCTATTTTATATAGTTAAGTACGCTGTTCCGTATGATTTTCAAGTCAGTTTATCAAACACAGCTTTTTATACAGCTTTTTTGTATATGTATTAAAATTATTTGATATAATTAATTTGATACATAACAGAATAAAATGCACGAATTTTCCATAATATTATTAAGACCATATAAGACTACTGTATTAACAACACAACCTATACTGTGGTACAACTAAACTATTTGAAGGATATTAACAATTTGACTTCTTATAGTTAGTATAACAAAAGGTTTTTGGAAGGTCATAAATTATTTTAGAATGTTCTTTTATACAATGTTAATTAAATAATTAGTATTATCAATTTCCCTGGTATTGAAAACAAAGGTTGATGCCTCGTGAATCCAAGATGTGTTGCCCTACGATCTTGAATTCACCATCTCGTTTTGTGCGGCGTTCCTGTCGCTCCCGACATTCTTGAAAATTAGTCGTCACTCCAGCCTCTATCAAAAGGTATTAAGAAGCCAAAAATTTTGGAACATCTCTCACAGTTGCTTGTGATGCTGTAATCACTGAAATGTTTTTTCAAGCACAGTCTGTGGTTAAGCACAACTTCCTTCATCGATGTCAAAATGCGAAATCACGTTACGTTTCCTATGCGATAAGATGTAATTACGTTATGTCTATTGTAACAGACGAATAAGCATTTCTTGAAAAACGTCTACAAGAGTTTCACCTAAAGCATAAAATGACGACCTAGGTCAACGGACCAGCATAAAAAGAGAGCTAAAATCCGCAGACGGTAAGTTGCAATATATTTGATAAAAAGAGAACTGACAGCAACCTGACGACGACAAGCTTTAACAGTGACAAACGAACAATTACAAATGGCTGCAAAGAAAAAAATAATGGACCAAAGGACAAGAATCACAAGGTATACCTCTGTACAAGCAATTTCTTCTTACGTAGCATGTGAAATATTCTTCGGTGGAATAATAACGCATCTCTCTTCTATTACGGTGAATTTAAGATGCCTTTGACAAGATACAAGCTTGTGTGTGTGTGTGTGTGTGTGTGTGTGTGTGTGTGCGTGCTGAAGCCACACTTGAAACGACTATATCATTTTATAATAAGGGTGTTATGAGAGATACTGTTGAAATGCTTAGCTAAAAATGAGAGGAAATGGAGGTGTTCCTATCTGTTTTAGTAGTCGACTTCATGCTGGGGAAGTACTTTGTCTGGAGGGGTCAGCCAATCCGATGTCCGATGGCAGGTAGCAGACCTGCTACACATAGTCAAGCAGTTGCTGGCTTTCCATACAGTTATTGGGAGATTTCAGTGCTTTTAGTACTAATTGGTACATCTGCGAAAACGGCCGATTGTAGTTTAAAAGATTTGCTACTTACCAGTCGATTAGTCTTTTGGAAAACGGTGATATATTTGCTTTTGACATATATTTCAACAGCCGCAGTGGTATGTACAAGGTCATCTACCATTCTTATGTAACTCGATTCTTGCCCCGCACTTACTATTGAGAGTCCTTCTGATTTTCAGGAAGTGAGAACTTTCCTTTGATTATAACAACGAGCGACACACGGAAGGATGTGTGCGTGGCAAGGAGGTAGTGCACGGACTACGACAAATGGACTCTCGATTTGTCCTGACGATTTCAGACATGTTGACTTTGGTGCCGACGTCGAGCAGAAAGTCAATCGTTACATAGCCGTCATCACGGAAGCCGTTTAGAATTACATCCGACGGACTGATGGTTTTCTACGCCTTGGTTAATGGAAATTTGTGGAAACCGAACAAGTACTTGCAGAAAAGCAAAGGGCTTTTAGTATATTCACATATGTTGATACTAGATAGCTTGATGAGTTACAAGTGACTCGCAACTCGGCGGAAGAATTTGCCTGCGAAAAAGTTCAGCTGGGAGAAATTTGTGTCTGACAACAGCCGGTCGACACCAGCAGTAGTAGTCTGCAGACGAGTGCAGGCAGTCAGTGGTTTGTCGGTGACGGTCGAGTGGTTCGTATCAAAAATAAGATAGTCCAAATTTGGCTGATGATTATACCCCAGTAAGTTGTTTGAATAGCTAAAATGAAGGGTTTTCCCAAGAAAAATACGAGGCACAAAAGACGCAGACCGTTTACATGGTAAAAACACATTGAAGATCTAGCTGATAGGTGTAAATCGGCATTCAACACATTAGTTGAATTGCCAGTATCTACTGGGAAATAAATGGCAAACATTTATTATCTGCAGTTAAATTGTAGGTCAAAGCATTGTATAAACGATCAACTGTAATGTAAATTATATTTCACTAAAGAAAGTAGATTATATTTTACTGTTATTAAAGTTATTGGTAGGCTTAACTGTCAATTATTCAATTATGTATCTTCCTGCTTAAAAATGATAATGTATGTTGTTGTCGTATCATTACGTTTTGTTTTACATTCACTGTAAACTTATTTAAAAAATACATTGCTAATTAGTTGATATTTGCAGGGACCAAAGTAGAAACTTGATTATTTCTAGTCTGTTTTCTACTGCCTTTGATTGTAATGTGCACCTTCTAGAGGTAGATATTGATTATCATAGTCAACTTCAGCAAGCTTTAAAAAGAAAATGGTTTGTTCCGGTCTCAAGGAGGTAGACTAGAGCTGGTCACTAGAACGCATCGTCGGATGTCCCACACCCCTCCGATAATTCCATAATTGTTTATGGATGCGGCAGTAATCCATTCAGTTGAGGTGTTTTAACTATTTTAGCCAATATTGGGCAATACTCTTAAGTATAATTTAGTTTCTGCCGTATACCGAGATTTCTTTACGATTTTGAAAAAAAAATTCTGTCACATACATGAAAATATCGGTATGGAGAACCATACACGACTTCCATGTTCTAAGATTTATATTTAAAATCATATTCGAAATGAAATATTTCCATAGAAACTACTTCTTTCCACTTATTGCTTCAGCCTTAACCACAGTACTGTGGTCAATAACGTATATCACCTCACGTTGTCCCACTCGATTTTCACTGATGATGGTAGTCGATGGCACTGCCGAAACGTCTGGTTTTACAGAAAACATTTGACCTCGGCTAAACAGCCCGGGAAGGAATTTTAACAAAAAACTACTTCTTTGTTGCCGATAACGTAGTACACATATAAAAAATTCTCCCCTCCCTCTTCAACGGTCCCTCTCCCGGTTTGTTCCGGTCACAAAGAGGTAGACTAGAGCTGGTCACTAGAACGCATCTTCGGATTCCCCACACCCCTCCGATAATTCCATAATTGTTTATGGATGCGGCAGTAATCCATTCAGTTGAGGTGTTTTAACTATTTTAGCCAATATTGGGCAATACTCTTAAGTATAATTTAGTTTCTGCCGTATACCGAGATTTCTTTACGATTTTGAAAAAAAAATTCTGCCACATACATGAAAATATCGGTATGGAGAACCGTACATGACTTCCATGTTCTAAGATTTATATTTAAAATCATATTCGAAATGAAATATTTCCATAGAAACTACTTCTTTCCACTTATTGCTTCAGCCTTAACCACAGTACTGTGGTCAATAACGTATATCACCTCACGTTGTCCCACTCGATTTTCACTGATAATGGTAGTCGATGGCACTGCCGAAACGTCTGGTTTTACAGAAAACATTTGACCTCGGCTAAACAGCCCGGGAAGGAATTTTAACAAAAAACTACTTCTTTGTTGCCGATAACGTAGTACACATATAAAAAATTCTCCCCTCCCTCTTCAACGGTCCCTCTCCCGGTTTGTTCCGGTCACAAGGAGGTAGACTAGAGCTGGTCACTAGAACGCATCTTCGGATGCCCCACACCCCTCCGATAATTCAATAATTGTTTATGGATGCGGCAGTAATCCATTCAGTTGAGGTGTTTTAACTATTTTAGCCAATATTGGGCAATACTCTTAAGTATAATTTAGTTTCTGCCGTATACCGAGATTTCTTTACGATTTTGAAAAAAAAATTCTGCCACATACATGAAAATATCGGTATGGAGAACCGTACATGACTTCCATGTTCTAAGATTTATATTTAAAATCATATTCGAAATGAAATATTTCCATAGAAACTACTTCTTTCCACTTACTGCTTCAGCCTTAACCACAGTACTGTGGTCAATAACGTATATCACCTCACGTTGTCCCACTCGATTTTCACTGATGATGGTAGTCGATGTCACTGCCGAAACGTCTGGTTTTACAGAAAACATTTGACCTCGGCTAAACAGCCCGGGAAGGAATTTTAACAAAAAACTACTTCTTTGTTGCCGATAACGTAGTACACATATGAAAAATTCTCCCCTCTCTCTTCAACGGTCCCTCTCCCGGTTTGCTCCGGTCTCAAGGAGGTAGACTAGAGCTGGTCACTCCAAAGCATCTTCGGATGCCCCACACCCCTCCGATAATTCCATAATTGTTTATGGATGCGGCAGTAATCCATTCAGTTGAGATGTTTTAACTATTTTAGCCAATATTGGGCAGTACTCTTAAGTATAATTTAGTTTCTGCCGTATACCGAGATTTCTTTACGAATTTGTAAAAAAAATTCGGTCACATACATGAAAAATTACATTTTGTTCGGTTAAAGACGATTGGCCTGCGATTTTGTTAAATTCGAATTTTCGGACCCATAGGGAAATGTGGTGAAGGTTATCACCTTCTAAAACTTCAGGCATTTTTTTATTAATCCTTGGTTTTACAGTTCTCCTAATGGTCACACTAATATGATTGAACTTGCTCAGCGTCTTCACCACATCAGCATTCGTAATGCACGACAATTTATTGCATATCATATTATACTTTACATCGGTTAGATTCTTGATGTAAGAGGGTACTCTGTTCCACTTAATGAGTTAGTATGTAGTACGGTGAAACATTATTATCAGTGTAGGGTTTAAAGTTTAACCTATACCACGTGACTTTACTTTACTTATATATTTTAATCAGAATGATCAATATTGCACACCACTATATAAAAATTATTCCGATTAGCGCTTTCAAGCTTCACAGCTCATCGTCAGATCAGGAATATCACCTCACGTTGTCCTACTCGATTTTCACTGATGATGGTAGTTGATGGCACTGCCGAAACGTCTGGTTTTACAGAAAACATTGGACCTCGGCTAAACAGCCCGGGAAGGAATTTTAACAAAAAACTACTTCTTTGTTGCCGATAACGTAGTACACATATAAAAAATTCTCCACTCCCTCCTGATCTGACGATGAGCTGTGAAGCTTGAAAGCGCTAATCGGAATAATTTTTATATAGTGGTGTGCAATATTGATCATTCTGATTGTGATTTCAACCACTAACACAAATTTCTTCATTATATATTTTAGTTCATTTTATTCATTACATACGGTACATATTACTAAATTCTGTAAACAACAGTATACACTGGGCTGAGGAATCAACTAGAAAATTAAATAAAACTGTACTGCTACAACGTCATAAATGCCAACAAACCACTCTCACATTTGTAGTTTGTCAGCTCAGCACACAAACAACTGTATTGTACAATATGTGTTTTCCCTGCTGCTTACAGTATAATGCAATCAAACTTGTGATCGTAAACGCCGGGAGAACAACCCTGCAATTTCTTTGTTTACAATTAGTTGACTTCTGTCCTTTCTAGGTTGTCATTTTCAAATTACCAATGTTGTAAGAATAAAACCACACTTACTTTTGTTATTGCATTCTAGTCGCAAGACAAAACCATTTAATTTTGAATCCTCTACACAATTTATTTTACTGAATTATTTACTGAATGAAAAACTTTAGTATAGCTGTACAGTGCCTTTGCTTTGAAGGAATGGCGTTCCCGCATCTGTGGTATCGTTTGAAGCAACATTGCTTGCCTCGAATATTCTGTGTTTTACTATATGCAGAATACGAATTAAGACAGTTACATGAGCATACATAAGTAACTGGTAATACAGTGTTTTCTCCAAACCTGAAACAAGAGTAAACTAGATACAAGCTTTAGTATCACTTCGACGAATGGACGACACTCTTTTTTACAGGAGTTTTCCTTTTACTACAGTTTTTCAGTACGTACTATTAACAATATTTTGTAACCTAAACATCTCAGGTTTATTTATTAATAAATGTGTCATATCATCACATGCGACTGAAAAAATAAAGAGTCTTAAAGAGTGTCAAATTTTTATTTTAATAAAACATTTCAAATTATCAATGTCCATTAAAGACAACACTTAACATTATATTATTCTACGCATGCCTTGCTGTATCGGTTAATTTCAGTAAAGAAGGAATAAAAATATATTTTGATCTGATTTTCCAATGTAGTATAATTTTTCAATTTTTTTTTGTTTTGCATTATTTTAGACGGTAAGCTAATCCCTTTTGGTTTTACATAAATTGCTACCAAGGCGCTTGAAGCCGCTATTGTAATCTTGATGAAATCGTTTTATATTACAACTGTTATAGCCTGGGATTTAAACTGAATTCCAAGATTCAAATTACATCGTCTATCAATTACAGAAACGAGTTTGTGTTACATCTCGCTTCGTTTAACTCATGTTATTTTACCCTACAATGGACCTCTTAGCTAAATGAACCATCAAACGAATCCCATCAAACAAAGACAAGGCGGTAAAATTTCTGTTACGTGATATAAGTTAGTTACACGAGGTTTTTTTGTCTCTAAAGAGCAAACAAGAAATGTATCAAATGGTTTTACCGATACTTGTTTCAAACTCTTAAAAACTCTCTCGGAAACACTGTCCTTTTTTTACCCGTTGTCACAGTACAGATCGATCAGATGCTAGTCAACGTAAAGTAATTACAGAGCTGTTATTAATTAGTCCTAGTGGTTCTTGTTATCAGGCGGTGCTTATCGGTTGTAGCCTCTTTTTTGAATTGGGAATCGATAAAATTGCTTTATCTTTCTTAATTCAATGACTTTTTCATACAGCGGCATCAAAATGCCCAATATAATTTGACCAGTGAATGATTTCATAAACGTTTGCGGGGTTGACTTGAACTGGCTCTACTGCAGAAGCCACATTACCTGCTATCTCATCGTTTATGTTTTTCTTAAACGGTAATTTGGTACCGCTTATTCAACTATTTGATTTAAAGTGTACGGTTGTACTTTTATTAATTGTTTGAATTAGTATTTTATCTGTTGTCTCGATTATACAATTGGCCTTTCAGGCCCGCAAAAGTTTCGTCTAGTTCAGAAATTTCTTTGACATTGGTCCTTCTGTTCCAATTAATTTGACGTAGACATTAATACTTCAACGTCAGTGTTCCAGTAGTTGGTTTATTCATGTCACCTTGCAATAGGCCCCAGCTCTGGAGCTCTGTCACTTTGGATCTATCTTTGCTCTTGTACCAACTTTATGTTTTATGCGTCAGCCTTGTTCCTTTGCTTCCTGCTTGCGCTATTCTTTTCGTAGTTCCTCCTATTCCAACAATAGCTCTTTTCAAAAATTATCTGTTTTGAGCAAGAGAGTTTTGCCGCTCGTTCGTTTGTTTCTTGATCTGTCGTCTTGTTTTCAAGTGCTTTTTATATCATGGGCACAAACCATTATTAAACAGCTGTAAAGATAAACGCGCTTATTGTATAGAATCACATAATGCAGAACAAAAGGATATGAAAGTTTAAATTAAGTAGTGTAAAGTGTAGTTATTTATAGAGGCGATAGAAAAACACTTAAAAGTTAAAAAAAATTAAAAATAGCTTAAAATGCAAAAGTGTCTACGCCTATTAAAAATATGTAAGTATGAAATGAAAATACTTTAAAGCTCAAGGACTTGGCTTTAGCTTGAGAGACTGCTTCGGTTAAATAAAGCCCTACACATGTGTAATGACTACTACCAACACCACAGTGGGAAATAGAAATAGGATTTAGAGTATCACAGTAGGAACATACAAGAAATTGTTAATGACAGGCTACTACCAACTTGCAATTGCAACGTCCAAGACTGGAAGAACCGGAAGGTATCGAACGTCTAAGAAGACAAACTATGGAATAAGAATGAACGAAAGTATTTAAATGTTTAATATTTCCTAAAAATGGTAATTTGCAAACCGTGGAGGAATATTTATCATTAGATTAGCACACCAAGTATGGTAACGAGGAAACGACACTAGTATAAATTATTAAATATAATAATATTTTGTATTTTTGGAGAATTTACTCTATGATGAAAATCTTGTGCGTATTACTTTCAACATATTACTTTCTTGTACACTTTTTATTTAACATGCTGTCTTAAACGTGACATCAAAAATGGTTTATCTTGAGTAATAAAAATTTTGTGTCTCAATAAAAATATGATTAAAACACCAATATATTTTTAAGAGTATTTCGAAGACGAATTACTAGTGACCAGTTAATATGTTTAAATTACTACTGTAATTTAGGATGTCTAAACGTTTGTACAGAAATTGAACTAACAGCTGTTGCATTAAGGCCAAACGCGGTCTCTCAGTACATTTTATTAACGCATTTAAAAGAAATGCCACCAGAATTACATTGTACAAACGATCCAGTGCTTCCCAGAAGCAGAAACATGTCAGCACAAATATTTGTATGATAATTTACGCTCCAAATATACTGAAAAGTCAAAGTAAGCAGTAAAATTGTAAATTAAAGTAGTGTATAATGGAGTGAAAACATTTTGCACCTCTGCTGAATGTCAGAGGTACGTAACTAACATGTGAGTGTTTTACCGGAGAATCTTGCACTCTGGAAAGTTTTATTTATTTACCATTCACACCAATTGTCTACAAAATATCCTCTGTCTGCGCTGTTTAAAAAGTCCTATTGCGCTTTTAACTCTAATTCTACGACGGCCGCAATGACAGACTTGTTGTACAGTGAATAACTGGCGCCAAATGAAGTCAGTATTTACAACAACAGTAGTAATAAATAAGAGGTAGAAATCAACTAAGAAAGTCCTATATAAAAGAATTAAAGTTCAGATTCTCCAACACACAATAATAAATGTCATTTTATTACAGCACACTTTACGAAATAACACAATAATCATCGCAATAATTACTCCCGACCGCACTTGAAATATCACCAGGTCTGACTTAATTCGGCCGGCCGCTGTTGCCTATTTAAACCCATGTGTGCATTGTCTTGCACACGTCGGGCCTGGATACTGGTAGAACGGTCAAGCAACGCCTGAAAGAGCATCTCGTATTATGTAGAGCTTTACGTAACTGATGCGGGCACAATACGGGCAAAGTGTCACGTACACATACAGCGATGCTGAGTTATTAATTTCTCATCGTAAAATATATTTATGATTTTGAATTAGTAGCAGCCTAAATTTACGTATGTTGATATTTTGAAAGAATTATTTTATAAACGTTTCTCTATTTTCAACTGACTTGCTATTATTTTAACCTAATACTTTCTTAAACATAATTTCTTTACCATACTTCCTTAAAGAATTAATTCTAAATATCTTACTCTATTATAATTTTTCAGATTAATTTATTTTTTACATTTTGCTTACTTATTTTTAAATATTCTTTTCTGCTCTACAGGATCTTGTTTCAAACATTTTTGCTAAACGTCGAACAGCTGAATTAAATTTCGTGTTAGTGTTTTAGTGAAATCCTTCAAGATGGGACACGAGTCTACTCGTATGTCGCCACTTACGCTTCGGAGAACTTTGTGCTGTAAACTTTGTTTAACTAATCTTCAAAGTTACATAAGCTTAAAATTGGAAGACGTTGAACTGTGTTTAGGATTTGAGCATTTTGACATTTAATATACTTGAATCAAATATTCTTTGGGGGCATTTTGCTGAGCGATTTTCTTTCAACAAAAGTTTTTCTGTTTAGAGATAACGCTAAGTATTATTAATTCGAGCGTGAATTATTTTGTGTGGCATAGCAAAAACAATTACTGCGTACGAGTACGATACTAAGTGCTCATGAGGTGTATGTAGAATCAATTTCATTAATTCATTAAGGAATGACAACAAGATCTTGTAATCATCACCTTGGAAGGTGGCAACAGCAGCGCTACAGTACAGAAGTGGTAAGTAAATAATTTACTATTTTACCTAATAAAGAGGTAAGTATATAATTATTGTAATAAGTATAACTTTTTAAGACGTTTTAAAACTACGTTTTCTGGAACATGTACAGAATACAGGTTTTAAGAGGATCCGTTGAGAAGTAATCTTCATATTTAACTTTTCACCTCTTTGTTGAATAGCAGTTCTAACTCTAAATCAAAGTGTGGGTTGACATTTATAAACGGATATAAAATTGTAATAACTCATGAAATTATAAAAAATATATGCCAATTAAGAAGAATGGAATATTCGTGTAAATTGAAGTTGTTGATAAATTAACGCATATTAATAATTTTAAAATCAATATACTCGCATAATGTCTCGTTTATATTAGTGATGTGGTTCTGTTTGTTGGACATTATTACGGTCCTGTTTGACTGACACAATCGGTTTGCTGACAATAACATATATTGAGTAGCTTCATTGATTACAGTGCAAATGATGGCTACTGCCACCTGTCAAACGATATTTACATTGCGCGTACTAATTATCATAACACCAGTTGTCTATGTCATTTCAGTGAGCAGAACGGAGAATGACATATTTTTTCGTGACATATATTTTGTTTTGGTTTAAAGCTTTAGTATTTGATTATTTATATTCTAATTTTTTATTCACATTTCATGTTGCAATAAACATTGATTTTAGGTTATGATGTTTTCGGTTTCCTTTTTTTCATTCTTGAATATTATAAAATCAATTTTTACAAGGCTATATTGTTATAGATAAAACTTGTGAAAGCCGCTAACGATTACAACCTCTATTGGAAGATTAATTATCTCAAGCCTCTACACCATTTAAATTCTCGACCAGGAAGTGTTCGATTTAGAATTGAGTAGTGTTGCGTAAGCATAAGTGTCCTGATAACACAATACAATGTTCTGTATATCATATTATATAGTAAGGTTAATGAATGAGACCAGTTACCTACTTTGGATCTATATGTCAATATAATATTAATTTCTACTGTAGGATAAGTAGGAAACATTTTTTCTCATCATCACAAAATTATAATTGTACAATATAAAAGACATTTTCTTTTTTCCAATATTTCTAGTTTGTCTAAATTATAATCCAATGCTAGACATACACTTGCATTGTCTTTTATTATTTTATTATAATATTTTATTATATTATTATAAAATTTTATTATATTTTATAATTATTTTTATATTTTATTATTATACGACGTTTATATTGCAATGTTTTGTTTAGTAATGTGTGTTTTTGTAACAAATTTTTTTATATAGTTGTTTTTGTTTGTTACATATATTGACCAGAAACATTTGTTAATTGTATTATCCATTTCCTGCTTCAAAATGATTATATCACATTGTTATTTTTTTGTGGTTACAATAAAAAATAAAAATGGTAACCTGAAGCATCACATTAACTTGTTTCTCAAAGTGTATTCCTGTTGGCTGTGTTGTCCTTGAGTCTTGACGTCAGTAATACAGAAATAACATTCAAGGGCGCAATCTGTACATATTATTAACCCTTGGCAAGGCCTCACACGAGTTGAGCAATCACTAATGGTAATCTCGCCGCATCGTCTGTAAAGCAACTGTGATATACAATTAAGGCCTAAGGAACTTGCTGCTGCAGATGTATTTACGCAGGATTGTTTAGCAATGCTAGAGCTAAACCCTTTCAGTTTTTCAAGTACCTATTAGTACTTGATTTCTTTTGTTAACAGTAAATAACGTTGTTGGTGCAACATACTGTCGAGGCAAAATATTTAGTTTTTATTATTTGGAAGTAGGAAAAATTTTACATTTTCTTCAAATTTTTAAAAATAGTTATTTTATATTTTATTGTTTTCTTATTAGTAAAATTATGATTTGTGACTTGATCTCCTATTTTAACTTCGTATCAATAGAGAAAACGAGACAATTTAATACCAAACTGATCATCGAACGAATTGAGCGGTACATAACTTTTCAACTGATTTTAAGTTGAAAAGTCTACCAATTATATACATTCATTGTACACATATTAACGCAATATCATATTAAATATTATTATATTAGTCGTAATTTTAACTGCAAAATAAATATTATTGGAATTTTTATTATTATAATAAAATAAGTATTATTATTAATTGGTGTGCTACACAACTAGCAAAGTAATAACTAGAAAATATCTAGTTGTTATGTATAATTATGTATAATGTATAACTAGAAACTAAGATTATTAATCTGCTGGGTATAATATTAGTTTTATACTTTTATATTAACAAATTTATAACAAAATATTTTAGAAAAGATTTTGTGACGTTGAAATTACACTTAAGAAAATTATATTATAAAACATTTTATCACATTGAAATTACAGATTACGTTTTGGGTATAACTCATTAGAAAGGAAAAATTAATAAGTAATCTAATCTGTGGAGAATTTAATTTTTCAAGTTATTGGACAATTAATTGCTAAAATGTTTCAATGAAGCAGTCATTAAATAAAACTTAAGATATTTAAATTGAGTATCAAACACATAAAAATATTTTATAAACTCACAGGCCCAAATTATGGTAATCTTTTTTACACTGCAACGTTTGATGAAAAATCTAAAAATGGCTTGAAGTTATATCATTATGAAGAGATGCTGATTTTCTCAAAATTGACACTTTTTAAGAAATTAACATTCGTTAATAGATGATGAGTATAAGAAAGAGATTTGTTTTATGATTACGAGAACGCTTGTTCTAAATTTTTCAACGGAACCGGGAAATTAAAGCCATCCCTACTGGATTTAAGTGCTTCAACAGATTCTCTGATAATCATAGACAAGTTTAAATTGATTTCATTCATTTTCTGTTAATTAGATGTAAGTTTTGAATTAAGATATTGGTAAGGAGTTATGTCAAAATACCCTTAATTTGATGCTCTATCATTTCCAGTGCAATGTTAGTGCGCGAGAGCTCGGGTGCGCGTGTTATCCACGTTTTATTAAGTAACTTCGTTATATAAAACATTCACTGATTGACGGTCACTAAAAATTTAAGGATTTAATAATTAACATTGCTTCATGAAACTCGGACTGAGAATGCACCATATTGAATGCTACGTTTTACATATGTTCAATACTGCAGAATATGATTGTAATATGATTTTTTAAGGAACTTAATTGTTTTATATTATTATTATTACCTATCTATGCAATATTTATTTTGATACGCTGGAATTTATTATATGGACGGGGGTCCAACAGTTAATATTTCATCCCTCATTCCGACCGCTACTGTCTCTTCTCTGTCGAATCCGCTTCTCGAGTACGTTTATTTTTTATTACTATCTTATTGATGTTGTACGTGACAGATATTGTTGACAGATGTTGTTGTTCTATCCATTCTCGTTACTGGCGCATGTTAACTTTCCGCTTTGTTTTTCTATTTGCTTCTATTGTTACTGTATGTTTGTACTATACAACCAGCCCTTCTATGGCACAAACAGCCAGTTTCAGTGGTGTCGAGAACTAGTTCCTGTTCTGTTCATCGCAGTGTAAATACTTTAATTGCTTTTCAAACTTTTATTATTACGAATGTGTTACGTCACAGGCCCTCTACTCTACTCTTCTCACAAAATCTGTTTCTATTGTAACGGACTTCCTCAAAGTCTTATAAATATTTATCAAAGGAACTATATGTTGTTGACTCTAACGTAACATACAATTGTAAGATGAACATTTATATTACGAGCTTCCTATTACTTTAAGCTAAAAAATTTCCTTTTACTTTTCGTAAAATATGTACACTGTCCAAAACTATAACCCAGCGCAAAAATACTTTCTCATTCTGTGTCATCTCATCAGGATTATACCCTTCTCTTAACATATGACAATAGAACTGAAAATCCCACATTGAACTAGTTACTCTTATTGTCACCTTGTATTTTCTACAGTCTTTTCAATCTGATATGCATGTAAACTAATGAAATACTTTTTTCTTAGATTAATTGATTTTTATAACTTATATCAGACTTCTAGTCACGTAAGTAGACCACGATTTTGTCATTTAAAACAACATTTCCGCCAGTTTTCCTACAGAAATTTGTATCTTATTTATAATTTATTCCTTCTAATTCTATGTTCCTCCTATTTCAAATTTTGCTGTTTATTCTTTATACTGTGCCTTATTTTAGTTAAAAATTGTTTTATCGAATATTGATATTTGTTTTTAAGATTAAAATTACATTTTCTTTTGTCTAATATCCCCAAAGCGCATTGAACTCTAAAACATTACTATTTATTGAAAGTCAATTAGATATATTTTGATTGTAATTCACTCGTTTACTTATATTTGTTTCAGAGCAGTTTTGTTCAACCTATCGTAGGTGTGGCTTACCGTAGGCATTATCTTTGTAATTACAATTGCAGTGCACTGGTTCTTGCTTCTGCACCGGTAGAGCGAGTAATGTGTTTTCCGCTATTTTACAGTAAATAATAAGCAATTTAGATGCAAATTGTATTGCAACGAACAAGTCAAGTGCACTGACCTCAAAATTGGTTTTATGATGGATCTGTAAAATAAACAACTTATCTTTATTATTAGACTCACATTGGGTACTTCGAGAAAAGCTGAGGTATTCCGTCAAAGGTAAAGACTAAACGTTAGTGTAAAATTATAAGTAAAACTAAATAAATACAACTATTATATTAACGACTCCGAACACAAAGTTTTGTATAAGTAAAAACATAAAGTTTTACCTTACAGCCTGAACCGGTTTTCACCTTTAAAAGGCTTCTTGAGCCTCTGAAGAAGCCTTTTAAAGGTGAAAACCGGTTCAGGCTGTAAGGTAAGACTTTATGTTTTTACTTATAAAAAACTTTGTGTTCGGAGTCGTTAATATAATAGTTGTATTTAGTTAAGTAACGGACACGTCATGGACAACGAAATCCAAGAATTTAAAACTAAATGTTAGTATAAAATAAGTGTAGAGTTACAACATGCAGTTATAAAGTAATGATATACAATAAAGGATCAAAATTCACGGGAAAAACTACATAACATTTTCATAAACACTAAAGAATGTTTCGAAGAGAAAATTGAATGAGATGAAAGAAAATTTGTCAAAGAGCAAATCTAGAACTGTCTATCAAACCTTTAAGCAAACACTACGCATCCTTCTCTACCGTAGACTAAACAAATAGAAGAAACCATTAAGCACTTCACAAACAAGGTATCATATAGCATTCAGGTAATAATTCAATAATTCAGGTAATAGCAATAATCCAATTGTTGCTAAGCTTTTTGAATCCAACCGGCCAAGTTATTGGAACACTCAGAGAGAATCATCCAACAGAACTGGTGAACAGAACGTGCCAGATAAATAGAGGAATGTGATAATCTTCTCGGTAAACAAAAAAGACACAAAATGAATGGCAATACGCTAGACGCTGATAACTTTAACTTACTTTAACTTGCAAGAAAGATAATTCCTAAGGCCATGAATGCTGAATAAAGGAACACGCCGATCAGTAACTAAGAGAGTACTAAGTGGCATTCAGAGAGGGACGTTCATGCGTTGAACAGATCGTCACTACCAAGACTTGAAACACAACCAAGAACTACCAGCAGATAAGAAGGTGACCATGACCTTTGTTGACTCTAAAACGTTTAAAATTCCATAGCATGAGAAACGCTGAGAC
Organism: Magicicada septendecula; assembly: GCA_034769895.1. Classification (NCBI taxonomy): domain Eukaryota; kingdom Metazoa; phylum Arthropoda; class Insecta; order Hemiptera; family Cicadidae; genus Magicicada; species Magicicada septendecula. Next base: position 10,202,924 of record CM068375.1, read on the forward strand.
ACGTAGTGGAAGATATGAAAACCAGTAGCGGAATGAGACTACTATTTACAGCAGGTACGAGATTTCCAGTATTTGGAAGTAAGCCTAATATTTCAAGGGGTTCTAAACAAAGATGTGGAGAACTAGTTGAGTAAATTTAGATTTATCTGTGGGACATTTAAGAAGCATTAAAAAGTAAAATAAGATCTGAAACCAAAATTATATTTTTTTATGGTTTTACGGCACCTATACGTGTTGAGTCTTGCACTATACGGGAGTGAATCTTGGACAATTGGAGAAAGTGACAAGAAAAGACTCCAAGCTTTTAAGACCTGGTGCTACAGAAGAATATTCAAGATAAGCTGGAGGGAGAAGATAACGAATGAGGAAGTCTTTAGAAGAACTCAGGAGAGGAAATGCTTTCTGCGAAATTTTAAAGGCAGAAGAACTAAGTTCATAGGTCATACACTACGACATAATGGGTTGGATAAGAGAATATTAGAAGGAACAATTGAACGGAAGAATCACAGAGGTCGACCCCATTTAGGCTACATGAAACAGCTTAAGGTCGATATAAACCCCACATCATATTGTGAGTTGAAAAAAAAAAGCAGAGAAGCATGAAGAATGGCGAGCTGCTGCCAACCAGCCTATGGCTGCTAACCTAGATAAGTGACGGCACCTAGTCTGCTGTAAGTTGTAGAGTCATGGGCGTTGGTAAAGGTGGATAAAATAAAATAACAGCTATGCAATTGAGGTTTAAAAGAATGATCACAATGTGATAGGCATCGCAACGAGTATACGCGGAGTATGCTTAAGAAGTTTGCCGATGGGAAGGAGAAGGAAGGGAAGACCGCGTACAAGATGGCTGTACCAGGTTGGTAAGGAGGCAGTGAGGCTGGGTGCAGCAAACTGGTGGACATTGGCCGGGAGTAGAGACCAGTGGGGAAGATTTCTTTTGGAGGCCAGGGCCCGGACTGGGCTGTAGCGCCGAGGATGTATGTATGTATGTATGTATGTATGCTTAAGAAGTCGTTATTGTATGAAGAAGTTGATGGAGATAAGAATAAATATAGAGATAACTTCCTCCGCATGGTAAAGTGCACTACACAAACGACCACATATTTTTATGCTCTTCAGGGTGTTTGTAGTGTAAAAAGGCCTAGGAAAACGATGGTTTTAATTCAACTTACATTATTTGTAAATAATAAAATTTAAAAATATAATGTATATAAAGCTTCTGAAACGTAAACAGGTGTCCGGTATCCTCACGTAGTCCACGATGGAAAAAGAGGATGAAATTGGATTATGACTTTTGTGGTTGATATTGGTGACCGTCGTTCAGATACCAAAAATAATAGTACTATTAATCTAATTTTATAATAATAATAATAATAATAATGAGCAAAGTAATAATTATACTAATAATATTGTGCAATAGTATGGTGTAGTAAACGTAATTATATTATCGTCTGTTTCTGCTGAAAATATGTTCCCTTGCTAGTCATAATATACTGAATAAAAATAATGTTAGGACGGTCTATTTGATCGTCGTAGGTACAGTGGATAAGAAAATACAAGACACCAATTAAGTCACTAATCACTAATCACCAGTTTTAATTTGCAGAGTTAAACAGTTCGTAATTAACAACACAGTCTCTTACAACAAATCAAATAAAAACTCTTCACAAGCAATGAAATGTCAACTAATATAAAACACAATTGTATTACAATTATACCGCCCGATTATAAAACATAACACTTCACTAATAACCACTTGAACAGAGTAATATCTCCCGATAATAACTAAAGTGAGCGTCCTTGCGTCCTGAATTTATAATCCGCCAAAAATGTAGATTATTCCACATATTACGTAAGATGGTCTACACTACGACGTAATTGATTGCGGCCTTGACACAGTGCGTTCGGCTCCGCGAATTCTGTTACTGTCTAGCAAATGCGCTGACAATCACGTACGCCAAAACATTCAGACACTGGAACATTCGATAATCAAGTAGACTGTTCTGTAATGTCGTAACATTGCCCCCGCCTTAAGCCTGTTCGTCCCGAACTGGCAAACCGTCTCTGAAGTAATACTTAGCCAGGCGAACTAGGTGGACGACCTAAAACTTTCTCTGTCCTTCCTGTTGAATCCGATAAACAACATCATTGTTTTTTTTTCACAGTATAGAGTCCTTCCCAGTTGGTTTGCAACTTAGGTGAGCGACCACAACGGCGCTTTGTGTTGAACGACCAGACCTGATCACTTTGTTGGAAACACACACTATTGCTGCGAATGTCATACCGAGTTTTCATTTTATCACTGGCAATGTTCAGCCGTCCTCTTATCAAGCGATTCATTTCTCGCAGTTGGTTTTCTAATTGCAAGGAATAGTTCTGTGGCTCTTGGGACTGAGTCTCAGGTGATCCGAACATCAAGTCCACAGGAAGATGAATCTCCATCCCAAACACCAATTTTGCTGGAGTCATGCCGGTTGTGCCGTGTACTGATGACCTATACGCCATGAGGTATAGTGGTATACGTTGGTCCCAGTCTGTTTGGTGCTCGTCAACAACCTTCGAAAGATGCTGCTCAAGTGTCCTATTGAATCTCTCAACAATCCCGTCTGATTGAGAATGCAGAGGCGTTTTCCTGGTTTTTCGAATTCCCATTAGACGGCAAAATTCTTTAAACACTCCTGATTCGAATTTTCTCCCTTGATCCGTATGGATTTCCATAGGTGCTCCATAACGGCAACAGAAGTTGTGAACTAACTGCTTTGCCACAGTGGCAACCTCCTGATTTGGAATTGCGTAAGGCTTCCACCCACTTAGTAAAGTAGTCACCTACACCCATGATGTACCGGTTTCCATCGTCAGTAATGTCCAGCAATGTCTATGGCAATTCTCTCGAAAGGTTGTCCAACGTTATACCGTTTCATTTTGCCCCTGCTTCTGGTTTGTGGGCTCTTCCTTGCCGCACATATTTCACACGTCCAAACCCATTCCTCTATGTCGTGACGAAGATGAAGCCAATAGAATTGCTTCCGTATTATGTCATGGGTTTTGTTAATGCCAAGATGGCCTCCAGATATTCCACCATGCATCTCCCTCAAAACAGACTGTACTTTACTTTGGGGGACTATCAACTGCATGACCTCGTCTCGTCCATCTGTATTTTCCCAAGCCCTTTTCAGCAAACCGTTTTATAAGGTAAGAGATTCACATTGTGCCTAGTAGCCCTTCAGCACTACGAACCATGGCAGATATCTTGCCAATCGGGCGACGACCTTGCTCTTTTGCTGTCAAGATTGGTCCAACGTCTTCATCAGTCATCTGTTCTTGCGGACCGTCTTGTGTCGTCTAGCCGTCTCCCAGGAAATCTACAGTAATGGCTTAAACATGATCCCTTGAGTTTTGTTCTTCCTTTCTGTGGCAATGTCGGCAGTCTTCCAGGCACGGTCTTCGTGATATTACCATGCAGGCGCCCCTGCTGATGTTGTACCTTGAAGTTGTACTCTTGCAGACGTTCGAGCCACGTTGCCAACAGTCCTTCCGGATTTTTAAATCTCAAGAGCCATGAAAGCGCGGCATGGTCGGTACGTAGTGAAACCTCCCTCCCATAGAGTTATTTATGGAAGTAGTCCAAAGCTCTGACAATTGCCAAAAACTCTTTCCTTGTAACACAATAATTTCTCTCTGGTTTAGAAAGCGTCTTGCTGTAATACACTAGTACTCGTTTTCACCAATCTCTACTTGAGACAAAACTGCTCCTAGACCAGTATTGCTTGCGTCTGTGTCTGCGATGTACTTCCCTTCGGAAGCTGCAAAAAGGAGAATTGGCTGCGAACATAATGCAATCTTCAAAGTCCTAAATGCTTGGTCTCTCTACCATTGGAAGTTTCGTTTATCTACCGTTAGCTCATGTAGTGATTTAGCAATAGTAGGGAAGCCTTTCATAAAACGTCTGTAATATGAGCATAACTCCAGGGAACTCTGAACTTCGTGTTTACTCTTCGGCACTGGCCACCACTACTGCAGAAGGCCAAGCACGTTACGAAGGATCGATTACTCCCTCTGTCAACATGTCCTGTACCAAGCGAGACATTTATTCTTGCTTAGCTAATGAAGGCCTTCGAGTAGGTTGGCGTATTGGTGTTGTGTCACCGGTATTAATGCGATGTTGTACAAGAGAAGTTCTTCCCAATGACTGTCCCCAAACTGCAAAAGAACCTTTGAATTCATGTAAAAAGTGTCTGAGTTCTTTTACCTCACCACTTGAGAGGTCGTTAGAACTGTTCAATAATTCCTGCAGTTCCTCTGGTAATTTGGAAATATCCAAAGAACTGGATCTTCGTTACGTCATTCCGGCTATCCAGGCCATAGGAGTCAATTGCCTATTAGCGTATTGCTTTGTAAAGTGAAAGCTTGATAGAAAATATTCGCCACTCTAATATTCGCCATTCCGGTACATTTCCGGTTTCGTCAGGTTTTACTAAACGTCTGCCAATTAGTATGCCTGTTGTGCTGACTACCTGGGTTCGAATATAGAGCACTGGTTGCCCCTAGTATCTACCTCGGTTCTAACCATGATGATCTTTTCGGAGTTTGGCGGAACAGTTACGGCCACTTAGTTTATCACGTCCATCGATTTTTCTGATGTATTCATTGTGGAAATCATTAACTTTTCTTCTCCGATTCTCAAGACATTGTTTTTGAAGTCGACTATAAATCCATATGCGTTCATAATGTCCACACCAAGAATTGCTTCATCCACAGTGTCTGCAACAAGTACTTGATGATTAAACTCAAGTCAACCAATGCGTAGGTGTATCTCTACTTTTCCAGACACTTTTACAGGCCGTCCAGTAGCTGTTCGCAAGCTCCAAGAGCACCTGATTGGATTGAGATCTTTCACGACGTCGGGGCGCACAATAGAAACTGTTGGGCCTGTGTCAACTGTAATCGAGGTTGGCCTTTCTTGAATATATCCGGTAACTACCAACCTCCTGCTGTTTTTCTGAAGTGTAGAAATTGCGTATTGTCTAGGGGCTTCGTTCCTTCAGTTAGTCAGCATACGCCCCGTTGTACCGACTATTGCTCGTTTCCCTGCTGCTGAATTCTAACACGACAATCTCGTTGTAGATGTCCAGGTTTCCCACATCTATAACACTTCGGTCTTCCATCTTTTCTTATTTTATTCTGTGGCGCAGACCGTCGAGTATTTGTTCCTTGTTCTTCTTCCTCAACATCTGTGCCGTCGCGATCTTTTAGCGCGCACTTTATGACTTGTCCAACCAATCGATGATTTGGCGGCCTCAAATTGGAAAGCATGTACCAGGGCGCCTGCACGGGTCTGGTGTCTTGCCATTCGTAACACTTGCTGTAGTTCGTTATGTCGGACACCAGCAGTAAATGTCTGCATCGCAAAACTAGTTCGAAAATGTTCTGGCGCTTCAGGATAGGCCAGTCTATTCAGTCTGTCGATACTTACTTCAAACTTTTGAAGGCTCTTCCCGGGATGCTGTCGCATTGCTCTCAACAGGGTGCAGTACACATCTCGCAAATGTTTATCACCATAACGTAATTTCAGAGATTTTATCAATTCGATATAGGTGTTTTGGCTGTCAAGTAGCACTTTTTGTCGTAGTTCTGCCGCGGGTCCTTTTAATTAGAGAACGAGTGAAACTGTTTTGTCTGCCTCCGTCCAATTATTTGCGCATGCAGCAGCTTCAAATTGGTTGAGGTACGTTGCCCAGTGACTGCTTCCGCAAAGGTTAGAGCTTTGATATGAACTGTCACTACTGCAGGCAAAGTGATCTTCCCTATTAACTTATTTTCTGAGCCTTTTTCTGTCTTTATCATTGGTACAGTCTGTTCACAAAGTTGTTTTGGTTGTCTCTTCAGGCACTGCTCAACTTCACTTTTAATTTGTTCTCTTATGTTTGCCATTGAATTTTCGACTGCAGATAATTTATTTGACAGATTTTTTTATGACAGATATTTTTTTAGACATCGATTCTTCAACAATCGAGACAGATTTTTCTACTTCAACTGTTTTTAATGTCATTGATTCTTGTATCTCCGATATTTTATAACTTGTTTATTAAGCTTACAAAAAGTTTGTTAAGGTATTTGTATGGAGTGTTTTAACTTACGGGTGTGAATCGTGGACCTTAGGGAAGGTGGAGAGTGACAGACTTCAGGCAATGGAGATGTGGATTTGGCGGAGAATGACAAAAACTAGTTGGACAGATAGGAAGACGAATGAACAGATCTTAGAGGAAATAAATGAGAATAGAACACTGCTTAGGAGTACAGAGGTGAGGAAGATTAAGTTGATAGGGCATGTGATCAGACATAGTGCTTTTTTAACTAACATCTTTGAGGGCAAAGTAGTGGGGAAGAAGCCCAAAGGAAGACCAAGAACTGCATACTTCCGCAGCACAATGAGTGTCGTGAATAGTGGGTCCTATGGAGAAATGAAGAATATCGCAAGGGATAGAGTGACGTGGCTACAGCGTCAAGGCATTGCCTTTAGGAGATGATGATGATTAAGCTCACCTCGTAGGCGACCCAACTCTGCAAACGGTTTGTTTTTGTGTCTGCTTTGCTCCTGTATTAACTCCGTTTCTTTCTCTTCCGTTCTTTTCTTTCCTGCCTGGGTTTGTCATCCTGTCGTGTTTCTGCTTCTTCACTTTCTTTTTGTCGTCTTTCTGCTTCTTCCGCCTCCTGTCATCATCGTTTCTGTGTCTGAAACAGCAGCGCCAGGAAATTTTCTATCATCTGACTGGCATCCATTGTTTTCCGATTAATTACGAATTACACTCGTCCTGTACAAAGTGTCCACTGTTTCCACTGTTAACCGTTCTATCCCAGTTCTGACACCACTGTTACGACGGTCTACTCGATGGTCGTAGGTACAGTGGAAACAAAATACAAGACACCAATTAAGTCACTAATCACCAGCTTTTTAATTTGCAGAGTTAAACAGTTCGTAATTAATAACGCTGTCTCTTAGAACAAAAAAAATAAAAATTGTTCACACGCAATAAAATGTCAACTAACATAAAACACAATTGTGTTACAACTATACCGCCCGATTATAAAACACAACACTTCACCAACAACCACTTGAAGGGACACAGTAATATCCCCCGATAATAACTGAACTAAGCGTCCCTGCGTACCTGTATAACCTGCCAAAAATCTAGATTATTCCACATAATACGTAAGATGCTCTACACTACGACGTAATTGATTGCGGCCTTGACACAGTGCGTGCGGCCGCACGATAGTCTAAGCAAATGCGCTGCGAATCACCTACGCCAAAACATTCAGACTCTGGAACATTCGATAAACACGTAGATTGTTCTGTAATGTAACAATAGCATAGATTTTTACTAGGTAAGGCAGTACTACTGGGTACAATTTAGGCCTATAGCTAGTTTTGTACAAACGCTGAAATATTAAACAACATTTCTGTTTCATAAACAACTAATAGGTACGATTAAAGATATCTGCGCTGTTTGGCCGTGGTCCATGTATATTTACAAACCAAATGTTTCGGCAGCTCCAATGGCTGCCATCATCAGTGGAATAATAAAATCCTGAACGTAGGGTGTTCACGTACAGGCCCACAGTACTGTGGTATAGGCTGAAGATGTCCCGCCATGCTACCGGTACTTATAATTTCAACAAAGTCCCACGTACAGGTAAAAAATGACACCGTCAACCAATCCGAATAGTGCTCAGGTAGAAACTGCACCAAGAGCCAATCACAATAAAGATTTGCCATTGCCATTGTGTTTTATATTTGCCATTGGAGCTGCCGAAACGTTTGGTTTGGGCATAAACCATGGACCACGGCCAAACAGCCCGGATATCTTTAATCTTACAACTGACACCGGCCGTGAAAGGCTGAGGAGAATGTTAACTAATAGGTACGTCTGTAGAAACGTCAGTATTGACATTTACAATTCAAATACACGTCACTGAAATCAATTTAGTCACAATTGTCTAGTAAGGACTACTAGTAGTCAATGACACCAGTCAGCATACGACAAACGGCACTTATCTCCGAAAATTGTAACGGATACTGTGACTTGTGGCAGCGTTACTGTTATACAATTAATAATTTGTATACGGCAGGCGAACTAAACCAACTAGTTTGATGGCTGTGCCTTTTACAGTCGCCGTAAAAATGCAATCTAGTTATACAGAATGTAGGAATTAACGTATTATTACGACATCACAGAACGATCTACGTGTTTACAGGGGCGGATTTAACATTTTGCCGCCCGTAGGCAGTATAAATTTGCCCCCTCTCACAAATCTCTGTTGGGGGGGGGGTCATCATTATATACCCTCTTTGGTTTTACAGTCCGCACTAGTGTTCTGTTTAAATCCAAACTTTGCTTAATCGCGTGTGCTCTCGTTCATTTGCCAATTAATATGATCAGAATCTAAGACCTTCCCTACCTGATTTGATGACATTTCATCATGATTTTTGACGTGAACTGGCTCTTCGTTCTTCAAAAATGAAGGTTCCTCCACAACGGACCTCTCTGGCTGAACTGCGTGAACAGTATCTTCACCTTCACTGCTATCACAGTTATTGTCGTTATCACTAGAATGTCTCGATTCCTTAAATATTAGCTTGCCTCGGTTTCTGGAACCAACCTACAATTCGGTATTACATTGACAGATCTACATTTCTCAATTTGATCTGGATTGCCAACATCTAAAATCTCTCTGATGATCAACACCAAATATTTCAACGGTTGAAAACATAAACATTCGCCCGTATTACTTTTGGGTGAAAAAAGGTTAACTGCGTTATAGTTAAAAATTAAGTGGAGATAATTTTTATATTCGTATGTGCTTGATTGAACTGGCTTTTATACTTATAAATTTGATTGAATCTAAAAATATCATTTCTTAACTCAAATTTTGCCGCTCCCCAAAATTTGCCGCCCCAGGCAAGTGCCTAGTCTGCCTGTGCGTAAATCCGCCCCTGCGTGTTTATCGAATGTTCCAGAGTGATCCGAAATGTAACGTGCGTAGCGTACGTGCTTGTTGACGCATCTTCTAGACCAGTGGTCGCCAAACCGACGATCGCGAGCTACCAGTAGCTCGCGGGGAAATTTTAGGTAGATCGCGGTCACGCTCAGGTTGGCTAACCTGAAGTTGCACTACTCTCGCGCAACTGTCACTCAGTGTCATAGTTGTTTGAGCGAGAGTCAGGTTATTTCTGTTATGTGTTTCATGCGTACATCAGACTAACGTTATGTCTTTATTATTTTCGTGTGTATATCAGACATTTGTTAATGTGGATAGTTTGATTTAATCTTTTATACTAAACTAGGTTTGTTCTAATGATGGCGAGTTAAGCAAAAAACCAAAAACTTATCATTTTCATCTCGAATGGGAAACCGATTACTTTTTTATCCAGGTAAAGGACAAATGTGTGTGCTTACTTTGTAATGTAAGTGTATCAGTTGGGAAGAAAGGGAACGTCGAACGTCATTTCAAAACCGTTCACTCAGGGGTTGAGAAGGATTTCCCACTGAATTCTGCGTTAAGGAAAGAAAAGGTAATGCAGTTAAAATCTCAACTAAATGCTCAACAATCTACTTTTTCCAAGACATTAGACAAGAATAAGGCAGCAACTGAGGCATCATTCCGAGTTTCCAAAGTGATCGCCCAAAATAAGAAACCGTACGAAGATGGTGAGTTAATCGAAGCTGCATTTTTAGAAGCTGCAGATACATTATTTGACAATTTCAAAAACAAATTTGAGACAATGTCTGCTATTAAATCTGTACAGCTTTCTGCAAATACAGTAATGAGAAGAGTTGAAGCTATGAGTTCTGATGTAACTTCACAACTTAAAACTGACTTTGATCGCTGCAGTTATTTTTCCCTACAACTTGACGAATCAACTGATATAGTTGATACAGCTCAGTTGGACGTTTTTGTAAGAATGGCTTTTGATGATTTTGAAATAAGAGAAAAGCTGGTAAAAGTTTTACCACTTACAGGACATACTACGGGACAGGACATATTTTTAGCATTTAAAAGGCTTATCGACTCTGAAAGTATTCCTGTAAAGAAGTTGGTGGGCTTAGCAACAGATGGAGCTCCTGCGATGTTAGGTGGGGAGAAGGGATTCATTGCCTTGTGTCGTAAAGACAACAGCTTTCCGAAATTTCTGACTTACCATTGTATAATACACCAGCAGTCATTATGTGGAAAGTTATTAAGTATGAACAATGTAATGAAAACAGTCGTAAAAGTAGTAAATAAAATGAGAGCACAGGCACTTCAGAGACGTTTGTTCAGGGCACTAACTGAAGTGTTAGAATGGTGATCTATTGCTTCATACAGAAGTTCGTTGGCTTAGCAGAGGCAGAGTTTTGCAACGTTTCGCAGAGTTGCTTCCTGCTTTGGTAAATTTTTTTAAAGAACGAGGTGAATCTTTCCCTGAACTAGAAGATCCGGTTTGGCTGCAAGATTTTCTTTTCTTGCAGACATCACCGAAAAGCTAAATATCCTTAACTTGCAGCTTCAAGGTAAGGATAATAATATTGGTGGAACAATTTCAGATGTGGTTTCATTCTCAAAAAAGCTGGAGCTGTGGGAAAGAAATCTCATCCAGGGTGAATACAAGCACTTTGCCTGTTTGAAGCAAACCCTTGACAAGCAAGGCCCTTCACAGCCTCCTTACAACAACAAAGAATACATTGCAATTTTTTCAAATTTGAAAAGTCAATTCAATAAACGCTTTCAAGACTTCAAAAGCATTTCAATTGTAGCGCAGTTCATCAAATCTCCTTTTATTGAGATTGATGGTGAAGAATTCTCTACTTGTCTCATGCAACATTTTGAAGAAGACAACGCTGCAGTGGAGATGGAACTGATTGACTTTCAAAATGACCTTTCTTTAAAATCACTCACGTCAAGCTCTGAAAATATTTGGCCTTTTGTTCCCAAGGAAAAATATCCAATTTTGGTTCAGGTTGGTCTACGTGTGAAGGCAATCTTCAACTCTACATATCTGTGCGAGGTTTCTTTTTCCAGTATGAAGTTTATAAAAACCAAGTACAGAAACAGATTGACTGATGAACATTTGGACAACTGCATTCGAATGGCAGCTACGACCTACTCACCTAACATTAAAAAAATTGTTGATGATTAAAAAGAGAGCCATCCTTCTCATTAAACTTAATTAGTCAGATGAAAAAAATTTTGTTCTTACACTTCTTATTAAAGTCTTTACAATATAAACAATTTTATTCAATTGGATGTAATATTTACTAGAAATGTATGTTTATAGGTAACAAATAAATGTGTGATTTAGAAAAAAAATTTATTTTTGTCCTGGTTTATTTTGGTACCTCACAGTAAGATTGACGAACAGTAAGGTTGCTCAGTGGCTTCAAAGTTTGGCGACCACTGTTCTGGACGGTGCGAGACTTCGCTCGGGCGCACGGACTGTGTCAATGCCGCAAGTAATTACATCGTAACTATACTGGCGCTATCGGATAATCTGGTAATTTGGGGCGGTATATATACCGGTACTCAACGATGTTCAGTCAGTTCAGTGCGAGATATTGACAGTGCGGTACGAGAATTAGAGTAGCGATATTACTGTGCGCGTTCAAGTGGTTATTAGTTAAGTGTTGTGTTTTATAGGCGGACAGTAATTGTAATGCAATTTTGTTTAATTTTTGTGGACATTTTATTGCGTGTGAATAATATTCATTTGATTTGTTGTAGAGACTGTATTGTTAATTACGAACTGTTTAACTGTAAAAATTAAAGGTGTGATTAGTGACTTAGTTGGTGTGTTGTACCTATTTTGTTTCCATTGTACCTACGACGATCAAGTGACCGTCGTAACAGTGGTGTCAGAAGTGAGATAGAACGGTTAACAGTGGAAACAGTGGACACTTTGTACAAGACGAGTGTGGTTCGTAATTATTCAGAAAACAATGGATGCCAGTCAGATGATGGAAAATTTCCAGGCGCTGCTGTAGCAGACAGAGCAACAACGCCGACAGGAGGCGGAAGAAGCAGAAAAAAGACAAAAATAAGAACGAAGACAGAAAAGAGAACAGACAGAGGAACGACAACGACAGTAGGCAGAGGAACGAAAGCGTGAAACAGAAGACATCAAAGCAATAAAAATACAGAAGCAGAAACAAATGTAAGAACATAGTACCGCAGAATTGGGTCTCCTACGATGTGAGCTTAATAAACAAGTTACTAAAATATCGGAGGTGCAAGAATCAGTGACATTAAAAATAGCCGAATTAGAAAAATCTGTCTCGAGTGTTGAAGAATCGATGTCTACAAAAATATCTGAAGTAGAAAAATCTGTCTTGACTGTGGAAGAAGCTATGTCAACAAAAATATCTGCAGTAGAAAACTCAATGGCAAACATAAGAGAACAAATTAAAAGTGAAGTTGAACAGTCCATAAAGATTCAACCAAAACAAATTTCTGAACAGACTGGACCAGTGTTAAAGACACAGAAAATAAGTTAATAGAGAAAGTAACTTTGCCTGCAGTAGGGACAGGTCATGTCGAAGCTCCAACCTTTGACGGAAGCAGTCACTGGGCAACGTACCTCCGCCAATTTGAAGCTGCTGCATGCGCAAATAATTGGACAGAGAAAGACAAGGCTGTTTCACTCGTGCTTGCATTAAAAGGACCTGCGGCCGAATTAAAACAACATTTCAGTTTTATAAACAACTTATAGATACATCTGTAGAAACGTCAATATTGACATTTACAATTCAAATACAAGTCACTGAAATCAATTTAGTCACAATTGTCTAGTAAGGACTACTAGTAGTCAATGACACCAGTCAGCGTACGACAAACGGCACTTATCTCCGAAAATTGTAATGGATACTGTGACTTGTGACAGCGTTACTGTTATACAATTAATAATTTGTATACGGCAGGCGAACTAAACAAACCAGTTAGATGGCTGTGCCTTTTACAGACTCCGTAAAAAAGGCAATGTAGTTACACTGCATGTAGGAACTATGTACTATTTGAAAGACGTTAAACTGAATATTCAATTTTCCTAGAATCTTCCAAAGTATTCTTGAATTTGCCTGTTTAACGTCACTGTTATCGAAAGCCAAAGCATAAAAAAATTACTACATTGTTGAAATTCCATGGCAGGGACCTTCTATTGTGTATGGGTTTTAATAAGGGGTTAACAAATCATTATTTTACGTTTCGATAGCATTTATTGAATATCAATTTTGGGTATATATTAATAGTAATAACAATAAAAATTAAACAATAACATAGATTTTCCTTGTGCGTACAATTAATGAATAGTTGCTTTTTGGAAAAGTTGAACAAGCAAAATTGGACGCCACAGCACATGTTTTAACTGCAAATAATAATCAGTTTTTAAGAATAATTTCTGTTATTAGTTTTTATTGATTAGGTGTAAATGCAAATGTACAAATGTGACCAAGTGTTTTAAACAATAATATTGTCGTAGTACTTGCAGAGATTTCCATAGTGCAGTGCGGCATATTAAAATATGTCGAATATCACACCTAAAAATATTTCACCACGGTTAAGCTTAAAACTGAATACAGTTAAAAATGTGTCAGTGTTCTTTATCGAGTGTCATGATTTCTTATCGAGTAACAATGTTGTGCACAATGGTACTTAAACGTTAAAAAATAAGAAATACTTATCATCTAGATCTCATACGTCTTCTAGGTTTGTGTAATAATGAAATCGTTAAACTCAAAAGACATCTTACTTATAAGTCAAAAAATTTATATTTTATGACGCCATAGTATTATCAGATACTGTTTACATACTGTTACGACGGTCTAACTGATCGTCGTATGGTACAGTGGAAAACAAAATACAAGACAACAATCAAGTCACTAATCACCAGCTTCAATTATCACTATTAAATAGTTTGTAATCAACAAGATAGTCTCTTACAACAAATCAAATAAAAATTGTTCACACGCAATAAAATGTCACTAATATAAAACACAATTATATTACAATTGTCCCGCACGATACGCATAACGCTTAGCCACAACAATTACTTTTCACTAATAACCAGTTGAACACAGAGTAATTACCCGACAATAACTGAACTGATCGTCGCTGAGAACTTGTATTTAAACCTCGCTGAGGTTCCAGAATATTCGCTAATAGGGTCTACTAGAAAACACTACAACGTAATTCACTGCGGCCTTGAACACAGCATGCGCGGACAGGTATGGTCTGCCATAGACCCGATAGTTGACGCGTAATTGTCTTTCACCGCAAAGTAGCAGCATTATGTACGCACACACACACATTACAGCTGGAATATTCGAGAAACTTGTAGAACGTTCCGTATTACGTAACACTTTTTCGCATTACGTAACAATACAATGAAACTCGATATGCACAGTGAAACCATTAATGCAACAACAATAAGTGACAGATAATAAATCTGGTATTGAATAAAGCTTCATAAATATTTGGAAACATATTCTAAAATAATTAAAGTTGCACAGTCATTTTACAAATTCACTCCAATGTACCTATAATTAATCAATCTGCATGTAAATAAACGAATGTTTTTCTATTAATAAGCTGTTTATCAGTTAGGCTAACATTTCCTTGTTCCAAAATATACGTGTTTACAAACAGATATTCGTTTTGTGATTCTGATCAAATTTCATCAAACTGTTGTCGACACCATGTTTGAACAGGGAAAACACTTTGTTTATAATGACCAATATGTTTGGCCTTCACAAAACAATACAAACATTAATTAAAATTTATATTTTGTGTTTCCTAATAATGTCCTTGTTTATGTGTTTGATGTATCTAAAATAAACTTGTATGTACAGTAAAAATTCAGCAGCTAAAAAATATTATTTTCCTATTTCCTCATTGCTACTGCAAACTCAGTACCCACGCCGCGTTTATTACTTGTCCATCAAACGAAGTAAATATTTAAATTTACACACACTTTTCAACACTTGGCACTCAAAATAAAATCTCATATATAGTTTAGTATTAAATACAGTTTAAATTAACTTTATTTTATCATAAAGTAAAAGCTGATTCTTGCGAACTAATATAATGAAAACTGCTGTACGTGACAATAATATGGTGAAATCGTTTGCACAATGTTTTTAAATTTAGTGTATGCACTGTTTAGTACGTAAACGTAAGTCACGTCAAATATCTTTGGCTATCTTTGGCGGTATGTATTAAGAGGCCGTACGATATGTGAGTGATTGGCACATGTAATAACTGGTATTTTTTTTTCAACCACTGATGACTTTTTTTAACAACTAGTAACTATCTTTGTTAATGTGAATCCAGTTACACAAATGGCCGTAATTTTCTTTGTTCTTTAAATACATCCTTTCTCTCTTCTAGGTTAGCAGCCCATAGGCTGGTTGATAGAAGCTCGCCATTTATCACGCTTCTCTGCTTTTCTTTTCAACTCACAATATGATGTGCAGTTCATATCGACCATAAGCTGAAGTCTAAACGGGGTCGTCCTCTGTGATTCTTCCCTTCAATTGTTCCTTCTATTATTCCCTTAACCAACCCATTGTGTCGTAGTGTATGCCCTATAAACTTAGCTCTTCCGCCTTTTAAATTTCGTAGTAGCTCTTCTCCTTGTGATCTGTTCTAAAGAGTTCCTCATTATTTATGTTCTCCCTCCAGCTTATCTTGAATATTCTTCTATAGCACAAGGTTTCAAATGCTTGGAGTCTTTTCTTGTCACGTCTCCAATTTCTCCAAGAGTCACTCCCGCATAGGGCGTACACTAGGTCGTAAACAATCCACACGTATGTCTTTACTAGATTCTTCGTCATTTTTAGGCTGATAATTTTTGGAGTGAAGACGTTTTTCTGTTTGTTAAGTTGTTAATTGTGCTTGGTTAATTCAGCTTATAATTTTCTTACTGCTACGTCCATCACTTGTGATTTTATTTCTTAAATAGTTATATTTTTTAACTGCCTGGAGAACATTATTTCCAATGGTTATTCTGACTGGATCTTCCTCCTTCCGACTACAGACTAGGACTTTGTTTTTTTGTTCATTTATTTTTATATTGAATTCATTCTTCATTACTTGAGCAATTGCGTCAAGAATCATTTGTAGATCTTCGTTGCTCTCTGCAGTCACTGCTATATCATCTGCAAATCTAAGCATATCCACTTTTTCCCCGTCTATGTTTACTCCGAGATGGTGGTGTCTTCTCTTAAACTATCGATCGCTTCTTGGACGTACAAGTTAAACAAACATGGAGATAGAGAACATCCCAAACAACGCTTTAAATACACAATAACACTAATTCTATCACAAAAAAATTAAATTGTCGCTAAAGCGCACGTGTATCAAGAGCATGGTCATAATATTCATATCTAAAGTTTAGAAAAATAAATGTGGACAAGCGCGACTTGTTCACGTGAATCTGTGGCTCTTTTACATTCTTCACAAGAGAAAATTTGGAGACTAACTAAAGATATGAAAATAAATTTCTAATGCTCATGTATGGAATTTTCAAGGTTAGTAGCGGCCTATAGAAGTTGAAAAACGTAAAATACCAACAATGTAGAACTAACCGACAAGTAGTAGCTAGCAAAGGCATTATTTTCCACATGCAGCCCAGTGGTGTCACACAGAGACTGTCAAATGTACATTCACAACATCTGAGAAAATGTAGATAAAAAATTGTAGCCTAAGCAACGCGTAACGATAGGAAGATGAAACTGTTTATTCAGTGCTCACCAGAAACGGCACATAACTCAGTAAATAATTAAGATATAATACCCTAATGGAAAATGAAAAAGAAGAAAATATCATAGCAAGTAACATTTTTAATAGAACGTCACAAGTAAATGCGTTTCGAGAGTCGGGTAACGATTTGTGTAATATAGTTGAGAACAGGATGATAATGTGTGCTTCATAGTGATAAAGTCTCCTGTGCGTGTATTCAGCATGACAGAAGCTTAATGCATACATCGGGGTAAAACATAGGCTTTCCATTATCGCTAATGCATTTCAACAGTAGACAACAGAAGGTTTTTGTGCTGTTTGAAAAGTGAATAAACTCAAGAAGAGTTGCTGTTAGTCGTGTTTTTGTAAAGACATAAATCAATGTTTACAAAAACAAAAAATCTGTAATTTTTATGTAATTTACAAAAAAATGGTTTATATCGATGCAGTCTCAGACTTGTGTAGTCACGCTTGGATCGATTAAATTTTGATGTTAAAATTATTGTACGCTGGCAGCAATGCACGTTCCGTATTATTTGGATTTTAAAAATAAGGTGTTGTAGTAGTGGAACATTGTTTAGAAACTTTATTTTCTACTCAAAAAAGTCAAATTTAGTTTCTTCTTTCTTGTGTCAGTTGACCTCAATAACATCGATGATATATGTATTGTATATACTGTTCTACAGAACATGGTGTCAGTATTGGGCCCCTACAACACAATATTCATTATTTCATTATAGTTTCACTGTCACTGGTGTTGCTTTACTTCCACAAATCCGGAAATCAATTGTACATCACAAACAACTGAAAAGTTGACCCAAATCACTGGTAATATTTGGTTATGTTACTGATAATTTCTTAGTGCTATGTATTTTCTCAGCAATGAAGAATAAAATGTAATCTTACCTTGTAATTAACCAACAGAGAAAAACAAGCAGATTTATCACTGTTGCACACCACTAGATAAAAACTATTCCGATTAGCGCTTTCAAGCTTCACAGCTCATCGTCAGATCGGAAATGCTGTGATCTGACGATGAGCTGTGAAGCTTGAAAGCGCTATTCGGAATAATTTTTATATAGTGGTGTGCAACAGTGATAATTCTGCTTGTGATTTTAACCACTAACACAACTTTCTTCATTAGACAATAGAGAAAAGTTTTAGTCTTATACAATTTTGAGCAACTGCATTCTGACGTCGCTACTCTAGAAAGTAAACTAAGAAGTGTTGCAGAAACATGGAATACGAACTTATCTAAATACTAACCAAAGGATTTGTTAGCCCATGTAGTGACTCAAAATCCCTAAAAATAACACTAGTAAATAGTAAATAGTCAATTAAATGTAAACGTTTGTAGTGTCTTTGCGAAGCCAAGAAACGTCTGTTGATTTTCGATTCTATTAATAACGCAAGAATGAGACTCAAGCCTGGTTATTATTCAATAAGATCGACCAACGACAATAAATTGTTTAATAGACTTATTTTATATGGACTTCTGTGTATAATATATTGCGACGACAATTACGTAACGCTGTTGACAATTCGGCAGGTGCGGGAGTCCACCTGAAACCTCTACACGTTTCTCGGCAGGTGCAGTGTCTGTCTTGGCCGCGCAGTAAAGGACCCTCTGGACTATTCGAGTACTTGTTGATTATGCAAAGTATCCTCGCACGCCACAAATATAATTGAAAATTATTCTGGAAGATCTGCGGGACCTACATAAGCAACAGCGGCCCTTCTTAGAAGTTAGCTTATACCTGGCCAGATTGTACAGGGCGGATCAGCTGATTAGTGAAAAGCGATAATTGTGTTATAATTGGTGCGGAAATCTATTAGTTGACATTAATATTGATTGTGGACAAATTTAACTTGCATTATTGTATTAGAGTGCCTTGTTGATTTCACATTGTTATTTGCGACAACAATTAAAGCTTGCAATCATTGACGTCAATGATGTCTGTAATTTGTTACCACTGAACAATACGACAATCCGTGAGGACTTCGAAACAATACTATGTCTTATTAAATCATCAGAATTACAGAAATCTCTAAAACTATATAGTTTTTTAAATTTGTGTAACCGTACTTGAGGAACCTAATTAGGGAGTGGCTTTAGTTCTGGAAAGTTTGCTCCGAATTACCAAACGTTTTATAAAACTGCAGTCAGCACTATACAAAAATTGTTTAATGAAAAGATACAGTAGCGTCCAAACGACCACAGTTTTTAAGCCACTAATTTCTCAGTATAAATTATGGATACGTGAACCGCCGGGAACATGGAAATATGAATTGGTAAAAGGTTTTGGAAAGATTCAATAAGCGGTTTCTTTAAACTCTAAGAAAGCTTTGTCATAGGTAAAACTTTGGTCAAGATTTTTACCAAATGAGATCAGTTCAAATCTGTTCAAAAAATTTACAATTACTTCATGTTTTTCCTTTACTTTTAACAAAAGTAAGTACTAACACATGTGCATTTTAGAAATTTTTAAGTTTGAAAATAAAAGCAGTGATATATAAAAGTACATTGAAATTTACCCAATCGTATGGAGCAGACTTAAGACCAGGAACCACGACAATGGACCCATCAAAGGCTACAACTCTGGGAGGACTATGTAGACAGGATGGATGATAACAGATTACTCCAGAGAGTTTAGGATAATTTTCCAAAAGCCAAAGAAGAATTGTACGACTACCAGTTTGTTAGCCCAATTGTACTGAGTGGTTTAGTTGTGTAATCTCTTAAATGACAAGATGAAAAAGGAAATATTGACGGCTTGACTAACAAATTCCTCCCCTTGATTAACATGTTGAAGGGTTTTACAGGGCCTTCCCCATTTTGTATCTCAGTTCCTACAGTGATCTGTTCTGAGTACTTCTAAAGCCGTGCTGCCTTGCATCTTTCAACTGCTTAAACCAATTCTACAGTGACCGACTTCGTTTTTGTTGCTTCATCCTGAGGTGCACACTCTCGTTGGTATTCTTTTGCTTATAATTCTCATGAGACATCTTTATCGTAAACGTTACTTAATTTTTATCTATTTAATTACTCTATAATGAGTTTTTCCGTTTTCCTAATTGGTTATTTTTTATTTGTACAAAGCATGAAATTACAGACGTACGATTCAGAATATCTATTCCTACAATTTCTAGCACTTTTTGAATTCTTTCAGTGAACGCTGAAAACTTTATTCAACAAGCTCCATGTGACCCCACAATAGCCTTACAGGCAAACGCCTTAGTTTCCAGACCGACGTTTTTCAAAAATAGAGAGAAACATTTTGTAACAAACAGAAATATATTTCAGTTTTATAAAATTTTCGAAATACAACTTCTTTGCAGTTTTCAAGTTGGTTATCAACAACTGATAATAATATTTTAAGTTCTAAGTTCTACAATTACTAAGATCTACACAAGTTATTAGTAAAGATTTGACCAGTGACTAATCAGAAAATATGTTATGGCATTTAACTTTCTAGTGACACCTATCTTTACTAGCGTTTTAGGACTTAAAAATTATACGCACAATGCATTGTTATAGACAAACACTATTCACGTTATACATAACTGCGTACATTACCGATAACTGAAGTTTGAAGTTTATTTTTTTAGTTGCCTATTAGGACTGCAACAATAAACTATGTGTTATGTCGTTATTCCTAGTATATTGCTAGTTATTACATAGAAAATACTACAACTCATTGGTAGTTAATGTTAGTAACAAAGAG